>JAYKKI010000043.1:13716666-15020833 GCA_039881145.1 Druceiella hillmani
AATCAATTGTGTTGAAACAAATCAAAATAAACGACTGAGATTAAAAAGAATAAAGACCGTTTCTTGGTCTTCATTTAAGTAAGTAGTTATTATGATATTTTTGGGTCCAAATTGTGTTAAAAGCACAATTTGGGCGGTTTTTTGTTAAACCATCCAATCTCATACAAATTTGTAACAAATAACACTCAGTTAACAATACAACTTGTAAAAGTGAATATTATGGTGATGTGGAAGCATTTAGCTGAAGGATATTATAAAGAGGGCTTCGTGTTACAGTCTAAGTTCAATTTGTGCGCCGCACGACTTCATGCAGTTTTATGGAGCTACTGTGACGCGTGTGGTATGTAAACAAGAGATTCTTAGGTTGGTCACTTTGTCGTTATTATATTTATTTTTCTTGGGCTTTTCCTTATAATGGCATTAAAGAAGTTTACTCATTCACAATTTGAATGTATATATATATATATATATATATATATATATATATATATATATATATATATATATATATATATATATTAGGGTGATTCATAAAAGTCAAGTTTTAATCGTTTTAACTCTCAACCCATAATATTATTCTATCTACCAAAATAATAATTTGTTTTAAATTTCAGGTTTTTTTATTAATATTTAAGGGTCGCTACCGCCTCATAAGATTTTCAAGAATTACCTTAAAATTTACGCTTATTGCGATGTTGGCTATGGTTTACTTATACTACTTTGATGACGGTATTTAGTTACTAATGTAAACAGTTCTTTGTTTACTCACTTAGCCGGCACTTTGTAAATGTGATTACTTTAGCTTTATTCTCGTATTTGTATTTCTAAAATGACATTGAATATTATAAAAATGCGAAAAAGGACTGAAATATGGTTAATTGGACAATCTCGTTCCGAATTGGTGATAACAAAATTACCGTACTATTGGAGAAGATAAGCAATTTCTTTTAAAACAAAGAGAAATGAGTCGTCCAGGAAAAATTGGTAATATCTATAGTAGCCATGCGAAAAAACTTAAAAAACATTTACAAAAAGAAGCTAAGTTGCAAAAGATGATAAAAAAGGAAAAAGAAGCAATGAAGAAATTAACTAAGAAATGTGATTTACTATCTTCTTCAGCTTCTTCTGCAGGGAATGAAAGTGATAGCGATATAAGTCAAAGTCGTCCTATATCTCTTCAGCCAGGGCTCTCTTCAAGCTATGGTTTTACTACACCACAGATACGAGGCTGAAAAAGAATTTTAGATTCGAGTTTAGCTACTACTCTTGATGTCGCTAAGTTGACAAACCGAAAAGCAATTGTTGTTTTGGCTTCTACACTCAAACGTCTGGGCTGTGACGTATCACAATATAACGTTAGCCATTCTTCTATACGTCGCTAAAGAATGGATATTAGAAAGCAGATTCCTGAGTCAATTAAAGTTGATTTCCAATCATTACTGTGCACTGCGATGGAAAGATGCTGGAGGACATAACCGGACATGAAATAGTAGATCGTAACAATTACAAAGAGGTTTTACAAAGAGCTTCTTTATTTGATAATTATCTTTTTGGGAGGGATTCCTGAAAGCGGTATCTCATTCAAAGCCCCTACTGGAATGCACCGTGAGTGAGGGATCGCAAAAGCTATATATGCACCGAAAATGTTTTTGTTTGAGCATAAACTTAAAATCATAATTAAGTAAGCTAAGGCCATTACAGATATTTGTATATTTGTTGTAGTTGTTTACGCAAAGTAACGAAACAAAACGTAATATGATTTTGGCTCTGAAAACTGAAGGAACGGAAAACAATCCGAAAAAGGCATCCTTGGAATGCAATCGTAAACAGAAGCATCGAAGATTTCATATCAACAAACACTATGATTTTTTTCAAAATCACCGGAATTTCTTAGGAGCTCATTCAGAAAGATCCTAAAAAATAAAGAATCCAAACTATGGGAAGAGGATATATATATGAGAGTCGTTAACGATATAACTGAGAGGGGTGTTGCATTGATGGAAGAGTACAATAAATTACATACTAACGAGGAAGAGCAGAAGCAATAATTAATGTTGTTAGTTAAGAATTATAGGCAGAAAAACCCAAATTGTAATAACGCAAATCTATTATAATTTTTTTTCTTTTTACTTAATAATTTAGAGGAACGATAGTTATCGTTATTTAGGGTAATATTTTCCCTAAAACCTATGCGTAACACTGATTTTTGGTATTAATAAACTCTTAAAAATAAATGCTTTTTTCGAATTTCAAAAGTGGGTAGCGTCCCTTAAATATAAATTTAATAATAATAAAAAATCCTGGTATGTTTTCTAGTAGAATAGATAAAATTAAGGGTTTGAGAGTGAAGAAAATGTGAAAAAAAAATTGTCGGTCTTTTATGAATCATCCTAATATATATATATATATATAATTATATATATATATATATATATATATATATATATATATATATATATATATATATATTCGCACTTGTTGCTGCAAGAGCGAAGGTCTTACAGTTAACTAGGACGTATTTAAAATAAATAAAAACAAATACGTACACATATATACATGTAGATACGTACATGTAAGCATTAGGAGGTAAGAAAGAACGGGAAATGGAAAAAAGGAATAGGAAAATATAGCAAGGTATTATTTTTTATGACGTTAAGACCCTGGCCAGATTCAGGAGCGGATTCTGTAAGATGGGTAATATTCTGATAATGAGATTGTAATAAAAAAATCACAGAATGTCAAATGCCACTTAGTTGGCTCTCATTGATTACAAAATCGTCTCGAATGTTGTGGAAAATTGAGTAAGTATTTATTCACTGCACGCGTGTACAGATCACAAACACTTTAATATAACTTCATATCAATATATTGAGTTAAAATAATAGATATGGGCAGAAATGTAAATATTAGTTTTATGTCCATTCTCTTAAAAGATGAACAAAATTTCTATTCCAATTTTTTCATTGTTTGATTTTGTACTAGTTGGTCTACGATATTATTTCTTATTATTCACAGTTTATTTAGAGTTTAGTTAAACCAAATTGTTATTAGCAAACATATTTTAATTTCTTTTTATTATATTAGATATCCATATTTTTCAAAGATTTTAGGTGGCAAAATTTTCGCCTACGAAAGTATTACATTGATATATGTTTTTATATAAGGAGATAATCCAGTAACTAAATTGTATTTGTGAATTATTATGACATGTAGTATTTTTATCTATTATATGCATTATTATAATGCATTATTATCTATTATACTAAACTGTATTTATATTATGTATATTACTTTTTCAATCTTTTCAACGCTTTATATGAGTATTTTGCGGACTGGAAAAGTCCACAACTTTAGTAGTCTTCATACAAATCAAATGAGCCAAACTCGATAATTCTACTTCTTACTTGAAGGGTAATTATAATCATCTTCCAGCTCTATCATCAGACTCTAACCACCATCTATGACTAAAGTACTTATCAAGACATGTCTAAGAGTTCATACTGAGTATCAATATCTTCAAAGGGATCGTGTACTTACATCCGTTTCAAAGTTTTTAGGATATCTCAGGAGTCCATTATCAGGTTTTGATCATATCTACATGAGACCTATCTGAAAAATGGCTAACGCATCTCTGCATGAAAATTGTAAATATATAAAAAAATATATATGCGCGTCGAATTGAGAACCTTTTCCTTTTTTTAAGTTAGAAACGTTAACAAACATCACGGCTTACAATTTCGAGAATTGTATATTTAACACAGTTGTATCCGTATTTTCGTACATGTTTGTGGAAAAAAATTAGTTTATTTTCAATGTACCTGAAAAACGCTCTCTATATCGAACGATCTTCCATTAAAGCACGTATAATATTCTACCCAGCCTTCCTACATGAATTTCCTACACGAGAACCACCAAACTCGCTAGCCACACACACACTACCTAGACATGAGAAAAAATCGTTATATTTGCCTTGAGAGAAAATAAGCAGGGGGTTGAAGCCGGGACCCCGAGTGATCCGTCTTGTTTCACGCCGACAGAGCGCCATTAGTTAGTGCCATACGCACCGCGTCACACTTTACGATCAGAATGTGAACTATTCCATGGTATTATCGCGCACTGTATGTACTGACACTCCTAGCCTTCATGTATTGTGAATAGGCAGAGGTGTGTAGCTCGATATGTATTGCTGGAAAGGTTTTAGGTTAAGGTTGTTTTTTAAGCGAGAGATTTGTTTTGAAACATTCTTCATAGAGTTGATAGATTTGTTTATTTCATCAGTTTATTCATTCATCTTTCGATGTGCAGCCATTTTCTTGTATAATTTTTCAATATTATTTGCTTTGATGCTTTTAAAATGTTTATAAATCGATTTTTAAATATTCTCTCATTGTAGTCCAAGTGAAATCTTCTCGTGTGTTACTATTTTCAACGCAAATTGAAATTTGATCATCCACTAAACAATTAAATCTTTTTCTAATTTTACAATTCATGTCGTCATTATTTACAGTAAAATTCTTCTGTAAAAATTATGCATGGCTGGACAACCACAGCGGGTTTTACCAAAAACTTGTCATCGTTCTCTTTTACTGTAAAATACCTTGGTCTTTTAACTAAATAACATTGCCAGTTAGTCATTAAATTGTTTCTACTTTAAAATAAAGTATGTATTTATTAAAAACGTCTTTTCTCTGCCCTGAATTACGGTAACGTCTAAAAATAAAAAAAAACGAAATTCTAGTCAACAAACTAACAATGACTTCAAAACCGACGTATTAAATTTATTTTCAGCTTAAAAACAAATAATATATTTAACAACCGATAGTGACTAAAATAGTCAGAGATTCTATTTTATCTTTAAATGCTGTTTATACCTTTTATCTTTTTTATAAATTATTTTTAAATATAATTTCATTCTTTCATTCTTTGGAGATATATCCTAACATTCGTTAGCTCACAAATTACATTGTAAAGTCAATGATATATCAATTCCTTTATTGTGTATAAAATACCCAAATATGAAAACAACTAAATGTTACTGAAATAATATAAATAGAAAGTCTATCATTACTGTTTATTTTCAAGTTGTAAAGCTGGTTGTCTAGCACAACCTTAAAATCGAAATCCTTCGGACACTTCATTATGTCTCTGTCTATGATGAGTTTTATTTCGTGTTTATCTAATTTTGTTTATTGTCATTAATTAGCCCATATTAATTAGGTATAGCCACTGCAGTACCAATATTTAATTAGCTATATCGTGGAGAGTAATAAGAAATTTCTCTTGTAGCTATAAGTTCGTTATTTTTAATTAGTTTATTACATTAGTAGTGAAATTTAGTAACTATATAATAAATAAAATGAAAATATTGAATAAGTATCATGTGATATTGGGCAAGTATCGTCCAAATGTTAGCATCAATGCCTGTTGCAGTAATAAGTCTATTGTTACTTTTAACAAAAACAATAGACGCGACCTCAAAATATGTTGTTATTAGTGATAGTGCATGTATCTATTACAAATATATCAACGAATTTGGGAGATTCTTAAACTTATGTTAAGTTTCTATATAAAAAATTGTTATATTTGCCTTGAGAGAAAATAAGCAGGGGTTTGATATGTGTTTCACTGATTATATTGATATAAGTCCATATAATCAAACATATATCAATGTAATATATATATATATATATATATATATATATATAAAGCAGCCCAACGTTCTACAGAAATCATTTTAAATTAGTTTTTGCCAGTGTGTAGAATATTTAAACTGGAAGATTTGGTTTTGTGTATAAACAATTAGTGTAAGTATTGAGGCAAGAAGAATTTTAGAAAGAAGAGGTAGCTAGAATTAGAGCCCAGAGTGCGGGCAAGCACCAAGCCCTACGAATGGCGAGAACATTGGGGCGCTGGTTCTAGGGAGGGGAAGTCAGTCTACCACTAAACTTCAACATTATAATTTCCGGGCGAGCGGAACTGCGGGCAAAAGTTAAATAAATACAAAATTAGACAAATGGTATCTATTTATATGGTATCTTTCAATAATTTACCTGTATTCCTTTATTTTGCTGTTTGATTTTAAAGCCATTAGAATTATAATATCTTATTTATAATATGCTTGAAAATAATTACATTTTATTTCTATTATTATAAATAAGCCCCATGTTTGCAAACATTATATCCTTTATCATTAAAAAAAATCATATTTGGATAATATAACCTCAAAATTAAAAAAAATTATAAAAAATATAAGCTTAACAACATATTTATTGATGAAAAACTGAAGTTAATTTATAAATATTCTACGAGGAAAAAGCAGCTTTGCTGTGGCTATCTATAAAGCCCAAATTGCAATAACCGTTCATCTTTCATTAAACTCAATATGGTAATCGAAATTCGTCTACTGCATTCAACCGAAGTAAACAATGTCGTCTATTTTTAACTAATAACCGATGCATGAAGAAGATAAACTGTAATAAATCGCATCGGTCGATGTAATCAGATCGATTGTCGTGATTGCTGTTGGAAAATGAAAAACAACATAATTATCTGGACAGGTCTTATCGAGGAGCGAACAAAAAATCTATTATAATGCAATTATTTCTTGTACCCTATGTTACGACCATCTTATTTCCTTATACCACATAGACCACCTGAACTTCCACATCCAGATAAGATGGCCCCCTTGCAACCGAGACAACTTACAAAACCATCAACTTTCACTTTACTGTCGCATGACATTAGTTTGAACTGCCAGTACCAACTTTTATTTTTACTCGTACTCCTCATTACTTACATAGTCATCATTATGTATCTTTTATCATGGAGGCAGGCTTGATGTTCGTGGGCTTTTTATCATAATATCATTGTAGACGGTCGATTAGTCTACAGAAGTCATTATAAACAAAATTCTTAATGCGAACTTGGCGTTTCACGTGGAATCAATGCGGCCAGTAGCTGATGGCTATTAGAGCGAGGAGGAGGGGAGATGCCTTCAGCCAATGGCGCTGCGTGTGCGTGGCCCGGTAATGGCCGTAATTATAAAGCGATTTGAACAATGATGCGTATGTTCATGCAACCTGCATGTTAAATGTTATTAAACTTTCATAAAGAAATGTGTTCAAATTTAGGCACTGGCCTGAAACTTGCGCTCAGTCGGAAATGTGATTCGGAGCTCGCTTTTGTTTCGGATTTGGAAAGTTTGTTCCAATTTTTCATTTTGCAGCGTGTACGAAATTATCGTAGATTATATTTTCGTTTGTTATATGTTCCTTTCATTTTTCTAATAATGGTTATCTTTTTGACAATCATGATAATAGTATCACATGTGAATATGCTTTTAACATAATATTTACAAATACCTACCTTACCTTTATGTATTGCGAAATCGCGAGACTCTTATGACCATAATAAAACTTTTCTTCTCTAAATACTGTTGGAAAATTTGTCTGAAAAAACAGTCATACAATTTTTCCTTCGGAAAATAAATTCACTTGGAAATTAACTTTAGACTTCACTATTAGACAGTTTTATTGTTTTTACTTTTGCGATTTCATTGCCCATGCGTTACCTATTATCATATTATTTCAACATCCCTTTATTTATTTTTCATTTACCTATACCTTCTTCGATCGTACTGTCCTCGTGTACTGTCATTAAGTTACCTTGCACATATTCCATAATATTTAGGTTTCTGTAATATATACCTTACTTCTAGTTCTGTAGTGTAAATTTTACTAGAGTATAATTTAATCTTCTTTTTATGAAAAGAGCTAAAATTCGACTATTACGTAGATCCCAGTTGTACCAAGCATTAAATCTTCTTTCGTGTTCTTAATACATTTAGAGTATGAAATATTTACCGATAACCTGTTTGTACTTCTTAAAACGCCTTAATAATGTCATTTTTATTACTAAGGTAATGAAATTTTATAATAAGTTGCGATTATTGACTTAATGGAAAACACTTTAGTCAATTCTTTTTTAATTTTTGTTTCAAGTAGGTTCGAAGTCATGCCATTTGGATAAATTGTACCTTCTCTAGTTGTCCCATTTCATATTTGTTACAGCCAGATGTTTATTTTAAATGAATATTTTCAAAATTATCATTCCACTAGGGTTTCAAAAGTCAACAAACATGAATTCGGTTTTTTTTTATTTTGAGCTCTATTTCCAAACTACAAATTTCATACGCACTGGAAAACTCGCTTCATGTTTTTTTTGGTAACAATTAAAAATATATTCATACAGCTGGTTCGTGGGAAAACACTAATCGTACATAATACACAAATTCTGGTAATTTGCGAACCGATGCTAATCGTGGGTTCAGAAATTTCCTTTATTCTCTTTCCGTTTCCGCCGACTTGTAGAAAGAAATTTATAGTTTAGAGTTGGGATATTTTTTCCTCTCATACCTTAACATGTATTTAAATAAAATAAGTAATCAATAAGCTTTTTATTAATATGTTTACTCCACCGGACGTTATTATTTTCAATTTCTTACTAAACTTAGATATAAGTACTTCATATTTACTATATTTAACTGATTCGTTTTCGATACATTTAGCATTGAATATATACCCGGCATGCTAGACGTGGTACCGATGAACTGTTCCAAAAATAATCTACTGCGTACATGGAAGCCGAACAACATTCAATTTTAATGTATGCACCGTTCCTATTAGCAATCCCCACATGAGGCCGAACGTCACATAAATCATAACAGTTGACGTCCAAACAACAAGAAACCCAGCTAGAACAAAAGGACCCCACGGAAGCCTGAACAAGTGTACAATTCCTTTTATAGACATTATAAGGTCAAGAATCTGCATGGCCTCATGTTGCAAGAATGAAAAAAATATTTTAAGGGCTTTTCGAAATTTATGAAGTCATTGTCGGTATGCGCACGAGAGGGTGGCGAAATAATGGATATTGTGCAAATTTTGAATATTCTTCCGGATTCACTTTTGCGTTTTTTTCATATCTATTATCATATTTCGTTATTGTATTAATATTCATCAATAGTTATTGCGGATGGATGGTCGCCATGTGTGGGTGGAAAGAAGTTGTTAACATTTTGTACAGTTTTTAGTACTATATATACTTTTTCTGTAGTTCCGGTTTGCAAATATTTGAAAAATGGATATTTCATTTTGTTATAAAGTGGAGCAACTAATTTTTTCACTTTGCCTGGCGGAACATAAAACTTTTTCATTTTTCCGCTATTAAAATCTGGAAAATTCATTATTCACTGCAATTTAGGATTTCGATATAAGTATATACAAATACAAAAAAAAACAAAGAAAATACCTAAAATCGCGATCGCTGGATCACTTAACTTGGTAGATATTTATATTAGACAAGTTTTTGCAGGTGAATAAAAATTTATATTTTGGAGGAAGAAGATATACATATTTTAAAACAATGAATTTCTTAATGATTTTTTATTTTGTTTTATCGTAACAAAGATTATAGGAAAACATAAAGAACTACTCTCTTTAATTAATCAATTCTAGGATATAACTTCTTTCAATATAGGTTCTATGGTGACAACCGTTAAGCACAATGATAACGATAGAAGATTAACATATTCTGCTTACTGTTTTTGATACAAAGAGTTTAAAGTAATAAGCATAGTAAAATGACCTCCGGAAAATATTTTCTAAATATTGCTCGTTGTTACGTGGACGTTATCTGAATATAATTCACAGAGCTTTTAGAGCTTATTGTACTATTCTTAAGATAATTAAATAATGAACGAGTAGAAGTCGTACTACAAGAGTTCTATAGCCATTTAGGCATTTATAAATATTTAATTATTTCTTTTAATAATGAATATATTTGGCGTTAATTTTCTAGAAATTCATTATTCACAATTAAATGAAACTACGTGATGTAGTATTATTTCTACTTTTTTTAAGTTCTTTACCACGACATAAGTTTCGTTGTATTACAAAATTTTCAGGTGGATTATTAGCAAAGATTTTAAACTATTTACACCATTTTAATTTTTAGAACGTAAATATATTGCCTACTAAATTTTCGTAGGCGCATATTTAAAAAATACACATAGACTTAGAAATAACTGATTTTTGAACTTTTATTGTATTGTAAAACCTCTCATTATGCCGACTTTCAAGACTGTAGGTCGACCGAAAGTACCCTATATATTTTATGACCAAAAACCATATATTTTTGTTGCGTGAACCAAACTTGAAATTTTACAGTAATATAATACGATATTCATTTCAACTTGATATCTCAAGCCTTTTCTGAGAAAAAGAGCTTTGAAAATCAGAGAGACGGACGGACGGACAACATAGTGATTCTATAAGGGTTCCATTTTTTTCACTTTGAGTAACAGGACTCTAAGAAAAGTGCAAATATTTTTTCTTCTTTACATAAATTACAATTATGCTTCCTCCCTGTATTTTTGTAATCTCTTGGTCGAATTATTAATGTTTTGTCAACCAAAACTGTTTATCGAATTGATTCTCGGTTTGGATTACAACTTACGTATATTTGTCAAGTAAATGCAATGGTTTATAATTTGAAGCAGTTGGAAACTTTATTATTTACCGGTAACGAATGTAGAATAAATTTGTTTTTGGCTTGCCAATTAATCAACATATCTTAGAGTATATATCTGGTGCTTTGTCATTTGAATAATACAATTATAAATATCGCAATCTTTTTACATTAATCATAGTATTATTATTTCTGCTAAAGGATTAAAAGCAAATCATTAACGTCTAAACCATATTCATTTAGTAAAAGTGCTGTGTTGGCGCCCTAGTTACTGTGTTAATAGGATAGGCGCAGAGAGCCTGTTTCAATTTATTTATTTTTTCGGATATTATTATAAATTTTGATTAGCAGCTTTTTTAGTAGCAAAAGTCGTTATGAATAACGTTTTATATTTTTTCGTGGTTGTCACATGTCTTAGAACCAAATTAAATAATAACATAAATATCTGTATTTATGTATATATAGATATATATATATATATATATATAGATATACATATATATAGATATATATATATATATATATATATATATATATATATATATATATATATATATATATATGTATACTATTTAATATGTTTATTAGAATAATGAAATATTTTCTCAAAAAATATAATCGATTTCTAATAACCGCGGAATAACGGACGCATTGAAATGTATAAAGTAACAAAAATAGGAGTACTCAGTTGGAATTTTTGCGATACAATATCATTTCCGAACTTAAAGAAATTTACTTACCATTACTACTGCGAGAGATTTTTGGAATCGGTGCCAAGTTGTCTTCTCTACCTCTCCCATATACGCGTAAACGTCATATTATTTGTTGTATTTCCGTATAATGATACGATGGAAAATATTATCGCGCTGGAACATGAGAGAAACGTGCACATTACGTAAGCAAGGTTACTGTAAGGAGAAATACATCTGCATCGATTAGTAATTAGTAATTAGTAGGTACTCTGTGTAGTAAAGCGTCGGTGTAGGAAGTGATCCATTTATTGCAATTTTACCATAAAAAGTTATCATATTTATTTTAACACTAAACCGTAGTATAGTATTAAAAATAAATATGATAACTTTAATACTATACCATAGTATACTATAGCAGATACAACAGAATAATGACAATTTAATCAATTTAAAAGACACCTGATTATTATTTTACTCGAATATTTTAACCTGAACGCCTAACCCACAAAAACTTTATTTTTCACACAGAAATTCGGAATAAAGTCAGACAAACATTAGACGAAATTTGTACGACAACAATTTAAATATAGATTTTAAATACATAGATCAGCTAATATTCGGTATGTATATGTAATATGTTGAAATATCAATGCATCAAAGATACAGAAACCGTGACGATGGAATCGCCGAGTGCGTGCTATTCTCAGTCTCTCGATATTATGCAAGTTGCACCCCGCACCATCCGTTAGAGTACAGTGAGAGACACTAGCATCTATCAGAATAACATGATTATAATATCAGTGTGGAGTTTAAGTAATGGTGTGGAGTTAAAACGCATAAGATGAAAAACTTTTTGTAGCCGCGTTTATATCTTTAATGTTGGTCTAGTTCCGGTTTTCTTTCCTTTTCAAAATTAAACTTATTATTCTATAGTAGCGTGTTATACTACCGACTAATATTAAAAATTAAACTTATCAAATGTAGTCGCTATGATAATTTTGTGCTTTATTTAATATAAGTTGCCAAAGTTTTTCCTATTATTTTAAAAATATTCGGTTACTATGAACGAATATATTTAAAACAAAGAAGGTTGTCTTCAGGGCTATATATGGTTTTTCGCACTAACTTTTATGTGAATTTCGTAGAACAATAGTTGTACTATTGTGGAAACCTCGGCTTATGAATTTCGAGGTTATTTCACTATATATCTAATGATCACAGTTCCCAAAGACCAAATCTACGTACACACACACACACACACACACACACACACATATATATATATATATATATATATATATATACAAGGACTATAACGAAATTTGTGGACACTTAAACCACATTTCTTATCTGATCAAGATGAAACTGTGCACAAAAATAACTAATCAAAATCTAGTTCGCATTCAGTAAAAATTCATCTCACACATGATATTCACGATATTTCCATAACATATCATTTCATTTTGATTAATTTTTATTTGAGAAAAGTACATTTTGATTCTATACTTTATTACATTAATTAATGAAAATGTTAAATAGCATCAATCATTCGCAATGGTCCTAATTATAGAACGGGATGTACGAATTAAAATTATTTTAACATACTAATCACGTCTTTGTAAATATAATTTAAGGTAGAGACTATTTAAGGTAGAGGTACTAACGTAACGAACGTTGCTAATACGCTATTAAGAAATGTTATTTATAAGTAAGAACAGGTGTTTGGAAATAATATTAGCTATTAAACCGGCCATTTCCGTTCACAAAGTTATTTTATTTTTCATTTGAAACGTAATTCATAATATCAATCTTCAGTTGTAATAAAAGCAACATGTGGTATTTAGCCAACATAAACTTAGAAGCTCCTTGCACACCCTGGTCTTCTTTTGAAGTTATACTAAAATTTTTAATTTCACAACCTCAAAGCGTGAAATGGTTTTTCTATTACAATATGAGAGCTTGTGAGTAGCTATGTCAGGTAATCCTTACTTAGTTTGTAATCTGTTTCAATAAGGCCTTTTAACTTTTCCAAATTTAATGTCGTTTGACTGGAGAATTATCTAAGATATCAAAATTTTCTTCTTTAAATCTTTGTAGCCAATATTTGGCTGTGACGTAATAGAGTTCCTTTACTTGTCATATATTGGATGTGTATATGTTGCGGATCCAGATGGTATATTGGAATATATATATATATATATATATATATATATATATATATATATATATATATATATGTATATATGTATATATATTTATATATGTCTATCAGGCTAAGATTGATCTAATTGTAAAATATACTTTCTAAAATTCATCACAAAATAATGATTTATTTAATCATGTGCTATACGTGACAAGATTGAAAAAAAAAAGGTTGAGATTAAACTAAATATATTATTCAGATTAAGCACAATATAATATATTATCACGTTACGTAATTTAAATAACCAAGAAAAGGTCTAGATCTGATTGAAAGATTAGATGTGTCAACGCATAGTTTCAACATTACCACTAAGCGTTGATAATTTTCCGATACTTATTTTTTCCATAATTGACGATTATAACTATATTAAAAAAATTTGTACTTAAATCGAATATTTTACCACCGTTGTCTGATTTCACTGTAAAGTATTTAAAACATGAGAGAAATGGATCGTAGAAATCGAGTTTAATTAAATTTTTAAAATCAAAAACCACTGAAAATATATATATAAAAATAAATTATTCAACCGACAGTTACAACTGTACATCTGATTAATAAAACCACGACTAATACTCACCCCACATTGTAATAACACGAAATAAATAGGAGTTGAGAAAAAAAATGCTGCCGACCCACACATTCCGTATGGCAAATATTCAAACCGACTCATATTGTATATGAGAATGAAATAAATGGGGGTAATTTTTCGTGCTGTCAAAAAAAAATCAGAATGCAAAAGAAAACTTGTGAGACGAATACAAAAAAGTAAAGCGAAAACTCGTAACTGAAGCAAAATACGAATTAGGAGCGAACATATTCACGGGCGCGTAACGTTGACAAAAACATTGCTCGAATAGATTAATTACATTTTACCTGGAGGACATTGGGACAGTGCGCTCATGGGAAAGGGTCCAGAAATTGAAAGAGTTCCGAACAGTCGGTGTCTTGTTGATCGATTGGTGATTTGCCGTTGAATACAGAACTGTGACAGGACAATTCTTCAAACTTTGAGAAGATTCGCCTATGGTGAATTATATCTATCTTCCTGTTTGTAGGGAGAGCTTAAAGCTCATTTGTCAATGCGTTTTGAAGCACGTTTGAATATTAAAGATTCTGTGCGATTGTTAGGTAAATTAGAGTGATAAAATTCATACTCTTATTCTCCTTAACTTATGTATTATAATGTCTTTATAATAAATATGATTAAAGAATATAAAGGTATGAGGAAATTATCAAAAAATCGTAGCAATTTATAATGAAATATACATATTATAATTTGAAATAATATTTAGTTACAATCATTCACATTTTTTGTGTGGCGACAGACAGAAAGTATATATGTAGAAATAAATATAATATGAATGTAATTTAGATCCAATGTAATGTAAATAACAAAATACTGATAAAAGTAATGTGTGCTTATTTTAAATATAAATTGCCATCATACGAAATTATAATTTTGATTGTTCGATATTTGTATTACAAATAATTGGTACGTATTACTTGAATTTATTACATATAGTATTGCAACATTTTTCCACGTATAGTGTTTATTTTAATTATTACATATAGTTTTGCAGTACATATAGTATTGCAAACATTTGAATAACCATGATCGTGGTAAATTAAAGCAGACAAAACATATCATTATTAGAATAATGATATAAACGATTAAAATTAAAGCCAATTTTCATTTTTTTAAGTATTATCGTATGACGAGATTTCGTTATAATTTTAGCCAGTTTTCACTGAAAAAGAGCTTATTGTGTGTCATTCGTTATGTAATATTATTTTCATATATTTATAATGCCAATATAAAAAGTAGTTTATAGGAAAAATATGATTCTGTATTGATATGTGTTCCTTAATATGTATTTAGATTATATTAAGCTAATTTCAGCTTTTTGAAAAAAGGCACATTTATAAATCTGCACCTAAATTAATTTCCGTGCATAAATTTATTTTAGGGCTTTTACCATATTTTGCTTATATTTCAATACATATTGGATTTTTGAGTTGAAAGCCAGGTCTAAACCTGGCTATTGAACTAGATAAAACTAAATTAAAATGATATAGACGGCCGCTATAGTTTGTCTAATTTCCCGATCATTAATCACGACAATCCAAGAATATTCCATTTTTTTTTACTTACAATTGTTTATTATTTAATAGCGATTTTTTCTCAAAACTTCAGAGTCCCTTTAAATTTTTATTCGTACATTATAAATATTAGAAATAACTGAGTCTGTATAATAAGTCTGTAATCGTTGTAGTACTACTTTTATTGCTATCTAACACCATTTTTATTGCTATTTAACATCAACTGACTTATTTGGACGTGAATGATGCTGAACAATTATATGTCCTTAACTATCTCAAACTAACTATGATATTCGAACATGATCGTGTCACACTGGACACCGAGACTCTATACCTCGTACTTTACTAGCTTGTCCGAGAATAAGATGGAACTCAGAGACCACCGCAAGCGTTTACCTCACATCGACGTACCTCAGACCGTGCATACTATTTGTTTGTACGATTACCTCCAACAAAGAGCGTTCGCATTCAGAGCGATCTGTCGCCGGTCGCGAGCGGGCCCCATCAATCAATTGCCAAGTCGCCGCGTCTCCATAATGAACGGCGTCACGCGCCGCGCGTCCAACTCAAACATCTTTGTTTTAGTCTGAATGGGCGAGCATAAAGGAATATTGTCTGTGCTCATTGCTTCATAATTAGGTAGCACAATCGGCTCTGCTGACTTTTAAGTAGCTGGACGCGCTGGCTGTTTGTTTTTAACATTTCAATGAGCCGTTACTGGGTTGGGACGTGCGTGAACTGCCTCGGTTTGTGGGGCTGTTGATACGGTATTTATTAACTCGCTGGTATGGTATTGATAGCGAGATAGGCTTTGGCTGTTGTATTGATACATCAATAGTTGATATTTAATATTATATTTTGTATCTTGTTTAGGTTTCAATATCATTTAAAAATGAATTAGATCATTTGATCCGTAACCAATATTCCACTATCATTACCACCACTCACGAGTCCTGATTATGGATGGGATAGATATCAGTTATTTCAGTCTTATTTGCTTGTCGGTATTACCAAAGCTTCATTCACGTTTTTACTAGTTAAAAAAATAAGAGTATTTTAATTAACCTGATGTATGATGTTGTAAATCTCAATGCAATTAATTTAAATCCGTTTAAATTCTTTGTTTTTTTACATCAAGATATAGTTACAAGAAATTGACATAAAAATAAATATATTTATGCTAGTCTGGATGGGATTGAATAAATCAAACTTTACTTATTTAAAAAACGATCATAACTTTATATGTTCTGAAAAAAATTCTAATAATAATATCTGAAAATAACATAAGATCTGAGTAATAAAGGCGATTAAATAGTTGTGGTACGAAATATTTGTCATGTTAATTTGTCTAGCATTTTTATTTTTTATTTATTGTAATAATGTGGCTTCTGCGACTGACATTCAGGTTTTATATAATTTTAATATAGACTATTTATATAACTCACATTTCGTATGATTTGAATAACCAAGAATATCGTTTACTTATGATTTATTAAGTCACTTCAGTTGCACATTTCCATAAACATATTATCAGTCTACTAATTTCTTTAAATTTCATGTTAAATGAAATGTTATAAGCAACCCTCATATAATATGATTATTTTTAAAGTTCCCAAGGGAAACCAGAAACTTTCATAATTCATCATGTCTGTCAATCTATACTTCGATCACAATTTCTTGAGTTTTAAATCTATATGAATGAAATTTTACTTGTGGCTACTTTAGGTGGGAGTCTTAATTAACGTTTGTCTTCCCCATCCAAGCAAAGTGGCAACGAAAAAAATCTTTCCCGCTCACCTCATCGAGTGGAATGCCATTAAGATTTTTTTTTAAATTAATTTGAAGTTAAATTTATTTAAAAAAAAAAATATAACTACATAGTAGCTATTACTTTAATTACAATAAAATCTTGGTTAATTCACATCAACAATTTTAAAGATGAATATGGGAGTTGCATGTGCAGCCGTTCGTTTACTTTATTAATTTCTGTGATATTCTACTATAGAAACGATTGGTTTTAAAGAGACTTTTAAAAAAATAAGGTATAAATTATGGAAATGAAATCAAAGCTATATTCAGAATTTAATGATTTTCTAGAGTAAAAATTGCTTTTGCAAGCATAGAACAGGAATTTTTTCAATGACATATTATAAAATAAAATTACAATAAATAATAATGAAAGCCTAATGCATTAAGAGAATAAATATTTATATATGCAAATTATAACACTTGGAAAAGTTCTTTCAGTGAAAAAAAAATTAAAAAAGAAAACAGAATTTTCAATGAAAGTTTTTGGTATCTCTTAGTCAGTCATGAAATATTCTACTTTATGATCTGCTTTATCCGGACGACTAAAATTTTACAGAGCAATTGTTCATTAGTATATTAGTGTAAATCACTATTTTTGATTCATAACTTACTGATTTATATTTTCTATATTGGAAACAAAATGTAATGACGCCAAATTATATTTCTCATATTCGATTTTTTGATTATCATATTCGACTTCTCAGTCATAAATTTAACAACACTATTCATAAACAATATTTTTAAAATAGTTGGATTCATTAAAACAAAATTATTTTAAATTATCGTGACACAAAAAAAATAAAGTTCAATACCACTGACCCAAACACAAAGTGTTTATTAATAAATCAAAATGAGCGCTTTAACGGACCGTCAAAATTCGAGGAAGACCATTTTTCTTGCAACATACTTTTGTTTATTAGTACATTGTTTGTTTATTGAGCATAAATTAACCAACTAAATGCAAATAAAGTTATGATATGCACGAAATAACTTAATTAACTTGTACACATAATGTAATATACTTAATAAACTCTTCTGTTTAAACCGACGAGCTGTTGTGTGTTCGTATGAACCTTGTTTGTTTTATGTTAAGATTCGTTATTATGCAGGGGATGCAACTTGAAAATTCTAAGCTCTGTAGTAAGTAATTTTATAGGTTTTTTTTGTGTTTTTTATCATTAAATATTTATATTACATGATATTTTATTGTTTTCCTATATAAATATATGAGATATTGTTTACTGTTTATGAAAGCATTTACTGTGCAAGATTACATGCACGATATTAAATTGTTAATTTGTTAGTAAGTTATAAATAAATTAGGTATTTAATTTTTCGTATTTCTTTTTTAAATTAAAACATAGAAAACAAAAAATGATAAAATATTTGTAATTCATCACTATGTTGTTTGATGTATATTCGATTAATGTTTGATTGAAATTTTAAGTAATATTTCAAGTTACTGAACTATATTCAATATTATTTTAATTAATATTCACTAAAAAACTGATACTTAGAAATTGATCATGTATTTTCTTTTTATTTCAAAACAATACGCGCTAAGATCTAGCAGTCAATAACACGTAAAGAATGAAAATTTATATATTTTCATTCTTTACATGTCCATATGTGAACTAAAATGCTACAAACTATACCACGCGCATGAACAAACAATTCAAACAAACGACAAACTATTCGAGTCCTCCGTTAATCCGCAACAGTCGATGTAGTTATAGGAGTATATTAATTACGACGAACGGAGCGAAACCTCGTCTTATCTGTTATTACAAAATAATTAAATTGTAAAGTGAGTTATGACGCGAGACTTTAAAGAGACAATTAATTCTGTAAAAGCGGCGCGGTTCGACTTGACAATTTATTAATCAAACCGATTATTTCCCTTCGCCCGGAATTTCCTATTGTGCAAATATCCCTACAAACAATCCTATGAATAATTAAGGATTTAAATTTTCATACAAAAGCACCCGCACGAAACAATAAGCACTGTTTAAAAGTGGACAAAAGCATCCTCCGTGTATCTGGCATTCGGCTAGGGTCGCAGACTCGATATATATTAGGGATGAAACGCTATAGTTCCCTATACCACATGTAACACCCCCACCCTAGCTTTTTCCATAACGACCTGTGAGCCCCTCCCTTCTTTAGAGAGAAAAGCATAATCCATCACTGTACGTCACCCCTATTTCGGCGTCGTGCGTCTCCCTCTTCCCCGGCATTTATTTGCGTACGGGGGTCTCTTTCGGTCGCGTTAGGGGTAGTTTCTCTGCGTCTACGCTTGACGGGTGATCATTTTTCTTGGGCGCCCGTTCAATCATCGCGTCACTATCTCCGTCCCGCTCGCTCGCGCTCGCTTTGTCGTCTCGTCTCCATCCATTGGTACACTTTAGTCCCTTCCTGTCTTTCAGTGTGTCCCTTATATTCTGTTAGCAGTGCGTGCTGCCGCTCGCGCATTCCTGCTGCCTGTAGCTTTGTAATGGCGGTGCCGCGCCGCGTGCGCTCTCGCGGAATTCACCTCCAGATTATATCTGTATTTGTTTTATTTAATTATGGGAATTGTAATTTAGATTTTACATACGTTAATTTTTTGTTTGCTTATTAATATGTATCCACCAATGCATTTCACTGATTGTTATTATCTAAATATTTAAATACTTAAAATAATAGGGACAAGTTAGCCACTAATTAGCACTTCGTTTACATAAAATCGCGTTCGGAGGTTTAATTTTTAAAATATATTACATCGAAAGTACTGTAAGAAAATATAAATTGTTACTTTCGTAACCAAAACAATAATTGTACTTTGACAATGTTACATGGTAAATAGATATGGTAGATCGAATTATCAAACAAAAATTAATTGTTCCTCTGTTTTTATCAATAATATTAACTTTAGAAATCTCAGCAAAAGTTAAAATTAAAAATTTTCTTTCACTAAATTAAGTGAATGATTTAAGAATGTCAAGACTAATATTCTACGAGGTTAGGGTAGTTTATTTCACTCTAATTTTAAATACTATTTGTAATTCCAGTAAGTTCCATTATATTAAAAAAAATATAATTAACTAGAGCTAAAAAATAAGATAAATAGAAAAATAAATATTTAAGAAATAAAATACACATTTGTATACTTTTCATAACTTCATTTAGCAGATTAGTAGTTGCAATAATGATAATAGCAGTGACTTATTCCGAAATGTTCATAACTTTGAGTGCAAATTACATATGTTTATTTACAATGTCAAATATGATTTTTTTACACTCCAGGTGAACAATGTTATAACGCTATTTAGTATATACTTATTTATGCTACATTTAACAAACTTATTAAACCATTAAAATTATATAGATGTATTTTTAAATATGAAGTATGGAAGAATGGTTTAATTTTTCTCTTCAAGTAGATCATGAATAAAAATAAATTTGATTATATGAAAGATATTTAAATGCCATTTCAGTGCTTTTTAAGATCCTATGTTTTTACCATAAATACAGAAATCAGATTAAAACCGGTAACAGTACATGTTTATAGAACTTTATTGGCAATGAGTTAAAAGGGATAAATGGAAATTTTATTCTGTGTGCTGGTAGTGATAGAAACAAGTCTATGGAATTGAGAGAGTGGAGATAATACTCATAAATTAGCTGCTTTTTCGTAAGTGCAAGAGGGTCCTTTTTAGTCGACACTTAAAAGCATATCTATGTTCCAGACCTTCGAATCTACCTCACGCCTTTACGAGACGTCACAGACTGGGAAAAGTAATTGCAGTAGATACAGAGCTTGCATGTTTTTAGAAAAAAGAATGTGTATTAAGTGCGTTATGATTTAAACATAATGTTTTAAATAATCCTCAGCAGCTAGCATTAATTATAAATTCAGATTATAGCGAAAAGTAAATGGTTGTAATTAAATACTATTTCTTTCGTTGTAACTGACACAAATTATTCGCAAATAAACAACAATGTGAAACGTTACCTCAATTCGAATGAATTGAGCTAACGTTTATTATTGTAATTCTTGCATTTAGACAAAATGAATGCATTTAAATGAATTTGTCAGTACATTAGAATGCATAATTATTTTTAATGACACTTAAAGAATTTTATATAAATAGCTTGTAAGAAGCAAGTTGGAATCGAACTTGTTTAGTTGAAATTCGCATTTCACCTATATAAATGTTTGAAAAACTTGGACGTACATAGTGCTTATCTTTTTTTTATGTTTGTCATTCCCAGTATTTATTATTTTAATACTATAAACAATTATACCAGTGAATACATCAATAAATTTTCTTTTTTATTTTATTTAGATTATTCTCTCTAATAGGAATTGATCCAACGAATAAACAAGAAAATTTCGAGTATTCTGTTTTTTTGCATACCGTTCTTACATATTTATATATATATATACATATATATATATATATATATATATATATATATATATATATATATATATATATATAATTATTTGCATGGAAATCGAAGTGTAATTCATATCGCGTAAGACATAGCTATCTTTGTTATGATTTAACTTTTTGAGAGTTAAATAGAAGTATCTTATCCATCTAGATTATCCTAACTGTTTGTTTTATATTAATAAATAACCGACTTGTTTAATAAGAAGTAAACGGTAATGTTGACAGAAGAGTAAGAAAAGCAGAGATAATGTAGTACTACGCGAACACTCACCGGCAATTTTCGCATAAATCCGATCCGTATGCATCAAAATCCACCCTTCTCCAAAAGCTAATATCGTGTGAGCTCACAGGTTTACACACTGTAGACTACGTTGCGTAGCTAGCGCTGCCTAATCCAGTCGGCTAGTCCCGCGTCGCTCGAACAAAAATATATGCAAATGTCGGTCCGTCGGGTCCGCGTGGATTGACTCGTCGGAATAATATTTGAATTTTAATTTCGCTCAGTGCCGGGGATGAAATAGACGTTACGACGAAGCAGCGCACTGTCACACGTTTATAAATAATTAATTTTGTTGTTGACTGTATTAAGGAGCTCTGTTTGTCGGGCTCGCCTGAATTCGTATGGATTTGCATATGGGACGCAGTAGATTTTGTGATATTAAATTGGATTGGGTGAATTCAAATGTGTTGGAAGGGTAATTTAATTGGCGGTGGGGCTGGAATTAAATTTTTTGGGAAATTATCATTTTTCTCAACTGTGACGTTTCATTTAAATATTAAGTTATGTATTCGTTTTAATTACAGAGTCATAGTTCGAATTGTGTTTCTTGCTTAAATATTTTTGAAAATATTTAAAGTTAGGAAGGAATGTTGTATAAAAGATATCGTATATAAATGTCATTAGGCTGATAATATTTTCTACGCACTTTATATTTTATTTTAGGATGACATTTTGTGATGAGGTTGTCCAATTTAAATAATGGTTTCATTGATAAGTAATGGATATTATATAAGCTTATGTAAATTATGTTTTATGTATATAATATTACAAAAAAAAACAAAATATACATTTTTAGTTTTTTGTTACTTAGATAACATGAGGTACCTATTTACTCATTAGATATAATATATATTGTGATAACTCCGTAAGATTCTTATTAGAAAAAATAATCTAAAGGATTAAATGAAAAATGGTTATATTAATACATATATACAAACATCATCTTTTATATTAAAAACTATGGGATTTAAAAGATATGCCTCTTCCATTCAACTCTAATTGACCTAACTTAACACGTTGTCTTTTATACTCCTTGTGAGACATGCGCTGTCTTCTCTTATCTTGACCTTTCCATTTAAATAACGAATTTTCATTTCCAGAAATATATTTTCAACTTATCTCCAGAGCTTACTTGTGATATTGATGCTCTGTTGTCAAAGGAAACGACAAAAATATTATTATTTTATTTCAACAAGTTTAAGTTTCTATCCGTATTCATTCCTTCTTCCTTCGAATAAATTCATTAATAAATGTCTCTATTAGATTAATAAAAAATTTTTACACATATTAAAATATAAAATTATTAGACATGAAAGGTTTAGGCTCATCAATTGATTAATTTTCAATAAATCTAAATAAGAACGATAATTTCTTGTCATTTAGTGATAATGGCTTATAAATAATAAATAACTCTCGTGGAAATCAGTGATGCGTTATGTAAAGGGATAGACGAAAAATGGAAATATACGAAACGTGTTTATATATTTGTATTACTACTTAGGAAAAATAAAATATATTTCACTGTGCTTTCAAAATCGTGTTTCAAACATGATGTCTGCCTAAACACATTTAATTTTGATACGAGATAGTAGGAAACATCTAAAACTTTATATGATCTAAACTTATTCTACCTAAACCTTCTACTTACCCTTCAAAGACAATTTGATAAATTAAATATATGGTGTTGCATTACATATTCCTAATAGGACTTGCAGGTCCAGAATTTTGGATAAATATGAAATGTTTCTACTTTCATATCTATTTAGTTAACTTATATTTTTGAGCGCTGTTGATTTTTATTTTTTATCCCGTTAGAACTTAAACAGTTTAAGTTTGGGTATATTGTTAGATCGTTTATTACATTTTCAGTTACATGACAAAAAATTATTTTTTATCTAATATTAAAACACTTGCAGATCCAAATTATCTACCATAACGCTGAGTCTTATTCTATTGCAGCTTTACAACGTCGCAAGTTTGTCTCATCTTTAGAAATATTACTGACACATATCTTGAATTTGATTGGTTAGTTCCACTGTCAAATTTAAATTTTACTATGCAGTCGAATCGAAGTAAAGTATTGTACCACATATTTCAGTTTTTTTAAAGCTTTTTTCAGAAATTTAGGATCGATACGGCATGTGAGATTGCATTTTCATCATGAATCTATTTGATTTTCTTAAAAACAATTTTATTGACAGCCTTCTAAGGTATGAGTTATTTCATAATAATACATATTTTCTGTTACACAATCCTTCATATGGACTGTTTCATGACCTATATTAATAAGCATATCTGTTTTAAAAGAGCTGGTGGTTTTTGTGACTAATCATCTCAGGAATATGCCATTGGTCCTCATTATTGAAGAAGTTGAGGGTGGTATTTATATCCGCTTCATGATTTCTTTAATGCACCTGATTAGAATTGAATCTATGTTGAGGATGTTGTAGAAACATGGATGCCCCACATAGGTAGGCATTAATATATCTACATGGAATTATCAGCAACCCTAAAATTAAAATTGTATTATTACAACCTCACTTTAAAACAATTTTTAATATTTACAATTCCATCATAAGTGGTTTATTTTCTGATTCTACTACAAATTCGCTATATGTAAAAATGTTGGCCACGTAAAGACACAATATATACGATATTTCTTACAAAAATATATTTTTACATTTCAAGAGGTTTATATTTCTACCACTGTCTATTCATTCTAATTAAATTTATGGGACATACAAAATTTTTGATCTTTCTTTCTTTGAACAAATTATTTCATTCCATTTTATTAGTTAAGATTTATTATTCAGAAAAAAGTTCAGAAATTTTCAGAAAAGAATTTCACGGTTAAAAATTGTTTGATCTATAATTTAATTTATTTCCAATAAACCTGACTGATAGCGAAAAAAATTAGAAATGATAATTTTTATATCATTTGGCGACAATGGCTTATAAATAATAAAAAAATTCGTAAAATTTTGCTACTTATTATGTTGTTCTAAATTATTCAGTAATACTTTTTCATTAAGTGTTACCATTTAAGCAAAACACATAACGCATAAATTGCACTCAGCTGATACTATTTCATGGCGCAATAAATCTGAAGTTTAAAGATGTTTGCTTTGATTATCCTGAAGATGAAAAGATTTACAAAATTCTATTTTGCTCTCAAGGAAATAAGTACAGCCACTTCAAACTTAATATTTGTATAAACGCGGATGCTGACACGTTTCCCGAGAATAATTTAAGATAAAACCTGAGCAAGGCTGATGAGAAGATAATATCATTATAATTGCAACTATAAGTCTTAATGCATTTATAAACGGCCGCGGTCGAAAGCCGCGATACGAGAATGCCAATGTAATTGCCGTGATTATACTTTGTCCAGTGAAAAATTATCATTGCGGCTGAATACGATATGCTCTAGGAATTTTCTATACAGAATAACAATTCGTAAATTCACGTAACCATATCGGCGTGTTTATATACCTAATGTAATGACTCGTTATATGTTTTCGGTTTAAATTTAAATTTAATTCATGGAATTTTTGTTTATGACAATAAGTTTGACGTGCGATCGTTTTTAAAGTTACGAATGCATGCTTGAGTTATTTTGTGATATCAAGACTTGAATATATATTCTCGATGACATAAATTTAACCAAGTAACTTCTCAAAATAATTTAAGAACTTCAAAATCAGTGAATTTGATTAATTTTTTTGTTTCAGTAAACCTAAGCCAGTGTTCAGGTATTTTGCAACTCAAATATTTAAAGATTCATGGTCGGCTAAATCTACACCTTTTATATAATATCCTTAATTACTCTTTCACTTCTTCACATCTCCGAACCAAATTTCGAATTTTTTTACCTCGTAGTTACATTTTAAACATAAAAATGCCATCCTAATTGTATAGGATTATTTACAGTGTACGCCATACAACTACGGAATCAACTAAATATAAATATACGAAAGTGCATTATCAATATCTGTCATTAAAAGTCGTCTGAAATTGCGTTATCCATATTAATCTACGGGTCAAACATCTTTTTTCTGTGCCTCATCTCTCGTTATCTTTCTAACCCTTAGTTTATTGTTATTAACTTGCATGTATTAATCGCCATTTCTGTAATATTTCTCATTTATTGCATTATGGTTGGCTGTAATACACGCGATTATGGTTGGCTGTAATACACGCGATTATGGTTAGCTGTAATAACAATGGCTGTCGTTGCATCAATAAATCTGTGTATTCAGCTTTCAATATTTCAGTAAAATGGAATCAACATATTAATCCTCTCTCTCTCTATATATGATATAAAATTATAACTAGATTTATATTTAATGTACAGTTTCTTGTAAGCGTTACTTCTATCAATTAAGCACTGTAACGCATTAATAAATAGAACTTCCTATGTTTCCCAAATTTAAGAATTATAGTCTATTAAAAGTAACACGTAATAAGTTGGCAGACATAACTTTTTATTGCAGTTAAATGCTTTGATCGAATGATTTTTGGAAAATAAATTATTCACAAATAATATCTATTACAGAGGTTAGAATAACGTACGTCATTGCTGTTCATATTTAAATTCCCATGTAATTATAGCGCTGTGTATATTGTATATGTTAAAGAATATTTATATTATTGTGAATGTACCAGTAGCCTTCTTTAACGAGCGAAACATTGTTCACTGAATCTTGTCGACTCCTTTAAACTTTGTGAATCTTGCTATTTAAACTGTTTTATATGAATCAATTACTTCATTTCTTCGATCTATATTGAACTGATAGGTTTTATTCTATTATTGTTTTGACTTAAGAGTTTCTTTTTACAAAAATTACCTTAAAGATTGAAAATTGACACAATAAATACAACCTTATGCTTATTTAAAATAAAAAAGTACTTATAAAGAAAATTTATTAACTCTCTAATCGTTTAAATAATTTTGATGGTTATGTAGATAGAATGGTTTCATCGAGCAACATTTAATTTCGCTTTTTTTAAAATACATTGCAATATAAAATTGTAGGTTCTAACTTATAGATAGAATTTGCTTAATAAGTATAAAAAGGTGTCCATTCTAAGCAAATGTTATCTCGACATGAAAAATGTGATCGAAGATGAAAAATAGCGAAGCTTGATGCCCTTGTGTCGGCGCGAACATCTCAACAGCCGAGGTATTCAGCCTTCAATTATAAATTATGACATAATGACCCTATTGTGTGTTCAATCCTCCACCGACTCAGACTTCCAGAGCTTTCATTAACGAAGAGTTGAGAAGAGGCCGTGTATTGCGCACAGTGATTCGTAGGCGATCAGTCGGGCGCCATACATCAACGCCACGCGAACAACGGGCGCCGCTCCGTCAGCGCCGAATGGATTAGGACGCCTTCGGGACGACGCACACTAAAAGCTTTTTTGTTAACAGCCAACCTACCTACTTATTGCTGAGTGTGCACGCTCAGTGCCTACCGGCTATGGGCGTCGCGAATTATGGCTGCGGACTGATATAAAGCTGTCTGCGTTTCGTGACCATCTGACGTGCGAAAATTTTTTATTCTTACGAAAATCAGAAAAATAGTTGCCTTGATCGGTAATTAAAAATATCCGTATTATATTCAAAATAAGTAAGAAATGAAAGGTGACTTTATTTAGGTCAGTTGAATATCTCTAATGAAATGTCACACTAACAGAAGGATCTTTCTTAATAACTAAACGGCTTACCCATTTTCTAGTGGGAAAGATCGAAATCTAGCTACAGGTATCGCAGTATAAAGCTGCAAGTCCATATATAGCTATAACGAGTTCACCTTACAATCAAATCAAATTTATTACTTGTTTTATCTATACATCGAATAGCAAACTGCGGAGTGGTTGAATCGTATATCTTGCAGCTTTGATCTCGAAAAGCGGCGATTGCGTAGATGAAGTGAAAGGGTATGTGGCGATAAATAGAACCGCAATGGACAACTTAAGTAAAATATCGAGAACCCAAACCACCAAGACATATCGTTCGAGTTCTTGGTTCTTCCTATTTCTGAATACTCCAAGAGACTTTGAGAAATTGTGAAGAATTAGATTTACGCACTAAAAATGTTGTGCTACAGAATATTCCAAGTAGATAGAAAAGACTACTTGAAATATTTTGGACCGAATTCCAAACTAAAATCTTTATACTCCAAGTAATCGGCATCAAGTAGAGTTTGTGGAATTTAGCGTATTCTCCAAACCAAGAAATCGGTATCAAGTGTGATCTGTGGAATTTAGTGTGTCGGATATGCAAATTCTTTGACAACATATCACGGCCAAACCAGAGTTTTATGGAGCTGTTATTCCACCGTGAAACTGCCATAGACGCCCATGCGAGCTGCTGCGCTCGGCCTCTTGTATAAATACAGGCAAGCGGAAAGAGATGACGTGACATCGCGAGGCGGGTTACAACAGCAACGATTACCACAACTTCTCTATCAAGAGCGTCATAATAGAGATGAAGAATCTATACATATAATCTAATGACAATGAAGCCATGTCTATAAGCGCATTGTATAGGAACTACTGGATGGATTGTAATGAAACATTTTTTATTTAATGATATAAGTATATTTATATATTAGTGACAGCAATATTATCGCGGTCTACTGAACTCATATGTTCTGCTGTGGAAGGACCTCAGAGGGGAAAAGTTTGGAAAAGTAGAAATATGTAATATAGCACTACTTTTCATGCATTAGACAATACACAATTTGCTAAATAGTATTCTAAATATCTTGATCATTCTTAAATCTCTCTGAAATGGGACTTACGGTTTTATACATATTTTCAAGGACTTTTACTAAATTATTTAATAAATTCGATTAAGACTTTTAATTATTTAATTCCCGATTTCGATTTCAAATTTTGCATTCGAATTTTGAATTTTAATTTTATTGCCACTGATATTAATTTGATTACCATTATTCAGTGTATGGTGTTTTTATAATTTATCTAATTAAAGGAAACTAAAATTTTTAATAGGTTTTATTATGATAATCTTAAATTTATATTATTTTCGTAATAAGATTGCAAGTTTTTACATATTCTTACAATTTGCTTTAAAAATGCACATGTACAAATGATCAATATAAGTAAATATTTATTATATAGTCACAAGAAGAAACGGTTTGTTACAAAACTTTTCTTGCAACTAATTGAATATATTGCAGTCATACGTTTATTTGATTGTTATACGTACATTATAAGATATTTCGAAAAAAATATCCCGATAACGCCTTATTAAAACCTACGTTCTTAAATATATCTGTATCAATCTGAAACAGCGAAGAAACTTACAGCAATACAGCTCAAGAATATCAACAACCTTTCCACATATCGATATACACTGTAACACGAAGGCGTTTCTCTAAACTTTACGTAATAATTCGAATAATTTATTCTTCTTCATTAACACTTACATTCTTTAAAACTCGACACGATAAAACTTACACGGGCTCGATGTGACATGTATTATCGCACATGACTAATAAGATATCGATTAAATAAATGTCTTCATAATTCTAACACAATCATTTAACACTTATCCCACTCGCTCGATCTCCACAAATATTTACTCAATGCCTCCGCTTATCTGTTTATGTGTTACAGCGTAGACAGAGATATACAGGCGATGTACAGGCGGTTCGTGAAAAGGTGGCGTTGAATTAATTTAGCGTAATGTGGAACGTGTTTTTGTAGATAAGAAGACGGTGTACGTAGACCAATAAATAGTAGAAGCTATTATAAATTTAATAATTTTTTTGCCTTGAAATTTAATCAAAATGTATTTAACAATAATTAATTATTAATATCAAGTGGATTTAAATTGATGAAGTTAATTAATTTCCAGAGGTCTTTATTTTAGTTAAATTTATTGAGTGTATACATAAAACCTTTAGCAAAAATATTATATATTTTATCAGGCTGTTAAATTATCTGTTTATATGTTGTGAACTGTTTTTCAAATGCTGTATCTACCTGAGCTAATGTTGATCAATATAGACAGTTTGACATTACATATTAATCAGCTAATATTCTTCTCATGTTCCGTTTTTTAGCACTATGAAAATATTCTAAATTCATAGGTATTTACCATTTAAAATATTAAAGGTTACTGTGAATATTTGAAGTAAAATATTCAGTATACCTAATGTAAACTTATACTTATTCTGGAAAGACTGTCTTTTAAAGGTGATACTTCTGAAAGGTGAATACAATAGAAGAAACAGTAAACTTCCTGGTCAAAGCAGATTAAACCTAAGTGTTGGTGAATTAATGAAATGGATAAACGAACTGAAAAATAACTTCATGCTGTGACCCATTTATTTCGATCACGTCATCTGAAACATCACATCGTTATGTCATACTTCAGAGTATAATGGTTCACAGTTCCTGATATATTTCGTAAGAGCAGATAGGAATTATGGAGGACACCATGTCGATGCACAGATGAACTATATGTACCGTAAATATTGCCCTAATACATAGGTTGCAAGTGAGGCACAAGAATTGAAAATGAATGCGTAATAAAGTCTTCCATTATTGTAATCGAATTTTTACAAATAGAATCCATACGTACAATCAGATGCTACTTTCAAATTTAAAAAAAATCATTTAAGGTGTGTTTGTCTCGTAATTTGTAGTGTTTTAGATTTTAATAAACATTTCAAAGTCTATTAATGTGGGTAGCTGAAGCTGAAATAAATTTATCTTATTTTTAATTTATTTGAATTTGCTAAATTTGCATGACAATATATCCTAGTGCGTATTTATTCTTTTAAAAAAAACTCCATGTCTTTCCAATGCGTTTGAGAAATTCCTGGAATGTCGCGATACGACTGCATCCGGAACGAGAACATTCGACTGGGCTTGCTCTGAGAATTTTAAAAAAGAGAACTTTCTCTGAGAATCTGCCAACCATCGCTCAACTAATCCAAAGACGGCGATTATGTTGCTTTGATCACATTTAACGAATTAAACCGGATCGTTTACCACCTAGGTTTCTCTAGCGGGGGAAACTGGCTGCCTGGAAAATTCAAGACACAGCACCAAAGAAGACACAGATTATTCACATTAGCGAAGGTCTCCAGAATCAACGTTTGACTATGAAATACCCTAAAAAACCGTCCTTCAAAGATCGCAAACTATGGAAGAAAACTATCAATGAGGCTCCGAAACACGCGGCATCTACAGCAATATACTGACTAAATAACCGCCTTCTTGCACTTATTGGCTGTTAAAAATGAAAGAAAAAAAGAAAGATTTATTTTTTATTATTATTTATTGATATATTTTTTAAACTTTGGGTTTTTCCAAATACTTGAATTTACTTTGAAAAACTTTCTCATTATTTTCGATGAATTAAAATAGTATTTCATATAAATGAATAAGATTTTTAGTTTCATATGCAAATTCTTATAGCTCGAAATGTTCCACAAAAAAGTAATCTTGGAAAGCTCATTTCCAGAAACGAAATTATCGTTTCTTCTTTAGTCGACTGTGCTTGAAGCTCTTTCTCAATATGTAAACACTCACCACTGATATACACATGTACACACAGCTATTCATATTCATAAATAACCACTCACAAGTATCGACACATACGACAGGCGACCAATTCAAAGCATACCAATACTCTTCGGATGTATTTATAAGAAACGATACTTGCTTGCCTTATTAATACGTTGAGTCTATATACGTGCTATACCTTAGGTCGATGTTAAGTTATATATTATATATGTGTATATACATAGTGTCCAAGAACGGGTGATCCATCAGACGTGTTGGACTGTGTTAACACGTCGAAGGCGTGAGATTGCAACTTGACTCGGCGCAGTCGTGTTCTGATCACCTCCACCTCTCGCGAGGCGCTATCCGGTTACGCCTCCGGGCTAAAGGTCTGATGGGTTTTTAATAGGTCTCTCTTGTGGCGTGCGAGAGTGTATGGGTGAAGTGTTTGGCCCGAGTTGCAGCGCATTATATAAAGTTGACGTGTTCTCACTCATATTGTTGCAAAGATAATTAGAATATTGAAGGTGTTTTTTCACATTTCGCATTTCTACTTAACATATTCTAAAAATATACTTATTATAAACTTGATATTATATTAATAGAAATGTTTTGAAGGTTGTTATTGAAGTTATTTTGAAACACCGAAAAAAATTGTTACAGAAAGTGTCTATAGAAAAAAAATACTACTGCAACAAAGGTAATGAACAAGATGTCTCTATGAGGGATAGCTACTACATTCTTATCATTATTTACCTTAATTTATATCGAATGGTGATTCGAAGAGAAACTATATTTTTTCATTTTACTAACATTTTACAACTTTTTTATTTAATAATATTTAGATTAATAGTCGGAGATAACTCTTATTTAATCATTATTTCAGTGTTTTGGTTTATAAGCAAGTATTTAAAGTATATAATCTTTTGCAAACATTTTGTTACAATCAGTTTTTTCTTCAATATTACTTCAAACGATTCGCTTTTGGATTACTTATTGACCTCACTGTTATATATGTTATTTTAATTTTGTAAATTTTTGGTAGTAATCATTCAATATGTAAGTCTTCAACCATATATGACTTTAATAAACCTATGAAAAATAAACCAACCTAATCAGTTTTAACTAACAAAGCTCATTATTTCTGAAATTTATCCGAAACATTAGGGTACAGTCGCCAAATATCGTCCCTTTTTTGAAAAAAATTCATTAAAAAAATTTTTGCAAACTCTGGACAACAAATAAAACGTCTTACGAAAGGTACTATATTTGTTTATTATTAAGAATAATCAAAAACTCTCTTAAATTGCAACAAGTGCCATAAAGATTTATTTAACAAAAACAGTCAAAATTATAAAAAAATTCTTTGGGCATTAAATATCGTCCCCGGGGACGATATTGAGATCACAACAATTAGTATGAAAAATATTAAGAATACTTAACAACGAACTAACATACGAGTAATACTTATTTCTCTTAATTGTAACATCTAATCAGTCGTTAATCAGTCTTCAGTATTACTTAAATAAAGCTAATTTTCCAGACAAGTTGCACAAATAAATGTAAGGCTTTGGTTATCAACACAATCCTCATGCATCCACTGAAAGCATTTAATGCATCTTATCCATTTCTCTCCTTTTTTATCTTGAGAAAAATTTCTCTCACAGATTGGGCATTGAGCGTCATCATTTTCACTATCTTCCTCATCATAAAGTTCCAAAACTGGGTCATCATCGGATATTTCTTCTTCAGAAGACTGTTTTTTTTTTCGTTTCATGGTTTTATTTTTGTTTCCTGCCGTCTTTGTTTTTTTAACGCTTCTGGCTCTTTTCTTTCCCGTCATCACTTTTTCATTCTTATCGTTTCGCTTCTTTTCTGCTTCAATAATGTCTATTTTGTGTGGTGAAGCCGTAACTACCATCGCTTTACCACGTCTAGTTGAAGCTGAAGGTGGTTCAATGACTGGAACTGGTTGTAAATCTGCTGGAACTATAAATGAGGATGAAGAACTTCCTGGTCGTGATAACAGAGCTGCTGTTGGTGGTCTTGCACTAGAAGTCGAAGGCGATGGAGTTGGTGTTTTTGGTTCTGAAATTGTAGAAGTCGACGGCAGCGATGTTGGTGTTTTAGGTCTCGAACTAGAAGCCAAAGGTGACAACGGAGTTGGGTGTTTGGGATCGTGCACTTGTAGGAGTGAACGTATTGCACTTGTAGAAGTAGAGGATGATGAGACGACGGTTGCGGAAGGTGTTGTATCGTTTGAAGAAGGAGCATGTGGTGAATCATCAAAATATTTTCGTTAAGTGGAAATATTCCAGTTTTTCGAAATCCATTTACTGCTCTATCAATCTTGCAGGCTTTAGCATAAGCTTTCCCAAATATTCCTCCAACTTGGTAATGGGTGACGAAACGCCCTGGATGATTTATCAGCCAATTCTCTATTTCTTGGGCATAATACGTTTTCAGTGGGAACATGAATGATACATCTAAAGGTTGCATGCGACCAGTTGAATGTGGAGGAAGACAGATTATAGAAACACCACTTTCATGGGCAATATCAATCACGTCTAAATTTCTTGTGTGGCTGTAATGGCCATCTAAAACTAGCAAAACAGAATCTTCCTTTGAAGGTTTAGCTATGGACACAAAGTGTTTAAGCCATTTTGTAAATAGCTCAGGCTGGATCCAACCAGATGGATGACATCCACCTATGATGCCTGGAGGTGTTCCATCGAGTAACTCAGCTTTCATGTTTTTCCTTGGAAAGACCATCAAAGGAGGAATAAATTGACCAGCAGCTGACATACAAGTAACAACAGTTACTAATGCTCTTCTTTCAGCAGATGACAACTTGTGAACATCTCTTTTGCCTTTTATAGTCAATATTTTTCTAACTTTATGCTAAACCGTGCTGATTCCGTGCGGGTTGAAGTTAATCTTTTGCATTTCAGGTTTTAATAGATGAAAAAAAGTTTTAACGTTTTCTGCTGTAAAGCCTTGAACACGAGTACGAGATAATGATTCTGGGTTACGGAATGACAATGCAGGATGACGAGCCATAAATAACTTCATTTCTTGCCTGCTTTCATTTTAGTTTGAGAAAATGGGTGGGGATATTATTTCTAATTGCTAACTGAAAAGCCATTCGTTTCAAATCAGATGCAGTAATGCCATAGTAATTCTTCTCCATTTCCAAACAATACTTTACCAGCTCTTCTTCTAATTCTACAGGTAAAACTGGTTTCCTTCCCATTTTTCCAGAAAGTAAATTTTCAACCGATTGTTCTGTTTTTTTTTGTGTAGTCTTTCAAAGTAGCTCTTGGGACTTGAAAACACTTTGATGCCTTCTTGTAACCCATTTCTTTTGCTCTTACAGCTTCAACAGCTTTCTTCATTGCTTCAGGGTCCCACGACTTTCTTTTTGGCAGTTACAAAATAAAAAAATTAAAATGAATTACAAAAATAAATTTAAAAAATTAAAAAGAAATATGGTTACCCAAATATCGTCCCCGGGGACGATATTAGGTTCCCGCCGGGGGACGAAATTAGGAATATACTACAAAATAGAATAAAATTAATATCAACAAAAAACGCATGTCATAACCTCAATATTTTTTAATCTATTTGAATCACATGAAGTAACAAACATTTCAATAAAATTTTCAATTCATTAAGTCAAGCATATCAATTTTTTGTAAATTTTAACAATATTCCAATAAAAAACTTACCTTTGGCAGATTTTTCTTATTTGTCTTTGATTTTTATATTTTTTCAAAGAAGCGAGGTATCGCTCTCAATTCTTCGCAAAGGCCGACTGACAGGGGCCCCTTTAAGTTAGTGACACGAAATCTAGATGGCGTTAGTTGGCTGAGGAGTTATGAAGGGGGACGAAGTTAGGTTCGGGGACGAAATATGGCGACTGTACCTTACTGACAATTAAATGAAACTACGTGATGTAGTATTATTTCTACTTTCTTTAAGTTCTTTACCACGACCTAGGTTTCATGGTATTACAACACCTTCAGGTTGGCTATTAACAAAGATCTGGGCTATTAGCAAAGATCTTTCCTAATAGTTCACATGAAGCTGTTGTAATACAACGAAACCTAGGTCGTGGTAAAGAACTTAAAGAAAGTGGAAATAATACTACATCACGTAGTTTCATTTAATTGTCAATAATGAATTTCTACAAAATTAACGCCAAATATATTTAATAAATGAAACATTACTCTTAACCCTATTCCATTGATTATGGTGTGTTTAATAAACTAAAACTTTTCCTAATATGTTAAATTAAATCAGTAAAGTCATTGAAGTTATAAAATTAATTCTCTTTATTATGGAAATTATCAAAAAGAGTAGACTGAATTAATTTATATTTTGAGAAGATGAAAATATTTAATGTTTTTTCTGTGATATTTTTAACGGATAAAAATGTTAAAATACTCAAATATTAAAGTAATTAATAGTTTTATTCTAGACAATAAAACTAATTTAATGATACATACATAATCTGAAAAAATGTAAGTCTACAGGAATAATCGATATCGAAAAATTAACGTTTTTAAAAAAAAAAAACGTAATACTTAATCGATTAGATTCTTACACTACTTTTTGATAAAAATTCCCAATCAACTTTATAATAATTGTAAGTACATAGCAACCACACCTATTTATCTTCCTTGTTTGACATAATTTGATAGTGTTTGTGATTAATTTTCTCATTTATCGCGATCCAGTTCTAAAGGAGGACATAATAGTAACGTATAACAATGGAAGGACACGGAAACCCACATAAAAGGTAAGATACAGCGCGGGAATCAATATTCATCTAGTGAATCTGAAGGACGCAGACGCACTGTAGAAGTGTAAAGGCAAGAACTTCAGAAAGCTCGTCGAGATTTAGTAATTAATTGTTAAAGAGATTTAGTAATAAAGTGTCGAAAATATTTAATAATATACTGTCTATGAGATCTGGAACTAGAAAGGTTGTGCCTGGAATTAAACAATTTAGACAATTTAAATATTATGGGAACAATTTGATCGCGCTAACTTATTTCTGTATTAAAACATAATGTTAAAATTAAATTAAATCATATGGATGTTACTTACTACATATTATCCGTGGCTTCACTCGCGCTACATTGGCAGTAAAGAATAAACTTTTATGGAGGGCTGCTGGTTATATCAATACGAAATGTTTATTTTGATTCATGTTTTGTTTTTGTCAAAGGGAAAAAACTTATAAGTAAAATACAGTCTAACTTATTTATTTAAAAATAGGGCTTATATATACTGAAAATAATTCAGTGCCTATTGCATTCTAAAGAAATTAATTTCAACGTTGTTTTCTTAAGTAGATACAGATTATTTATTGACTTCAATTTAGAATTTGAATAACATGTAGTATGAAAATTGTTATTTTGTCATATGCGATAGGATACTATAAATGATCCACAAATATTTAGTACTTTTTCTAGATTTATTTTAAATTTTATATGGAATAAATTAGACTTATCGTTATCGAAATCATTAAAGTATTTTATTCTATTCCTTAAAAGTGTGCAAGGTAAAGTTTTGAACTAAATTATTGTTATAAAGTGAATGTAAATAACATTTTAATTGGTCGAATTAAAGCATTGTAGAGAATTTCTTAATATTCGTACATGGATTGATCACAGGTTTGTTTTCAAAATTGGCAAATTTGGGAGTGAGTAAATAATATACTTTTTAAAATGTTGAAAGTTTATTTTCTCATTTTTATCTAATTTAAATTGTCGAAATTTCATTTAATGAAAAACTATGCTGAGTAATTAAGTTAGTGCCAATAATGTAGACTGATAAGGTAAACGGAATAAGATTTATATGTAATAATATTTCTCTAAGATGTTCTATTTATCGGTATGCCATATCTACCTTAATACTTTAATAAAACCAATGACTGAGCTATTGTTTTGAGATTACCATCACCGTTATTGATACAAAATAAAACAAACATTTCAAAATTAATTTTTTAATAATTTTTTTTAATACTCTATATATAATTTCTTAAAGGTGTTTATGTTGGAAACAGCGCTGACTAGTAAGTTATTTGCACGGGCCAACGAGTTTATATCTAATTTGAATCGTTGGTAATCAGCATATTTACATTGATATAGTAATGCATGAGAAGTCATTAACCAAGAAACTGTAGAGGTTACAAACAGAGTGGATGATTACAATTTCAGTAAGATATTACTGTGGCATCAATCACGTCTAAAATTATATCTTTATTATTACTTATGCAAGATAATACCGAATGAGAAAGAATGAATATTCAAAAAGAGAAAGGTTAATTGATTGAATTATGCAAAGGTAATGTTTAGAAAAGCTGCGAAGGTAAGGTATTAAAAACAAAATTGGATGCTGCTTGTTACCGATTAATGGCTTAAGAATGGCGACGGATGCCATCGATTAATGGCTTAAGTAACCATTTAGAAAAAAGAAAATTTCAAATTACATATTATTAACAGTTCAAACTAAATGTTACTACAGAGGCTCCACATATTTTTATACTTCGTCAATTATTTTTCCAACACAATAAAAAAACAACAATAAAATGACAATAACATTTTTCCAATACAGAAAATAACTTTATAATGTATTTTTCGTAATAAAATCTTTATTTTTGTAATCATTTCTTCTGATATGCCTATAATTTTTTTCATATCGATGATAAAAATAAATCGCTTAAAGTGACAATGAAAATAAGAAAGTTCTACAACTGTGTCTGCATCTTTAACCTCCTACCATACTTGCTAACATTTTGGATGAACCTCCTAGGCTCCATTGTGAGCGGATAGCAATAGGCAGACAATGATACAAAAACAAACGTCTGTAAGGATCGAATAGGTACGGGCACACAATCCCATTCATATACGAACGCGTCTAGATAAACGATATCTACATACACGCGAGAGTAACATGAAAACAATTCAATCCGAAAACAAAATAAATTGTGATGAAGATGTAGGCATTGTGTGAACTGACGTGGGTGATTTTTCACGGTCTTTTGTTGTTCTCCTTCCATCTTTGTTTCCATTAATTCTAAAATATCTTTATTAAGTGCCAGCGAACAAGGTAACTGATCGTTTCGCAGTTGAGACAATGGGAGGTGACTTTCTATTCTTTGTTGTGCTATCGGGTAGGTGTGTCGAAGCCTCCAATTAGACGAGCCGGACGTAATGGCCTTTGGGCGAATTCTGATAGAGCCGTTCGCCGAAGCCGATTGATATTATTCATCAATAATTGCTGTTGTTATTCGATCTCGTTAATACGCTTTACTGATGATGGATTTTTAGAGTACGTGTAATTGACCCAAGTTGGATTTATAATTGGTTGGTGTACCTTGGTAGTGAACTACAGCTTTTTTAATAAATAAATCAAGATCAACATATTCTTGCAGTTTGTTTGTGCTACGCAAATAATAGGGTATTACACTGACGTCGATATTTTTTTGTAAAAATATTTTAGAACTGTAGAATAAGGTTTAAAAAAACTTTGTGGTGAAAAATATAATGCATATAACAAACAATTAATCGAAACTACTTAATAGGAAGAAGTGTCATTTTTTTGTTCATTAAATTGAAGAAGTTATTTTGAATTTAGTTTCCATACAAAAAAATGAGAAAATTATAATGTACAATATTTAACTTAACGCAATGTTTAACGAGATACTAAAAATATTTAATATACTTCCTTATAATGAATGCTAAATAACTGGCCAGTGACGTCATAAACCAATTGTCTTTTGCATGAGGAGTTTTGGCGCGAATCGTAGTTCGCCAGTTTTTAAGTCGTTATAACTTTGTAATTACGATGTATTTATTTTAATGTTATTGCTTATTCTATTTTAACACCTAAGAAAAAATATCGTCAGATACCCTACTGCCGTATATTTATGAATGGATAGAATTAATTAAGTTTTGCTCCTTCAGTTTACATGGAATGAACGTCCCGGAGAAATTACTATCATTAATGGTCTTTGCTGATGATAGATTTTTGAGAGTACATGTGATAGTCCCAAATTTGATTTATAACTAGTTAGTATACCTTTTATTGAATACGTGATCTATGATAACTATGTTACTACAGCTAGTTTATTCCACCCAAATTATTATCAACGTGTAAAAATTTAGGAATGAATTTAATTAATTATGGTCTATTCCTTCTATTTGAATAATAGCAGCGTATTGAAAAAATTAACAGGTTTATTAACAAAAAAATTATTGCCATGTGCATCATACTCATATGAACCTTTGCTGTTTACTATTACGCTGCAGCATTAATGTTCAAAGAATATTATACACAATTAAGAAAAGTAGAGCTTTCATTTTTAATTATAAAATTAACATATTAACTTTACTAACAAAATATAGCATGGAATGTTCTTCAACAGAACTTCAATCGGTTTGATTTTTATAAAATTTTATAATCACTACAAAATGCATATCATTTATTATTTGATACAATTAATGTCCATATTGGTACGACACACAAAATATTGAAAAATATTTGTAAAAAAAAATAATTCAATTCAGGAAGAAATGTACATTTTCTGAAATCCATTGATGACAAATCAATCAAATAATTTATCCATATCTATGTTTTCTACATATTTTTACCAAAGGAGTAGTTTTGTAAAAAAAATCGTTCTTTTTTTTACAAAAAGCAAAAATTAGTTCTAAATACACATCAAAATTATAAGTTTAATGTCAATGCTTGTAAAATTATACTATGGACAGACGAACACAATTATTTCTTTAACTCTATATCTATGATATGATTGAACATATATTTTATAAAAAAAAACAAACTGTGGTTATTTGTGATATGATAAAACTTGACAACAGCCAATTTAATTCTCATTACATGTACGTTCATAAAATATTTATGATAAATATAATTTTATTAATGTTTAAGATAAACGTACAAATTAAAAAGTTAATAACTTAATAAGAAAATTCAAATCATTTTGATTGATTCTTCATAGGTTTCTTTGTTTTCATCTTATTTTTATGCTTGATTCATATTTATTGAAATGTTATCCTAATTCATTTTAATCTAATCCGACTACTTTTTTTTCGTTTTATTTTTGTATTTCACTTAGGAAGTCCGCAATATTTTTTAGAAAGTTTAATTCTGTTAGATATATTTATTAGAAAGTTTAATTTATATTAACTCATATAAATAAAGAAAATTATACTTTACACAGAGCATATCCTTTAATTGTGAAATCTGGAGAATTTGTTAATTAACAAAGCTAAATTTCAATGCTTTCTGTCGTCTATTTAAATGTTCTTATTATAATTTCTTAATCATCTACTTCATTTAATTACATACAAAAAAAGGTAAAAAAAGATTTGTGGAGGGACTACTGTGATACAGATATAGTGAAGATTGAATGAAAATTGTATATTTGTCGTTAGATAGCTGACCGTCTTGCGAAAATCATATATCCGTTAAATAAAGCATGGAACATGATCAGCCGTTCAGTTTGTTTTTACGTCAGTTTTATAGAATTTACTATGTGTTTTAACACATAGTAAATTCCATAAACCTCAATACTATAGTAACCATTTACAAATATGAGTCTTTAAAATATTCTTTATATGCTAAGATCAACAAAAAGTAACATTCGATAATAATTACCCACTCATTGGCCTGTCGCTCTTTTTTCTGTACTCTAAATTTCCATAACTTCAAAAGCTGAAACAAGTATGAAGCAACGTAATGTAATTAAAGTTATTCGTGAGATATTAGTGAGACATTTACATTAACAGTATGTATTTATTTATAACTCAGCTACCGACCAGATGCCGTATAAACTTTCGTCGGCAACAGACAAAAAAATGCCCTACACAATGAATAATTTCCCAAATATTATTTCAGAATAATATTATGATTTAGTTTTTGTGTCGCCTTTTTAATATTATTTAATTCTTCATTATCGTGCTCGGTGCCGCGGCGTCTGACTGATTGGATGCGATTAATCACCGGGGCTTGCGAGTGTGGATTATCGACTCGGTGGAGGTACCGCTTTCGGGTGTACGGTCGGACGCGATGGGTCGCGGCGCATTTGAACTCGGGTTCAAGGGGAGGTATGCCAATTTTCCGCCCAGGTTTATTAAGAATATTGTATTGACGTATTAATTTAATCATTTTTGGACAAAATAAAGAACATTATCTCTTGAAGTGTAAAATAAATATTTAATTTCGAAATATTAATTTACACAAACAATTGAAAAAAAACTTGTAAATGAAAAAAAGATATGTTTGTAAAAAAATGTAATTCGAAAACGTAGAAAGAAAGTTGGACATATAAAACGAATATGAATTTAATTATTCTGGAAGCATGTAACATACATAATCAATAATAATAAGGATATGCAAGAACAATGGATGATTTGCAATACATTTTGAATCAGATTCTATATTTACCATAAAAGCTAAAATTAATGAAATATGGCATAGAAGACAAAATAATAGGTAAATAGAGTAAGTAGTGAATACTATTGCGCAAGTAGGGTAATCTATTGTAGCAACTTATTCTGCCAGGTTCCTCTCCACATATTATTGGTAAGAAATAATGGTGATAGCTATATGGGCAATGGTGGAGAAAAGCTGCAAGATAATGTACCATAATCATCGCACTTTTATGCTATACTAGTCAAAAATAAAAATCTAAAATACGATTAGTTATTATGTCATTGGATATATTACATATATATATATATATATATATATATACATATATATATATATATATATATATATATATATATATATATATATATATATATGTATATATAATTATAGTTGAAAAAAACTATGCAGAACTTCCTGTCTTCTAAGTAAATTAAAATATGAAATACTCCAAATTGGAGCAAAAGGAGAAAATGTTAAAAATGTTTATTAACTCCCACCTGCGTATAGATAAGAAATTAAATAAAATCAGTTCTTCCATAAAAGTTTCAAGTTGTGAATAGATTTTAGACTGTAACATTTTTCGGGTCTATTAAAAACTTAGAAAGTCTAACATATGCTCGCAGCCTTTATTTTGTAAGTAAATCATCAGTACATACTTTTATTTAGTACTTACTGTCATTTTACAATTTTTTCTCACGGGATATCAAAAAAAGTAAAATATTGATGTAGATTTTGTTAATATTTAACGATTAAAACATGTTGATTATAAACAAGAAAAAAAGAGGGATAAAAGTAATCAACGAATGGCTGACGATTAAATATAATAGTGATTTCTGTTGATAATGTATTTCGATTTTTTAACATATTCATATTTTACTTTAAACTGAAATAGAGTCGTTAATAACTTTAAAAGAAATATGAACGTCTAAATAACTATACCTAAAAAAATTTAAATCATCACCGTAAGAGGAATAAAAGAATAAACTGATCTTTGAGGGAAAATACGAATAAAATAAAAGATATTAGAACCCACTCAACTTCGAGAGCTTATAATAATTTGTAATTATACATTTTTAAATTAAGAAATATTTATTAAAATTTTTCAATTGATATAAAGTTAAAACCTTAATAAAAACCTCCTACGAATGCGCCAAACACAAAAAAATGGACAAACTGTGCGTTTCACTCCGCGCGCCGTTGTACACTACGATCGTACAATACAAGACCTAGTACTCAGTGCGATCTTCATTCCCAGTTATCAATCTACCATAATGCCATCTGTGACGCAGCCATTATTCAATTTCCTTCCCGCTAAAAAGGAAGATGGAGAAGTAAAAAAAATAAAATAACGAAAAAACGTAGACAAGACGTGAAATTCAAACGCGAACAAAAAGCGGGGTCCCAGCGTCATCTGACGAATAAGATATTCGTTTGGGCGACCGTCGATGCCAGCTGTGTCCCGCACCTCCTACTTAAAATACAATACAATACAATGCGAATGGTATCTAAACAAACACCTATGTATAGGTCGTACATAGTTGATGCTTACTATGAGCTTACCTACTCTCTCACCCGCGAATCGAAGCGATAGTTACGCTGTTATAGTGATAATATTATTTTATCATTACGTTAATTAGACACGTATTTTGATACTTTAATTTTTCCTCAAACAAAGAACCCATGTAATGTTTACTGTTATAGTGATGTATATGAATCCTTCATAATAAAGCGTATTTTCAAATATTTTCATTTAAAGTAGGTGACAAGTTTATACGACAGGTGGACTCAGAGGTAGACATATTTCAGTGACGGAGTTTTCTTGAAAGAAGTTTGTTTTTATAATATTGTGGGTAGTAAATAATTAGATATATACTTCGTGGTCTATATGCTAATTCCTATATATATATATATATATATATATATATATATATATATATATATATATATATATATATATATATTTCTTACAGATTTGATTTAGTCTCCAAACTTAAGAAATAAACATTTCTTTGTTTATTTTAATGTTAATTCATTTTGGAACTTTTCAGATACACGTTATTTATATTAAAAGGGTTAACTATTGTCACAGCAAGAAACTTTTGTATTAAATATAAAAACTTAATATTCAACCCAGACGTGTTTTGTTGGATCAAACAGTGAGATAATAAGACAAAGACGCAATTGAAAATTATAATCGATACATTTTTTTGTCTTTATATCATCAAAAGACAGTGAAATCCAAGTTTTAATAATTTCATTGAATCCGTATTATATTGAATGAAACTTTATAAAAAAATACAAGTCGATTCATAAATTCACTCATACACGAACAGCCATATGAATTCACGACTGAAATTTTCGTGAACGACACTTAATCACGACGTTAGCCTAACGACGCGACGTCATTATAACGTAAATTAATATATTTATTTATTTAATTTTATTGGTGTATTTGTATAACTGTTTTCGATAATTAATGTCCGTCCGTACGGTCGCCTTTCGGCGGGGTTCCGTTGATTAATGTCACGTCTTGTCCGGCCTGTGTAGACCGGCTCTGCGCATACGTCTTACTGTCGCTTGGCCGAAAAGGTTTTGATCCGAACTCTCGGAGGTACCTCCCTGGTCTCGCCGTTCGCTTTTATTTTGTTTTTCGACATCAAAGAGGCGCTTGGGAGGACGATATTAATCGAAAGTGTATGAAGGCGAGACGTATTATTCTACGATTTGAATTCTTGTTTTGTGCTCTTTTGAATTGTGTTAATGTGCTGTTGAAGCGACAAGCGGTCTGATTTGCAATTAGTTTAATAATTTTTCTAGTCGTATGTAATTTATGGAACAGCACAAATGTCTTCACATTCTAATTTAATGTAAAGATACGTATTTAATACAGAGTTATATTAAAACGAAATCGTTGAAATAGATACGAGAAATGTTTAACCGACCAGACAATGAAACAGTAACAATTAAGACTGTTTTTAAATAAAAGCACAGATAATTTCTATTATATTGTTTTGGAGCTATCATGCTCCAATCTAATGGATAATCAAAATTTTCGAAAATGAAAAAAAATATCACGTTTTTATTAGTGACTTTAACTTACTATCTATTGAAAACTATTGTTCTCAAATTAATCAGACAACATATATTTAAAGATCTTAAGGATCCATAGAATTAGCGTTTGAAAATGAATTCAATAGTACTTTGAAATCAATTGGAGATGTCAAAAATAAACAAAACTATCTCAGTTTCACGTAGTAAACAATATTACTTAACCCGCCTTTTCAGACAAAAAACGTAATTGTTTGTCTAATACTATTCTGTATCATAATCACCTGAGCATTCTCTTAATGTAAATAAGTGTTCAGAAAACTATCTCAATGACACCCGTCGCTCTGTCCACCTACATAGACAGCGAACTGAAACGGTGCCCGAAATCAATAGCCGTTCTAATTCTTCCCCGCGCATTAATGCCCGGGTAAATACTTAAATATATATCAAAACACAAACGCAGCGGCGCCTGTGTGCGTGAACCACCGAATGATAATTTAAATTCATTCTCTCCGACGCCCGCGCCATCATTCGGACAAATGCCGTTCCATTTGTCTTGGCGGCGGCGGGGGGCGGCGACCGCCTCCAAAACAAACAGCCGATACCGGAAAGGAATATAAAATTTAACGGAATATTTGAAATTAAACGCGCAAATGAAAATTTGTTACGCATTCGGATTGGATGTGTCGTCATTTGTCAGTCGGACTGCGGTGCGGGGTTGAGCCTGGATGTAGTCCATTTGGAAGGGTCGGTTGCGAGACACTTGTCCAGATGTCTGTACACAATGGATATAATAGTACTGTAATATTCATATAATATAAATATCCGACTAATTCTGAAGCGTAAGTTTTGGCATCAAATTGTCAAGCCAAGTTATAAATGTAGAATCTGCATTTCTGTAAAATCTAAAATAATACGTCATAGGATTTTTTGTGTACTATTATACTAAAATGGATACAACTCTGCCAATATTATCGTAGGAATAAATTATTCTTCATTTCTTTCTTCACCTTTTTGCATTTAATCGACAATGTAATCTGAAATATATTACCTTCATATAGTCGACAATATAATCTGTACTATATTTCCTGCATATAATCAACAATGTAATCTGAAATATATTACATTCATATAATCGACAACATAATCTGTAGGTACTATATTACCTGCATATAATCAACAATGTAATTTGAACTATATTACCTGCATATTATCAACAATATGATCTTAATTATATTATGTGCATATAATTGACGATATAATCTGAACTATATTACCTATATGTAATCGACAATATAATCTGAACTATATTACCTGCATATTATTGACATTATAATCTGAACTATATTACATACATTTTATCAACAACATAATCTTAACTATATTACCCGCATATAATCGACAATATAATCTGAACTACCTTTGTGTACATAACATGACAACCCACATTATCAGCAACATTGTGATCGTGACGCAGGCCTTTCGCGTTAAAACAAATTTTGAAGGTTTAATCATAAAATCAGGAGCATATACTACAAATTATGTCTATAATATGAAAAATGTATGTTTATTTGTTAAACTTTGGCATATTGTACTAAAACTAAATTTTGAAATCTTTTTTCGATATTTGCACAGATTGAAGAGACGAGCGATTTGTTAAAATAAAGTAAAATCGAAACTTTTCCGTTTCGGTGAAAATGGATATAAAGTTAAAATACTACCATAGCATTTTTTGTACTAATAATCATTACTAATGAGCATTTTTTATATATTACGATAATTAGAAGTATTTAGAAATATATAAAACCCACTTATGAATATTATTAAATAATTACGACGTCTTTTATAAAGATGTCTCAGAATAGCTTATTTCTCTTTATGTTTTATATAAAATTATTATACTATATACAGATATCTTATAGCTATTATATTTAGTAACTCTCGATTTTACCTTTATACAGTCATTTCTACATTTTAAGCAATCTTGATACATAAAAAGTAGTATATTCCGTCTGCTACTAGTGATTAATAACATGGCTTTCACGTCCGACCTGTTTTATATTTCATATAATACTATTCATTTCTTTTATATTTAATTTTCTTTTACACATAGGTACTTTCAGGGGTTGACAATTCCAATCTTATTCCAATCTTATTTTAACAAGATATGTTATAAGAAAAAAAACATATTTTCTTACAAATTTATTACTATTAAATTACTGACACAATTATCAGATTCGAACAGATTTAAACAATCGGAAATATACTTTCAAAAAAGTGCTATATACGTTTATATTTACGCTTTTACTCCCCACCTCAAGCGAAATGAATGCTCATTAAATAAATGTTGAGGGTAACAGATTTTTGGTTACAGCCAGCATGATATTATTTAAATTTCTTGAATGTAATAGAATTCTTTTTTCGACATTATGGAAACAATATTTTCACTCGAGCATGAAAATGTTTAGGTCTCCTCCGTTCTTTGTCCGCGCCTTTGCTATACGCGGTCTGTTAAATCTCATATTAAAATATTTTAATTAAAAACTCTCCTTTGACAGCCTTGGCCTGCGGTGCGGTAATGAAAAAAGTTATAAAACCTTCCTCGGCATCTTCATACATGATAGGTACGTAGCTACGTTCGTGATGCATGTACCAACGTAAAAATTGGTCACTAATTTTGTTTCAAGTTAAAAGCTTTAGTTCAAATTGACCGCCCAATAATCTTTTATGGAAGACCGACATGAAAGCAATTAAGAAATTACTCACTTTGCCATTGCGTATAGACCTCATAATATCTCTAATTTCACTTAAAACGTAACAATATAACATTAGAATATTAATGTACATGTTCATTCTCTTGTAAAAGTATCGTTGGCTTTATTTGTATTACGATTAGGTTACCATACTACGTATGTTAGAACTATATATCTCTGCTTCGAGACGATATTTGTTTTATGTATATGTGTTATACCTTTTTGATGATAGCATTGCGACGTAAGTAGGAATTTAGGCATAACACAATAATTGCGAAATTATATTTCGGGAATGTATAATAAGCATTTTATGCAATTTTAGCTCTCTACAGCGATTAGTATCTAACTCCTAATCGACTACCGATATCGATGCCGTTTAAACTTTACTCAGTGTTCCGGGACCTTGGGCGAACATTAAGCACTTATATAAAAGTGCGTGCTACTGGCGAGGATTTGGTCGGCGCGGCGTTGTGTTGTGTAGTCTTGCGTCGCTATAGGGAGCGGCGTACGCGGCGAGCAGGCACTTTGCTCTAGTAATGCCCTTCCAACCACTACGCATAGAAACCAATTCCGAAGACCGTGCGCGAGCTCAGTGCCGCGGCGTGGCCTTTATTTTCTGGTCGTCGATATATTCGTAGCCGAAATTTTAGGAATAAATAAAAAAGGAAAGTTTCCATGTTAGTAGAATTAATATTTTTTAAATTAAAACTGAGTTAAATTCAATGGTTTTAGTGTGTTCTGGCATATAAATCTTTCTGGCTATCTATTTTGTTTTAATAGGACAGTGAATTATCCTCTTCAACATTTGCTTAAGAATATGAAATAAATTATGTATTTAAAATTTTCAAACTCTGCAGCATATTTTTTCAAAATATCTACTACGCTATTGGAATGACCCTGAAATACTGAAGTAATAAACATTTTGCACGAAGATGATTTTAACGTCCTAAAGTCTGATTGGAAAGTGCTGGTAGTTGCATAGTCTCGATATACATAAATATATATAAATAAAAAAATTACTGCAAGACCCGCATGTATTTTTCCTTGTAATTTTCTTTTTTAAGGGTCTGAATTAAAATACAATTATTGCAGATTAAGTATATATTAGTTTGCCAACTAATAAATATGCCACTTTTCCCAGCGATTTCTGGAATATTATAGAAACATCTCGAACATATCTGAAAGAATACATAAAGAGCGACGTTTAGTTAGCAAGTGACTGGTAAAAGCCAAGAAAATATGGAAATTTCACAGGCAAAATATGCACAACTATGGGTAAAACTATACTCTTCTATGGTAAAGCCAAGCATTAGTTCCAAAGATTCAAAGAAGGAAATTTTGTTTTTTCCGATAATCTTCATTCAGCCCGACCACAACATACTTAGAAAAATTACAAACCCTTAGTTCTATTTCGCTTTCAAAAAACCAGATTAAGTTTTACGTTATGGAATAGAAATTCTCTCATACTCTCATCCCTCTTGGATGAAGTGAACATTTTCTGTTTGGAATGTAGTGATATGAGCTAACACTGATGCACTAAGATGGGTGGTTTATTAGTTGTCAATCTAATATTTATTATAAATTACTTCAAGTCAACTTATATTTCATTTAAAAAAAATTTACACTGGATTTGTATCCCACCTTGATATTTCTTAAGAAAATTGAAAAATGGTAATACAAGAATCTTAATTTGTTCCTGAGAAATATTGCCGATTATAAATAACACATAAATCATTTTCTTAATTTAACGAGTGACGTTTGGCCAATATGTTGCAATTTAATTAATACATTTTAGAACATTTTACTTTACTTCTACATATATAAGAATTTAATATCTTTTGCATTGATGCTATTGAAAATTAAGAGAAGTATCGTCTTTTTAATTTTCATAAAATTTGTTCAACTCACATATAGCGCCATCAGTAAATAAATTTGCTTCTGAACACTGAACGTATACAAAAATAAACAGCAAAACTTCTTACATAAAATTGAAATACATTGGTTTTTGAACAAAGATTAGACATTTGCCTTTTTGGAATATTAATGTTACATCAATAATTAGTAGAATAATTTACTTATGAAATTCATAATCGCTTTAAACTATTTGACATCCACCTGAAACCATTACGGGTAGATATCAAACACAGAACTAGAATGTCTAGAATTTTATTAAGACCTCTTTTGTTGCATATCGATTATCGACATCGTTTTCACATTTCTTCATAGATATATGTAATGCAATTGCGCATCTTGAACGAAATAGAATTAATAGAAGACCTGCTCTTACTGACTTTCCGGCAGCCTTTTGCCTTCGCCTTCATTAACTTAAGGAAATGTTTGGTTTTCCACAGTTATTGAATTATTCCCTTATTTAACCATCAAGGCAGCAGAAAATTAAACTAGTAATTAATTTTCTAATGTATCAAGGGATGAATTAAAATTTAAAGGTTTACTTTATATTAAATCCGGAAATTTAAACTGAATCCATGTGTTTAGTGCGATGTAGTCAATTACGTTTAAAAAGGAGTACTCATGATATACTTTATTTTTGTAACTCGTGTTGTACAAACCACTAATCTGCAATCAACCATGTTCATACCATCCATTTCGAAGTAGGCATATAAACCTTTTTACTATTATATGTTTTTGTGGTCTTACACCATCGATGGCCAAAATTATCTATTGATTCGCGATCGTAGGTAGCCGATTACGAAAACACAGGTTTATTATTGTACCATATAGATATTTATGAAGACTATTAGCTTCCTTTGTTTCGCTTTCCTTTTATAGACGAATCATTAGGTAAAAAGTCTTTCAACTAATTTTATTGATCTACACTTATAAACGTTCAGTCTTTCAATTCTCTTATAATTTAGTAGTAAAAAATACCGGTCAAAGTAAATAACGTTTCCGAGTAGAAATGTGCCTGTCAATTGGAAAATGGTGCTTTCACAGCGGTAAATGACTATAGAATATACCGTCCGAGTCTGTAAGTACGAATTTTTAGATCAAGATTGAGGTTACTTGGGCAATATTGTTTAATACCCGTAAACAGTAATGTTAATATGTTTACCAAAATATCTTCTCATCCCTATAGCATTTTCCTGTGATAGATACTTCCACAATTTATATTACAGTTATTGATTTTGCAAATTATCATTACAGGAAACAAGTTTCAACGAAGTTATACATAGAAAATACATATGCTCCGTAACATAGTTTCCGCAATGGCAATTATACGCCATTGTTTCCCCAATACATTCTGAAGTATAGGTAGTACAAACGGAATATCATTACATGAATGATACTAATTTCTTATACCGATAATTAATCTAACGATCCATATTAACTTACAATTTAACACATAGTAAATTATCGAAACCATTATAATCTACTTGAATATAGAACCGTTAATGTTGAAGATAAAATTACTTAGGGTTGGTAGGCAATATTTTCTTTAATTTAATGACTGTATCCACCCCTACCTCATCCATGAATATATTATTGTAATAATAGATTATCATTCCACGTGTCGGCCACTGTTATGCTTTCAGGCAATCACAATTCTGTAAGGTAAAGAAGGCATGATGTCATCTTCAGATTCAGCTGAATTTTTTATTATAGCATCGTTGCACATTTTCGTCAGGCACGAACTCGCCGTCTGTATCACCGTCTTCGAAATCGTCCTCTTCGCAGTTTTATTAATGTAAATAATATCCCTTTTTATTAGTTGTGTGTATCAAAACTCAAATAAATCTATAATATACAATTTAGAAACAAATAATGTAGGAAATTTATTTATCTTCCATTAAACCGAATATTATAAAAGTGATAATGAACATTTCCAATAAAATGCTAATATATTCTGTAAAAATAATCATATTGTATATAACCTTTGTCATTGAAATAAATAACGATTTTACTCAGTTCTCTATTATTTAAAAAAATATACAGTGAGTATTAATTATTACTTAGTCGTTATTATAATTGCAACACAAAATTAAGAGGAGCAACTAATAATAACTTCAAAATTAAGATTTAAATGCCATTTGCTCTAAATCTATTTAGACACCGAGTGAAATTACATGAGTTTGTAAAACAAATGATTAATTAGATAGGAAAATAGTGGATTCCGATTTATTTATGTCCTCTCATATTATGTCTCTGGTTATTATCTCTTTTTAGAATTGTATTAGTATATATTAATATTTTATGATCATTTCACTACGCATAAAAATACAAATTAACTAAAAAGTTAATTTATTAACTGCTATAGAATTTGTTAAATACTGTAAAACATGTAAGTAGAAAACACACGTGGAAATAAGTTAAAACTAAAAAAATTTTTCTAATAAGTAAAATATTACACATATTTTTTTTAGATACTGTGATATATATCCAGAATCTTAGGGGAAAAATGAGGTAGACGGAAATAATTTTAAACCATTATGGTGGATTTTTGTCTTTTAAACATATTTCAAATTGTTTTATGCATAATTTTTCGTTAAGAATCGTAAATATTGCTTATTTAAATTAAAAAAAAAGCATTACGAAAATCTTTGCTTATCTTAATTTGTTTATTATTTAAAAATCGACAAGTAATGTACAATAATGTTTTCTCTCCCTCAAATTGTACTTATATTTTAAGTACCGTACTTAATATAAAGGCACACAAATAACATTTTTAACATTTATAGTATATTACTATTTATAATTATTTGTGTCATATTTCAATAGACTATAAACTATTGGTAAACGAAATCAGTACTCATTTCATGCATACGCGAGCACCAATATACAAAAACCAAGTAATTACATTAACCGCACACTTCTACTTAGTTACTTTCAAATAATAAAATATTTATCCAGCCGCCCATGCAAATCGTGTCGGGCGGCGAGGGGGGCGCGCGGGGAACGGGGGGCCAGACACTGACTGATTGAATGTGATTTGTCATCGTCGGGACCTCTCCGCTCCACTCTCTCCCTCAGATACTAGCTGCTATAATATTATACTTGTATACCCTCACCTATATTGTGTAGCTGTAGGGGTATACCTAGTAGATGGCGGGAGTTATAGCTGTAGATGGGTATGGATGGTTATATTGTGGTGTTGACATAAAGTTTATGTTGGGCTATAGATTTGTGTTTATTGAATATTTGGTGTTTATGTTTAATCAATGTTGTATATAAAATTAAAAATTTAGATCATACGTCATTAATATACATAAGAGTGCCTATGTACATGTGTTGTAGCTACTTTTGAATCTTGCAAGTATTTATCAAGTTCAGAAAGTTCGTCACAGTAGAAAGCCAATAAAATATATTAAGATAGTTGTTTATGATGTACATTTTTCACTATTTATCAAACTTCAACCGGAAGTAGTTTGGAGAAAAATATAGTTTAGAAAATACTTCTTTAAAAGTCTTTGCGGTTCACATACGATTACCCCATTTAATAATTATATTTTTTTTGCAAGGACTAACATTCTCTTCAAAATATGTATTGCTAGTATCATTAATTTTATAAGAAGTAATTCGTTTGAGCGGAACGAAAAACAACTCCCTGGAGTAACAGCCGAAAAGAGCGAGATTGAAATGGAAATGTAATATATAATTATTTTAACATTTTTTAATACCTATTCATAGAAAATATGAATCACTGTGAATCTGAAATAACATCAAAAACAGGAAACGAAATTGGATGAATACGAACCCACATTGATTCTTATATATACTCACTCTTTTCATATATTATTGCAACTGTTTTGGTGCATGATTGAAATGTATGATTGAAATGATCGTAAAACGTATACCTAATAGAGAAAAGAAACGACTTGTAACTAAAAAAATCTATTGATGATATTAGTGTTTGTAAATTGTTAGCTTTCGTTGCGCAAATAATATTTTTTTTCATTAACCGTTAAAGTGTCGAGTCATGTTTTATATGGGAAAATATTGTTTATCTATAGATGTAATCAAATTGTAACAGTGAATACTGCACACGGAAAATATTTTAAAAGGAGTGATCAATTTTGTTTATTTGTAGAATGATAACAAAAGCCAGAAAACCTGTTTTTAGGATTTTTATCGATTGGTCTGTCTATGTGTTAATTTGTTCTTCAATTACACAAAATCTACTGCATGGATTTTAATGACGTTTGATATAGAGATACTTTTTACCCTCGAGCAACATATAGAATACTTTTCATCTGGATATTACATATATAAAAAAACCTTCGACTTGTTGAATATTACCATATTGGTACTGCCAAGGCCATCTATTACCGTTTTAATAAACTGTAAGCTAATCCTTATAGTTCTGAGGTAAAAAGAAAAATAAAAAATTCTTAATAACTTCTTATATCGAATTCCACAGCTAATGTAATATATAAATAGATAAAAAGATTAACAAAAAAAGGATTTCAGACTTTCACAAAGTGAGTTGATTTAAAAAATACGAAAAATCTACTTGGTTTTGAACAGATCTAAAAACCTAAAATGTTGGTTTTTCATAAGGATTGCAAATTCAATATAAGTAGGTAATATTAAAAATTGCAGACTTATTTGCGTTTATCAAGAAGTTATTTATTAAAAGTGTATCACAGTTTCTTTTCATTTTCACGCAACATTTTCTTTTCGTGTTAAATAAATGTTACTTTTATAGCACACTCTGTTACGAACTTAATCATTTTATATTTGTCGCAGTATTTTATAATAAATCGTGTTATAATACTCATTACCCCCCATGATTATTTTTTAGTATTTACAAATTAAAATACACACAATTTTCATGTATTAAATTCTAAATGATTGCTAACTAAATATAATGTAGTCAACTTAGGAATTGTGTATTCAACATTTTGGAAATGAAAAAAGGCGATGCAATATTTCAGTTTAGAAGGCTTTATATTTCAGTTTAGAAATTTGAATTAAAAATTAACAATCGAAATGCGCCAGTGTGTCACATTTCAGGTAATATTTTAGTATGTTGAACATCTTTTAATAACAGAAGTTTAATTATTGTTAATATTTTTTGACTTGTCCATTAAATACATCGTGACTAGTTCTTTCCCCGTGGATTCCTTCACGAGAATTGGCTGAATTTATTTTTTACCGAAAAAATGTTTTGATAACTTATTTAATAAAGTAAATTTTCTCAAAATTTGTATTACGAAAACTGTCACATGTCTTATTACATAAAATTTTAAAGGACGTTTTTCATAGGCCATCAAAATGTATATTAATACAATTTTTTTTATATTTGTTGTATGGCTGAGCAATTCATTCATTAGAAACTATGTGAATCGTAAACCCTTCTACATGAAAAACATTTAATAGGTACTCTAATCATAGGCTACCTAAATATAAAATTACATTGTAACCCATTGCGCAACTGAGACTTGTGTGGGCAATACATAAATATTGTGTAATTCAAATTATCTTATGTTAAAATAGCTTTTGTCCTAACAACTTATTGTAATAATTTATGACTTGTTTGACATCCATTATACGGGTTCTAAAAATAGTTTGATAAGAATGAAAACCACTTGCTGTATCGGAAAGTTTCATCAATGCTTTATAACAACCTTACATTCGTAGCCAATTCGAAGATAGACATAACTGCCTGAAAATTGCTTTTGAGATATCTACACGGTAAAACGGATAGACTTTATGTTCTCATTTCGATAATATTCTATCGCCAATAATGATGTCTCCAGTCTAAACAAGAATAAAAGTAATGTTCTTTTAGATAGATAACACAAGAAATAATTTAAATTATGAGGATGTCTGTTACAATAGTAATACTTATTAAATATTAAAAGGGAAATTTTAAGTTTGTTATAAACTGTCGGCCAATACTGAGTTGAAGTCTTGTTCGACAAAATCTTGACTTAAAATAATATTTTGTGAACCTCGTGCAATTTACTACATGGTATTTTTCAAACAATATGTTAAGTAAAAATTCATTTATTTCCCCGACAGTCATTTACGGTTCTTATAGTTACTTTCAACTGTACGAGTATTTATTTTAGTAGATATCCATGGTGATGTCTTACTAACTTAGCTTAATTAACTCTTTTATAACTTTTACAAAAATTTAAGCTTTTGTGTATTCATTTAAAGTAAATATTTACTTAATTGTTGTTATGAGACATGTGAAAATTAAATAATTATAACCACCATCTTATAGTCATCGATGAAATACCGTTCGATCTCTAAAATTAATTATTTTGTCTTTTATACTTTGGTTATGGCAGTCATGAATATTTTTTTTTCCTTCACATCGATATACTGAAAATTGAAAATCGATCGTTATTAATATAATCTAAGCTGATCGAGTAATTTAATATCACCATTGGATTTTTATGCTCGTATTTTGTAATTTTTAATTTACCCATATAGCTTATCAATAACTAACAGACATTTTTATCCGTCAGGTTTAAATTTTATACAGTGCTTTCATTGATTTAATAAAAAATTCTAACTTTATTTAAACTAAATATTTTTTCGATATAGTGGGCTAGGTAAATTAACACATCTTGTAATATTGAGATCGATTCAAGTGTTTCTTATCGAATTTTTAGATTATTTCTTGTAAAAAGTATAATAAACGAAAGTTCACAAACTTATTTCTGAATTTTTGATATGACAACGTATCACTCTGCAAAATAGGCATGCATGTTCAAAAAGTCTGTGTCAGGGAAATTAGCTTACCGATCGCCCACTGTTTCTGGAATACTATAAACGAACGACATCAAGATCTCGAAAATAGTGATGAATTCGTGATCCTGGTGTCATTCGTTTATTCAAAGTATGAGCTAAATTGTATGTAAGGTCTGAGCTAAATGTATTTGTATTTTCAAAAAGTAGTCACCACCAAAATATTACAATTAAAATTAAGCACGGAAACGTTTATGTATTTATTTTATTTTTCGTATCACCGTTTTCATTTCATTCATCGCAGACTGACGTTGTTGCTTCCAAAACACGCGGCCATGCAGACGATACAGCCTGTCAAGTTTTTTTTGTATATTACTTAGATTGAAAGTGCAATCAGCGAACCGTGGGCTGAAACTCTCCACGCCCTATAAGTTTCAAATCGCGTCACAGCCAAACAGCGTATAAATATTTAATACAAACCCAAACTTTGTTTTGGAAATATGATTTCACCTTGCGCTCGCCGCTCGTCGACCAACTCGAATGGGATAAAGATAAACCGTTCGGAATCTCGGGCGAGCTTTTCGCTAAAAATGTATGGGCGAGTCCGCTTCATAAATATTATCATGAAACTGAGAGAAGCGCAATGAATAATTCATGTTTTCACGGCTCTGTCAAATGCAGAGATGGGATTTTCGTCGTTTTTTCCTCTCCGGCCAACTTAAATCACTTTTGCGCCGCGGCCACCGGAGTTTAACATAAAATAATAAAGTTGTGATGTGTTTATTCGAATAAGCAATTGCGAGCTGCCATTCCATTTGCATTCTGCATGGCTAATGTCATTTTACTAGTATCATTAATAATGGAAAGAGTTTTCACGTTAGAACACCTTTTTCTTTGGGTACGATTTTTCCCATTCGAAAATGAAAATACGTTGTCATTTGTACTTATATAATATTGGTACGTACTTGCTAGTTAATATTAAGTATTATTTTTGTAGAATTTTTCATATATGAACTCTTATATGATTATAATTGTAGTCGGGATAAACTATAAGATACATAACTTTTAAGGTAAAATCTTACACTAAACCTTTGGCATAATGGTAAACATTTTCAAACACACACTTAATTTTTTTGTTAAATCAATTTCTATTCCGATAATTTACGTATTATCTTCAATTAATATAATTTTCTACGCATCTATCTATGTTGAATATTAAGTTATTAAGATATATATATATATATATATATATATATATATATATATATATATATATACAATTGTGCACTAATTTTATTTTAATTATCAATGAGTTGAAATGAATCGATGTTAAAAAATTTACAACCAGCCATTTCGTTCTTAAATTTCCACTTTTTTTAAAGATTATATTATAAATGTAATACCAACTGACAATTACAGTGGAAATTATATTATAGAAACGTTAGTACACCTTCCTCATTTTGTATTTCTTTACGTAGTTTTTAAGTCGACGATACAATTCCGAAGGAATCCAAATTTTTTTAAATAAAAATATTTAGTATTTGTAAATTTAGTATCTGAAAAAAATCGTCTACGAAACTCTTAAAATTACGTTTGATAATACACGTAGAGTCATGTGAAACACGCCTATGTAAAATTACGTTAATAAATTCTCATTTCCTTTCCAGGAGCGTGAAGTCTTCAAGGATATTATTACACTCGGCATATGGAAGGACGATTTAGACGGGCGTAAGGTAGGAAGTTTGCCTCGCAGGCTTTTTAGCTCCTCTCTACGTCGTGATGTGTTCTTAATGACATCTTTTTAAGTAGATTTGTATCTGGCATCCTCGCTGATGAGGCGTGTTGACAGCGCAGTACGTCGGGATGAAAAGTGACGTTTGATATGGGATTTTGTCTCGGAGGGGCGCGGAGTCAGACGTCGCCTAGGTGAGCACCTAATCAGTACGTTAATGTATTTAAATGTTTAATACGTTAGAGTTTTCGTGAATGAGGAAAGCTCTTTTCGTTTCGTACAGAGTTTTTATGTATGAGATTAATGTGGCGTCTGTTATTAATGTAGCTAGTTTCGTGATTTAGAAAGCAAAGGCACTCGCGCCGGTATTTCGAGTTGTCAGGCTCGTACTCAGATGATGTCATCAAGAAACTAAACGATTCATGTAATTAGAAGAAAGGAGAAGGCTTATTTCCTAAGAAATTTACTATAATTATCAACAAGGGTATTATATGTTTACTTGTCTCGTCTATTACACTGGTAATGAAACCGGAGTGGCTTACGACATCGTACTGTATAGGCTAATTTTTGCTGGAATGTAAGTTGTCATAAATTCTGATATATTTAAAATATTTCTTTTCTTTGTCATATATACTTATGTAAACAAATTTTGTTGCTATTATATTTCAATGCATGAACCATTTTACATTTCATATGCGATATGACCTAAGGACTCATTTTTCAGCTTCATCATCATTATCATCATTAGCCGGAAGACGTCTAATACTGAACAGAGGCTACACCATAAAGGGTGTAGCCAGACCCACCCTCAAAAAGATCGTTCCTATGCCGCCTACAGCCAAAAGCTTCCCGTGACTTTTATGAGGTCATCTGCCACCTAGCTAGGGGCGATCCCATTTTGCGTCTTCCAGCTCGTGGTGGCCATCCAGAACTTTTCTTCCCCAACGTATGCCGATTCTGTGCGTTATGTGACCTGCCATGTCATTTCAAACTGCCAATCCTACGGACTATGTCGGCGACCTTCGTTTTCCAACGGATTTCCTCATTAAGGATCATATCTCGTAACCTAGCCTAGCCCTTTCCATGGCTCGCTTCTTCGAGCTATGTCGAGTAATTTGGAGTTCTTTTACAAAGCTGATAGTAAGTGGCATTAATTTTACTACGTAAAGCATTTCAAATTTGGCACATAAATGTTATCTGACTATTGTTAAAATATTTTTGCTACCTACACAAAATATATATCTAGATGTTTCAGAAACATAATTAAAAAACGGGATCTTATATTTTATAGATAATACTCGAGTAGTGAAAAAATGTTATGTCTTAAAGATACGGAATAATTGTATGTCCTCTTCATAAATAATACTAATTACAGCATATAATTAAATAAATGTCAGATAGGAAAATCGGAATCGCAATTACTGAGAAGGTCATAAAATTTCAGGTTGACTCTTATTTATTTGATCTGACATAAGTTAAATAAATCAGTACAGGTCCTATTTTGAAACCAAAACAATTTTAATTTCATTTTATTCACGTCGTTTCGTCATAGAAATTCACTGACTACTCATAGATAATTGTTCAAATGCAATACTATCACAAACATCACAAGTCGCACGTCGCTGGAGGCATCGCATTTATCACGGAAAAGGCTCATTAAGGCCGAGCCTGTACAATCATCACTCGAACCTGGAGGGTAGAGTCCCAAAGGACGGGGTCATCTAGACACTATGTAGCCAACGCGTACCTACAAGTGTGACTTCCTGTCGATTGGGAAGAAGATAGCATCGACGTTCTTGCGTCACGGCCGGTTCGCAATCATAAATCGATTAAAAGTTTACCTAATATAAATTACGCTAATATGAATGAGGGAAATTCGATTAGAAGTTTTGCTGTGGTTGCAACTTGAAAGTGTAGGTGAAATTGTTAAGTAGATAATTTCACTTATTTTATATGAGATGGCCAACTGTATTTAGTTACGCTAATATGAATGAGAGAATATAAGTAAAGTTCTAATACAAACACGCATACGTCGATTAGAAGTTTTGCTGTGGTTGTGACTTCAAAGTGTAGGTAAAATTGTTTAGCAAATAATATTGCTTATTCTATATAAGATAGAAAACTGTATTTAAATACGCTAATATGTGTGAGGGAATATAAGTAACGTTGTAATACAAACACGCACACATCGATTAGAAGTTTTGCTGTGGCTTCATTTGAATATGCATTAAAATGTTATAGTAGATAATTTTCCTTATTTTATATGAATTAGGTAAGCATTTATAGACACGCTAATGTATACGATGGATTATAAATAATGATATAATCCAATAAGCATTCTCCTCTGGTCGAATTCAATAAATTATTAAGTATATTTGTATAACTAATGACATGCATAAAATTCTGCATAAAATTCTAATATCATGAAAAGTATGTGTCTGTTACTCAACGACGCTTAAACAACTTATCAGATTTTCATAAATATTAAATGAAATATAGAGCATAATTCAACTTAATATATAAGTTACCTCTGAATTAAGAATATAGTTATTCCTATAGGTTGAAATCGATGTTTTTATAATCATTTACTTTAGATGTAGTGCAATAAAATTTAACGTATACTATGTCAAATCTTATTTCCTACATGTCTCGAAAGCCTAAACCAAAGAATTTTTTTCTGAACACGGCAAAAAGACTTAAGTGAAAATGCAAGACGCGGGCAAAAGAACACGCGGAAAATTTTGCAGGATGGTGCCAGATATTTAGTGATGAATATACCAAATATCGAGAGGAATCCGAAATGAGCTCGAGCCATCGTTTTGAAATATATGATTATATGTTGTTTTCCCCAAAATTTCTCAGAATGATATTGAAGTGCATATAATATTCTACAAACAATATTTCAGCTGGTTTTGGTGTATTTCTAATACTATTTGAGATAATATGACATGGTTATCCTACAATTCCTTCAAGCGTGGCTGTTCTTATTATTTTTATGCATAATTGAAACTACAAGTTAATATAAAACTACAAGCTATTTATATTAACTATTTGACCACCCATGAAGCCATCTAACAGAGTTTCAAATACCTAGCCTCAAAGGTCTAAATAGAGATTATGGGGGAATATAGATAATATACGCTATTTTTAACATATTTTTATTTAGTTATACATAGCAGTAAATTAAAGGGAGCATTTGTTCAACCCACTATTTCGTTTTCTCTGAATTTCTGGATGCTGAGGTGGCTTCATCAAAAGATGTAGATCTAAGATGATCTGCGCTAATGTTTGGGAATAATTTCTAAGTCGTCTTTTATCGTCTACATTTACATTAATACCATTTAAGCATACACCATGACCATTAAGGCAAATGATGATGAAATTTACTGTATCATATTTGCCCCAATCATAGATAGAGGAACACTACAGAATATACGGTTCAGAATTGCTTCTGGCCCGATGGGATCCTTGGTTTATCACTGATACGAGCAGATCCTGCGTAACAGTAACACCGAATTTATGAAGATATCGTTAGACAGTAGAGAGTAGAATAAGCCAGCACGTCTGTACGTACAGATTTTTATAAAAGTTATGGAAAAAATATAATAATAATTCTTACAAAAAAATGACAATAAATTTTTGTCACAAAAATGTGACATTACAACGGAAAGAAAAAAGTTAAATTTGTATATGAGAGACAATATAATAAATCATTCCCAATTATATTAGAAAGTATTAAATACATAACCGATGTTAAGGAATTTTTTTGTAGAAAAGGTTTTGGGTTTCAATTTTCTCATAACTAATTTTAATTTAAAACCAGTCGTTTTGTGAAATTTAGAATAAAACGCAAAAGCGATTTTATTTTTTAAGATGGCGGCTCTAGCTCACCTCGAATTCACTTTGGAACTCATCTCAGGAATTTAGGTATCAAATTTTAAAACTTATATTAACAGCACAAAAAAATTTATTTTGGCTGGACTACATGTCTTTTATTTTTTACTAAATTCCAGTATTTTAAAATAATCCATAGACTGAACCAAAGCTTACTCTCATATTAAATCGTTGTAGCCTTATTATAAAACTACTTGTATCCATGTTTTTTCTGTCTTAAGAAATCAACTTTATTTTTAGAAAATTTATTCTTGTACTCCATGCAGTTACATGGTTTTAAAAGTTATTTTATCGTATTAATTTACTGGCAACATAAACATAAACACCAAATACAGATGTTTTAGAGTAAGAGATATTTTATTGAAAATATAATATTTAAATTAATATAATATTGAAATTTATTATAAATAACCAAAAGTATAATGAGTCAATTAAATAATGTTTGGACAGATAGTATAAAAAATATCGACGCTCTAAAGATGTGGTGCTGACGACGTATGCTCCTATACCCTTGACAGCTAACAGGAAAAGTAAGTCCATTTTCTACCAACTAAGGATTACATGAAGGCCATCGACAACTTGGTACCAAAAAGTTCTTCAATATTTCGGCCGTATAACACGTAGAGATTCGATAAACTGTAGAAAGTCGCTGGCTGGCAAGGCCAGGAGAGTGAGCACTTAACCACCAGTCAGATTAAGTCAAGGTGCTCATAAGGCTTTTAGTAGGTACTGACAGCTATGAGATAGGCTGAGGAATGGGAAACTTGGTACGAAACAATGGTAACAGTGGACTTTCAAGACATAAACGACCTTTAGCGATGAAGAGTGCGATCCAGAAAAAAAATTAAATTGATATTGCTCGTACCGCTGTTGAGCTCAAATGATGACGATGACGATTTAACTCCAAGTTTTTTACGCTGGTAATCTTTAGAAATCAGTATTTTATCAAAATTCGTTTCTTGTTTTCTTTTGTTCTTTTCTTAGAAATCAAATTATTAAAAGTAATATAACCGGTATGTTTAATCATTAACTCTTGGTAGATAAGCTTTGTAAAATAACGGCGTATCTATGTCACTGTTAATAACTATGCGAACGGAAGCCTCGTACGTTCTAGTTCCTATATTCTTATCGCATTTGAGAGTTACAAACATGCCATAACTGCATGTTTATGTGTTGACCGAGAAACTGGAACTGTGCGGGAAGGAAACGAGTTTCTTATCATGTGTCAAAGTAAATTGACTAATGTTTCAATTAGGTCTTTTTATGCCGCTAGTTATCTTGGAGAATTTAGTTAAAAATTGCATTGTTAACAAAAATACAAGCAATAAAAACGGCTATGAATATTTTGCAGAATATTTATGTTTAATAAGAGTATTTTGATTACTGCGAGTGCAATTATCAAATATATTACTTAATTATAATGGGAGTATAAAACGCAACATACATTTGTGTGGTAGATTCCTCAAGCTTTGATTTCAATACTAGGTGTATGACAATACACAGAATGCAAAATAAGTTGGTTTAGTTTATTGTTTCATTTCAAAATTAATTGCAATAAAACCACCAACATTTAAATTAATGACAAAAAATAGTTTTTTTCCGAATGGAAAAGTCTATTTCGTTCTTAAAATTGAATATCTTTAAAATGTCGGTGCGTACCCTTGCCATCTACCTTCGTTTCTTAAATCACCGAAGATTTTTCATTAGTACAAGATTGCTACGTTTATTTTAAGACTACGTAAAAGACGCATGAACGATATTTTGAAATAAAATATAAACATGTTCTTAAACAACCTTTTAACTTATAGGTAATATATATATAATAGTTTTATGCTATATAACTACTTGCTATACTTAGAGGATAAAATGTACTATATTCCGGAAAATAATATTTTGCAAAATGAGGCCAAATGCTCAAAAAGTCTATCCTCCGAATTAGTAATAAATAATAGTGAACAATAAAAACTTATCTACAATATGTTAAAAAGCGGTCTCTTTTAAAATAATATCAAGCTTAAGAATCACGTTTACAAATTAATCTTAACTCTAGTACCATATTCCAAAATATTATTGTGTTCTATATTTTTAGTGTTCAGTTTAAAAACTTAAAAAATTATACTATAGAAAATTATAAATATGGGCCTTTAAAAAAGGTATAATAATTATGTGCATCTAAAATGTGTTTTTCTCGAATAATTCATGATATAATCCCTATTTATAAAGTTCATAAATAATCTGTTGGAGGCATCTACGCATTTACAAAAAAAAATATTCTCTCTTAATTTAACTATCAAATTTTTAAGTTAAACGTACATAGTTTTATAGTAAATATACAAGTGTAGGTATATTCATTATTGGCAGTCAAAATTATATTGCATATTTTTACCATTTTGCGTGACTTATGTACTTACTTCACAATAGGTCTTTCATAGGCTAAAGTATATTGTTATGTTTTTCCCGACATTTTTATTATGTTTTGGTTATTTATTGTATTAATTATACTATCCAATATCAGAAAATAAAAGCCTAGATAGAGATAACCTTAGTAGAGAGAAATATTCGCATGATGTATTGATACGTCATTTAGACCGGCGTGAAATTAATCAATAAACCATAAAGAGAATTGCCTTGCAGGAAATCAGCTTTATAGATCCATAGATATGGGAAATATTTACTGCCCTGGTTAGCATTAGTTTCTCAGTTTTACTGGTGTGAGAATTGCCCAATAAAAATGAATATTTTTGAATGTACACTTGAAGTATCTAGCTACTTTAGTTCTTTTAGTCCAGGAAGTTACTACCCTTGTCGTCATAAGATCCTCCGTTTTGAGAATTGCTCGATAAAATTAAACATTTGAACGTAAACGAAAAGTCTACAGCTAACGTAGCTCCTGAGATTCCTGTTAATCATTAGATCCTCAGGTTTGCAGGTGTGAAAAGGTTCTGATAAAACTGAAAATTTGAAGTTTCAATCGAAATTTATAGCTGATACTCGTATAGTGATACCTTCACAAACTAAAAACGATTGCACCTACTTGCACCATATGTACTTTTAAACCAATACTGTAATATCAGTTTTCAAATAAGAAAACTTCACTAAAATGGGTTTTGTAGTTTTGGACAAAAATGGTTATAGACACATACAAACATTATCTCTTAGTTAAACGTATGTACCATCTCGGGTCCGATGTAGGTAAAAATGATTCTATTAATTCATTCTTCATTATATGTAATAAAAATAGCAAAGAACAATACCGCCCCTCTTAGTCCACTTTAAAAAAAACGTTCACAATTTGTGCTTCTAACTATTGTAGTTCCGATCTCCAAGTATAGGTAAATAAATTAGAAAGTCAATATGTTAATGTGACCTACAAATGTGGCACATCCTGTGTCTATATCAAGTTGACAAAAAGAAAAACTATTTATCTTCCATGAAGTAAAACTTAATGATAAGATCACCTGGTGCCACCGAATAACTTAATTTGAATAAACGTTTCGGATATCGTGGGAATCAGGCGTTAAAATATTAGGTTCAAGCCTGTACTTCTCGAGCTGCTTGCGAAGTATTTGTTTCATGGACAGGTACGTACTATATAATTCTATTTAGCTCATTTATTCTACTAGTTCTATCTATGTATACTTTTATCGTAGTAGCGACCATGCAGAGCAACCAGCGAAATGAAAGTCATCTGGCGATTAAAATCATAGAATTTAATTTTCCATGAACTTTACATAGAGGAAATTTAGTCATTTCTCAATGGTGTTATTGGTTACAGTATTAGCTGCAGATATAAGTTGAGGTGGACGACAAGACACATTTTGATATGATGAATAAATAAGATATACACAAGTTTAATTATTTTTGTGCCACTGTACCAACATACATGGGGCGTTATTACTCGCACATCTTTGCATATAATTACCAGGGTGTGCACACATTGAAATTTACTCAAGCCCCGTATCCGGATCAAACTATGTGTTTGGAACAAGCTAAAACTCTCTTTGTTTTAGGTTTGAGAGCATAAAAGGAAATTACTTTTGTATCGGAATGTCTCTTTTCACCCAAACAGTAACTATCATATCCCATTTTAATCTCGAGATTCATTGAATTATCACCTTTTTTCTGCGATCTATACAAAATCCATCTTTATGGCAGATATCAACAACACACAGTTTGATTTATGCTCATTACAAACACGCTCTGTGGCGTTAATGATGACACAATCGCGTAATTGAAAATATCGACAAATGGTATTCTTGACTATTAATTTATGTTAAAATATCAATTTCTATTTTTATTTAAATATATATTGAATATAGAATATATTTGGCGTTAATTTCGTAGAGATTCATTATTCACGATTAAATGAAGCTACGTAATCTAGTATTATTTCTACTTTATATAAATTACCACGACCAATGTTCAAGTGGGCAATTAGCAAAGATCTTTGCTAATTGCTCACCTGAAGATGTAATACAACGAAACTTAGGTTGTGGTAAAGAATTTAAGTAAAATATAAATAATACTACATTACGTAGTTTCATTTAATTGTGATTAAAGTTATCGTATACAATAAATAAAAAATAAAGTAACCAAATTCAATAATATCAGATGCAGTATCTTTTTATTTGTTAATCGGTTTAAACCCGATCTTGTGATGACCATGTCACATATGCAGCTATTGGAGGAACATTTTTTGGTTAAGTTAAAGCATGGAATTTTACTTTCGAAGTTGTCTTAAAACACATTTTTACGGCAATGAAATCCAGTGGTGTGTTTATATTTAATTGTTAATACCCGTAGAATAAATTTGGTTTTAGTTTCTTGAAGAAATTTCGTTTTTATTGTTTGCTCCTAGATCTTATGAAAATAAATTAATTATAATAATTTTGTTTCAGGAAAAAAATATTCAAGTAAATAAATAATACTATCTAATTACATCACAATATCAGCTTTGTGTTATTTTGGCGTTGTCGTTGCGAGCTTAAAGATTTTTTAGAAATACTCTATTGCTGTAAATTTATTTATCATATTGATTCATCGCAAGTGAAAAGGTGTTTTACCCATTATATAATAGAAATATCCAGACGAAGGCTAAATTATAACAACAAATTAATACTATGAATACTGTATTGTGAGGAGTAAAGATAGTAAGTAGTACAGTTGTGAAATATTTCGCTTTAATACTCATGATGAAGCTCAGAATGACTTAGAGCACCAAAAAATTATTAAGGAATTTATTGATGCGATCACTTTATACTTTACTCCTAGTCTCATTCTCTTCACAAAAACGTCATATCTAACTTAGAAAGCATAGATTATTATTTTTTCAAAAAGTTGAATACAGATTTAATGGAACATTTATTAGGGAATTTTTCTTTAATTCGACAATTATCATTTTGAAATGTCGCGTTACCACTTTCAATTCACTTAATTATGCAACATATTTCGGCTATTAGTTCCATCGACCTTAACTACAGTTAAATTTTTACCAATGTCTCTTTGTAAATAAAACATAATACATTTTTTTATTATTCACACTCTTTCATTTTATATCGCATACCATTTATTTACTTCAACAATTGTCACTATCAATTTATTCTTATTTTAAACCAATTTTTTAACTTGCACAAGATATGGACTCATTTCCTTCCTGTTAAATGCTATCAATACGCTTCTTTGACGTATATTAAACTATAAAATAATTAACAGAGTGAAAAGAGACTACTCCAAACTTTTTAGAAGTTTCCAATTCAGTTTCCAATTCTAAGTGTAACATATATTTAATCACTGTGTACATAATGTGTGGTACAAGATAAACCAAAAGTGGATATAATTAAATAAAACCACCACCATAGGTAGGTAGTCGCTGGGACCTATTTTATAAGGATTTTAGCCCTAATAAAATGGGGCAATGTTTTTAATCTCATTCATACTCGAGAAATATTTTGTATATTATTAAAACCTTTAATTTTAATTGAACAATTAACAATGGAGATTTCTATATTTACAATATAGGGTCTATAATTTACATGCCAAGCACCATTTATCATGTGACATGGGTGAAAGATGGGAAAATTAGCAAACCAAAAGAGTTTAGGATCGTTTCACTTGTGTCGATAAGTTCCTCGCATTTCTTAGTTTTTAGTAAATATAAAATTTAATTTCAGTCTAACAATGAACGATGAATTTGCGAATTGGATCTTTATAAGATTGTGTCTCGTAAATATCTAAATTTATATGTCAAACAGCATTTGCCATAAGTTTACGGAACTCTAATTGGAAACTCTTGCATATTTTTGCGCTGCATATTTGATAAATTTGCAATGACTAGGAGAACAATTCAAGGGTGATGTTCATAGAAATTTACTTATTTAAGTATTTGAATGCTATTATAGCATTACACTGTTTATCTACTTATGATGCTGAATGAAGTTTTTTGTATATTTGAATTTGGTCAAATTCTGAGAAATATGCCATACTCATTTTTCATATTTATTAATGAGGCCAACAGAGTACCTTGAAACAGGCTTGCGCAGTGAGTAATAGTGGAAGTTAGTCCGGGACCGGATTAGTGGAGGGAACCGTTTATCCATTAACCACAACGACATTGCTAAGCGCTGACTAGTGATGGCGTATTGAGTCAGGTATTTAAAATAAATACTTACCTGTCGAGAAGAATAGTTTCAATATTTCATTCATTCTAAGTTTCGTACAATATAAGATATAGTTCCATTTTCACTAAAGTTTTCTTTGCTTTAACTCCATAAAATTGTCTCATAGCAATCACTGTGGTGTTTATAAATACAACATGCAATCACATAAGTAGGGGTGTTCAATTAGAATCGACATTTTTGAATGTGGTATACAAACTAAAATATTATAACTAAATAAATTTCAAAATAGAGCAGTAGGATCCGGATGTTCCATGTTTTATACGAAATTATACCTATTATTATATACTTTGTATGAAATTATATAACGAATGTTAGCACCAGAAATACGGTATTTGACTCATTTGAAATTTTGATATTTTTCGAACAATATTTTGAAATATAAGTCAATTAAAAACCAGTCTTGAAAAAAATTCAAATATTGATTAAAAATAAGGCAGTTGTAGGCCTCTAAATTTGAAGATACGAGTTGGGTATATCCCTGTCTCTTTTCCTCTTGTAGAATATAATGTGCAATATTAAAAATGACCTCACAATACAGTATTGCCGTCCTTCTCTAAAGGGTAAATTTAAATTTTTAGAACTCGGTCAATTTTTAAGATTATTCAAAAAATGTTTCACTCTTCATCAGCTTGTACCTTGAAATTATGATTAATGAAATAAAAAAAATTTAGTTAAATACCCAATTGTTTAGGTACTATTTATACCGTAATCTTCCAGTAAAAATGTAAACTCTTGACAAGGAGGTAAGATGTATCAGCATAGTTGTGCAATCCAACATTATTTTGCAACTATTTCCTGAACATTGAAAAAAAAAATGGCACTGAAATATGGGTTAATAGCGTAATATTTTCTAATTTTTTTTCATTATAATGTTTTTTTTTATAATGTTATTTTCAACCTCATTCTTGGTTTTAAATTTTTGCAATATATAGTTTTGATACGTTTTTAAAATCTTATAATTCTTACATAAAATTATTTTCAAATGTAATTACTTAAGTGTTCATTTTATAACGACAGTGTTTACGGAGGGAGTTTACATGAACGGATATGTGAGTATAGATTAGAAATTAAATTACCACGAATTAGTTTGAAGTCTAAACTATATCATTCAAAACATTATAAATTACTATTAAAAATTATGTAATTTTAACATGTTTAATTATTAACAACGAAGGGCATTTCGGAATGTTAAAAGATTATTTTTAAAAATTATGACAGCCTAAAGTTATATTATGTATTCAAGCACAATCAACTGCTTAAATTGAACTTACGTATTTATCCACATAAAACACTTCTTATTCATCCCCGTTTTAAAACCCTCAGAAACTCGACTAAAACAAAACATTCATTATCTTTGACCCCAAAACAGTCAGGCCTAACTAGCCGCAGCGACGTTTAAAAGGAAGTCTAAACAAAACGAAGAAAAAACCGTCCAATTTTTCCCGACACCCTCCGCTGATAATAATTTGTCCTCCAAGGAGCAGACAGTTTTATTGCTGCACCGGAGACTGGCGACCATTAACATCCTCCCCTCGGCTCCTCGCCCTGCCTAATTCACGAATAATTGTGACAGCACTGGAGCGCAGTGATTACGAATGACGTTAAGTAATTATTGATAAGTCGAGTACTAGTGGACGGGGCGAGTGCCGGTGAAGCGAACGGCGCATCAAACGCACAATAAATTACCAGTAATTTTGTACGCCAACGATACCTGGCTGCGAAACAACACTGTGGCTGAGAAAAAAGCGTGTTGTGCAGAAGCCACGCAAATGACTGTCATCATAATCTCATCAGACCGGCGGACGCTCTCGGATTAACATTAAGATACGCTTAAGAATTCTACACAGATGATCATTCAGTGTCTCTGTTAGGTGCGTGTCGGCCGGTGGCGCCGTTATCAGTCGGTCGCTTCCACGAGTCTTACGGACACTATGTGAGACTATCGGGTAAATACTATTATTTATATTGTAGGCAGGATAACGGATTTTAAAACTATAAATAAATAATCAGGGGAAAAATATGAAACTGACTTTACTTGAGTTCTATTGCATAACAAGATTAATTTTTTGAATATTTTTTAATTTATTTTTGACTTCATGAATAAAGTTACTACTTCACTCATGGCTAGGACATTTAAGTAAATAAAACCTCTCAAACACGAGTAGACCTAGCACTCTGAATTTTCCTTATACAATCGCCATAATTTTCCTACAACCTATGCATAGAGTTCTAAAGAGTAATTTCGGAGATAAGGGGGAGAACATACTTTTTTATATATATTTCGGGATATCTCGTAAATGGTAATATCTATTCTTGAGGAAAAATATATTCTTGAGGCCCTTATTATTAACCCTTTTTTTAAATTTTTAGCTCTTTCAAACGATATGCCTCACTATGCATACAAACGATTCTCCACGCTATACGGAATTAAAAAATATTCGAGCACTTAATTTGCTCATATAAAATTTCCATATTTTTTTAAATGTTTACTATTGAGAATAGTGTGTATTAACACATTTTATTACTATGCCAATTTCAAGTTTCTACGTCAAGCGGTTTCGGAGAAAAACCGTTGTAACCCACAGATGAAAAGACACGTGAATAATCTTATAAGTGTTCCTTTTTCTTTTTTTTTTGGCACGGAATCCCAGAACTATAGTAAGGAAAGAAAATTCCCCTCACATAGAATTCACAGAAAATTTGGGCTCCCAGAAAATATAAATGCTGGGCCTTAAGAAGAAAAGCTATATATGCCAACTGTGCATTATAAACAGATTAGGTATATTCACCTTTTTTTTTATTTTCGCTATTACTCATTTAACTATGTCATCGTAAAAACATCGTTAAATTCTTTAAAGAGTAACAGTACAACAAAATAAACTAAATTACAAACATCTAATGTTCACTATCGCTATTCAAATGAAATTATTGGTATTCGGAATACTAAAATATGTTCAAATAATATAAAATATATCTCAAATATCCTTTTATGGAAAGCACTCGAAGAAATTATGAAAACACGGGAATACGTAATGAAAGAACTTTCACGTATTAGTTCTGACAAAAAAATCTACCCGTATCGGTACACGGCTCGCGCACACGGCACTCATATATTTACCCATATTCCATTCAGAAACCCGACATTACAAAATCGGACATTTACTAAGGAGTGGGCAGAACCCAAAACATCATTAGTACGGACCAATGGTCGAGTTTGAAAGATCATTAGCGCTGACTTACGAGTGTAAGCCGCCGTAATCTTCGGTAGTCCGTAGTAGGATCTAGCCTTAAATCTACGCTGGGTACCTATGCATATACCCACTTACATGTTATTTACGTCCGTGCGTATGTGTTAGCTGCGAGTGATTAACAGCCGAACTGTATTTCCTTTATATTTTTTCTTCGTCATCTGAGGCAGCACCAAATTAATGCCTGCACCTTAATTTGGTTTAAAGGGGGCTGCGGGGAGGGGCGACGTAGAAAATACGTGCTTCAAATTGAATTAAATGGAAAAAAACGACAGTTGTAAAAATGAGTTTCGACCTTAAGTTATATATCGCGTTGTCAAAATAAATTTATTGATGTTAATTACAGAAGCTGTAATTATACGCAAACGTAATAAAAGTTAGGTAGTTTGTCGGTCTTGATTCGGCTTGTTGCATTTGGGTAGGGTTTTCGGGATTGAGAAAATGAATTTGTCTAAAAAATTTTATTAAACATTTTTCAAAATAATTCTGCGAGCTCTTGTGGCAATGGAGTGTTGTTTGGGAACACTTACATGATTCCTTTTAATTTAATAATTTATACTATTTCTTCTCTGGGTGATAACGTTACCCCTTTATCTAATTAGCAATTAAGAGCAATATTCAATCATCTAATATTTTGTAGAAGCAAATCGACATGTTTCTATTTTAACATATAATTGTCATGTTACACAACTTTACGATCTGTTGAACATAACTTTCACCCTATTTGTATTATCTATTTCTAAATACGCATTGATTTTATTTTGTCCCGTTTGATATAAGATTCATGCGATTGTGTTCATCTAATAGTAGACAGGTAAGCAGTATTACACGTACTATTTGACTTTAACATAAATCTACTTTAGCAATATAATTTCGATTGAGGTATTTGGCAGCATTTATTCTTTTGTATGGATATGAAACAACGACAAATTAAGAAAACTGTAATACATGTGACGGTTAAAATATTACACGCTTTTAGTTTCAATATCACAACTTTATCATTTTAACTTTATTTGGATCGAAGTAGTTTGTTCACAATTACAATTTTTTTGAAAATTGTGGTTTGTTTGTGAACAAATTTTAAATATGTTTCAACTCAGGGTTGAATCTCGTCAGCATCACTCAAATCTTTCCTCATGAAAAATGTTCTAGATAATATAATTTCAGTTAACTTGCGTCAATAATATCTCTCGCAATTGTTGGTGCAGTTAACTGAAATAATTTCATTTGAAAGTTCTAATCAAATGCTGGTATCAAGAATATTTTCATATTTTTCTAACCCATGGTTGGAAAGAGGAAGTGACGTGACACGTTGCACGTTAATTTAAAGTTTGTTATTTCCAAACGTGGCTTAAAAATTAAAGATGACAAATCAAATCTTAATTTCATTTTAAATGACACGTCGAATGAAACCCCACTAGATAGAATGCGCGGAAAAATGTTCTTCCCAGCTTTACACGTATGGCTAATTTTTTTAAATAAATGCTACATATTAAGATAGATTACCATATAAAGCATGTGTACTTAAGAATTTCTTGAACATAGATCTAAAACTGTGGATACTGTGAGATTGTGACAAACGGACGGACGGACCAACATGACGAAATTATAAGGTTACATATTTTCACAACGGAACTGTAACAAAACGAAAGTACGGTATTTTTTTTTCAAACTGGTATTTAATATTCGATTTCTTAATTTTTAGTCAGGAAATGTGTCTATAGACTGCACGCTCTCAGTTTTTAGATACCGTACTTTACATATTTTACTGTAGTTAACTGTAATCGCCTCTACAGAATGTAAGGTGTCAGATTTGTGCAATACCATGAGGATGTGTTTTGAAGTTAAATATTAATTAATTTATCGTCAGATTAATAGAAATTCAATATTATTATGAAATAAAAAAGAGAGAATAGCTCTATATACGTTTTGGGCGGGCTATTATTGTTTTGTCAAAAGTTCCGGACTTTTCTAGAAAGGTTGTCGGAAGTTGCAAAATAATTTATTAATAGAAGAAAGGCAATCAATTAAAGAGAGTTAGTGCCTAGGCGTAAGATGCATTTTATTAATGAAAATTAAGTACGGAATCGTATGTATGGATTAAAGCTTTCACCAATTTTTATCTAAGTATATCGAAACATAATTTTTATTGGCTTAAGCAACTGCTTTTTATTAACTAGTAAAATACGATGAAAAGTGGGTTACATACATTAATCACACATGCAGATGTCAATGACTTAGTGGTGATAAAACAGAAATTTTACGACTCAAATCTGCAAATCAACATAAAAAAATAATGCTGAGCTGGTGATCATCAACGCGCTATTCATTGAGAGTCGCTGCCAGACGTTAGATAGATTAGGTAATAGACTAAGCAGTCGAAGGGCCGAGTTTATTTTTTCGACGATAATATTAGACCGCATACCGCAAAATATACTAGTTAAAAATTATACTCTGTAGGTCTGAGTTCTGCTGGTACAACTTCAGTATTACTTTATATTAAGCCATCTGATTATCACCTGCACAGAACTCTAAATACTTTTACAGAATAAAAATAAGGCTACATTATTTTCCCAAAATATTTTTTTTTTGTAATAACAAATTGAAGTTTTTAATTTATTAGCCATCCTAGTAAATAGCTTAAAATTATATAGCCCGTAAAATTTTCGTGTGTATAACTCCCATGAAAGAATATTTAATTACGAAATGAGATATAAAGTTCTTCTGTTGAAATTAAGTCAATGGAAATTATTTGTAAAAAGTTTACGTTGTAGAAGATAAAGTGTATACATTATATATGATATAGAAGAGGACATGATTGCAAAGATGAAGAATAGAATATTGAGACAGTTATGGACACATGGGTGGAGTAAATAAATGAATCTCTGAAAGACTGTCATGTCATATAAATAAAGAAACTTTTATGAGAATGAGTAAAAATATATAAGTCGTGATAGAGAAATATGGCGTAAACTGAAACAATATCCATCTGTTATACCAGATAAGTTGTATTTTTATCTTTAATTGCATATGTATAAATATATATATATATATATATATATATATATATATATATATATATATTCTACTTCCTCTGGTACTTCCTCTAATTCGTTTTTCGAGACTCAATGACGGTTTTGGCGAGCAACGTTATGATTAAACTGGTATTTATTTAATAAATATAAAATTCACTACTTTAAAAAAAAAACTTTAAAAATATCAAAGTTCTCCAAGCAACAGATCCTATTCAATTATGGGCCTTCATTATTTCAATGTAATTTTCTTACAATTTCAGTTGTTTTAACCACGAGTCACGAAATATAACGAACCACGAGTCACGAAATATAATAATAACGAAAAACGTTAATCATTCAAAATATCAAGCTGATAGCTCTTTAATCCAATAATCATTAATAGAAATTTGGAAAATATTGAAAGTAATATATTTTGCATAGTTCGTAACATTAAAATTATTCTTGGGGTGAATGTTGGTTTCACTTAATTATGTGAAATTTGTAGCTTTAAAAATATTAAGTATCTGCATTAAAAGAAAATTTATATACTCGTACACCTTAATCATAACATAAACTGAGGATTTTCTCGATACACAAACAAGGAAAAATGCAAAAAAGTGTCAAGTGTAAGTAGGTAATAGATTGTGATTTACAATAAACAGGTGATAACTAGGTGAGTATGTCAAATACGAAAATACTGTCAGCGAGACATTCCTACTAATTGGCAGTCATATCCGATTTGAATATGTTTTTAATGATGAATTGACAGATATAATAAAACAATTATTTTAAACATTTGGCTTCGTGTCGTCGAAAAAGCCAGGAATCCGGCGTATTTTTTCCAGTGTACTTGGTACTCTTACTTGGTACTACTTGGTTATTAGTGTGAAGACAGTTAGAACACGTTTCAATCATTTTGAACTTGTACGAAATCAAGTACCCACATCTCATATAAATAAATATATTCTATTGATGACTATATACGTTATTTTACTGTGTTTACCGTTTCGATTCGCTATATAATATGGAAATTTTTCTTACGAAATTCATGTTTCAATTGCAATATGGAAAGATCACTCCATATTCCTGAAACGAACCTCGTCTTTTTTACGCTTAACAATAATTTCTTATTATATTGTCTATGCATATTCAGTTTTCTTTAAATAATTACGTTTTTGTAACAATATATTATTTTAATAAATTGATAAAAATTACTAAATTTTTGTACCCTATTGCCGTGTTACAATTTTTAATGAAAAAAAGGTAAAGAAAATTTCTACGCAAGTGTCTCTTATAAAATTCAAATAATTTGCAACTAGCGATTTGTGAGCAAATATATTTGGTAAATTTTCTTCTTGCTCCAAAAATTAATTAATTTGCTTTCCTTCTATTCACCGAACCTCAAAAAGGCTCAATCTTCGTTAATTGCGCTTATTTTCGTTCACTAAATGACTGATAAATTGCGTACTATGTTATCTGTAAGATATGTTATGTACTATTTAACCGAAAGGTGTATACGTCGAAACAAATTACTTCTTATACAAATTTAAGGTGAAAAATTTAAAATATATATTTCATTTACCACCTAGAGATATATAATTTCTTATAACATATTATCCCAGGGGTGATTTGGTCCATTATTTCGAATAATAAAAAAGAAAACATTAAATGCTTTGAAACAAATTTCAATAACTTTTTGTTTAAACCTATTTTTGTAACTTTTTTCTCTTCGTAGTTAAATTAAGAATAACACAATGAGGATTATGAAAAAAATATATATCAACACTTAGAATTGTTAGCTGATAGTATTAGCATATTTAATTTTGAAAGAGGGGTTTTCTGGAAGGTTTGTTTACCTGGGAGTAGTTGGATTTGATGATAAAAAAGTGGAATTTATTTTAATATTTCGAAATCTGAACGGTTATGTTTTTTCACATTTGCCAAGAATGTTTCACATTCAGGGTGATGAAAGGAATTCGATCTCTGAAAATATGTATATTGAAAAGTAAAAATATATATATATATATATATATACACATATATATATATATATATATATATATATATATATATATATATATATAAACCATGCTATGTTTTGTTCCATTTTCTTTCCTCCTTTTTCCTTTTTTTATTCTATCCCATAAGGTTTTCCAACATAATCTCATTTCTGCAACGTTAATTTCTTTCTCATTCTTACATGATTATATTCTATGCCATTATGTTTATGGTCCCTTTTCGAAAAAATTTCATTCACAAAGTATTGGCGTATAGACATTTTTTCGACTACCATTATGCGCCTTTTTATGTATTATTGTGACGTTCATTTTATTTTAAAGAAATTGTTCGAATATACCTACTGTATTCACGTATTTAATAGTTTCAATCAAGCATCACGTCCTTGTTAAATCACTATTTTTAAAACAAAAAATTCAACATTTACAATAGATTCGTATTGAAAATGTTTCTTCAATCAATGTTTATGGTGAACCAAAACGCTGGTTACAAAATATTACAAATACAGAACATTATCATAAAAGAAATATAATAGTTACTGAATAAAGATATTTTACTATATTGAGAACCTTTCAAAAGTCGCACAAGCGGTTTCTTATATATGTTAAGTGCGCAATAAAATATTAAAATCTGAGGCAGTACTCATTATCGAATTAAGGACCACAAAAAGGTATACATGGTAGAAGAAAGGTTGAGGTATACATGGTAGAAGAATGAGACAGAATAACAAAGAACTAGAAAAGTAAATAGAGACGAAACAAAAACGACAACATTATGTGGGAGAGAAATATCGTTAAAAATCGTACATAATTTTTTTTACGGAGTTACTTTACCCAACAGTATTTAACTAAATAATGCTGGTTAAGTTTTTAGAATGCTTGTTGGCAAAACTGTTAATCTAATACAAAGTTCAGAAATATTTATAATATAACCTTCAAACGTAAGCCAAACTAAAATATAAGGAGTAATAAAGAATATTGTCAAACTATTTTTATCGTCAATTTATTAATGTTAAAATGCAATTTATTGATTAAAATCTATTGATGAAAATAGTCGAAAGCGATCTCAAAAAACTCACAACAGGAATTTTAGATCGTCGGCAAACAAGAGATATTCCGCGATGGTTATTCTTGGCGACAACTCTTTAACAAGTTGCTTAAATTATTTCCCAGGCTTGTACCAGAATTACTAGAATAAGATAAGGATATGAAATATTCATAATAGAAATACTGTTTTTGACACAGTTAGTAATTGAATAAAATGGATGTGATTATTTCTTTAAGGAAAGTCTGCTTCCAGTAACTTAATAAGGATAATATATATGATGATATTCTCGAAAATATTTTTAACATAAGATGGATTAAATATACATGATATCCTTGATCTGATGTAGATACAGGTGACATAATCTACTAAACTAAAGAGATTAAAAGATTTAAGCGGATTTATTCGACATGAAAACAGTTAATCTGTATTTTGGGAGTGTACTTGTGTATGAAAACGATGATGAAATACGTCTTTGCAAGAATACTTAATTTTATCGTTTTACATTTTTTGAAGACTGGCTGAATTACTATGAAGTTTCGGACAAATGAAGGCGTTATTCCTTGACTGAAAATTAGTCAATTGTTGTGAAAATAAAATTTAAAAGATGACCTTTTTTTATGTATATATAAAGTGTTATATATATATATAAAAAAAAACAAAATGGCGCTGTGGTGTACAGCCCCATTTTGTTTTTTTTTTAATAATCTTTGACTCAAACCCTAATACGCAATATAACTTCTGCCGGTATTTAGCACTATTGATTCTAGTGAGTTGTTTATTGTTACAATGAGTGAAAAATACTTAAAACGGTACGAAGCAGTGTTTCTTGTTCAACATGCTAAAGGACCGAAATTATCATATAAATCGACTGCAAAATACATCAAAAAGTCTGAATGTTTCGTTAAGAAATGGGTGAAATGATATTTAGAGGTTAGGAACGTGGACAACTTGCCAGAGAGGGGATTAAGTCGAGTGATAGCTAAAGAGCAGGATAGAGCGATCCTTCGTCTTTTTCGAGATACTCCAGGTCTTTCACTGTGTTCTGCCCAATAAAAACTACGTCAGAAGAGAATAGATATACCCCTAAATAGAATCCGTAGTTGCTTGCATTAAACGATGTATCTTTTCGGGCTGCTTTGAAGAAACCTTTGTTATCGTTTTGACTTAACTGGAAAATTTGGGTCGAGATTGGGGCAACGTTATTTTCACAGATGAATATTCTTTCTGGGCATGGTTTTCTCTGTTGAAAGCTTGGACAAATGAGCATAATATAACTTTTGGTTGCTTCAACGTACAGTAGAATATTTTATAAAAGTCTATGTTTAGGATGCTTCTCCAAACATGGATTTGACTGCCTTTTTTGTATTTATCGGTATTTTGAGTGCTGAAAGGTGCAAAATTGATAAAAAAAAACTGAATGGTGTCCGCAAAAAGTTTTCTTGTGTCAGACAACAACCTGGGTGCAGCAAGAAGACAATGACCCAAAACATCATAGTAAATTGTGCAGTGCGTGGAAACAGCAAAATAACATTACAAGCATGAATTGGCCGTCGATGGTCCTGCATCAAAATACAACTCAGAGGAAAGCCAGTGTACACGAAAAAGAAACTCTCTTATCAAATTAAAAAGATAGCGACCTTTACCATTTTAGTACGATAAAAATCTTATTGAAAGCATGGGAAAAAGATGTCAAGCTATAATAAATAATGACAGCGATTGGACAAAGTATTAATTAATTGCGCAATATCCAATAACATGTACTTCAATAAAAAAGTATAAAAAAAATTTTTAAAAATTGTGATTTATTTATAATTAATGATAACGGTCACGTTCTTTTGAAGAGACACACACACACACACGCGCACACACACACGCACACACACAAACACGCGCATGCTCACGCGCACGCGCACGCGCACGTTCATGCGCACGCCCACGCACACGCACACGCACACCCACACACACACACACACACACACACAAACACACACACACACACACACGCACGCACACGCACGCACACGCACGCACGCACACACGCACGCACGCACGCACGCACGCACACACACACACAAGTATATTTGAAAAAAAAAACATTTGTTCGTTTTCTTTTCTTGCAAACTCATCAACATTATCAAAATAATGTTTCTCTTGCTACAGTTACATAATATTTATATGATTCAGAGCATTGTCTTAATAAAATCGAAAAACTTACATAAAAATGTGCGTATTGGCAAAACAAAGAGATTTTCATTTCCATTTTCTCTTTTACAAAATTACACCAAGGCTTATAGAAAAGCTGTGGCCGTCTATTTAGTTCCATTATTCTTTTGTTTCTTGTTTTAAAATAGTAATTATAGGGTTCGTAAACTACGTAACTGCAACGTACGTAAACTGTTTAAAAAAAATGTTTACGGACGATGTTTGTCTTGATAATTTTATTGTATAATTTGATTTTATTTTTGAATATTATATACGATTATGATAAATTAATAAAATTATCAAATTGCATTTAATTTTTTTGATATATTATTTTATTTCTATGACATGATATTCTGTATTTATTATCCTTGTTTAATACACTAGGAGACCAACAAAAGCCAATATATTTTTGGGTCCAAGGATCACAAAAATAAACATGACATCCTTAAATAATGAAAATGAAAAATACAAACTTCTTAAAAGTTTTATTTAAATCGTCAAGCAGACAAATGAGAAATCTCCTATTCTATTATAAAATGACGGGTTATTTTTCACAGTAGTTTGTAAATGTTTTTTCTATGGAACTCTTTGAATAAGCAAAATGAAACAAAGTTTATTGTGACCCGTTGCATTCTCTATACACGCATCAAATATATTGATCCAAAAAGCTAGCAGGCTGGACAGGATCGTCAAAAAAAGCTATGGAAAACTTTAAAAGAGCGAAAAAGATATATATTTTTTACAACAACGACCGAATGCCAATGTCAGTTAATAGTTCACTTTTAATCAATTGGGCCGATTGCAACAAATTATAAAAAACAATTAGTATTAATTTTTTTAATCGTTTCTAAAAGGTTATTACGTAATTCGTTACATTTTTAACTTTACTTTTGATGTAGTATAACTTCTACTTTCTTTACGTTCTTTATCACGACCTAGGTTTCGTTGTATTACATCTTCAGGTGGGCTATTAGCAAAGTGGATTATTGCTAATAACCCACCTGAAGATGTTGTAATACAACGAAATCTAGGTCGTGGTAAAGAACTTAAAGAAAGTAGATATAATACTACATCAGGTAGTTTCATTTAATTGTATATAATGAATTTCTACAAAATTAACGCCAAATATATTCAATATTAAAAATCATTGATATATTAAAAATATAATATGTGCAAGTTTATGCAGATACTTTTTTTTATTACGCTTACAAATTATATTTTTCTTTTTACCTTTTTCTGATTCTCAATCGCAGAATGGTTTGGTTTTTTAAGTTCTACAATACAGCAATTTTTATAAAAATAATATACAATTTCTCTCCAGGCTATTTTCGCCGGATCCTTTGTAAAATAAGAAACGTTACACCATTAACAGCCTTCTGCAATCCGTATTGGTTAATGGCGTCGTATAACGAATGTTATTTAGATGTTAACATTGCGTGTCATTTGTGATTTCCTTGCGTTAGTGGAACGGAACGTGACTAGTTGTTATCAGGAATACGGTTCGCACAGCACGTAGGTTGTTCAGTGGTGTCGGATATAATTATTTGGTCATTAAATATGGATTGTATTAACATTTTAATGCGAATGTCGCTTGTGTTGTGAGTTTTGTTTTATTCGCCATATTCTGAGACTAATTGCAATGTATGCAGTTTGGAGTCATGAGAAACTGTTTAAGGTATTTTTACATACAATCAAGTGTCATGAGTCGAATGATCTGAATTAGTAAGAATTTAAAGTGTATATTATTTAAAAAATAATAACGAGGGTTGAATGACCACTCTATTTCTAGACATGAAATTACAAAACATTTTTATCAGCGGCCATAGTTAGTGTAAATTTACAAGCAGAACTTTCAAAATTATTTTCAAACAGTGACAAGAATAAATGTGAGTAAATCGATTTATGCTTTTATCTTTTGAAATACGAAGGGATGAATAAAATATTTAATGACAATTAGTAAATATTTACTGACTAAATGCTAAGTATTACCCGAGTATAAAGTGCATAGAAATAATAAAATCGTCTTTTTTACTGCAACGTGAAACATTATTTAATGATACATGAATACTGTTCAGTATTGACAATGCGTGAATATGATTGTGCTAATTACAAAAGGTAGTCTAATAATCTCTTCGTGCATTCGAGTAAACGAGAGTACTAATTAATATATAGGCAGTCCCGTAAGTCATGGACTAACCGGAAAGGGAAAATAGATCAAGCTAAGTATGACTGGGTTACTGGCAAAATTACTTGACTTCAACAAAAATCTCTTGGCTTTTGAGATATAGACACTTTAAAATTTGTGAAAATCACTACTCTGGGTCAATCTTTTGGGTGTCACGACTACAAATTAAGACTGATTGTTATTTTTTTTGCATTTAAGGATAGTCGAGTAATAACTCTTTTCAATTAACTGAAATATTTTACAATTGAAATGGTTCACTCGAAAACAATTCAAAAATTTACTTTTAAGGATTCTGTAATTTTCTTACTGCCTTACTGCCTTCAACTATCAAAAAAAATATATTCACACTTAATTACAGAAGGCACCCATTATGAGGCAATTATCCTTTATTGTAATTGTCAAGTAAATGTATTTTTCTTTAAGTTTTTTTCTATAGAAACTATTAAATACTTTTGTACAATTTGGCCAAAAATTAAAGTGTTTATTTTTCTTTATAACTAATATCGAAATTGCCTGCCATAAGCTCTAAAGCACGTGCGACATCAAAGCAATAAAAGTAATTTAAGATTAGAAACAATTTTAATTATAGTTAAAAATAATTAAAGATTTAGCGAAATTTGTTGCCCTTTTTAATCATATATTTTCTTAAATGGAGTCACGTCAGGAGCAAATGTGCGAGTAAGACGAACGATACATGGTGGTATTCGTTTATGTTTAGTTTAAAAAGTATTTTGAATTTTGTAATTTTTTGAAAAAAAGCCGACAAGATCATCTAAAACGCTTTTTTAAAATTTATAAATTGCTTAGTTCGCAATTCTGTGATGGAAACTGTGTCATGAAATTATTTTATGACTCTTGTGTCCAAAGTTGTTTTATGGCTTTTGAGTTAAAAGTAGAAGGCTAAAATTCAAATGATGGCGAAGTTAAAAATGTAGACTACAACAATTTTGCTTGCTATTATGAAAACTTCTACATTTCATAAGTTTATAGATATAAATTATACCTTCTATCGATGTTTCCTCCTAAATTTCTTAGAGCATAATTATCATTGTTAATCGCATTTGTTGCAGCATTTAATGTCTGGCGTAATTCCTGTTTGCTTTTGATTCCTTTCATGTACACCATTCCTTTAAAATAACCCCACAGTACATAATCAACGGGGTTGAAATCTGGTTAAGGTGGTGCCCACTGGATGGTTCCACCTCGTCAGCCTCTACTTTTCTAACCTCCTTGTCAGCCTGGTGGTTTGTTCCTCTGTCGTCAGCTTGGTGGATGGTTCCTTCTCGTCACCAGACTTGTCGTAACAGAATTTCAACCTAAACACAATTTTAACAAAATGAATTTATAAATATTTATAAATTTTAAGAGTGAATTTATTATAAAATATTCAATGTACATAAACTTAATCTCTTTCTACATTCTATTTCTGTAAGACAATGGTAAACTTCGAAAACTATAAAGAACAATTCGCAAACAATATGCGGTCTTACGGACGATGAGGTCAATATATATGTGTAGTTTTAAAAAAATTGTAACTCTAACTGTAATTTTAACTATTCGCACATTAATCGCAACACTTTACACCGTACTACGATACCATTAAAAGCTGCATTACAACTTATTTGGGAAGCTTTCATGTCGCTAGCAAAAGCTAATGTTAACTAATCTGTAAAACAGACAATTACCATCGAGTTGTTGTTTTTCTTGTATAAATAAGCTTGAGCTCCGAACGTGGTAAGACGTGTAATTTTAAAAATTGCAGTGTACGATTTGAATTGATATAAATACTTCTCATTGTCTGCTTCAATAATTTGTGTTATCTTATGCGGCGCGTCATCTAATGTTGTGACGTGGGAAATCAATCTCATCAGCCTCATTTCTTTAGAACATATAAAAAGTTATTAGTGTGCGACTGCTGATGTAGTTATGTTAAATAGTATTGCATAGTTGTATAAACCTTAACATTAATTTAATTTATTTGTTTGCTATAATTTAATGACATTGAACTATAATTACCTTCCTTAATCCCTATTTCCTTGTCTTTCTTATAATTGCTTAGATTGTTGGTTTATTATCAGAAGGCATTATATTTTTATTAAAACAACAGTAAAATCCATCGCTTATTTTTTCAGTTTTTAATTTGAGCATTTATAATCTAAATGTTTCACGTTGCTGTCAAAACAGTTTGAAACCAATGTGCTTTGAAAGGTTTGAATAAAAAAATTATCTAAATTATTCAGATACAAAATATATTATTTTATTTTAGTCAATGCATTAATACTATGTATGATGAACTTGATTAAAAATAGAATGAAAGCAGGGATTAAGTTTAGAAAAAATGTTATGAGTTTTTTTTTTTAAATATATGAAATCTAAGTTTTGTTAAAGTGAATAATTAAATTTCTAATATTTTAAGTTCCTTCTCAATGAATGTAGTCAAGATTGAGACATTGTTCCCATGTTTACGTAATTTGATATATTACATTGTTACAATGATTTTTAACAATTATTATTATAATATTAATAATTTTGATCCAATTTTAAAGCAATTAAGCAAAGGAAAAGATGGTTTCATTGAGATCCAATATATAGTTTAGTACCGCTTTCTAACGTTTATCGGTAATAACTACATAAAACTTGAAAATATCAAAAAAGAAAATCTTTTAGCAACAACGGAATAATTAGCAATGTCACTTAATAGTTTATTTTTAATTAATTTTGGCAATGGCACTAGAAAACCGCGAAATACACTTAAAAAAATTGGCATTAGTTATTTTTTGTAAACGTTCCTAAGATGTTGCGTGCTTCGTTAAATTTGTATTATTATTTTTATTCATTGATATGTCCTAAATGCGCGTTTATGAAGATAGATTTTTTCTGTTCTGTTTATGGTTACAAATTATATTTTATTTTTGATTGTTAATCGCTAAATAGTATGTATGTTTAAAGTGCTTAATTCATTTGCAGATACAGCTTTTAAAACTGGATGTAAAATGAGTCGCATGATCATTGAATTTGTATTTGAAAGGTAATGAGATTAAAGAGTGGCCATAAAAATCGTCTGTTTGAGATCCAGAATATTTTATTAAATTGTCATCTTATTGTTATTTTATGAAAAGGTATTAATATAAAAAAAATCATTTTGTATAGGGGAATGGTTTCAGAGATACGATCATTCAGAGAAATCTGTATTATATGTAGTAAACGCACAAAAATAGTATGGGCACAAGTAAAATTTTGGACAAATATGAAAATGTACCTGGTTTCTCTGATCTCTAATTTAAAAAAAATATATTTCATATCACAAATTTTAAAAATGTCGTATTTTCATAATTTAATACAACATATATATATATATATATATATATATATATATATATATATATATATATATATTAATTTCATGAGCTTAGAATTTTTAAGAATTTCATGACTATGCGTCATCAAATTATTATTGATCACTTTGAAAGCTCGTTACTCAAAAACCTTGTCCATGCTCATTTTAATTTTCTTAGAAGTTAGTTATTCATTGAACAGATCATAGTTTCAAGTTTTTAAAAATATATATAACAAAAAAATTAGTTGAAAGAAGCATAGCAAGGAGAAGAAAGTATAGACGTTACGCTTATGTCTTAACTCACAATTAAATGAAACTACGTGATGTAGTATTATTTCTACTTTCTTTAATTTCTTTACCACGCCTAGGTTTCGTTGTATTACAATATCTTCAGGTGGGATATTTACATAATTTAAATACAACGAAACCTAGGTCGTGGTAAAGAACTTAAAGAAAGTAGAAACAATACTACATCACGTAGTTATATTTAATTGTGAATAATGCATTTCTACAAAATTAACGCCAAATATATTCAATATGTCTTAACTGTTTATTAAGCTTCTGATTAGCATATCATAGTTCTAATCAGAAACATTAAAGAATGTAGTTAGCTTCCATTGAGAAAGAAAATTTTTATATTTTTGCTGTTGAAATAAATTTAACAAAAATGATTTTTTTTTTAAATATATACATGCATGATGACACGATGAATGCGTGACTGATTTAATTATATGAATATAATCGATAAATGGCTAGTAAAAGAATGCATAAAATCACCGTATTTTAGATTTATACCATATGGTGCTTATATGCGGAATCATCATAATAAAACTCATCAAATGAAATAAGCGTAAAATTCGACGGTCGCTTCTTCCGCTCTCTCGTATGAGGTTGTGTGACGTTATCGATAGATGGGCGGACTTCAATAAAATATTAAAAATGAACCTTAATCAAATATTGTTATATTCAAAAAAATGTTTTAACGCTACACTTTTTGTTAATTTTGTCACGTACGTGTATAATTCTCAATTACGTATAATTTTATCTCTAATATTGAAGTAAACGAAGGACTGATACCAGTTTATGGCACATCGACTTACGTTAATCGTCCGTACAACAACTATTCTCAACCACATCATCCGGCGCACGTGAAGCAATGAGGAAAAACGAAACCACGGAGCGGAGAATTTCTCGTTTCGCTGTTTCCAGTTCTGCAGTTTTAATATTTTGCCGTTAGATATCGTGATGACGTATCGTTAGTAGTGTACCAATTACGTCGAGTAAATGGCACGACCTTATCGTTGAAGACAAGGTTTTTTAATTTTTTTTACACCGACTATGTAACTTTATACATTCCTTTGTGTAGCTTTTATTTTAAAATTCTTTCTTTTTGGTGTTCGCCTAACTTTTATTTTATTGTACATTTAACACTATATTCAAATTAATAACTGTACAAGTAAATTTTAGATTGATTTTAATATTATGAAAGAACTAAAGACATGCGTTGAGGATAAAAGTACATGGTAAGAAACAAGAAACAAATTTAAACAGTTTTTAAATGAATTTCCAGAGATTTCTGTTACAATAACTAATAGTTTTCACGCATTTTCGAAGCAAAAGTAACTGATTCGATGGAAATAGTTATTCGAAAAGGTGAAATAAGACTTTCCATTAGAAATGTCCATATTTTTGCTTTAATAAAGTTAGCACATTTGAAGTTAGACCATACTTTTAGTAAAGTAATAGTAGTCGCTCTTCCAGTAATTTTTACAAAAATTTTCTACACGTAGTTAACATTATATTTATTTTAATATAAACGAAAATAAACAGACAGATCGGGATTTTGTTGAGTTCACTTTTGCTTACTTCTATTTTTATTTGTTAATTAGTTTGTTTATTGTTTAATAAATAAATATCAATTTTAAGTCAACTTTAAATGATATTTAATTTAAAGACTAACTTAACTATTTGGTAATTTTTAAAATATTCACTCAGGCGAGATTCCTGACAAACCTGTTTTTGATTTTTCTAGACCTTTGCTTACTTCTCTTTTTATTTGTATATTAGTTTGTTTATTGTTTAATAAATACATATTAGTTTTAATATAACTTTAAGTGATATTTAATTTAAAGACTAACTTAATTATTTGGTAATTTTTAAAATATTCACTCAGGCGAGGTTCCTGAAAAACGTGTTTTTGATTTTTCAAGAACATACTATATGTTAATAAACACTTTTGTACAAAAAAAAATTATCAAGTTCAAAAATATATACTGAAGATGGAGACAAAATTCAAGAATAAAGTATGATTCAACCAAATCTGGGAGAGAGAATGATCTTTAAGATCAATGGCTACATAAAAGTGAAGTTCCTAATAAACATAAGCTATACCGTATGGTGGACAGACACTGGGCGTGTCGACGGTCGCCATTATACTAGTAACTATTAATGTTTCATACGAAACAACAGTCGCTGATGACGGGTCGTGAGAAGCAACAAATCTTTGATTTAAGCCGAGCACTGAGTCTAAAGCAGTTGTCATGAGTCACAGTGTATGATATACGTCATACTAATTTGAAACTAAAAAAGTTCTCTGTGTGGTATACAAAGTTTGGAATAACTGATGGATTATATCGACGTATTCTTGTAACGAAAAAATCTCGAAGATGGAAAGTATACTATACCTACGAGTATACTTCATGCAGAAATTAGTATATTTTTCTGTTGACTTTCGAAGTTGGATCAAACATCTCCCAGCCTCTTCTTTTTAGTAAGCATTGAATAAATTCATTGTATATATTTAATTAATTACATTATGTATAATCATCAAAATAATTGTAGTCATGCCGTTATTTGATGGTAATTTTATCTGCGTTCATAGTATTAAGATTCCATTTTAACACTCCAGCCAAAACAACAACCAAACAAAATATCGCATCGAATTTCGGTAGACTTTTATCCAATGTTGTCTTTAGATTAAAGATTAGACATGGCCAGTAATGCACTAATAAGTTGAATATTTAGAGCAATAATTACAAAATTATGTCTGGCGTTATTACTAGCACACTTACTTTGTTGTATTTTAATGTACTATAAATATCATAATCCATAATCATATTGTCAATATTTTAAGTATGTTGTATGTTTACAAATCTTGAATGAAAATATTTAATTCAAGATTTGCAAACATATAGAAAACTTGAAATTAATTTGTCATTTAACATTTGAAGTAGAGGAAGATTTTTAAAATTGATTTTAAGGTGATTGCTTTAGAAAATAACACAATTCCTCTGCATTACACACACCCTTAGGGATCGATGTCAATTTTTCTATTAGATAGAAATTCTGTTGTGAACGTTTTTATATTCAAAACGTTTTTATATTTAATATTCAAAAATATTAATAAAAATTTTAATTTGATCCACTGAATTATAAAAACGTCTACCTATTTGCTTATTATGAATATAAACCAAGATAATATATTTAAATTACGTAATTACGAATTGAAAGCAACATTGAAATAAATTTCAAGATCTCCCAATTCTATGTCGCAGTAACGTGAGCATAAAAAGCCCAAATTGCAAAATCACGTATTCGTCCGAAATTACAAATCACACACGACATTTCCTATGAGGCTGATTACGACGTGGCATAGTCATCATCCGGCTGGGGGGAGCTTTCCTCGTGTGCGCGAACTTTTTACAGCCCACCAGCGGCGCAGGGCGGGCGGGCGGCGGGTTAATGTAGTCTACGGAAGCTCTGCGGAAGCTCCGCGGAAAGTTTTAATTGGCTCGTCATTAGCAGCGAACAGCCCGCGCGGGCGCCCTAATGACAGAACCACTACTCCGCTGAAGAATTTTCATTATTTAAGGAGCAAAATGCGGTTAAAAGTTTACTCTTTGTTGCCTGGTGTCTGATTTGTGTCTGCCAAAGGCGGCGGAGAACAGTCGATGGGAAGGGGAAGGGGCTTATTGAAAAATTAGTCAGATTGCGTAATTAAATTAGAAGTAATGAGTGGAGATGAGGAATCATGGTGGCGAAGCGGATGATTCATAAATTTCAGAATCACCCAAAAATATAGGAATCTACGCACTCTGCATTTAAGTTTTGAAACGAAATTTTCTGGCTAGTCACAATTGTGAGAAAGGCAATGAAAAATAATTGACATCAATTTTATACAAACCTTTCAGCAAAATAAAATTATTACTTGAGTTAAAATACTAAAGTTAAAATACTAAATATCCATAAAATATGTCATAAAACTAAAATATTGTCTATGTGTACAAACAAGAAAAATAAGTAGTACTATTTACTCATTAGAAAAAGCATGTCAGCCTTTGAAACTTAACCAATCCCGAATTATAATTTACAATGGAATTATAATTCACTTTTTATTATCTCTGGTTTTTGGACACAAAATTAATAGAATTATGAAATGTCTAATCATATACATGAAAATATTTTGTACTCTGTTTTTTATTTTTGTCTTAAAAATCTTTTCTATTATCTGCTAAAAACTATATTGATAAACAAGTGGCTATGTTATTCGTTTGTAATGTCGCTACAAATAAATTATAATAATCATATAGTAATTTTCAAATGCTATTTCTGTAACGTCTATTTTCCACACTATGTAGGTTATATATAGAACAAACGAAAAATTACTTTTCCTTCGTACGTCATTTCAACACATCTTCAAAAGATAAGTCAAGGTAATCAGTTCCAAATGGCGATCGCGCGATTTTTCTTTGACCTGTTCGACCTTTTCGCTCACTGCCTCAATCTTGTGTTATGTTATGAAGGCTTAGACATTTTTGGGCATGATAATATATTTACGATATTTACGGTTTTCATAAATTGAAACTACGTAAAAAGTAAATTACTTTTTCAAGAAAGAGAGTCGATTAATTTCAAAACAGAAAAGGATTTCATTATATCAAATATTAAACTAATTATATAAATATCTATATAAAGTATTTTCATTTAAGGCTTTTACAAACAATGAAAATAATGTCTTTGAAATATTAGATTAAAAGAAAAAATTTATAGTAGAGTTTGAAATTTAAGTAATTTCTTTTTAATTTATTGACAGCAGAAATTAACGGAGGGAATAAATGGATATATTTATATATTCTTTTTCATTTATAACGTTACCACAAATAAATTAATAAATAGTGTGCAAAAGTAGATTTTTAATTTTAATTCAAGCAATAACTTTAACTATAATGTCATCTTCCGACACTACATCATACATAAAAAAGTGAAAAATTACGGTTGTACCTAGATCATTTTAACACATATACGAAAGTTAAAATATAGTCACCAGTTGAAATATAGTTAATAAAATCGAACTACTAATTCAAATGCGTGACAAAACATGAAACATATAAAAACTGACATAGAATCCAAATTCCATAACTATGAAAGATTAGTTGTAGACCAATCTTCTATTACCAGAATTAAACTAAAAGAAAAAAAAAGATAAATAAAGCCATTTTATGTACGTATATACGTATCATACATATTCAGCATCTCATAATTTTTCCAGCCACAATTTTCCATTCAGTTTTCATTACCATAAGCAATTACGGCGACAGAGGCGACACAGAGCGGCAGTTCGTCGGCAACGACCGGCGGCGCCGGGGAGCTGTTAGACAAATGTGGACCGAACCCGAAAATCCACTTAACTCGTCTATATGCTGTCGACCTACCAGCCAAAGTATGTACCTACACGTAGACGTGTCTCTTATCCATCATATATGTAGGTAAATGTGGGGAAGCGTACAGGGTCCCAAGGTAGGTGGCAGACCTTCGTAAATTTGCGTGAAGTTGTCGACGCGGCAGCGTTGTGGAACCATGCCATAATGTCATTTAATTTCTTATAAACTTTCAAAAGAAACTGGTAGTATTGATGTCTCTAACTAACACTACTAATTTAATCTCTTATAATTACCATAATGCAAGTTTTGCACGGTTGCACTAAAAAAACAGAAACTTTGTACGTCAGAAAATGGTGATTAGCTTGCAAAGTATTAAACAATAAGGCACTAGCTTCGCTACTAAATTATACATTAGATCTCAAATCTTTTCCTTTGCTTAATTTTTAAATATTCTTAAAATTAGATCAAAGTAATTGATACAAATCAATGTAACAATGTAATATATCAAATTACATAAACACGGGAACAATGTCTCAATTTTGACTACATTCATTGGAAGGAACTTAAAATATTAGAAATTTAATTATTCTCTTTAACAAAACTAAGTCTTCACATATTTATAAAAAAAATCATTACATTTTTTCTAAACTTAATCCCCGCTTTCACTCTATTTTTAATCAAGTTCGTTATGAATAGTATTAATGCACTGACTAAAATAAATGACAGATTTTGCATTTGAATAATCTAGATAAAACTTTTATTCAAACCTTTCAAGGCACATTGGTTTCAAACTGTTTTGACAGCAACGTGAAACATTTAGATTATAAATGCTCAAATTGAAAACCGAAAAAATAAGCGAGGTGTTTTATTGTTGTTTTGATTATAGTGTGATGTCTTCTGATAATAGAGTAATAATCTAAGCAGTAATAAGAAAGACTACGAAATAGGAATTAAGGAAGGTAATTATAGCTTAATATCATTACATCATAGCAAACAAATAAAGAAATTAATGTTAAGACTTATGCAACTACGTAATACTATATAACCTTGACGGATCTGCGAATTTCACGGCTTAGTATATTACATCTATGCAATGGAGGATTCAATGAGGTACAATTTTCACTTTGTTTCATCTTGCTGATTCAAAGAGTCCAATAGAAATACCATTTACAAATTATTATAAAAATATTACTAACTTTTTATAGAAAAATTCTTATTAAAACTTCGACTTCGATTGACGATACTAATAAAATTGTTAACAAATTTTTTAAGGGTGTTATTTTTATCCTTATAACACCTGCCAGTCTCATTTATGGTGTTGCGAGTATAAATAACCTGAAAACAAAATATCAAGTTTTACAATCAACCCAATCGGGAATAGATGTATAAAAGGCTGTAGTAATATGTGATAAAATTAATTAGACAACTAATAAATGCACATATTCAATTATTCAATACGTATTAATACTGTATGTCGTTAGTCTAGTAAGACCAGCTTCCTTTATTGATGAGAAAGAGGCGTCCTTTATCAATCATGCATATGTCCTTCGATTAAAATACATAAAAATACGTATCTTTAAGATTTTATTAGATTATAAAGCCAAGAGGAAGGACAATTCTTTAATTTATTATCGAATATAGGAATTATAAATGTAAAACATTTATTTTAAAAATAGAGAAATCACTTCTTTAATTTTCTAGTTATTGATTAATGATTTGTAAAAAAGGAAGCAATACTCTATTATTTGGGTATAAATTAAACTTTGATCTTAAGTACGAATACTTATATTAGAATTTTTATATCAGCCAGTCAAAAGAAACCGGCGAAAGCCCATATAGTGTTGGACCCAAGTGTTAAAGAATAAATATGACACTCTTAAATAAAGGAAACAAAAAAAATTAACTTTTTAAATGTTTTATTCATATCGTCAAACACACAAATGAGAAATTTTTTTATTTTATTATAAGAAGTCAGGTTATCTTTCACAATAGTTTGTAAATTATATTCCTATGGAAGTCTTGGAACAAGCAAGATAAAACAAAGTTCACATTGTTCATCGTTGTATGCTAATCCATACACGTAACATAATATTCGATGAAAGTCACAGGCTTGAGAGGATCTTTAAAAAGGCTAAGGAAAATACAAATAGAGCGAAAAATTGTTAACTAACATAGGCATTTAGTCATTTTAAGCGATCGCAAATTCAAAAAAGCAATAAGTATTGATTAATTTTTATGAACTTTTACTGAAAAATATCCTTATAACAGATTTAGTGGCCTACCAGATTACTTTATCTATGTGGTAGGTAAATTTCTAGGTATTTACCTTACTTAGAAATTTACCTACAACAGAACGCAGAAAATCAACAACCAATAAAGCTCTGTTAAGGTTAAGTTTTTCCTTATCGTGCATAAGGACATTTAGCCGATCGAATATCGAAAAAAAACTTCAATGAATGATGAATAGAGTAATTTAGCACTTTAGTCACTCATTTTCGATCCACATTTAACTAGTAATGATCCACAATTAAATGAAACTACGCGATGTAGTATTATTTCTACTTTCTTTAAGTTCTTTACCACGACCTAGGTTTCGTTGTATTACAACATCTTCAGGTGGGCTACTAGCAAAGATCGAAAGATCGATTGCAAAGATCGATCGAAAAAGATTTGCTAATTGTCCACCTGAAGATGTTGTAATACAACGAAACCTAGGTCGTGGCAAGGAACTTAAAGAAAGTAGAAATAATACTACATCACGTAGTTTCATTTAATTGTGAATAATGCATTTCTACAAAATTAACGCCAAATATATTCTACTATTAATGATGAAAAAAAAATAAAAATGGTTTTTTAATAATACCATGCACCTACATCGTACACATTTTTCAACTTTTTAAAACAAGCAACATTTAGAAAACGTTACGTGGTGTAGATCCGTAGTAACATAATACCTTTTTGTACTGTTTTTTGTATATTTCTTAATCTTTTTACTGTTTCATTACAATGACACTTTTATAATTTTTAATCAATCTTCAAATAGTAGATACACAATCCAAATATAGAATGAAAATTCTGTCAATTAGATGTTTTGGTTTTAAAATTGAACTCCGCATTTTTTAAAATTCTATTAAGTTAGGAGAATATTAGAAGCTTATTTCATCTGAATTCAACGTGTGTACAAAAGCCTAATGACTGATTCAGTGTATTGTGATTACTATAAAATGTTAATTATCTCATCTATCGCTTTTTTTCTCTCTCTATGTCAGGTTTTTTTCTACCATTATCCTGTTGCATATTTTTAACAAAACTTTTTTCTTTCCTTTTGCTTGCCTAATAATTCAGTTTCCGTTTTAGTTTCGAACAATTAATTTAAATGACATATTTTTTATTTTTTAACTTAAAAAATGTAGCCGAATCGTCTAAATAATATTTTCCAATTATTGCATTAATTTTAGTAAATAAAACAGACCGACAAAAATGGATCTGGCGTTACAGAAGTAGAATAAATACTTAAAAAAGCCGATATTTTTCAGAACATAAAAAACTAAAACATTCTGCCATTGACAATCAGGGAAAGGCAAAAAATTAAGTACTAAAAATTAAAGGGAAATCAGTTGGCCTAACACAATAATGTAGAACACAGTTTTCACAGAGACACAATAGTTGGATTAGTGTTAGCTATTGCACTTAGAAATTGTCACCCATAATTATCACCTAAACATAATGAAATAACCTCTGTAGCCCGGATATAATACATGTAAATTTTTGAAAATTTTTGTAAAGTGGTTAGGTCTAGAATAAATTATCGAAGTTATTGGGTGTCTAATGCAGATGAGACTGGATTATCTTTGCTTTATTTCCTTTTCATTATTTTTCTTCGGGAATAAACGAAATTTACACTGAAAAATGGGGCTCTGCTGGTTATTTGATTCTTTGTCTTGGCAGCAATTGGATATTTTTGCGGATTGCTTTTATGAATTTCCTTAAATTTCGAAGCCCATTAATAACGATCCAATACTTCTGAGAAAGACGGCTGGACATAGTGTTCTACTTTTGAACGTCAGGCATATAAAGCCAGCTCCGAACCAGAAAGAATGACAATTATTTGTGCTAGTTTTGTTGTTTTTTTTTATTTTCTTCTATTGATGGAAAAATGTAAAATTTTATATTATATATTTTCTTTTGATCCATTGATATAAATTACTGCAATATTTAAAAGAAGACTTAATCGCAACTAACAAATTACAATTGTATTGATATTATACCGCTTTACCCGTTTCATAATTTTTGTATAGGTCTCTTAACTCGAATGAGTTAGCTATAATGGACTTTAAAATATTTTTTAATTACAAAAAAATTAATAGTGTTTTGGCATAGATTGGAATATCAGTGTGATATAATTATTATATTAATTTCTTAATATGTATAAATTAAAAAAAATTAAAACACATTGATATTGTCGAATGGAAAATGATTCAAAGTTAGGGGTCGCGACTTCACCTGACCTTTCCCTTTACATAATTTCAACGTAAAAAAACAAGTACTAGTACTTATATTCAAGAAAGAACTAAAAGATATTATATCAAAAACTAATAGTTTATTTAAATTAAGTAGGAAATTCTTTTTTATAGAGGAATGTTTCATTGGAAATACCAAATACTAACCATAGCATGTCACAGAGATAGAGTTTTTATGGACCACTACCACTACTCAGCCATGTACAGATAATATTAAATATATTCCATGTAATGTAGCACATTTATGAATAGTTCTTGGAAGGTTTTTTTTTAATTTGTAAACTTGAAAATTGATGGTAAAATATCTGATCTGGGCAATATTTAAATTCCACACTTATAACTACTTCCTGCTTATGCTACTGTCCACACAAGACTATTTGTTTTTTTTTTGTTCATTCCCGATCTATTTAATATTTATATCAAATTTTCAAAAGAAGTAAAATGCTAAGTAAACATTACAGTTAACACTTTTTCGCGAAGTTTTCACCAATAATAAAGAAGGTCTTATCTTCTTATCAAGTATTAACCTTACTAAACAATTTTAAAAATGTGCTATAATTTATACATTTCGGTCGGGATACATATATGTGCAATTAATATTATAATTAAGTAAAAAGTAACAAATATCCTATCCTGTGTTAACCTTACTAAATAATTTTAAAACGTGCTATAATTTATAAATTTCGCTCGGGATACTTATATTTGCAATTAATATTATAATTAAGTAAAAAGTAACAAACATTCTAACCTGTGTTAACCTTACTAAATAATTTTAAAAACGTGCTATAATTTATAAATTTCGCTCGGAGTACATATATGTGCAATTAATATTATAATTAAGTAAAAAGTAACAAATATCGTATTCTGTGTTAACCTTACTAAATAATTTTAAAAACGTGCTATAATTTATAAATTTCGCTCGGTGTACATATATGTGCAATTAATATTATAATTAAGTAAAAAGTAACAAATATCCTATTCTGTGTTAACCTTACTAAATAACTTTATTAACATGCTATAATTTATAAATTTCGCTCGGGATACACATTAATTAAAATTAAGTGATTTGAAAAAACCCTTTGAAACTGTTGAAGATTGAGATAAATCACATAGTATACAAATTAATTATTTAGATGCCTAAGTATTTAGTAGGGAAGAAAAAATAATTTTCGGCCATTCTTAACGGAACCGCTCGATTTTACGAAATAAATGTTATGAAATTATATTAAGGATATCATAATATATATTTTCTATCCGTGTACTAAATTTCGTAATTGTGAATTAAATATTTTCTAAGTTACAAACAAACAAATACGCTTTGGTATTTATAATGTAAGGTTTTTATTAAGCAAGCTTATTTTAGCTGACAATCAGGGAAATCATTCGTCTCTTTGTCGACAATTGTTGATGGGTGCGAAAGAAGGCCGAGCCAAATTTGTTTCCTATGTACTCACGAAAGAAAAAAAAGACATATGGTATACTAATTCGCTTTGTGAATGTCGTTTAAAAAGTTGTTTATTTTTTATAATTCGTACAGATGTGCTGTTTCAAACAACGCGTTAAAATTATTTTCTTACATGTTCTTAATTCGCCGTTCAGTAAAACTTTGCTGCTTGATATTGTAAAAATAATAATATGTAAATTAAATGATCATTAACACGTTTCACATTACGGTTACAAAAGCACTGTATAAAATTATAATAAGGGGTTTGCAATTTTATTATAAAATAGATCGTATATACGTAAAGTGTACTACATATATATGTATGGATGAATAGTAAAGAAAGTTCACTTGTGGTCAATATTATTTATTTTCTTTAACACATTCATTATTTTTAAAGGTACACTGTTGTACATTATACAACAAAATTTTCATTTGGGAAATGAATGTTTTATTTCTGAAACTGATGAAAGAGAAGAGTAAGTTGTTTGCAGTTTGTTCTCATTAATTTATTACACTTAAACTATATTTTCTTAAGTATATTTTTCATTTTATCTTTAATAAAGACTGAAAGCTATTTTACGTGTTTATAATGTGTGGAAAATATCTACTTGTAAATATAAGGATATCCATTTATATCTATGAAAAACACTTGCAAATTCAAAACATTCATTTAAGTATATATAAATAGACGAATAAAAAAATACTTTATTAATTTAATATATTAATTATTGTAAACAAATAAAATCATTATTCACCGTCAGATCAATGTTAAGAGAAAAAAATGACATGACAATTATTTATACGTCATAAATTAAAAATTCTTAATTAATGTAAATCTTATTCTTAATTAATTAGACTGTCATTGTTATTTGAACGTATGACAATTGCAGTTTTAAATTTTATTAATCTTACTCAATGAAAGTTTAAACGCTCTTAAATAATTATAATGAATTACCACTTTATTTTATTCTGTAAACACTTATGAAAAATGGCTTTACTGGCTTATAACTGTCTGATGTTACTATATTTTTAAATATGATTGTGTAAACATTTATAATCTATGCTTATCTCATGTATTGGGTTCTCAAACTTAATATTAATATTTATAAAAATTATTAATCCCAGCCAAACTAAAATTAATACTTGCTATTTTATTGGAAAAATAATAACGAGTTATTATCATAAGATTTAATAATATAGTCCAATACATTTTTTTACAAAACGTTTCATCCACTTTATTATAAATTCATTGGGATTGTAACACGTCATATTAAATGGAAAGGGAAGTAAATATGTCTAAAAGTATCGTAAGTCTATAACGGATGAATGTATTATGGCATTTCATCCCTCTGCACCTACGGGTTAAGCAATATGACAGATTTCCGCTCAAATTGTACAGATGGCTCTGCTCCCCTATTCCCTGCCACATATTTGTAAATGCATAAAACTGACAATAGATGGTGCCTCGGTATAGTTACGTAACTTATATCTGTAATGAATAAAATTTTAAATCTTGATATGACAACTGATGCTGTGTTATTCTATATTAACGTTTATAGTTTTATTAATAACGTACTATTTTCTAACGACGTTCATGAACGAGCAAAGTAATATACAGGTTAAACTTTCAAAAATGTGTGTTTTATATTTTGTTTGGTATGTAATTATCGGACAATGCGAGTTGACACTATTTGTGCATTAATAAAGTTTTATGCGGCACTTTATATTACAATAAAAAAACAAGCGAGACAAACATAATCCAAACATTAAAATGGGATTATAAAATTAAATATCATTTTCCGTAGGTAATAGACAATGCATTTCTCCGTTAGTTTCCGTTATATTTCGCTACTCAGAGCTACTTAATTTAGTTGACATAACTATATAAATCAATACATATAGACATTGAACATAATAGATTGAATTATTTTTTTCAAGATATAATTAAGTTTTTAACTCTCGTACTGATTCATTATTTCAATTAAATTATTTAAGAAGAAATTCTTCTATTTTCTTTAAATTATTCACATACATATAACTTTCTTGTATAATAGTCGTCGACGTTACTAATTAAAATGAATAAAATATTTATCTACAGAACAAAATAAAAGAAGACGCAAATAGGCTTTTATCGCTAATGGGAAGTTTTACAAATTTCGATAAACCTATAAGAAACTAATATTTAGTTCTTATAAGATAAAAGTCGTATAAGTTAAATTAAAAAAAGCTCAGAAAAATAAACGAGTACATTAATTAGGCGATAGGTGAAGTCGTAAAGGTGAAACGTATTCAAGATCAATGAGAATCGCTTTACGATGTTCGTAACAAATTAGCCGCTAAGCAGGTTTTAATACGTTCCGCAAGTAACGTTGACAAATTACTTCCTTTAAATTACTTCCTTCATTTTATTTAATCATGATATCTCGTAATTGATATTTTACATGTTAATACATGCGGTTTCATATTACACAATCCGTTTAAGAAACTGTTGCGTGCGCTTTAATGATAAATTAATCCCGTACTCGTATCTCGTTCTCGTTTGGTCGGTTATGTTAAGGTTACGCCATATAAAAAATACGTTTCTGTTTACTTTTTCTTCAACATATACACGTAATTTTTCATATTTTCCTGGAAATTGATGGAAAATACGGAAGATGGCTCTTCTTTTCTTTGGTTTGTTTTCATAAAACTAGATGTCGCCAGCGAAAAAAGTCATTCTTGAAAAAAATAAAACAAATTTTTAAGAAGTTCAAGGATCAATTTCGGCGTCATTCTTACTAGATTATTATAAGAGAGTAAATATTTTGTAAGGTTGAATATAAAAAATAAATTACATAAAGATAAAAAATGGTCGTTCTTATTAATATTTCAAATTAAATTACTAATATTATAATTAATTTATTTTTTGGGTTTTTTTATGTATTATTTTAGTGTAAATCGGATGATCACTTTATATTTATATGTAGCTAAATATGATATGAAACATGAAATATTTATAAAACTGTTTACACGATGCATATATTTTATTTAAAAATAAAATCAAATAATGATATAGTTTAATTTGTTTGTTGACAGCAGATTTTCAGCCGTTATAAGTCATCAAAGATCTTACGAATTTGTTTTACGATTCCTATAATGTGTTGTATATTGTTATTAAATATCGACATCTAATATTATTGAAAATTGACTCATTCTTTGTAGCTGGAAACTGCCTACATCCGTATGCAACCAGTGCCATGTACAATTGAATAACTCTGGAACTTCTCTATTCTGAACTTGTTTACTTACTTAAAACTATATCATAGTGACAATACCAGAGATTAAACTAGGAAGGGCACGAACGGTGATTATATGCATCACTTCATTCTTTCTTACGTTTCATTATAACTTAATTAGTATTAAGGGTTTATTTAATTAATGACTTTTATGATTTTATGTCATTTTCCTTTTAAGATACTTTATCAGAATATCACGTTAAGTTTATGCGGGTTTCAGCTGAACTCGAAATTGTGTCTGTTTAATAACAAAAAAATTAATAACAAAATATGTGTAATTATTTTTTTTTTATTTCAACTGAAATCTAATGAAAACTGAAAAATAATGAAAGGCTGTATTTATATTCCAGAGAATAATTTTGAAATTGTTAATTGAATAGTTTCATTCTTTAAAAAGTATAATATTATAAACTTCTTCCAGAAAACCAATTTGAGGAATGGTTATTATTCAAATGGTTATTTTTTAAAAACATCTCAAAATTGTTTAAACGATGTCAATATAGACAAACCTTTCCAAATATATCATTTTATTTTTTCTTTATTTTTTTATTGATAAAATTTGTTATACCGTAAAATGGATGTATTTACTTTTTGCCCTAATCACATTAAATATTAAACTTCTTAAATAACATAAAATTGTATTTTTCAATTAGCAAATTAAGTATAAATTAAGACAACCCACCATCAATCTTTTTTATCTAGCCACCTTATTTTGAAAATATTATTAAGACAATTTTATAAAATGTTTCTAAATAAATGTTACTGAGAAAACAGAATACCTACATTTTCAAAGACGAGTGGAGAGTGGAATATTGGGGTTGGTATATTTTTCTCGAATTCTGAAGAAAGTGGTATATACAAAATAGGATAGGGCGGGGCAGGATGAGCATAGGGGTATCTTAGACAACTGAAATATCACGAAACAACACACTGCATGCTAACTCATCAAATGGCGGGAAGTATCGGTCGCGGGAGGGGAACTCACCGCACGACCGCCAGTGACGGTTTGTCGATAGAGTGAGGTACGCGCATGCTTCGTTTGTTTTTCGAGGGAAAAGTAAAAAAATGAGTTTCGATTCATATTTCTTCTGTACACCTTAAACTATCATAAATCTGTTATATTTACGATATATAGAAAGGATTTGATTCTCATTTAAACCGTTTTTTTCCATAATCTCAGTTTTGTTTCAAATATTTGGATTGAGGCTTGATGGGCAATTGTTGCTCAACTAAATACAGGTTTCTTTTTTAATTTTAGGATGCGAACATATGAAAGACAGACTACATGGGGCTCTATTTCTAGTCAACAATTAAATTATGCAGCAAAGGTTGTTACGAATGAATGCAAAAGAACAAATGTCGTCTCCATTCGATATTAAACGGATTATCTTAACAAGATTTATAAAGAAATTAAAGTCTGAAAGTGGTACTCCATCAAAGAGTTATGCAGCACCAAGAAAAATATTTTCTTCAGAACAAGAGGATTCTTAAAAATAATACTTGTACAAATAGCATCAATCTTCTATAGATATTCCCTGAAAGGCGTTCGTCGCCTTGTATACTTGGTACGCTGTTATATTCGGCATTAAAATTTCAGTCACATGGACTACAAAGAAGATGTTCGGGAAAGAGTCGCTTACGATATTTTTAAAAAGGAATCCCGTGTTATCTATTTGAAAGCCAGACTTGATAGGGCAACATCATTTAATACTTAAAACGTTAAAGTTTTTTTGACAAGTTAGCGGAAGTGAGGGATAAATATAATTTTACTGCGTCACAAATATGGAACTTGGATGAAATAGGAATGTCTACTGTGTTGAATCCAAATAACATTGTAGCTGCCAAGGGTTAATGTAAAATCGGCGCTATGACTTCTGGGGAACGAAGTAGTAACCTCCTGTTTGTATTTTTTCGCAAAAACTTCAGAACCAATTTCATTAAGGGTGGCCCCCCTGATTGTATAGGAGTAGGTAGTCCAGAGGGTGGGTGACAGAGGCAGAATATTTTCAGTTTATACAAAATTTTATGAAATATGTAAAACCATCAAATGAGCATCATTTTTCATTAGTCTTATATAATCATTTCTCTCACTTACATGTGGTGAAAAAGAACAGCACCGCCATGTTATCATTCCCACCACATTGAAGCCATACATTTAACCTTTAGATGTCTCAGTATTTGGGTCCTTCGAGAAGTATTGCAATTCTTCACAAGATACTTGCTACAAAAAAACCCGGAAAGGCGATAACAATCTATGATATGTCAAAAATTGTCACAGATTCATTGCTCCTAGCTCAGAAATGTAAAAATATGGTAGAATTATTTCCAAAAGACGGGCATATTCTCATTTAATGCGAACATTTTTAGTGACGATGCGTTTTCACCGACGATGAGTTTCGACGGTCCAGAGCTAAAATCTATCCAGCTGGAAAGAGATCCTTTAAATCAAACTATAATACATACTAGCAAACCTGATAGTGCTACAGTCTAACATAACCTAACCTGAAGAAGAAGTACATAACCTAACCTACAAAGAAAGCGTACAGTTCGATCCGTTTCAGGAATTTACTCCTTAAATTGTTCGACCATGCCCGAAGAAAGATCTATCAGAAGAAGAAAGAGGAAAACTACTATTCTAACAGACACGCTAGAAAAAAAACACAGTACAAGAGGAGTAAAATAAAATAATTAAAAAAGTTAAAAAACAAAGCAAAATATTGATAAAAAAGACGGAAAGTGTTTATAAAAAGAGTCTCCAGGAAGTGAAGAAAGGAATGATGTCTACGCCTGCGTGGTTTGCTGCGAATTCTATTCCGAAAGTTTACCAGGGGAAATACGGATCCAGTGCCAAGTTTCCGAGCAACGCACACATACAAAATGTATGTTAAATGCTTTATGTTTGCATTAATTGCGTCAGTGGCAACGACTGTTAATTTTATATTTGACATTAATGTTTTTTTATATTTTAACCCATCATCACATAACTGTAAAAGTATGATTTTAAATAGAAAGACTGAGTACATTCCAAAAATTAAGATTGAGGAATGTTTTGCTTATTTTGATTATATTTTACCTTAAATATTAGAAAAAAATCATGGTTTCTGTTTCACTAATATATCACTGAATGATTATAAATAAAAAGTTGATTGTACAGTAGAAATTTTATTAAAATAAACATTCATAACGTGATTAATTTTATAATTGCTCAATTTGTCTCATACCATTGTTCAACTTATTTCACTTATGAAGCAGGTTGAGCACGTCTGAACGTTTTCACTTAAAATACCGTAGCTCTTAAACCAGGCTTATGAGAGATAAATTTCTTGGGACACTATTAGAAAGGAATAAGTTACTTATCTATCTGAATACATATCGAGGAATTTGGTTTTATCCTTTAGAAATGCCCTTAATGTATAAAAAAATTTGACAATTATAAGTTGTATTCATGCTGACGACTCTTGGTGCATTTTCTTAAACAAAAATTGTATAATTTAAAATGTATTTTCTAATTATCAACATAGAATTCGGAACTACAAGGCAAACAATTGTATTCAAAATTGTTTGTATCTTTGCGTGTTTCTCTTTAGTCCGATATATTTTTAAATTGTCTATTAGTATAACATACTATTTTATCACTTTACAAACTATTTCAAAATCAGTGCATAAACTAATTGTACATCCATATTATAGTAATTAAAAAATGTTTTCATTCTGATTAAAGTTAATAAGTGAATAGATAATTCGATGGCAAACGAATGTAACTCTATTTAGGTTTCATCTTAAGTACTACAATGTAAAAACACTTCTAAGATTCTTAACGTTGAGATGATACCAAATTCGGGTTCACATTTATGTTTAATATCAATCAATATGAATCTTAGATTGCTACATTCCGAAATCGTAAAAGCATCATGACTTATTGTTAGACGTAATCAGATACGACATCAAAAGTAAAGTTATATATGTCAGAGCGTGTTTTTCATAAGCATCTTATTCGGACGCGTGCACTTAACCAGATGTGTAGCAGGCCCGCGGGCCGTAGGTAGGCGCTGTGACAAAATGCGAAATGCTAATCGCGCTGGTTCTCCGCCACCGCTCGTCGCTCGTAGTCACGATATTAAAAAATAGTTCCGGCGAGCGTGGCTAATGCGCGTCAGCCGGCGCCCGCTCCAATAACGTACAACGCCCTGATGCCATTTTATATTTTACACAAATATACCGCGTTTCAATGCAGCTTCTATAAATTAGTATAGTTTTATCTAAAGTTGCTAATCGGCTCTGGCGACGATATTTTCCTAGAGCAATTAGTTTGGCAAATGATGAACTCACAATTTTATATTTTTTGACGATTTGGGGAACATTATAGAAATGTTTAAACTTTTGTGATGTGATGTGTAAAGACCGTAGCATTCAGTCTTCCTTTCAGTTGGTAGTTGAGTTTCGGCAAGTAAAGAAAAATGTAATTATGGAGATTTCAAGAAAAAACTTACTATGCTCATGAAGTGCTTTTAAAGAAAAAGTTAGCGAAGCGACACGCAATATATGCATAAATATGGATGAAAGTTTATTCTCCTATTACACAGCCAAAACATCGGTCCTCTTAATACAAAGAAGGAAATGTTGATCTCTTCAACGATCCTCATCCTAATCCTTAGAAAAATTCAAAAGTTTTATTGAAATTGATTTCCTGTTAAATTCATGTTATCTGGCGAAACTATTTTAATGCTTATCATAATGTATTGAAAAACAACTTTATGTTTTAGAAAATTAATAAAAATATTACGTTTGGCTATCACAGGAGGTAACACCATTTCAACTTTAGAAGAGGGTTGACATATAAATGGAACTACTGAGTTCCCATAAAAATATTTTCGCTGGATTGGTCTGTACTTCCTCACCTTCTGAATCTCTCTCCCTCGTCCTCCAGCTATCATCTCTTAGGTTCGCTGTCTAATTATATATGTGTTAAAAATTAAATAAGCTAATATTAAGACTGAAGTTATTTAATTTTTCAATCAAAAGCCCAAAAAAACCTACAAGGAAGGAATCATACCTTACAAGCTGGCAACAAGTGTTAGATAAAGATGGTGCTTAAATATTAGAAGAATGATTTTATTAATTACATATAAAAAATATAATAAGTTTTATAAACTGAAATGCAGGTTTGTTAATTGATGTATTACCGAACGATACAATAGATTATATTAATTTACTACAATAGATAATACCCTTAAAAGACAAAATGTTCACTTATATTCTAGAATAATTATTTACATTATGAGTATTGACACTGTCGAAGACCCTACATCGTTTAGTACGGAAAAACATTGGAAAATAATCGTCATCACTATATTGTCCAAAAATAATATTTTTCCTATTTGCCTTCATGGCAGTACCAACTTAGAAAAACTTAATAAATTTTCACATACCTACCTATATCTTCTTCCTATTAGAGAATTATTTACATATTAAAATTACACTGCTTGAGATGTTTTGTTTTCAATATATACTGTAATTCTTCGCTATTCACGGATTTTCTCTTCGCGGTTTTGAGTATTCGCGTTTTATAATTTTAGAAACTTTATTTACTAAAATCGACCATAATGGTAATAACACCTAAAGACTGTAGTAGCATTGTCAAACTTACGTATTTCTTAAAATCTTCAATGAAGAGATTAACTTTTTTAAGGATTTTATTGTTTAAAGTTTCAAATTGTTATTTACGCTAAATCGACATTACGTAAATTTCAAATTGATAAATTCAGAGAAAAGAGTGATTTAACAAAAAGGTTTCTTTCAATGAATGTAAATCTTAATGTGTAATCTTTTATTTAAAGATTTAAACGATTTTCATTATTAACGTTTTTAAAATTGCACAAGTAACATCTTATTGTACCGTTATTAAATTGTTATCAACATTTTATTCTTGATCCAAGTAACTGACGACAGGTGTTATCATCAATGGTATAAATATATTATGAATAATTGTTTAACAATTCTTGTCAAACAAATGTTAAAATTATTTATGAATAAATTCTTTAGTAGATTCAAACGATATCCAATGGTGTCAAAATACGTATTATAACTCAAACATTGTTCAACCGCATTTACATTTTTAATCGAAAACTATTTCAAAAATTTTACCACAAATATTTAAATTGATTGTAACGCTTTTTATAAAACAATTATTAACTTCATAATTCAATAAGTTCGCGCGTATTTATCTAATAATGCAACTCACTGTGTCAATCTATCGAACGACAAGAGACCGAATACAAAGCAGCGTGTTTATTTGTTTAGGCGGCGAGTTACTCATAACTAGGTGACGAATCCGATTTATTTTCCATTAGTCCGTCGGTAGAATGAACGTCACGCGTTCGAGTCCCGGACAGCGTTAATTTGACGCCAGTTTAGCGCGGCCACCAACCCGCAAGGTGCCCGGATTAGGGCAAATGACATGACTTGTGTTTCAGTTCGACTCCAGTAGGAGTGTGCGTCGATACAATTATGCAACCTCAAACATCTGTGTAATCTTGTAACCGACTTCATCGAAATTTGCTATTTCCAGTAAAATGTTATGAAAATATAGATCAATTAAAGACTAGTAGAGTAAAAATTATAAAAAATTATTGAAAAATAAGCGAGTTTGCGCTTCTAATAAGCATTATCAAAAACGACATCATAATTCAGTACTGCCATCCTTATCTAAACATTAGGATTTTTTTCCTTATCTTGTACTCTTCCCCTTTTTATACGTTGAAATTATGACATATAAAATAAAAAGAATTAGTAAAATAATCAAATATTTGGTATTCGATACTCATAATTTTTAAATCATTTTTTAAACCACTTTGTTCAAAGTATTTATATTCTTAAAACTAATATTGTCGTCATATAATATTGTTTTCGTAAAAAATAAATTCAGTGATTCAAAAGAAATCATTACGAAATTAAAAAAAATATATTTAAGCACGAATTCAATATATTTGTTTAGTGGTCCATATTAGTTGTTAACATAAGAACTCCAGTAAGAGATAAAGAAAAGTGGCTTTATCTCTTGCTGTTCTGCTTCACCTTTTTTCCAGCTATCTTTTCATATATCTTTTCACTCCATTTTTTTCCATCAGGTCTATCTCTACATACCCATGGACAACATGCGAAAGGCATGTTGTCCATGGGGTCTAATTAGTAGTTATTGTCTTAGATCATCTGTCGTCTCCAGTTATTTGAATGTAACTAGCCCACTTTCCTTTTAATTTGAGTATTCGTTTGGTTGTTTCATTGACTTTCGTTTTTATGTGATATTTTTACGCGAATTTTTAATTTAAAATATACATAGCTCGTTTCTATGGTTTAACTTTGAATTTGTCCTACTTTTAGATTGTCAAGAGACCATTTCGTCAGTGGCAACATGAGACAGGCATATGTATATTGTTAATGGTTACGTATATTATTAATTTTGTTATTATTCTATTTGTTTCTAAACCTACAAATTTTGCTTTGTTGGCTAAGTGAATCAACCATGTATTGTAGGTATCTTTTCTGTTTTCAGTCTTTTAGCCTTCTCATTTTACTTCTTAAAGACTTATAATATCCCATTTTATTTTGGAGAATTCATTTTCTTGTTCTATTATTCATGCATCTATTGCCCGTGACATAACACTGATAGTCGTAATGCAATATTTTTTAAATTTAGAACTGTAATCTACTATCCTTGCGGCGACAAACCATTTGGTGGAAGTTTTATTTTCGTGATTTTTGAGGAAGGAATGGTGAAAGTCGTGGATGGAGATTCTAATAATTCAAAAATTTCTAAAATCCTTTACTAGATTGCCCAGTTCTCATGACCAAAGAGTAAATCGACCTCTGATTTTTTGTGACCTTCCTTCAAAAAGATTTCCTTCTAAAAACTTTGAGTTTTATTATTTTAATTCTATTTTTTATTCGTCTTGTTTTCTTTCCCGGTACCATCTTTTTTGTTTCTTTTCTCTTTCATTTTAATTTTGTATACTTAATAAAAGTTTTTTTTCCTTTCGTTTACTCCTTTTGTAACTGTTATTGGAGTAATTACCGTGTCTCCAATATTTGCGATGAATAATTTCCTTTTATATGAAAGTGTGAAAATTTCAAATAATTCCTATTTTTTTTAATTAATGTCTTATTGCTATATGTTGTAAACGAGATATTTATTGGCCTTGTTTTATAGTTTCCTTTTTTATATACGTCATCTTCTTTTCATTTCCAAATCATTTTCGTTCCACGTAATTTTCATATTCTTAGGATGTAATATTGTTATTTTGTTTTTGAACTTTACGTCTTCTTAAATTGCAAAAAAGACATATTTTACTGTAACATGTAATTCCAACGGTACAATTGGTTTTTCGTGATTTTTGTTGCACTGCTAAATTGTTAATAAAAATTTCGTCGATATTTTCAATAATATCGCTTATTACGTATATTTCTATAGTGATTAAAAATTAGATTAGTGCGTCACAATTATATTTCCAGGTGAACCGAATATAAAACAAAGAAAGTTGTGGGACCGTCTTAATGACAGAGTTGAATAAAACCCATGGGTACATAATAGGGAAAACAGAAGGATATTTCTAGGTACAAGTGATAGATAGAACATATTTATAATACCGTAATTTGCCAAACTAATTTTCAACGCCAGTAACTCAATATGCTAAAATATAACCTTACTAACTTTTCAGTAACAAATTTTTCAGGACATAGGTAAAGCTTTATAAGAAATTAAAAAAAAAAAAAAGGAAAATAACTAAAGTTTAAACCTCTTTTATTCGTTGTTTTCAAATTTAGGTATGAAATAAAAGGGACGTTATTTTTATTGTTCCAATAGGTGGCGTAATAATTGTGTTTTTAAATAAAAAAAAAAATTTTTATAACTAAAAGCATACAGTTTATTTAAATACTGTTTTGTATTTATTTTTGTAATATAATTGTGGATGTGTTCAGCAGAAAAAAAACATTAGCTAACATAAATATAGCGGTTAATTATTGAATGCTGCTAATTTTATATTATATACCCTATTTCTACCCTATACTATTAATTTATGTAAGACGAAAAAACATTTAACTCTGGTGAACATACGCGTTAACAGTCAACAGATGTCTCCATTGCGTGTAACGTACGCGTTAAATGTCTCCGCTGAATACATTATCCGTGAAAACATTTTAAAAATGTATTATTTATTTTCTATTAAAGTCTCACGTTTAAAATTCGTATTGTTATACGTATGTATATTAACTACTAGCAAAAGCCACTTTATACGCGTAAAAATTTGTACGTCTACCCGAAGGACAAATTCTAAAGGACTTACATTTCCAACGTAGTATTATGGCATAGAGGTAGAACATATATACAGTAATCCATACGAGTAAGTATTATTTGTATGGAACGAACATTCCGTAGGTACCTACTACAAAATAGGCAGCATTCTGTCTGTGTTCGTGATGACTCAACTCCCATTAGATCAAAAGAAACAAAGCGATTATGAACATATGCAGGCATCAAACGATTACAAAGCGATTATTAACGGGATATGTTCATCGCATAAATCCATATCATCTCATATTCGTAACTCTTGGACAAGCTAGTATTCCATATACTCATACGTTATGCTTGTTTCGTACTAGGTGTTTTCTAGTCCGTCTTAACTTCACTGCGTATTGATAGTTTGGCGCGCATATTCGTTCATAGTTTTTAAAAGCACTTGATTAAATATGTGTAAATACGTGTAATGTATGCAAATATATGTATAGTGGAAAACGGTGGATATTAATTAAAGAATGCAGCTATATGTAGCAATTGCAATTTTTGAATGCGCCAGCGGTAAACATAAAATCGTCTTACATGCGATTATAGTACCGTATTTTCACCTCCATTTTATCTAATTAGTATAGGATACGATATTTTTTATTTCGAACATTTTAAATTATACAAAGTTTTCAATATCTTATATAGCATCGTTTCGTTTATACAAATATTGCGGGAAATTATTTTATGTAACAAGTAAAAACAATTTTAATCATTTATGACAAGAATTTACGTTGCGTATTTCCAACTGCACGGCCGCGTACTTCCTAGTATTTTGTGACAAGTATACGTATTTATTATGTTTATACCCTCGTAACAGAATCACTTAGTACGAAAAAATATATAACCTTTTTTTTCAACAAATGAAAAAATGTGGCATGCTATTTAAGTAAACTAACTTTAACATGGTAGTTATTATATTACCTATGGTTACAATTTCATTCAATATAACCTAATCAATTATACATTGTTTATATTTTGAATTCGGTCATTACAGGGTCCATATATAGTATAAATTGATGGTTTTTATTACAAGAGTATATATTTTTGCTGTCGCTCTTTCTTGTCTTTGCACCTTGAACTTAAACAGAACTTCCTAAACCAGTCCTTTTAATAACACTGTACCTTTCCTCTCTTCCTATGAGTAGTTTATTGTATGGTGGCCATCTTAATTTTTTGTCATTTTTCATCTACATTTTCTTCCTTTTTTCATCTTTTTACTTAATTTTATTTAATTGACTTATATACTTTGAAATCGAAAACAGTCGACCAATCGAAGTGATTCACTATTTACAATCACTGGTTAGTTCGCCTGGGTTATTGGTTTATCTTCTGTTTTATATAAAATATATGAAGTAATTAAATATATTTGTTAATAAATTAACTGCAAATATAAAGGTGTCACGAAGTTTATTAAAAGTAGTGATATTTTTGCTAATATCAACTGCTATTGATATTAAATGATACAATATAACTTAGGCAGTACTTTTCTTAATTTTCCGTGACGACGTTAACTAGTGAATAAAATAGATGGCAGTGTCAAAATACAGTATATTGTGTGCACATTGATGGATATGTGTACGTTCTAGATAAAGCGTTCAAGAGGTTGAAAATAGTTAACGAAACGCTGCATTAGGTTTGAAACATGGTAAATGAGTATTTTGGTGCTTCAGTAAATACTTTTAATTGCTATTTAAATATTTCGTAATTATTTTATTACAAAATACAGTATATTGTGTGCACATTGATGGATATGTGTACGTTCTAGATAAAGCGTTCAAGAGGTTGAAAATAGTTAACGAAACGCTGCATTAGGTTTGAAACATGGTAAATGAGTATTTTGGTGCTTCAGTAAATACTTTTAATTGCTATTTAAATGTTTCGTAATTATTTTATTACAAAATACAGTATATTGTGTGCACATTGATGAATATGTGTACGTTCTAGACAAAGCGTTCTAGAGGTTGAAAATAGTTAACGAAACGCTGCACTAGGTTTGAAAATAAACTCGTGTCTAGTAATACAACTATCATGATATCAACACAGTTAATTATTTTGTTTTTAATTTTATGTAATTAAATATTTTTTTCAAAATTTATCACAATAGGCATAAAATAAACGAACCAAACGAGGTTTCTGACGGTTTAAACTATAGATTTAATATACTGCGAATAGACGAACATACTCTCCCTTTCCCGCATCACCGAAATTGAAATGCCCTATGTGTGTGTGAGTCGATAACATAAAAAGAAAAGAACACTTATCTGGCTAAATTACATTTGAGATTTGTTTACTATAATTTGGAACTCGACAACAATTTAAATTACTCGTTTTTTTGAGGATGATTAAATTCCATACGAGCAACTCATGTCTCAGAAATTAATTATTTATTGAAGTATTATGCAATACCTTGCATGTGGCATTTCCATTTATTATATTTTTCTTTGCTTAACCTTAAACATTTGAATGATATTACATTTTGGGTACTATTCGGGTGCTTTGTGAAGAAATATAAATCTGTTGAGTTTTACATACGAGAACATGTTCTGTCGAGTTTTATACGAGACATAAAACATGGGATGAACAATAAAACAAAAGTTGGAGCGTAAAAAGTGTGTACTTTAACTGATTTGAAATATACTATTGTTTTAACCACCTTTGTGTCATTATCGAAACTGACATTTTAAGCTCCTGAAATACTTTAATATTAAACGGAATAACATATTATCTAAATAAACTTGAAGGACTAATGATAAACTAATTGTATTTGTTTTTAAAAAAGATAGTCACCAGCAGGTACTCATAAATATTATCGGAACAAAATTTAGTGTTTCGACAATTTAGAATAATCCTTTTATTAGTCATTACATATATCGGTGGTATTAAATAAAATAATTATACTTAAACAGTTTCTTAACCTTTCGCTGGAAATTTATTTAAAGTTGTTTCTTATCTTAACCCCAATGTCAAATAATTTTCAGTTATATATTTTAATAATAGATATATTTGGCTCTTAAACATACATATACCGTATACATGTTTGATGGATAAATCAGAAATATCTTAGTGAAATTTATGGCTAGTTCGTTATTGTATCACGAAATCTAGGAAAACTTCGTTATATATATATATATATATATATATATATATATATATATATATATATATATATATATATATATATATATATATATATTCATTAACGCTCGTTATATTTATTAAAATCAACCTAAATCTAAGTGCCATATTCAAGTTTTTAATCTCTAAACTATTTGTACAATTGATCGATTTTGTCAAAAACTTCGTGTTTGTTAATTACGTCCAGAGGTCATTTAAGCGCAAAGAAATAGAAAGTTCTTGGTATTAAAAATATTGAAAATGTCATTGACAAGGATAGTAAGTAGCACATTAGCTTCCGAATTTTCATATTGAGATGATTTTAAAAAATCATGGCAGTACTGAGCATGTAGAAACAGAACTGTTGCTGGCCAGAATTTGCATATCTCAGTTCTTGGACTATTACCATATAATTTAGTCACCGATATTTTATAAAGTTTCATATCAATAAATTAATAAAAAATGGTTTTACTGTCAATAGACGAACTTAATCTAGGTTAGTAAACATTTCATTAGGTTTTTGAAAGTTCTTATAATATTTGTTTATTTTATTTTATGGATCGGCATTTGAGTTCTATCACCTGTTTTTGAATAAAATTAGGAATTATTAATAAATAGGATGTAGAATTAACTTCTTTGTTTTTAATGTCCCATTCAAATAATTTTATTAATTTTTTTACTAACAACGATAAAATTACATGAAAATTAGCGGGTGATTGATATAAATAAATAGAAAAACTTCACAATAACTATACTAATAATGTATTAGGTTATTACCATGATAATATACGTATATTTTATATTCTACTTTAGAAGCAGTAGTATGACATTTTTTAAATAAAATAAATGTACTATCATCAATACAAAAAGTAGAAATAAAAAATATTATAAATGTAATCGGCGCACAGCGCGGCCAAAATGTCGAGACCGACAGATAAAGCGAGTTTTAAACATTCGTTCGATACACATTTGGAGTGTCAAAGTCGATACCGCGCACTGCTACGCTGAAACTGTATACGAATTATGTCTGGTTGAAACCCGTGAAATTTGGAAATTGCTATTTAAAAGAAGTTCTCTACGAAATAATTACCTTGTCAATGAAAAAAAGTGTTATACAACGAAATTTAATTTTTACATGATCCCACCATTATTAAAAACTTTTCCTTAAATATTCCTTCAGAAATTTTGAATCTTAGTCAAGTGACTTTTTCTTTTTCAAAACTATCTCTATCATTATTTTAGAGCATAGAGCACACTGTAGGCTTTAATTACTATGATGATTTAAAATGAAATAAATTAACTTGTAATCTATTTTATATAAAGATAATAAAATTCTAGATATTTTATTTACATTTATCTTAGTTTCTAGGCCCACAAAAGAATATTTTAATATATCAATACATAGAAACCGATAACACAGCCATAAATTAACATATATAATTAGTGTAAATTAGTGTAATACGGATATTCTTGCTTTCGTGAAAAAAATATTTTCAAATAAATAATAAATTTTCGTTTTAATAAAAAAAACAAGGATGTTTTGAATCAAAATAATATTAGAAAATAAATTAACTCATTTAGCGATAAAGCTACTTCCACACCTACGCGACCAAATGAACGCGGGACCGGGTCTAAACATTTGTTAATACTTTAGAACGCACAAAGTAGAAATTGCTCGGAATTCACGAACGCTTTGGGCGAACGTTCCATGCAAACAACGCATTACAAAAGTTTCAAAATGAGAGAAAAAATTCCACTGACTATCTAAATTTAATCAGACACTTACTTTAGCCGGATAAGTTGTAAAGTGATTATCAAATAATATTGTTTTTGAGACTAATTCCGTGCAGTGATACATATTATTACAAAGATTGTTTGATTTATATTGAAACACTGATCTCTTCGGAAACCTGTACATTTATGTAGGGTCAATAAAATAATAATGTTTTAAATGTAATAGTCGCCTTCTTTCTTTTTTAATTTCCACCGGAATTTGTATTTGGTATCATTTGGCAAATTATCATGAAAATATACATAGTGCGCAGTATATATAGAGGCTTTTAAAATTTACTACAAAATAATGACGGTGTTAAGCCTACCCATCGTAAATGCTGGCAGAAAGATGATGCACCACATCCACTCTTTGTGGTTCGGATTGTATGTCCTCTTCTATTCGCGTATATTAAGAATGCGACGCTTATGACCTTCAAGGTTGGACACAAGGAGAAGTGGCGTATTTACTTGACGCACTGGGGTGTTCCGATGATTGTCTCCGAAACATCGCCAGGCGCTTTTATATCGGCTAAGGGGTATTTTAGAGGATTCCCAGGTACGTGAGCTTTACTTTTAATCGCTTTAGATTAATTTTATATAACGTCTTCTAGTTGCAATGTTTTATTTTTGACAACTTATATCTGTTGTTTAAATTTCCTTGACTTAGTAAATTTGAATTAACCGTGGTATAAAGAATTCAAGATGTTAAACACCTGCACATATTTCTGAAAATGTGTTTGTTGTGAATCGAAGTGTATGTAGAACTTAGATTTTTTATAGAATTCTGGAGTAAATTCTATTTAAAAATTTACATTTGCGAGCATACAAAAATCAGTTTAATCAAGAGCTTAAACCAAATAACCATTCAGTGCGCAGAAATTTTACTGTTTGAGCTTTGGAGCAGATTGATCAATTTTTTCATCAATAAATCACAATAGCTTCGGAATGCCATCACCATAATCAAAAATTATATTTAATACAGTTGTAACAACTATTATAAAATAAAAATGCAATTATCGCCATTTCAATATATTTGCTAAGAGCTATTGAATATATTGATGGTATAATATCCTAGAACGATTTTTAAAAATATGAAATTTAAATGAATTCAATATTACTCAAATTAAGAAAAATCAAAAACAGAAAAATATATATTGTGATGTAACAATTGTCACTAAAATTATAACAAATCTGATATCTAAATTGAACCTTATAATAAAACCAATAAAGAAAAAATACACATAAGGTAACTTAATGCTATAGCATTCCAAAAATCAAAATTTTTAGGAGATAAGTTCATTTTAATCTGATTTCAAGTCTCCAATCGCATTTGTTTACAAAAAGCGCAAAATTGGATGTAACTTTATACTACTATTGTTAGGATTATATCTGTATTTTTCTTGCAGTATAAGTATACATGAAATATCATATACAAATCAGATGATGTTGTCAGTTTATTATAAACAATAGAGTTATTCGTTATCCAATTAATATCAGGAAAGTCTCCGCCCCTTTTTACACCTTTGCAAGTTAAATGCTTGTAAATACTTACTAATGTGATTGTAAAGTGACGGATTCGTCGGAATTCATATAGATATTCTATAAATGAAACCGAATGCGAGAGTAAATGATTACTGTCTACTCGTTTATGTAAACGTTTAACTTTTTGGCCAGAATTCGTATTGAGATATTATCTCTATTAACCTTAGCAGCTTATGACAGTTTAGATTAATAATTTATTCAAAAACAGTTTAGTATTATTTATAATGAATAAAATAATATTAACAGAAATCTACATAAAATAATATTAACAGAAATATACAAATAAACAATCTAATTACTATCCTAGTTTTATATTTTAAGGTTCACATTACGTAATTACTATCAAACGATAAAAAGAAATGGCATAACAGTTTAACTTCAAAGCAATTGTTAATCTTTGAGCCAGAAAACATTTAGAGCTTCAAAAAACTTCAATATTTTTGGAAAACCTGGAAACAATTTCTATTCTAAAATAACATTATAAGTATCTGATTTTAAAACAAATGTTGTTAAAGCGGTTCTTAAAACAAATGTTGTTAATTCTGTGTTAACACAATGATAAAGCGAACCATATAGATCATTATTGAATTTTACCTTTGAATATTAACGTTTCTCTCGTCTTTACGAGAGTTCCTCCGAAAATAGTAAACAACCGATGCGAACTTCAACACCAATATCAACATTCAATTGGCCTCCGCGCAAACGGCATGCAAACAATACGATAACAGGAGCGGGACTAACTGTTGCACTCCATAAATCAAAAGCGGCGGACGGCGCGAGCCGATAAAGAGTTGACAAATTCGTAAAGTTTTGATAATGACATCAACGTAGTCGCGGACGCCCGTCGTAAATCAGTCCCGAGACTGTTTGCCTTGGCCCGCGGTGATGGCTCCGTCTCACAATGCGAAATTAGATCGAGACGACAAGTTCATTAGTTGCCGCTTATGATGTATACGCGTAGGGTCGTGGAGTGAGATAGGCATGATTCAATTATTTCGGTCGCTGCGTAAGGGTGACGAAGCTGCTTAATAGAGCCGGTTATTAACATCGTTGATTGTCTCAGCGCACAAGTACACATATACAAGGTACGGTATATGTTTTAAAATTAGTTTTCTGTTAGGACTATTTTATTTTTTTAAATTCTGAGTTATTTTTGTTTCATTGTAGAGTTCCTTAGTGAAATAATGTTGTCATGTTCTTTCGTCCATTCGTCGTCTATCGCAGTTTCTACGCTTTGGGTCTTTCGTGCATACAATTTTTCGAAATATGGGGATTTCAATTTATACGTTTACACTATTAAAAACTATTAGAAAAAATTGTAATATACCTTCCCGTACATGTAAAGTGGGGAGGGGGGGGGGGGGGGGGTATTTTGTGCTTTCCATTGAGTGAAGTATATTTGGACAGATTTTTAAAATGTAATTAGTTCCAAATACCATTTTTGTAATGTTAAACCTCCCTTGTAAAATATTAAGTTTCAAAGTGACGTGCAATATATCCATTCTGTTTTTGAACAGTGAAGAAACTCCGAATAGTAAATTTACTGGAAGATCTGGATCACTTATTTATTTTTATCAACTCTTTGTTTAATTATGTATAATTTAATTTCGTTTTACTCCATAACTTACAGGGATGAGATAGGCAACGGAAAGGCAGGCTATGCATAGCAAATTGCTTAGTTGCTTGTAAGTTACCAGATGATAGCGTTTATTGTGTAAATCAGGGGTAAATAATATGGAGAATTATGGATCATTCGTGGCTAACAGGTAGTTCTTTGACATATAATTAAATGAAACTTAGTATTAGAAAAATATCACAGTATGAGAATTAATATATTAATGGCGATTTTATTATTTAATCTGAGTTTAAAATATCTTAAAGTGGAAATATTTCATGAATGTGTGTTTGCTCAAACGGACAAATGTTTCAAAATTTACATCAGGTGTGTTGTAGACGCTGTGTGTATATTTGTAAGGTAAATTTTGACACACAGGAAAAATATGCGTTTTTTAATAAACACGAAATTAAACCGCACACCCCACTATAGATTTATGAAGAAACCTTACGATTAATTACATTGAACTCGCCTTTCAAGTTTATTAAAGCCAATGTTATGACAAAACAATTTCCTTATAATACTGAAATTGTTCAGATATTTAATAAATGTAGAATTGTCGTAAATATATTTATAATGAATAAGTATATACATGCATACTTTATGAGTTCATATGCTGTGTCCCGAATTGAGAAAAGGTTGTAATTTCGATTATATAAATAAGGCAATATAGCGTGTTTTTAGCCAATATTTTTATTTGATTTTGGTTACGTTGAAGGTTACATCGCAGCGAAAATTAAGTTTACCAATTGCCAAACTTCAGAATTGACCAGACAGTTAAAACCGATACATTTTAATGCTTTGCACTTTTAATGGTGTATTTTCAGTCAATTTAGGTATCGACAAGCAGATCTAATCAAAGACGAAATAAAAACTCTGTTATTCTCTATAGTCTTTGATTAGTCAAATTATTAGAAAAATTGATTAGAAAAACTGACGTACCAATATATAAGACGTACCAAATATGCGCGGTGACTCGAGAGGTCCACTGTATATCAAACTATAACAGACTGATTGTAGTCAGACTCAAGTTTTACTAGTGAAGGACGAAGTGAAGAATATTTATTTCTATATTCGACTAGGCCTGTTAGTCACTACCATCACTGATTGAAAAGCCTCAGTCATAATTTTAAAAAGAATATAGTTTTATTACTTAAATTACCCAAGTAACATCTATACTTAAGGTTAGCACGGTGTTAGACACCTCTCTGCACCGGTTAAATTATTTTACTTCGTTTTACATCGCAACATCTATTCGTGCTACATAGGTAAAATCGGTGATGAGCAGTATGGGTTTCCCGTTGGACGTTCGGTAATCACGAACCTTGTGTATCTCCTTGACTATATTTCTTATTATATTGACCTGGGATCTCAAGTACATATTGCGTATTTTGACTACTAGAAATCTTTCGACGAAGTAATCTTACAACGATCACCTACTAACTTGACGAAGTAGGATTCTACGTTCCATTTTACAATTTTTCTCTTCATATTATGCGGATAGAAAGCAATACGTACAAGTCGGTAGCTTTATATTCGAAATTTACTTTAGGCGATCGGGTGTCAGCTAGGATTCGAATCTCGGGTCTCTACTTTTCACTATTGAAAAGTAGAGACCCGAGAGACACCGGTGAAGTCTACGCGGTATTTGTTATTCGCGGATGACATGAAGCTTTTTACAGTTATCAAGGATGCAGCAGATAGCGAACAGTTACAGCGTGACGTCAGCGCGGTCGTTGAGTGGAACGCAGCGAGCCGTTTACAACTTAACATTAACAAATGTTCAATAGTGAATTACAGCCAAGCGTACGCTTCTATCAAATACGAATATATGGTCAACGGGATCCCACTACATAATTTTGATGAATTCGGTGATTTGGGAGTCAGATTTTATTTGCGATTGACATTCGTGGGCTTATGGTGAATGTAGCAAAACATCGTTTCGAAAACTTGGATTTGTGTTGTATAATTCGAAAGATTGTCTATTCGTGTCATCAATTCACCTGCTGTACATTTCAGAAATTCAAAGCCGATTAGAATCTGTCTCCATTATTTGGGGTCCACACGAAGACAAATATAACTTGTTGATTGAACGTGTCAAAAAGATGTTCTTCCAATATCTGTACATGAGACAGTATGATTACTTCCCCTTTCTATTTTCTACTGATTTCCTTTGCTAGGTTTTTATTCCTCGCTACTCAGAAGAAACGTTTAGCACATGAAATTTATCTTTCAGCTTTTAAAAGGAAAAATCCTATGCCCTGTATTATTGAGTACACTTTCATTCTTCCTACCTGATTATTTTCGGTGCTCATGCAATCATCGCCTTTTACCACTCTATAACTGAAGTCTCCAGAATCCCGCAGTACTCAGCTGCTTAACCACCTGATTGAAGTCACACTAGAGTGTAATTTGCTTATTATGGGTGGAAGTAAAGTTGTCAAAATGTTGCGTCTTGTGTACGTTCTTGTGTACTTCTGTATTCATGTTTAATCTAAAAGTTTAAACTTTATTAAACCACTAATTTTTTATCGTCATGAATAGGTTACCTGACATGTATCGATAAATGTGTGTATAAATAAATAAATAAAGATCTAGACTAAAATTCAGGCTTTTACTTTAATACATATGTCAAAATAAATGTAAGTATGTCTTTTTTTTTACTTGTTACATTAAATACTGTTTCTTTTTTTTCATTTTTCGATTTTATCAATGACAATACAATAGGTAGGTGACAATACAAAGGTTCCCAAACTTTTATTGTGGTCAATGTAAATTATATTCTAACGAGTATTTAGCTACAAATAACCAGAATTATGAAAGTGAAGGTCCGAATTCTGATTCCTTAAACATTTCCGGGAGTGTAATAGTTTTGATACTGTGATCGAAAACTATAATACCACTTAACTCAATTTTTATCGAAGTGCAGCAATGACGAGATTAGGTGACTGCACGATGCATTGTATACAAATTTTATACAAATTTAGCAATCGAGTTAGCATCTTTTGTTGAAATCTTCGAATTAATTATTTCAATCATATATATTAATACATTTGAATAAAATTCAATTCATTAATAATTTTGAGTTGAAAAAATAATTAAAATTATTGTAATTTAAATTATGGTATTTTTCAGAATTCTTACTTTATTATTCTACTTTTATATTTTAAAGCACCAACGTAAAATTACGTTTGAAAGTAATTTCGATATTTTTTGAACAACAGAAGATGATACTATATAGTGAGTCGATGGGTTTTCTTATAATTCAAATAATAGTTTAGCTTTGTTATAGCTACAGTTATTTACTATACATTTTTTATGTAATTTTTTAATATTATACATAATAACACTGTAACCACAAATATTTTATGTCCATTTTTTTGTCATCGTGTTCAAACAAATCGCAAAAAACATGTAGATTCGGTTCTCATATATAAAAAAAACGTAAAATTTGTAAACGAAATTCATGTGTACCTAGTAAACATAAACACTTTTATTTATTTAAACGACACCGAAACGGATATCTAATGCTTTATACTTCGAAGGCATAAATTAAAGTCACAATTCAACCGACCGGACGGGCCGTCTGATGTGGTGCACGATCTGAAACGCGTCGGAAGTAAATGCGGTGTGAAGCTGTGACTTCGGCCGCATTCACGCACCATTCGGTGTATTTCTACTGTAACGGAACAACTATGTCGCATGGAAGTTATATCGACGTATATAAACTAACGATTGTATCTATGCCCGTTTTTATAAGCTTTGGTGTTTTAGAGAATTACGTATCGTAAAGTTAAGGTAATTAATATTTCCTTCACTTTGAGGATTATTCAGTTTAAGTTATTCTATAAAGCCAATTCCCTATATTATTTCCGATTACAATGTAAGTAAAAAAAAAACAAGAAAAAGTTTAGTACAATATGTTAAAAATAAAAAATATTTAAAAAATAAATTTATTATGATCCTAAATGGCCTTAAACGAAGTATAGTCTAAGCTATTAATTTCATGAGTACAATATCATGAAATTGGTTGAATAAGGTAAAATCAGGTTATAAAAATTATCTTAAGTAATAGTTAGTTTAGCACCATTTATTTCAAATAATTAATAACCACTTTTTAAAATTTAATTTAAAACCACATTTAATTACTTTGATAGAATGCCTTGGTCTCCAGAAAATATTTAAAAAATAGTGTATTGATTATTATTGTCCTAAAAAGGTGATAATAACGGTCAAAATGTTGGCAATACGAGTCAAGCGTTTCCCACAGTTATCACACATATATCCTTCCGATGAAATCTATCTAGTATTCTCTATATTAATCTATAATCAAGACAAAGTTTTTGTACAAGGTATTGGTGAATTTCTGCTTATAACATAATTTCTTTATTTCTGTCTTTACAACACGTAATATGCTCGAAATACCTTCTTCGTCATCATCACAAATGTCATTTAATTCCGAAATGTTATTTTTATTTTGGAGCACTTGCTCTTTGGTTTGTCTATAATCTCGTAACTCCCTTACGTTTCGTTTCTTTACCCTTTCCCTTTGTTCTTTTTTGTATGCTCTCGCGATGATCTTTGTTTTTATTTCATACCAGACTGCCTTTTAATTTTCGAAAAATTAAAAAAAAATATGTCCGAATCTGTAGATTCTTTCAATTCGGCCATGCAATGATAGAAGATGTACCAGTTATCATTAGAAAAAAGTCTTGCATTTAACGTAGAGTATTTGAAGTGCAATTTCTTAAGAAAAAAGAAATTCATAACAATCTTTCATTTTGAAAAGCTTCAGTTGCGTTGTAATCTATATTAGATATTAGGATTGAATTCAATAGGAATGTTATGTCACAGGCGTTATCTTTTCTGCGAGGTTTTCCGTTTTGAAGAGATAAAAAAATAACAGTTCTAAAAACTCATGTAACATATGAATATAATTGAAATACTATAGAAAACATATGAATATAATCCCATTTACTAGATATGGGAAGGGAATATCAAAAGCATCATTGCTTGGTATCAAAATTAAAATCGTCAACCCAATAATTATCTGAACATTAATAGAATAAACTTTAAAGCTTTCCGTAAACGTCCACTTTTAATACACAATCAGATTTAATTATTAATGCTTTGCAACGTATTCAATTTTTCATCATGGAAATTGTCAACAAAATTCTCAATGTAAATAGACTTGTTCAATAAATTCTACAAATTTATTGAACAAGTCTATTTACATATTCATTATTTTACTAATTAACCATAATAAAAAATCCTTGATACCAAGTTTGACTTTCTCGTTTATAAAGAAAAACCAGCAGCTTCCCACTTCATTGGCGCCTCTTTTGCTGTTATCTCGTCCCACATGAAACAAGGATTATTATATTGTTTTAAAGACGGCATGTCTTTACGCCAGTCTATTTACCACTAACATTTTTTTTTTAAATCATTTCACTATCTAATTAGAGTTTGGTGTCTCCGTTACAGATATAGTAGTTTTCAACTGAGGCAAAACTTTTAACGTGGGAAATCGCATTTTTCCTCATTTAAGTATGAAGTTCTCGTTGTAGGATGATATTGATAAAAGCCTTTCCTCTATTTTGAAAATATGCCTGTACCTTGATTGTTTATTTTTCAGTAGCAGATTGTATGAGTGTGTTTGTTACCTGAAGAAAGCATATTTTTAAAAATGGTTTTATTTATTTCATGATTTTCTTCGTATTATTAATAGACAGTATTGGTAAATAAAAGCTTTAAACTGCTTCTTTTTTGTTCCATATTCATAGCAATAATAGCTCTTGGACGAAAATGACAACTAAAACTGCAAATTTTACCAATTATGATGTTTCTTTTCTCTGAATTAAGTTTCTATCCAAACAACCAAAACATATTCTGGGCCCTAGCATAGGCACTTTCTGATCTAAAAGTTCCGGTATAGTTAAATAATGTTGCGATGAATGATGTTTGGATTCACTGGATATGATTTGATTATCGATATTGGCTTCTGGACAAATATAACGATTTTATCGCGGTGTACTAAACCTGAGCAAATTACAGCTTTGTTTCCTTAAGTAAAAATATAGTCATAATTATCTTAAAATGTATCGCTAACCACACCCATGAAGTAAATAAATACACCTTCGGAAAGTAAACAAGATGGTTTGCAAATATAACAAGAATGTAACTTACATTTGCAAGAAATCCTTAAATTTATAAATACTAGATTATTTCATAAAACCTTAAAACCTAAATAAACGGTGAAAAGTTATAACTTTACGTCGAATATAATATAGATTAAGTATAATGATTATATTTAGTTTTTCTTTTTATTTTTCATAAAATCATCATTGATTGCTCCTTCATACTTCTAAAGATTTTCTGAATCTTCGCGCTAGTTACGTTATATAGTAAATTTAACCAAAAAGACAAGTTTATGTAGTTTTTTGCAATAAAACTCTTGATCCGCCGTTATTAAAATAAATTTAATAAACTACATAATGAATTACTTATTTTATGTTAGAAATAAAATTAACACTTAATATAAAGCTGTGATTTTTTTGGATAACTAGTTAATATCGTTTGTTAGCGAGCGCCCGTCCGTGGTCCTTAAACCATTTGACGCCGAGGCTCCCAGTAGCATCCGACAGAGTCAATAGTTAGGCATTTCAAAGTCTTGCATGTACGAAGATGGTCACCGTCCATTGATGCACAATCGCATAGCGGGAAAATCTCATTATCGGCCAAGCCAATCCTATGAAGGTGAACCTGTAGGTAGTCAATTTAAAATGAGCAATAGCCTCTGCCCTCTCTAGGTCTCTTGAAATTGGTTCCTTTGCGGAGAGGGTATCCCACTTTTTGCCAATGCTTTGATCTTTTAGGGTCTTGAAAGTGGTGCCGTTAATGGATGAGTTAATTAGGTTTTTTGCCCTGTAGAGTGTGACGGGTATGTCAGGTTGGGTTGTCTCAGCCCCCTGCCTAGCTCTGCTGTCATGCATATATTTATTACGGAGCATTTCCCATCAGAGCAATACATATGAATTCTTACGTTCCCTTAATATGCAGTGGGTGAACCTTATTTTTGAGAATGCCTGCTAATAATTTTGATCTATTGTAATGTTTAAAGAAAATAAGAAAGTTTTTTTCGCCTACATTTATTATTCTATTACTAGAATAGAATAATAAATGTAGGCGAAACGCCAGAAATAATCGACAGAAATAATTCACGAAAAGCATAATCAATGATTTAAAATATAATATAGGTTATATTTTTGTTTAAGAACAGCATAAGTCCAATCGAGTAAAACTCGACTTTGTGTCTTCTTACAGCCAAGTTTTTATAAGTAATTCATAATTTTTGACAGTATCAAAACAAAAGAAAGTTTTTTCTCGTTTAGTGATTGACACCGCAATTCATTTTTTTTCATTTTCTCTCTCGTGAATTATTATGATACGTGCTTTATGGTTAAATTATTTAAAAATTATTAATACACATTTTTACAAGTAACAGTACTTTTTGCTTTTTTTTTTTAACTTTTTGGAAAAAAGCCATCGCAATTCATGCGGCCACAATCCGTTGATTGCGATTATTCGATGTCAAACTTAAGTGAGGTTAAGTTAGACAACGATCCGTACGCGTCGAGGAACGCGTTATTTGAAACTGCGTATACAGTTGCCGCTATGTTTTTTTTAATTATAAACTACACCAATGCCTGTATTTATGATTTATTTACGGTCTTTAATGTATCTAATTGATACATATGGTGGACTTATTGCTATTGCCCCACTTGACGAGCCGCCGGGGATCGGAACCCGGACCCCCGCGCTACGTATTCCTTGTAAACAATCCAACACACCACGGTGACGACACCCACATACGCTGTTGATTTTCACAAAAATAATGATTTTTGAGGAATATTTTTTTGTACTCTTTCTTATGGAGACAACAATCGATTTCGAGTAATAAAAAATGTACTTTTTAAGTTTTTATACATATAGGAGCAGTCGATATACGATGTTTTTAACATCAATATGTTCACAATCTACAGCGTTAGTCATTATACCTCTGCCGTCTCGGTTGCCTCATTTACATTTATATAGGCTCTTCTATTATCGAGGCTCTCTGAATTATCACATTTCAGATATTCTTTAACTTGTAAATAAGTTTTCCTGTCAAGTTTCAGTAAAAAACGATTTCGTTGTTATTTTCACAAAAACATTTTCTTCGTCCTCATATTTTCACGATATGAGTTTATTTTTTTTATATGTCTAAACATAACACGCGAATACATCTCACATGTATTTAATACAATTCCAATTTTCCGTACATTAGATTCGTTTTTAAATTATCCTTTTTTGCACATTAACCCTAATTTTTACAAATCCTGTTTTAAAATTCTAAAAATATTACTTCGGTTTCCTTAAGGAAATCATTCTTACTACTTTATAAGAACATCATTCATTCTTTTAAAGTAACCTAACCTTTCTTACAATTTTTAAATTTGGTAAACATTTCCAATCTCTATTTCTTATAAAGTTTTGGATTATCCATTTAAGACTTATTATGAATCTTTTTTTAAACATATACGCATTACTTGGTATCTATTTCAGACCTACGAAACAATTTAATTGATAGAGTTATAAAATCTACGGAATTGTATTATTTACGCACCTTCATTTATATACAGCGTAGCCACCACTTTTTTCTGGGAACCTTGCCTTGTAAATTCACTCTAATGTTTCCTCCGTTGTAGGAAGTACAAAATCGTCCTACACCGCCAAGTAGACGGACGACCTAAAAATAATTTCACTCAAGTAGGTGGCCCCATAACAATATCGTCGATAAACGGGCGCCCGACCTCCGTACCTACTCCGTCTATGTGAGTCAATAGTGTGTGACACATGGACTTGATAAATGTTCTTTAGTTTTCCGAATAATTTCATCAATTCGCTGAAGACAACGATTTATTATATTTTTCCAATAGAGACGGGCGTCCGCGCGAACGTGTCGGGCGCGGGCTCGCACGTCAACGAAACAATTTCGCCTTTCCAACTGTCAGTCTAACCGCTTATTTATTACCGTTCGTGAATGTTTTCGGTTCAAAACTTCACCCCGTATGGTGCTCGATATTATGTTCACCCGGCGGCTCGCATCGCGCGTGTCTGTCTGTGTCGGGGGTCGGAGGGCGTGCGGTCGCCGGGCGCCAATGCATGCCAGATATTACTTCGCCTCTGTCGTTTGCATACAACTCACGGCTGCTAGGGAGCACTACCTCGTGGATTGCTTAACTGTCTTTCATTTTAAATGGCAACGTGGGAGGTGGAGTATATCCGAGATGGTACTCGATTATTTAGTCGTTTAAATTTTTCAAAATATGGAGAAAAACTAATATTTATTTATTGGTTAATAAATAGCTATTTTTTATTTATTTATTCACATGTTAATTAGAAAATATTAGTAGAACATATTTAGGCAATAAATACATGTTGAAGAAAGTAATCGAATCTTGAAGTGTCGGTTTAATGATTCAAATTAAAAAAATTTAGAAAAAAATTAAGGTATTCATGTTTTATGTTATGATAACTTCGAATAAATACATTTATTTCTTAGATTCATATTTTATGAAAGGAGTGTTATGCAGGTGGATAAATAGGGGTGATAGAGATTTCTTAACTATTATTAAAAGTTATTATATTATTCAATCAACCTATCAAGTGCCATTTATATCATAAGATGAATATTTATATTTACCTACATTAACTTCTCCCATTGATATAAAGTTTGTCTCTTTCAGTAGCCGTACGTTCCAAGTGACTCACCCAACATTCGCCCATACTCGTAATGAATTCATTTTTTCCTTTATTACACAGAATTTCCAGATACTGAAAGATATAATTTATTTAGAATTTATGTAAAGTTTTCTTCTTTTCCTAACTTGTTCAAACGGGCTAAGTACTAAAATAACCTGCTACAATAAAATACGAAAGTTTCTTACAATTATTTGAAATGACAAAATTATCTTTTTAAAACCTCAATTTCTTGTCGTAAAAAGAACTTGTAAATGTAAGTTTATTCCCCCAAAATTCTTGAAAATTTGTCACTTTGTCGCCATGTAAATTATTTGTATATGTATGTAATTTGTACATAATTTCTAAGTAAATTGTAAGTAAATTATTTGCCCCCAAAATTTTTGAAAATACGTCACGTTGTTGCTATTAGAAACAACGTGACGTTGATACTATGTTTTTGGCTGTACGTTCATAGCTAACAGTATTTTATTTTTATTCTCAACTTCAACTGCCTATTTTTACTAAATCATTTAATGGCACTGAGTTCGATATGCTATGTAACTCAGTAATGAATTATCTCGTAACCGCTAACACTTTGTTTTAAGTCTCAAATAAAATATGAACAATTTATACGATTGTTTTAAAGCCTCAATTTTCTATTACTTTTGTAACAGAAAATTTAGGCTCGGAAAACATTGTTTAATAATTTAAAACAATGTCAATTCTTCGATATAAATAAATCTTAAGATGTAAATGGCATAGAATTGGTGAAATTATGTAAACAATTTGTTGTCCAAAATTTCTTTAAAATTTGATAACAAGAAGGAGGTAATATTTATATCTGGTTTTCACTTGTATTTTTGTACCTAACATTACTTCATTGGTTTTTTATTCGTGACATTTACTACTTACTTGTTTTAGCCAGCTGTAATGTATCTCGAAGTTGAATCCAATTGTGAAAGTTAGTGGGTCAAAACTTTTTTCTTATTGTTAGACTTTACTAACGCCATATCAAGACTTTAATGTGTATAAAAGTGAGACATATATCCAAATTTATTTTTAATTGATGAGAACACAAAGAAAGAATCGTGACGTTAATAAGTCGAAAAATCATTCTCATTTTTCTGAAAAAATTAAGTATATAATCGATTACCATACACTCAATTAAAGGGAATACGACACTGAAACGCATTCAGTAGCTCTTACATGATATGTGCACAAACAATCATACACATATAATCTGATTGACTGACATTCCAAAATGAACTTCTCTGTAGTCTACGTAAAACATCAGAACTTATTTTTAGTGTTCCGTACCATGGTTTAGTACCGAACACTAAAAATAAGCTACGGTGACCTTATGGTGAGAATTTTTCAAACGTATGTTAAAAGCTAATTACTTCAACTGAGCTGAGTGTATTAAGAAAGGTCATTATTAGTACAACCTAGAATCATTTTTATTTTAATTTTAGTTTCCTAAGATGCATAATTTTTATATAATAGGCACGAAATAAAGTATATCACCTTCCCCCCTGCCATACCATAAGTTAGACGGATTTTAAATTAGCTACATAAATAAATAGTCGTTTAAAATGATGGAAAAACCAATGTGCATGATTTTTTGAGAAAAAAAACTTCGTAAATCTTGACAATTTTTAAAGATATAAAAATCTCGACGCGCGAGTTACACAAATCAGCTATATAAAATAATGTATAGAAATTTACTGTTTTGTTATACGCAATTATAACTTTTTTATTTCTGAATAAAACTTTCAGATTGTTTATATTTAAGTTTCCTAAGAGCTATGATATGTGATGGTGGAATACTGCACATTTCTCTAGATTTTTTTTAGATGCTCTTTATTTAATTTAATTTTTAAATGATTTCAAACAAGCCTTTCGATATTTACTTCGTAAATTTATAAGTCATAATTACACAAGTTCTGCATTGAATATTATAAATGTTGCTTGGGCTATTAAGGATTACTATTCCGGAATATTTCAAAAGCAACTGGTAATTTCTACATTGCACTTTCGCTAGCTGTGAGCAATAGGTGCGTCTTACGTCTTTCGAGTTATCAATTTGTAGACGTGCATGGATTCACTCTATCGTGATAAATACTCGTACGTTTATCAGCGCCTTGATGAATAGCTATTACCGGCAATTTATCAGCAAGTTCAAAGCGTGCATAGATCTGTCGCTCTCGTAATACTTTCCATTAATTTGCATATTAGAATTTTTATTCGCATGTGTGAAGGCCGTAGCGATTACTCAAAATTATCTAGACTTTGAGTTATACAAACAACTTAAAGCGAGTTTAGAATTGTCGACAGTTTAATGCTGTGTTTAAGAGCTATTTGACATGAAAATGTTGGAGTATTGATTTACGAGTGTACGTAGAGACATATACGGCGAGTTTAATTTTTGCTGTTATAGGATAAAATGTTAACGCGCATAAAACCTAAAGTTCAAATGACATCAACGTATGATGAACTTTATTTTTGTGTTAATTTCATCGTATTTCTATTGGCACTTGAAGTGTTCATTTAAAGTAAGTTAGATTTTAAATTATAATGAATAAAATTTACATTCACATTGAAAGTAACAGTAATTTAATCAGAAATATTGTGCTTCAGTGGTGAGTACAATCACGCAAGTTAAAAACGTTGAACTTATACTGATTCAGACTAAAAAGAAACATTGATTTAGCTGCGATATGTTTCCTCTTTGCATATCTAGGTCTGACCTGTTGTATTTACTTTTTTTTGTCATATGCATTACATGATATATTAAACAATTTTTTTTTAAATATTAAAAGTGTAAGTGGTTCTTGATTTTGATCTGAAGCTATCAAATGTTTGTATATTTGAGTTTGAAATATTTTGCTCGTTACGCTTGTTCAAAATTTTTGAAAATAACCAATTATGAATATATGGCAATTATCTAACATGTAAAATATAAAAATATTTGAAACGATACTCCATTGTCATATTTTTCTTAAATTTAGTCGATGTTTACGGACTATCTATATAGCATGGTTTATACTTTAAGACGTTTATAGCCTCTAAACTAATACAATGCTTGAATCGTGGACTCTGAGTAGTTGTAGCTCATTATGTTGAAACAGTTTGTGAACATCATAATCCTTTGAATTTATTGAAATAAACATTCTTCTAACAAAATTATTGGAGACTGACCTTGACAATTTATTTCCGAACACCCACTTTCGTTTTCAAAAGCATGGAAACTTTATACCATTACCAAACTGCACTCATTCTGGAATATGCTTGGATACAATTTCAGGCTATTTTTATTTATAATGATTAATAATTTAGTCTATCAGTAGTCTGAACTATCTTCTTCTAATAACGATGTAAAGCGTTTTAAGTATAGATTACAATAGGAACTATAAAATCCTGTCTGTTTGTCAACGGTCCTTGAATATAAGAAATACACTGAATTTTTATTTTAGTAAATGCATAACTAATCGGCATAATAATCTATATTTAGTGCGATGTATAATCAATTTACCTTGAGTTTTATGCAAGATTTCGATGTACTCGTTAATAATACATTTTAAAGACAATATTTTTTAGAATATAATGTAAGGTTATTTTTTTTAAGCATTTTCCTTTAGGAATTTCCATTTTGAGGAGTAAACTTGATGTCATTTTCTTTAGGCATTTTCATTTTAACGAGTAAACTTGAAATTAACACAGACACTAATTAATGTTATTAATTTTAATGCAGATATTAATTAATTTATTGCTCTTAGCTTTCCAATACCTATAAAATTCTTTAAACGAATTTCAGCATAGAACGATTTTTTTCGCAAAATTGAAAGGCTTCTTGTTAATTGCAGAAAGTTTTAAATTGTGCAAGCTATTATCATATCACTGTAGTATTAAGACGATTCTTTCAAGAGTTTGTTGATTGGCAATATTTTTTGTAATTGCACAACATCACTATGTGATAATTTAATATCGATTTCGGCTTAATATTTAACAGCGAAATAGTTGTGTTAGTTCTTAAAAACAAGTACTCTTAATTATCTTGTCTTTTAAGGACTTTTAGAGCACTAATGATATATTGATTTAATCACATTTCATTGATAATAGATATTATTGCAGATGGGCGCTATGGAATTATTTTATTACTGAAGTGCTATATTTTCACAATTTATTTAATAAACGAATCTGAAAACTGAACTGTTCATTAAGCAGGAATAGCTTATAAAATGTATACAAATATGTTATATCCAATTGTTGGCATTTATTTAGCTATTAAGTCATTACAGCCTAGTGATATAATACTTACGTCAAGAGTGCTTGATCAATAAATAGTTTGTTAACTTGTACAGTTTATTAAACAAACAATTGTATGCCGCCATATTTATGTCAACAATGATTATAAACAGTTGTTTATAATGAAAGAAACATTAGATTACTTGAATAAATGATATTAAAAATACATTTTTTGTGATATTTTATGCAGAATGTTTAATCAAAAATCTCTCCCTTGGTATTATTTGTTGTTTACGCATTTTGTTAACTATTAAAATGTATTTGAAAGCATGTGAAATAGTTGAAAACGAGATGCGTAATGAACAATGAATATTGTAGGAGTTATAAAGACAAGTTAGCTTCATAATAACGTTGAGTCAAATGTAATAAAAATACGAGTGTGATAATTTAGTTTGTCACAATAAAAAAACAATGTTAAGTAACAGTTTTAGTTGTATAATATATGTTTCATTGGACATAAAAATACCGTGAATTTGTGAGAAACTATAAAATGTACAATAATTGCCATAATTTTACTCTAAACCATAGATAGGTAAGATCCTAGTGACATTAAGTATATTAGATAGCATGAGCTTCTAACTAAATTTCAATCATATTTTGCTATTTTGGATAGCCTATGACAACGGTTCGAATTACTTTGCCACAAAATTAGGGAACTTAAAATAACAGTTCAAAAATGATATGTATATATCTTCTATTAATTTCAGACATGTCTATTTTTAAGCTATCTTAATATAAACCGGCTTAACTAGATTTGATTCATTAAATTATTCTAGGTGCGTGCATACTAGGTTAAAGTAGTTTCACTTGGGATTAAAAATATATAGAAGCATCTGTGTTAGAGTCGGCTTCCTTTGCATGATCAAAAAGGTTTTCAAAAGTAGTAAAAACAATAGCTAATGTCTTTATAATCAGCCGACAACGTTTTACCATCGTCGAAACAAAACGAGCTGCAAACAAACTTCTGTTCAGATGTAGTTAGCTTCCTTTGTCAATTTTATTAAACGGACAAAAGGCTTCTACCGACAGAAAATACAAGAAACGTTTGTAGGTAACGTGATAGCCAGAAATATACTTTGAAGGTTAGAAGAAATGGAAAAAACATTCGTGCATAGGTAGCTGTACCAGATAAAGGTATAAGCACTTATTTTTATCGTTTTATTACAAGTGTTTTTGGTTCTGGTGAAGCACGTCGGGGGCACGGTTACATATATGTCGGTAGGTACTGTTATTTATTTAGAATCTTCTTGTAAACTGTTGTCGGTTCGTATTTCATTATATTTTAGTACTATTTTCGTCCATATAAAAACCGTACTAATAGATAAAATGTATACCTTTATATACCCATATAATGAATGATGCGGTGATCGCCCCTATTTATATCTAAAGTGTAAATTACAGCGTATTACTCAAGGACAAGAAGAAGTGTTCAAAATAGAAGGAAAGCATGGTATATACTAATTACATGGATAATACTAACTAATTAATAAATGTATAGAAAAGGGGTATACATTTTTGATTAATTTTTTAAGAAAAAATTGTAAATTTGAAATAACGGAGTATTCAAAAAATTATTTGGCAAAAAGATGCAAAGAAGACTGTTATTAACCGACACAAAAAGGAGGTTTTCAGTTAAAATGTATTTTTTATGCGTCTTTATCAACCGATTTGAATCATTCTTTTTTTTATTTAGAAGGGTATAATTCTAACTCAATTTTCATGGGACCTCCGGGTGGTAGAATTTGATCATGAAAATTGGAGACCCACCATAGATTTCCCCGACATTGAACAATACAGGTGACACGATCGAGTTTGGATAATGTAAGTTTTATGTTAATGTAATAAGATACGAATAAGGCGACATAAATTTGCACTTTGGCAAAATCAATGATGGCAGGAAATCTTCAGTAAACTCAACTAGTTTAGACTTGTTGGATTTATCTTAGCGTAAACAAGAAAGTGACATAGTAAATAGGTAGGTAAGATGAAGTCACTTTTTAATGTATGTTAATAATTTCGATGATTTTTTTATTATAAAGGGTATAGTGTAGCCTCATGAAAATTTGGTAAAAATTTGACGATGAAAGTTAAATGTATACTATAGAATTCCTCAACAATGAACAGCACTGGTACCAAATAATGCTAACTATTACTGCGTAAATAAGTTAGTGACGCTCACCTCCCTCCGCCAATGTAAAGTCACCCGCAGATGCCGGGTACGCTCAAGGGTATACGTTCCTAGGTTGCCGCTTGCTGTGTGCGCGTGTGATTTGTTCGATTTTGTGATCTTTTGTTGAGTTTAATTTGTGTAATTCTGTCTTAATTGATAACTATTTATAACGTTTCAATATAACTGTCCGTTATTGCGATGTATACGAGTTCTCAGAAATCAATAAAATCACTAAGGATAGGAGATTGTTTAGTCGTCTTTTTTGGTTTGTTGTAAATAATTTTGTTTTGTATCACCAACTTATTTGGTTAGTACCTATAATTTTGTATCAACAAATATGACACTGAGCAGTTTTAAATTTCAAACTGTTTTTAAAAGTCATTGTTTTGTTTGAACGCGATGTGGTCGTGAAACCTATCTCTGTAGTATCGGCTATAGTCTTATTATATTGTTTATTAAGATATATTGCACATGAAGCAAATCTAATCAAGTCAAGTGTGCAACGAAGACGATATATCAGTGTATCACATTTATAAATAACCAAAATTTATTTTTATTTAAGATTTTATTTCATTTTTAAGATTCACACTAAGCACTTTTTCCTAATTCTGTATTAATATTATTATTATTAAATCGCTTTCACTCAATTAAATGTTTAATGTAAAATATTTATTTATATAATTACATTTTTACAACTAGGTATTAATAAAGTCGTGGGCGCTAGTACACAGTTACTGCGCCAGCGTGCTATCGAGACAGTCATTTGATCGGCGCTATTGGTTAAAAAGAGAAACAGCGTGTTGCTGATGTAAAACGCCTACTCGCTCGATCGGTGCAACTACCCGCAACGATCGAGACTAATATGTAGCGATAGTAAATATTCTTTACCTGCACGCTGCAGCAGCCCTACATTAATTAACGCACACATACAAACGGATACGGATATGCGAATATGTATGGCATAGTGTAGGCAATTAAATCTGTTCGCTAGTATAGAGTGACGGGGTTGTGCTGGTACCGTGATCGAGTTTTCATGATATAGGTCTAAATATAACACAATAATAAAATCTTGAAAGTATTGGCTGAGGGTAATATAGATCCTTTTGCAAAATCAGGGTGCAATAGTGGAGCCGGAAAGGGACAGAAACTCTTCACTGATGAGGAGTAAATTATTGAGTTTGACCTTGTTTAACTTGTCTTGACGTAAGCAAGAAAATAACAAATTAAATAGCTAGATAAGTATATAAAAGTGCACACAAAACCACGAAGCAACTAAGATTATATTAGTCGTAAGTAGATAAGTAAGTACAGGTATAACAAATGCATAAAGTAACCAAACATTAATAGGCAAGTATGTAAATACTTGTATAGAGGTATAAACAAAGGCATATAGCAACTGGAATGTTAATATGTAAGTAAATAATTAGGAACAGACATACAAACTACGATGTAACTAGGCTATTAGTAGGCAGACAGGTGGTATGTGCAAGTAAATAAAGAATTGACGCACTGATTACGGTCAAGCCAAAACAGGGAATGTTTTTTTATATTTAGGTCCATTCAACGCCGCAAAGGCCTGTTCCGATTTCACTAAATGATACTTTATTGATATAGAATTTATTATATACTCTAGGTAATATAAGATATCATAGCCAATTAAAATAAAAAAATAAGACTTTTTCCAAAAGAATTGAACCGACTTCAAATAACTGACCGCGTAAAAAGCGCACGAAAAGTACAAAATAATGAAAGTACGAGTACTAAGTTGGAACTTTTGCGGTATAATATCGTTTCCAAATGTAAATAAATTGACAAAATACTGCTACTTTTGAGTTTTTGGAGTCAAGTGAAATGTAATACTCAAGTGTGTGTAGGTATAAGTGTGAATGTAAGTAAGAGAGAAATAGGAGCATCGACTTGGCACCGATTTCAATATCTGGCAGTTACAGTATTTTGCAAATTTATTTATAAGCCAATATCTTTAGTAAACACTGAATGGTTTCTACTCTCTGGCGACAAGCAATTTATTTTTTGCTGACTTTTTTCATCTGAGTGTTCGCTTATAACTTAATGTCTACTGAATCAATTTTAATAGCATTTTCTTTCTATGAGCAGTTTGAAAACTATGGATGATTGTAATATATTTACTGAGCCTATGTGTTAATAGCGCATTTTTTTCGCATAATTGTGAGGTCAACATTTTTCTTATATATTCGAAAATGCAACGTTTGTTTTTGGATCACATCGTTTGTGCAAAATATTGAATTTGATAAACTGATTCTCATCGTATTTGTATTGAGGGCTTGTTATCTCTTATAGTTATATTCAAAGTTTTTATAGACTAAACTGTCGAATTAATGAACTAAATACTATGTGTCAGATATTTACATACACGCACGAGTACGCGCACATACACACACACACATATATATATATATATATATATATATATATATATAATATTTATTGTTTTTAAGTCGAGGACATGGTAAATATTATCGCATTCTATTTTATATTCGAATGTTTTTATGAGATGAATTTAATTTTATCTTTCTCTAAGAACCCTCAAATAATGAGATTTAATTATACTGAGTCGTGTTATATTTTAATTGGTCGGTGCGTACGACTTAAGTGCTAACGTTATAGGTCAATATAAAATTTTGCTTTACAATTTTTTAACGAAACACAGTTAAAATATTTTGGTTACTCTTTGAAATAACTTCAAAAATAAGTAATGAGTTTCTTTGCTGAATTAAAGTGAAGAATTGTACAAATAATTTCTCATGCATATTGTTGCATACACGCTTGCTGGTTGCATAAACTGACTTGGCGGCTTGCTGTGCATTCTTTATATGTATATGTGTTCGGATCTATGACAAAATCACAGCACGACGCAACACGCGAAGTGATAACAATACCGATGACTACAAAACTCAAGGACAACACATTTATTGGAAAATATTCTATATTCTAAAACGAAAAGTATTTGTTTTTGTTCGTAATTTGGTGACTGATTTGTCAAGTATAAAAAATGCCGAAAAATTATTTACGTTTGATTTGATAATAAATAAGATGTTTAGTAGGGATGGTAGGGAAAAAATTTAATAAGTAAAATTTGTAGGGGGAAACGTAAGGTACGTTACATAAGTTTAAAGGCAAAATTAGGAAAATTCTAATATTTGCTTAGTACGTATTCTTTTTTATGCCAAGCAACGACTTTTGTATTTACATAAAAATATAGAAAAATGTTACATTTTTACATAGCATAAAATGATTTTGTATGAGCAACATATATCATAGAAAAGTAGTTTAGAGTAAAGTATTATCAGTCAGAACAAATTAGTTTAAATTACAAATTTAATGTGGTGACGTTCGAGTTATGTTCACAAGCCGATATTGATTTACAATATTATGTGTTTTTTTTCGAAAACGTTCAAAAGTTCACTTACATATAATGCTTACATGTTAGTAATGTCAGAACTTACTATTCAAATTTACCGGAAAGTATTTTATTCTACCCATATTTATTTTTAGATCGAATCTCACATGCTTTTATCTGCTTTATGTATTTCCAGTTTACTAATTATTAAGTCTGGTTATGTATACATTATTGCTATTAATTCTAATAATACATAATTTTTACTAAATTTGTAATTTTATTTCCGTAACCTAATTTTGGCTGTCTTTGTCAGCATACGAACAAGAATTTAATAAAATTACAATTTTAACTATAATCGTTTTTGTTAATTTCATTGGAAATTACATAAACTGTCAATAAATGAAGTTTGGACACACTTGATTTTGATTTTCATGAATTTACGTATATATTAAAAAAATATTGTAGTTTAAAAATAAATTATTGTGTTTACTTTATACAAGAAGAGACCCAATAGAAGATAATAAAAATATCGATATGGAAATATAAATAGAAATATGAGGTTACTGTATAATTCGAAAAAGCGTATTTATATATATATGTTTTTTTTAATTTGAGAATATTCCATCTTGACAGTCTATTAAGGTACGTCCACCGAGCTAAATATATCCTCGCCGACAACTGATCGTTCGCTCATTGCTCACAGCAAGTCACAATTTTACGCGTGCTCTCACAATGTTCACGTTTTATGTCTCCGCTGGTAGTCGACGAGAATGCGTAGAAAAGGCGACACGCTTTAGATGTTATTATTAACAAACTAAGACTTTCCTTAACGTCGGTGTTGAAAAAGGTAATAAACTATATGACCCTCGGCACAATGCGGCGATCTCTTTAGTTGTTTGGGAGACAATAGCTGCCAAGTAAACAGATATATTATTGCGAAATTGCCGTCGGCGTACGGCTTTCTACTGAGGTAAAAAGGTGTCTTGAGGCATTTTGTAGGTTTATCACGGGCTTAACGGAAGTTATAGAAAAAGAGAATTTTGAAAAATATTAGTAAAGTATAAAACACCAAAACAGGAATCGAAAAGCTTTTACTACCTATGAAAAATACTATCAGATAATATCAATATTTAACCTAAAATTTTAGTTAATAAGTACCCGCTGTTTGTGTTCTTGTTTCAATAAAGATGCTTACTTTTTTAGGCTCGTCAATTCAAATAAAAACTAAGGGCTCCAAAGATTTTAATACATATATTTTGGAAAATTTCATTTCAAAAGTTTTCCAATAATTATGAAACATGGTTAGGTGTATCTTTATTTCATATTTGAATTTATAATTAACAAAAAAATTATAATTTACCGTAATTTTAAAGCGATGTCACTCACATGAACAATTATGAAACATCATTCATATAAATCAGATTTGTGTAATTTCCGTAATTATATCATTGTTTTTCGATAGTTTTGTACATAAAAATATCGTGATTTGTTGAAATAATTCTCTCGTTCTCTAAATTAATTAAAACTTATGACATTAAATTAGAAATGCAAATTCTCCTTCATGTCGTAATAAATGTTTCTTTTTAGTAATTTTTACTATAAGTAATATACAGCGTCAGGAAATTGATCCCAAATTAGTTATCAGTTTAAGTTATCCATCATAATGAAAATGGTATTATCGTAATATAATAATCAAATGTTTGTACCGCATTATTGCGAATGTTTTTACCATAATAATATAATTTTATAACTCCCTTTGACCATTCCGTCGTAAACTTTTTCAAATCTACAAAATCACATGCAAAAATTTTCTTTTTAATAGTAAATTTTAATATCCTATATTGACGTATTTTTTTTAATTCAGCTGAATTTTCAGATAATGTACTTACGATATAATGAAATAATAACTGACTGTGATAGTCTGTTATTATTGAACGAAAGAAAATTGAAAATATCAACACATTTTCATTACTTTCGTAATAAGTGAAGTATTTTGACATAATAAAATCAATAGCTATTACTATGTAGTTATACTTCAGTCGATATGAAATATCAAATAAATTACAAAATTTCGAACGCAAGGAATAGAAAATTGAAAATATCAACACATTTTTATTACTTTCGTAATAAGTGAAGTATTTTGACATAATAAAATCAATGGCTACTACTACGTAGTTATACTTCAGTCAATATAAAATATCAAATAAATGACTAAATTTGGAACGCAAGGAAAGGACAGTCCGAGTAAGATATCCTTACTTCACAAATATGCTCGCCAAATGCAGACTATTATAACAGCATAGAAAATAAAGTATTGTTTTCGCATATAGACTTGAAAAAATGCGACCCTAAAACTCATTCGATTCATCTGCGCTTTCGTCTAAGACCTATTTCCTTTCAAGTTGCCGCCGTTTTCGTACCGTCCTATCATGTGTATCTTTCGAGATAAATAAAGACGTCTTCAAGTAAAAGAGAGACAGTTTTACAATGTTCTTTACTTGGAGACACCTACGAAGCGCTCGAACTCCATAGAAGTCAAGTGTTAATTTTTGGACATGAAATGGATATTTTAATATTCAGCTACACATTTAATACAAGGAATAGGTATAATTGTATGGGGGTCAAATATTCAGATTTGTCTGTATATCAAGAAAAAATATCTATGTATTATTTTTTGAATTTCCTGTTATAGGTTTAGTTGAGCATCCTTTAATTTTTTTAAATCTGAGAGATTAAAAAATACAATTATCAAAAAAAATATATTATCAAAATATTAAAAGTGAATGTATGAGAGACATATTCATTACACGCAAAAAAACAAGTTAAATAAAAAAAAACTGCGAACACTAAAAAACCTGACCTACTTAAGAACACGATATATACTCCAGAGAACTAGACAGTTTCCGTTTGCCTAAATGCAACGTTTTTACCAATATCCACGCATGTTTGACGCAGTATCGGTCAAATGTTTAGCAAACAACCGGGACATTACTATCTATTGTTTACACTAGCCGGAATAAAAACCCGGACCCAAATTCTAAAGACCGTTAGTTACCCAATAAACAAGATTTATTGGACTCTACGCCGCCTAAGAAATGGCTACGGGACCTGTTTCGAAACGGAACTTAGCCTCGGTCCGTAAGTGAGTGGAAAGAATAATTGTCCTGGAATTAAGACAATTGTCACCGAGAAGAAATTGTTTCGTCACAGAAGCGTGCGTGTGCCAGAAATTCTAAGTAATCTAAGTCATTGTTCGTTTTAAAAACCTTTTCTATATTTAGTTTGAAACCATATCAATAGATCTCGAAGTTTGAGAGTCAATATAAGGAAATATTTGCATAATAACGTTTACTGATAAAAATAAGATGTCTAATAATTCTGTACCTATATTATAAAAAAAAATAATTAATTAATTTCTTGACCACTCTGAAAACAATTATTAATTTAATCATCTTTCCAGGCTTTGATACGTAGCTATAATTTTACATAAAATGAAAGAAAAAGTCAGAAAATTGTTAAGGTCAAAGGAGATTCAAAAACCTTTTTATAAAAAAAAATATTTTAAATCTTTTAACGTCTTTACTTTGAAGTATATGAAAGTAAACATCAGTACATCGATATTTGGGTGCCATTAAAAAGAAAGGATGTATTTATCTTTTTTATTCTATCTAGGTAACCATAGGCCTGGAAAAAACATATGGCCTATAAATTTGTGGTGGAAACCAAATTATCTACAATCCTTAGAATAACTTTTTCATGAAAGACCAATCGTTTAAATTTTAGGAGCTAGAGAAGACAAACAAGTTTTATAAAAAACTTTAAAGCACTAAAGGTCTTTCCTTTAAATTTTAGAAAAAAATACGTCAGTATCTCTTAGTAAAGCATCTCAGATGAAAATTTTAACTTATTTATTTTTTAAATTTTCTCTATTTTCGTGAGTTGTTAAAAGGGGAGAAAAATCAATTAAAAATATTTTGAGCGATTTTTACTACAAATTAATTACTTTCGATTAAATCTTTTTTGAAGCGTTATACAATCTACAAACAAAGAGATCATTTAAAATATAAATAAGTAAATATTTTCGTATGGAAATGCTCTAAAATAAAGTGTTGACGTATTTTGTCATAAAATTAAAAATATATGTTACAGGTTTTAAAAAAAAATGTTTGCTTCTCAGGAGCTTATTTTTTCATTGATGAAGTTTATTAGCTGGTAATAGTTGATCGTTCGTAAAATTATTATTACCATTAATTAAATTGTAGATAATTAATGAATACTACAAAAATCTTACAAATAATTTTTGTCTGATTTACGGTTTTTACGCTTATTAAATTAATACACCAAGATGACGGCCAAATGGGCAAAAGTTGCTGGCACCCCGAAAATTTAGTTTCACGATCCAACCAAGCTCTAATATATCGAAAATGCTCAATTTGCCTTTTTTCGATCGTTTACCTGGAAAATGTAGAACATTAAAAAAATAGGTATTTTGTAAGCGTGGAGTCGTTTAGTATAATAATACTATTTGAGAACCAATAAAAGCAAATATTTTATATACCTAATTTAGGTCAAAAATAATTAAAATTTTATTAACCATGAATATATATATATATATATATATATATATATATATATATATATATATATGTATATGTATATATACATGATTACTCTTTGTGTTGGATATATATAGAAGATGTGCTCTAATGCTAATACATTTGAAAATTTGATAATGGAAAATAGTTAATCTAAACGAGCGAGTTTTGTTTTGATGTAGTAAAAACAAATATTGTTTAAGGTTTTTTATTCTGTTCGGCAAAACAACAACCAATGTCTACTCCATCCTATTAAATAGAAACGTAATCTTCTCCAAGGTATGACGTTTTTTAACAGTATCAAGAATCACCCTGCAATCTCATCTTGGGCGTACTTCCACGCACAGCAGTCGTCAAATATGTAAGATGAAAGATCTCAGACGCCGACAATGCTCCTATCTTTCTACTGTACAGACGTCGATCATCCGATGTAAAAATCCGAAGGCACGTCGTCGTGCCGGCGGTGGATGACACGGCGACACGCGACCCACACGACGACGTCACGCCGTCTGTCCGCTACGAGCACGTTATTGATGATGTTAGCATGCGTCTTCTGACATTATAGTCTTCGTCCATATTGTTCGTTTTATGCGGTTGCGATCGTCAGTATATGGAACGAATTCTTATGCTTCGGTATATAGATTCATATGTGTACAAACATCAAATATTTTCACGAAGTCCGGAGTGACGTAAAGCTATGAAAATAAAACCCCTTATATAAATTTGATACCCTTAAGGAATAGGGTATTTTATAATATCTTTCCGTTTTAATATTCCTATTCTTGTTTTTCTTAGCAAAACTATGCGGCACTCTCATTGAACATATTAATTTCTACTCGTAACACTTTCAGTATTCATATTACTGTAAATATTATTCACTTATTTCATCTCAATTTCTTTTAATTTATTCTTTTTACGCCTTTTCTGCAGCATCCAACACCAAAAATATGTTAATATTGGGGTAGCCTTTTAACAATTTTTTAATGCACTGTAACAATTTTTTTATGAGATACGACAATGAAATTGTAGAATTTTTGCAAGAAAATTTTCTGCGTTAAAGTCATAAAATTAGTAGTAAAAAGCATTCGTTTGTAAAGCATTATCCACACAGTCAATAAAATATCTTACGTTACTTTTAATTCAAACTGTAAAGGCATTTAAAGAATAAAATATTCTTACTATACTAACACCTACCACTAGAATGCAAATTTAACTACAATGTACAGACGATATATTCGGAAATAGACGAAAAATTAGGGCTTCTTTATCCTTAAACTTAGCCTCAATAAGTTAACTTGGTTAGTGTAATGTATGGTGTTAAAAAATTCTCCAATAAAACGTATACATTACGCACATCAACAGAGTTTTTCCTATATGTCTTAAGTATGTTTATGTCAAAAAACTTTTATTATGTTTATGTCAAAAAAAATATTCATTTTAGCTGTATATCATTATTCATTATTTTACGTTTACAAAGATCCGAATATTTAAAATTCACTTTTATGGTATTTCGTGGTTATTTTAACAAAAATGACAACCCAAATAATTTTTAAGAGTTAATTAGATATCTAATGTATCAAAATCGATTGAAACCTATAGTCTTGATACATTTTGTTGCTGAGGACAGTGAAAATGGTTTTAATCCAAATTTAGTTCAAAATATTCTCATTTATTTTACATTCTCGTTAAGATAATAAAAATATAATGTATGTGAGATTATTTAATCAGTTTTTGTCGAATTTTCTTAGGAAGTTCATTACTTACGCCTGCATGGCCTATTTTTAAGAAATTACTTTGGTTTAAGTTTCATTCCAAATGACCAATTCAATCAAGTGCTCAAGTTACTGAATTTAATCGTTTCGGACGGATTTTGTAAAAAAAGTCTTTCAAGTGTTTTGTGTGCATAAAAATAAAAACATAAAGAACTAAATTTATATATCTAATAAATGTATCGGTATTATACAGAATAAATTACCTACTTGTAACATTTTTAGCCTTTAAATCTCATTTTCATACCCACTAACTAAATTACTTTATTGAATCAAAATACATACAGGGCACTGTACATGAGAAATGTTTTCCGTTGAATATTTGAAAAGATTTAGTATGAGCATATCAATAACGGAATTATATCTTGTTCATGTATAATAAATTAATTTTGAAACTATATATACGACAAATTATTTTTCATTGGATAATTTAACCCCGTTTAAAGAAATTCACAGAGTGTCGACAATGGAAAACTACCCTTTTCATATGCAATAAATTGACAATGTGGAGATCTGAAAATATGAATAGATATTGTAGGGGAATAGAACCTGAGCCTAACCGTTTCAAAGTGTACACGTTTTTATTAGTCTACATCTATTTATCGTAGAGTAAAAATGGCCTACTTTTAGTTACTTTCCGTCATCTATCCTCACGTATGCTTTATCTTTCTTAAACATTTTTCCGATTTTTATTAATCTATATTAACTTAAATTTTATGTACTAAGACTATGATGTAATTAATTATTAACTATCTGCTATGTTTTTGAATCCTTCGTAGAATTAAATAATTATGGGCACAAACTTAATGATATTAAAATTGAAAGGAAACATTTTTGAATATATTGTAATATATAAACTAAACCGGTAGTTATTTACTACCAGTTTAGTTTTCAATCGGTACAATTATCTGGAACGGCCCGTGTTTGAAACCCGTTCACCGAACAAAAATAATTCAATCCTCGTCAACATGAACAAAATGCAGTTCGTTCTTCCACAGGGCAAATGCCAATACCTGATTTATGTTTAAATCATTGTTTAGGGGAGCTCATTGCTGAATGAAATAATTGTTCAGTCGTGTGCGGCTGCGGGCGACTCGCTACCCCAGTACGATTCTGCCCACTGACATTTGTTACCAAGGTTCGCGCCATATGAGCAAACAGCAACACTGCTGGAGCTTTGGATCAACATTTATTAGTCATTGTAATGAATTCGGCTGCTGGAATCAAAGTGCTGAGTGATGGCAAAAGTGAAATGAGCAGAGCAGTGGTGCAATGAAAAGTTATAAGGTGATAGTCACATGTCTACCTGGCTCAAAGGTTTACCATTAGTTTCATATCCATATGTAGGTGGATGTTTCTGTGTAATACGTAAATGATTTTCTCTACAGCAATATATGGTCACACTTTACAGATGAACATCGTTTTATAAAATAAATTTACTTATTACATAATCTCGGAAATGTTTCTGACTTTAGTTGCTTTAACATCTAAAATCTTTTGTGGCAGTCAATATCACAAACCTTCGTTTTCTTTATAAAAGTTTCGCTAATCCTTAGCTTCTCAATTACAATACACTGTACATTAATACAATTGATGAGAAAAACTTAACTTTAGATAATATTTGTCTTCTGCATTTCTTTTTTTTATTTTTCTTTTACACAAATAATATTTCTGTATGTTATACATACATTCAATGAACTAGTGTTATCGATGCAATCCCAGACTTTAATTTCGATATGTGATATGTGGGATCCAATAGATCCCAATTTTTGGTTAAATATTTAATATCTTGTTATAAAACGCATGGTTAAATGTAAAATTTACTACTAAAAAATTTTCAAAAATTACAATCACCACGTAAAATCACCAAATATTTTAAACAGCATTTTCTAGAAATTTCATTATTTTAATAATTCCGAAATAACTTATTCATATTGTTTAATTGAGTTAAAAATTTTAATATATGAACAATCAGGAAATAATATAACATAAATATCTAGGTATTTTTCGCATACACAGATCAACAGCAAAAAAAAAATATGTATATGTATATATATATATATATATATATATATATATATATATACATATATATACATACTAACATATATATAAATTTTTTTTTTGAGTGACGAAATAACTATATACATTTTAAATCTACTAAACATTGGAATTACATCATTTTGTATGCAGGTATACGTACCAAAAAGAAAATTTGAAGCTGAAATCAAAATGATCTAAATAAAGTACAGTTTCAGCTATATTATTACGGTGCAACTTATTATAGAGTTTTCATGATTCAATAAAAAATTCCATCTAGTATTTATCTGCTAATTATTTAGTTTCAGAATAATTTGTATAGTCGTACTCTCAAAATACTGGCCAATCTACTTCAAAATATTAATCGATTTTGTCGTCGAATTTCAAAACAGTTTCGACCACAGAGCACATGTGAATATATTTTTTTACCGACTGTCGCTAGGTATTAACTAGGAGGATTGCAGAGATCGAAAGCCAAGTTCAAGCCCAAATACAATATCGAGCGAATGCTGTATTCAATAAAATACTAAGCAAATATTAGCCAAAAATTTAACTTCGCACTAACTCCATTCACTGAAAAGGGAGCCGATTGATTTCGTAAGATTAATGGTTTTACATTGTTACTTCACCCTATGACGTAATGGACTGATTAAAGCAGTCGTGGAATTTTGTTCTTTATGCCTTACAGTCTATAGCCTATTTTCGATTGAACTACTAAACTTAGTTGATGCTTTCCGAAAGTGAATAGCGACGTCGTAAGTACAGGGGTACACCAAAATTGAGTTTGGAATTCGGTGTGAAATCGTAATGGTGTTTGAGTAGTGGTTTTTGGGTGTTATTATTATTTATTGAATATGTCTATACTTTATTAAAAAAATTATTTTTTAATGACATTTCAGTTTATGGATTAAAAGGTAATAAAATTAAATAACCATTTAAAATTACTTTTGGCGTGAAATATGTTTTCGACTTTTGTTTGTTGAGAAAATATTTGCAGGTTATATCGCAATCTATTATTGAATGTGTGATAGAATCAGTGTAACTATACGTCATTAAAGAAGTTAACATTAATCCAATACGATTCGTCCTAAAATTTCCGGCTTTTAAAAGTAGATGAAATACGTAGGTAATTCCACAATAAAATAATAGTGTGTATACGGTTTTAGAAACAGTCGAAGATAATCATCAATAAATATCTATTGTACATAGTAAATAAATATTTATTAAGTTATAAAAATAAAATAGTCATTTGATATAATAAATATTACTACGACGATAATTATTATTAAATCAACCACTTATTAAATTTTTTTTGTTTTAAAAAATCAACGTAGACTTTAAATTAACTATTAACACACTTAAACAAGATTAAACAATTTATGGTACTTCCACCAGTACTCAGCCCTTAAAATTTAATATTCGACCTTGCCGTACTAGAATTCAGCCATTATGTTATTTGGTAATGACGTCAAAATAGCCACAAATATTCAAACATGAGAAATGAATTTGAATCAACATTAACTTTATAGTTACATATTTTTTTGGGTTATCACCAAAATATTTTTTCCTAAATAAAATAGTTTTTTTTCAATTGAATCACAGTCAAGTAAAAACTAAACGTCTACAATTTTATTTAAGAAATCAGAAAGTTCGACTTTATTTCTCAGAAATTATTTTCCCTTATTGAGATCTCTTAAAGATATGTTAATGAATAAATCATAATTTTATAGCTTTCAGTATGTCCATTACCCGAAGTAGCTTCGGAACAAATAATATCTCATTTAATAGAACTGTTAGAGTTCCGATTGGTAAAATTTTATTTATCTATTTTTCAGTAGAATTGTCTCTCTCTCTCTCTATTGTTTTTAATTGTTTTGTCCTCAACTTTAAATTTAGCACAAATTTGTTAAAAACTAATTTTCCTATTCTTCGTGCATTTTTATCAATTTAGTTAGCAATTAATTTTTCATTCCCTTCTTCCCTTCCTTTGTTCTTATTGTGTTTCAGTGTATGAGCAGTATTTTCAACGCAATTGGTGTAATTCCCTTCTTGGTATAAACATGGCATCTGGTTTAATAGAAGAACCACCATATCTAAGAGAACAATTCTTGTAATTTAAGTTTTCCTCCTATAATGCCTTCTTGAGTAACGAACAAAATTAGACCTTTATTAAGCTCACAATAGCGTTTTTAGGTAGACATAACCGGTTACGTTTTTACTTCTATCATAGGTTTGAAAACACTACCATCTCCACGTTGCGTCATATTCATTGAATTTTATGGGAAAGCATAAAATATTATTTCGTTGTAAAAACAGAATAAACAGATTAAAAACAAAATCTACGAAAACAATGCTGGTTTTTACTTCTAATTGTTTTTCGACAAATAATTTAAGCTTTCATATATACAATGAAAGCAGATATTGGCTTTCATCCAGCTATTATCTGTCTTGCCTAAAACTAGTCATCTGGCTTTTTATTGGCTACGTCTATAGATGATCTGATATATGAATATGGAACGAATAATGGTCATATATCTCCATTTGCGGAAAAAATGCCACAATGGTGATTGTTCGTTTTTCATTACCTTTAACAATTTAGCAAGAGTTCATATAACCTCAGAGAGCGATTAGTTTACTATTTCGGTGGTAAGGCATAAAAGTTATATAGTTTCCGTTGAAAACTTGTCGAGAATCTTCTAGCAAATTCGTGTAGTTAAATAATCTTTTCATAAATTCCTTCACAACAAACGTTTTTCGCTAAGAAATTTCTTCAGGGACTCTAATCAACAACAAAGGATTTCTTAAAAAAAAAAAGAATGGAGTCATTTTTCTCAGTTTTTCACTTTTAAAGGGTTTTCCCTAATATCACCAGGTTTTTCCCCAGCATAATACAACGGATAGTATATATAAGATTATCAGTATTTGGAATAAACCTCTATTTAGTCAGATCTAAACGTCAACTTATTATTTCTGATTCTTCTTGTCTGGCCAAAATCAATTCCAATCCAATTTTTCACGAGCCTTCAGGAATTAGGGATCCGTAAATTAAGCTTGTCTTGCAAGGTGCCTAGAGGAACGCTAAAACGAATGTCAACCTCTGTCACCTTCATCCCATTCCTAATAGCTTCCATAGCCAGATTGAGTTTCTCAGGCGATACTTGTGTATGGATCTTTGAGACATAAGGAAGAAGGTAAACAAAAAATTGAAGACATGAAATAAATTCTTATAGGTTCATCTATACAAATTTAATTTCATGTTTATTTCTCGTTTATTTATACTTAATTCAAATTTTACCTATTTTTCTCCAAAAATATTACATGACCTGGGTTCCGAGGACAAAGACTTCCTTCTTAACGGATATCGTTAAAAAAGGGCGAATACTGGTTTTTATTAAAAAGAAAAAATAACACGTTTCAGGAAATTTGATGAGTATGGAATAGTATTCAACTAAAGGTCAATGTTTAATAATCAAGTATCCCGAAAATGTAGAAAATTAGTTTAAAACATGTTTCATTAATGAAATAAAATAAATAATAACAATTAAGTTAATTGTTATACATAGTGATAATTAAATTATAGTATTACAATGTTGAATTTTTCATCTCGTCATATAACAATTAAGTTAATTGTTATACATAGTGATAATTAAATTATAGTATTATAATGTTGAATTTTTCATCTCGTTTAAAACCGTCCTTGCAACAAAAAGAAATGGCGAACGACACATATTTGCCATTGACGACTTCTTTTTCGTGTAGACCCCTTCCTACACTCACCGTAACTAAGATAGACGGATGAAATATGAAATAGTCATTTAAGCTCTGTTTTATTAGCTTATTCAACTTACATTGCTATTTATAAACTATAAAATGTTCAGTATTGAGTTTTGGCTGACTCGTGGCGTCTCTCTACTATGTATATTTTGACATAACGCAAATAAAATATAATTTTTTGTTTTCAACTATTTATCGCTTTTTCATATTTTTTATAATCCATTTGCAATACAAGCGAGCAAGCATTCGCGCACGTATGCACCACGCACGCATGTATGCATTTAAACATACACGGACGCGCGCACGCATGCGCGTTAGATCCTGCATGTGCACACTTGTGGCGGTCATACAGCGTGCTAGCGTTCACACAGACACACGTATGGTTAAGACTAAACTAATTCCATGAATTGATTTTATCGGTATATTATGTTACATGAAAAGAATTAAAATGAATTATTGAAAATCCAAATAATCATAAAAATTTTCATACACAAGCAAACATTGACCTATTGTTATAACGATCGTTAAATCGCAGGTAATGAATGTATCACATTTGGAAATGTGGTATATAATTTGAAGCAGTCAGAAGGGTTTCGATTTTCAAATAAAATAACTTAACACTTTAATTGTTTTAATTATACGTGATTATATATATATATATATATATATATATATATATATATATATATATAAATGTGTGTGTAATTATGTACACACGTTAGAAGTTATACTTCTTTAGCATAATACAAGAATAAATTTATTTAGCACACAAAAAATTAATGGAAATAAAATAATAAAAGTACTGGAGAGTATAATAATTTAAAATTGATTTGTTAAACGTGTAGTCCGCCATTTTATTTTTCTGCTGGCTTTCTATTGTAAGCCAATCATCTGCCAGACCGTTTCCAAATTATCACGCTTCAATTTTATTACGTTCTCAGAATAGTAAAATGATATTTTTATCTATTATAATATTATTATTATTACTGTTTATCGAATTAATTAAATTGAATTGAAAATAAATGTTGAAATTAAATTCAACTTGAAATACTTATAGAAAAACGGTCTGACAGATAATGGGCCTGCAATACAAAGCCAGCAGAAAAGTAAAATGGTGGATCATTCATCTGTCAAATAAATTATGTAAATATATTTTAGTGAGCAACTTCATTCTGTATATTTTTGTTGCATTCCTAAAATTTCATTCTCATATTGTTTTCATCACGCGCTTAAAGACGTATAACTTCAATTATTGTTATTAAAATATGGCTGTCCAATACTTCATATTCGACCTTTACACTTTAATTATGTTTCCTTATTTTTCCATTTTTCTTTATGCACAAAACATGTTATACTTTTATATGCATCCTTTCTTTTTGTACATGTTTAAATAATTTATGATTCTTAAATACTTTGATAGATTCCAATCTTTTGCATCCATTTTCTCTATCCCGTCTTCGAAACTTCACTCAATTTCAACCCAGTTACTCACAACCCCGTATTCCGAGAACGAGTGCCACAATGACCGCGTCAATGGAGGTGGGAGTGTGCCTTGCCCCTACAAGCAGATGCATCGATTGAGATGAAAAAAAACGCAACAAAGTCACCACGGCTTTTCATTGTGTGCAATGGAAATGCAAGGGTCGCGGCCGCCCTATTGTGCGCTTGGGTGAATTATCGTCCTTTGCAATGCAATATGGTCAGACGGGACTCACTAGTGGATGTTCCGAGGCAGCGTTGTGATGACTTGATTTCAGTTGCCTATCGTTATTTTTTATTTTTATTAGTTGAGCCTATTTGAATATGATATTTAGCACCAGGCCGTACCCGAAGAGCTTATCCCGGTTACTCTGGTGTTTACAATACGTTAATACATGAATATTCAATTTGATTCACGACGTTAGCGCGACCCACTCATAAGTGTGTGACATTCTTCTCTTCGTTGTTTTTAAACTTTACAGCCTAGTCATAATGTAGCCTAAGTACAATTATTTTATTGTTAAAATACTATATAAGCAATCTACTCTATTACCAAGTTTATTAGCAATGTTGTCCATTAGTAACTACTTGTTAATTTACGAGCTTGTTAATTTAATGAATTCTTTCAGTAAATTAACAAGCATTATATTATTAGCCGTTGTTTAATCACGTACTAATTTGGACAACGATTTCCTTCCTTTCCTTTTTTCCTACTCAAATTATCTATAGTTTTGGAAGTTAATATATAAGCTAAAAATTAATATCTAAGTCTCTATAGTTTTTAAAATTCAATGCTTAAACTAGACATAAGTATATTTAAGCTACATGTTTTATTCAATTAAGATAGCGAAGAGTTTAATGAAACTTTCAACAATGGGATTAATACTTTGTACATTTCTTAAAAGTGTGCATATATGTAATTATTTATTAATATTCCCAGCAAATTCATTGCAATATTAAAAATAATCATCCAATCAATTCGTGCGTTATAAAAGTAAAGCGGAATATAAAAACGAGACATATGATCGAACTTGATTGCCCAATATAATTTATGTTGGTGGACTTCGATATGAGGTTATGTCATTTTGGTAATTATTATAATTATAAATACTAATATTAATTCAGTGAAAGATTTCGTGATGAATCAAGATGAAAAGAACGGTCAAATACTTCATGATACGCACGAAATACGTAGTCTTTATTGCTTGATAATTTAATTGCAAATATAGTTTTAATTGAAATATATACTCAAATACTAACATAGAGAATTTATTGAATTTTTTCAAACCCGTAATTAAAACATTAGAAGGAGTGAGATACAATGCACGTTGTTTTGAAGCCAAGTATTTTCAAATGGGACTTAAAAAAGTAAACAGAACCTCAGTTTCACTTACGGGTAGATCCTCGTGGGCGGAAAGTGCGAAACAAGTTCATATAGATATAAGACTGTAGAAACGATGAAGTTATGAGACGAAATTATACTGTTACTTATTTTCTTCCTACGTGACCCTAAAAAAACAACATGGGTGCATAAAGTTTATAGCACATTTTCTGAAACCCAGTTTGAAAGGCGTCTAATGGCCGGTTTCCGAATACCTGTTATAGAAAAGATATCTATTTCACAACTCTTTTTTTATTTAAAACAAAGGAGTTATGGAATAGATATCTATTTCACAAAAAGTACTTAGAAACCGGCTATTAAAGTTGCCTGCCATTAATCAATAAAAAAAAACAAACAATAGCAGTATCAGTTGAAGAAAACCAAATTTACACCTAGGACTTTGCAACACATCATGATTATAATTCCAATAATATACTTAAGATGTATCGTGACTTTCAGAAAACTGATCACAAGTAGAATTAAATTTGTTGAGAACTCTTGATATCAAAAAAGTTGAATGTTGTTACTGCATTCGTATATAAATTAAATGCAAATACTAAAGGCGGATCAATGGTGCCATTTATACATTAATCAAAAACTAGTGGTGAATTTAAGGTCAATATTTTTCATTAAGTGTATTACTGGGTGGTAAATTGAATCTAAGACATAGGTATTATACCTTGTAACCAGAATTTATAAAGAAATGTTAATGTTAGAAATCATAAAAAAACTAGTAGTTTAATATTATTCCCACCATTCCCGCCTTGCAATCGGTACATAAAACATACAACAGTAGCCAAAATGTGTAAGTGCTACAATAAAACCAAATAAAAATAATCAACACCAAATTAATCCATCAAGATTATACTGAATTTGCCAAAACGAAAATCGCGCACCCACATAACATTTCTATTAGTATCTATAGCAACCTCACTGACACATATAGCTCCCCTCTAAATGAGTCCGGCCGATATCAATCCCAATACATTATCCATCCCTCAATACCTCATATAATATTTACACGTACGAACGTGACGGCGGCACGTCTCGGTACATAAGCATCGACGAGCGCGACCACGCACCCAGACTTATTGAAAATATTGGCTTTGTAAACATTTCCAACCTTTCGCAAAATCTAACTTCTAACTAACTCCCATGTATGTCTATCTCGTATAACATAAAGGAAATCTACGAGAACCAGAGGGAGATGTATATATTTCGCGTACGTTCTCCGACAATGAGCAGCCGTGGACAATAGCGAAAACTATTGTTTGCAAGTACCCCAAACTTTTTGGGTCATATAAGTAAAGGACATTCGAAAAGGGATGACGCGGGTGCATTCGCATCAATACATTCATTTTGCATGTCGAACGGAACGCATCTCCGTTGCATTCTCTCATAGTTTTTATTTTAAAAGTTGTGTGTTTCTTTCATTTGATGTAAGTACAATGTTTTTGTAGTGAGTGCGAATATCCGTTATGTCGTCAACATCTATGGCTAATCGTGTCAGTGAATTATGGTTCAATAATCCAAATTTGTGCGAACAATCAATGAAGAGTTTGTGCAATGCTAATCAGCAAGTGAATCCAATGTCATACTTTTACAATTACGGTCATCAAACAACGAACAATGAATTAGTGAGTGATAATCGACATCATGAGTTTGCTAAAATAAATAATATGTCATCCAACTACTTAGATAGCAGCTATTCTGCATATGACGGTAATCGCGAAGTTTGGCATTCATATAATAATTATGCCAATTCCAACATGCAGACAAGCGTCAACAAATGGTCTGACGTAAATACTGATCCATATTATAACGTTAAACAAAAGCACGGCTATCCTCAACAACAGAATATACCTTACAATAATTTTCAATATACTAATCAGTGCCTTAGTTCGGGTCAGACTTATAATCAAGAATATTTAACACCTAAAGTCGAAATATTCGATGGACAACAAACTTCACCAGCCACGAGTAAAATATCATCAGAAGAATCAAATTTCAGCTCACCATCAGGAATTTCATTGAAAAATACACCACCGCCCTCAGACGATTCGCCCAATCTGAGAGCTTTGTTAACTAAACCAATGGAAGATAAGCGAACATCACCGTACTTCATAAAATCGGAAGATCCTAATATTTTTATACAACATAAAAAAGTAATGAAGGCTATATCGAGAGGTACATCGTCGCCTACCTCGAGTATAAAGAAGTACAAAAATAATCCTGAAGATAACAGCGCCCCTCAACGGGGAAATCCCTTGATCTCTGTAATTGCTCCAACCAATATCAGCCATTTTGAAAATAATTTAATAAACCAAGTCACAAAAGGGAGTGAACAGACTTCTGCGGGTACCGCCCAGGAACTGCAAGCACATGGATTGCAACTTGGGGCTGAAAATGCCTCGTCATCTCTGGGTCAAGTAATGCCCTGTCACGGTATGACGAGGGTTGCTTCTCCCACTAGCGACAAGGCCGTCTCAGTTATACACGACAACAATATGGCCGCTACCGGAGGCGAGGCTCTTGGGTTCTATCCATGGATGAAAAATATGGGGTCGTGTAAGTATGAAAATCGTTTATAATTTAAACAAGCAAGTTAACACTTTGTCCAAATAAATTGAAGCAAAAGTAGATATTGTAAGTCTAGCCATACGTATGAGCAAAACGTTTTTCTTTCCAAATTGCAATGACTGATAAGTTAAAATTAATTTTTCGTTTCGATTCGGGTTTGGTAATATTTTTAATTCTAGATGCTTTTTTACTAACTTTAAGTTATTTTTGAATATTTTTGATAATTAACTATCTGTATTTATGAAAAAGAAAAAAAATTAAGAATAAAATACAAACGAATGTATTTAGATTATTTTTTGATGACCTAAAACATGACCACTAAGTTCACTATTTAATATATTTATTATAAAATTATATTAACACCAATTATAATTTTTACATTATAGGTGATGATAAAAAAGAAGGTTCCAAACGAACGAGACAAACTTACACCAGGTACCAGACTTTGGAACTAGAGAAAGAATTTCACTTCAACAAGTACCTTACTCGACGCAGGCGCATCGAGGTATCTCACGCTCTAGGTTTAACGGAGCGCCAAATTAAAATATGGTTCCAGAATAGAAGAATGAAAGCGAAAAAAGACGGTAAATTGCCATCTCCTGATCCCTACTCGCCAGAAGATGTAAATTTAACTCAGTTAGCTGGGCTATCCAGCGGTGTGGATTCTAGAGGTCAAATGATAAATGTTGAAGGAAATTTCCCATATCATTCAAATATATCCTCTGTGCATTCTAATATTTCTCAGCATCCTTTAGGGTTAGATCGTGCTATTAATTCATATGCTGTCGTATGAGGAATGTGTTTCATAGCCCATTATAAATTAAACTGATTTGTAAATTAAAGCTAAATAATCCCAGTGAAATAAAGCAGTAGGTAAATATTAAAATGATAGAAGTCGCAATAATTTTACCATATTATTATAATATCAATTTAAATATAAAAAACAGAAAACAAGGAATTAAAACATTTCAAAGAATTTATAGTGGCTTTTTGCACGAGTACAGAAAAAACAAAAAATATATTCTAAATGTATTTAATAATTTGAAGCCATGATTTGTTCTAAATAGATGAATCCCTACAAGGAAAGATATAACTGATTTCTTTTGCATGTAATAACCTTAGACTGATTAAATTCCGTACTTAATACCCACAATGATAAATCTAAGTAAACATACAATATATGTTAATATTTAGTCTCGTCCGTTGGTGCTGTTTGGTATATAACATATCATCATATGTTAATATTAATGAGGATAACGAAAAATTTATAGAATAAGATACTATATCGAGTTAAGATTTATTACATCTATGAACAGAGCCCTTGATGTCAGATAATTGTAAATATATGTGATTATCTTCCGATTATTTTTTCTTTAATTATAAATATAATTTTTATATCTATGAGTAAATTTGTATATTAAGATAAAGTATGTAAATATTTATAATAAATGTGGTACTACAGTTCCTATTTCTACGTAGAATAAATAAAATTATAACGAGCACTTCTAACTAAAATATAATGAGAATTTTTTTGAGAAGATTTTCATTATATATTTGTACGTTTTGAAATGTATGTACATTCTTAAACCATTTCGATTGTCTATGATTCTTAAAATTGTTCACGGCTTAGCGACTTTTGTATTCTTTTAAATTATTTAACAATAAAATATCTAGTCAACTTAAAAATTTATTTATTTTTTGTCTAATATTTTTTTTTTGGAGACATTGGTCAATAACTCATCAACTATCTCAGGCCAATCCGCTGCGAAAATCGAAGTCTTTTTTGTTAGGGTAAATCCGGGGTAGTTAGCTGTAGTTTTTTTTCAAAATAGCAATTGAAATTTTGTGTTCAAGATTTCCTTTTATTTTAATTGAAATTTTAAACATTGTAAATAAATTAACAAAAGGAAATTAGCATTCTTTTAAATGAAACAATAAATTCGGTTTTTTGAAATTACATTTACCTGTTTCTCCCGACATGTCCGAGGGTTACAACCATTATAGTGGATCTAAGATTCTGGGCTTGATTTTCATTTCCTTTCCCTTTTAAAATTTTTGGATATAACTTTTCTCTTATCGACTTTTCTTTGCAGTTTTCATGTAACCATAAATAGGTGTAGTCGGTACAGGTTTTTACTCCATCCAGCGCAGTTATGTTTTCTTCAGTTTTCATCGTAGCTGTTCGATGAACCTTATAGCAGGGGCCCAGTAGCACAGAGGCCATAAAACCCTACTTCGCTGAAAAAAAAATCTTGGGGCAGCGTAACATATTTGTATAATCAATAAATAGGACTTATATCTACCATCGACGTAATAGTCATAGAAAGCACCGCCAATGATCTCCGTGCAAGGGTAGAAACTGCAGCGTCATCCTAGGGCGTAACTGTGAGCTTTCACGCTATTCGTGGAGCTCCACGAATTTAGTGAGCGTATACAAGAATATATTAGCTTAGTGGTAGCTACTCTTTCAGACGTTTTTAAATATATATATATATATGTATATGTATTTAACTTACATAGTTTACTCTGCAATAAGTTTGATTTACATGTTTATAATTTTTAATTAAATTTGTGAAAAAAAACGGTGCGTCTCACATATTGTATTGTAAACAGTAACGGACTTTTTTTACAAAGTTGTCATATTTATTGCAATATTTCTGCTTCGGAGATACATAATTAGGTATACACAACGATACGTGTAAAGAAACATCAAGGTTTTTAATTTCATTATAATTAGGTAATATCTTCGTAAATTCACAATTCATTTCGTTTTGGTTTGGAAATAAAATTATACTGTGAATATATGCATGTAATTTACTTGATTTTACAATAAAATTATCAATGCAATGTACAAAACTGGCCAAGTATGTGTTAGAACAACTACGAAGTAAAATTTCGTGTTTTGTCTATAACTCCTAAAACTGTTGACGAAATTTAACCAGAAAATACATTTGAAAGCCGATTCTAAAATACTGAATATTTTCAAAGTTTTCCTACCCACGGTTGATAAACTGGAGGATTGAGGTGGGGGGGGGGGGTTGCATTGCACGTCATATCGAAGCTTAATATTTCGAAACTGAAGCTTAAAAATGTCGATTGATACATAAACCTCAATTTCATTATATAATACCTGTTAACTGCTTTTAAAATAAAGAATCTCCCGCTTGCCCATTTCCATGTTCCATACATGCTACTTTACATTAAAAAATAATTTTTCGCACATATTTAGATTTTCTATGGAATCTTCTATACTGTGATAGATAGATGGAAGGATATGACGAAATTATAAAGGTTCCTTGTTTTACTGCGAAACCCTAATCAAAAGAAATCTTGGAATGCTTATCTATTGCATCCAACGCCTGAGGAAAATAAATATATAAGAAAAGACCTTCAATCGACGTAAAACTGCCCTAAATGTACAATATATGAATGCTAACTTGTGATACCTTAATAAATATTCAATAGAGGAGAACTTTATGTCCATTTTGTTGAGGAGAACTCTATGTCATTTGACAAAATTTTGCAATTTATTACAGAGATAATTTATTCAAACATAGATGCAATTTATTCAAATTGTGATGGCATCGAACAATTTTAAAGGGTTATTGTATTCAATAATATCAATAAGTAATTAAACTCAAAGGCGATGGATAAGTTGAGTAATTTCATACATCCGATAAACAAATTAGTTTTGATCCTTTTTTAAACAAACCAAAGGATATAGACATCCGAATGCACAGTCGCAAACCGTCAATAAACAAAAGGGTTCGCTGACAAACGGTTTCTCAGTCAATCTATTGACATGTTTCTGTAAATAAACTCCCATAAAAACAAACTTTCACCAAACTATTGTGTTGTCGGTATTTAGTGGTATTCCGGTGCAGGATCATTAACAGTAAAGGGTGCTGTATAATCCTTTTATTTGACTCGCACAATGTATTTTTATTGTGCTTTTAGGATAATATTTGTTTTGACTTTTATGACTGAGTAATGTTGATAAATTTTACTTTAGTTTTTGAGTATATCACAAAGGTATTCGGTTAATTTGATCGGTTTCATATATTTTAGGCAGGCTATTTAAAAGGGAATTAAAAAATGTTTTTTTTAATTGTTAGGATATAAGAGCACTCATGTTGGCTGGATTGAAATAGTTTTGACGTGAATACATCTTTAAATTTGCTACCATACGGGGGCAATCCAAAAAACCTAATGATAACAAAATCGGGGGATACAGTTTTGGCGTTGCAATGTCGAATCTATCCTTTACATCAAGAAAGTGAGAACAGTGACGCATTGCGTGCGATGGAGGGGGAAGCGCCGCCATTTTGAGGTTATTTTGCTGCGTATCGAGATTTGCAATTAGTATAATTTATGATTCGGAAAAGCTACGATGTTCGTTTAAGTTTTAATCGTCAGCTGCTTAGTTTAAAGTAGTGACACTTAATATAATAAGGTGTTAGAATAACAAAATATTATCAAAAATATTTTATTTAAAAAATACAACCCGTTACATAGACGTATTCACGTACCACAAACAGCCGTGTCCATAGCACAGCCACACCTCAATTTTTTTTATTACAACCCGTATACATAATAATAAAACAAACATTTCGATTTCTGAAAAAAAACGGTTATAATTATAATCATATAAATATTTATAGTCATACTAATATGAAAACCGGATTTTTTTTTAATTATAGGATTTGATACAAAAAATACTTATTCGATTGATATAAAACATTGATTGTTGTATAATATGTATCCAGATGGACACATATTTAGTATTAATAAATCAATAATTTAATAAACTAAAAAAAATTTGCTTTTAAAAAATACTAAAAAGCAAAAATCAAAAAATAATTATCGAACCTGTCTTATTTGTTTACTCAGTAAAGGATTTTATTATAAGCCATATTTGTTACTGAGTATAATATTTGAGTGCAAAATGTTGGAAAGCTCATTGTTAATATTAAAAATTCAAATGTTTATATTAATTAGTCACCAGCAAAACATTTAATTTAAAACTATTATACTATTAATTTACTTTTTTAGTCTTTTATTTTTGTTTCAAGACAGTAAATTTTTTTCTTAACTTCATGAAATGGTTATATTATCAGGATAGGTTCTTAATATGTGTGCAAAATTTTAAAAAATTCGGGCATCTGGCAGTAGGTGAAAATTTAATAGAATAATTCCATTATTTTTTGTTTAGTCTGTTTTGTTTCAAATTAAAAAAAAATTATTTTATTAAATTCTGTTACGAGATACTGTCATCGATTCTTGATACGTGTGCAAAAATTTAAATAATTCAAAAATCTAGAAATGGGTGAAAATTTATTTTAAAAATTCCATTATTTGTTTGTTTTAAGATTAATTTTTTTTTAATTTTATGAAATTATTGTATTGTCATCAGAACTATACACAGCAGTCAATATTCATATGATACAACACGATTAAAATTACTATAGCATGAAATTTACAAATCGACCTAATAAAAACGTGTCAGAAAGATATTGTATATGCAATAAATAATATCACTTTTGAATATAAAGTCGAAATATGTGAAGATGTTCGAAATATGTCGAGATGTTGTAAAGTTTTTAAATCATTAAAGCTAAGTAAAAGTAATGTATAACTGTACTGTAAACCACATAAAAATTTACAAGAGAAAGTAAAAAAAAACTTTTTTACTTATAATTGCATATCGTGTACGACTTGAAATATGTTTGTCTTAAACGAATCTCACTGTTATAATTAGATCAACATAAAGCTCGAAAGAATCGTATACGGTAATGAAATCTAAAAAAAATTATGTAAATGGTTAAACAGTTTATTTATTAAAAGCCTTTTATGTTACAAGATTGGATAGCACTGTTCGGTGTTTAGTCTATGTTGAAAAGTACTTACTAATTTTTCTAATTCTTTTAAAGTTTGTTTTATTAATGTTTCATATTTACCGTGTTTGTGTAGCAAGTATTCAATGATAAAAAAAAGTTAATTAAGCCCCAATGTTAAAAGTTCTTTACGAATTTTTCCACTTCATTTAATGTTTCATATTTATCGTTTAACAATTTGTGTATTAAGTATTTAACGATAAAAGAAAAAAATTAAGCTACAAAATTTTAACAATTGATTCCTTGCAAAATACAATTGATTTTAAAAAAATTATTACATAAACTTTTAAATTAAGTGTTTGTGTGTGATTTTGAAATAAACGCCTGCTTTAGGCTGGTTGGTTTAGTTGGAATACCTAAACCTTAAAAAAATTCTTTGTAGAATTTTTGCCTGTCAGTCAGATTGCCAGTCTAGTTATTTGTCCAGTTTAAACTCAAAAAATATTGATAGCTGAACAGAAAAGGTAGGATAAAATACGTTATATCTATCTATACAGAAAATGCAACGCAGCACAATCTCCGGTTTACTTCATCTGAATATCTCAAACATAATTGCAGAAAATGAAAAATCATATGTGGACGTGATTATGCTGATTTAATTACTAGCACCTTCAGGTCAATTATTATTTATTCGAGTCTTATATTCTCTAAATATATTTTGAAGATATAACTTTTTTAATACATAATAAGTCGAAACGGGATGTCAATTAGTGACTCAACTTGTCTATTTGTCGTTGACAAAATATAATTATAGTATTACAGGAATTGATATAAATCGTGTATTTAGATTTGATTGAATGTACGTAAACAACGAAAATTAATTTTGTTTATTATTTTACGGAATTTAACCGTCAAAAAAATGTTTCTACTAAGTCAAATAAGGTGTTTCATGATGTCATTTTAAAAATTATTTATATCTATTGTAAGAAGAAGAATGTTGTATTTCAGATAAACTGAGAAAGATTAAAAATAAGTTACTTTACTTTGAGAGTACTTTGAAATTACAGTGAGACGCCGTCATTTTGCTAATACGACGTCTCTTTATCGCAGGCGTTTTGGTAGCTATGGTGTGGGGGGTTGCCAGTCTCTACACTATCAGTGAGTTATTTATAATTTACCATAGATGTGTCCTAAGTTTCATATACTAATATACGTATGCAAAATTTCGAAATAATATCAGTTACATTTCCCTAAAGCGACTTTTTTTCAATTTAGTTTTAAATTCTTGTGCTAACTGAACCACTATATTATGTAAATTTGTACTTTACTACACAGAGTAATATTTTTATACATATTTTGCAGTGAAAATATGTTTTACACTGATGAAAACTTTCATACACTTATATTCGACATACAGAAATAAAACAAACACAAGGAACGCTTTCTATTCTTATGCGCCTGGAAATTATCTAGGCCAAATACGTATTCGTATATGTGTAGGAACTACATATATATTTGGCTATAACTATTCCCTATATTTATGCTCTATACACTGGAAAATTTCAAACTGAAATAAGTATTATTTGGATACAAAGGAGTTATAAAATATAAAATGATGTCTGTACAGAAAAATATCATTTTGAATAATTGGATGGCTTCTAATGATGAATAAATAGGGAAAGCAATAAACTCTCAAAAATTTACAGATTTAATGCATTATATTTAATAAAAGAGGGTATTAAAGAGGATATTGAAAATATTAATGTTCTTACAAGTCCTAAATTTAATTTAAAAATATGTGGAAAAAATATTATAGAATATCAAAAAAATCATCACTGGAATTAATGAAAACTAACATGTTTTTTCTATTTCTAAACGATATTTCGAATTAGTCATCAATCGAAATATGTACAATATTTGAAATTACTGGCATAATAATGATAATTATATGAGATTATAATTTAAAATAATATTAGTTCCATTTTCAAGCAAACCTTGCACATCGGGGTTGCCAGTAAGTATGTCCATGTGCGAGTAGACGTTATATACAATAAAGCAATAGTTTAGAACGAGATGGATATAGGGGTGCATTTCTTTTATCAAAATCATCCCTCGCGCATGCGGTCTTTGTTGACAGATTCAAAATGGCTTCCGACTGCATACAAGCCGCTTTCGTATTTTTTATGGTACATTATGGTTTATATCAAAATTTGATTCTAGTATGTTATTAAAATTATATTATAGTGTATTTTTTATCCAATATAATGTCTCTGTAAATACACCATGGTGATCTTCTGTTGGATTCCGTTCTGCAAAGTTTGTTTTATTAAATATATTTTGCTACTATAAAATAAGATCAAAATAGGTTGTGTCAGTTTTTATTTAAATTATGTAAAAAAATGTTTTTTTCATTATAATATCTTGTAATTTTATGCTAGACCTATGTATATATGTGAAATATAATTAAAGTTAATTCGATTATTAAAATAGTGAGTAACATGTGGTTCATTTTACTATGTTGTTTAACTTGTGATTTAAAGAGATATTTTTATTATACGTTGCTTTTAATTTGACAGTTTTATTAACTTTATCTCCTAAATTTTATTTTGAGGTGATGATTAGATTCCAATTTTCAATGTTATATAGTTTTGATTTCATTTAAACACGAAAGCAACAACAAAACTGTTACAAGATTTGTTCATTTTCTATTAGGTGAATTCGAGAAATAATCGTGTCATTGAAATTTTTCTGTAAGTTTTTAATTGCAAAGGGAAAATAAAACCTATTTGGGGAATATTTTTTAATACCAATTAATTTTGTGGCAAAAAGGAGTAGCTTATTTTTTCTCCTTTTTTCCTCTTTTTGGCATATCTTCAAAATCTTAATAGTATATATTGATGACGTCCTGATATATTACAAAATATATATTGACAATACAAATCTTTGGATCTTTACTTATATTTGATATTCTTTAAATGGATTTTGAATAGCTTTTTTTCTTATAATTAACGCATGTACAGGAAGTTCTGAATGTGATATTATCCAATAATTATATAGGTAATAAATAAGAATTGCAAATGCAATATTAATTAATAGTTTTGTTTTTAATTAAGGACGTTTGTTAATGAACTTCACTCAATGTTTATGGTAAAATATGGACTGTTGTACCATACATAAAAGAATATTTTTTTTAAATGTTCTATGAAGAAACGGCTGTCAATTGACTGCCAAACATCGAAATTACGTCCTCTCTTTATGCAATCTGTTTTGGTTATTTAAAATTTTGGTCTTTTCAAGTTTTCTATAAATTCTTGTTTGTAGAAATTTGATTTTGATGTAGAAAGTTGTAGATTACATTCTCAGTATTTAATATTACTAAGAATGATAATTAAGTCGGGAAAATGTTAAAACATAATGCATTGTAAAAACGTTTTTTTCAAAAAAACAAACTACGCGATTATTTTATCTTTTTATATTCTTTTATTATTTTTTGCCTACGATTATTTCATCAAAAATAATTTATGTAAAATTATTTTTTTATAAAATAATCGGAGGCCACTTTAATTTTTGTAAAACACATTGTTTTTAATGTATATTATTTCATTTGAAAAACAATATATTCTTAAACTGAACTTATTCCATAAAATCTATTAAACAATACAAGTAAGATTGTATCCAATTCATGAACCTTTGGATGGATACGATCGACATGAAGGTGCAGCATCGTGATCCGATTCCCCAGCAAGGAAGAGTGTCACTGGACCACGGATGATAAATGATTGACTGGTTTTCGTCGATTCGCGTACGCACGCGGCGTGCACTCTCGCTGCGTTGTATAGTGACGCCCAAACAGTTTGAGGCTTTGGTGAGTTTATTTATTTAGGTTATACATAATTAATTTACAAAGTATTACTTTATTTACGTAACATTCTTGTGTATATGGTTATGATGATTGTAATTACGATTAGGCACTGAGTTGGTAAAATCTGCTAATATATTAAAAAAATAATAGTTACCGATTTATCTTTCAATAATTTTAATAGATAATATTTTGGCGAAGGACATTCTCAATGCTAGTCTTTCATATTTCCAAAGGAAAGATAAATTGTAGAGAAAATGGTACAGATGGCACTGTGTGGTTTATGGAACACTCGGTGAGCAAGTCCGATCATAGATATTGGTTAATTATTTTACATCTTTAACACGTTGACTGCCAGTCCAATTTTGGCAATATTTTACTCGGCACTAAAAGGAAAATTTTTGTTCTTATCGGAACCCCACGATTTTTCAAATTTTTATTGAATTACCCTAGTTTTTGGGTTATTGAATTACCCTAGTTTTTGGGGCTTGTATACAGCAGGAAATGGCGATCATTTTCCTTAAACACAAAAAAAATTCTATCGGTCAATATTGACTGACGCAGCGCCGCCAAAAATATTGCTGTCCACTTGATCTGTCAGATGACTTATTTGTCGCTTTAATAATGATATATTCATTGGTTAGTAATCATATCCAATTATAGGCTATATAACAATAACTAATAACAAAACAATTTAGCTAATTCCATAAAAATACTTTCCTCGTATTAACTCAAAGTATAATCTTAAAGAAATATATACCGTACTTTTTAGGAATATGGACAGACTAAGGTATGAAAGCACTCACGCTTTTAGTTTTACGTGTACTGTGGGTTTTACGTTCATAGTCTATTACCGTTTCATCCCCCATATTTTCCTTTTACAGGCAATGTTCTATGTGTAGTTTTTGTACTAAACGAGGTTTGCTAGTTTATAAGAACTCTTATTTATTTCAATTAATATTATAGCTAAACGTTTAAACTAACTTACCGTTTTTTTTCCTTTTAACACTAGTAAAGTTATCCTGTGCCCCAACAATTTGATTCTTTGGTGAGTTTATTTATTTAGGTTATTTAATAAAATTAGGAAAACAAATAAATAAGTGCAAATAAAAAAGGTAAATTTAATTTAAAAAAAAATTGATTAGGTGAATTTTATACGAATATATAATACTTAAAATTTCGAGAGTATATTTTTATATCAACCTACAATACTTATTTTAATTTGGAGAGCATTTTTTTACATTTTCCATTCTATGAATCTAAAATTTAAAATTTTTTACACAACCAAGCCGATTAATAGTGACGATATTTTCCATTTTCTCTGATATTTCTGTTATTCGAATGCTATAAATCGACGAATTTTATTAATTTATTGATATAAATAGAATTTGGTATTAAATTGTTTCTAATGCATATAAATATCAGTTTTATATACGTTACACTACATTATCTACACGATCTTGGTAAATTTTTCATCTAAGTTCACCAAATACCAACTGAATTATCACTGAATGATTCATCACAAAGTCTTCAGACCTATAAAGTCTAGAAACTTGAAAGTCGACGTGTATGTTTCCTTTGGCTGGACGGCTAAGAATTTATTGAAATTTAAGTCCTTAAAGTGTAAAAAAGGTGTAAATAATAACTGAAAAATTGTATGGAAATTACGAAATAATTATAGATATGGAAATTTATATTTAGGCTCCCAGTTAGAAATAATTAATATTTATTCCAGCTTTTGGAAAACCGCTCTATCCATATATATTTATTATATATAATGGCGAGTAAAACAAGATGCGGTCATGGCCCTTTTTTTCCAGACAAAGGCGGGACGGAAGCAAGAATTTATAGAAATAATTTTCCAAAAATTGCCTTGCAACCTGAAAACTATAAAATTTCCACGTCGATTATTGTTTTGATATGCATGTTTTATACATTTATTTCAAACAAATCACCAGAGTTTATACAGATGTCAAATTGTATTACGTGCCTGTGAACACAGTTTTATTTTTTTTATATAACCATTATTAGTGAAAATTATATTTCATTTAGCATCGTGTTATATGGTTCAAAAGATTTAAGGTCTTTAGATCATAAATAATAATAAAAAAGTGCACGCCGTCTCAAGTTATAAATCAGACTTTTCCAAATGAAATTTTAATTTAATTTAAAAAAAATTTATCTAATTATTTTTAAATGTTTAATTATAACACTTCGTAAACCATAGACACACGTTTTTAATCACTTCTGTAATTGTTATTTCTATCGTTTCCGTGGAAGTTTCAACTGGGTCTATCGCCAAGTTTCCATAAGTTTCCATCGGCTAGCGATGATCAAAGTTAGTGAAAATGTACTAGTAGGCGACATAGTCTACGACCGTTTACTAGCGCTAAATTTTGCGAAAACAAAAATTTTAACTTCTTTACTTGGTATTACAGGTTTCAATTATCTCGGTATGAAATATTTGTCTTTATTTTTCAAGAACTAATTTATTTCTTGTAGACGCATATTGTTACTTAATTATATTTCTTATATTTATTTAGTTCATTTATTAAAAAGTATTAATTATTTTTATGTCTTGGAACCTTTTTCAAATTGGTGTTTAAATTACCTTTGTCTCAAATATAGACTCTTTTTAGTGTTTTAGTAAAATTTATGAGTTTAAATTATTCTGATTTAAGATTTTATTTTGGTGTATATTCGATTTCTTACAAATGTATTTTCGGTGAAAGTAATTGGCAATCAGCATAGTTCAAACCGCTAATGTTACTAATTGTTACTGGTATTTTCTCGAATATTGGTTCTCATTATTCTTTTATACCAAACTTCGAGGCCAAGGTATTTTTCTTGAAAATTTTTTCGTAAATTATTTCTCCCAAAAATTATTTAATTTAACTATAAATGTGATTAGTAATTTAACTAGATAATTTAGTTAGTAATGGAATAGTAAAAAAAATATGCAATTATAACAATTCTTTTAAAAAAATCATTGGAATTTAGAATTCGTAGAAACCTTTAATTGTTTCTCCAACTGCCTTCTTTTGTGTGTGGAGATGAGGTGTCCACGCACGGTTGCAATACGCAACACGGCAGGGTCGCGGGCAACTGCTCGCTGACCTGCCGTGAGAGAGCCGCTAGGGCTCGACACTGATTGATAATGGCTTGTCTCGCAGGAGAATGGACGGAGAACAGACGGGGACTGGACTCGGTCGGCACTCCCCATATCCGCTTGTATAGTTGATAGCAATATAAACCGCAATTTTTTTGGAAAATATAATGCTGATACAAGTCTATTGGCTGCTATAAGTTTTATCAAGCAATGAACTTGTTAAAACAAAATAAAAACAAAAATGTTTAAGTACTATAGTTTTTATATAGATAAGCCAAAGAGTAGTTTTACTTGAGGTTTTGTTTGTCAAAAAGTATATGCGAAGATCATTCAGAAGTGAATTTTGCACAATATTCATATTTTTTATCTGACCTATATTGACACTGTATTTGTTGAATATTTCGTGTACTAATTTCTTTTTTTCATATTTTGAGCCTTTTATAGAGCAAGAAGTTCAGTTTCTAAGAAGTGTAAACTACCTTCCAAGAATTCGTTAATCCTGATTTAATTATGAAGACTATTCCTTATAAAAAAAGTGTATCAGAATATGACCTTATACTTTGACCCAAATACTTCTTGTATAACATTAAAGTTTATAAATATACATATTTCAATTAAGGAAAAATGTAATACAAAGAGTTTTAGAAGGTTTAAAAATCAAAACTAAACCACAAACTTGTATGGTTTAGTTTATGGATATAGTTCAAAATTTATAGACTGCCCTCTAGCAGGTCATGAATTTTGGTTCCTCGAGAATCAGCTATAATTTCATACGTTTTGCTGATAATTAAAAATATCTATTAATAAGGCTGTGGCACCACACCTATAGCGAAGAAGAAAACCGAAATATTTAGTACTCTATTTGCTGAGGATACAAATAAGTTCTAATATCATTATAGTATGGTAATTTCGCAGTTAAATATTTAACAGTTGTATATATTGAATATATTTGGCGTTAATTTCGTAAAAATTCATTATTCACATTTAAATGAAACTACGTGATGTATTATTATTTCTACTTTCTTTAAGTTCTTTACCACGACCTAGGTTTCGTTGTAATACAACATATTCAGGTGGGTTATTAGCAAAGATCTTTGCCGTGGCAAAGGTCGTGGTAAAGAACTTAAAGAAAGTAGAAATAATAATACATCACGTAGTTTCATTTAATTGTGAGTTGTATATATAATGATTCATATAATAAGTAAAATATAGCAAACAATAATTTTAAAACGGAAGTAATTCTGTTCTCGCTCCATGAAATCCTGATTACCCATCATTTTTTATAAAGCCAGCATGGGTATTTAGATTTGTAATGCTGTTAATTTTTTTATTATTCATTTTTTACGATTTTTAAAAAGAGAGGTCGGATTTCATTTTTAAATATTTTTAAGAAGTAAGGACGGATTTTATTAGAATAAAACTTTCTTTCATTAATATTTTTAAATAAATGTTGTTGACATTTTCAGGTTCTTTCAATTATATTCAAATTCACTGCAGAAGCAATCTCCATATTCTCTGCCTTCTTTTGAATATTTTAAAGTACTATCGTCAGAATCTTAACGTTAGGTGCGCATGATCTTGGACTTCATTCTAAAAACTTCTTTTTCTATTGACCCCAAAACCGTGAAGGAATGTTTTACGAATATTCCTTTATAGTTCATGCTACCAAACTCTGGAATAAGTTGAATCTAAATTGATATCTGGAATATGCTGCTAAAGAACTTATGAAAAAATTCCTTTGGAATATCTAAAATACCTCAGAAAAGAATTCCATTTGTAAACCCCGTTCGTTCTCTCGCTGGTTTTTATTCATCTAACCTATCTCTCTTCATTATTCTTGTTAATATATTATATTTGTGTACATTAATAAAAATACATATTTTATTAATTACTTGTTACCCGCTATTGTTTGTTTTCAGCTTATTAGTTTTTATTTCACCTGTTCTTTTATATTATTCTGCAATTATATCCTCAATCTGTTGCAGTCTTCCAAAAAACAATATATTTTACAATTTCCTGTTTTAATTGACTGGAGGACATTTGCCTGTTGCAATAAGTACGCCTTATTTGTTCGTAAATTAAAATCAATATACTTATCGATATTAATAAATAAATTTAAAATATGGCCTTCTGTAAGCCACTTTACAGACAGAGCACTATATTTACGCTCACAAAATAAGAATATTAGTTTGTCTACAACATACTTACTCTTTTCTCACTTTCTTTATATTCCAGGTATGATCGCCACCTGAAGCTACTTTCTTGTTATATATTGACGATCACAAAATAAGATAACTGGTTTGTCTACGTCATATTTAGGTCTTTTCTCACTTTATAGTCTGGGTATGATCGCCGCCTAAAGCCACTTTTTGTTCATTTTATTATAGTAAACTTGTCTATTAAATATGATTGTGTGTTCCATTTTCTAACATAGTTAGAGAAACCCAAAGAAGAATTTCAATAATGGCACAATTTCCTATTTATTTTGTTTTGTCATTACATATTACACGTACAGTCGTTAAAGAATGCGACTGTCTAATTTAATTAGTTCAAAAACATTGAAATTAATTTTTACAAGGATTTACTTTAAACGTTTTTTTTTTACTTTGGATAATTATCACGTTTTTTTCTTACTTGGAAGTTATGAAAATGAAAAAGGAAGTATTTGAACTAAGAATTATAGTTTACGACTATTGTTTAATTTTTCTTCTTTATTTTCCATGCAATGCTGATGGGACCAGTGTGTATGATTCTCTTTAATATTTTAATTTATTTTCACTACACTTTCACTCCTGAGATGTTAGCAAGTTTTATCAATCATTAATATAGACAGACTATGTCTTGACAAATATGTACGACTATTTTCTTTTGATCATTTTATTTACGAAACATATTTTCCTCTCATTAAAGTTTCCCCACATTTTTTTCTCAAATTTGTCATCTATTTTTGTATAATGATGTTATTACTCATCACTATATTTTACAACAATTCCGCATATATTTGTCAATATATCTTCCGATATCTATTTAATTAATAGTTTAAGAAAGCTGAAGATTTCATATGTGGCTATTAAAGGCAAAGCTGTTACAAATCAGACCACAGACTCAATCGTCAGATCGAATCCGATCGTGTGTAGACCAGACCCTACTAGGCGAATGGCCACTGCATCGAGGCCCGCTGAATAATGAATAAGGAGCGGATCAATGGATCTGGAGCTATGAAGGTAATGGTTCCATAAGGTGGGTGTCTTTGATTCGGTCATATAAAAGAATTGATAATATGTTAATAATTGAAATAGGTGTACGTGTTGCTAAATTTAATGTATCTGTCCAACATGTAAACTGCGGTTAGTAAATATTTTAATAAAGAATGAATGCAATAAAATGTGGTGTTTAATTTCTTTATATTTAGTTTATATGTAAAATTTCCAAAATCTGTAGTTCCTATATGCAATCTATATTTAAATATTCCTTATTCAGATAATAAAACTGCACTAAAAGTATCGGTATTTATTTTAAAATTTCGATTTCAAATAATTTAAAAAAAAAATTTGTTTAAAAATTTAACGAAACTGTTAGTACATAATTCTTAGGCGCGTTGAGCGATTTTTGGTAGGGGATAATCTTATGAGTTCGCGTCACCGATATGCTAATATTAACAGTATACTGTAGCTACGTGAGTATGACGTATTACGCTTGGTCAGCAGTGAAAACATAACATCTACTGTTCTGACACTAGATTTTCGTACGCATAGCGGCCTGTGTACACGTATACACATATAAACACTAACATATTGTATATTATTAACTGTATGATGTGCGTATGGGACCATTTTTGGATGGGTAAAACATTGTGAGTTCGCGTCACCGACATGCTGTAATAGCAGTATATCTGTACCTATAGGGGTGACGTTTGTGCAACATTAGTATTGTGTATAACATTATATGTATTATATAATATGTGCAACATTAGTATATGTATATATACAAGTAAAGTTAAACTGACTGCGTGGAAAGTTCAATGTATGTATACTGTGCATTATTCAAACTCTGTTTTAGTTAATTGTTTAATTGTAGGATCACTGTGCAGTACTACACTTAGTACTAAATATCCTACAATTTTTATACAGAATAAAACAACATCATATAACAAAAACAAAGCATTTATTTTCAAATGTTTCCAAAATTCCTTATTGATATTTGTGTTTTAAAATTTTTACATTATTTATTTTTATAGTATTTGACCTCTGCAATACATCATGTAATGAGTATTTTATAGTGGCTTACGAGTTATCTTACTACTTGTGGTAAAACAGATTTCTAGTCATTCGATAATAATTTTGTCACTGATTTTAAAATTAAAAATTTACGTTAGTTCATAATTTGAAGTTTTCACTTCTATAGGCAGTCCCCATGACCGCCTATGTTTTTTTTACAAAAACATGTTATTCGTTTTTGAAATTATACTTCTTTAGGCGCGTTATGAAAAAATGATGAGAGTGAAATTTTAAGATTCGTCACACACAAGTTACAGTATGCAGTTGCAGCGGTTGCAGTCTCGAAACAAAAGCTATTGGCACCATCGTCGCCTCTGTTCACTGTTTTCATATTCATAATATTTATCCACATATTTCTAGTGTCTCCATTCACACACGTGTTTTAGTTTCATATAAGTGCGATTTATATATGTGCTGATAAATTATATTCAGTAGTGATTTAAATTCAATATTTTGATTAATATATTTACTATTCGTAAATATTAGTGAAAAAATTGTGTTTATAGACTTTTTCAAGTGCTCCAATATAATTGAGGTTATCTATCCGTATGTTTTATTTAATGATGTCAAAGAAGTATAACTTCTCACGCGCGTACATAAGTACACGCACCCTTTTTTTATTATATTGAAATAAAAATTATTGAATGGAATATGACCGTTTCACCTTTATGAAAGTACTCGTAATATTATGTATTGCAATTATTTAGAGTCCGACAAATCCTTAAATGAATTGCGACAAAATTGTGACTATATTAAAAAAATACATTCATAACTTGGTCAACTATATAATATATGGAAACGACATGAGAAAAAGCTTTTAATGTAAGTTTGCTTGTGTGTACGAACGTTTTTTAAATTTCTATTATATATAATTCAATTTTCATTTATTTTTTAAATCTCTATATAGATACTCGTTGATCTTTCTGAAAACTTTCTCTCAAAAAAATAGTAAAGATGAATATAATATTTTAACGTATAATATTCCCGAATTAATAACATTTTGTATGCAACATTATGGCGAATAATTTTCAGAAAATAAGGAATAACTCTCTGCACACTTACGCTCTTTTATGCTGTGGCAGCAAATCTAGTTACAAAAGTTTTGCGTCTACTTACGCATTGCTGTATGATCAATACATGTATTACTTTTTTCTAACAATCAAATAACACAAAAAGAAAGGGTTTCAAAATCATACCTACGGCATTATTGTATGCATAATAATGATGAAAAATATTTTAAGTATATGTGTATATATGTATATATATATATATATATATATATATATATATATATATATATATATATATATAAACACTCTTCAGGAAATTTCAGGAGATGTTAGTCTCATAATTGGATTGCTGGTGTGTGCTTATACTTTCACGAATAGTTAGTTACCTTCAGTATAAGTGGTTGATCTCATCACTACAAAGTAGATCTCAAACTAAATTTCCAACGGCCCTGTCGTCATACCTTTCTATTTGTAAAAAAAAATTATTTGGTCCATTTTTCATTAAAATTACAACAATCGACTTGATGGTACCTGCGTGAACAAAGTTATTTCATAAAATTTATTATTTTTTCCAAATCGCATTATTGTATTATATGTAATGTGTAACTGCAAAACTTATATAATCCCAATGACAAAATAAACATTCCATGGAATTATAGAACCGTTTGTCACAATAATAGAAATGGCGAATATTTAAAACTTAACACAGGGAACTTCTATATTTCTGTGTAAAATTAGAAAATTGCTGTTTTCAAAAACGTAAGAAACATTTTCGGTGTATTTAGTACCATGTAATGTTTTAAAATAAAAGAAGCACATATGGAATTTAATTTCTTTTTCACTTTTATATAATTAAAATCTCATTTTATAAAGTTATATTTTAATTAGTTGTTTTGTAGCTGCCCCAGATGCGTTGGTTTTGCAGTATTAACGAAGTCTATTCATATTTAATATCATCACAATAACCGTGTCAAATGGTCAAAAGTTTATTCATGAATACTTTTGAAACCATAACACGATTGATAATATCTCTTGAAAGTAGCATTCTTTCTATATGTTTATGTTTATATGTTTTTTTATTCTTTTTCCTAGGTGTCTATTAAAATATGCACACATTATAAAATGCGTATTGCGTATATCATGCAAGAAATTACAATCGTTTCCGCAAAAAAGGTAAAATGAATTTATCCACTTACGTCAAGAATTTATCTACTTATGTTAAAAAGAACAATCAGAAATTCAACTTCCGGGAGGTGGATAAAAATCATCATGCAATATTTTATATGAATGGATTATAATGTAATACAATAGCTTATACTTAAATTATCACGTAATATGTGCAAAATGGAAATATGTATATTAATTCATAATTCAATATTACAGTTATGTCTCGGCTTTAATGGCTACAGTCAATTGCCTGCATAAAACTATAATTTAATTCTAATTTATTCATGAAATATCCTTGCGTCTTCAAATTATGTATGAATTTTATTAACAGAGATTCGTAAAATTATGTATGTAAACATAATTTTACTGACCGACTTACCGTAGAAGTGCCTTAAAATATTTCCGTTAAATTACATTTGTTACCTATAGCAACTGCATAGCTATTATCTCTTAATTCTTAGAGACTACTCCAGGACATTTTCCAAATTTTCAAAATAAGTATGCAAACTAAAAGTCATGTTTCAATAAATATCTGAGTCCTAGAGTCTCAGAGACTCGGCTATAAGTATTTACTTCAAAAATTATTTTACAACCAGTATTTTCATCTTAATTTAATTATGAGTCCACCCTCTTGTTTATATCTAATATAGGGTATATTTCTCTCCAACTAATCTGTGTAGTTTTTATTTCAATCACCCTTTCTGAATTACTCCATATACATAAGCTAGCAGGCATGCTTCATGTTCACACTTTTATTTGAATAACTGGTTCATACTTTTATTTATTATAATAATTTTATTTTTATGAGAAACACACTTTGATAATCGTCGCTAAATTAAGTATTTTATTGTGCATTACTTTGAACATGGCCAATAGTTTTTTATTAATATGGCCACGAGCAAGCTATATTGTTATCCATTTATTTCTTTTATCTGTACTGTCGTGTGACGTAAGAAGAAAAGACAAAGCTTTATTTTCATGATTTTTGCTGTTATGGTTGTCGCCTGATCCAGCACCTAAACCATTGGACTTATTTGAACAAAGTGTTTTTCTACAGATTTTTTTTACAAATAAATTATCCAAGTGTAAAATTTGCTAACTTCCTAATAGTAAAATGTTAGCAACACGATAAAAACTTATTGCAATTGACCTTTAGGTGGCGCAGGGGTTACGTTTTTTTAAGTTAGCAATCCAAAACAAATTATAGGATGATGGCTCATTAATTATAAGATTATAAGTCTCAGCCATGTAAATGGCTACAATTCTAAAATGATTTATCATCTAATATTTGTAATAAATTGTTGACATATTGTCAAATTTGGTTGTTAAGCAATTAGCAATCAAAGTTCGTTTTCATCCTTTTTTATTTTATGGCTTTAAAATATGGGGCAAAAAGAAATTAGTTTTTTTTTTAAATTAACCTTTTTATTTTTCACACCTTAACAATATATTTAACTCATTTTCTCGGAAAAAATTGATTAAGGTATCTCTCGTACAAAATGAAGTAAATTGTGCGCGTTCGTACAGCGGCGTAGTGCTTTATTGCTCTACAATAAATAAATACTTTACATGCCAAACATATAATGAACCAAAATTTGTTTAATGCGATGTTATTAAACCATACATACAGGTTGGGAAAGAATATGCAGCGTGAATGTACCGTTTATTTGGTTTTATTATTAATATCATCGACTGATGAAACAAAGTTGGAATAATTTTTTAATATGCAAATTATTTAATATGTAACTAGCTCTTTACTACAAATATTTAGTAAAATATTTTTATATCAGTTGTGTATTAAAATTATTGTGTGTACCACATAATATGATAGTTAAGTAATTAGTTTAAGAATTAATTTTGTGTTTTAACAATTTTCAAATCAGTCTTCAATATTTTGTATAATGCAATATTATAATAATGTGGGCCACTTCGCTGTTGAATGCAATGAAATGTAAAATTAAAAATGTAGATTTATTCTTTTAACCAAATAACTTCTTTGTGATTTGAAGTATCAAAAATCCTAAACTTTTTACAAATATAATTGTTTATAATAATCTTTAAGTATTTAAAGTCAGTCAACATCAATCACGAAGAGGACAAAATCGCCTAAATTCTAAGTAATTTTTGCATAGAACTGTAGGCCCATTAATAATATTATCAAAAATCATATATATATATATATATATATATATACATATATATATATATATATATATATATATATATGTATATATATATACACAAATATATATATATATATATATATATATATATATATATATTTTGTGTGTGTGTATATCTTGCAGAACTTCCCTTGATACTCTTAATATTTTCATCCAAACCAATTTATTTTTCTTCTCTTTCTGAAATAAAACATAGCGGCAATAATTTCAAATCAGAATTAAAAAGCTATGGAATGTTTACTGGGTTCTTTAGAATTATGTGTGTGTGTATATCTTGAAGAACTTTACCTTGATACTCTTAATATTTTCATCCAAACCAATTTATTTTTCTTCTCTTTCTGAAATAAAACATTGAGGCAATGATTTCAATTCAGAATTAAAAAGCCATTAAATGTTTACTATGTTCTTTAGAATTATTTAAAAAAAATATTATATTAAATAATATTTTAAACTGAAACCATGAAAACAACTGTAAAATCCATTTATTTATAGGATTTATTTTATAAAAACTTTATTAATTTTTTTCCAACCAACACTTTTACATCATATAACTTTTCAACTGAAAATTTAGGCCTTTGAACTAATTTAAAGGATGTCATATATATCAAAATAATAACTCCATCTTTTCTCAATTTCTATGAAAATAACGACAATTTCTTTAAAAAAAACTTATCGAAACTTATATCTTGCGCGTAAATGTAAAAAGCCTGCCTGTCTTTTCTTCGACGCCATTATTAACAATTCTAAGTTAGGGAGAGACAAATTACAATCTATTTTTAATTACAGAGCAATCTATTATATTACAGACAATTACGATAAGTAATAATATATAATTACCAATGTACAATTAATAAATGTACCATAACTCTGCCCAACATATCAACACGCCACTGTGGAGCTAGCTACCGTATAATGACGTCTATCATCATTGAATATAATTTAACGCTTGCAAATTTTAAATGACTTAATACGTATTGCACGCTAGCATTTTTCCCCGTTACACAAATTATATGGGAGAGCCGCTAAATGGTGAATTATAGCCAATTATGTCGACGAACTTCGTATTGATTGGTCGATATTACTTAGTGGGTAAGCTCTCAATTATTTATTCAAAAATATTCCTATCGTTAAGTGTATAGCGGGAGGCATTATCTTAGTGTGCCATTCACAATCGTAATAATTTAAAGTGTGATAGCAACATTATAAATTATAATGAATTATAAATTTTCAATTCCAACTAAGCTATAATCAGCATTGATGTATCGATTTCCTTGATTTGTAATAAATAACAACTAGCTACTGTTCCGGTATCGACTGGTAGACTTAATATAATATTTCCATAACGTAATTGCTATTTACTGAGCGTAATGATAAGATGTGTCCAAATGAACGTTTTTAGTAAATCAATATGCAATGAAAATTAAAGGGAGCTTGCCTATAATTTTCGAATAATACAAATATATGAATGTTTTGTAAATATTGATAAGATAAAGAAGAAACAACTTATTTTGGTAGTCTTTTACGGGCTTTCTGTACGTTTGTTCTGACATCAAGTTTTATGAAGCTTTCAGTTTTATTAACCTTAGAATCTAACTTTATAAACAGGATTTTCGTTATTAAATTATTTATTTTAGAACCTTTTAAGATAATGATCATAAAAATAATCATAAATTAGCAGTAGATCATGACGTTTTAAAACATCGAGTATTTTTATATACTTATAAAGTTATGAAATAAGTAATTAATTGAATTTATAAGTACACAACAGTAACATTATAAAGTGTAATATTTACAACATAGATAAAAATAAGAACACAAAAAGGTAAGTTATTAAAACATTGATTATATCATTCTTTTAAATCTTCAGATAGTTACTAATATAAACTTAAAATACCTACAATAACAAAGTTGTTTTTATTGTTCCAAAAATAAAATGAATTTAAACGGTCTAGGATTTCAGTCCCAGAAAAGAGCACAAAGCAAAATATGAGTCCCGTTTCTTCAGTATCTTCCCAAAATTTATATTTACACGATTTATTGCAGTTACCAATAGCAATCCTCCAGAGAACTTCTCAGTCTACGCCAAGATCCATGATATAATAATAATCATGAGTCATGATTGAATAAATATGATCGCGAATATACTTATAGTGTTATGACCCTTAAAATATCATTTCATTTTCGTAGATTTTAGTGCTTTTCAATTTCTTAATTTTCCAAAATTGCATCCAATTAAAATCATAATGATTTCAATCAAAAAACCTAAGAAATAACGAAGAGATTTGAAAAATTATGTAATGAGTTCAGTACTGCTATAAATACACAAAAAAGAAGATAATTTATTTAATTTGTCTATGTATTAGATGAGCTGTAGTAGCCTCCCGAAATAACACATCAGCCTGGTTAATAGTCACGTATATAAGTAAAAGGAAACCAGAGAACTTTTCTAATAACCTCGCCTACATTTCCTAATAACATCGCCTAATTAATTACAAATATACTATTTAATTATTCGCAAATTTTGTATACACAGAAGCCAATATTTCAACACGACTGCCAAGAAATAAATGTAGTTTAATACAACATCATTATTTCTATTCTGATACCCAAATAATTTAACTTTTTTTACATGTTCCTCAATAACCTCAATAATGTATATTTTTCAATATCGAAGTATTTTAAATTTTTAATTAATGAATACTGGCACAAAAGAAAACACAAAGGTTTCGTGTGATAAATAACTGAATTCTAATTACTTATATGTACTGTTCACACCAATGACCAAATCGTTAAAGCCTTCTCTTGAAATGGCATGAGTTCTTCACCTTTAGCCAAAGCACGTACTGATAGCTTAACGATATTATCCGGAACTGTGATCTGAAGGCTAATGTCTACTCATGCGTCATGCGTTAGAGGTAGACCTTTTGTTAGTACATTTTATTTTAGTTATTAGATGTTTTTCAATGACTTTTTGCATTAATCTTTGACACTTATAAATACATAAATCTGTTTATTTAGACAGATTGCTGATTTAATAAATAGCTATTACTTTTGTATATCTATTTATTTTTTCACGTCTTTTTTCACTGAAAAAGACGTGAAAAAATAATTCCGTCTTTTGCACGAAAGCAATAATGATGGAACCGACATAATACTCCAAATATTGAAAAGATGCTGCATTATTTTATAGGGTCCATCTTCCATGTAGCACTAACTAGGTATTAGTGTTATTATTAATTTTAATGTATTGGTAGAGAAAATAAGAAAGAAATTTCTAGTTAGACGTGGCTGACGACAATGGCCACATTATCAGAAAAAAAATTATTGAATTAATATTTTTTTCGACTTCAATCTTGCAAATTGCTTTGCAAAATTTAATACAATCTTCAATGGATGCATCTTTGAAGGTATTTTTTTATATCGATGACAATATTAGTGAAGTTCGTAATTTTAAAAAACTTAGGACAAACTATCCTTATATATAGTGTTACATGTATAATAATTATTATTATTGAAGCCTCTTGTATTTTTATTACGACCATCAATAAAAATTATTATCAATTGTTTAGGTTGCTAATAATTATATATAGAACGCAAAAAATAATCCCAAAATTTAATACAATCTTCAATGGACGCATCTTTGAAGGTATTTATTTATATCGATGACAATATTAGTGAAGTTTGTAATTTTAAAAAACTTAGGATAAACTATGCTTATATATAGTGTTACATGTATAATAATAATTGTTATTGAAGCCTCTTGTATTTTGATTACGACCATCAATGAAAATTATTATCAATTGTTTAGCTTGCTCATAATTATATATAGAACCCAAAAAATAATCCCAACTTATACTATAACAGTGAAAGTCCAAGCAATATCAAACTAAACGCTTGAAGCGTTTGATTTTAGGTATTTATAAGTTTGTATGGACGTCTGTTACATAAGATCGCCGTAACGGCTTTAGCAATCCATTAATATAATAAATACAAGTCTTAATGTTTGTTACTCAATCACACATGAAGAGCTAAGACAGATTTTTATGCTTATTAATGACTTTAAAGCATAAGCTACTTTTTAACCTAAAATATCGTGATCCTTGTGGAATGAAATTCGGTTCTTTAATTAAATAATAAAAATTTAGTACCACAATATGTCAAAAGACAACACAACTGGGATATTATCTATTTTACGTGTACCGAGAGCTTAAAATATGGACGTAAATGTCGTTGCATCAATCTAAAATCCACGCTGGCAAAGCTGTTTGCAAAATACGGTTTGAATTAATTTTAGTACAGAAACTGTTTATGGCCTGGATAATTTTAATCTTACGTGCCGTGGATAATTTACGTGGATGTCTTACGAAATTATGCTATTTATATCACATCCCAAAATTTTCATCCCAAGATTTTACTGTCACATCCCAAAATTTTCAAATTAGAAACAGAAGTGTACATGTGTGACTGATAAGTAAATATCTTTGAAGAGCAAAAAAAAATTGTAATAAAAGTTAGGTGGAAAAATATGGTTACAAAATCTCTATAAAGGTGTATACAGATCAGTACGCATGTTCTGCACCTAATTTGTTATTATAAAAAAAACTCTGGTTTAATAAAAATATAAAATTTTGCGCACAAAATCTTATGTACATGAAAATAATAATTGTCTTTCAATTAAAAATTATTTAATTTTCGTCAATGATTCACTGGGTAGTGTCCCGATCCGTGATCAGGATAGTCTTCTTCGATAGTGTGTGCCATAAACCCTACATTTAATTCACGTTATGAAGTTTTATTAAATCGCTTTATAATCAGCTTGGACTTTCAAAGGCACAGATTCCGAAAACGACCACCCAAATCCATTTCCACCTCAGCTGATAACATTATTTAAAAAATCCTTTAGAGCATGTTTAATTTTCCATCAATCACACTGTCTCAATATCTGTTACGCCTTTCAAAGCGGATTGAAATTAATTATTGTTACCATTCAAGAGCAAATTGTATTCATGTCAGTGTGGCCGCCGACAGGCCGGAGGTTGCGGCGGCGGGCGCCCGCGGGTCGCTCGCCCGCCGTCGCCTGTCGCTGCCTTAAGGTCTAGTTCCGCTGCGAGCTATAATTGTGAGCGATGTGATAGAAACAAAACTCCTTTACAGCTTCTTTTTTCACTTATTGCATTTAAATGTTGCATGTGAAGCACTCTGAAATACAATGCAAAACTTTGATCAATCATAATTATAAGAATTACATGATTTTTCTAGTTTTTGGTTTCTTATACAATATAGCACTTTGAATATCCTTGAAACTTTTTCATTTGGGATCTCATTAATTTCATTTAATTGAATGGATCAAGATTATTCCTTTTTGCATTTTAATCACTTGAGAAAGTACTTATAACTTGTCCGGGTTATTGATTACAGGGCAAGATATACTTTTAGACATATTTTCTCTGAGTAATATTGACCTTTTATTTCCGCAGTATTATAGATAATAGTATTATTATTCATAATACATGTCGCCTCGTATCATCATCGGTATTTGAGAACACTGTGTAATTGATTAAGACAAATATATGTTATGTTCTCTAAATTTATCTGAAAGTAAGTTTAAAAATAACAGGTCCTTTTTTATAGATTACTTTATTTTTTTTCTCTTTTATTTAATTTAATCAATCCAAAATATCATACCATTAATAAGATTATAACACCGATACTAATTTTAAGATTGCGGGTAAGTGTTTTATCACGGATTTTTATTTAACTTATTCACTATTATGTCGAGTAAATAATTTGTTATTACTTGCCTGTTTTTAAAAGTGGTTAAATAGAGAATATTGAAAATAAATTCAGGTTACAATATCAATTGGATTTTAATAGTTCTCTTAAGACTACGGTATCTTTATATGTTTCTGTAGTAAATTATTTTTTTTCGTTTTTATTTTTTGCCAACCTATTACATAATTAGTGTACAAATGGAAATAAAGTTACATAAACATAATAATTACAAATGGAAACAGTATTAGCATTACTCATTTAAAAATGATATCTCGTTTAACCTTCAAATATATAGTATATACCATTTAGTTTCAGCACAGAAACTAACTTACAACATTTTCGCTAATATGTGTAATTACTGAATAGAATAGAGTCTGAAAATTTTGAAGCACAACTTAAACTGATTTTCTAAATTACCAATTCGTCTTTTGAATAAATTAAGGAACACCTCTCGTTTTGTCGAACGGCTTAACGATAACTAGTAAAACAGGATTGTCTTAGTAAATTCGCTAATATTTGGAAACACATTAAATTTTATTAAATGAAAATAACTTTTTAATGTTAGGACAATATAATTACATCAACTATTGAAAAATATACCCTTCATAAATTTATCGTTGTGTTAGAGACTAAAAGGTATCCTAAATATTTACTCCTTCGAGACATTTTTGGAATTAACATGGTCTATTCGTAATTACTACTTTATAAAAATGTAATATAAAATTCAGACAGGCTCAAAAAACGTAAAAGAGTAATTGGGGATAGGAAAATATTTAAAAATTTGAGGAAAATCACATGTTTTTGACGTCATTTAAGGATGTACACGTATGTGTAACTCGGAATATTTACGAAAATATACTCTTTTAAAGACCAACTTTATTCAATACTTCTATCTATTTTTAATGAATACTATTTTTTTCTAAAGCTAACCTATTTTCCTATACTGGTTGCCAACATTACAATGTTAACTTTCCTTCTTTAAACATTGGATAGACTTGAGGGTATTTGTAAAAGTGGTTTAGTGTTTGTAGACTTCAATTACCTTATGCTAAACGAGTAAGAGCAATAATGCAACAACTAAACAAAGAAAAGCCTAATCAGATTTCAAAGGAGAATTTGTAAGAAACCAACTTAAACAAATATTATGTGTATCTTATGATCCATTAACTTATGAAATACATATATCTTTTGCGTTAAATAGGTAGCGTTATTGTAATACTCCGTTGAGGGGTTTATACCCTTACAGAGAATCCCCCTCGACTGACACACCGTGCTGCCGGAGATTGTTCAAACTTTCAAATAAAATTTGCGAGAATTTTACCAAACTTACTTTACTCCTATTGTTTTCCCTCTTGCCATTAACGCTTTCAACTGTTTATATGGGCACGTATTATAAGTTCAGAAGAATTTCAGTACAGAAAATACTTTAAAATTGGCTGAAAGAACCTCGTTTTTTTTAGAACCTCGTTTCGTTTTAAGTAACAAATTTACATGCATATACATAGAAGTTATTGTCATTCATTATTCATTAACGAAGAAATTGATAAAATAATTTATTAAATATAATGAATGTGGTTATGAAATTAAGTTAGCTCTCGGATATGGTTATAAAATAACCATAACGCTAACGGATATGGTTATAAAATTAACTTAGCTCTTGATATATAACTGAATGTAGTAAATTTCAGTTTTTCACTTGATAATTCCAATATAATATTTTCAACGTCTTCGCGCAGTATAAGTCATCTTGACGAAATTTACACATATAATAAAATTGTTACATAGTAAATTCTGTAGATGGAAAATATTTTAAAAAGAGTGATTGATTTAGCGTACAGAATGATAATATAAGCCGGAAAATTTTTTTTTAGAGTTCTTGTCTATTTTTCTGTTTGTTAATTTGTGCGTCAGACACAAAAAATCTACTCAACGGATTTTGATGAAATTTGGTATGGTTATAGTCTATAATATAATTATAAACAGCAATATATAAGAGGAAAAACATTTTTTATTCCGACGTTAACGCCAGTGAAGTCGTGGAGAACAGCTAGTATTAAATAAAATTATTCCAAATAATACGTATAAAGAATATTAATTTATATACATTAATTAAAGTTTATGACGTTATTATTGTTAAGACAGAACAGAAAATGTTTTATATTTTTTAATTGACAAAATTTTCTTTTATATACATCATTCTTTGTTCTATTTTCTCACATGAATATCATATATGCGCTATTCCTCCATTGAAGAGTTATGTTTTTAGCTAAAATAATCGTTAGATTAATTTGGTAAATAAACCGATTAACACAACACTATTCCCGCCCGCAGGTACCAATACGCACAACATTATCGCAATCTCGACATCACCTGAAACGTAAGAAGCGATGGATCCGAGCATAAAGAAATAATAAATGATTTACCTCGTGCGAACAAATACGGCGACCTACCTAGCCGGCCCCGAGACTGAGTGAAGCAAAGCTCGCAAACAACATGAATAGCTTTAATATCTGTTTCCATTTAGCGGAGCTTTTTATTCGTCCACCGCCTACGACCGCTAGTTTCTTATCATAATCGTGGCGCGGGTTCATTAATAATATTCGTGAGGGCTAAAAGGAAAGAGCGGACTGGGCTCGGTCGTCGCGTTTTTATTTAGACATTAAATGCTTTCACAAATATGAGGCGAGTCCGACAAAGTATTTTTATTGATTGATCGAAACGCATTCGCTTCCGCCACTTTCAGTTTCGACTGCCTCGTCCGTTAATTTTCCGATTGGGTTCGATTGTGGCGTATTGTGCTTTTTTCTGATGAAATTAAACTTCTAATATAATATCTGAGTGGCAAGCTTAGTTAATGAAATAGAAGTAATCTATGCAAATAATGAAAGTGTAACATAGTGAATTCTGTACATTGAAAATATTTGTAAAAAGTGATTGATTGAGCCTATAGAATGATATCAGAAGCCAAAAAAACTTGTTTTTAGAATTGTTGTCTGCCTGTTTGGATGTTAACTTGAGCGGGTACTACACAAAATCTACTGGACGGATTATGATGTAAATCGGTATGGTAATAGATTATGACCAAGAGCAATATATGAGAGAAAAATTAGTTTTTTCTTATTCCGAATTTTATGAAATTTTGTATGGTAATAGTATATACCCAGGAACAACACATAAGAGCAAAACAATAATGATTTTTATTTATAATTACATGGAAACGAAATCGTAGGCGCTGCTAGTATAAAATATAATGGCAAGTAATGGAGAAGGTCGACGTTTTCTTTTGTCTTAGTAGAGATGAACGCCAGACTTTGACAAAATACTTAGTATTACGCTCAAGGTTGAAGCATGATTTTATGTACTACATGCTACGGCAAGATGACAAAATATGGTAATACTCTATCGATTTATGGATTTATCGATAATTATGAGAGACCTAATGAAATATAAAATGGTGAAATAAAGTTAATTTGAGAAATTTATTTTATGCTACGTACCTATATTTACCCCAGGGTTTATATATAGACACCTATATATATATATATATATATATATATATATATATAATGATTTGGAAAGTAAATTAAGTTAGAAATAATAATTATCTATTCGTTTCGTCGGTTTTGAAATTTTGATTTCCTGTCAGACAGAAGATTATTTTAGTATTTTAAATTAAAAAATAAATTAAATTTAAAATTAGGTTTTATTGTTTTAAAAATTTAAATGAATACTCAGCATTAAATTTAATATAAACCCTTGGAATAATAAATAGTTAAATTTATTAAAACGATCTATGAATAACTGAAAATTTATTGTAATGTATTAATTTAAACTACTTAATAAATGATAAAATAATAATATAACGCAAATAAATACATATGGAAACTTAACCTCACTTAGAGAAATACACATAAAATATATTTTAAAAATTAATTATATTATATAAATAATAATATTTCTAAGCACTATTTCTATCAGGAATATTCACAATAAATAAATGTTTTTTTAGTTTATAGGCCACTATTACATTCAAAATTATTTATAAGTACAGATATAACTTAGATTTGTATGAATACAAAACACGTATTTTGCGTTTACAAATACCTCAATAACTATCATGAATATAGTATCAGTCACATGTAAATAAACGAGTATTTTTAGTGAGTAACTTCATCCTGTCAATTTTCGGTGCATCGTACTTTCGCAAATTTTTAGACATCGTAAAATTTCAATCTAATCATTTTTTCGTAACGTGTTTAAAGAAGTATAACCTCAAAAATATTTGAATATATTAAATATATCTAATCACAAGTAAGTAAAGAAGAATAAAAGTATGTTAGAGTGACAATTGTATTCTTTATAGTTTTATAAATGCTTATAAATATTGTAAATATTATTAATAACGCATATTAGCAGAAAGACTAAGACAGAAAGATTATGTACTTTATGATGTAAGTAAGTAAATAGACAGATGACGTTACAACTGTTTGGATTCTGGCTAAAGTACAGTCGATATCTTTGAATCCTGAATTACATAATAACTTCAAATTTAAAGTTACCGACTTCTGATAACTTTTCCGAAACTCATCACCGAAACCATAACAAACTAGAACTGGCCCCAACACCCACCTCCAACATCGTAACGGTAAACTTAACGTGCCAAAACCAAAACATTAGTTCATAATGCCTAGCTCTGTTACAGGCTTACCCGGCGGGGCGCGGGGCGAGATCTACAGGGCAGAGTTTGACGGGGGGTGACAGCATGAGTAATGACTACCCGATGTCAGTCTCTACAGGGCTGCTCCTGAAGGCTCCACCATTCTTTTCACATTCGCACACGCGTTTGTTTGCATTTATCGATGTGTATTGGTTGTACCGGTAGGCGGCTCGGAGGTTGGTGCCCCTTATTGACTGGCGGCGGCTGGGAGTGTGTTTGTTGCTGTTGTGAAGGGCGATTAATGAGGTTTAGGGTTAAGTGGTCTAGTTACTCTTATGTTTGTTGCTCGTGCTTACAGTTGTAGGGCATGTAGTAATATAACTCTGTGTTAGTGGTTACTCATAGCTAAACTTTGCTTCAATTTTAAATTATGTAACATCGACGTCTTAAATTTTCATGTTATAAATTTACATTTCATCTAAATTTATAAAATGAAAATGATAAATTCTAGAGGAAATTTTACACAATTTTCTCTTTGATCATCTATTTATTTATTCCTTTCGTTTACCAAGTACTAAAATAATCTTTTCTGGGGAATAAATAATTACTATTATAACATTCGTTTAATAAGCCTCCACCGCGGAATGATGTGTAGATCACAGGTTTGCAGTATTTGATGGCGCAGCGCACCGCGGAGTCCAGATTCAATTCCCAAGCGCTCGTCGAGCGGGCTGCAGAATATTTATAATCGCGTAGCTAACATGTTACAGACCAGTGATGGGCAGTAGTGCTACTGGTGTGAGAAACTACGTATTGCGATCGCCAATCCGCCTGCCCAGCGTGGTGATTATGGACCTTATCACCAAAAATACAAGCATTGGGAGATGTCTCTGTCAATCAATGGATAGAGACGGGGTAGAACTATGAATCTATATTCAGAAGATATACACCAGTAAATTAATAATTAGGAAGGCCAGGATTCAACAACGAAGAAATAATATTAAAATGGTGATGAACTTAACATAAAATTGTTACAATAAGAAAAATGTTATATTTTAAAAAATATAAAGTTGCATCCGCGTAATATTTATTACTGTCTTGAATGATTTTTTTTTAATTTTTAAAGAAAAAAAATAGGTAAGTACTTATAAAACCTACTCAAGGTTTCTTAAAGGTCATGTAAGAAAGTCACCAAGCATTGCAACTACAATAACTTGTGGAAATACATTATTTAAAGAATGACACACAATACACTAAAAGCACAGTGATTTGAATTCGATAAGCATTTATAAATAAAAGAAAAATTAGATACCTACCTATTAAATTCTTTCTTAATTTTTCCAATTAAGTAGTCATTTTTTATTTGATTGTTAGAAGAAAGTGGTTTGCGGAGGCATTATTTTTGATAATTTTGAAATTTCTTGAACCATCAATTTCACTTCCTGCGGTAACTTTTTTCGGCCCTTTGCCGTATTCACTTATTTTTTTAAATTTTCAATGCAATTAGGTTTCGTTTTAGAAGTCTTCAAAACCCGATGTTTCTACGAAAATCATTTATAGAGCTGGAACGTGGCAACCTAGAAAATAAAAATCTTAATAAAATAGATAAGTATTTATAACGAGTTTTATTCGACAATATGTCATTAAAGAAACAATTATTTTATAGTATTGGAATAATATAATAAATGTTTCTAATACGTTAAATGAATTAACGAAAATTAAAATAAATTTAAATGATCATCAAATCGTTTTTAGTTGAAAAAGGAGTCTCCATCTTATTGATTATTGAAATTTGCAACATTTATCATAAACATAAGATTAATTGATTCATCCATCAGGCACATTGCGTAGGTGAACACTTTGTGATGCGTGCAGATCAATGCATTCAGGGTGCATTTGCAATGGACGCATCGGCGTCATTAAAGGATGTAGCGTTGTTTGGTGGCAGGGGTGATGCAATGTTGGGTTATTTTATAAATTGTTATCTATGGAAGTGCATAACTACTTATTAAATTAATGATGTGCAATACCCCAAAATGTTTTTTTTGTGTAAATCGTCCGATTTGAAAGACTTTTTCGTCCGATTTGACTTATATAAAGCGTAATATTTATTACCGTCTTATATAAATAGCTCCAATTATTAGATTGGCAAAGTGTAACGTCTTGCCGAATAGCAGGATGACAGATGGTACGGTAGAGGAAGAAATTAAAATAAAAACGTAGCATTCGTTCTTAGGCCCGTAAGATCATAGTTTAAACCGCCGACGGAGTTTAAACGACGGTTTAGTCATAATTTTATAATATCAATGTAGGTATAACTTCTCTGAAACTTTAAACTATAGATTATTTTTACTGGCGGAATTATTTTAGACTCCATGGCCCAATTACCTGTTTTAGTTTCTATTATTCTATCTAACTGCTATTTAATAGTCATGTCATTTTAGACGTTGTTTAGAAAATGCTTCATTCTGTTAATAGGTTATAGTATTAATAGAGTTACATTATTACATAGTTAGATTTATGTTAAAAATGTTTGAAAACCTAATGGGAAATACGTGTGAATATTTACATGAAAAACTTTATTATTGTTAAATAGTCTTAACAATCATTTCCAATACCCATACGCTGTTGACTTTGACAGCATGCTGTTATCATAGATATAAAATTAAAAGCGTCTTCACATAATCTAATACATTTAACATCTCTGTTAAATCATAACGCCCTGCCTCTACCGTGCAAAATTTTAAGCACCCCTAAATTTCTTTTCCATAACTTTTTTTTTAATAAAATACAAAATTATTTTGTTGAAAAAAAAAACTTTTAAAATAGTATATTTATATGTGTATGCATGTTTGTGTGTATGGGTTGATAAACTTTCAGGACAAGGACGGAGGTTTGTCCTGGAAGATTTCTCTTTATAAACGCTAGTGTAGGTTTCAGGTTTTCTTCATCACGAAGCCCTATGGATGGTGCGATATTAGCGGTGATACTAGGACTCGGAAGGGGAAGATACTCTCTCAGAGTTTACAAACAAAATAGGATATTTCATAAATGTTATCCATGTTGAACCAGTTGCGATTGATGTTTTGTTTTGCTCAAATAAGTCCTTTTTATAGGTTTTTATAATTCCAAAAAAAAGAAGAAAAATAATCACGTGGTTCTTTATCAGCAAACCATCAAGAACTTCTGTTAATTAGGGAATTTGTATTTAAATCACTTCTTTAACATATACCAACACATTACTCTCAGCTGTTGTGGTTGAAAAATTGTCTACGACCCTAATTTCTCCAATTTTCTGTTGTTCGTAATTGTTTCCACGAATACCTTTCACTTTTTTTCATATATCACACAGCCACTACTTAGTTCATTCCTGACCTAGATATGTTTACAGAAAAATTGTCGCATATACAACACATCAATTATCAGATCTTTAAAATAGATGACGAAAACTAAAACATCACTTATTTTGGGTTATAAATATTAGCCCTCTTCATCCGTCGGCATAATTTTCTTACCCCTTATTTTTCCTCTTCTATATTGTATCCTAAACTTTTATGCCTCACTGACTGTATGTGATTTCACTGTAGTCGCGTAATAGGCTAGACATCTTGGCCATAAATGACATTTAAATATCGATAAATGACAAGTAAACCTCTTTTATAAAATAAATGTTTCTATTCTACAAGTTATTAGGATAATTTTGAATAAACAAGTATATTCATGTAAACAATTGTGACTAGTATAGCTTTCTAAATCAAATACAGTAAAATTAAAATAAAAATACTTTAAGCTCAATTTCTTTAATGTTTTTTACTTTAATCCTCCTCACCTCAACTATGCTTCGTTAGTACATCCGCAAGATATCTTGATAACGTGATCTATATTTATTTGCTCATATAATACATTGGCGAATTTTTTTCCATAAGAAAAATGTTTTTCGATCAATAAACTTACCATTTATTAAAATATATCACAAATTGATAAAATTGAGAACACAATAGCAAATCAAGAAAAAAATTTAAAATATACTAGCATGTATAAACATTAGTAAAATGCCTGTACAATACAAATAAATAAAAATGTAAATAAAGGTAGTAATGAAATATGAAAGAAAAAACTTCTACCAGCGATAATTAAAAACATACCTACTTATACTGAATTATTCGTGGGTAATTTTGATTTATTTAAGTAAAATGACTTACTGAATCTGAATCAGTAAAAAAAGTCGGTTGACCATAATATCTCATATACTCTAGAGAATCAGTAGAATTGTAACGATCGATGTATCAAAGGAATCATCAGAACTTCAACAATAACGATCTAAAATGTATTTTCATGAAAAATCCTAATGGACAGAAGAAAATATCAAATGTTAAAAGTTTGTCTGCAGACTTTTTGAGCAAAATATTTACTTAAAGCATTATTTGACTCACTGTCAATAAATCATGCTAGTAGTTTATTTTTCTTTTCATGGCGTCGCTATTTGAACGCTAAAAAATGAAACAAAATAAAAATACATATTTTAGATAGCGGAATTCAAAACTTATATATAAATGTATTTTAAATATAAGGATTCATAACTTACGTGTAATATTAATTCTTATAATTTGACTATTTGAATGTAAAGATTTAATTTTTTTTTAAACAGCAATAATAGGACGTACCTGGAAATATTTCTGCTCCAATTGTGAGATGTTATTCAGTCTCAATCATATAAATATATCGTAGACCCTTTTTTCATCGCAGAAACACAAAAATATCTAATTTATATAACAAGCTTTCCACGTGTACATAATAAAAACGTTGCCTTTTGATTATAGAACTAGATTCGATTTACAAAGTATTTGGATGATTCAGAGGAAAAATTATGAATACAATATATTTTTGATTTTATTTATTTCATTTTTGGAATATTTCTTTTATATATTATTATAATATTATGATTCAAAGCTAACATATTTTGTAACGACGCAAACGAGAAAACTATCAAGACAGGTTTCAGTATTTGCTTAAAAATATACAGATGCATATAGAATTTCAACTGAACCATAATTTTTCTTTTTGATAATTAGCAATTTTCTAAAAGCGTTAAAATAATTGTTTCTTCATTTCGGTCTTAGGGTCCAATTACAAATTTTCATGTCACTAATTTTAAATATTCTGAAATGTCTATGCAATATTTCGACTCCATTTTTTACCTTTTAGTAGTTAAATTTCGGAAAATTATTTCTTAACAAACATCTAGAATCCAAGAGAAACATAATTATTTCAATTTTCAAGTTTTTGAAATGTATAGTCCTGGAAACTTGGTCATGAGTTAAACAGTATTTGACTTTCATGTATGGAACTGATTTCTGCTTCTGAATGTGATGCTTTATAAATCTGTAGTTTGGTTACTTTAGCACAATTTTTGATTTCATATATACAGATGTAGGTATTATATTTATAGCATAGTATCTTGTTAAATTAAGTTCGCGACTGACATAAGTTAAAAATTCCTTCTACCAACAACTTAATTTTACGGATTATTTACATATTTTAATCACAGATTTAGGTCTTCCAGGATTACGATAAAATATCTAGTTGTTCTGTAAAAGGTCTCCAATGTCAAAAAAATCTACAATGTTTTAATTTTTCACAAACCTTTTAAATTAGTTTTAAAATTATATTGATTTAATTGAACAAAATAGATGAATTGCTTCTCGCGAAGATGGTGTAAAAACATCATCTTCACCATCATTTATCATCAAATATCACCTCCGACTTTCCATAACTTGATTCTGTATGCTTGGGGTTATCGTGCATAATTAACTAATAAAGGATAATAATTTACCAACGCAACTGAATTCTGCATCCATTAAACCTTCTACTCTGTACTTATAAAAAATAATTATTTATTTATTGTGCATTTGCAAAAAAATATTTACTTTTATATTCATTAGATAATAATCAGTACAGTTTCTGTATAATCGAATAAAAAACAAATGTAACATATAAAATAACCATATTTTTATCATGACATCAGTAAAGTCCTCCCAATAATAAAAAAGTCATATAATTCGGATAGATATTACATTGAAATTGAAAAATCTCTATTTATGCAGATTTTATAATTTTATGTCTACTTTGGTTTATTAGGAAATTAAATTAATAAGAAAGTCTTTTTTTACTATTAAAACTATTTTAAAAACTTAAAAAGTCCAAATTTTCATGTGTAATCATATAATATAGATGTGTTTTTGCTTCCTTAATTAGACCATAGTAAACTAATTGCATTTAACTCAACACTTGGAAATTAAAAAATAAAATACCACACTTATAATTTCGACAGAATCTAAATTTATATTTAATATATAACCTGGGAAAATTAACAAAGTATTCCTCTGTCATTTGGTTCTTTATATAATATCGTTATATATTAAATATCTTTTATGGATTATTTACTTTGTATTTTTTAATTTCCGAATATGTTTATTTACTAAATTGGAGTATATTACAAAAGAACTCTTAAAAACTTCAAGAGTATATTAAATATCACGGGGTTGTATCAGCCTAAAGGCAGCACCATAAACAATGTTATATTTAACAAAATAAATATTTACAGGGCGATAAAATATATTTCGGTTATCAGAATAGAAGCTTTAACTAATAAAGAAGTAACTTAAGTAAAACCGACAATGAAATAATTAAATTAGTTTGCCGTTTATCGATTAAAATTGTAAACAAATTCTAAACAAAGACTCAACGAGTTCCAATAACGAACATTATTTCACACATAAAATCGCTGACTACCATTATACTGTCCCATTACATATGCTTATGAAATATTTAACGTTGATTCCTTTAAATGTGTTTCTTCCTCCTGGCTCTTATTACAGGCTGGGTCTCATTATTTATTTTAAACCATATCAAACTATTAAAAAACTATATAAAAACACTATATAAAGTAATTTTTTAATAAACTGATGATAACAATTATAGAAAAGGGCTTTATTTAAAAAAAAATAACTGAAGAAAGTCATCGCAATGGAATAAAAAAAGAAACCCGTTACCACTCGACCACTCACGCATTTCTGTCATTTTTAAATAGCCAAAAGCGAAAATATGACTCATGTAGTTTAGTCATATCCGTTTATCTATCTGTCTGTCTGTATGTCACAGCTGTTTTCCTTGCAGATTATTAGGCAGAAATTTAGTACATTTATACATAGTTATAACACCCACAAAGTTACGAAATCAAATATTTTAAAAAAGTTTTTAGGTTATCTCCCCTACATGTAAAATGGGGGTGAATTGCTTTTTCGCATGCATAATTGTATAAGGTATCGTTGAGTAGGTCTTTCAAAAATATCGGGGTATATGTCATAATTTTTTTCGATGCAGTAAACCATTTATGAAGTATTATGATTCAAAACATTCCTTTTTGTTAGTTGCTAGTTCCCAGCCCTACTCACCAAACCGCTATTTTTGAATATCTAAAAAATACTCACAATAGCAGCATATAAAATGAAATTAAAAGGAAATTAGCACAGCTAAGTAGGTTCTACTAGTTTACGAGTAATAGTCGACCAACTTATGGCATGTAGTTGGGTCTGTAAATAGTCAACAGGAACTCCATATGAGTGACTTAAGTCAACTGCAAAAATATTTTGTATTTTAAAATGTATATTTATTATGTTTGCGAAAGCTAAAATTGACAATAAATTGGCACATCTACATGGTGAGAAATTATATTATTTAAATATAAATCATGTTTTTACGCGTTTGAAAATTATATCAGCACATAAAAACCTGTCTACACACACACGCATATATATATATATATATATATATATATATATATATATATATATATATATATATATATATGTGTGTGTGTGTGTGTGTGTGTGTGTGTGTATACAAACATACTCTTAGTAAAACTTTCGGAGATTTTATTCTCATAATTGGGTTGCTGGTACACGCTTATACTTTCACGAATAGACGAATAGTTAGTTACCTTCAGTATACCCTAATACTATTAAATAGTTGATCTGGAACTACATTTCCAACGGCCGTACCGTCATCTTAAATGTGAAATTTAAGTATATCATAGCCAAAAAATATAATGCTCCGGCATGGTTGCTTGTTCTACTTAATGGGAAATAATCAAGTAATAATGTAATGTATAATCCTTTACTACGACCCTTTAATAGTCAATGGAATATAAATTAAATATCAAGAACAAATAATCATATTGTTTGCTGAACTTAAATACCTGAAAAAAACGCTTCGAACTTTTCAAAACTTGAAACAATAATTTATTTTTTTAGACTTCAAATAATACATATAAAATACTCTTAAAATATAATTTAGGTAAGCCCCTAGGTTGGCAATCTCTGTCATCACGGCGATCAGGGGAACAGAACTCGGTTACACATAGGTGTAGGTGGCGTCCGCCGATAGAATCGCTCGCGGGACTGAGATGAATCGTTAACGTTAACCGGTAGATAGCTGCCTCCTTCTCTCCTGTTATGACGACCGGAGTTATAATGTTATGTATCATTGGATCATTGGGTTAGATGTCCGGGTTTTGATTGAATGCTGCAGGAAATGTCACCGTTACTCAATGCAATTGACTTAGTGCTTGATTTGAATATTGTATAAATCAAAAGCATGTAACGAATCAGAAAACAAATATTTCTTCGAAATTTCAAAAATTTCTCTATGATTTTTCCCGCTGGCCAAGAATTTTGTACATTTTATACACTTATATTTCATCCTTGCCTGACTTTCCAGAAATAACAAACATTTCCGATAAGGCGACCGAAATTGAGGATGGTGATAGAATAGCAATTGATTGGATTCAATTGTAGCCTAACGGTTTTATTATCGAGGATATATTTAATTATGTACAACAAATTCGAATTAAATTTGTATGTAATAAAACTACACAAAAAGGTATAATATCATAAACAAATATAGGTACGTTTTAATTCACAAAAATATATCTCGGTAATACATCAAACAAGCAATGAAAATTTAATAAATAATAAACTTGGTAAGTACTTATAGAACTTGTGACATTTAAGGATACGTATATACAAATATTAATATTATTTTTCACCAAATAAATATTATATATTTCCCAGACCTCACAAATTTCCCAAAAAATACAAGATTTTGTTCGTTGTAGTTTTCCAGTTGACTTTAGAGTATGTATAGAAATTTCTAGTAAAGTATTTTTTCCAAATTATTACATACTTTAGCAGTTTTAAAAATATAGACCGAGGGAATATACCTTTTGTAGACATTTACGACAATATTTTTAAAATTATATATGTACTATATATTGCAGAATTTTCTGTGGAACAATTTTTAAAAAATTGTTTTGAAATTCTTCATATTGCTCTTTGATGTATACCCCAAAAGATAAATTAAATAAAAAAAACTTAGACAGTTATGGGGACTATCGACTGAAGTGGAAACTAAAAATTAAGAAATAACAGTGGTTTTATGGAATTTTTAATTTTAAAATCCACTAAATAAAACATGATCGAACAACCAGAAATTTGTTTTACCATACTAATAAGATAACTCCTAAGCCACTATGAAATATTCATTGCGTGATATATTGGAGAGGACAAATATTAAAAAAAAAAGTAATTTCAAATGTTTAAACGCAAATATTGATACGAATATTGAAAATATTTGAAAATAAATGCTTTGTTTTTGTCATTAATTTTTCTATAAAAAAATATTAAAACTTCTACGATTGAACTTTCCACGTAGTAAATTTAACTTTACTTATACAGATATACACAACAAGTCACCCTTATAGATACAGATATACTGCTATTACAGCATGTGGGTGACGCGAACTCACAAGATTCTACCCATCTAAAAAGCGTCCACTGCGCACGTCATGCATGTATACGTATACAATACACACGTGTGTATAGGCCGCTGTGTGTGCGCCAGTCTGGTGCTAGAGTATTAGATGTCATATATATATATATATATGCCATACCCATAGCTACAAATATATTGTTAACTATATAGAATGTTGGTGACGCGAACCCTTATGATTTTCCCCTACCAAAAATAGTTCAACGCGACTAAAGAAGTTTTTACTTAAAAAAAATTTTGAATATATATTTGTCACCTCTACAATTGTGATACAAATAATTTTGATTACTGACAGATATGCTAGTTACTATGCTTTATACTCACGATAAATTAAAAATTTCTACGTCAAACAGTTTGTTAGCAAAACTGACAGACGGAGACATGAATGACCTTATAAGTTTCCGTCCTTTTTTCTTTCCAGGTTCTGAGCCCTAAAAATGACACTAAATTATTTACCTTAAAATGAAACTGAAAATAGAAACAACTAAACAGGTCGTTTTACTATATATCATTAGGTATGTGATTTATTTAAATTTGTAAATGAAGAAAAAATTAAACATGCGCATTTACATTACATATAAAAAAAATAATTGATTCTCTCACGATGGAAAAAATCAACGTTAAAATAAAAAAATTAGGAAAAAATAAAGTTCGCCAACTGAAAAATGTTCACATTAATGACCGATTGTATTGGGTACACACCTGTTTTCACGAATGGAAATGACTATAAAGATTAGTTCCTAAAGAATTTTAATTTTTTTCTTTGATAAATTTAACTAGGGTAGATTTTTTCGAGACGTCGCGCCAACATTCCCCTATCGAAATTGATTAATTTCACCCTTTTAGTTCATAAACAAAATATTGGGAACGTATGCAAAGTAGACTTGCAAAACTCCGTATATTGTTGGGCCTAAGTTTTACAAGTATAAAAATGTCACTCTCAAATAGATAAAATAAAAAATAACTTCCTTAAATTGTTTTATAAATCGAACTTCAGACGACAGAGAAATCTTCAATTAATTTATAAAAATTCAGGTTATTATTTACAATAGCTTTGTAAATACTGTCTCTGCGAAACTATTTGAATCAGAAAGATGAAACGAAGGGCATATTGTATCTCGTTATATCCTCCTTACGTAGGTGTAATATTTTAATTCCTGAAACAGGCACGCCCAAGAGGGTAGTCGAAAAAACCACTTAAAAGTCGAAAAGACTGAAAAAGTCATTCATTTTAACAACTACAAAAGGAACGTAGATTTTAGTAAACAGTTAATTCTTAATTAATTTAGGCATGGGCCAAAAAATTAAAGAAAAATACTCGGTATTGATCATTTTTTATTAAAAACTGATATGCACTGTATCTATTGTTTCTCAATCGCTGTATTGTTTCCTTTTTTTATTCTAAAAACTATTGGCTTTTTTAAAATTATATTCCATTCTTTAACGCCAGGTCCATTTTCTCCCTTTATTAACTTATTCTTCTTTATTAACTTGTTTCATTTACAGGTGTGTATTTCCAACAGCAGTGACACACTTTTCTTATTCATTGTTTCAAAAATCAAAAACGTATTATTTAGTTCTTAGATTTTTTTTTTGCAGAAGTTTAGGAATATAGTAAGAAGATATTGAAAGCACTCTTCAGATGTTGCCTGTACAACATTATCAGCACAAATCAAACGAGATATCACCAGAAAATATCTCAATTAATCATATATGAAGACAAATATGAAAATCGGAGTAAAAGTTTAAATAACAGTAACAAGCCAGTCGAATCTTGAGCAAAGAGATAACTAGAGATAACATTTAAAAATGTAACATTTATAAAATTACCTAGTACATATTGGGTAACCAACTAGATTTTTCAAAATAATTCTGATTAGAATAAAGTATACATTTGTTTACGTTCATACTAATTCGATTTAAGAGGATTCAGAAATAGTTTATCAGTTTCTAATTAGTTTTTCTACAATCTGTCTTGCGCAGAAACATGTATATACGCATTCACAATGTTTTTTTTAATGCATGGGAACTTTTGTTTTACTACAATCGTTGATACGTTAACATGTTTCAAAGGTTTTCTTTTCCTGTATGTAAATTTTTTAAATTTTTAAACGAAAATCGATACAAACACATTGTGTTTTAAAAATCGTTAAAAATCGAATAATATTTTAAATATATATTTTAATAAACATTAAAATATTATTAAGAAAATAAGATAAATATTTTAATAATTAGACAAATATTTTAAAAATCTTTATCGTCTTAGATTCCATCTATACTGCATCTTATTGGTTTTATAATAAATATAACATATTCTCAGTCAGAGAGTTTAATGTGTACAGGAGTTTTTAAGTAATAAAAATGAAATTTTTCACAAATCATTTTTTTTTTCTTAATAAATGTCAACTTGAAGTATTTCAATTTTATATATGTCATTATTCTTCGAAGTTAAATGAGAAATATGATAAGAATAAGCTCTTTCTAATTCTCTAATCATAACACGCATTTCTTTCACTTTGAAAGTAAACAAAAAGTAATAATATTATATAAATAATTTACGTATGTTAGTATGACGATAAGTGAAGTATATTTGTAAAGTTATTAAGGATTTGTCAATTTTTTTTTCGTAATTAATTTATCATTTTTGTTTAGAATTACATATGGAATAATTAATGAATACTTTATAAAGTCAGATTTAAATTTTTAAGTATTATAGTATACAATTTTACCTTAAAATAACATCATGTTAAGTCGTCAACCTTTTTTACTCGGTTCTGACAGAATAAAAAATAACATAATGATGTTTTGAATTACATATTAATTGAAAACATATTTTGTTTCAATCTATTGATTGAAACACTTTTACTTGTTAAAATTACTCACAATTAAATGAAACTACGTGATGTAGTATTATTTCTACTTTCTTTAATTTCTTTATCACGACCTAGGTTTCGTTGTATTACAACATCTTCAGGTGGGATATTAGCAAAGATTAGCAAAGATCTTTGCTAATATCCCACCTGAAGATGTTGTAATACAACGAAACCTAGGTCGTGGTAAAGAAATTAAAGAAAGTAGAAATAATACTACATCACGTAGTTTCATTTTATTGTGAATAATGAATTTCTACAAAATTAATGCCAAATATATTCAATAATTCTTAAAATTAGTAAACGGTGATTTTTATCTATAGAAGTTTCCCTTTACCAATAGGAAAAATATTTCATAAGCTTATAATAAGAAATTCGACGAAATTATCAAGTCTTATTGACAATTTAGAGTGTATATAAAAATGCATATCTTTTAAGATTTCAAATTGTTGATTCAATTTTATTTAAAAATATATTTAATCAGTTACCATATTCTTATAGCTTACATTTCTATCTTATATATTAAAATAATTATTCAAAATAATCCTTCAACTTTGACTGAACTTCTTTACTATTCCAATAGCTATTTTGTATTTTCTCATATACGAAAGCAGTAACATATTAAGGGTCTACTTTACCCAGTATATACTCGTACGTGTGCCTAACGAAAACAGCAGCAATGACTATACACAATAATAGCGAAAACATCAGTAATGACTATATACAATAAAAGCGAAAACAGCAGTAATGACTATACACAATAATAGCGAAAACAGCGGTAATGACTATACACAATAATAGCGAAAACAGCAGTAATGACTATACTCAATAATAGCGTAAACAGCAGTAATGATTATAGGTACACAATAATAGCGAAAACAGCAGTAATTACTATACACAATAATAGCGAAAACAGCAGTAATGACTATACACAATAAAACTGTGTCTTTCCTTCTTAGAATGTTCGGCATTCGTTAATATAATTTTGGAGTCTATGAGTTATGTTGGTAATAAAACTATCTTCTCGTTCGTAATAGAGACTGACGGGTTCGTTACAAAGGTGTATCAGTGTATGGGTTAGAAGAAAAACCAAATCAAGCATTGTTTACGTTATAGATAGTTTTCCATTATAAAGAGTGCCATTATAAAGAGTCTAAACTAAATATATAAAATGTTAGTGTTTTTCTGTTATATTTTAATTGATTTTCGAATTCGAAATCTATGAGAAATATAAATAAAATCTGAGGCAGCTATGAACAAGTTACTATCCGCCTCTTTCTTCATTGCCACATTCATAGTCTAGAAAAAAGTGTGCTTGATTCATATTTAAACTTTTCATAACTTAACAGTGAGGCAATTTTAATAATTTATTATGGAATATAGTAATACGTTATTAAAAACATCCTCAGTAGAAATATTTTTTAAAAACTATTATCATACTGTCATTGCAAATGATAAAATTAATTTAATTTTTGGAAACTTCTCTTCATTTTATAATTATTTTTATAATTTTAAATATTTATACGTCTTTCTCTGCTGACAATTTATTTCGTGGTATTGAGAATTTAACACTTCACAAAAGTGATTCTACTAAAAAATGAAATAACTGCTTGTTAATAATACTCATGTCTGATGTATCAAATAAATGTAACTATGGTACGCGTATAACGTAAAAGTACGCGCATACTGGGATTAAGCTGATGCCATTCAAAGCAGATTTCAAAGGTCAGATGTTGGTCTTGAACACTCCGCTCTAATATAAATTTATTCGCATTTAAATGGCATTCAAAGAAATCGATCGTCAAATAGATAGGTACTAATCAATTGTAGAGTGTTGGCCGATAAACTGTTTGTGTTAAGCGATTGCATTCTGTGGCAGGCAGGGTGTGGCAAATATTATATTAATAAGAATTATCAATGGGTATCGCAGTCACGTTTGGCGTAAGTACATTTTAAATGTCTCAAAATAGTTTATTATGTTCACTTCTGTAGATATTATACGAACAAAGTCACATGCTAAGATAGAACATTTAAAAAAAAGACAGAAAATGATTCACGAATTTATTTATGTTATTAAGAAACGTAGAATCAAGAAACAGTAGGCATCAAGAAACGTAGAATTATATACTAAAATTCCATTGATATAGCTGTGAAACAAACTATTCGGAACTATGAAATGTATTGACAGAAGTAAGTTTTTTAACACATTCCCCAGATCATGAGATTTCGCAAACTCCGGGATTGTCATACCGAACAAATCACATGCTAAAATAGAAAATTTAAAAAGAAAACAGAAAATGGTTTATGAATTTATTTACATTATTAAGCAGGGCATCAAGAAACGTAGAATTACACACTAAAATTCTATTGATATAGCTGTGAAACAAAATATTCGGAACTATGAAATGTATTGATAGAAGTAAGTTTTTCAACACATTCCCCAGAGCATGAGATTTCGCAAACTCTGAGGTTGTCATCCCGAACAAATCACATGCTAAGATAGAAAAGTAAAAAAAGGCAGAAAGTGGTTTACGAATTTCTTTAAATTATTAAGCAGGTAATAATCAAACTAGATAGCATGTTCATCAACTGAGCGTGCATCTTATGTTTGAGAAATGAAAAGCTACTTATATATTTTTAAAGATGTGTGTTGCACTACATTTTTCTCTTCATTTGACGCCGAGGCTTCCAGTAGCGTCCGATAATATTACTAGTTAGGCATTTCAAAGACTTGCAAGTACGAAGATAGACACAGTCCATTGGCGCACAGTCGTATAGCGGGAAAATCTCAGCCGATCCTATGAAGATGAACCTGTAGGTAGTCGAAACCGGTAGTCAATCTAAAACGAACAACAGCCTCTGCCCTCTCTAGGTGTCTTGAAACTGGTCCCTTCACGGAAAGGGTCTCCCACTTTTTGCCAATTTTTTGATACGCCAAAAAGATTAGATATATCATATTATCGTCGTTTAATTAAGTATTTTTATTAATTTATCTTATAAATTCAGGAAATAACTCGATAAATACAATTGCAATTAAAAAATCTTCATATATATATATATATATATATATATATATATATATATATATATATATACATATATATATATATACATATATATATATATATATACATATATATTGTATTAAGTTTGAGGGTTAAGTAGTAATGGAAAATAAATGGAAATACTTAAGTTTATATTTTTCAACAATTTCGGGCAGAATTTAGAAAACTGTATTCTTCATTTTATAATACTGGTTCTAACATTTAAAACCAAGACTTTGAAACTTAATTTAAAAATAAGGAAGAATGAAAAAACTTTGACAAGGAGGCTAGAATTACTATCAATAATTTAGAATTACTCCAAAAATTATGTAACCAATAGAATTTAATTTAAAATGGGAAAAAAGAACAGAAGTGAAAATTGAGTTTCAACAATAAAACAGCTCCATTTCACGGAATATTATCTACAAAACAACTACATATTGCAAGTCTCATGTCCTTAAATTACTTATACACCACGTTCACCTATATTTTAATAAACTATATTATCCAAACATTGTATACGTTTTATTTACGTAAGACAATATTACTAAACACCTAGTACTTTAATAGGTACTACAGGCCGAAAATCATTATCTTACAATTTCTATTTTTTTTATAACGCAGAATACCTAACATTCGAAATATTTTCCCTTGCTAGTGTGTACATTATTTACCTGTAACTTTATGATATGCGATGTTGCAGTCGTTACTTGTGTATATTGATAAATTTCGGTGCATCTTAAAAGTCCAGATATTTATTAGAATTACTAATCTGAATATATGGGCGATAGGGTTTCATTAATGTAGGATACGCACATGAAAATCCATAATTTATTCATTCATTCTATATGATATATTTGAAACTTAGCAAGGTTCATCTAATTCCACATTTAAATCTTTAGCTATATTATTATATATAGATATGCTGCATATATAAAGTAAATAAAAAGTTTAATTTTTAACATCATTTTCTAATAAATACAAATACAATAACTTAGTTAATAAGCTAATAACAATAATTACAAAGATGATCTTGGATAGCTTTTCTAAAGTTTAATACCTATATTGTAATTTAAATTATCATAAAAAAACTTGAATAACTTTATTTTATATATATTTTAAGTAATTTATTTTACCTATAAATTAAGGAAACTCAGCATTAATCAACATATGTTTAATTTTATAGTAGGATTCTTATTAAAGAAATCTATAATAGTGAATTCTTTATTGAGGATCCAAATTAAAGTGAAATATAGTGGATAGGGAAATAATGAAATAGGATAAGATGTATGATGGAGTTTCAGTTTCAGTATTGTGAAAAATGAGAAATTATGGTATTAAGAAATGTCCATAAATAATAATCTAGTATAAAAAGAGCTTAGTACTGTGCTAAATATTTTCCGTCGTAAATCATAATTATAAAACAACGTAAATGTATATTATATACCTCATAGTTAGATTTTATCTCTATAAAATATCAACCATTTATACATAATTTAATTCAGAAATGATATTTAAGCTTATTTGATTGCAGCGGTTTTTAAAGAAAGATATAGGATAGACATAAAAAGTTATTTTACTCCAATGCTTAAAATATAATTGACACTCAAAAATAGTTTCCGGATAAATAATTTTATTCGGATAGATGTTGTTAAAGATTTATATCTTATCCAAATTGGAAACTGCTTCTTGAATTATTTATTTTACACTTTAATTTCTACATTATCAATCAAAACATATTTAGACTTCACTGACTTTATTGACTCCATGCTATAGATTCATTTCCTTGAATCTAAAGTATGGAACCCGAAGCATGAAATCAAATGAAAATGTTCATATTAAAGTTATGAACATGATTTTATGAAATAGTAAATGATATGTAACTCTTCAGCTGATAATCACCAAAAAAGTCGAAAGTTTGGTACCTAGATACAATTTAGTGAAAATTTCGATAACTAATTATCAACGATAATTCTCAACTCTAAAGTTATGTCCCAAATAATTATAATCCCATTCCTACAAAGTAAATAATAATTCAAAATTGATAATTAATTAAAAAAATATTTACCGATAATTCCATAATAAACTGAAAAACGTTGTTTAATAAATCAGCAAGATATTTATTAAAAACTATATTTAAAAGAATAAAAATAAATAAGAAATATATTCTAAAACTAATTTGTGCCAATGATATGTATTAAATACATAAACAAGATCTATAAAAAAGCCAGTCAAGTGCTGGTCGGAACACAAATAAATTCGAGTTTCGTAGTTGTGTACAAATTTTGCAATTGTTGATACAAGCAAACCAAAATAATTTTCAATTAACTTTTTCATCAATATATTGAATATGCTATTAGTAAACTTAAACTAAGTTTAAATAAATTCTTGAAATATAGAATTCTATTATATAGAGTTTGAAAAAAAATACATAGAGTTTGAAAACAGTGCCTTAATGTTTTTCAGATTTTTCAGTCGAAAAATTAGAAAGTATTGCGCAACATCCAAACCTTAATATTTTCCAAACAGGAAAAAATTGTTAATTAAACTTTGATTTTACTTTAGAAGACATATCCAAAAATGTCCATTTGAATACTTGTTTGATTACAAAATTTCATTCTAACTGGTCTAACACTAGGAGGCTATGACGACGTACGAACGGACAATGATTTATGAGGATTCGTTGTATTAATAATATTTTTTTATGCCTAAAACTAGAAAGCTTATTCATTTTTATTAATTTCTTTGTAGTTTTTTACGATAATATTTCCAATTTACGATTATTCTGCAGAAATAGAAGAGGGATTGAAATAAATTATGTAAAATACGTCGAATATTAAGATGATGTGACCAGATTGATTAAATATTGTTTTAATACTATGTAATGTAGATACATGCGTCTCAGATACGAGACATTCCACATGAAATCGTCTAATCTATAAAGCTGGCTCAGTTTAGATTTTGCTCAAACTTAGTAAGAATCTTCTTCAGGGTCCCAAAGAAGGAAATCCAGCGTCATTTCATTTTTGCATGTCAGTTCTTGCTTACCCGAATTAAAACAATAAAAAAACGTAATTTTTATACTATAACATTTTTAGTTGTTATTTTTTTATGTTAAAGGAATCTTTGAGATGGCATTTTAAAGTAAAAAATATTCGTTATTGCGTAAAAAATTCAAATTTACAAAAGTAATACCCCTGAAAAATAATACGGTGCCTGTATTTTACTGATTTTTCGTCACATTTAACTGGCTTCATTATCTCGACTATCCAATACAAACAGCTAATATTACTCAGATATCAAGTGCACATATTGTAGAAGAAATAAAATTTATTATGTTTTCCTTTGAATCTCTCTATTTAAAAAACAATCAATTTTTAAAGTTTTAAATTTTTTTGAAAGTTGCATTGTTTAAGGCTATAATATCAATGTGTAGCCAACACATTGATATAACCCAAGATAACGATATGAAACTTACACGATGTTTTGTCCCTCCCTTAAACTTAAAATATTTGTAATGATCGTTTTGTTAGTTTCATCTTTTATACGTACACAGGTGGTAAAACCTGCGTACGATTTTAAAATTAACGAAAAAAATTAATATCGTATGCAGGAATAGAATAACCACAAATTGACAGGACTTAATTTGGTATTCAAAATGAGTGGAATTGTTTTTACAGAGATAAGAAAAGGAAAAAAAAACTATTCCATAATAGCGGTATTACCAGGTTTCTTCCAGATGTAAATTGGATATTATACAGTTTTTTTCCAAAATTTTGGGTTTTACAAATTGTAATAAACATCGGTCGAAAAAAATAGACGATATTTTAAAAATTAAATTTTTTCTAAATCATAAATAAAAACTTAATTTAGCCACAGGTGAAAATAGTTTGTTTTAAAATTTAATAACTAGAAATCAACCATTATTTATTGTAGTATTAGTATTAGTTTACTTTATAGAATGTCAACAAGAACAAGACCTAAATATATGTTATTATGCGTTTTAAATATCGTTTAAGAGAAAGATGTATTGTTTCATTTGGTCTAAAACTATTGGTGCAAAGAAAATTTTAAAATTATGTAATATGTATTAATAGCTATTTGTTATGAAATACTCGAAAAGCTCAATTCGTAAAAAGCATTTTCATTCGTTTTTAATTCAGTTGGCTAAGATAAGATTTTAAAATGAATAAGAACTAATAATTTCATATTTCATTGACCCGCTGATACTATTAAAAGCAAAAAACTGTCTGGCTTAGCAAAAAAAACTTTTAAAAGTAAAGATTCATTGCAAGTAATTTAATAATTTGAATCAAAGTTTTATCTTTTATTTAAGCTTAGCTTTAGATAACGAAACAATTATAATTTCCAGGATAAAAAAAATATTACGATAGCTTCTATTTGGGATTAAATTGAGGATTGCCTACTTTTCTGTTATTGAAAACATTTTATCAATATTATGTTTCAATGTGGCAGAGATTTTGTATTTCCTACATTAACTTTCATTTATATGTTCCAATAGTTAAATGATTTAACACGATGTTATGCGAGAAATAAACTCATTTATGCTCGTTATCGCTTATCTACACACTGAACTGCAGCCACTGAATTGTAAGAAAATATGCAGGAATTTACCTCTGTGACCAAATTTCACAATTTGTATTAAAAATGTAACTAAGGCTTAAATAATAATCGGGCCAAAATACCGAACTAAATGGATCAACACACAAAACCCCGTCTGAATTAAAAACTTGTATTTCTATTAACTCCTGCATAATTCCATCATTCTCAAGATTTTGTGTAAAAATTCCACAAAACCTTGGAGCAACGAGTGGCCGTCAACAAATCCCTTTACCGGGCCGCTAAAAGTTAACTTACATTCCCCACCACCTGCATAACTTTTGACCGCCAATCAACACCCGGCGTTTGTCAAGCTCCTCCCACGGGCCTCATAATACGCATGCTCCGAATATGCAAGTGTAACCGGTATATAGTCGTCTCGTTTTGTTGTATGTCGACTTCGTCGTTTTTATTCGGACTGAACGAGATGGGTTAGATTCGAAATAGTAGTTTTTGGACTGCGTATAATTTTTACAATGCATGTAATTGTCATAACATTATCATAATAGCACATTCTTCATTTAATATTTGTAAAGGCTTATTGTTTCAATTCCAATTTTGTACAAAACGGCAGACGTGGATGAAAAATTTTCAGCCAAATTTGTGAATGAATTGTGAAATAATTTTTTTTACAAATTTACGTAATGTAAAATAATTCGAATTTTTAAATAAATAAATATACAAAACCAAATACGTTTAAAAATATAATAATTTTTTTTATTATTATATTCCCAATTTCGGCAAGAGGAAGGAGAATATTCTATAAAGAAAAGAAATCATAAACAAGAAAAATTTAATTTTGTGAATGAAAATCGACTCGATTTAAATATTAGATTAAAATTGAGTTAACGTCATCATAGATGCATTAATTATCTTATTAACGACTAATTAATCGTAGTAATAATGAAAATAATATTAAAATACTCAATTTTTTATATCTGTTCTTTGACAGCATTATATAATGCAAGTGGCATAATATAGCTAATGTACAATGATACATAAACTGCATTTTAATTAACTGTATTGTTGCTTTATTAATATAACCATATACGGTAAGGTCATAAGTTAACATTTAGTAACCCTGACCATATCTATCTGTGTGCCTTTAAAATTTATGACCCAGAAACATGTGTCATTGGGTTTGTTGCTGCGACTCCATCGACGTGAATGATGATGCGGTAGGTAGCCAAGCTGCTGTTTAGAAGCTTTGCGCCAGTTATGTGAGAGTTTGACGAAATAAAAACGTTACAAATAGGTATATATTAAATTCATTTAATTGTTAACCTGGACTGACAGATATGAACTAATAAAATTATTAGGAAATGAAGCTTTTACCATTAAGCGTAGGTACTTGATATAAAAAGCGTTAGTAGCATTTCAAAATAAACATGATTATTTCATCTTGATGGAATTTGTTGACGGATACATTTTTAATAAATAGTTAACTTTTAAAAACAAATTTATTAGGTACTTATTAAGATTGTTTAATGAATATAAATTTCGTTTTTATTTTACTTTTGAATTGAAATTGGTTGGCATGTATATCTGCAATGTTTATTTGGCAAATATGATATGTGAGGAGTTTTTTTTCATTATTGCCAAACGAAAAATTACAAAATACCAAATGACGTCATTAATTACTTTCAATTATATTACAAATATTTACACATATTATTTCTACTTCATACGTCATACGTATTTTCGATTCGTAACCTTGTACAGATTCTTCACAAACAAAAGTACGCTTTTGCATAACTATATTCTTTTCGACAAATTTGACAATGTTACAATATTTTTCTCATCTGTTAATGCAGCCTTCAACGATATCCAAACATTTAAGAAGCTAAATTATTCTTTTTGGATATAAATTACTTCAAAATTTGCACGATAATATTTCGAAAATGAAACAAAGGAAACAAACCTAAATATCTGACATGGAATAAAAAAGTCTATATTCTAATAAAGATTTTGAGCCGCCTCGAGCAATATTGTGTTTTCAAAAAACCTTAGAGGCTCTGTTTCAGAAACTTAACAAATAGCACAATTACTGTTTGACTATAACGACAGTAAATCTTGTTAAATAGAGTAATTTAAAGAAGATGACCTCAATTACCAGTTAGCATTCACACAGCATCGAGACACATATTAGCGTCCATATATTATGTTCTAAGTTTAAGCGTTTAAGTATTGTCAAAATTATGCGGAGAGCTTAATTGATGATGGATGGGAAAACCCACATTTTGCTTTTAAATCGCTCTCGGAAAATATGTTGATCTAATAAGCGAATAGTTCTTTTTTTAAAAAGGCACTAACTACTTAAGCGTTCTGATTCACAAAATATTTTTAATTTGAACAATAATAAACGTAATTAAGATCATGATTGCCAAAAATTGTCAAATGATACATCTAAATTGGTTCTTCATTCTTAAATAAACGTACATTTCAAATATTTCATTGCCATTTCAAAAATAAGAAAATGCATAGTAAATATCTGAATCCAGATGCCTAATAAAAAAGCATTGAACTTAACAGAATGCAAGTATTTTTCTGTGTGATCATCATTTGAATATATTTTTTCTTCTATAAATTTCAAAGATTTCTAAAAAAAGAAGTTAAATTTCAGTAAAATTTTTGGTGGTTACTTGAATTTTTGAGATAACAATTTTATTTATTTTCAAAATATTTAATTTGAATGGGGAAGTAAGAATTCTTTTAATCTTATTTTTGATTGGGGAAATATGATTTTGTTTAACCCGACATAATTATAAATATTTTATTTGTTTTTAGTATTTTTTTGTTAGTAATTTTTCAAATTTTTCGTCGTCATACAATCCTAATATAAACCCCTTAATAATAAATTTAGAATTAATTTTTTTTAATAGTATAGAATATTTACGTAAATATTCGATAATATTTATGCTACAATAACATCGAATTTCAGTATCTATTATTAATTTTATAGGAGAATCATTTAAATAATAAATATCAGCTACCCAGCTGATATCCGGGGGAGTAGTTAAAATAGTTTTCACTTTTTTTCTTTTTAGCGATACGAGTAATTTTAATAAACTGTACAAAAGTGCAAAAATAGATTTAAATGGATGAAATGTGTTAATTTAGTATATATTTCATTGTGTTTTCAAATATTTCTAATTTCTTTATTAATCAAACAGTAAAGTACCTACATATGTAATGAATAGTTATCTATATTCGAATTGATATTTTAAAATATTTATATTAAAAGGATAATGTCATACTCATCAAAAATTTGCTCCAATTAATACGAAATATCTAGTTAAAGTACTTAAATTATATTGATTTATTTACGCCTTTAAAATAAAATATATATCTATTGAAGTATGAGTTTGTTTTAAACAATCCTCAAATAAACTGACAACGTTTTAAAAAAGAAGTAGATAATGGAAAGTAAATTTCCCTAATGTTTAAAAAAAACTTTTTAACTAAAAAAAACAAACTTTATGGTAATTTAATAAAAAGGAGGTTCCTAAAGCTCATCATCGAGGGCACAAATTAAAGGAGCGGCGCCGATAGTGACTATCGGAAAGCGGGCGTCTCGCGTAAGCTCACTTCAGTCAAGACTAGTTAATATATACACGTGGCCGAACACAGCCGAAGAACAGTTCACGACGGGATTTCATCATGCGAGGTTGGCTCCGTCTCGCTCGCTCGACTATCGCGCTCCCGCTCGCGTGACGTGACGACGGACGACGTAAACAGGGAACCGAACCGCGGAACATACGCTCAGGTGTTCAGTCGTCATCGTACTAGACTCCCAAGCGAACCACTCTTCACTATAGAAGAGGAAAATTCGATTCGTATATCGAGATTCATAATAAAGTCGCCGGCTGATACTTTGCAACTTAATAAAATATCGTCGAGGAATCAGATTAGTTAAAATAGCTTCGGCTGTTATCGTAAAAAGTTATAATTAAAACAGTGAATTGTTTTCGATTCTAAAAATGCTTTCGATTATGCCGCATTTTAACGGTTTTGTTTGATTAGAATTTTGTGATCGCAAAACTCAGTTAACGAAGTCGTGGGATAAAAAGTGCTGTGGATTGATACTGTGACAATTACTATTAAAAATCTATATTAATTAATTTAATCTTTGTAATATTAATACAAATTAATTAAATATTAATGTGATTAAAATTAAACATATAGACATCTCCGTATCTCTATGTGATATTCAAACTTAGAAAAATAGTGTAAGTAAACTAACAATATATTTTATATTTCGAATCGTAATTGTATGAGCCTATGTTAAGAATATAACACAACAAAAGGACTTAATGTGGCCAGATTTGTAACAATATTACTAATTCAAGCCCATTCAAAAGCAATAAAATTATACCGTGAAACCATAACTCTAATAGAACTTGTATAAATGTCAAAGAACAACTTTTACATCGCCGTCTCGCCCAAGAACATTAAGTTTGCATTAAATAACATAACAAATTTGAGCACACATATCGATGGCTATTTTGAAAACGGAAAGGGAATACCACGAAGTTGAACGGAGAAAAGATTAAATTGAATGGGCCATTTAGGACGAACCGGATGAGACGATGAAAGCAAAAAAAAATAAATTCTGAAATAACTTGCTATATCGCCAGCACATGTTCTTTCATGTCACGAAAGAGCGCTGAAAACACAATTTTACATCTCTTTTATTTATATCTATAAAATCTTTATAATATGCTCGTTAACATTACATAAAATATAGTTGTATAACGAGAGTACAGAGCCAATAGGCCTTTTAAACGCCGCCTTTTACACTAATAATCACCCGTTTTGTCGAAGCGTAGGCCATCGAGACCGCACACAACATTCGCCGGCTCATAAACCAAATCTGGACAGTTTTATTACCCTACCACGTGGCGGCCCTTGCTCGTCTTGAAGGACTGCCTACTTTGAATATTTTTTTTACTGATTTATCTGACATATTGCTGCACCGGCCTGCATTTCTTTTAATGTATGTTGACTCAAGAGGAGATGTGGCTTTTGAAGCGTTTTTAATGGTCGAGCTGATAATGCTTAATTATCTTAATAGTTCTTTTAATTGCCATAATCGGTCGATTGTGACTTTGCAATCGTTCTTCGACATTAAAACTATGTTGAATTTGGTGTTGCGTTTAAAAAATATTAATGAATTAACGATTATAATTTATGAATAGCTAACATACACGTTAGTAATATAGAGGCATCCGCAAAATAATTATTATTTTAATTGTTCACCAGTTAAAATAATTAAAAAATATCTCATAATTTTTCTATAATTTATTATTAATAATCTATGCAATTTTATTACATTAAAATTAGTCTCATTATTTTTGTAACGGGCTTGTTATATGGGTACAATTTTTAAATGTAATTTTGAAGCTTTGTAGGGCAAATTTCTCTTAGTCTAAGAGATAATGGTTATAAATTAATTTTGTAAGCTAGTAATTTAGTATTAAAATAAACAGTTATTAAATAAGAAGAGAGTGTAAATTTATATCATATATATTAAAATTAAATAATTGTTACAATTGTTATATTGAAATATCAGATTTTTTATGTTTTACTAAACATACATATAACAAATATTTAGATAGAATTTCTTTATTATTTAATAAATCCGTGACTCAATCGAAGCTATAATAACTGTAGTGGATTATAAAAATGAGTAACACAGGATTTTAATGCTAGACTCATCATTTCTATAATAAATATTTATTTATATATAATGAATGATTAAGATGAAAAATGTACAAATAGTGTGAAATTTGTTTCGTCTAAATTCACTAAATTTTTAAAGTAATTATGGTTCTACATTCAAAAAACTATACTAAGATATGTTTACCCAAAAAAAACATTTTTATATATTTTTTAAATTTTAAATCTTATGACGTATAAATGCCGACCTCCATAATATTGTTTAGAGGACACGCTACTAACATAATTACCATCGAGACGAGGCAGCACATGCGCGCTGCAATAAATAAGTCGTTAGGGGGTTATAATATAATGTAATGCTGTCGACGCTTTTCTTCAAAATACACATCAATCACAACAAATTAGACGTCTTCCCTCTAAACTGCATAATCATTTATAATGTTGTTTGTTCGCAGGTCCACTAAACGGGGCACCGAGGCTTCCAGTTACAGTATCACAAATCACCGAGTGACAATGAAAATAGTGGACTAGGACTAAATATCGAACTAAGTGACGAGTGCAGTGAGAACAGACTTACGGATTATGGCAGATTGTGTGGCCTAACGCCGTTTAATAGAAGACCTGGAAGCCAAACCACTGTTATCGATGAACGACCTAAACTATAACGCTAATATGAGCTCCTACCAGTTCGTCAACTCGTTGGCGTCCTGCTACGGACAGCAGGCTACGCCGGCGCGCGGCGTGGGCTCACCGGCCGAGCAGGCGCACGCCGGCTTGCCCGCGCCCGGTGCCGACTACTACAACCCGAACGCGGGTGCTGCCTACCCCAATGCGTGTTATTCGCCGCCGCAAGTGGGCCATCACTACCCGCAGCACCCCTACGCGACGCCCGCCTCAGGGGCGAATCACTCGATGCAACCTCAGGGCATGATAGATTATACACAGCTCCATCCGCAACGGGTCGCAGGTTCAGCTTCGCATCTGCACCAGCAGCATACGAGCTCCAGTCCCGCATTATCACCGAGCATCATGCAAAACGCTCCGAACCCAGCCGCTTCCGCCAGCTGTAAGTACGCGGACTCGACTTCCTCAACTGGAGTTGCATCGCCACAGGACCTCTCTACCTCTTCGGGCCCGGGCCGAACATCACCGACATTCAGCGCCATCGGAGGACAAAGCGGAGGGACGCAGGGTCTCAGCACTAAAGTGGGCTTGACAACGCCGATAGCTTCACCGGTCGAGAATAAAGCTTCCGCCACCATGTCGCAGAATATTTCGAGCCCGGCTTCCAGCACGTCCAGCAACTCCAGCTCCGAGATGAACAATTCTAGCTCTAACGCAAAGGGCTCCAAAGGCGGAAGCTCTAGTGGAAACCCGCCCCAAATTTATCCGTGGATGAAGCGAGTGCATTTAGGACAAAGTAAGTACTTTCATGCTATGATTATTTTTTCTACAATAAATATTACCTATTATTGTATTTTTTATAGTTAAAAAATATGTTGGCATAAAAATCAGGTAGTGATATCAAAATTAATTCACGACAAATGACCGGCCCAAGTTCGTTACAAAATCACATTGAAGAATTCACAGTATCGATGGTCGACCGGTAACAAAGCATTAATCTCGTTTTATACTTACGTTAATGGATACAAATACATATAATGACGATATTGGGGCAGACTGCCGATCGATAGCGAATGACGGATGATCTTCCTAATGCGATACAATGTTTTCTTTCACACTGCATTCATACGATTAATATTAGATGTACGGAAATATGGCATAATAGTTATAAGAACTCGCCTGTTATTATTAATTAACTACTATATATAGATATACGTAATGTCGATTTTAGTCGTATTTATTTAATAGGGAACATTAACCTTAAATATTATAACTGTGCTGTCTTTTATGATTAAATATCATAGTTTGTATATTGGTAAATAATATTTATTACTTATTGATTAATTATAAGAAGAAGACTTGTATATAATTAACAGGAAGTTGGTATTAAAATATTAAACATACAGTTTTTAACTTTACTGCAAATTTTTCTAAACAAATATAACCTTAATGACAAAAGTATTAATTATATTGAGCTAAGTCCATTGTTACTATATTTAAAACATTAATTGTTATTTAAATATTTAATCTGTACATATAGGTATTTAGGCATATTTTGATAAAAAAGCAAAAGGTCGTTAAGGCTATGAAACCATTGTAGGAGTCTTATAATGTAATATTGTAATTTACGTTTTATTAACTACAGTTAATTTAAGGCAACATCAACTTAGCTTTAAAGAGTGTATTATGACGGTTCGGGAAATAATGCATTAGGTTCTGAATCATATCTTTACATCATTAACTTACATACAACTTTTATAAACTAATTACGGAACCTTGTAAAAAGTTCTTGTGTGTATTTGGCTTTAGATTCGTTTGAAGTATTTTATTAATTTTACAGGTTCCATACTCATTTATAGTATTTTATTGAAAATAATTAATTACCAACGTGTGCTCAGTACGCAGGTAGGCCTAAATAGTATAATGGATTATTAAAATAGAATATTTATTAGGGTACTAAGGCCGGAATTAAATAAAATAATAGTTCTTTTAAAATCCCCTCCATTTAGAATTACCGCCGGCGGGTCAGGACGATAATTAATCAAATTATTATGCAGTCGGTAGGAAATGAACCGGTGTTGAAAGGCGTCAAAGTGGAACATCGAAACGAACAAGCAGCCAATTATTAATAGTTAATGCCTATAATTTAATTGAAAAAATTGAAAGCAATACAAAAACGTTGATATAGAGACGCGACGGATACTAGTTTTATAACGATGTTGATCTGCTTAGATAATGTTCATACCTATAAGCTGTTTCGTTGCAAGGTGTGTAGATGTTCGAGCGCTCGGTTGGGAAGTCTTGTTTGAAACATGACGGATTGTCGATCGAATATCAATATGCTGTTAGATGTAGCTGTGTTTCTATTTGCAAAAATCGCTTGAACGTGTGAATTCAAACGAGTTACGGTAGAATTGCAACATTACCTACTTAAAGTTAAGTAATGTTCGAAAACTCGACAATGACTACTTGAAGGATATGTAATGAGCAATGACAAAATATATATTTAGAAATATCAACAAATTATAGTTTTCGTCAATTTTAATTCCATTTTTAAATTGTAATCTTATTGTTGAACGGTATAAAATGATTTCTTAGTAGGAATAGTGGGAATCAGAGATTATTTTTGAATTATATTTATTTCTTTGACCACTAAAGAAAGGACTTTTTATTAGTTTGACCACTAAAGAAAGGACTTTTTATTAATTGTTAATTCGACATAATTTTTTCGAAGATTCCAAGGAATGACTAATTTTTGGCGCTTATTGTAAATGCATATGAAATCTTTGGTTTTTCGTTACATGTTCTATTTATTATTTATCACTTATGTCAATAACGAAATATTTTTTAACCGCTGAAAATCCTACAAAATATTAACCTGACGCCTTAATATGCAGAAATTTTATTATTTTTGATATTGCAAATTTTTAACACGAATTTTTAAAAATATCAATTCGAAAATTCTGTTGACAATAATTTAAATAAATTCTTGTTAATCTAAACCAAGATTATTTATTACAATAATTATTTATTACAAAAATAATGTAATATTTTGTAAACATAAAAGTGAGAATTAATATACTCACTTTATTTAAGAAATAAAATAATTATGGTAAGAAATTTAGTTTACATTTACCTATTATATACACTATTACCTATTATTGTATTACCTGGATCTGGTATTGTACTACCTGGATCTGGTACACACTGGATCTTCTGATGTATCAGAAATATCAGTAAATAACTGCTTAGATAAAGCAGATCTAAGCAGTAAATAACTGCTTAGATGTTGTAATAAAGGGACTATTTATGATACATCAGAAGATCCAGTTTGTAGTAAATGTAAACTAAATTTTTTACCATAATTATTTTATTTCTTAAATAAAGTAAGTATATTAATTCTCACTTTTACGTGTACAAAATATTATATTATTTTTGTAATAGATAATTATTGTAATAAATAATCTTCAAAGAGTAGCACAGATGAAAGTTAAACTTTTGTCTAACAAAGGTTTTCTGAATATATGATTATACAAACATGAAGAAGTATAGAGCAACTGAGGTTTGAATAATACTAACAGGGAAAAACTCTGAAATCACTTAATTTTTAAGTAGAGGAGCATAACTCACATTTAACTATATAAAGTTTTAATATCAATAATATGTACATATAAATATATATATCTATATATATATATATGTTGCTTAGACATCCCCCTATTTTCTGTGTGTTTGTTTATGTATAACTCTCATCTTATTATAACTAGATGATTTACAGACAATTTGTTGTGATTACCTAATATTTTTTATTTATTTCCCATTTGTTTTTATACTAAAAAAATCTTTCAGACAATCGAAATGAAATACTGAAATGTACAAAAGTGAAAATAAACTGAATTATAAAGTTGCTACCAAGAATAGACACAAATTACAATAAACACACGAAGTAACGATAAATAAGATTGCAAACAATTATTAGATAGATTGCAAACACTTATGAGTTTTTAAATGCTGATATTAATGGTATGTTCTAGATTTCGGGAGCTAAAGAGTAATAATCTAAATTGACATCGTCAATAATACATCCAGATATAGGTGCTGATCACTATCACATTGTTAAGAACGTTACTAAGTGCAACATCACCTGAACGTAAGGCTACTTGTGTAACGTGCTAAATGCTTATATGTGTAAGATTCTACAGTCCTCGGACACAATCATCTTTCTCCATCGTGCCATACATTCGAGGTACGGCTCCTCTGAACCGTGTAAACGATTGGTAAATAAATAACAAATTAAATTCCAGTAAAGATTAGCGGCCAAACCGGCGGTCATAAATAAATCACGTGGCCGGACGTGTTCAGTAAATTATTAATAAAATATTGCAGCATGGTATAACTATTATAGGTAGCTGACAACATGGTATGAATTAACGTAAGTATTCTCTTTCACGTGTTTACTGCTGCGTTTAATAAGATTGCTTTAAATTCAAACTAGTGAACAATGACACATCATGCGTAGCAGGAGCTCTAGCAGTTATTGCAAGTAATTTGGCTGTAATAGATCTGATTTAATAAAATATCGTTGTGAAAAACGCATTAAAAAGTAATTAAGATTAATACAATTTTAATCTTAATTCTTTTTAATGCGCCTTTCACAACGAGGAGCTATTTATAGTATTAATTCAATTTATTTTATTGGAAATATTCAATGTTGATTACTGTATCTATATACAGGTGTATCTATATATGGTGTATCTATATACAGGTGTATCTATATATGGTGTATCTATATACAGGTTCTTAATAGAGTAACCGGAAAAAAACAAGTGATAAAATGCTGGAAATAAATCAAAACAGGAAAAAATATTTAAATTTACTTTTGATTTTTTTATACATGATGCTTTCTGTTTATAAAAGCGTTATGTATTTCATGATTTAGCTCTGTTTAAATTTTTTTCGATGTATTAGTTTACGAATATGTTTCGAGTTGTATTCAGAAAAGAAAGTCAGTTTAAGAAAGCGTTCCTTTTTTATGTTTTCACTATCAATATATTAAAGTAAATTATATTTATTAAATATTTCTTGTAAAATCACATTCACAATTGACATCAAAATCACCTTCATAATTAATTGATTTACGAAAAAGAATGTCACATTGAAAAAAAAAATTAAATTATTACACACGGCTGATTTTCATTTAAATCATCTCAGTGTGGAAATCTAGAACATACCATTAGCAACATATATTAAAGTAAATTATATTTATAAAATGTTTCTTGTAAAATCACGGCCATAATTGACATCAAAATCACCTTCATAATTATTTGAATTTACGAAAAAAATGTCACATTAAAAAAATATTAAATTTGTTACACACAGCTGATTTTCATTTACATAATCATGTAATGAATTGACTCTGGAAATGAAAACTTAACCTATGTCTTCAATGTGACAGTTGCCAGTTATTAATGTATTAATTTCGGTTGCCGAATAGAGGAACTAAACCAGAATGAGGATGGGCATATTACTTGCTTTACTTGCTTTGATTCCAGTACTTTTAACAATTCGAACGACAACTTTTCATAGCACTTTTTTAATATTTTTGATAACTTACGATTGTGTTATTCGTCTGTACAGTTCGTCTATACTTGCAAAATAAAATTATAATACTGGCAAATTATCTTTCTTTTTTTTTGTTTTAAATAATATTTTAGAAAAATAGTTTTATAGAAGTACTATGAACAGTAATAAATATTTATGTATTTGATATAGTTGATATGTTTAACTTTTGTGTCAGCTATTAAGCCATGTTACATCTTTGTAGCTCTGAAAATTAAAGACAGCTATTTTTTTTAAATATGATCAAACATCATAAATATTATGCTTATCAGGCATATCTTCGTTAAGTTCCTCAATTATTTTAGACAAGCTTTGATACGAGTCATAATCCATGACCGCACCTCTTTTGCCTTCAACTATGATATTAATTTGCACCATTCACTTTCGTTATTAGTTTATCAATGTTTTATCTGCATAACGTGATTGATGAATATAGATTATTTAGAATTTCACATTTCATTCAACATTCAAGTTCAAAGATTTTGATAAAAAATGTAAAACATACTTTACAAATGACGTCAGATCTTCACCAACTTGCTCTTAATACTTGCTCGGTCCATTTGAATTTTAATGTGTGCCTATTCTAATATGCTGCTTATTAGTTGGTTTTACGGTGATATTATATTATCCGACTTATCTAAATTAAAAAATCTATGGTATAACACTATATGTCGAAGTTTTTTCTCTAATGTATAACGTGGGGATGTAGTATTTTTGGCACTATCATAATTCAGCTTTTACTTTTGTCTTATGCGTAGAGACAAATAAACACAAAACAAATTTTCTAACCTTAGTCTCAGAAAGTTCCAGTTTTATTTTTGTGTATAAAATAAACTAGTATATCCCTACTATATTTATAAGAAAATTGGTTTCCTCAATTTGTTTTAAAAACTGTATAACAAGATATTAACGAAGATACGGTTTTCATATAATACTATTTAATATATATATATATATATATATATATATATATATATATATATATATATATATGTGTGTGTGTGTGTGTGTGTATACGCATGTAGAGCATAATCTTAAAGGAATTTGTAACTACCCCATCGATATTCCCTCGGCATGCGACTTGATAATCCCATGCCCAGTGGTTGGGCCCTAGTTCTCAACAGGCTTAAACCCTTTAGTCCGTGGGGAGTTTGTTTTTTATATAAATAATACATACAGCCAATGAACAGGGCTACACATTTTATTTTATTCTCTAACGAGGCTGACGTGTACAAATAGCGGCTTTAGAGAGAATTATTGAAATGAAACAGTTGCGGGTTATATGTTTGTGTATAATACGTGTTATTTATTCGGTATATAAGTTATTTAAGTATATTAAGATTAAGTTATTTCAATATTTAATTAATTGTGAAACATGTTAATATGTGTTATTAAATATTTTATTAAATTAAGGCATGTGTAACTAAACAAATTAGAGTATAAATTAAAAAGTTTTGTAATTAACTGATTATTTGTAATACCGATGTTCTGTGTCGTAATAAATACTTAGGTGCCATTTGAAGGTTATTTGTGCGATAAAATACGAAGACAATTTATCAAAATCATTTTTGTCTTTGAAAAAATTATCTTTAATTTGTCTCTAATGTACTCAAAAATCATTTTCGTCTTTCCGCTTATTGCCTCTCCATTAGTTTACTTATACGACGATTACTTTAAAAGTAGTTATGGTTAAATAAACGATTTTGTTATTTATTTGTTATTATTACTGAAATGTTAACGGATATACAATGCTGCTTAATTTTCATAAGTTAATAATGTATTATTGCTTAACGTACAAAACATTTCTCTGTAGCATTATATTAGTGTATTTATTTCCTTTGTTTTTATCTATAATTTTGTAGTGTTACATTAAAATATAAGAACCGTGTATAGAAGAAACAAACTGACTTATAGTCGATTTGAACAGAACCGTACTGCCTTTTACGCGTTTAAGAATGGAATACAAATGAAGAGAAATACATAAAAATGACAATCGTGTACTAGAATTTAAATTTTATAATTCAATCATTTTGGAAATGCATTCACAAATTACAATATTGACATTTATAATAAGTGATGCTGGTTGATCTTCACTAGTTAATTATATATTGTTGCTTAACGTACAAAACATTTCTCTATAGCATTATATTGGTGTATTTATTTGCTTTGTTTTTATCTATAATTTTGTAGTGTTACATTAAAATATAAGAACCGTGTATAGAAGAAATAAACTGACTTACAGTCGATTTGAACAGAACCGAACTGCCTTTTACGCCTTAAAAATATATAAGAATGACAATCGGGTACTGGAACGAAACAACACGAATATAAATTTCGCAATTCAATCATTTTGGAAATGCATTCACAAATTACAATATTGACATTTATAATAAGTGTCCATTAATATACTCAAAGTTGAATAGCCTAGTTTGACAGATAAGTAAGTAGTTTATGTACGGTTTGTCTAATTGTAATTGTCATAAATCCAAGATAAATTGACATCGGTTTTTGCTATCGATATTGAAGTCATGAATGGCCTTAACGTTGAATTACGGCTGTGCAAACGTATGATAATACGTAGTGTTGCATAATTGAAGCACCTTTTTTGTACGAAAAATTTTTTTTGTACGAAAACAAAGAAGTAAAGAAAAAATTATAATTCGTAAATTATGGAAGATAGAGTGTAATTTGTATCCAGCAAATCACCGCATTTTAGGTTGCTTTTAAATAAAGCTACAGTCGTAGTCTTAAAAATTAATTTTGCATCTGATATTTTTATTATGAAATTGTAGAATACTTCGTACATTGAAAGTAAACATATCTGTAGATTAGGCAGCTGAGTATTTTTTAATATCATTCTTAACGTTATATAAATATTTAATTTAAATATCAAAATCACCACAGAACGACGGTGTATGGAAAAGAAATTGATTTTTATAATTTCTGTGATATATCGAAATAAATCTGTAAACAGCTAAGTCATTATAAATGAATTCCATTATTCTTAATTCTGAATGTTTCTTACATATAAAACTGCATAAACTTCTTATGGCGTTTTCAATACCTTCGATATAAATTGCAGTTTATTTGTCATCATTTTATCTTTTGTTTTACTGCCAATAATTTCTGTATCAACGGCCATAATCTATTAGTTCTGGTAGAAATATAAATCTCTGAAAAAAGTTGTTAAATTCTCAATTTGAAAAAAATTGCATAAGTTTACAAGTGTACGTCACGATTCGAAAAGAAATGGAGATTTGAGACCAACACAAGCAGTCTGTTCTTTTAAAAACATCTGAAAAACCAAACGATTCATTAATAATATTTGCATTTAGCTTAGACAAATTCTTGTCATAAGATAATACATTATTACATCAATGATTTATTAATTTCATTTCTTAATATTCCACTGTTTAGCACAGATATGGTAATGCGATATATGTGGTAATCGTGACCAGATTCACTACCAAAATTAAGGTGTAGATTATTGTAAAATATTACAAATCTGTTTGTATAATTTTTTTAAGCACCAATTTTTTTCATTTACTTCCACATCATCGTACCTGCTTTATGAAAGCTAATTTAAATGATTTTATTTTTGTGTTAAATTATATCAGACTCAATACCAGAATTTCATAGACTGACAGTAATTAAGGAAGAATCAATACTATAATATACTCTGTCAGTAATACCAAACTAAATATCACATTTGAAGAGACGTAATAAGTGTCATCAAAAAGTAGAGAATCTAATTTTCAATATTCATCGCATCCACTTCAAAGCAGTCCACCTGTGAGATTATACATCTTTGCCAAAGTAGTTTCCTGTTTGAGAAACACTGACCCTTAAACTCGGTCTGCGATTTCGCCTTTATCTCACCTATTGTTGAAAAACGTTGTCATTTAAGTGTTGTTTTGAATATCGGAAACAGGAAAAATGTCGCAGGGTGTCTGGAGAATAGGGTGGTTGTAGAATCACAACGGTTTTAAGTCTCGTCAAAATCTTTTTTTATATGTGCGTTGTCGTTATGCGAAATCCATGAGTTTTCTATCCAAAGTTCAGGTTGTTTTCTCCAGATTTCCTCACGTAAACTGCGCAAAACTTGAAGGTAACATTTTTCTCCTAACATTTTTCGCAAAACTTGAAGGTAACATTTGTCATATTGTCGACTCTTTGTTAACAGTGTGATCAGGAGGTAAAAATCGACATTTTCATTACAAGGGGAAAACATTGCTAGAATGACTTTCACACTTGATCAGGCTTGACATTCTTTTTCTGGTCTTGGCTCTTCAGAAAAATTCTATTAAGGCAATTGAGCGTTCGTTTTGATGTCGTAGCTATATATGAAACACGGGTGTGTTTCATTACCAGTTATAATGCATTTGAGTAAGTCGGGATCATCTGCAATATCAGCAACCATTTCTTCAGTGATCTTCATGCGATGTGTTGAAAATTAGTTGAACAAAATTGAGAAATAATGTTGAAAATTCAGCAGAACAAAAATTACAAAAGTTTTGCTTCCACTCTTTCATGTTCATATCAAAATCGCTTTGCATGAGCCATTTAAAATTCCTACTTCCCCGGCAATTTTACGAATGGTGATTTTTCTATTGGAAAGTACAATCTCTTTAACTTTTCCAACTTTTCATCACTGATGGACGTGTTAGAGCATCAAGACCTCGCATCATCATCGATATCTCCTCGACCATCGTGAGAGCATTTGTATCATTCATAAACGCGTGGTTGGGACATACGAGTAGTATCGTTGCCAAACGCCTTTTTATAGTTCCGCAACCAAATGGCAAAAACCCTTATAATTTTGTCCTGTCCGTTTGTCTGTCTGTCAGCATGTCATAGCCATTTTACTCGAAGACTTTTGGCCCTATATAGATGAAATTTAGATGCCGGGTGTGTTCTATGAAAGGCTATACAATGAAATAGTGGAATTATGAAAAAAAATAATATTAGGGGTGGCACTCTATACATGTAACTGAGGGATAAAAAACTCAGTATACATAGGTATGTGGGGGTCTTAAAAATTATATAGAGGTTCCAAAATAAGTTTTTTATTTAAGTGAATAATTGGTGAGACATGCGCTTTTAAAATCTTGAAATGTATGTCCCCCTGTCTAACTTTTTAACTAACGGGTGTAAAATTCAGAAAAAAAAATTGACGTAATAGAATCAAAATTAATTTTAAAATGAAAATTGGTTTGAATAAGATATATACAAGTTATATTAATATTTCTGTACCGATAGCAGCAATAACTTCGTTTTTCACAGTATCATTGAGAAATACAAACTTATAAGTTTAATATTGTATGGTGCTAGGGAACCCTTCGTATACGAGTCTGAATCGCACTTGGCCAGTTTTTTAATATATTAAATATTTCACTATACTCAATTCCGTTTTTGACACAAAATTTTGAAAACACACTCCGATACAGCTTTCGTTTCACAAAAAATCGCCAAACGTATTTAAGTACACTTTGCTCATTCGATAGATAAACACAAACTTGTATCTTAATTTTCTGAAACTTGACCTGTATTTCAGAGACAGTACTATTAGACCACGCAAAAGAAAATTAACTTCATTGTCAATATACAGTGGAAAAATTCTCAATATCTTTTTTTATCAGAGAACTCACATATGTTGTAGCAGCATTTCGAAATCATACTATTTTTTGTGTGTTTCTGCAAACGCTTAAATATTACAGTCATACGCTTAAATATTACACAATATCTGATTTTTATTTTCTGTTATAATATTTTCAAGTGCAATTAATTTTTTTTCTCCGAGTAAAATGGAAAATATTACTAGCAGAAAAGAAAACCTTATATGTTTAGTTCCATTTAATGATCAAAATAAATAAATACATGAAAATCATTAAAATTGTATTTAAAAAAAATAATTAAAAGCTGGGTATTTCTAATTTGAAATATCTGATGAAAATAAATTTAACATTCCGAAAATTGACATTAAAAGACAGGACAACTTTTGATTGAACGTGGTTGGGTACACTTACTGGAATGTGTAGGGAATTTGGTGGAATAAGTAAGAGGAGAGTACATGGTTATTATATATAAAAGTTAATATTGAAACGAAATAAAATTAGCGTCTGAAATTAAACAACAAATTCTCGTTAAAAACAATAATTTAGACATCTTATTTCTTCGGAAAAACTCTCTGAAAATAAGCCACATTATTGGCACACTTTCTGCATAATCTGCCTTAAGATTTTAAATAATTTGTTATTAATTATGTTTAAGTAGTCTATATAGATTATTATCGGACAACCAACTTTTTGATTTACCTACTAACTAAAATAATGTAATTTATATGTTTATGGTTCAATTCTATGTTTATTATTATGCAAATTTTATATAATTTAAAAATTAATATTTAATGTTTTTTAATTAGTCTCTCTTACATTTGGCACTGATTTTTAAAAAAGATTGATATCCTATTTATTTTAACAAGAGCGTATCAGAAAACCCATTTCTTCGATCTTAAAATAGAAAACAACAATGTTAGGTACCAAATCAAAAATATTGCTAACTTCGATTACTCCAATACTTTTCCATTTAAGTATTATGTATCAATTAAATTTAAAGTTAATGGAATATTTTAAAATTATATTTTTATAATATATAATGGATATATATATAATACATTATAACTATAACAATTATGATTTGATCACAAAAGAACAAAATTCTAAGCAAAGGAAAATTCGATTGGTACCGTTTGCACACATACAGCCAATGAGCAACTGATTTCAATTTAGAGTTTATTTGCCAATCAAACTTTTTGCGGGCGGTTTTACTAACGAGGAATTCGAGAATTAGTTTTTAAATAAAAAATACGTATAAATATCCTTAATACAAATGTATGATGATAAATTTTGCATTTTAATGGAGGTATTTAAAGAACATATTTAAGGAGCTCTCAGAATTTAAATTGACAAAAATGAAGAATTTAATATAAATTGGTATCGTCAGTACTCGCATATATTATTACTATTAATGCTCCATGGTTTCACTCGCGTGAAATTCGGAACAAAAAAATTTTCTCTTATATGTTGCTATTGGTTACAATCTATTACCATACCAAATTTCTTTAAAATCCATTTAGTAGATTTTGTGTGATTGACGCACAAAATAAAATACAGACGGGCAGACAAAAATTCTAATAAAAAGGTTTTTCTACTTCTATTATACTTCTATGACTTGGATATCTAAATAAAATATCCAATAGACGAAAATATTCAATGAATTCGGATGTCAATAATAGAAAGATACAATGATTTTTTAGAATGGAAAGGTAGGACGTGTAGACATCACACCATACCTATTCATCTTAGTGTGATTTGATGTGAAATTTCGTAAGTATATAGAAAGACATTCCTCCTCCGCCAGGTCATTTATTATGTAACCTATCACGAATATACCTTAATATAAAAGTTGTACTCTCAATAATTACTTCAAGTGCTGCATGAACATAGCCATGTAATCATAATCATTAGAAACACCTTGCTCCTGAATAATTCAAGCCACGACACCTCAATACAATGCGCGTTCTTTCTGCACATTACCTCTTTGTTTTTACTCAACTTAGAGTTACGCTAATTAGCAGTTTCTTTCAAAGACGAGTGACTGTTAACGATTTTAGCTTTCCATATCCACCTATTTTGTTGACAGAGTCTGAAATTCAAGTCGGGTCTTGAGCAATGAGTGATTGGCATCTTTAGTCATATTTATGTAATTTGTATTGTGCTTGTAAATTTTGATATAATAGTTGATGCGTAAATGAAAATGTTGAATGGTCGCAAATTGCATCTCGGAAATATGTTTTAGGCTTAATCAAGATTTATTTATTTATATTGCACTTTCTTTTGCCTTAATGTTTCGTATTTTTATCTAGTAATTCTATATATTCTGTTTCTTCAAGCTCCATATTATTAATCGTTCTCAAATTTCATTTACTATAACAAAGAATGAATTTACAACTATGTCATAGAAAATATCACTTATTATTTGGAGTAATAAAACTTCATCATTATCCAGTATGTGATTGTGGGGATTTAATGTAAATACTTATAGAAATAGGAATCAATATTTTATTGAAATATTAAACGTAAATTTACTGAAATATTAAACAAAAATGGATAAGAGTAGTTTATTTTAATTAATGTTTCGGTAGAAACTTTCAAAATTGTTTATAATTATAATTCTCCATCTGTAACAGGAAAGAGATATCTCTTGTCAAAGTTTTTTTGGACTAAAATACTTATTTGATCATAAATATCGCTCAATATTTATTTTACTACCTATAAATATTGTATATTATAACTATAAATTACGTCAGTTAGATCTGTATTAAGTATTTAATCCAACTATGGGGGGTCTCCCGGATTTATCCATTGAATAATATCTAAAATAGGTTTGAAAATAATCTAACCTGGATTTGATACTTCCCATCCATATGTATTTTCAATTAATTGAACTAAATCTTAACTCGGATATAACCAGTTATCTTCAACTTGTTCCCATAAATTTCTCTACTCAGTTATAATAACAAACCCACTTTGGAGGAACCGCCAAGAGACTACATCACTGATCGGCAATAAATAAAAATAACGTCATCCCGTAACAGCTCCACAATGAGCATCGTTATTATTAAGTCCAGATTGCGGCTAAAAACACGCATTAAATTGAGACATCCGTATTGTCGATCTCAATTCGGGAGCAGAGCAACGCGCTGTAATCAATTGTCTTCAAATCATAAATATCCCGCGCGACAATAGATTGTCGTCTTCGGAAAGGTAAGAATGGAGAGGCGAATACGCGAGACCGCTCGCTTGTACTTGCTAGCCAGCGACTTTTGTGTTTGTTTTCGTATTATACGCGTTTTTATTAGCAAAAAATTGCCTCAAACAACGGCATAACGCCGGCCCCGAATCATAAATATTAATACAATCAAATGTTTTGACGTGCGCTTTTTTCAAAGCGTTCTCATCTCGCTAAGTTACCTCATTCTTTCTTCTTTTAATTTTTATTTTGTGTTAATTTGGACAATAACTTGTTGGTCTTTTAACAGATCGTAAACTAAAAATTATTGGGGAGACCCTGGTAATAAAGGTGAGCAGAGATTCACTCAGTCTGGCCGAGCAGTGGCGTGGAGCGGTTACACGGTTTTTATTTCTGGTTTTACGAATTATAATTTTCTTATTTATCAAGTTGTTATTTTAACAGTTAATTTATGTTTCGATCATTTAAACTATAAGCACTAAAACACTATTTTTATTTTAAAATTATTATAAAGTTATTTTGTTCTCTTGAAAAGATTATACATTTTTGTAATTCGATAAACAACACTATCAAAAACTACTTAACCATATGAATATCAAGGAACAATAACAATTACGAATAATAATAATTTTATTTTTAATTCAGAACTACAAAAATAACATATACACACATAGACCTGCGAATTTATAAAATTACATTACGAGTTTATTTTCTTTCTAATGAAATATTATTATCTTTACCAGTAATATTTTTTGGCTAGTTTATATATGATATTATGAGTCATGCACGCCTTAAGGGTTTAAAAATTTTAACTATATACAATATTTCTTATTATAAAAAATTCTAATGTTGTTGATATTAATTACCACAAATATATTTTAATTAAATCTTTACTTAATAAACAATTAATTAGAAAAGATTGTTTTTTTAGTAATCATTTTCATAATATATTAATAATAATAGTTTAATAGATCTATGGAATATTTTAGAATTACCTATCTTCCAAAATTATTTTACATTAAAAATTTATTTAGTTTTAATCAAAACTAACTGTGCCAAACATCATGCCAAAGTAGTTTATAGTTTGAGAAACAGTGACTCTTATAATCGGTATTACATTTTTAAGACATTACGTACATATGTCGTTAACGCTGTTAAAATGGCCTTCTACTCGTATAAGTGTATCTTTTTTAATATAACTATTTTCTTTGACTATCTGTTTTTTTTATTTCTTTCATCATAGATCACATATAACGCAACTTGGGGTCATATTTTTTGTTTGTTTTATTTCGGTGTAATGTCTTTCTTGAATATAACTTCATTGATTTAAAGCATCTAAACATACGTTTTTTTACGAACACTTTAATTTCTTAAGAACACAACCCGCTTTAAACACTAAAACTGTTTTTAAAATGATTAATATCAGATATATCATCTGGCATTTGGTCGTAATGTTCTTTTTCATACTTAATCTTATTCTTCGAACTATCATTATAGCAAAATTACTTCACGTAAAATGTCTTGTCCAATTTTGCTGGTAATTGAAAAACAATTATAAAAAAATATTTTTTGAACAAAGAATCGATGTAAAAATTTCGCTGCACCTTTGGTCCGAGCGAGGCAGCTTAAGGCGGGACCCAACATTTTTTCCCGAGCCGCGCTTAAATATTTTTAAACGGTTACCGGCGGTGGGCCCAAACCACTTTAAATTGTCATATAATTGATTTATTTCTTTATCTGTACACGAGTGCGGGCCCGCGGCACGTCGGATGCGATTGCGCTGCTCCCAGCGGGTGAGGTTCGATTTGTTCTCGACACAATCATTAATTTCCATGCGAAATTAACATATTTTTTACAGTATAAATTTGACAATTAACGTAAATCGATTACCAGTATCGTTAGATGTTTCGCTGGCTGTCAAGTTATGTCTGCTTATTTAATGATTGTCAAATTGGAAAGGATTTATTATTTACTAGTTTTACACGTAGCTTCCTTTTCGTGTTGTATATTTGCGTGGAGGAAAATATATTTTGGCAATTTATGTAATTAGGTTATACATTTCGTTTCAAATTAGCCGTTATTATGAAAGTTTGCATACTAACGAAATTAGCGGTAGTTTAGCTACATGCTTAAAGCTGTATCGCAAAATATCGAATGATTTACATAGTGACGATGACAATCTTCCTATAATTTGTTAAAATGCAAAGACGCTCTTTATATATGTTACTTCACTGCTTTATATATCATTTTCTAATGTTAATTTTACAAATACGTCTCGTTAATCTTCTTTTGTTATCAGTCACACTTTATTCTTTAAATGTGCCTTATTTAATTTAAAAATTCACTTGATTGTATAGTGCTGTAATTTATTAGTTAATGTGTTATCCTTTTTCAAGGAGAAATAAATAATAAGCTTTTTACATACTAATAGGCACGTCAGACATATATTATATTCGATTCGTTTACGATTATAATAAATTAGGAAAAAATAACTTATGCAATCGCTTAATTTTTATAACTCAATTTTCTTACTCAATTTAATAATGAAGTTCAAATATTTGATAAATAGTAGTATCTTAAGTAACTTTAATTAGTTAATAAAAAATTATTATGATCCAGTTATGACGTAATAATGAGTATATTAAGTTTTGCCATATTTCGAAGTAAAATTAATAAGTATTTTATTTTGCAGTATAATTCCATACGATAATCGATCTTTATAAATACGAAAACTTATGCCGACCACACTAGAAAAATCTAATATTTAGGTATATACAATTTTACTATAATCGAAATAACGCCCGCAAAACCGAAATTAAAACCAGTAACGATATGTTAACGAAAATAATTCTTTTATAAAATATATTGATTGTGATGTGAAATTAAAGTAATAAAAATTACGTTTTCGAAAATGTTACGTGATACCTTGAAAATTATTTTTTTATAGTTTGTTCTATTGTCGCGCTAACAGAGATGGCCTACCTCCGTCTTTGGGATTTTAGATGGGTCTATAAGTACACAGTCATCTGAAATATCATGTCGCCCAAAAATAAATTTTTACAATTAAATGGAACTACGTGATTTAGCATGATTTCTACTTTTTTTAAGTTCTTTACTACGACCTAGGTTTCTTACTTACTTCTTGAATCTTTGCTAATAGCCCACCTGAACATGTTGTAATACAACGAAACCTAGGTCGTGGTAAAGAACATAAAGAAAGTAGAAATAATACTACACTACGTAGTTTCATTTAATTGTGAATAATGAATTTCTACAAAACTAACGCCAAATATATTATATTAAATGTTTATTTTATTTTATATTAGTTACTACAACTGCATTAAATTTATTTTTTTTATAGAAATTATGGTGATGGCATTCCGAAGCTATTGTGATGATTCTTTGATGAAATAAAGGATCAATCTGCTCCAAAGCACAGTCAGTATTATTTCTACGCACTGAATGGTTATTTGATTTAATCTCTTGATTAAACTGACTTTTGTTTGCATCCAAATGTAAATTTTTAAATATATTCAATAACTTTTTAATAAAATGTTTATAGACCATCAACCTATATAATAATATGGCATTTACCAGTGTCTATAATATTAAGCTACAGTAGCAATACATATAGCCGTATTAATCAAAAACCTGCGGTCGAAACTGAATTCGTGGGTCGATGCGTTGCCGAGCGTAAAATTTCAAAATTGTTTTAATTCATGGTTTCGTGAGCAAGCTCGGGGTATGAGTTATGCAAATATGTTACAGTTAAACGTCTCATGTTACGACTAAGCCCATTACTTACCACGATAGTCGATTTTCGTTCTAATGTTTGCTTTGAAATTCGAGAGTTCGCAGCTAGATATCTAGAATTTATCGAAATATATTGATACGTTGACTTTAAACTAGTTTATATGGCTACATTGTTGTAGAAAATGGAGTATGCATAATATTTGCACATCATTAATACAGAGAGAGCTTTGTTGACATACTTTAAGTTGATTCTTTACGTATACAGTAATCCATTTTTGAAGCTTTTTAGTTATTCTTGTAGGATATACGTTTATGAATTATTTTTGAAATAATATTTTTTTAATGACCTTTTTTGTTATCATTATTATTAAGTGACCAAAAAATGTAAATATCTTTTGTGATTTTTTCCTTTCTCTATCAGACAAAGTGTGTTCGTAATGTATAGATTTACATACGAAGGTTTCGGAGTTTTTGGTCTTCAGCGAAGAACATAAATGAGTGTATAAAACTTTTGTGCTTACCTAATAGCTATAGGGAGGCTGTAGTTGAAATAAAACTATCGCACCTTATTGAAACTTGACAACGATTCAAAAAAATGATTCCTTCCATTCGTCACTGGACATAATTGAACCTGGCAAACCAGCTATTTTTATTACATTTATCATTGTTTTTACTCAAGAGCTTTGGTAATTCTAGATGTCACGCATCCTCCTTAGGGAATGCATTGGTTTAATTTTGATATACTCCCCTCAATACATACTTTAAAAATTCGATGTATCTAACATTTAAAGATTTATCTAACAATGAGGTAATAATATTTGTTTTCTGAAAATTTAAACTAAATTTTGATAGTTGCTAATTGCAATTAACAATAGAGGTGAACTGAATTTCATAAAGTAAAATAAAAATTGAAATAGGTCGCGGAGTAGAATCTCTATAAAAACTCGGGTGTCTCTTTATATTGACATTTTCAAGGCATCTTTCGATCGAATCATGTTAGGCATATATTACCGTGTAACAAACGGATTTTTGTGGAAAACAGCATAGAGTGAGGCTAGCCTCCCATCTAATAGTTAAAAACATACAAAACTCTTACGTGTATATATTTATCACAATCTATGAAAAATGGAACACCATATTTTAAAAGAATCGGGCCACAAACCTATTACCTATACCCGTAATTACACGGTGCAAGCCCATCAGCCTGTACTTAAAATGCCTTATCTCACAGAAATCGACCGCCCACTTGCGACCGCGCTCCCCGCATCATAGCCAACTACATGCCTCAAATATCTAACCTCCTCAAATGTTCGTATCAATAAAAACAATACAAAAACGGAGTCAAAGCGCGCACACAGAACGACATTTCGTTGAAGAGCGACGATCAATCATAGCGCAGTAAGGTCGCGTAACACGTCGTATCATCGACTATTAATTACACGCAATCATTACTTTAAACTTTGACATTTACATAAAATGACAATTTGATGATAAGTCAGTCAGTCGGGCGCCCGATCATTTGCCGCGATGATGGATGCCGTTTTAATTGTTTTATTTCCGATATCCTCAGCAGCTTGGCGGAGTTGAAGTTTTTTAGCCTCATTTCGTGTTTTTGGGGTAGTCAACTTCCGCTAATGATTATTATGATGTATTGTTGCATCAAAACAATTAAGAGGTTTTTACGATGGGTTAACATCTGTTGCAATTTTAAGGACTCGTTATCCAGATAGTATTTATAACTTTACCAACTAAAATAATTAAAACCTCCCCTTTCAATGTTTTGTATTGTTAGAAGAAAAGTTGGTATATATATATATATATACATATATATATATATATATATATATATATGTATATATATATATATATATATATACATATATACATATATATATATATATACATATATATATATATATATATATATATATATATATATATATATATATCTCAAATAAATATAAGTATCCGTCCCACAAACACTCTGTCGGCTGTTCCATCTATAGAAAATATTTATGGTAATAAATTATTATTTCGAAAAAATAACATGTTTACTTTGAACTTTTTTTATTTAGATATGACAACGTCAAAGTACAGTGAGTTGAAAAATTTTCTGAATGTACAATTAATTATTTCATTATGCGACGTCATTACTGCTATCCATGAGTTAAAATAAAATGTTTATTTTGATTTCTGCTCTAAATATATTTGAATTATCGAACTAATTTCATTTTATAGCAAAATGTTAATAAAGCAAATCCAGAAAGTACTTCCATTTTCATCAGTCGTAATTTTTATAACACACATTAATATCTGTCCTTGTCAAAGCACTTATATTCATAATATTATCTATTAAAACAATGCTCTAAGTATATTTTTGCTCCATTCGTGAAATTAATGACTAACTTGAGTAATTTTCTAGCCTGCTCTTGGTAAAAATTTCAATTGAACGCATATTGTAGATATGGCCTGATAAAATTATTAGAGAGTTTACCAATAAGTTTGCTTATTTACTTCTGAGTAATGAGTAAACAAATTAATTATATCACGCCGTTCTTACAATAATTGTATGATTTTCTGCTAGTTATAAAAATATTTTGCAACTCACACTATACTGAACATTTTTCTTTCTTATACTCCATTGGGTTATACAAAGCCACAAGCATATTTCCTTTCCATATTTTCACTGAAACCATTTTTGGGCACATTAAACATGTATATAATCCAATTAATTGCTTTTAACTAAATTGTTTAATTATGTTTCATGTTTCCTTATATAATAGAAAAGGTTTAATAAAATTCAAGTATTTTAATCAGAATTAAAATAAAAAATCAGAATTAAACATAAACAGCTTTCAAAAAGGTGTAATATCCATAAACTGTAATATCCTTATATACTTATACAACGTGTGAAGGAGAATCTAAATTTGGTTGCTCGTCCGGTGAGGAAGATAAAACCATATTTTCTTATGTAAGATCTGTACCTTTAATTTAAAATTTTCAAGTTTTTTAAAACGTAAATATCACCCGAAATAGCAGTACCAATTGGAAACTTCCATTCCGATGTCCGTCGTTTTCCCAACCCGAAGGAGTCACTCAAACGTCTTATCCCTCACAGTCCGGAAGAGTTACTCGCAACTCCGCCGACTTCCTGAATCAATTTTCATGAAAATTTACGGCGTCGTATAAACAAGCAAAGCAACGATCCGCAATGGAATGTAAATGTAACGGAGCCGCGCGTTAGTGTCGCGAGAGCGCGCCTAAGGCACGCGTCGGCGTGCCGCCCGCCCTACAATTATACAATTAATGGATAATCTTGACATGACCCTTCTCAAAGCTCCACCGACTCTCTGTCGGCTGTTCCATTGACGTATTGACTTTGTACAGACTGGTGCGCCACGACGGCTGGTACCCAGGGTCTCTGTCTGATTGAACAAGTTCTCTGAATTTGTTTGCTACAAGGAAACGTCGAGTTCCGTTGGTTAATTTGGGCGAGCTTCATCCGTATGTATAGTGGTTGAATCTCCTTTATAACATAATTATTGCTATAATTAATAATATTATAGACTTAGGTATCTAATTATCAATTTTAATAAAGTAAAACTTTAGTATTACTTTTAAAATATAAATATTAAAGAAACATGACTTCTTAATTGACATAGTACACTTTTCAAAAACTTTCTTCCCGAAATCTTGTTTTAACCGGTAATAGGCTTAGGCTTATCACGATAACCATAAAATAGCTTCTTGGTAACTAATAATAGCACATCTAAATAATGTAACTAAGTAGTTATATCGTTACATTTAGCCATAGTCTAAGCCACTTGTGTAAAATATCTGTCTAATGGACATTTCGCTTACCATATCTTCTTTATGAACACATTAAACAATTAATATGGTTAATGAATAAATTATTGATTTTATTTATATTCTTAGAAGTTAAAAGGAACTTGCGCCCTAATATTTTGTTATCTTAATGTTAATGCGGTTTAATGTTATATATATTTTATAGATTAACAAGGATTTACGTCCTTTTATTTTAAAACTATACCCGCTTTGGAATGTTTGACATTTGTCTTCTTTCCTAATCATAATTCAGTATTTTAAATAAAAAATACATATATGATCAGTTGTTACCCAAGAACGGATCAATGTCTTAGAATAATTTGAATTTGTAAATAAATAATGTGTAAGATTTACATTGTAAGCACAAATGAACAATTATTGAAACCTGCAATAAACAAGGATGATCTGAAAATTTATTATAAGTTTTATACTTAATATAATATTAGTTGATGTAACTATTAAGGTGGAAAATATTATAAAAATCGTCTAACTTACTGGTAGACGCTACAGAAGTTAGTAATTTTAATAAAAAATTAAACAATCAAACATTACAAAGTAGCAGTTAATATCGCGTGCACACTTTTTTGCAATTGCAAATAATTATCTCCCACCAACCATCAAACGAACAGTCAAACGCAATGCGCCCAACTCTATCGAGTGAATCACTCATTGTACTCGGGCCGCACTCGCGCCGAGGAGAGGGTAGGTGACCGAATCGTGAGGGTCGACACAACAAGAGAAGTCAGAAAGGAGGAAACAGGCAGACAGTTACAAATGGATAGATGGAAAAATTATCGACTGTGTTTTTGGTTACACTTGGGGTGAGCTTTAAAAGCTGAAAACGTTACGCAATTAAAATGCCAAATATGAGCCATTGATGGATGGCTTTTAACACTGGCGCCCTTCGCGCTACGGCAAGTTAAAGTGAAAACTTCTGGTTTGGCCTCTTTGCCTTTATTTAGGCTGCCATTGCGTTGTCGTGCCAGTCTGTTCGTGCTCGCTTTGTATGTGTATTGATTTTCGGCTCGCCGTTTTGCCGAGTGCTTCTGTAAAAACGATGTCTTTTCGTGTGTTTCTTTAATTTGAAAATAATTTCAATCTTACTTCAAAGTTAGTCTTTTAATTATACAGGTTTTATTTTGTTTTATTGAGGATTGTTCCTTAATATAATTGCATCAGTTATCGACTTCGAATATACTCGAATTCCAATATGATCTGAATATTTAAGTACGTCTCCTTCGCACGTATCAAATGTATTTCCAAGTTTTCCCTTCAATGTTTCCTGTATCATTTATTAGAGGGGTAACTTGACAGAATGTCCATATTTTTGTTTCTTAAATAATTATTTTGTCAATAGCATTATAATTTACTTTAGCCTAAATAATTTGCATTTGTTAAGTGCTTTTGCCATGCTTCTGATTTTCAATTCATATTTTATATGTTTGGCTCCAAATGACCTGCTTTTCGAACCTCAACAAAAATACATCCTTTTAATTGGTCGATATTAAGTGAAATTTCGATCGAACAATATTAAGTGAATTTCCATACATATACTTCGAATAATCTACAACATTTGGAAATATGATGAGGATGAAAAAACTTTCAGTTCTCAAATTCAGTCCGCGGGAAAATAAGTTTCGTCCGAAAAGAGTTTTCTTTCAAAGTGATTCGTCAATTATATTTAAATATACTAATCATGCGATATTTAACATTACCTTTAGGTCATATAAATGTTTCCAATGTTAGTTTTAAATAGCTCTTACTTTCAAATATCTTGAATAATTTCTTCAGAAATAAAAATAAATTTAAAAAATTGCCAAATACAAGTAGCTAAAGGAAAGTATACTATTCAGGTCGTGTAATAGGTGTATGATATAAAATATTTAATATATGACTTCAAGTTTTTAAATGGGAACGTGTTATAAATGTATATTAGACTATGAAAGTGTCGATTATGTCGTTGTAGCTAATGCAAACGCCCCGAGCTAGCAATTTGCGCACAACACAATTACTGGTCAGAACTTTTTATTGATTGCTTGAACTTAAACTGGTAATGAAATTATTAAAATTTTATTATAGAACTTGATTAGTTTCATTTTACATTTAAGTAATTATATATTTATCATTTAAGTAATGTTAATTGGTATTATATTGATAAAGAAACACTCTAGGTGACTTTCGTTGCTTAAATTAAGAAATCTTGGATCACTTTTGAAATATGATACTACGTTATGATATAAGTTATTTATGTAATACGACTATGATAAAATTGTTTATATACAAGTTCTGATATTTCTGATGTTTAATAAATTTTGTAAAAATAATGATAATTATATTTCGAAAATGTGGTATTTCCAAGCAGGTATCTATAAACATATCTTATATTTTACGACGTATCATCGTAGCTTGAATAAAAATAGATAATAGTTAAGGTATATTTGGTTAATATATAATCCAATGAAGAACCAAATATAGTAATGTTTAACTAACACATCTGCTAATATTCTCATTAATTAAGTCTTTATGATTACTTGTAAGTTTCATTTATTCATCTGTATATCATACATATGAATAAATGAAACTTACCATATTAAAAACACGTTATTTTCGCCATTAATACTAAAAAAAATAATACTTAATTCATGATCAATATTTATTATATTATATTTCACTTTGTACTGGGCAGTATTTATACGGTTTAAACTTTTTATTTTTGAACATTCCATAAATAATTATTATTAACTATGTTATGTGTATCCCAAAATAAAACATTTGTTTTATTTTGGGGTATTACTTAATTATAGGCCGTATTAAAGCAGATATAGTATTTGGAAAATTTATTTTTCAACGGATACATATACATTTTTATACATCATACTTCCTAAATATTATACTTTGTCACCAAATTATAATATAATTAGCCATTTAATATCTAATCTATGAAAAACTACAATTGCAAGGAAAATCTAATGCAACTTTTAAAGTTACAAACGGTCAATATGCTTTATATTGATGTTTTGTATTCTATCTATATTCTTTTATTTTATATAAAAACAATTTTTTATTGTAATTTATGAAATCAAGTACAAGTAGAATAAAAATGTTAAATCTCGCACAATATCATAACTCGTATTGTTCCTTCAGAAGTATATAAAGCGAATGTTTTGTATTTTCGGCTTTCGTCTATCCGGCATTCAATTTATTTTGTATGAACATGCCTTCTTTTATTTTACGCTTAAAAAATGAAACTAGTGTACAAAATTATATTATCTGATGAAATTATCATATGTTCTTAGCAAATTATTGTACAAACTATTACTTTAACGCGCCGTATTTTAGAAATTCTAGCTATCCGTCCAGACCATATATTTTATTTTAATCATTGTTTGATATAAATTACTTGTGGTTAATTTATAAACGGTATCTTAACGGCTTAATCAATGCTTATTCAATGCTTTATTCAATGCTTTGATCGAGTAGAGAACTGTATCTACGGTCTTAACCATGTAGCAAAAAAGCGCTTTTTACAATTAACCTGTAATAACTAGTCATATATATCTAGGAACTTTTTCTTGATTTCATTTGATGTAGCTCCAATGTTTTAGCATGGTTAGTTAAAATTATTTCTACGTTCTAAAACTGCGTCAGAAACGGGTTTTAAACACACAATTTATACTAAATAGACATATCGGTTGTTGAACTATTCAAATTGTTTACAATAAATCCAAACATTATTTTAATGTAGCAAATTAAAGTGACTATTACTTGAATACCGAAAAAGACAGCGACGCGTCACATAAATAAAAACCCTTATTTAATAAACTATTTGTGCATATTTAATAAACCCTATATATAAATATATCAACAATCGCTTTTATTTTTTATTTAGCAGACTTTTATTCTTTCCACATCTTATTATATCACTCATTAGCTTCACAAATAAACTTAGTATGTGTATGTATATCTCTATGATTTAATTTGTAGCGCGCACACTTTCATACGCTTACCTTTCAATATCCACAATTTTTTATTAATTTTTATATTATAGTAGAAAACATATAGGTGCAGTTTATTTTCAGGAGAATCAGTGAATTTGGGGAATTAATACAGTTTCTTCATCGGTAATATTTTATTTTTAATTTTAATGCGATAACTGTAATAACTGTTCAAAAGTTTAAATCAGAAACGTAACATGCTTCTTCATTTAAATCATCACTGCTAATTATTCACACATTCTAAAAAGAAATATTTATATTCATTTGGTTACTACAAATAACTATACAAGAATGACAGTCTCATATTAATAGTATAGGCTGATTTCACTTCAAACTATAAAAAAACACACAAGCTAACAAAACTTTCCCTTCGGTAAAATTAGTAAAACAATAAGGTATCAAAATAACATTTCTAGCGATATCTTATATAGTAAATATATCTTATTTATATTTCGGTAAGCAATTGAATACTAATATACAAGAATGAAAGTCTCATATTAATAGTATAAACCGATTTCACTGCAAACTATAAAAAAACACACAAGCGAACAAAACTTTCCCTTCGGTAAAATTAGTAAAACAATAAGGTATCAAAATAACATTTCTAGCGATATCTTAAATACTAGATATATCTTATATATATTTCGGTAAGCAATTGAATACTACTATACAAAAATGAAAGTCTCATATTAATAATATAAACCGATTTCACTCCAAACTATGAAAAAGCACACAAGCTAACAAAACTTTCCCTTCGGTAAAATTAGTAAAACAATAAGGTATCAAAATAACATTTCTAGCGATATCTTATATACTAGGTATATCTTATATATATTTCGGTAAGCAATTGAAAGTCTCATATTTCACTCCAAACTATAAAAAAGCACACAACCTAACAAAACTTTCCCTTCGGTAAAATTAGTAAAACAATAAGGTATCAAAATAAAATTTCTAGTGTAATATTTCTGAACTAGATATATCTTATATATATTTCGGTAAGCAATTGAATACTTATACATTTAGATTTTAATAAAATTTTCAATCGTAATAAAATTATGTTTCAAAGACAGATTTGTTCTGTTATTTTTTTAAAAGAATACTTTTCTTGGTTTTTGAAAGTTTTATATCTGTTACAATTCTCTTTAGGCTAATAAAAATAATAGTAGTTTTAACAAAATCTCAATAAAATGAGTTTATGTTATTAAATACTTGCCGTCATTTAGAAAAAGGAGTTTATGTTATTAAATACTTACCGACATATGTGCTAAACATATGTATACATATATTCGTCTCACGAGCGGTTTAATTGTCAAATATTGAATATAATCCCTGTTCACATGCGACGCCTTATCTTACAAAACCGATCGTAGGCAGGCCTCTGTTGTTTATACTACCCCAATACCCGGTGGGAAGTAAAGCCAATTACGCGTTCCGACTGGAGAATGTCATAATGTAATTGGCTAATTATTATCATTGAAATGGGCGTGGCGTGTAGCGGTCGGTGCATTATCGGACGGTTGTGGCCGACAGCTATGGATACGTATTAAAGTAGCTAGGTATAAACAGATGAAGTGCCTATTAAACATTTAAATATTGACATACTTATTTGGGGCTATTATAAATTTTTTAATTGTTTTATTAAATTTAAAGTTCGACTTTCTTTAGGATAAACAATATTAGACGCTAATAGGTTGAAAGATTGTTTGACAAGAAAAGCGTTTTTAATTTTGTTATTTACTAGAGTTATGGAAATAAATAGATGAATTAAAATTGAAAAAGGTATAAAGTTAGAAGTAATCGCAGTAAGGAATCTGTTATCTAATTAAACGTATCTAATTGATCATTTCATTAAAAAAGGTGGTAGGTACTGATCCCTGGGGCAGTCACTTATAATATGTTTTCTATATATTTTCCTGTCATATATAACACACGGTTGTAAGTATATGCATCTGTGTTATTTTCGAATATGAAATTATAATTAATTTAGGAAAATTTAAAAGTAAGGTCTAACCTATTAAAAACAAGAGGAAAATGTTTATCTTTGAAAGGAATTTTTAAAGGTACTTTACAAAACAGCAGATAGCAGACTAAAGAAAGTATATTAAAGTGTAGTTAAATATATTATTTGGAAAAGTATTTAAAGTGTGCTATTGGAAATATCAAAATCCTTTCTTGCTAAGTATCTACGTGTAGCTATACAATTAATAATGAAATAGATTTATATTGATTTAAATATAATAACCATTTTTTTATAACATCATTTAAGTAGTCAAGACATTAATGTTTGTAGTCGAGTCAAATTTAGTGAAACAACTTATTCACATTATTTGGTGAATAAGAAAACTTTTCGATTTCCACGGGAACGGACAATAATATTAGTCTCATCTCTACTTCAGGCGCCATAAATAAATTTAACCAAACGTAATTAATTATTGAGTACTTGTTCCCTAACATTACTTCACAGGGGAATGAGTAATGTGCCGCAGATAAACTGGAACGCGATGCAAGAATTATTTATTTATTAATGCACTCATACTTAGCATTATCTATCAGATACAATTAACCCACGGGGCAAGGCGAAATGGTCGGCTAATCGCAGCAGAGCTCGCTCGAGCTCCACAAAGCGGCACGGTGTGAGCTCTCCAATTTTGTGTGATAACTATCATGACTTTTGGGGCAATTAGAGATAGCGCTTCGACCATAAATACTACTTCTAATGGATTATGAATGAATTGACATCTTTGATTTTGCTTGGCACAGTGGTTTTTCTATATAGTTAAAGACAGTAGCTGTGTTAGGTTGAAAATGGTCGATGAAATTTTCCAGAGGGTACTATTTAAAATATCTCCGTAAGGAGGATATAAAGACATTCCAAAAATAATTACTTTTAATTTTTATTGACGAAAAAAAGTTCAGTAAAAAAAAGAATAAATTTTTGTTTTTAAAAATCGTTATAAGATGTTAAATACTTACTTATCAAATAACTGGTAACATTTTAAACACAGAAAGCGAAAAAAAATATCCCTTCTCCTTACGTCGTATTGCTCACTGATGGGGGTCGTGAGCTAAGGGTAACTTTCTAAAATAAAAACTTTAGTTGATGATTTCAACATATTTAGTTACTAACACAATTACATTATTTTTTCGTTTGAAAAAAATTGATTTTTATGATTAATTTAAACAGAACGTTGCGGTTTTATAGTTTAATTAGTGAATGAATGTATATAAATTAATAAAAAATGCTGTTAATTACAAGTAAAACTCGCTCTACGAGGGTCCCATACATGTTTAAGTATTTAAGGTTAGGTACATAATAGCATTGAAGGGTTTTAAGGGTACATAGTATTTCTATTAAACTATTAATAAATGCTAATTTTTACACCGTGAATATATTGTCTACTTTGTCCTTCACATACTTTAAAAAAGGTCTACATTTAAAAAATATAAAATCTAGGTCGCTATATTAATTTTCAATAGAATTTATGTGCCACATAATTATATTCTCTTCCGTAAATACATATATCTGCATTATCTATTTGTGGTCTATACTCTACACTTTGGTCATAATTCGGTTGGAAAACTGCATTTACAATCATAAAATACTTAGTTCATATTTGTAACAAGCCTCTAAAAATGATTTACGTTTCATTTATATGATGATAGAACATTTTAATTTTTAAAATAACTCAAGATGTGTTTTGGTGCACTAAAGGATTAAAAATAAGAGGCCTGGTGGCATTTGTACATTTGGACGCATAAATCAAATTGAAAACTCAGAATGATCAGAATCTGATAATTTCATTCATAGATAGGCGTCACATAAAGAAAATTTGATAGTAATACATAAACATTTACTTTGGATTAAAAAGTACCACCGAGACAGATATATAAAGATGACAATGAACGGGATTCGAGTTTCGTTCTCTGAAAACTTTTCCTTATTATATATAATAAGGAAAATATTTCTTTATTATATACAATTTCGCATCAAATATATAAAAAAAATAAACTTTTTCGCAGAAATTTTTTAAAATTTGTTTATGTTTTTAACACGATTTAAATGTCTTTACAAAAAGGAATACGATCAGGAAATGTGTAAATAAAATGTGCATGCAACAGAAAAATTTGAGATGCATAATTCGTTTAAATATGAATATATCTAGAATCTTAGATATATGTTTTACTGAATATTATAAATTCATTATGCAAAATCTTTGACCATAAAATTAAGTGGACTTGGTAACAATAAAATATTGAGGCACAATTGAAGTGATCGTCTTTTTAAGCTTCTAAATAACCAAATATTAATTGCCTGATATTATTTCTTCGTAAATCATGGGTTCCATATGACTAACTATTTACAATGTAATACTACAACACATAATGGAAAGGTTATTTGGGAACCTAATTCTTTATATTAATATCTAAAAGTAGATAATATAGAAAGCTGATATGATGAAACCTAATATCTTTACCTAAATCGAACAAGTAATAAGAGAAAATTACTGAAATAGCATATAGATAACATTTGATTATTTTATGACTATAAGCAGATATAGTTGTTATAAGTTTTTAATTAGGTATAATCATAATAAAGTTAAAAAAATCCATTTACGGCATAGAAGTATAAAGCTCAAATGAGAAAATATGATATCCAACTATTTTAAACAAGCTGTGAAATTCTGTTCCAGAACGCGTGATAAGCTAATTTGAAATATTAGAGTAACTATAATATAATAAACGCGTGATAAGCTAATTTAAGGCATTAGAGTAACTATAATATAATAAACACGTGATAAGCTAATTTAAGACATTAGAGTAACTATAATATAATAAACACGTGATAAGCTAATTTAAGATATTAGAGTAACTATAATATAATAAACGCGTGATAAGCTAATTTAAGACATTAGAGCAACTATAATATATTAAACGGGTAATAAGATAATTTAAGACATTAGAGCAACTATAATATAATAAACGCGTGATAAGATAATTTAAGACATTAGAGTAACTATAATATAAATTGATAAAGACATTACAGTAAACCTTATAGTTCATCCCTGGTTCCATACTTCGATTTTGTAGTGTAACGATTCTACAATTAGTCATGAAGGCGATATAGTGGGTAGATCATTTTTAATTATTATCTGATATTTTTAAGCTGTATTAACATAAATGTAATCAGAAAAAGTTGAAAAAAACCAGTTATATTTTATGATAGAGGGCATGATCCTTGTATAGGGGATGTATAATCATGATAAACTATGACGGGGGTATAAAAAGCAATTCATTTAACGTCTAATATTCAAGTTGCTTTAGACGACGAGTTTAAATGGATAAATATGCTAAGAGATTAAGTCGTGTCGACCCGTATCTATTAGCTTCATCAAGGAAGTAGGAAGACACGCTAAATGACCTTTAACCAAACAAGACCACCATTGCATTGCGTCTCAAGATGCCAAATAACATTCTTCCGTTCAGATTGCGTATCTTCAAATATTGTCGAAACTTCTTTCAATGTCCCCTGCTCGCCCACACCAAAAACATTCAAACTTATCGCATCTTGAACCGATGAAGAAAAAACAACAAATTACCGACACTATTCTAAATGAATGAAACGGAAAACGTTATACCTCTCTCGTTTCGACAGTTGACAGCGTGTCAACTGTCACCGTGTTAAAAGAAGTTCGTGAAGTAGCCCGCACACGGCTAGACATTATGTAACATTAGGTAACAGGCGATTTTAGTGTTAATGGCGCTTTGTTTTAAAATATCTAATTGAACATGCGTGCGGGTCGCATAAGACTTTGTTCTACGTGTTCGTTTTTTGTGAACTTTAATAGTGGATACGAGTTGTGTTTTCTTTGTAGGTTAAGGACGATTTTGTACAGCGGGCTACGAGCTAGTAACTGTTTAATCGTATTAACATCTTGAGCTATTGGCGGAGGAAAAAATAATTAAAAAACTGTTCACGAAATTGTGTAAGTAAATTATTTTTTGGACGACTGCCCTTCTTGAACATTTTAATGTTGACATTTTACATTGGAAAAACTTTCAAAGCATTTTCTCTTTTACGAAATGCAGTCACAATGGATACTTTGAGTAAACAGACACATTCTCAAACTTATTTAATTAATGTAATTAAAAGTACTATTTATTAATTTCATATAAAATTCATATCATTCATTTTATGACATACATGTTATATATATATATATATATATATATATATATATATATATATATATATATATATATATATATATTAAAATGTGTCCCATTATACCTATTAAAATGTGTTCTAAACAGTCAAGATACCAAAGAAGATGAGATATATCTGTGTCAATCGGTCCTGACTAATAAGGGTTGACAAGTAAATAACAATATAGAATTAATATCGGCTACTTCATGTAAAAAAGGATAAATGATAGTTACAATAGTTTTATCTCCAGTCCTCTTTTACTTTCATGTAAAAAGTATAAATGGCATATAACAATGTCAAGAACTGGGGATAAAACTATTGTAGATTACATTTGGAATTATTTAAAGAGATATTTAGTTAATAATTAACTAATAGACGATTTGGGGAATAATTAAGTCAGGAGTTTCAGTTTCAGGATTTAATTCTGGCTGAGGGAATAGATCCAAACTTCTTAAAAATATTGAGGTAATTTTTTATGTGTTTATATTACTTACCCTCCGGTTTCTTTGAGAGCGTTAATTCTTTTCTTTTTTCAACCTAACTGCTCACTTTAAAAGGTACCTAGTCGAAGTACTTCTTTTTAATTTTAATTTAAATTAATGCAACAAATTAGAATGTACACTATTTGAGTTCTACGCTCGACGTTGCCCATCACTGCAACGAGCTAACTAGGCGCAGTTTTTTTGCCGCAACACCCACGATTAGTCGTCTCACGTCACTGCAGCGTGTTCCGTCTCGTGCACTCGTATCTGTTACAGTGTTTCTCATACAATTTTATTATAGATGTGTAAAGAAAATAAATATTAAAAAAAAGATGTACATCTAAAGGGCTTTATGATCACGAAAATATTAGAGCGCACATCATTTGAATTTGTCATAGTAAAACTTTATTCATGTCATATTTTTTGTACTTTTTGTTTTAATAACAACTGCAGGCAATTAATGTTATAGCCAAATTAAATACTGCATAAAATGTGATGGTGATGAGACATAAAAAGTATAATCGTTAATTTTAGAAAACAATTAAATCGACAGAAAATAATTAAATATCAAATAAAAACAAAAAATGTAAATACGGGTTTCATATGTTTCACAAGTTTCTAAATTATTTCTTGTATTGCAAAATTGTCTCCGTGGTATTCAATGCATCGTCGCATTTTATATTACCACTGAGAAAAGCGGCCCGCCCACTCTTCCTTTCCTGTCTCTTCAATGGTCTTTCGAAGGCTGTCACTGCTTCTTCGGCGTCCGGGAATCGCTTTCTTCTCAGTTAATCTTTTATTCTTGGGAATAAATTTAAACCACATGATGCGAGATCGGACTGTATGGCGGTTGACCCATAATTTCTTCATCCAACGTAGTCAAATATTCGGTCGTTTATTTGGCAGAGTGTGCAGAGGCATTGTAATGATGATGGAGATTTCTATTTCGAGAGCGTTTCTCTCGAACTTTTTTCCAAAACCACAGATAAATACTTACCTGTATATCAGCCTACAGTAACTTATTTTTGGTAACAAGTGTCCATAATAACCCGTCCATCCTGAAAACGAGGTGATCACATTTTTTCCAGCACTTCCCATTTTCTTCACCTCTGTAAGCAACTCTTCAGAAGGAAACACTCACTGCTCAGTCTGCCTTTTATTTTCGAGTTTGTAACACTATATTCACTTTTCGCCGACCGTGACTGTGTCGAATACATTATTTGAATAGTCTCCACGGATTTTTCGAATATTTCGCAGCATCAATCTAAGCGACAGTTTTTTTAAACTTCGATCAAAACATGGGGTATCCACAAAAGCCAGCCCTAAGCCCAACGCTACCTGACGCCTAAGCGTTTGTGTAGAATTTTCTGTACTTGACTCATATCGGTACTAAAACTTGCCCAAATCTGCTGCTTTCTTATCAGTATTTATCATGAAACGGACATCATTTCCGTTGTATTCAGTTGTCGCTGTTGAAAGACGTCTCCCATGTAGATCATGTGATTGCTTGATTGTAAGCTTGAAATCGTTAAATTAGTTATAAACAGTAATGCGGGATGGAGCTCCATCATAAAATGCTAATTGAAGTCTACAATGACTCTGTTGTTGATTTAGACCACAGCGAAAGTCATAAAAAAATATGGAACGAAACGTTTTTCATATTAAATTCATTTTGAGCTGATACACATAATTTTCAAATAGTTGCTAATTCTTAAAAGCAAATGAGAAATTTACCCCAAGTACCTCAATGGAATACTGAAAGTTCAATTTTCGAGTAATTTATATTTTATTAAAAGAAATTTATTGTCATTATTCCAGTCAGTCATAAGGATATTCAGGATCAACCTCGTAAATAATTAGTAGTATAGATGTGTATACGTGGAATTCTTTATTTAATGTGCATAACATTTTATGTTACACTAAATTTAATGACATGAGATACATATAATGAATTACCAAAGAGTTCGAATTCCGAAATTTGAATTTACTTTTTATTACCAATGGCCAGTTTTAAATACTTTCTGTGCTACCCACGTACACATACATATACAAAAAAGGAAACAAAGGAATTTTTAAAATCATGAATGTTTGAAAACCAATAATTTTTTGAAACGTAAAACAAAGTTAAAAACAAAGTAAAAAAAGCAGATTACATTTTTATTATTTATAAATTTTCACTTCTAATCAGTAAGTTTAAGTTTAGTTAAACGTAAATAACTTTGTAATAAATTTTTCAAATTTTTCTGAGCAAAAAACATAAAAGATTTGTATATAATATTGAGGAATCTATCAAAATATCGAAATAAATTATATAAGTAAATTTCGATTTAGTAATTATATCAAATCAGAATTATTTGACCTTTCTATTTTATCGGTATAATTGAATCCCTATATTCTATATGAAATTTTTATGATACTTTTAGTCTATATTGTCTATAAAACACGCAATAATTATTTAAAAAGCTGAGCTATAATTAAAATTTAGACTACTATTTTGAAATTGGTCATCAACTTTGTCATCAACAAAATTAAATATATCAATAATGAGGTAACAGGAATCCAATAACATTTTTTTATAAATTAAAAAAAATTGAACGGACTTCAAATAACTGCCGTATAAGAAATGTACTGAAAAGTATAAAATAATGAAAATATGAGGACTTAATTGGAAATTTTGCCGTATAATATCGTTTCCGAACGTAAATAAATTTGTAATATACTACTACTGCTAGTGATTTTTGGAATCGGTGCTAAATTAAACGATCTATACTGTTTATTTCTAAGGAACTCTGTAGTGTATTTTCAATTTCCCTGGGCAAATTGTAACCAAATTCGTGAGGTTACACTGGGAGTACATCCTTGCAAATAAAAAAAATCGTCTAAATTAATTAATTAATGCCAGAGATATTAGTGAAAATAAACAAAATAATGGTTTCATACCTTTTTATGTACCTGTATATATGTACCTAACTATTTACTTTGTTACTATCTCATTTACATTAAGACAAACGAGTCCAAACTCAATGAGTTTATTCTTTACCACTGAAGAGATCCTTTTACTAGCTTCCGGTTCCATCATTGTACCCTGATTTTGCCATAGAAAATATTTATGTAGCCCTTAACCGTATTTTATTAGATTTCCATTAGACTATATCGATCACGGCACCAGTGCTTTTCGGTATTGAATAATTCCATGGTGCAGCTTTAATTTCCATGGTCCAATTCTAACCAAATTTTCCAGAATGATCCAAATTGGTTGATAATGCCAAAGATATGAGGCGAAATACTCCAAAAGAATATACAGTCGAATTGAGAACCTTCTCCTTTTCTCAAGTAGGTTAAAAACGGTTTAGGGCTTCGCAGCGAAATGAAAAAAAAATTAATTTCCATATACCCGTCTATCCGTCTATATAACAAAGCACTAAATTTCTGTCAGTTTAAGTTGGATTGTGATGAATATATGTGTATGTACGTCAATAGAGGGCGCAATATGTATTTAAATCGAGCAATGAAATTTTCTACTCGGACATATATTGGTAAAATGGGCGTGGTCAGAGTTGAGCGGTATAGGAGACGTATATACTTAGGAAAGCCACCCGAATGCCGACAGACGTATGAAGACAGGCGTCATCATCTCTTGTCTTATACGAATTCAACGTAAGCAGAGTTTGTTTCTACAAATTGTTTACAAATAATAAAATTTTCTCAAGATCTACGTAAAAATGAACGTGAAGTTTACTTCAATTTAAAAGTACGTGAAATTTACTTCAATTTAAAAGTAGGCTAGAATAAGAAAAACATATGAATTACAGTTAAAACTTGAGTAAAAAGAAAACTTATGAAGATTATAAACTTCATAAGCCCATAGCCTAAGTACACTTTGAGAATAGCTTCTCTACGCGACGTATCTCCGCAACTAAGACGGTTCGGTCTAAAACGTGGCGACGTCGAGATGTAAACTTGACGCCGACACGCATCTCGTCGGTATGAGATGCTGATTTTTAGGTTAGACAGACTTATTTTTCGTCAAGAAGTCTTTCATTAAAGAATTATCGGTTGCGAATGGATTGGCTCGTCTTAAACGTTTTATTAACTTGTTTTACTTTAAAATATTACGTATTACGAAAATGAAAAAAAAATACGTTTGCATTCAAAGCCCTAAAGTAATAATATTTTTTTCATATTGGAAGCGGAATTATTAAAATACACCTTGATTTCAAAACTTTCTATTTCAATACAATCAAATAATAATACAAAGATATTAAAAAAACAAGCCATTATCGAAATGGCAATACCTACTTTCCAAAAACAGTAATATTTATTTAAAAAAAAAAAAGAAATATTTATCAGACATCTGTTACCTGAAGAAAACATTGTATTTGTTAGCTTACATAAAATCATAAGCGTAAATTTTAATATCAAAACAAAGATTATCATCTTATACTAGTGTTTTGAATTATAAAAAATGTTGTCTGTGTTATAATTATACCACATTATTCATAAACGCAACATGCTGTAACCATAATTGCTATATTGCATTTTATATTAATAACTTCATTATTTGGCAACACTTGCATTCAGAAGCTTTAAACTAAAATAACACAACAACAATAAAACAGATTTTTTGACTTATTTTCTCATCACACTTATATCTCATTGCGATGCATGTAGCGCAATTGACATGAGTTTTTCATTGTGAATTTCGCCGACATGTTTGTTGGTTGTTACAGCCGTGACCATTTTAATTAACCCGTGGTCATTTTAATTCCATTGTTTATAACATTGTATTAACTAATTTTATAAATAATAACGTTTAACTAATTTTATAATAAAAAATTTTAGTAATTAACGTTTTATAATAACGTTGCATTTATCAATTCTTATTGGATAAATTGCGAATGAATAACAATTACTTCCACGTTGAAAGTAATTGTAGTAAATCCCGTCGAAACTTATTATCGAACAGTGCTAGTGTATTCCACGTAAGATGATGTTCCATGTTAGGCGGATGATATATCATAACCTTTTGGAAGTTCGAAATTGCGCTGCGTTATGCTGGTCTGATCGACTTCGATTGAAGATATCATGTGATGTTGGCAATATTACTGAATATTGCATAATATTGAAATCAGCATTACTCGTAATTACCGTTTTATTGTTTAACCACTTTAAGAGAGTATTCGAAATTTTAGTTATTACAGATGCACCATTCATCAATGAATTATTTATACTTTTTTTGTTACCATTAACTGCGTAATTAGTGTTATGTATTACTTTTCTTATTTTCGTTTTTTTATTTAAACGTGTTGACAATGTATTTCAACTGTTTATCTGTTTTTACATATGAAATCAAATTATTCCTCATTAAGGTGATACTGGCAATGAACAATCAGCTATTCCATAATTTAGTCACAACATAGTATTTTATAAGTGCTTACTTAATATATAGGACATCTTTTTTCGCTTTTAAAATTTGGTTCCATTTTTTCCAAGTCTTATGCTTGGAAAAGCATCTCGTACATTATCATTCATCAATCTCTTGTCTCTAACTTACATAAACATTTTTAAAGAGTTTACAGTTCACTTCTTTCATACTTACAAACCATTTTCATAAACTATTTGCTACAAGGGTTATATATATTTCGAAACCTTCCTTCTTTACTTCGCTTGGAGTATTTTGATAATTATTTTTCATAACTTTATTTACAAGCCATAAATTTAACAGTACATAATTATAACATGTACTGAATGTATAATGTGATTACATTAAATCCTTGTTATTTTATTAAAATAACAAGGATTAATTATCTGAATTATGTTTCTAAGATTTTAACTATCGAAATATACACACATAATACCAACGACCAAAGTTTATTTCTGGACGCATTCTTTCCTGCATACATATATCTCGTAAGCCATCCGCGGACAAGGCATGAGAGCTGTGTAAGCGCAGATTAGGTGTGTGACACGGCGACGAGATCGCGACGCCGCACAGCATCCAGCCAATTAATGACTAAGTTCCGTCTCCGGCCGACTGCGGCTGCTAAGTCCTGTCTCGTGTTAGGCGATTGAGTCTAGCTATTGTACTTCCGTTTTATTTTGTCTTGAAAATGATATTGGATTGATGAACGTTGAAGTTAATAAGATTTTTAGCAAATGTCTATGCTTTTGCTCATGTTCTTGTAGAACGACCTTTCGCGTTATATTTCGGTTCTAAATCAAATTGCAAATTTTGCATGTTAAAAGAATTAAACAGTGTTAAAATTAAATTAATAATTGTTTGGCACTGATTCCTTAACTTTACCTAATTTATTGAAAGAAATATGATTTTTTTAAAATTTGTTTTTGTGTAAATAAAATTGTGCAAATCATTTCCAACTTTATGGCAGAACTATCGATAATATTTAGATGTAAAATTTAAATATTTATGTAGGGTACAAATTCGTACTCAATTTAATTCACACTCCACCAAATGTACTTTATACATATATATTTATTTTTATAAGAATAAGGTACTAAGATAAATACACACAAATTACTTTATGTATAAATATATACCTATGTATATATAAATTAAAATAATATAAAAGCAAACAAGAACACTTCCTTAGCATGTCCTCTATCAAAAGCCGTTACATTTGCTAAATGTTTCGCTGTTTGTGATAATCACAATTTCACGAAACAAATGTTTCGCTGCTTGTGATAAACACAATTTTACGAAACAAATGTTTCGCTGCTTGTGATAATCACAATTTCACGAAACAAATGTTTCGCTGCTTGTGATAAACACAATTTACAAACGAAATTTTGAGAGCATAAGATTTGCTCTCGCCACAAAATTTCGTTTTCCTAAACACTATCCTTTCAACATGCATCCTTATTCTACGTTTCATACTTTACCATTTAAATCTATATATTTCTTGAAAATCTCACGAACTCAGTATACATTCAATAAAAATTTACTCAATACTTATTTACTTGGTGGATAGCAGCGGAAATTAATTGAAAAGTAAGTATAGACTGTATTTTCGAGGTTCTATGTTTTTCGCATATTGATTGATATTGCCCAACAAACATGAATTATAAGTATGTTCCTATATTTATACGAGAGTATAATTTCTGCAAATTCCTATAAATTTTAATTTGCTATAAGCATATGATCATTTGTTTTTCACGTTAATTTCACAACGTAAAATGTTAAAATTTTTCATGATGTTCGTAACATAAAATCATTTGATTTTGGGTACCTCAAAAATACTTCTATTTTTAATCATTTGTAACTTGTTTATTGTGCCCATTATACACAAATAATTTCATCGTAGAAAATGTTTTGAACGAAAATCAGTGCAATTTATTTAAATCACTAATTTTATATAATTGCTTTCACGATTGAAGAACTTCCGCGAAAATCTAATTCAGCTGCGAAACCCGACGCTAATCTCGAGTGATTCATCAAATCGTATAGTTTTTTAATACGCCACACAATGCACTTAATAGCTAGAGCCGAATACTTCGCGGAACAAAAACAGCATTCATCCACGTACCGACCGAGTGTCTGTTGAAGATGTTTCAAAATAAATACGAGTCATGTAGCGATACCCAGACCGCGTTTGGCTAATCCGGCCGGCGCGTCGTCGGCGCTGACTATCACAACACATCAGCGGCGAGGGTCAACGCTTTGATTATTTATATGGCGTCGCGCGGTACCGGGAGCCGCCGAAAAATTCGCCAGAGACTCGGAAGACGACGCCGCGAAGCTCTCCGTTCCGATCGCTGACGCGTCTTATAAATAAACCTCCGGAGATACTTGCTAGAAAAAAAGCGCAGTTTGTTGTGACATGCGCGGAACATAAAAACAAATTTCGTTTTAATGAGTTGCGGCAACTGGATAATTTATAAAGATTCATTGAATATGATGTATACCGCGCGCGCGTGTAGGAAGACAGTTTGTCTGCTCTGCTCGACACTTTAGGCCCATCTCGTGTGCGTGGTAGTCGCCGTGCGTTCCAAATAGTTTATGGAGACGTAGGCTGTCACTGACATACAATGATAATATGCCATTAATTGTTTCACGTGACCTTCTGAACGTCCAATTGAATAGATTTTGCAAGTATTTAAAGTCGTTCGCAACGTTGCCTTGTACTCGGTTTCTCATTTCCGTATCGCCGTATTGGGAGTGTTGTCTTGTGATTTTGTTAGTTAGTACTGCCACAAAAATTTTGCATTTTTATATTTTGCTTCGTTAGAATTAGAGATAATTATTTTGTATGGCGATGGATTCAATTATTATAAACAACATATAAACGCCTGAGTCAAAATATTTAAAATAAATCCAAAGCTCTATTGTATCAGTCTTATAGTAGCATATTGCATAAGTTTGTATTGATGAGATTTAAGATAATGCCAATTTCCTATTTTTGCCAATTTTTTGAATTTTTTTTTAAAATAAATGTATGACATGCTTGTAATAACATCTTTAAATAGTATATTAATTTACCTACTTGTTCATATCAATTGAACAGCAGAATTGATTTGTTTTATATTGGATAATTTGGTCATGTCTTTATATTGAATAAATAAATAAGTTTAGTTTAAATAAATACTTAATTGAATAAATAAGTAAGCCATTTTATTAAAAATTTAAACCATTTTATTAAAAAAATAATGAACATGGCATTTTTATAAAATTGTACGATTGTTTAACTTACAAGACTATAACAGCGTAAATTTTATAACGCAACTTCTTTCAAAAATAAAAAAATAAATGTTTTTTGTCCATTTTATAACTATTATCTATTAGACGGCTATTTCTCATGATTTTAAATTTAATAAAATTACTTAATAATTATATTCATTAATATTCGGTCTTGGAATTGATTTTGCATATTTTTGGATAATATATTTAAATCAGGAGTTTTTCCTGTTTTACATTCCCCAATCACAAACCAATATTACGCGGCATTTTCAGCTCAGCTTTGAGCGCTGCCCTCAATTTTAACATTTTCTTCCGCTTACAAACCCGTTAAATATTTACGAAATTTTTGGTTGGTTCACAAACTGTTATAATTTCTTAACGTAATTGTTATTATTTTTGGTATTGTTTGTGTAACGAACTTGCCTAACCATGTGATTTATGCCGTCTGGCAAAGACTTTGAAATAAATAAATAAATTTTTCGATAGATAAGGTCGAATGGAATATTACTCAACGAACCCTTAATCTTTCCTCGTATAAACCATGACAGCCAATTACTTTGTAAGTCATCATCCTACCAAGATTGTGGGCGGAAAATTACTCTTGTCTTTCGAAACCGTTATAAAAATATGGCAATATTTGAAAGTTATATTAATGGTTTTAATTAAATATCTGTGTTAAATAAAACATAAAAAAAAACAAAAAAAATACTGGAAAAGTTCACAATTGGGCCTAGATATTCCAAGAATTCAAATGACACTTTTAAATAGAAAAAATGCAAGAATAAGCCCCTTAAAAGCTTCATTTAAATCGACAGAAAAATGAAAATTTATATGCGAAAAGTTACTTTTTATAATAGTTTATAAATTCTATTTTTACGAGAATCTTTGAGACAACATACTAAAACAAAGTTCAGGTTGTGTCCTGTTGTATCATCTATGCATAGATGTAACGTATTAATCCGCGAAACTCGACAGAATGGTCAAAAAATTCCTAAAAAGCCATTTTGATAAGAACACGATGAACGTTAGTGTCAGTTGAAAGTTTATTTTCAATTCCTTTAGGCGATGGCTGCACATTTAAAAAGTGTTTATTATTTCTTGTGTCCGTTTTTAAAAATTAGTTCGTTGGATTTTCTTTATTATTGTCATTATTTATTAAAAATTCTTGACAGATTAAAATTATAATATGCACATATTTTTGAAGATAGTTTTTTTGTTTTGTTTTAAGGTCTATTTTCACCGGTCTCTTCTCCGCGTAACTCCGGTTTTCGTATGGTCCGGTATTCGTAGGTTAATACTTAGTTTCAAAATGTTTCATAATCACATGTTTTCTCCATAACAAAAGGTCTTTTAGAATAACATCACATATATGAGAAACGTACACCATTATACCCAAATTACTAGTGCAGTGTAACATTGGAGAAAGTAAGAAAATTCAAATACATCAAAAGTGTAACTTTGATAACGCTACGAAAAATTCCAGGTATCGCATTGGCTTGTTCTGTGCAAGTAAAATTTGAAGCACTTTGTCATAACACAAAAAAAATTTAAAAATAGATTTCAATTCCAAAAAAATTGTATAATTTTTTCAAATTTAAAATCAGATGTATAAAAATTTTTATATTTAAGTTTGCACACAACGTATGCCACGTTGTGTGCAAACTTAAATATAAAAATGAATGAGAATCGCTGTTTCTACTATTTCAGAAGCTTCTCATTGAATTGAAGATATTATTTCTGAAATATAATAGACATATATATATATATATATATATATATATATATATATATATATATATATATGTGTGTGTGTGTGTGTGTGTGTGTGTGTGTGTGTGTGTGTGCATATATAAATTCTCATTTATATAACACGACACAATGTTAAAATCATCCGCGATACCGACATCTTACGCAACCAATCCCACCCACACCCGCACCCCCATAACATAATACAGACCATCAAAGTATTATATTCTAATTTTACCGCCGATCCTTCATCATTCAATCGGAGTCAATTTGTCCAAGTCCAGCTCAGTAAAACAGCGCGCTCCCGTTACTCAGCTCAGCCGTCTTATAAATCCGTCGCCACTCGGCGCCCGCGCGAGTATGGAGCGCTCTTTCGACGTCCAATTGATCTCCGCGGACTTTCATTAGCTATCGCTTCGGCTTCCCCTTGGAGTAAAAGTTTACGTCTGCCCCTAGAGCGCTGTTTAGACGGGTCATTTTTAATAGCTAAACAGTCTGGGTGCACGCGAGCCGAACCCATTATATATCGGTTCAGATACCGCGCAGTCACATGGGCGGCACGTGAAGTTATTGTTTCGTTCTATGTCACGTGAAACGGTGGACTCATCTGTTGCTTTGACGTCAACGATCACAACGATTTGTTGATTTTATTGGTGAGAGCAAAGTCGACGGTAAAACATATCGAGGTATTCCTGCGGATAGCTGCTAATTTTGGTTCTGAATATTTTTAAGCTCTTTAAATATAGGTAGTACCATAGAATATATTTTTTTTATTTCAAAATAATTGTTAAAAGCTTAATAGTTTCGGTCCATACAATAAAAAATGTTAAAAAGTTAGACGCGAGTTAAATATTATTTGACCCTAGACGTAATATTGCTTAATCATAATTAATTATCTAATTAATTAAGTTATTATGTATAAATAATTACTACTATTATATATACTATTACATATACATAATAAATATATATATACTATTATATATACATAATAAATACATACATGTATATGTAGTAGTAAAGTGTAAGTATTTACTCAATAAATACATAAGTTTGTAACATTGCAGATGAAAAATATGTTAAATTGTAAAATAGTTTTCACAAGTTATTTATTACTTAATGGTTAAGATAAATTAACAATTAACAGTTCCTGAATCTAAATAGAAGAGATATTTCCTGAATTTTAAAATAAGATGGTCAAAGAGAGAATATTTTATCTGAGGCAAACTACCGCTGCATTTTGACCGAACTGCAATCAAATCGCTATAAAACGCAACTGCAACGGATTTGCTGCAGCTATATTTGTTTCACTGCGGGGTTATAATTTTTTTTAATTAATAGCTTAACTGCGAGACATATAAATACCGCATACTTCAATAGAGATAACTTTATCTTTAAACTTTTAAAGACCCGCAGATAATTCAATAAATATTTCATTCAGATGATTTGTTCGTGTCCAAACGTGCTTTACAACTTGCAGGTAATTAAAAAAAATTCAATAACCATTTTACACCGATTATATAAAATGTTCAATCAAGTACTCTCGATATGGTACGCCGAACGCGATAGCATCGTACATCGTATAATATCCCCAGACCCCCGGGCGTTGCCGCCCACGTACATAATAAATAAGCATTTTTCTGTCACTCTGATAGCAAAAAGCGAATAAGTGTCTACTTGAGGTTGTCAAACAACACGGCGGACAGCGCAATATGAGGGCCGCGACGCCTCGCTGTGTCTGATCGCGTTAGTTCGGGGCCCGTCGGCTATTCCCGGACCGACTGGGAAAGGGTCAGAATTCATAACATGTTCAGCTTGTACGTCTCAACTCGCTATTAGATTAGTGGCTATGATTTGATCCGTATAGACGTTTCGGTATGAAAGACCGTGTAAATGTATTTGGTAGAGTCGGACTTCGTACTTCACTCGAGCAACTATGAGGCAGTAAGATTATTTGGGAGCAATTTGAACATTCAAGCTTAATTAACGATGTGACTATGATTCAGATACTTTTATATTAAATGTACCTAATTATATTAATTATTTTACTATATTTTTGCCTAATCGTTTCATTAATAAATGGTTATCTATATTTACAGACAGCTTTGTTATTGTACTTTGTTCCGCTTTTGATTTGCTAAAGTAAATTTATTATAAGATTTCAAAGATTTTATTTCAAGCTTGTTTTATATTGTTTTGAAAGTGGCGTAATTTCACATGTTTTACAAATTAAATATTTAAAAAGTGAGGAAGGATACACATTTTTAGCCTCATACAGATTAATATAATATTCCTTATTAAAAGCTTATTCAATACCTCCGCAAATGTAACAGCAATTATTTCGAAAAGCTTACAAATTGTACTCGAGACGCGTGCACCGGTCGCCTCGTTTGCCGCCCAGCCTGATTTATTGCCCAAAGTGCATGCAAAGTGCGGTGAGATAACGAATGTGCCTTTCTTAAGCCACTTTTCGTACATTTTTTTCTTGAACAGTTTTGCTTTATGATGAATAAACAACAATAAATCAAGTCTGTGAGAAAATTTGCAACTGTTCCTCTGTGGAGCAAACTTGCGTGCTGCAGAATTCAAGGTCGCGGCAAACTTGCATTTGAATCTATATACTTGCTAGTTTTATGTCAGTATATACTTGCTAGCTCACAATTGCTAGTTTTAGTTTATACTTAACGCACATTAACGATTTCGGAAAGGCATCTTAATATATTTTATTGACATGATCTTAGTACTTATTAAATGACTATGAATCGTTACTTTTTGTGACGGCGTTTATACAGATTAATTGTTTATATTTATTTATGGAACTTTTCCCTCTAACGAAAAAAAGTAATTTTTAAAGTATACATCATGCTAGATTTTTAAGTTAATAATTTCGTCAAAATTTAATAATAAAATGACATTTAGTTTTCTTTATTCTGCATGAAATACATTAAATTTTATTAATTTGTTTACTTTAAGGAGAAATGTTAGGTCAATATAGGCAAGATTTGATACTATTTAATATTAATTTTGATTAGATGGTAGTTATTCCAGTCAAAAACGTAGTTGGAAGTACATTTTTATCCCACTGCAGAAGTTATTAAATCGGAAGTGATTTTCAGAAACAGTTAGTTTTGGAATCTATCCTTTTTACGCTATTATAACATATGTAATTTGTTAAAATAGATTCATTGAAGTAGTACAGTTTTATTTAACAAAAATTAACATTTCGAAGCAACAAATTATTCTCCCCGAACTGTTTAAAACACTAACAAAATTTGTGAATTTTTAATTTCAAACAATCATATATTTTTATGTTGAAAATATACAAAATAATTTATTAAAATGTATTTAAATAACCTATATAAATTCAAAACTATTAAAATTTCTTTCAATATTCAATGTTGCTATGTTTATCGCAATCTCTAAATCCGTTTTCTTCCGAGATATTTTGTATTAATTCATTTAAGGTTCTCGTTATAATAGCTCACGAGTTTCGCAAAAAAACTACTCAGTGAATTTCTAAAATGCTTACATTATTCTGTGTCAGACCGCACCGTAAAATATACACCTATGACGTTGATTTGTGGACAGTAATTTTTAAATGTCAAATCAAGCAAATGGACGCTAAACACTTTCTTTTATTCCTTCAAAATGCACTTTTACTTTTACGAAATCTCTTTAAACATCCCCCATCATCTATTCCGTTGTCCCATTTAATTGTTTTATTGGCCCTTCTTTTGAGTTCTGCAAAATGTTTCGTTTCGCAAATTTGGGCTCCGGCACCATTGTCAGCTATCGACCAGCGATTTGTCTTGCATACAACGCGTTTTGCCTTTGCGCTCCATGTGTCTATCTGGTTTTTGTCATTATGATTCTATTGTTAGGTATCCAGCTTTAGAGTCCAGCCAAAGTTTTATACAGATAATGGTCCTGTTTTAGAATTAAAATGTGTATAAGAAAATAACAAAGCCTACGATTTTAAACGTTTAGTATTTTTTCACCAAATGCCAAAAATTAAACCCTTGCAATTTGGTAATGTCCTTTTGTCCGTTTATTAGTTCATAAATTAGAGCATCATAGCTTTTTTTAACTATAATATCGATTTTGATGAAAGGCTACGAGAAGACACATTTGATTACATAAAGAAATAATAGTTTTTAATTTTTTTTTAAATATTTCCTCATACGTCGAACTTAGGAACAAAATATGTTCACCCAGATTTCTTCAGATTTCTTAAATTTTTTTTGATACGGCATCTTTTGGCAAGACATGATTCTCCAAAGGGCTTGCAGTATATTCTTTCCCTTTTGACTTTCTAACTACAAAAATTAATAAAATAAAAACACCAAGTTAACTACATTTAAGAATTATAATAATGTAAAATTACGTTGGTGAAGTTGCGTTAATTAATTAAGGCAACGTAGGCAATGGAATTAGTCTAACACGTGTGAAAGTGATACCAGACAATGTATTGTATAAGTAAATACTTTTATGTATATATATATAAATATATATATATATATATATATATATATATATATATATATATATATATATATATATATATATATATATATATATATATATATAAAGGCAATTCAATATATTTCAACTTCAAAATATTACATATTTGTCCTCAAGTGGGTGCCAAATCGTTAACGGCGCAATCTTCATACACTTTAATTACTTTAAAATATTAAAGTCAGTCGACATAGACCCTCTTATCTTATATAGATTCACGAAATTATCTGCCCATGACCTCGATTTAAGTTCCGTTTTTCGTTCAAACATTGTTCTTTCTTTTATCATCATTCCTTTCTTGTTTACATCAATTAGTTATGGAATGCATTGACTCGTAACAAGTTCACCGTTTACGTACGCTTCAAAATTCGTCTGATACAATTATTACCTATCTTGAATTAACAGGATGTGAATGAACGATAAATAACTCTTACCACTTTCCGTCAGTTCACATGCTGTTCTTTTCACGCCTTATCATTTTCTTCTTTTCTAACAAAAGATAAATTATTTTCTTTATTAATATTAATTCTTTTATTTACTTTTTTAATTCTATTTAAGCAAGTATTCTATATTTTTATCAAAATTTTAATAATATAAGATCTTACAGTCCACTTCTGAACTAATTAATTGCATTCCTTGGTTATGATTGATAATAAGAGATTGCTTTTGTAGCAATATATCCGCAGTATATACAAATATTGCATAAAAGACTTGTAAATAAATATTTGCATAGTGAAAAATACTAATATTTACCAATATTTGTGACTAGCGTTTTGTGTAATACTGTAAGTTGGCCATGGGATTACCAAGAAATAAATCATCATATATATTAATACGCTAAGGTTATGATGTTACACTCCCTTTTTAGAAAAAACCTCACAACTAATCCACATAAATTATATATCATTTTATAGATAATTGCTTGCTCTACCGGCATCCACAACTAAAAAATGTATTATTGCTATTGTTTTTCCAAATTAATTAATTATTAAAATTATATACACAAAACAGCAATGCTGCCATCTAACGGCTCAACGTCAATATGATTGACGGTCGGTAAAATTTTTGTTTAATTTCAAATCCACTCACGTATAAATAAAGTGGCGCTTTAGCTCAATGCTTTTGATACTTGCGCCTCTATATGTCAATTTTAGTAAAATATTTGTTTGATCTGTCATCTTAGCTTCATAATGGAATAAATAATGCGAAGACTTCGCACGGGTCTCGCTAGTAAATAAATATACTTATTCATTTAAACTTATAATAAAATATATAGAATAATATATAGAATAATAGGCAAAGTTATGGACAAATATTTAAAGGATTTATCTATATTAGTTATATTGCACGAAATTACATACTTGTACATACTTTTTATGACTGTGAAAGGCAAGAGAGAGCTGCAAAAGAAATTATATATTCTATTTGTGAAGTTGATCCCTGTGAAAAAAAACCGGGTACAGAATAATATTTTCAATAATTTTTTTTTTGTTTTTCTTTGTGTAAAGTTTAATTATTTATTACGTAAAGTGTCAGCAGAGGAAAGAAACATACAAGTACGGCACAAGTATGCTTAAATTAAAATCCTTCTTGAAAACATTAATATTATCGATGACAGATTGCTTTTCGGAAATAGTAATTACGTATTTAATTTCGCATCACATCCTCAAAGTCGTAATATCGGCCGAATCCCACAGTACAGTGCCAAGTAAGAGCAACGAACATGCCGCTCTCATTCGACTCGACCGCCACCTGTTGAGCGCTAACTGCAGCTCGCCATAAATCTCCGCCTCTCCCATTACTACTACTACGCGCCTACACTACGTACGACCTCCCTGCATCTATCTACTTGTGTAAAGAGACGCTTCGCGACTCTTGCCGTTGACGACTTCGGGATGGAAATTTATGATATCAATGGGGATCTATTTAGTATCAATTTGTTTCGTAATATTTACATGAATTGTTTTATTGTTATATTAAGATATTGAACAGTTTGTTATTTAATATACGGCATTACAAATTTATTTAAAAATCGTTTGCAATAAGCAAATTTCGTTAAATCCTATCATCCACGATGCGCTACTTTCTAAAATAAATTCATTCTCCGCAATATATTTTAAGGAGCCTTCGTATGATTGTCAAATCCGATGTGTTATATTGTTTTTTCTGATAAACCATTTCAAATAATTTTTTTGTAATAAAATTTTCAAATAAGAAAAGTTTTTCCTACAGTGCCGACTAATGATGATGAATAAACGATAACAAAAAACATTGTAACAATCTCGTTAAGAAAAAATAAGGATTTTCGTTAACAATATATTATTTTGGCAAAAGTCAATAACAATATATGCGGTAACATTTAATTGACTTACTGTGGTACCAATATTCCACTTAAAAAAGGTGCAAGTATTAAATATGAAAATACTCTGCAGGCATTGATATGTTGCCATGCATAATTAAGATATACAAGCTTACCTGTGATTATAAAACATAGTATCTTATTATGAGTTCAGTTGACTTGTTTAAAAAAAGTGTCTTTAATCAAAATTTGCAATTAAATTATGCCGAAAACTTAATTTACTATTTATCAATGTTAAATTAAAATTACAGTATATATAATTACTGTAATTATAATATCAAGTATAATATGAAGTCTAGTGCTAATATAATTCGTTTAATTGGGATTCTATACAAAAAATTGTAATCTACATTAATATTATAAAGAAGAAACTTTTGCAATTTTGGGAGTACCTATTAGCAAGAACTAATCTCAGAAACTATCGTCTGAAAATATTTAGTCTGTCTATCTCTTTGCTGGTTTGTAACTTGTTTTCAACCGGATGTACGAGTATGATGTTGTATTTTTTATCATCGTGTGGGGTGTTTATATCCTTAGGTTTTCTACATATATATTATAAAGAAGGATGGTTGTGAGTTTATATGTTTGTAGGAGATAATATCAAAAACTATTGAACCGATTCTGAAAACTCTTTCACTGTTTTAAATGGCAGATATCTCATCGTATATAGAGGAAATTGTATTTGGTATATGTCCGTCTATTTTTCTTTGGGTTTGCTCGTTACACAAGTTCTATTAGGTGGATTTCGATGTGCTTATCACAATCATGTACCGAGTTTATCCTGAATGTTTTTTTCATAAAGCATGGATGTAAGTCCTCAGGTTTTTGAAATGTGTCCTAGAATGCGTGTAAGCGTAAAGCGATATGGAGCACATGACGACAGCGGTAATGTTGGAATGCGGGAGGAAATCTATTCAATCAGAGACACTTTAAAGTTAAACGTCGTAATTACAAGTGAGCGGAACCGCGAGCACAACCTGAATTTCTTTGTATAAAACGGCAGGCCACATTTTTTTAAATTTACTATCTGTGATTTTTGTTAGCAAGGATTAAAAATTATTCACTGTCCAAAATGTGCTTTTCTCTATTTTTTAATTTATTTTTCTCGTTAGGTTACTTTTGAAATTTTAATTTGGAAAAACTTAATGACTATTAACTTTGAATGATTCACTTTAATTTTCACGGCATTTCATTGCTCTTATTGGAAAAATGCCAAATTAAGGTCATACATATCGTTTATTTTTGTAGTGTTACCAATCATGAAAAACAACGAGTTATGATAGGTAAACTGTGAATTAAGTCGTAGTATTAATGTCCTTATTATATTATTAGTCGTAGTATTAATGTCCTTATTATATTTATTAGTATTCATTTGCCTACAGTTGCAATATACGTAACATATGAAAACAGTTTTTTTGTTAGCCATTTTTGATTATTTTTATTTTTGGTTTTACTTGAGTAATTATTATTCAAGAAGAATGATTATGTAAAAATATGTTACGCAGTGTATTTTTTATTTAATTATAGAACGAGTTATGAAAATAAATTATAGAATTGTTACTAAGTAACCACAGTCGTGATTTACGTATAATCCAAGTAGAGCGTATTTATTTAAAATTATCATATAATCAAGATTTTTTATACAATACTGTATGCAGTACGTATGTGAAGGAAGTGGTGTGGAAATAATTTAATGTTTCTTTTAAAAGATCTTTCCCGGTTTTTCCTCACAAAATTTGTATAAAACACTTCTTTTCATGGAGAGAAAAGAAAAATCTGTATCAAGTCCTAAAATTAAGCTCGTATGAAAACTATTATATTTCAATCCTTACTCTTTTACAAATAAAAAACCAACGTTATTTATTTAAAAAAAAGTAAAGAATGCAGTAAATGAAACAGTAGTTAAAAAAGTTAATAATTAAATTATCTTTATTTCTTTACATTTAAAATGTATCTCATTTTCAATATACATTTTAAATCGAAAAATAACAAAATAATTTAATGATTAACTTTATTATTTTAACTTCTTTTTCATTTACTGTATTTTTTACTTTTTTGCAAAGAAAAAAAGCACGTTTTTTATTTGTAAAAAAGTAAAGATTTATGTAATTAAATTGTATAAATCAACCTGAAGTTTGTATATTCTCATTTTTACCAACGATTGGTTACGTTATATATAACCATTCAGTAGTTTTAAATACCTAAATCTATCAATAATATACATCTACATTCATCCAACTTCAATGTTTCTCAACATCTGATGATGCCAATGTGAAGTAAATAGATCAAAAAATAGAGCAAGTAATTTATTTTATTTATTGTATTTGTTTGGCAATTCTCTTTTCAATTTATTTCAACGCTGTAAGAACGTGAAAGAAAAAACGAAGTAAAGAATATAATTATTTTATGCTACTAACACTAATAAAAAAATAATTTTGGTATAAAAATGTATTTTACGTTTTTGCGACCGTTTCCGGAACATCATTTCGCAATCAGTCTATGTTGACTTTCCAGTTGACAATTTAAAACAAAAAAAAACTAAAACACGAAATCCTAAACCAATTCAATAACGGAACAGAAACACGTCGTTAAAAATAGTTTTATTTTCAACACTTACGACATCTAACACCGCTTCGTTTATCGTTCGATCTATCAGACGTCAACTTAAACATAACACGCTCAATTTACTTAATATTCAAATTTATGCTCCAAATATTCAGAACTACTGTTACTGAACTGCCCACTGCCTCAGCCATTAACAAAAATTCTATATGGCTTTAATCAAATACAAACTGAGGCGGAGCCGTAACTCAAACGAATCCTTCTGATTACGAGGTCTCGACCGTATCCCGCTTGTGATTACCGCGGCGCGGTCGCGCACGCGGCGACACGAACGTTTAAAACATAAGCCCTGTTCACATCGCCCGCGAGTCATAAATCTTTGACACTTAGGGAATGAGACGCTAGCCCGCGGTCTCTTCTGATACCGTCCGAGTGAACAAATTGCCTCGATAGTCGGCTTCTGCGGTAGTGCCGGCCCACTTGCAGCTCGCTAGATTTCGAGTGGGGCCGTAACATCCGAGCTAATGAGAATTAAATCGATATGGTTTTGTGTGTGATGTAATGATATTTATTTTTAATTTAAAAAGAAAGCTACCTCAATTTAATGAGCACCATAAAATTCAGGTTCGTCATTTTCTTCAATCAAATAATAAAACATTTCGTTTAATGGTTTTTGCTGTTAATTAAACAGGTTAATTTCTAGTTGATATAAGTTTCAGGAACTTGTTTATTGAATTCCATAGAGCTTACGACCCCGAAGTTACGAAGAGAATGTAGATTTTCATTTTAAAAATAATTTTATTGGAGGATTGGTCTTTGCATAAAAAGTTGAAAACACCAGATATGGTTGGAGGGAACTCCACAGCTTAAGCTTTAGTTACAAGATCTTTGCTGATCGAATCTTTACACAATCAGTTATATAGTAATTTTATTATAACCGCTAATAATTTTAGTTAAGTGGAAATTCTGTGACAGTTTTAATTGTCTTTTGGTCGTGTTGATCATGCAAGTACTGATAGGAAATGAAATAAAGGTTATAATATAGAACTATCAGTTGTAGATGGCTGTAAAAATATTGTAGTCATTGGTGGTTGTATATAAAAAAGAGAAGAACATTAGGATTTTATCCCCCCTTCCCAAATTTGTATTGATGCCGGAATAACGTATAAATAAGTAATAACAAAAAAAATGAATTTAGAAATTAAACTGTGACTCATATTTCTGTTCATGTAATATTGAATATATTTGGCGTTAATTTTGTAGAAATACATTATGCACAATTAAATGAAACTACATGACATAGTATTGTTTCTACTTTTTTTAAGTTCTTTACCACGACCTAGCTTTCGTTGTATTACATCTTCAGGTGGGCTATTAGCAAAGATTAACTCTTTGGAACATCCAACAGCATTTATATGTTTCAACTACAATAGCGGAAGCCGGGTTTGTGTGTTTTCCCATTGCTTATGTTAGTGAGTTTATTGTAGGGGAGCGGTGTAGGTTTTATTATATTTCCATTTTCGATTTAATTTTATTACATACACCAGAACATTTGCATTGTATAACCTTATATAATAACAACAATTGAATTTATTACCCTCACTAAAATACATATTATCGTATAACTCTTGGTAAATCGTATAACTCTCGGAAATATAAGACTAAACAGGTCTTTTCTGCGTTTTCCGGCATATGGTCGCCATTCAAAAGTATTTCTTTCCCAACGGTCGTCGCTTCTACGTTTATACAGCCAGCCCATTGCTAGTTTAATTTTTCTTTACTAATAAATAATTTAAATTAATATAATAAATTCTACTATGAGATAGTTTTTTACCCCTTGACTAAGTGCAGTAATTTTTTAGGGTTCCATACCTTAAAAGGAAGAAAGGAAACCTTATAGGATCACTTCGTTTTCCATCTATCGGCCTGTCAAAACCCTTTCTCTCATAAACGCGTAGAGGTATCAAATTGAAATTATCAAATACTTGGGTCTGCCGTCTGTCGGAGCTGTAAAAAATCTAGCTTCTAAATAAACGCAATAAAAAATACGGTTATTTACGCCGCATATTTTGGAACTCGCAAAAAAATCAAAATTTATAGCGTACTTTCTCTTGACCTATAATTATGAAAATCGTTAATTTGTAGTTATATCACATAACAAATATTTTTAAAAAATATGCGCCTACGAAAGATATAGTAGGCAATATATTTTCGTTCTAAAGAATTACAATTTTTTAAATAGTTTAATTGTCTAATTGTGTACGGAACCCTCCTAGTGTGAGTTCCACTCGTGCTTGATAGTTTTTCCTTTATACGTTTTTAATTTAAATCAACCCAGAAATATTACAACTAAAATACATTTAAGGTACTCTGAATACGTCCTATGTTATATTGTTAATTACAATGGTAATTTTTGTAACATAAAAACTAAATTAACTTTATTCCATATGAGACTTGAAATCGATTAATAAGCATAGGACTTGTTAACAGACAGGTTGCGTACAGTAGTCTATCAACGTCTGCTTATACACACTCTAGATACTTGTAGTCCGTTTACAGACACATATTAAGTCAATAAATAAGATCTGTATTAAAGTTTAAAAAAAAATTAAAAGGTATTTTGTTTCAGAATATAAATCTCAGAGACATATTAAGCTAACTGGACTAATCGCACGTCATGCATACAGCAATTCCGTCGCGTCTTTTATTTATAACTTTAACTTTATGTAAAGTCGACTGACTTTTTGGATAATTTATTGCCCCTAATTCTTTAATTGATTCCTACTGCAGATAATAAAACACCGTTCATAGACCTAAAAGCGAGCGTGTTAAAACAACGTCACATTTTGGATCGTTTAACTTAGATAAGTGGTAACTTATGGGATGGGTTTGATTTGATTAACGAATTGTTTCAAATGCAAATATTTTCGAAGAAATATACAATTTTTTCTCATATTTAATATTAGTTAAGTAATAGTTGTTATAAGTTATAATTGTGATTATGAAACTTACTACCTATAAATTTACATATATTTTATATATACTCAATGATCGTAATGAAATATTACAAAAAGGAGACAAGTAAAACTTCATATATTGATGGGATGATGGGGTGAGTGGGGTCATTTTTATTCTTGTAATATTTGGGATATTACAAAAATAAAAATGACTCCTTTATTTAAACAAAATGAAAAGAATAAGTAAATAAAAGTTTCAAAATTTCCTCGAAAGTCAAATCTTTTTTCACTATGGTTGTTAAAAGCCATTTCTACAGAACTTTTTGAAGCATTAAAATGAAACAGCGGTCAAATTGTGTACCAATATACATTCTATACACAGATGTAACAACCGATCGCAGGAACTTGCAAGCGCGACAGGGACGCCTTAAAGAACTACGTAAAACTAGGAAAATCGCTAAGAAAACTTTCATTTCGACAACGGAGAATGAAAAGCAATGTTTCTCAAACAGTTTTGTTTTTAATTAGCCAAAATAAATTTTAATTATTTAAATTTTTTATAGATGTTTCTAAAACGTTATTGTGTACTTGGTTAGATTTTTATTATTATTTATATTTCTAATTAGGAATTATTGATATATAAAAATATAATATATGCATAATTATGAAGACGTATTTTCAAATTATATTTATATCTCTTAATTGACAATCGCTTAATTGTTTGATTTTTTTACGCTCTAAAAGATATCAGTGTTTTTAATGTCTCCTCTAATGCTTTTATCTCTTCAATTGTAAATCATTTAATATTTTTTTTTATTAGTTTATATATCATAACGTGTAAGCAGTATTGAGCGCAAAGATATTTGTCACATAACGATAGTATAGACAAGCCACAAAATGGTTCTTTATAGCAATATATGTACAATTCTTAATAATTCAGCTTAAGTGAAATACGATATTAAAAACGAATGTTACTAAATTCTCTATATTTTTTTGCTTTGGGTTCAATAAAATCATCCAAAAGTTTAAGTTTATAATAAAAGGTTAGGGTAATCAGCGTTTTACAATATTGTTAAGGATCATTAATTAATTTACCAATTACCGCTACAATCTGAGAATTGTGTTAAATCCGTCCTTTTTATGAAAATTTACAGCTAAATATCTTTCAGACCATTAATACCTAGTACAAAAATCTATAACTTCAAAATCAAAAATATCTCTGTAAAGAATTACAGAGACTTTAATATTCTAAAAAGTAGTTTATCTTTTATATGCATTAAAAGCGGATATGCATGTAATTTAAATTTGATTCAAACATTTTTTTTTTCAATTATTTATCAACCGGATATTTTATCTAAACTAAGGTTTTCTTAATTAATTCCTTTTTCAATTGCATAATTGAAAAGTGCAAATGATGCGAGGGAAATTCAAATTACCGAAACGTACACTAATGGCTATAATGAAGTGAAGTCAGAATCTATGTCAAGAGGCAAGTATGTTGACATTTTGTGTAGGAATTGTTGTCTTTGATAAAGAAAAATAATGTTCTTGCAATGTTTTAGATAGTTAAATATACCATTTCTGTTTTTGAAAGACAGATTTTAAGAAGTATTTTTGGTAATCTAAAATGTACCAACATCTGGGGAAGAAGAACTAACTCTGAACTTTACAAATTATTTAAAGAACCGGATGTGGTCAAATACATCGTAATTCAGACAATAAAATGGGCAGGGCACTTGAACAGAATGGAAGACAGTCTGGCAACAAAAAAGATCTTCTCAGCCAGACCATTGGGCTCTCGAAAGGGGGGAAGACCTAAACTTAGGTGGCTCGACTGCCTGGAAAAGACTTCAAAATCCTAAGTGTAGCGAACTGAGTATCTCTGACCAAGAACAGGAGAGCTTGGGAGTTGATTCTGCGGAAGGCAGGGACTTCAATGGCTTGACAGCCCATCCTGGGCTGTCAAGCTATTGAAGAAGAAGAATGTTTTACATATATAGCGTATTTTTAACGTTCTATTGAGACTGAAAATTATCTAGAACGATGACTGAAAGTGGTCTTGTGAAAGCACAATCGTATAATCTGACGAGAATAGATGAATTCATGATGACATCATATTTTCCTTCAAATTCAGATATGTCTGCTGAGGTCAAATGAGTGAAATTTGCAAGGTAATTGTTTTAATATATAATTTATAATCAAACATTATGTACGTTTTTTATTCATAAATACACTCGTAAGTAGGGAGCAGCAAACATAATCGTTAATCGTTTAAAAACTTAACTGCATACTGTTTATATGTTATTAATTTATATGTAATGTTATTTATGTTCAGCCAAGTTACTTTTTATATATTTTGGCAATGTTATGTAGTTTTTCTTAAGTTATAAAAGAAAAAAAACGAAAGTCGTATTAAATGTTTATAAACTAGTTTATGTGCACAGTCATGTGCTGCTTGTGTGATGGATATTCAATACAAAAATCACTTATGATCAACTGGAAGCATTCTATCTACCCAAACAAAACACACTTACATTAAAATTATCCTTATAACAATACAAAAAAAAATATTGGATATATGCTTCATCTTTCCTCACAACCTCGCACCATTGTTTTGTATTTTTGCATCTCTCGGGACATGAAAAAAACAATTTATCAGGTGTGCTTCTAATAGTCTTTTTACAACTAGCCACAATATAATACTTTTAATTGATTTCGAGCTTTTTATATACTTTAAACGGTTATTATACTAAAAATATGTTTAAAGTAAGGAGAACACTACAATAAACGCTGGGAAACGTCAGCTTAAATTCATTGAAAATTTTAAATGTTTTTTTTTAAATGAATTGAAACACTTCTATACTTGTATTTTTTACTATTGCTATAACGATATAAAAAGTGATATAAAAATGTTTAAAAATTACATTAATATTCCCTATTTACCAAAAAATTAACTGTAAGTTTTCAAAGATGGCGTATTTAATTTAACCCCTCAGACCTCGTGAACTTTGGAAATTACTCCGGACACTTAACAATTTATGAAAAGAATATGTATGGCCTAACAGAGCAACAAAAATATATCTTTATTAGACTATTTCGACCTGAAATTCCACTGCATGTTTGCTATTTTTGTATTTGCTCCGATATTACTCAGCTACTTTCAATACCAGAGGTATTAGGAGAGGAGTAGGCGGCGTGACAATAAAGATAGTTTTTCTTAAATAAATAAATTTTCTTTCCTCTTTTTTTCCAATGTTAATTAAAGGTCTATTAGTAATTATTAAAATTTAATAACCAACATTATTAAACTTTAATAGCCATACATACCTACTCCGCATTTATATTTAAAATTTAACTTTTTCAGGTAAATTTTACAATAATATTTCGTTATTTATCGTTATGAACATTTTAACAAAATTCTTCTAAACAATATCTTGAGAAAATTTTATCACGTGAAATTTTAACGCAAAATTTGAAAATTTTTCATGAAAATTTTATCACTGTTTTAAGATCTACCGAGTTTTAAATTAAACAGATAAAATTGTTAAATTTGTATCATATCTTAACTACAATATAACCACTTTTTTTTATTTCATTGAAACATTAATTTATTACTCTTTGAAAAAAGAAATAAAGATTTAATAGACTTATTTTTGAAGTGGAACGTCTTACGGCGCCATATAAATTCATTCAAAGCTATGTTTATATTGCATAAGATTTGGTATGAAAATTAAAACTTCAGAAGTTAGTCAGAGATGAAATTTATATTTTTTATTACGTCTAATGTCTTAACGAGATTCAATGTAGCAAAATAAAATTACTGGAAGTTTTAAATTGGGTATGAATTTAAAAGGGCAAACAAGTTTTTTCCACTGTTTTTTTATTTTGATTCTATAGAATCCGATATTTAGAAACACACAAAATGTTTAGCCGTAATAGATTTTATGTGAATCTCGCTTTAATTATAGGTATGTCTATACCAACCACAGGGGAATGTGTTAATTGTTAAATCTGTTGTCACTTAAACGAATTTAAATACAAATATATCGGCCATTAACCACTTTTGTTCGAATAGATCGAATAATTGACAGAAAGCCAACATTTCGATTTAGATATTCAACCTCTAAGTGATATGTGACTTTGGTTAAATTACTTATAAATACTCAGTGACCCGAAATCTATACTTATATTACGCATTTTACGCCAAAGAAATTTTGCGTCCGTTGATATAATTTATAAACAAAATTAGTCTAATCAAATCTCGGTAAAGATATTTTACCTACGATATACTCCATCTCAATACATAATTGTATAGAATTTTTACAGATATATATATATATATATATATATATATATATATATATATATATATATATCTATATATAAAAAAAAATTCCATTAAAATTATTTCATTGTAAACAATCTTAGTAGCTATTATATAATGATCGATTTCTCTATTGAACATTTGTAACTTTATGTTGTTACAGTAAGAACACTGTAGCTAGACTAGCCTAGAATACCAGACTAAATAAAATATTTTGCAATTTTGTGTCGGTAGGTAATTATGATTCTATCAATTAGTATTAACTCTAATAGGTGTTTTTAAAAATTGCCTTCAGGATTACCCTGCGCTTGCCTATCTAGTTGCTGTCGAAATTTGGATTAAAGATTAATTGCCGCATGACAGATAAGCTATAAACGTCTCATCATCTGTAGCATTATCGGGGAAGATAAAATCTCATCTAACCTTTAAGATCATCCTGCCCGTACATATCTAGTTGTTGTTAAAATATGAATTAGAGATTGATTAAGCTATGACCGAAAAACTGTAAATTTGTTGCCATGTATTCTATTGTCAGCTAACCTTCATATCTGGCTGCTGTTAAAGTATGAATTAGAGATTAGTTGATATATGAAACATAAGCTGTAACTATCTCGTCATAACATTTTCAGGGAATACAGAGCCTCATGTGACCCTCAGGACTACCCTGCCCTATGCCAATTTAGCTGCTGTTAAAATATAAATACAGAATTTGGTTGATCTACGACCGGAAAGCTGTAACTGTGTCATCATTTATAGTATTGTCAGGGCATATCAAGGCTCATATAATCGTTTGGATCACCCTGCCCTTTCTTATCTAGCTGCTGTTGCTATATAAGTTAGAGCTATAGCCAATCAACTGTGTCACCATCTACAGTATTATTAGATCAATTAAAGTCTCGTGTAATGTCAATACTTGTAAGAATTTAGATTTTATTTACATTAAGGATAATTAAATAATTATTATCTAAACCTGGACAAATAAATAAAGACTGGGATTTGTTTGGATTTCTTCCAAAAGAAATAAATAATTGGATTAAGTCCAATAATTATATTGAAAATTTTCAACTTTTTCTTTTAAACATATTTGTGCAATCAGTCATAAACCTGTCATGGCTGATAAGCTATGGAGCTACGAAGCCATACTTTATTTCATTCATTAGTGCATACTAAAATGTTGGACCGTTTTTGAAACGCTCATATTGTTTAACTTGTAATTATGGGCGGCGCTCAGTCTTAATAATTTTCTGCTCCATTAACTGCTTCGCGAATGGTTTTAGAGTGTCTAGGTTGTAATATATTCGTTCTTTCTTAGTTTTATCTTCATAAGTATATAAGTTAAATTATATGATTTGCTAACAAATGACATGTTTACCCGTTTAACTGTAGGCATTAGATCGTTGCAGGAATTTATGTGAATCTGAATGGTATATGGTATATGGTATGACGGAAAATGGTATATAAAAAAATAACCTACTATACTATATTGTCGTTGCCGTGGTGTGTTGGGTTGATCACAAGGCATACGGCATTTGACGATGCGGCGCACCGCGGCGATCCGGGTTCGATTCCCGGCCGTTCGTCGAACGGGGCTGGACTGGTGTTGTGGTTGGCTGTAAGATATTGCTCTCGTAGCAATAAATCCTCCATATGTATCAATTAGATACATTAAAGTAGATAAATACATATATGGCTGTAATCATTGATTTATTTTTAAATTCTAATAATTATAAGTGGATAAGCAATAACAAAATAAGCATATTAATACGAAAACTTAAAAATAAATAAAATGTATAGTGTTTCTTAAATCATACATTGTTTAATTATCGAAATAAATAGAACACTACAATTAGAAATACTAGAATTATATTTTTCTCATTACTACCCACATTAGCTACGCTATATTAGTATCACATTATAATATCATGTATTTAATATTTTAGCCTTTAGTCACATTTTTGCCTTAGTTGCAGTCGTTTGTCGTCTTTTGCAAAAATATATGCAAATGTAATGACACAATCCATAACATACTGCCATGATATGTAACATACTTACAGTCTCGTAAAATTAAATACTTTAAAAACGTGTACTCAAATAGACCAGTAAATATTGAATATATTTGGCGTTAATTACGTAGAAATTCATTATACACAATTAAATGAAACTACGTGATGTAATATGATAGTAGTAGCAATGATCTTAGCTAATAGCCCACCTGAAGATGTTGTAATACAACGAAACCTAGGTCGTGGTAAGAACTTAAAGAAAGTAGAAATAATACTACATCACGTAGTTTCATTTAATTGTGAGACCAGTAAATAATGAATTGGTTAATAAATTTATACAAAAAAATTCATTACCATATTTTGACTATTTTTCGTACTTATTTTCACACATACGTTCATGCCGAAATTTGGGAAAAATGGCGTAACGAAAACAGAAGCGGAATATTCCGTTTACAGTCTGTTTATTGCAATAAACCTAACTTTATCCATAATGATATTTCCGTAAGAAACAGGTAAATATTTTCGAAATACAAAATAATTGACAATAATAATGGGTCATGCGTAGGTAGCCGCTGACTTGTAGTGAATAGTCAAATTTTCCAAGGGAAAATTGATACTAAATGCTAATTCTTCTAACGACTATTTCATTTTTGAAAACGGGCTACAACTCAAATATAAAGAAAATACTAGTTCAAAACTCACTATCTTCCCCAAACGAGTGATTCACCAACCGCCTTCATCAATTTCCTCGCACATGAAAGCCCCTGCGCATAAAGAAGCACGTACCTATCTACCGGCACAATGAGAAACAAAGCGATCCGACTTCAAGATAAACCTTTTTCAAAATTCATCTTTTATTCATGGACATTCGTTAATGTCAACTTGCAGGTGTAAAGATATTTAGACTTTATATGAGACTGCTGCGAAGACCGCTGAAGAGACTTATAAAGAATTCTACCTACAGATACTACATAGTTGAATTCTTAATATATTCCACGTATGCATGATTAATGCCCCTCACAGATACTATTTAAAATTTTATACAGTGAAATATTGTACGGCGGACGAGCTCGTAGACTTAAATTATTTAACGTTTTCGCGGTGTATATAATAACAATAATTTAAATTCGTTCTATTTCTGAATGGATAGGAGATTATAACGATTCCACTTCCGAACCAGAGAGCATCTATAAATAATGCAACCTACGGTTTACGTTTATTTTTATTTTCCGCATTGGATTCAAATTCAAATTACAGACACGATTACGACTATCACTGTACAAGTAGAAACTGGATCATTTTCCCGACTCGATATTTATGTAAATTTAGCAGACTTTAATATTATGTTCTGGAGATTAATTGAACCGATTATTCTACCTGTTTTATTTAATGAAAAATAGGCTGTTTTAAATAAGACGGTCATTGAACTAAGATTTCGAATGACAAAGAAATCCATTCATGTCTGGACAAAATGATACATAATGTATTTTTTGTACTAAATTATGATCCATACATTCATTTATCATTAAATTTCAAAGTAATCATTCCGTAGGATGTAGAACGAATATTTTGTTTCCCAAATCAGTGTGCTTTAAATTTATTTATTTATTTTCAGAATAACAAATCTACTACTTTAGATTAGTACAATTCATTTAAAACATATGTTATTGGCTTTTTTATCGAGATTTGCGTTTCTTACTTCTTCAGATTGCGTACAAGTAAGCTGATTCTTGATCTAAATGAAAGTAGCTAAATCTTGTGAAGCTCTTTGTTTAATATACAACCTTTTTTTACTCAACGTTTCCGGTCGTGAAAATAATTTTTTTCACATTTTAACATGAAGTCGTAAAAGTATTTGATTACCAATTGCATAATGGTATGAATAAAAATGAAAATCTGCAAAATAACGCTCTTAACCTTAGAAATTTCCAGTTTGTAACTAATGAGAAAATTAAATGAAATTTCTTTTAAATGAAAAGTCTTTAAATCATGTTATTCATGATATTAAATACATAAAATATTCTGTAAGGTACTTATACTTGACTTAAAAACTTTATAGGATACCCACATATATGATCTATATTATGAAGGCCAAAAGTGTTACAAGGATAAAAATGATGCACTTATATAGAAAAAATAAAAAGAACTTTTAAGGGTTGCCCTTAAAAGTTTTTTTTTAATAGTCGATTAGGCAAATGTTCAAGTTTTAATTGTCAATCGCTAATATCCAAATCGGTTTAATTTTAAATAAAACAATACTTTAATTATTTTTAAATACTATGTTTTATTTATGTAACGTCAAGGTCATTACCCCCGATTTCATCATCGACATTCATCATCGTTAAAAAGTTTTCACAGAAATTGAAAACTGTAATTTAGAAGGTGCAAAATTATTTTCAAACAGATATTTTAAAGATATAAAATTACTTGAAAGTGAATAAAGGAGGCACGCCAAGCCTGCTCGATCTTGTAAATCTTGTGAAGCTCTATTTTGTCAATCTTTTTAGATATACTGGTAGGTTATTAACTAGACGTAAACAAGCCTTTTCATTTTTTATTTTGTAATTTTTTATTGTTGCATGTAATATTCCTAATTTTAAACCTATCATATAAAAAATATTACAAATTTTCTACAACAAATTACTTTGTAACATTTAAACTGTATCCGATTTAAATTCTTCCTTCACTAACTTCTGTAATTTTCCAAAATTCAGTTCCGTATGTATTCTTAGGGTATACGCACGCTTACTATAGCTGTACTTCCATTTTGAAATAATTTAATTTTTTACCACTTGTATTTTACCATCTATGTTAAAAGTGTATGAATTAAATCAAACGATGTCAGAGACTCGACTACTTAATTTGGTGGCATGAATGAAGATGTGTTTATAATTGTGAATAAAAACAGTTTTACCAAATATTCTTGAAATTTGTTAAATAGTCTTAAAATTCATATCGACCCTTTCTGCCATATCGTGTTTTTAACCATGGTTCACACAACAATCGAAAAGCAACCGTCGTACTTTATGTATAATACGGCCATGTAAATATCTTCATTTTCATATTAACTACTGGCCATTAAACTGAAACTTTGACGTCTTTTTTTTGTAATTTAATTAATATATTAACATTTTGAGTAAATTCTATCAACTTGTGAAGAAATTGTCACCGCTACCTCGACGTCTTGGGCGGTCTTCAAAATAATATTAACTAAAGACATAGGCAGTTAACTTTTCAATACTCAATCCCGCTAGGAAAAACTCATTCAAACTGTAATATCAAGCGACTGAAGCGCTCGTTTCAATAACCTACTTCACGGCGTAATGTAATTTTGAAGAAAAAAGAACGATATGTCTCATATTAATAAATGTTCTCTCGCTTTTATCTCGACACAGTCATTATGAATGACATTCTTTGATGTGAAATCCTGCAGTGATTTCACCCTAAGAATCTCGTCCGGTTCGTATTACGTAATTTATGTTCGCGGTAGCGACTTATCCGTCGGCGCCGGGCCTATGATCTCTCGAATCTTAAAATGTGATGTGAAAAATCCGCGTGTGGGCCGATCAAATCGTAGAATTCGTTGGCGCATCTATGTCTTTTTACTAAACGTTAGTCGTATTCGGAGTGAAGTTTGAGACGCATCCGCTTGTATAGTCATTATTAATTATACGTGATTATTAGTTAGTCAGTTTTATGGCTAACTTGTGCTCCGTTTTAAATTTTGAAAACACGGATATCTGATGTTCTTATGAAATGTGGAAATTGAACCTTTCATTTTTCATTAAAAACAAGATTTTTTCAAATAACAGTAATCCGTGTCTACCATTTATTGAAGGAACATTTAATATTATTTGAAACTTAGATGCATTTATACTCTATATTATTACATATAGATAGATGTTATGTTTTTGACTATACAGAGTTTTTTTTAAATGCAGTATAAAGTTTCGAGTTACGTAATTTTTTGTATCAATTTTAATAAAAATTATTATAAAAGTAAAATATTCATCCTCTTTTCATAAAATATTTTTTTATGTTTTATTCTTAACTCAATTTCAATTTGTTTTACTTTGATCTTATGGAAGGTTAGGATTCCATATAACTTCCCTGTTCCTCAGCAAAGAATTATGTTTATTACCTTAATATAACATAAATAATTTAGTTATGTTAATTAGGTGAATAATGCAAATGCTACTTGTAGTATTTTATGAGTAAAGTGACCTTGTAAACGTAGCTAACCTTATGTCGATAGAAAGATGGTTTGACCGGTTAAACTGGTATGGAATTTCAAAAAGTAAACCTTTAAATTATCTAATTAATGACATTTCTCTAGTATAAAATATAATAATAGATCCAGAAGATACATGAACAACCTGGCTCATAAAGCAGCGGTTATTATTTTAAAAATACCGATGACGTAACTTATATTATATTATTAAACTAATAAGTCGAATTATTATGTTGGTCAGCTTGTTTGTTACCTTCTGAACTTGATATTAAGCGGTAAATAACTGCCAAAGTGGGTCATTGAAAATAAGCCTGGCGTTACAAAAAATAATGTTATTTTTAAAAACAGCTGTTACTTTTTGGAACATGAAAAAATAAACAATTCAGCGATTGGTAATTAAGGAAGAGCCAAAAATTAAATACAATTTATGACTATAACGCAACCCTAAAAAACAGATCTTCATAAACGCGCACACCCATATTATATTTTAAAAATATTGCTATTTTTATTTGTTATAAGTATTGTTAATAACAAATAAAAATAGCAATAAATATCAAAGGACGTATAAAATAACTTTTTAGAAAACATTACACAAAAAAAAACAAATATTTGTCGACTTTTTTTAATGTTTTACTCAAATTAATCCATCATAAACTGGCATTGACTTTCGTCTTGTGTCGTCAAAATTAATGTCTTTTTAACTCTTCGAAATTTACGTTTTTATACGACCATGTTTGGCCTGCAAATTTAATGGATTAAAAGAGTTTCGCAGAAACAGCATTTAGAAACTATTATGAAAAATAACCCAACTTTTCGTTAAAAAAAACAATATATATAAAAAAAGAATATAAAAACACTCGTCTTTCTGATTGACGATTTAAATAAAACTTTTAAGTAGCTTGTTTTTTTTCCTTTAATCGATTTCAGAGTGTCAGTTTTATCCGTATAACTTGGCTCCCACACTACGCGGATTTTTGCCTATTTTCTTTGCCATTGTGGCAGAGAAACACATAGTCTGTTACTTCGCTCGTGATGAAAACTAATATCAAGAAACATGTTTTGATTGTTTACAAGAAATTAGTACTAGATACAACAAGTGGATAAACAGTACCTACAACTTATATATTACAATTATTTCTTTACGTATCATGAGAGTCCAAAACTTGCACGTAATAAAAAAATTCAGTGCACTAAGACGTCGACAAAGTTAGTACTTAATATATTAAAAACTGAATGAGACACTTTTATCATTACACCAAAAATTCAATTTCTGAAATTTCACTAAAACCCAACGAAAAGTTTCATAAATCATATTCATTTTACTTTCGTTGTGAATATGAATATAGTCAACGGAATAAATCAGGAAAGTATAATAAAAAGTTTGACTAGGTAAATACTAGATTAAAGAAATTTTATAAAAAAGGTTGAAATATAAATATTTGAGCCATAAAGACGAAAGAAGAATTCATATCAACGTGGAGTTTTTAACTATTTAGTGCGAAATGCCTTGATAGTATATCAATAAGTATAGACAGAGTTGGCTGAAAGATAAATACGGTGAGTGACAGACTGACAGATAAACAAACATACATTACTTCAAAGTGTCGGAAATGGCTGCAGTATCTCCTGTTTGGACAGTATACTACGAAATAACTGAAATATAATTAACGTTTAGTCAGGTACTGCATTTATATTCAGTAACACGTGCAACCGACCTAGGACTCTAGTATCCATCGGGTCATTTGTCACATTTTCCCACCCTTCAACGTCTATTGTTTGATATTTAAGTTATCGTAATGAAATGTATCAGACAAGTGGATCTAATAAATCCGATGCAGTAATAAAATGCGTCATAACAAAGATAGTTCAAAAGACTTTCATAAACCCATTTCTAATTAACCATTTCTTCGATGGCTTATTAAAAATGTGATTACGAGCTGAACGTCTTTTTACTACCAATGTTATGTTCATAAAAATGTAGATTAAAATTTTATTTGTATGTGTAAATGCACATCAAAATTATTTTAAATGTTTTTTTCTGTTTTATTGAATATCATTAATGCACTTGTAATTTCTTTTTCTTTTATTTTGCATCGCGTAGATTTACTCTGGACAAAAATTGCCCGCAATGTTTAAACGTTTTTCTAAAATATAAATTCTTATGTTTATGAAAGTGAGGGTATCGAAATTGCAACATTTTGTTTTATTTTAAGTTTTTCTTATATTTTAATAGAATGTTTATGCCTGAAAGATAACGTTACACTGAAATCGTGAAAAAAACTATTTATTATTTTTTAAATTTTTTACTAAAGATAATTTCATATGCTGATGTTCATTTAGATAAAACAGTAGTTCAATAGATTCCAATTTAATTATGTATGGTACACAAATCGACGTTGTAAAGAGCGTGTGATGTTCTTAATTTTTTGGTTAAGAGTGTATTTATTGATAGTAGTGAATTAATTTTACACATGAGAGGAATCCCCTCCTTTCATATGTGTAAATAAACATTTTGGTTACACCATTACGTGAAATATCAATGAACATTTAATTCAATCTCATTCAAATATTATGAATACTCAATGGCTATGTAGTGTTTCTAATCAAATTCAGAAATTAATTAGTGTCTCTAGCCTTGGCGGTATCCTGGAGGATATCCTGCGTATATTTTTGTAAATTTAATTACCGTATGTTTCGTTTAATAAATTATAAGAATTTTTTTCTTTTATTTCTCACTTATTAAATTTTTCTCAGTTTTCTTCACTCAACTTTCAACGTGTATATTTGGTTACTGCCATATAAAAATCTTAGTTTACATACGAAATTCGTGATTATATTACCGGCAATTTCAAAATGGTTACGTAAATCGTCATTCATACTTTTCACCTAAAAAATGCACAATTACAAACTTAAATATGCACAAACTATTGGCCAAATTCTTTAATAATATGCTTATGTTTATTGCTTACGTTCTATTCTGAATAGACTCCGTGGTAATTTGCAAAATATATCAACGTAATAATACTAGTATTAAAATGCGGTATTCTCATGAGGGAAATTAAATTTTTTTTTTGCGAAAAGAGATAGACTTCCAAAGAAGACAAAGCGACAGCTGTGATATGTGTATTGCTACATCTGGTTTTATTAAACACATTACATTTGATTAAATCATGTCTTTCAGATTCTTCAATACTTTATCTTAATTGCAGCTTAATGCACTTTTCACCGCTCGCTTAGAACCTATTAAATCTATGCATTGAAATCATTACGCGATTTTTTGTTTCCTCAACTTATTTATTTTTCTTAGTTTATTTTTTCAATTGCTATTGATTTTTGCTGTCAAAAACTGTTACGTGAAGATCAAAAAGCACCAACGGTATTAACTGCACTGTTAGATTAAATTTTTACACAATTTTTTCTATTATCGATTCAGATAGCCATATCAGGTGTTTTTAACGACGCTGGTCATTCTGTAACCTTTATTTCAAAGATTTTCTATTTTACACCAAGTTTGGATAATTATGGAGTTGGCAGCATTGATCGATTTAGATTAAATGTATCGTTTTAGTATCATCTATAAAACTATGTTTCTTTTGAACGTCACTTATAATGTTTGGATTGCTGGAAAATAATATCTTGAAAACGATTATAATTGAATTAATTTTTATGACAGTAAACTTATCTTAATTGATTTCTTCCTTTTTCCTTAATTAAGGAAAGCAAATTAAACTTTTTTTTCACAAACTACCCCAAATTGTTGTTTCTCTAAATAATTTGTTTATACCATTTTTCTTGATATGCTTGTATTTTCTTTTTATTAATTTGGAATCCCGTTTGTCGAGCAATAGTTTCTCACTTGTAGTCATTTTCATTACGAATTCCATCCGAACGATGCACATTTAATGACAACCTAAACCAATATGTAGACGTTACTCCAACGTCCTTCCCTGCAAACATATTCTACAATTCGGTTCCGCTTCGGTGCGATGAAAATACATCCATCAATTTGTGTATTCGATCGCATTACACAAATTCGACAGTATTTGCATCATCTGCCATCAGACACTTACATCAGGAATTTAAATAGTGGCATCACATCCATAATCGAGTGCTCCGATCTGCGTACCAGCGCACTGTTTAAACACGCGGAATATAAAGCAGTTATGACCTAGACGGAAATCTCATACATCTTTAATGCTTCGACTTTTCGCTTTATGACGTTCCGAGGATCTCGCTTTGCGACTCTCCAGATGGATCTACAACTTGCACTCATTCAATTCCTAACTTATTGGACAGTTTATTTGAGTTTACATGTACCTTTAATTAAAACAAGAAGTACCCTTTTACGTAGATTAATAATGGAGTTCACGTGTGTTTTTACTGTACGATATCCACAATATAATATTCGTCGGTTCGTGTGTCTATAGACACAAAAGTTGTATATCCATTTTTTTATGGAATTTTGAAACATGATAGTGATGCAAGGTAAAGGTGTATCTCAAAAACTTAGCGGATATTTTAAAACATTAACATCCTTAAAAATGTTTGTTTTGCATTATTCTGCAGAAAATCGCGGATATAAAATATAATCAAATGTCTATTCCCAATATAATTTGATATTACGTCTAAACATAAAATATAGTATACTGTAAAAGGTGATGCATCTTGCATTACAAGAAAATAATATATTGTACTATCCTAGTACACAGTATTTTTCCAGTTTTAACTCTTTCTTTTTTTTGACTATCGTTATTAATATAATTATTTTTCCATTTACTACGACCGTATAACAAGAATAAAAAACTGGCCAAATGCGTTCCCGAACACGCACGGAGTAAATTTCTGTGGTTATTTATAACTTTTAAAATTGTAAACTTGCATGTCGGGTGAAATAATTTTAATTGAGAATTGTTATTAACCGATAGTACACAGAATTTTTTCAGCTTTTTAAAAATACCTGGGCAAAATGAAATCGGGGAAAAAGATGGATTGCATATTGATTAGAAGCTTAATATTTAAAAGCGGAGATAAAAATGGTAAAGGGTAGAACCTCAATTTAATTGGAAAAACCTGTCCAATGATTTTCCACTTTATAAGTAAGTGCTATACTTTATCCGTGTGTGGAAGGTGTATTTTTTTATTATACTACCTATTGGTTGGAATCTCCAACTGAATAGTACACTTACATTTTCATGCACACAGGTCCAAAAGTACTATGATGCTGTAACGGTGACGCTGTAACGGATGGACGTTGTGACGAAATTATAAGGTTACTGGTTTCACTACAGCAGCCTGAAGACAACGATGTGCTAATTTGGTTTGAAATTGCCTAAAATCATGAGCATCGGAAACACGTGTTAAACGATGTGTTCAGCAATTTTGAATAGGGAAATCAACTAATTATTTTTATATTTTGTTACCTACTGTAATTAGAATTGACATTGGGACCAAACAACAAAGTACATTTTAATATTATTACGAACGATGGTATTAAAGATATTTTGAAACAATTAATACCTTATCAATTTCGAGTGACTACACCTAATATTCAGTCTTATAAGTACACGTAAATTAACGTAAAATAACATGTTACCAACAACTATTATTAAGACATCTTAGATTGGAAACCTAAGCTAGAGCAGAATCGTTTATGCGATTGTATGTCCATATGTCTATATGCGGTCGAGACTTGGACACATCAATAAGTTATTGTAGCTTATTTGCTTACTTTAAAATGTAACTTGCTTATATTCTTGGCTTACTAACTATTGAAGCGTCATTAGTAAATAAGAGAAATCGAAGAGGTCTTAAATAAGTGAAACTTACAAAATAATTAGTAGCTTCAAAGTCTAGTATAAAATTTTGGCAACAGGAAAAATATTTTCGAAATTTAAAAATTAATAACTTCCTATCTTCGATAAATTAATAACAGTATCCTTAGAAATTAAATGAAAAATATTAAAAAAAAATAAATTTATAGAATTACTCACGGCCCACAAGAAAGAAGTAACGGTAACTTAGATCATGAAAATAGGTTCGAATGGTTAAATTCGATTTTAAAATAATTTTTACCGGTTTGTTCATCTGTGTCAATAAAAAACGTCTGTGTACCGGAAATTAAACTAATACACGCCTGAAATGCTAGAATATTTTATGGCAAAAAATGACATTCAGTTAAAAATATTGTAAAAATCAACGCACAACCTTAACATGAAATATAATTTAACAACTATTATTAAATTTTATTTCAATTTTTATGATTCAAAATTATTAGTACGGGAATTGTAAGAGTGACAGGTTAAGTACACGAAAAAAAATTAATTCTACATATAGTATCGGCTAATAATAAGGGCCTCAAAAACATTTTTTATGATTTGCAATTGCTCATAAGTAATTTCAATTTAAACTAAAGCATTCCATATAAACGCTCGCTAGAAATGATGTAAGATAAGTTTAAAAAAAAATTACGCAATTACGTGATGCCAATTTTTCTTAAGCCGCATTCACGCCAGATTTCTTTATTAATTTAAGTTATTTCTAATTTAAATTAAATCCTCAATAACGGCTCCTTTTTACTTATTTTGAGCCCACATTAAGGCTATATCTACGAAATTTAAACTTTTATGAATGAACAATAAATATTTATATAATCAATTGTTTGCTAATTATATTTATAAAATTTATTGAGAAACAACCTATCTCCCTAGAAAACATTCTAATGAGAGATCTATTACTCAAATTATGAAAGAAATAATATCTATATCAACGCAGCAGTTAAAACGCTATAATATTTACTCTACAGTTTCTTATAATGACGTCGTAAATTGAAACTATCTGAATAATGCAGGTAAATTTATTTCGGGAATATTTTGTTTATTACTTTTTACTAGTACCGGTTTTCTTAAATCGTGATTGAATCTTTAATTCAAATGGTGCTAATAAATAGCTATAATAGCAGACGCGTTTAAAATTAAAGATTCAATCACGCTTTAAGCTTGAATCATACTTACAGCATGATTGAATCTTTAATTTCAAATGGTGCTAATTACTAGCTAAGGGAGCATTCGCAAAATTACTAAATAAAATAAGTTAAACCTATTTTTTACTAAATACTGTCTACATTTACTAACCCAGTAAATACTCAGTTACGTATTTAAACTGCTTATCTACTGTGATGTCTATAGTGTGAATGTCGATTAGTAAGCATGACTATGCGCTGTGACCTAACACTTAACCCCTATCATACACTTTTAAATAGAAATCAAAAATTATTTTATGGCAATTAAAAAACTGAAGTGATAAAAAACTTATATTTTAATAGGGGCTTAAGAAAGCGTGAAACCCAAGAAAAATTAAAACGATATAATGTGAATAATTCCATTCTGTGTACTGCCCAAAAGCAGTAATTGGTATTTTTTTCCATGTATTGTGTCGCATGTAGAAGTTTTAAATGAATGAGCTCATCGAATTATCTAAATTAAAATTGGGACGTCGTTAATATGTTTTGTAACAGAAATACAATTAAAAATGGCACACCATTCCTCACAAAAAACTTAAAATATGACACACATTCTCATATTTTTACTGCAATTTCCTATACTAAAACTAACAGTGATATTTTCGTATTAATGAGGTTAATAATGTTGAAAATAATAAAATGGAATACAAAAATATTAAAGCAGAAATATGACGGGAGACAAATGGAGGATTCAAAATATTCTAAATTCATTTCGCGCAAGATTTGCATAACAATATGTTAGTGACCTCTTCTTATCATTCTGATGTCACAACGAGTTGAAATAACAGGCAACCGAGCACTGTAACCTCTAAAAACGTCTACGAAAATCGAACAATATTCGAAACATTTAAAACATAAAAGCGAGCAAGACATAAAAGGGGCATCAAATCTAATTTCAGCAAAGAATTTAACTGGCAAAGCCTGGTCAGAAATTATTGAGCGACGTGCGCATTTAGGACAAGACACAAAACACACAAAACCGCGAGAATAATTTAAAAACCAATATTGTAAGAAACAAAAAATACACTTCAAATAATATGAAAATTTCCGTGTACAATTACCATACGCTCTACATAAACGACGTGTCCTTTGTGATTCAAATGACGTTTGTCCGTTCGTTTCGTATGCAATTGACAAGTCACTCGAGTCGAGGCGATCTACTGAATATTTTCAGTACAATAAAGGGTTTAAATTACCGTGGCAGATGATGTCTTTATTTTTGCCTTCGCCTGTCGAGTCCGTATCGGATTAAAGAAAAGGAAAATAGTTATGACACATTAATGTTAAATGCATGGTTCGAAAGCACCTGCTTTTTCTTATTTGTCTGACCAGTTTTGAACTTATGATCGAGTGTTTATTGTTTGCCTACTAACAAAAAATGAATTAACACACATGACTACTAAATTTCCATGATTTTCAGTATTATAAGGGTATGAATCTTTGAAATTTGACAGATTCACAATATGAAGCCATAAATTTATTGATACAGAATCAAACTAAATTTTCGGCTTATTATTCACCAAACTTTTTTCGATTCTCGAACGCATTAGGCTCATATTTTTCATGTTTAATATAGGTTTTATCAATATAATCTATATCCGTTCTGACCAGTTTTGAACTTATGATCGAGTTTTTGTTGTTTGCCTACTAACAAAAAACGCATTAACACACATTACTACTAAATTTCTATGATTTTCATTATTATGAGGGTATGAATCTTTGAAATGTTACAGATTCATAATGCGAAGCCATGAATTTATTGATACAGAATTCAACTAAATTTTCGGCTTACTATTCACCAAACTTTTTTCGATTCTCGAACGACATTCTTAAGACGGAAAGGTAAGATAAAATATCCCAAATGCATTAGGCTCAGATTTATCATGTTTAATATAGGCTTTAGCAATATAATCTATGTCCGTTCTGACCAGTTTTGAACTTATGATCGAGTTTTTATTGTTTGCCTACTAACAAAAAACGCATTAACACACATTGCTACTAAATTTCTATGATTTTCATTATTATGAGGGTATGAATCTTTGAAATGTTACAGATTCATAATGCGAAGCCATGAATTTATTGATACAGAATTCAACTACATTTTCGGCTTATTATTCACCAAACTTTTTTCGATTCTGGAACGACATTCTTAAGACTGAAAAGTAAGATAAAATATCTCAAATGAATTAAGCTCAAATTTATCATTTTTAATATAGGCACGTATCAATATAATCTATGTTCGTGATCTTGATGCAGTATATCAACCTACGCACTCGAATATGACGCCTGCTAAACCGATACGAATGTATGACCTCGTCACCTGATTCAAATGCAGCTGTCAGCAAGTAGGCGCGGAGACAAAACGAATTTAGCACAAACAGTCCTTCGGGTGCTGAACAATTCCATGTAAATGAACCGAATTCTGCTTCCCGTCTGGTCTTGCAGCAGCCAAGTCATGCAGCTCGCTCGTGTGGTGCATATTTATTGTTTTCAAACTACGAGTACCTATTTTTGTCGAAACCTGTAAAAAGTAACATTCGTCTGTACAATTATTGTGAGCTGTAAAATATTATTGAAAGTATCTTTGATACTGAAAAACAATGAATTTTCCATTCAAATCAAAATTATAGGGTGAATTTTAGGACGCGTATATTGGCAAAGTTAAAAATCTATTGAAGTTAAATTACATATTAATAACTATACAGAAACATCGATTTTGGTACTTTCAGAAGCAAAGTGAAAAAAAATGAAGTGTGTTTACTTTTGTCTTTTTATAATTAATAGCTTACGTATGTTTATCAGACTTTTTATTAAAATGAATGGAAACGACCAGCTAACCATATACATTTTTTTTTATTAATCATTGTGCAATAGATATAAATATGTTACTTAAAGTTATTTCATTTCCGGCGATATAGTCAATAGTGTTTTTCTTTGAGAAAGTCTAAGAGAAAGTGCCGCCCCGATAAAAGTTTTCCACAATTTTTCTTTACGAGAAAAATTGGATAAGCGAAATTTGAAAGCAGCAAAGCTTGAAGCAAAACTAAAAATAAACTTAAAGTTACAAAATAAATGTTAAAGTTTAAAGAAAGTATCTAAGTGTGACTTATGAATCCTTTTCACCCTATAAATATATTTAAAAATCAACTTTATTTTTTAAAGTATCCATAAACGATGTTAAATAACATAATTATTTTGTAATGGAAATTATTTCTTTTTTCGTATTCTATTCGACTACAAAGTCTAAATGACTTTATGTTAAGAAAATAAAAAAGTTGCAAAAAATTTGAGTTTAGGCCAGATTGATACAGTAGAATTAACAAATTAGTGAAAATAATCAAAATGAAATCTTGAAGCAGAGCATCGCTTCGAGAGTTGCAGAGATATTATAAAATGTTTTCCTAATTATAAAAATGTTCCAAAACTATCTAGATGAATCATTCAAGATACTTTTGAATTTCCTTTAGTAATTTATGATGTTTTTAATTTTTCACGATGGTCTTCACGATGTTTCTTTGTCAAAACTAATGATCACATTTCTTCAAAATACTTACATAGGTAAAGATATTAAATTTAATTATGTAATATCAGTGTATTAAAAGAAAAATCTGTGAAGTCTTTTCGCCACTATAAATACCAAAAGAACATACGTGCACGGTCGGTGGAAAAATATATACTTCAATTGCGTTTTTATTTGAACAAATATATTATTTCAAAAGAAAAGCGGAAATCACTTCAATTTTCGTTCCGCCAAGAGATTTAAGCGTAAAAAATATTTCTAAATTATTTATATACACTTATAAATGAGGACATTTAGATTAATAGATCATAGTATTCATTCATACCAAAGACTTGGAAGTTAATTTTTATCGCAAAATTTTTATTAGAATCTGATTTATTAATTTCATACGCAGTAAATAAATCGTTATTTATTAATAAACATGTTCATTTTGCTTTTGCTGTATTAGTCGTATTAGTTATATTTTTAAAATACAAGCTATAAAGCAATATGCATTGCTTTAAAAGAAACAATTTTGTACCATATTTACAAAATTGTTTCTTAAATAAAGCTGCAGTCACTTCAGATAGTTTAATTTGAACTTATTTTTTGGAATTTTTAGATAAAATGTTCCTTGAAATATCAGTTACGTGCCCCTTAAATGCTTTAATAAGAAAAAGATATGATATTATTTCGTTAAAACAGTGTTGTGCTTATAATTTTCTCTTGGAAAGAAATGTAATTATTCCTGAAAGTAGGAATGGCGAATTATATTCAATATATAGAAGTATATGGGAATACTTACTAGCTGGCTTGATTAGCTGTGTCTGGGACAATTAACACTCAGGCCACTAAAAATGTACCGATGCCATTTTTTCTTAGTATATTTCCACACTTCACCTTTGGCGATGCCGGTTTTACCAATATACGAGTCGAAATACATAGGTCCACTATACGAATATATTTGTGTAATTACTCCGCGTTGAGTAGATTAGTTGTTATTTTTCTATAGTAATATAATGCATTTTTAAAAGTATTAAATTCTAATATCTTCTACTTGAATGAAACAATTGCAAACCTAGAACTTGATTTGAATTAGCTATTCGTTTTTACGTGATACGTGTATGAACAAAGAAACAATCCAAAAATGATCTTAATGCATTCTATCACTTACCTTCATATCCTTAACTATTTTGCTATAAATACTATTAAATATATAATCGGTACAATTAAAAACCTGTAAAAGTTTACAGGTTCTTTAATTGTACCGATTATATTTATTTATGTTTTACTTTGATATTATTGCACATATATTGAAACTAATTGAGAGGGACTGAAAATTATTGGAAGGAAATTATTTTCATCTGTATAAATTTATGTTTTGTTATGAAAAGTCAATGGTCAGATAAATTATTTTTCTGAATGGAAACTTCTGTAATAATTTATAGAAATAAAACAAGCAACATAAAGAACCAACCACCATAATTCTCTAAGACGAGACGTTGTAGCACATCGACACAGAGAGTTCTTGTTTACCAGTAGAAGGAAGAACCATTGTCGGTCATTCTCTTTGAGGCTTATTTAGCTGTTGGCCAGCCATAATTCTTATGGAGAAATATTAGTTACAAAGAAGGCGGCGCGAAGGCAGCTAAATGTGAAGAATACTCTCCCTCCACCCCCCCCCCCCTCTCTTGAAGGCAATCATATTAGCAGTGACGAGAAACACTACTGTCTGTGTCTTCGCTTTAAAATACAGAGAGGTCGACTTGATTAACGATTAACAACTTGGAACCGTTGTTAATCAACGGCTAAAAATCCAATGGGTTCCAAGCTTAAGGGAAGGCCTTATTGCCTTGCAAATTTAGGAACAGCTTCAGTTTAACAATTTTTTGCTGTTCAAATATATTTTTTTTTGAAGATTGCATAATCGACTTTTACATTTACTTCATATTTTTTATATTTAAATATTACATAAACATCATAATACTTGTTTTTGATCGTTTTACTGTTCTATAAATAACAGCAAATAACGTTCGTGTATGAACGCGCCCCTACATTTCAACCGTACAACACGAGTCCCAGTTTATCTTGCTCACTGTGTCTTTTATATCGTCCCGAACAAATAAATGCATAAATCATTGAAGGGAGATGCGACTCTGGCCGCCGTCCAAAGATACCAAGCGGTGGGTCGCAGGCCGTAGATGGACGCGGACAGCTGTCGACCGCGACCCGTCATTCCGCGTGCCCATTGACATTTTAGATTTATTCAATTACTGGTATTTAGTTTAAGTACTTGCGTCCGGCTGGAGGGCGCTGTCAGCAGAGTCATGCATTTGTTGCAGGAAATAGTGGCTTCATAATTTATTATTAAAATTCTTAATTATGAAATAATACTATTTGTCTGTTTTAACTAGTCATATAATTAGTGTTTCTTGTGATGTTTCAATGTATGCTTCTCGTGTTTCCTTAATTTATTGGTATGCCTTACTCTTGAGACTCTTCAAGTTTGCTACATTTACATAATTCTTAAACCTATATGAAAAAAAATTAAATCACGTTTTATTTATTTACGAAATTTAATAAGAAAAACACAGTTTTTTGTAGAGAAAAGAAATTGATGTTTTTACAATAAATATATTCGATTTCAAATTTTAATTGGTTTTCCAAACGTTTCCAACTTAACCAAAAGGTTTTAAGCACACAAATATAGGATGTATAGATGCATTATAATATTTCTAAAGATTAAAAACTAAATTAAAAATTGATTTAATGCGTGATATTTTCTGTGTGGTCTCCGTTCAAAAATAAAAAATTGCAAACGAAATAAATTCTTAAACAAGCAGGTCGTTCTCATAATTGCCTTTTATATTAAAAAAAAAACCAATAAAATGTTCCAACGTTAGTCATTGAATGTTTAAAATTAGTATATGTACGGTATAAAACTTAACCCTACATCTAAATTTGTTTGTCAAATATCTGAACAAAATAACATTTCGTTAACATCTGCTTTCCGAAAATCGGGATATTATCAGCTAATAATTGACTAAACATTACTTTTCAAAAATTAATAAAAAATAAAGTCAATAGATGTCATGTTTCTAATATGTCCATATTTATAAATTTTAATTAATAAAAATATTATTTTTTCTAAAAACATGAGCTCATAATTTGGAAGTAAAGATTTTAATAATCTATGCTTCTATAATTACCTTGAATTTAAAGATATTTTGCGTAAAAAAATAATTCATCTCAGTGATACATAAAGTACATAATTCGTTTAAATACGGAAAATTTTAGTTGGTTTTATCGAAAATATTAATTTTTAAACAAAAAACAAAAATTGATGAATAGAGGAAGCTTTCGTCGGGAAGTTGGCTGTCCAAAAATATTTACTATTTTTTTCAATAATTTTTTAGTATTGGGTGTAAAAAAACATAGAAAAGATACTTTTACTGAATTTAAAATGTTGGGCGAAAGTAGAAGTTAAAACCAAAAGAAGATATTTTTTGCATGTACCACTGGAAGCGAGATTAGCGAAATGAAAAATGTTAGCAAACTCGCTTTTATAATATGAATAGCCAATTAGCCAAATTCTTCCCAACTGTTTTACTTATATTAACCTATTTTAATTAAATTGATACTAGTTTACTCATATTTTAACTATAAACAAACAAATCAATGTTGATATTTAAACATCAGACAATAAAGGACATTAAATACGCATACGTAAACGTAGGTTTGGAAAACAATTAAACATTTTTTTATACTTTATTTGATAATATTTGCGTTTTTCATTTATCATATTATATATCCTAAATGAAAAATATATTTACAGTAATTTTCTAGTAATACTAACTTATTTAAATTCAGTTCTATAAGTGATTTTATTAATTTTATTTGAGTATTAAAATTAAAAATGACTTATTTTATGTTGACCGTAGACCTTGATAAACCTGCATGTATTAAATTTTGATATTATGAATTGAATATAGACATATTTTGAAAAAAAACCATAGAAGAGTGTTATTTTTTTACAATTATAAGTACAGTAAAAAGCATTACAATAAAAATGACAACAAAAAGGACGATTTACGACTTTGGTAGATCTTTTACTATGTTTTAGGTACTTTAGATTTATTTATTATATACGTAATAAAAATTATATGTAACGAAATTATTTTAATTACCTAATATTTATACGTGGACTGTGTGAAGATTGAAAGCATGCGTTCGTACTTGGAGAAATGAAATGAAATTTGAAAAATAATCTTATATATTTTTAAGGAAAACATTTTCCTTAAAAATATATTTTATTTAATAATTTCTCTACAACTTTTTTCAACTGTCTAATGAAGAACTTTTTTATCATTTCGATTATTTTAAATCATGTATTCTGACTAATAATCATATAGGAAAATTATATATATTTTGTTATATCTTTATTGAAATATTTCGTTTAAAATAAGTGAATTATTAAACTTTGATATAATATTTTGGATGTTGCAAGACGGTAAATGCCTACTTCAGTAGATTTCATTTTATACTATTAAGGAATTCGTAGGAAACACAATGTCATTTTAAATCAAAAGAGTAAAGATAATTATTACACCACATAGGTATAATAATTATCTTTACACTTTTGCAATTAAATTTATTCAAGTTAAATTTTTTAATTTTACAATTAAACTTATTCAAGTTAAATTTTGCCAGTATGTTAATACATAAGCGGAAATGTAATCCGCAATACTTAATAATTTCTTTGTCACAAAAACATGTAACATTTAATTAATAAATTACCTCTATTTGCAATGAGATCTGGGAAATGTTTATTATCAATTAGATGAACGTTTTATGCTAGTTATGAAAATGGTCACATTCTGCACAGTGTCCCACAAAATTGATAGTTAGGGCATTTTATATATACATAAGTGTAATATAATATAAGATAGATTAAAAGATATAAATTGTTTGCATATACACTTTCTATCTACAGCTGTTGGTTTAATGGCGGTGTCTACATATTTGATATAAATTATTTGCGTCTTAATAGTAGTTAATAGAAGAGAGACTGGCCACCTTCCAAGTCAAATACCACGACGGATGAGTCCTCGTGAGATGACGAGACGCCGCATAGGTGTCCGTGTCGCATAGACGTCCGTCATCAAGCGATGGGGCTGTGTCATTGCTGGCCATTCCGCCTAGGTGAAACGTGACGAAAAAATGAATACAAAAGTTAATCATTTTACACAACATATAATATTTATGATCCTCTGACTAAGATATGCAATAGATCAAAAATTATGAATGCTCCAGGATACGGTACCAATAAGCACTATTTATCTCTTCACATAATACATCATGACGCAAAATCCGAACAACCGGCACTGCCAAGTGTGTTGGCCCGAGATACTATTGCAAAAGATCCCAAGCTATTTGTTAACCGATGTTAGTTCATGATTAAGCAATTATTTCACTATGAAATTTATTCGAAATTAAATTAGACGAATGAGTAAGTGTCCAGTTATAAACTTGCTTATTCATTATAACATATTATATGAAGATATATATGTATGTCGTGTAGTTTCTTTTGCATAATGGCTATGCAAAAGCGTATAATCTACCATGCTATACTGCTATAATATACTACTTAATATAATATAAATGATTCGGACTTATTTCAAAGTTTAGTTATTAAGATGTATATTAGACAAATATCATTATTAGATTTATTAGATAAGAATTACCTCACTAACTGGTCGTATTTGTGTGAACAGCCTACTTGTCTTATTTCATGAAATAGCATCATATAAATCAAAATATTCTTGCTTCCTGATATATAAAAGTCTATACAGTATTATATATTAAATTTAAAGTTATTGCTAGAAGTTGCAAAAAATTAGCATAAAATTCAATTAGGGGAGTAATCTATTATATTATTTATCACTTTAAATATTCACCACGTTTCTGATCTAAATACAAGTAATACAAGTATAATTTGTAATCTGTAAATATAATAAAAAAAACAGGTTAAAATCATAAATTTATTTAAGTAATAGAAGTCGAGAAAAAACACAATGTAAAACTTTCTTTTCCGTAGCAAATTCTCCTCTTGAAATTTTGTATCATACTTACTGCCTGTTAACATACTCATTCTCATTAAAATTGAGGTAAAAATTTAGGTATTCTTATGGAAATAGCACAAATTTAATTTTTCTTACAAAAATGAAGGTAGAAGCAACTATTCCATCACCCTATTTTATTGTTGTATTACTACGACATGTCGAAGAAAATCTCAACTCTATTTAAATCAATTTTGTGGACTAAAAACCTAACCGTCACATTATCCGTATCAAATCTAAATTACATAAGTATCACACGGTCTTAAACATTGTAATGTTACCAACTAATGATGTTCTGTTAATAAAAGTTCGAAGAGTTAAAAATTAAAGTTCGCAAATTTAAAATATTTCAGGTACAGTAAACGCCAACGGTGAAACCAAGCGACAAAGAACATCTTACACGCGATATCAAACGCTGGAACTAGAGAAGGAATTCCACTTCAACCGCTATCTGACGAGGAGAAGACGCATAGAGATCGCCCACGCGCTCTGCCTCACCGAGCGCCAGATCAAGATCTGGTTCCAGAATAGACGCATGAAGTGGAAGAAGGAGCACAAGATGGCTTCGATGAACATTGTCCCATACCACATGAATCCTTACGGGCACCCTTACCAATTCGATCTTCACCCCAGTCAGTTTGCCCATTTGTCAGCATAGGATCAGTGGAATTTTTCAAATAGTGGATAACTGATCTATTAGATTCCTCAAAGAAATCTTGTCCATGTGATTTTGTCACTGCCTCGATGGAAATCTTGTGAGTTTCTGCAACTCTAGGCTGTACACATATTGTTAAAGCAGGCAACCACAAGATTGCATCGGTGCGACTGGATCAGTTATTCGCTGTTTGAAAAATTTCTAACCGAATATTAGTTAGTAAGTGATGCAAGATTAGAAATAGTCATTAAAATTAATTAGGCTCCTAAATAATCATGATGCATTGACTGTTCTGTTATTTTTCTTTAATTATAGTGAAGTGCGGGCAATTAAAGATAACATAGTACAAAGTGGAGGCTTGTCTTATACATACATATGTACAATTTACAAATAAACCTTAAAGGAAAGTGCACATCCGTAAACGGTTTTGTAAGCTTTCAAATAATGACTACAACTCGTAATTGAATCTTTTATAATATGAAAATTTTAAATAATTTTGCTCTGTAGCATCAAAAATTAATAAAATACTTTTAAAAGAAGTATATTAATATTAAAAGTTTCATAATCTGCACAAAACGTATAATTTTACATGTGGTAAATTTGAATATAACCATATAAATTAAATCATTAATTTTTTTTTCAATTTCAAGTGTTCGTTATTAATTTTAAGGCATCGTGCTCAAATATTTCCAATTTATCGATATCCCTTAGTTTGTGAGAAAATAATGAGTTGAATATAAGTCGATATCATCATCGTAAGATGTGAAATCTAACTTTTAAGACCAAATATAAAGTATAGTTTTAATTTGAATAGGTAAGTAGAGTGATGTGTAAAGTATATCGTGAAATTTACTTAATGTCAGAATGAGTTAATTATATCTGTTCTGGTTCGTCTTGCGTTGAGAACGGGGAATTAATTGATACATTTTGGTCTTATAGTAACTTCCTTTACATTAAATCAACCCATTGAAACGTAATATTTTTAATTAATTTTTTTTAAAGACAGATCACATCTTGAATATGCATTTATTCAAATATTGGTATAGTAAATATCATGTAGTGATTTAAGTAGGCCTTATGCTGCCTCACAGTACTATATTGATTATATTGTTTTCATTATGAAGATTAAAAAAAATTAAACTTATTACATTTGAGTGATTCGATTTAATAATTATTATAAATTGCTTAAATCGTTAATAAAATCTCAGGTAAAAACATTGAATTGTACCTACGATTAAATAAAATTTTAATCTTAAATCCGTAAAAATAAGTCATTGCGAAATTGGTTGTCGTATGTAAAGGTAAATAAAAAACAATTCTGACAAATTCGGAATTATACAGGGAATATGTGAATACATCTTATATACTCGGAGCGGGCCGTATAACGGTGAGAAAACTTAATTTCTGATGAATAGTCAATTTGATGTTAAAACTATATTAAATACGTAAAAACTTTGAAATCGCTTAACCTCCTGCATGCGATTTTCATTATAATTTAACATTGTCTTAATTAATATGATAAAATGTAAATATTATAGCCATGTTATGTCTATGATAATTATGTAGTTCATTAGGTGAAATCGAATAGTAATTTAAACAAAAAATTATATAGTGATTTGGTAAGGTTGTTTATGTTCCTTTGTTCCATCGTATGTATATATTCATAGCGATAAGTTAAAATATAGTTAAAAACCACCTAGGAATGTAACTATCCCATTGTAATTTATGTTCAAGTTATGTGGTTTACGATGTTGTTTTGTTTTTTTTTATTTCATTCGAACCCAGTATTAAAAACATATACAAATCCGCATTAGAAAAGTTGTCTTTTGCTGTATTGTTTATATTTGTTGCAAGGCGAATTATTAGAGAGAATAAGTGGAAAAAATAATATTAAATTAAAGTTACATATTACGAAATTTTCCTATTCTTAATTTTGTGTAATCTCCAAGAGCTCATGCAAAAATTTAATTGCAAAATAACTTTTATTTATTCAAACACAATTTGATTTAAAAAAAATTGGTTTGAGCACAGATATTTTCAGTCTTTATTTTAAAGGGACATTATTAATCACAACTGAATTATTTTGCTTGGTATAAAACCAGTAGATGTGATTTATTTTATGTTTTCCTTTGTTAAAAAGTTTAGTGCAATGCTCAATTCATTAATGTATTTTTAAATTTTTTTTTGTATTTATAGCTTCTCTTCCATTCTATATACGTTAAACGTTCGACCTTATTGTAATTGATTTGTTTATTTTCTTTTAAATTTTATAAAAATTAAAAAAAATACATAAAAAACTTTAAACGGCTTTTGTGATCTTTCGAGGTTTTGTTGTTGTATATTCCGTTTTATTTATTGTTTGTAAATAGTTATATAAGTTAATAAGTAATACATTTGTATATACATACCTAATATAAATATATTGTCTCGTTCTATTTTAAATTTAGCTAACATACACGTTTAATTGTTTGTTAAGTAAAATGCGAGATCAAGTGAAGTCTCACCCTGTAACAGATTATTTAAAACAAATTTATTACAAATTTACAACAAAATATTTAGAATATGCACTTATGTGGTAATATTTGCTATTTTGTAATGTTTACTATCTATAGTGATGACACTGAATAATTAAAAAAGAGTAATGAAAACTATGTAGTACACCACAATATAAAAAACAAACTTTAAATTAACACCTTTTTTTAAACAAATCATTTTATACACATTTCTAAGTTAAATCAAAAAAGATGGTAGGAAGAATTAAATTACTTTAATTTTTCTTTACACTTATTTGATTTCATTTCATTCAGATCTGTTCACCATTTAGTTAATGGATATTGTAATGTAGTTAGCGAGAAAAGATGGTGTGATCATTTCCTATATCGTGTGTGGTACTTAGTAATATTTAAGCAAACCTTCATATTTATAATTTTAATGATTAAACCCAATGTTCATTCCATGTAATATTTACTATCAAATTATGGTTACTGATCGATAAATTTTGCCTAATTGTAATATGTATTTAAAAAGTGGTGAAGAATATGTAAAATTAAATTAAATTTTAACTAAAATCATCAAATAATTGCATTCATTATTTTTTAAATAATCCTTTTTAGGAATATCAGAGATATATATCAAAATGTGTGCATATATAAGGTGAAAATTTGAATACTACAAAGCCGCGGAGAAGTAATAGGGAGTAGTGGCAATCGTTTTCCGGAATTTGTGGTAATTCCGGAGTTATTCAAGTCCAAAATATAATTTTTTTGTAAAGTTATTACTATATTTTCTAAATGTGGTTTTTTCACACTATATATTGTTCAATAATTCACTATTACCCATAAAACATTAATTTTATTCTGCAATACGAAAAATATTTCACGGTTTAAAACAGAACGTATATTTTTGTCTATTTCTGAAATCAATGGTCTATTACGTACGTTGCCCTCAAGCCGACAACTGGTTTCTAGATACTTTTCAAACGGTTATAGTTTTTTCCTTTTAGGGAAATAAAAAAAATGGATTTCACTGTTCTTTTCAGGGTATCGAAGATGATTAAATTCAAAACGCAATCTTAATCTTCAAAATTTTTCAAAATGTCATTTTAATCTGCAAAATCTTTCAAAACGCAATCATAATCTTCAAAATAAATTAATCTTTAAAATCTTTCAAAATGCAATCGTAATCTTCAAAATGAAATCGTAATCTTCAAAATCTTTCAAAATGCAATCTTAATCTTTAAAATATTTCAAAACGCAATCATAATCTTCTAAATGCAATCTTAATCTACAAAATCTTTCAAAAATATGTTTTTATCCTGTATTACATCAGATAATTTATACTAAATTGTATGGCTTCAAATAAAGTAACAGCAGATTTATATTATATTTCAGTTAAATTGCGATTATAATATCAAACTTATATAAATTGAATTTTATTGGTGAAAACGTCAAGCTTTTACTTGGTTGGTATAAATACAATAACACGTACTACAATTTATTGGTTTGGCAAGGAACACTTTCTACTTGGTTTTAAATTTTTACTTGGGGTGAAATTAATATTTTATTTACATAGAGATGTAAATTTCTATATGTTCAAAACTTTCTCGCTAGTTTCTTCTAGAAGAAAAAAATAGCAGTATTGAACTGAAAATATTGTTTCTAGCATAGTATGACAAGGGAGTAGAGAGGTATTGGATTTAAATCGGAATGTATATTTTAAAGTTGACTGTGTAGAGTGTGCAGTTTCCAAGTGTATGATAAATTATATTTCATTTTAAGATGACACTTTTTCATTTACACGATGGACGAATACCGCTGCTCGGGCTTCATAAAGCTGCTACAAATGCAAAATTATCATCTCAATTAATATTTCTTAAATTAAAATGATTTTATTCAGGGAAAATGAAATAGTCCTATCACTGAAGAGTCTAAAATTCCTATAAAAATATAAAAAGGGATATACTTTTAAAGAGAATTAATATTGTTAGCAATATCGGCGGTATCAATATTATTAGCGCTATAGATTATGTGCAGGGGACACTCACCACATATCTTTAAGTTTTCTCTCTAAAATCTCTGATTAAGTATGAAAAATGATTATTTATATTTGACCATCTCGGCCTTGAACCTCAATGGATAATATTTTCGATAGCAATGTCATTTAGATTTTCATAAATTGTATCGATAACTTACCGAATATCACCCTTGAATAGGCAACTAGATTTTGAAAAAACCGTGCAAAGGAATTCTCGCGGCGTTAAATACAAAAAAAATCTTGGTGGCCAAATGTCTGAATTTTTTTAGGGTATTGTGTGAAAAATAATAGCCGAAAATTCATTGCTTATTGCATAGTATTGCAGGTGCCACCGTCCTGCTGGAACAAATGTTTCATGAAATTCAGTTGGTGTAATAAAAACCAAGTTATATTATGACGTAATAATTCCACTTATTTTTAAAACAATGTGAGTTAATTACGAAAGACGGTGGTAATGTATCGACTTGTCATGAGTTCTTAAGGATTTTCCAACCCCCAAAAAAATAACTCGTGGGGTGCATTGATCTGTCATGAATCTCGTAAGGATAATGACAATTTTATTTTTTTATGAACCCGTCGAGATGAATATATCTCTCGTATCTAAACAGAAACTTTTTCCAAAATTAAAATCCGAATTATGTTTATTCACAAGTCCACTGAAGAAATAACAACTGAAAATGATCAGTGGGCGTCTTGTGTTAGATGAATTTTGAACGCATAAAGACGTAGATATTTTGTGAGTATATACTAAAGGAAGGTTTTTCAAAGTTTAATTGATATTAGCGATATTTTCTAGTTTAAAGCGATATTTACAGTTATAGTATTTTCGCGTGATGACGCACTGTGTCGATTTACAAATGTTTTTACATCTAGGGAGAGTAACTAAATATGGGTTACCGTATGGTTTTTTGGCCAAAAATAAAAAAAAAACTATTTAAAAATCAATTATTTTATTTTGTAACGGTCTTATATTTTTATTAAGAAAATGTATTAACAAAATTGAACATTAAACAAAATTTCAAAATGGGTGACAAATATGGATCAGATACTCAAATATGGTCTATAGATGTGAACTTTATTATCTTTTAAAAAAATAATATATATAATAAGGCGATAAAAAAATAATATATATAAAAAAATAATATTTAATATATATAATATTGGCGAGTGTAAGAATTTACTTAATTCACTTACAAAAATCACACGTCTAAACGTCAAATTCTGGCTCAGCAGTCATTATGGGCCCAGATTTCACACATCAAACATTTCATCCACAGTTCTCCTCGTGTGTCTTCGGAAAAAAGTTGCTGACAAAACATACACTCTGCATATGCAGTCAGAATATTTTTCCTTTGTTTTCTTTTTTCTTGGATTTCCTTTCTTTTCTTTGGGTGTCTTGTTTTTAGTTTTCTTTTCTTTTTCACTTTTCTTATTATTTTTTTTCAATAAGGTAATTTTTATATGGGGGCAAAATTATAACAGAGGCCACAGCAGCTTTTCAACTCCTATTAGATGACTTTCTGATTTTTTTGGTACAGGACTTATGTCGTAAGGAGATACTGGACCTAGAATGTTGTGATCAAATCTAGAAAATGAAGTTTCGCCACCTGTTTGAGTATCATATCCAGATGTAGAGGTTGAAGGTCCCAATACAGGTGTATTTTCTGTTTCAGGCCTAGATCTTGAGACCGACGCTTCGTAAAAGATCAAATTATCACCATTAGAAATAAAAGTCAAAGAGCTATATGTAAGGAGTGATCTGGGATTGTTATACGACGACTGTTGACTAGAATTGTATGATGGGTTTTTTGGAGTAATATCTGTGCATCCATATTTGATAGCATTTTGTTGCTGTGCAATAAAATTTACATTGCTGAATATACTTTGGACAACTGCCAGATCGGATTCATCTATGTTGTAGATATGATTTGATGGATAGTTATTTTTCTCATACATCTCTTGCAGAAGTCCGAAAAAGTTGTCGACTTTTTCTTTGTTAAAGCCAAACGCTCATGCAAATGACTTTACTGTAGGCCTATTAACTGGGAGTTTGTCTTTATGACGTTTCAAAAATAGCCTTAACCACATTTTTCCTACTATGCCAGTTTCACGGAATGGATTTTGCAAATTGTTACGTCTTGCCAACATATATGCCATTCTACAAAGATCTGTCCTTGTCCATCCATGAAATTTGCTTTCCATCGTTAAAACATATTCCATTAAAATGCTTTCCAACTGTGCACCCATACTATTTTTCTACCTTATATCGTGACAGCCGCTTCTTCAGGAGTAAGTTCAGTTTTCAGGCTTAAGCGTTGCAAAGTCGTTCTTGGTACTTTGACACTTTTTACTACTTTTAAAGAATCAATTTTCTTCTCGCAAATCACTTTTATGGCTTTTATTATTTGCCCAATTTTTCCTTGGTACTTTTGATTGTATCGGCGGTAAAAAATGTAAATATACTTTAGAAACAAATGTCCGATATCCCAAGTACTAATACCTAAATATGGGCTAGCCCATATTTAGGACTATAGCCATAGCTCATTTCTTAACCTAAATAAATTTGACTTCGTATGTTATGAGTCATACATCACAAGCGATTAATCGACCAAAAAACATAAAATTAAACATTTATTCTACAAATCAAACATATAGTTACAGTATTTAGACCTAAAATTCGTTAATAAAATAACATATTTTTACATACCTTAGACCGTTTTTAACTGCTCGCGCCACACTGACGAGATGGAGTGAATGCGATGTTAGGGCGAATGAATGCGATAGAAGATTGTCGTTTTTAGCGTATTTCAATTATTTTTTTTCTAGAAATGTTACTAGCCTATATTAATTTTACATCGGAAAGTTGATTCATTTGGTATATTTCTTTTCGATCAACAATCACATAGACTTTGCGAATCACCTCAGCAAAACTTTCATCAAACCTGTAATGAACTTTAATAAAAACAATGCTCCATTTCTTCACATATCGTTCCATATTAATTAATTGAGTAAATCATAGACGTTTTTGAAATTATCAAAGGTGGTAACTAGAAAAAGAAAAATGACATGTAATTTAAATTCGACACTAAAATTTGTATCATTAATAAGACAAATGTGTTTATACAACAAAAACTATGCGCTTTAAGAGAACAAATGTTTTAATACAAGAAAAAGTATGTGCGTTACTAGTACAAAATTTAAACGCACTAGTAGATTATAAGATAATTTATAATAACATAGGTAAGTAATAATTTTACATGCATTGTTTTTATTGTGATATGATAATAAGTATACAAATTCAGAACTCCGACTCTTAGAATATTTCATTAAACTTGCGATATTAGAGTAACGCAATTCGATAAAAGGACATTGTTGAAAATTGAAAATGATCACAGTTTTCATTTTTAAAAATTGTTTTGACTGAACAATTATGGTTCATGAAAATTGAGGCGATCTATTTAACGATATGCCTCTCAATGGAACGTTCATGTTTTTCATCTTCCTTCTACCTTCTTCGTACAGTTTATTGCTTTTTCTAAACTGTTAGAAATTTTGCTCTAAGTATTTCTTAGTATACACCAGGAGGGGAGAGTTGGGGTAAAATGGGTGGAGGTATGAAATAAAGTAACGAAAAATTATATTTAGTAAATATTTCTATGCAAATTTATTTTATTCAACGTATATTAGTAAATCGAAGAGATTGCTTATAATCACTACTACATATATAACAGATATAAGCAATCACACTGGCTACTTTTCTTATATCTGTAAAATATATTTTGGGTGATATTGAAAAAAAACAATTCAATAGTTTGATAGAAACACTATATTCTTTAAATTTGTAAATTTTTTAATGAACTTGAGTGTGCAGGAAACTCTAGTAGGGCGAGTTATGTTATTATTTAACAGATTGTTTTCACTATCATTAAATACCGTTCTCATCTATTTTATAAAAAAAAAGTGAAGCCAAAAAATTGAAATGATGTCAAGGTCTTTAATCCTCAACTTTGCCACAGGCAAACTACTTGTATATCATTGAATTTATGTTATTAAAGTTTGAAACAACATGTGAACTCAATTGGATATCTGTATTATGCTTGTCGTACACACGTTCACAAATATTGTAATTTGGGAAATAACGAAAAAATTGTGCATACAAGAACAATTCAAAATTAATTTAGCTCTTCTAGTACTATAAGCGTAAAAATGTAAATATAATCAGACAAACAGACAGAGACTTAGAGTTCATAATATATAAGGATTCCGTTTTATATTATAAAAGTTGATCTATACATTTTCACTAAAATGATGTATGGTCAGTGCAAAAATTAACGTTTAACCTTTTTGTATCAGACATATTCGCTATTCTTCTTTTTTATCTTAATTGCTTCTATTAATTAATTATTTGCTAAATAAATAGCAAACGGAATGAAAACCCTTTAACTTTGAGAAATAGAAAAACTTTTTAAGAACACCAGTACACCAAAAGCCTTCGGAAAAGCTTCAAAGATTTTTTGAATATACAATGTTTTAGCTCCGCCTACGCATACAAAATCTCTGCTCCAAAAGCCGGCATCAGGCTGGGAGATTAAAACTAAAAATCAATAATGATATCGGATTGTATTGGCGGCGGTGGAAGCGCGTGCCGACCGAGCTGGAAGCGACGTTGATGCCCGTATTGAAACATGATTAATGGAACAAATTCAGCGCTAGTTCCAGCGAGGGTGGAGACGAGGGCGCGCTCGCCGGTTCCGCTCAATGGCTGTGGAGATCGTGTAAGTGCAGTAGGTCTTCTCTTTGTGATTGTTGTCGATTTGTGTGATTGATCGCGTTTTGAATTTTGGTATTTGGATGCCAGTTGCTAGGTCAGTGTGTGCATTTGAATCACATTTTTAGTATGTTACACAAAAAAATTACAAGTTCAAAGCATAAACCATATAGATTATAAATAGCTACCCGTGGAAGGTAATTTGGTGACGTACACCATTAGTTATAGTCATCATAATAATTCTCATAGTATAAACAGTTTTACGTTAGTGAATAAGTTATTAGCATACGAATTTATATTTTCTAATAATAACATCATTTACTAACTTTTAGCTTAATATCAATGCAATTACAGGAAACAAAAAATATTGTGATAAAGACAAACAATAAAATAGAAGTCCCTCTTTTGATTTATTGCAATTTTTATACATAATAAAGCAGTCAAGGAACAATTTATCAAATGTAACTTCACCTGAAAACACGAATGAAGACAGTAATTTCACTGAAAAGGACAAAAATAAAACTCTTAGAATAAACAATTTGAGCCGACAACAACGCAATCAACACAGTCTATATTATCCCGAGCACCAACATCAGAACTGTTGATTACATCGCAGACTGTGTCCAGACAATTACCAGTATTCCAGCCATAGATCTCAAAGTGAGCAATGTCATTGCAATCATCTGTATCCCGATCAACAAAAGAAACCCGTCAAGTGCGAGTGGAACTCGCTCCACGCGTGTTCCGTACACATTTAGGCATTTATAATGTTTTTATTAAAACGATTCACAAAACTTTAATTTTTTAGGACGAAAATATATTGTCTAGTATATTTTTTGTATATGCATATTTTTTAAAAATATTTTTTATTTGATATAACTACAACTTAACAGTTTTCGGGTTTTTTTCCAGTAATTATGTTATGAGACGTTATTTTATGATTCTAGGTCAACGGGAAATACCCTGTAGGTTTCGATTTATTTGCGAGTGTCAAAATATACGGCATAAGTAACAGTATTTTTAGGACCTTCTTGTGTTTACTTAGTAGCTTGATTTTCTTGAGCTCCAAGGGACTATGTATCTAAGTATTTGATATTAATTTCTACTTGATACCTCTACAAGTTCCTGAGAAAAGTGTCTTGACAGACTAACAGACGGACAATGAACTGTATAGGAAATCGCAATTATCGTCGAAATTGTACTTAACAGTTTGTAACAGATAATAACATCAAGGTTTATTATTATTTTGAATAATTGCAGGTCTCGGTGCATTTCTCTTTTCGTTTAAAGCCATGCCCAAGTAAAAGCGCGTAAAATAGATAAGATCCATAATTTTTAAGATACATTATCCAACATAAAGATTTAAGTTACCTGATGTGCAGACCAAATAACTGAGTTCTTTTGCGCCGCCGGAATATTGCCACCTGATAAATTCAATATGCGAAGTACAATCTTACAAGTATCGGTAATATTATCGTGAAACAAACGGAAGTTACTGATGAAGACATTGAATTTCCGGTTGATAGAAACACGCGCGAGATTAAATCTTATAAATCTACACTCATACACGATCAGAATTCGGAAATAAAAATATGTCATTACTGCCCACTTGTTTATGTTAAACTGAAGCTTTTTGCTCGCAATTGATTTTACTGTATTTGTAAGATATGGTCGACGTATTTCTGAAGAATGCGACAGAATTTTTAATCGATCATGGGCGAATACTGACATTTTGCAATATTTACCAATAATGGTATGCCTTTACCATTAAGATAAATAAGATGACAATGAAGGCCAGAGTCAGTAACGTAATACTCATATCTAAAACTTTGGTACTGAATAAACTGCTTCCGAAATCGAAAGTAGTTTTGAAATAGATTGAAGAAGAATTTTGCCTTCAGTAATTTTATGTACCGATTAGACACGAAGAATTGTAATGATATTGGATTTGTAATGGAGCATTCTCGAGTATTTCTGCAAGTTTTAGATAAATGAAAAACTAAATATTTTAAAGAGTTTCAAAATCTTTTGGTACAGTTATTTAACTTTATTTCCTAGATCGATATATTTTTATGTACTTGCAGATTGTGGTACGCTTTAAACATTTGTATCGATTAAAAGTTTTGGTTCAAGCACTTCTTTTGGTCGTCTCTCCTACTTCCAACTAAAAAGCGATCACCATCATATTAGAGTTTAGTGAAAACGTGAAAGTGTGAGTTTAATTTTTTTAAATAAATAAAAATTTACGGAATGAGATCTTAGTGCAAACTTGACATAAAACAAAATCATCTATTTAGCTGAATGCGTTTCAGTCGTGGGCATTTCAGTCAGGTGTTCTCAACAATAAAAGGTAAACAAATGTTTTTATAAAGTTGGCAGTATATAAAATGTTCATTTAAAATGTTTATATAAAATTGTTATATTAAATAAATATTACCGTTTCAAAAAAGATCCCGCTGTCTTTTTACCCGCACTTTCTCTTTTTCACTTTAGTCGACAACTGTTCAAGGTAAAGCACCCACTCAAAGAATGACTTCTTTATTTCAGGTTTATAAAAGAATATGCGTTATAAGAGAATATTTCATTTACCTCGCCGTCGAATTTCTGTATCATTTGGCGACAACAGTCTACATAATAGTATTTTTCAGCTTTCTTTACAGTATTCATCTAACACAAAGCTTCACGTGAAAATGTTAGTACAATATTTTTATTACCTGGCGCATATTAAAATCTGAAGTCGTATGTATCTGCTCACAAGTAAATCTTTCCTTTACGTATAACATTAGCATTGATAGTATTTTCAGGTACTGCTATCACAAAAATGTTCTAACATCTTCATTTTAGTGAATAACGTTTCAATTTACTATACCAATTTTAAAGACTAATGCGGCTTGGGATTTCATCATCAAGCGACACCAGAAATCTGTCTTAATACTCTTGCTGACTGCGATCACAATTAAGATTCATAAAGATTTATTGAACAAAAAAAATATTATCAAACTCATTTTGTCACCAATACAGGTAAAATTGTCACGACATTGGACATTGTAAAACATTTTTAAAATTATGATATTGTTCTTTCACTTCTCTCCCCCCTTCTTTTTCTTTTTATTACAATCCATTACTCAGTTTGACATACAATCCTAATTATCGTGTATGTTATCGTCTCTTCCTAATACCTAAATATTATTTTTAAATATGTTAGAAATGCATTGGAAATACAAAAATTACTATACCTGCTACATAAAAAAAAATTCTATTTACGCAACCATTTATTTCCAATATTTTTAAATGGATTTATCTCTTTAAAATAATGAGTCATATGTCCCTCTGTACATATAACAATTTTTCGCTTATCAGACAATTTTAAAATTGTTATTAAACATTGGGCAACTAAGTAAAGGCATTGCAATTTTTGCTACCCCATTTTTTTACTGAACTACTAATCACTAGTTCAGTAAAAAGACAGAAACGTATATATTATTGACTACATAAGAAAAAAATTTAGCTAAAAAATAGATTTAAAAAACAATGAATATTGGTCAATTACGTGCTAGAGATTTATTTATTAGATGAACTTTTAATCATATGCTAGATATATAAATGAAATGCTGGAGATTGATGTGTTAGATAAACTTTTAGTTATATGTTATATAATTATATATATATATATATATATATATATATATATATATATATATATATATATATATAAATATAAATCATATGCTGGAGACTCATGTATTATCGCTATAACTTTTAATCGTAAGATTAGAATTTTTTTCAGATTTTACAAATCCTAGGTTAAATATTAAAGCGGACACTACATCCATTATTGTAAACTTGAGAAAAGGAATAAATTGAAGTAAACGTACAGAGAAGCGCATTTGAATTTTCTTTTCCTAACACTTTCAAATTTTCATTCATAGAAATTTAAAATTGTATAATTATGAGACTGAAAGACGGATGGACACGATCAAATTATGAGTGTTCCTCGTTTGACTGTGAAATCTTTTAAACAATTTCTTCACATTCATTACGTGAAATGTTGAATGAAATTTCCATTCAGAGTCTTTATATCCTTCATTGCGCATATTAAAGTAAAAACCATTCTGGTTCTTGCAATCACAATATTCAGAAATAAAATGCACAACAGATTATAAATTAGATATAAAATTTTTTTATTCATTGTTTGATAAAGCGAGTCTTTCTTTTTTTTTTATTTATCATTGCATGTTTCATTTCACAACCGTTTTAATAAGGATCAATTTGAATATATCAGTCATTAAAAATCATCAATAGAATTTTATAATTATAGATCAAACAAGTAATTCTTAAATAGGTATCAGAATTCCCATTAGCAATTTAACTTATGGCACTATCATTATGAAGAGTGATAGTTATACGACATGGCCACCTTTAATAATTTCAGATTAGTTGGTGAAAATGTCATCCATCTTGTTTTTGTTTTAGTTATTGATTTAGTTTACAAATAACCGATACTTCACATAAAACCTCCTTTTTGAAACACTTCTGATAGCTTTAGCCCTGTAACTTCCTAACATTTTTAGCAAATCTTACAATTTTGTTCACCCCGCTAATGGTCTGACTCATCTCAAATAAACCTATGGTTACGTATTGTAATCAGAAAGATCTGGATGATGGTGGAGAGATAATCATGGGATCTTCTCATTTGCTAACAGAAAATAAACCCACCGAGTTTGTGCTCGTTTTATTTGTATTAATGAGTCCTTTGATTGCAAATTTTTTTTTCATTTTTTCTTTTAGTTATACATTTTAATTATCCCTCCATTAAGTTGTAGTAGTTTCCAATAACAATGAATATATGGTCGAATACTACATAAGTGAATTAATAAAATGATGGATAGAACTCCATATGCTACTGATCGAAAGATCTTATGATATAAATTACGCCCCTTTTTAAACTTTGGATAAAAAGAAAAGAAAATTTAATTCAGTTAATAAAGTATTTAAATTAAAGAAACTTATCCAATCTTATTTTATGAATATTTATAGTGATAAAATTAGAATAAAAATGGAGTCTCGAATGCTGTATCAACCAGACAATTGTGAAGAAGAGTTGATCCTGTAATTAATGTATTTATCACAACCTGATACAAATGTTCCGATTTATCAGTTTATAAATGGAATATTATGATAGTATGGTAATAACTTTTATATTACTCCCAGAATCATCTCATTGCCTTGAAAAGCCTATCATTTATGGTTATTTGTCTTATGTGCTAAACTAAATTTTCCCTTCCCCATTTTCAGTCTTGTAAAGTAGAGCAGACTCATACAAGTCTCTTGAAAACTATAAACGCTTATTTCAGTAATTACCGTTGAATTAGTAAATTTTCTCAACAACTTTCTAACCTTGCAACAAATTTTCTAACTCATCGTTAATATAGCGTGATGTCATGACTTATCTTGAACTTTCGTCCCACAAGCAATGAGTAGAATTAAAATCTTCAAATTTTGTTTGTTGAGATGACAGACAGGCAATTACTCAAAAATACAGATAAAGGCTTGCAGATGCTGTAACACGATGTATTCTGCTAAAGCCAAAGAAAATAAACGCTTAAAAGTTATTTTTTTATAAACCTTCCAAATGAAGTCATAAAATTATCTGCCCTGCTGATAGCAAGTCAATATACACTTAAAACCAAATATTAAAAATTAAATATTATTGTAAACCAATTTTAAATTAATATCCCTATTTTAATCATTACCGTACACTAATATCAGTGGTACCTATCACAGCGGTTACTTTTATATAATGAAAGATATAGATGGTTCATTCACTATAATAAGAATAACAATCTATTAGCAAAAGAGTTCAATTCATTTAGTCCAGTTCCTATTCATTTCCGTGTCACATATATTTAAAAATCATAAAAAGAGATAATAAATCAAACAAATTCTGAAAGAAATCGAACCTGATCATCCTCTACTGATCGTATGTTAACTAGTACGCCCAATGTGGAATATATATAAACCAGATTTCAATAACTGCTATTTAATGATCTTAAACAAGTTTTCTTACAAATATATACAAGTTGAATATGGATATATACCGTCGACGTAATATGGTCTTTTTTGAATAAGTCACACCTTGCCATATTAATTGAATCAGAAATAAAATGCCGACTATTCGAATTCGTTTTACGAAGGCCATAATGAATGGTTCATTGTTTATGGTACTCGGTGCAGTGAGTAAAGGTAACCATTGACACTCAGGTTGGACTAGGTAGGTGACCAGCGATTAATTGTTCACATAGACTTTATATAACGAATGTGTGGACTTCATGTGCTTAATAAATTTACCTTACTCTGGTAAAAAATAGGGTAATTAAAAAGAAAACTTCCAATTTATATGTAATTTGTTTATATTTCTATATATAGTCTGTGATATAGAAATTTGAAATAATGCAAAAATAAGTTTTTTTTTAATATTAATCGATTATTATTATAATTGGAAAATCAGTTTATGGTTTTTTGGTCAAAAATCAATTGTTCATACAAATACCCGATGTAACAATTATTTTAAAATGTCAAATAAAACAACATTGTGTTCAATTAATGGAACTCAAAATATAAATCAAATTAAATGAACTAACTCGAGCGCTTATGGAATGTATTTCGTATTTCTTCAAAACGTATTTCGATCGTAAACTAATTACTCAAAATTTATATAATTTTATGTTAATGTATACTTCTTATGACTATTTTCAAAATTAATCCTAAAGTGCAATTTATGTAAAAGGAAATACTATAGTTTGTTCCACTGTGCCTTTTGACTATGACTTGTGTTTCTTTAATTACTTACAAGTTTATCCAATGTGACAAAAATATTTAATGTTTCGTTCAAAAGTGCTTTCATTTTATTTTGCTCTATCATATTTTGACATTGATTAAGAACACTAAATTGTATACTGCTATTTGATTATAGAAACAGTTGATAATATAAATAAAGTAAAGGCAAATCCTTTACTTTATTTTTGGAAAGTTACTAGGCAAAATGAAATATAAGTACTTTTCGGTATCTATATTTAAAAAAAATGGAACCCATAAAATCACTCAAGTGTCTGTCCGTCAGTCTATCTTACCCAATTTTGGCACCATCTAGAAACTTGTAATACATTCTAATGATAAATCGTATTGACCCGCATATATTTCAATATTTAAATACTGAAAATATTTATATGGAAATGATAGAAGCAAATTAAATTTCTGAAATGTTTTTTTAATTCCATTTATATCGTTTTTAAAGGCTAGTTATAAGGATTTCAAAAATATTTTTTTTTTCATAATTTTAAACAGCTTTTCTCCAAAGGTGTACTGAAAAATACATGAAAAAATTGTAATCCTTACTCTATTTCCGAAACTACTAAACCTAAATTTGTAGAAATAACATGAATTCTACAAGTCTAATTAGAGAGATTTTAGGAAAACTGTAGCGATGTTTTTAGATCCCAAATTTTTTTCAATATAAATATTACTATATTAAAATAATACTGTCATATTTATAAGTAGTTTAATATGAATACTATTTCTAAAGTATTAAAGTGTTATATGTAACTAAGTGTAAATGGGACACTCGTAGTATGACTTCTACTTACACATAATTTTTTTTCAATTTTATACCATCTAACCAGTTAACAAGCAATTTGAAGAATTCGCAACAGAATCAATAGCAATAAACAATTAACTTTAAAAAATATATTATTTCAAGCTTTAACTTAATTCGGTAACTTAGAAAAAAACTAATTCCCAAACGAATAATCAGAAAAGTGTAAACGGAAACATGTGACATGTGTTACAAATTAAATTGTATTGCGATTTTATCAAATACGATTCTTTAACTTCATTATATCTCACAATTAAATGAAACTACGTGATGTAGTATTATTTCTACTTTTTTTAAGTTCTTTACCACGACCTAGATTTCTTTGTATTACAACATCTTCAGGTGGTCTATAAGCAAAGATTCTTTGCTTATGGCCCACCTGAAGATGTAATACAACGAAACCTAGGTCGTGGTAAAGAACTTACAGAAAGTAGAAATAATACTACATCACGTAGTTTCATTTAATTGTGAATAATTAATTTCTACAAAATTAACGCCAAATATATTCAATAAGTCATTAACATCTTTAAAAAAGAAATTAACTTTTTGGATTACATAATGACTTGTGTTACTACCAATTAAACTCTGCAATTAATTAGAAGCAATTACGTAAGGTGGATACCTTACGTAATTGCTTCTAACGATTGTAGGGTAACCGTAAATTTATAAAGCTGGTCATCGGAAAGAAGACACGGTGATGTCTACAAGCGACTCGGGGCACGACGTGCGCGCTCAAAACAATAGCACTCCGGCACGCAGCCGTGCAGCCGCGCCTCGCCTTATCTCACCCGCTATATGCACAATAAACTGACATAATGAGTAATGACCCGCGCAGTCGAAGCACGAATATTGAATGTTTCCTTGTAAAATAATAGTAGGAAAGAGCCTCCCGCACTCAGACATGACTTTTGGACGACGTATCGCGACAGACATTAGGCAACGTAAACGTTATTAATTATGGCCGAAGCGACATCGGCAGAAGATGCTCATGCCTTCGCTTGGCTAATATGATAAATGTTGCTTTGTCCTTATAATCGCGACACGATCTTTGATTGTATGTGGTTTGTGATTTTTTTCTTCGTTGTTTAGGCCTTTACAAATATTTTGTTTTGCGACGAGGTCTGATTCACTGGTACGATGTGAGGTCCTAAAATAAATGTGCTTGTCTTGCAAAAGTCCTTCATTTGACGGGTTAACATAAAAAGTTTATCATAAACACATCCATTAATATATTGCCATAATGGGTAGGTGTGTGTTGGAGGTGTTTATGAATTTTAATTTGTTGACTACTAGTGTGTATATTTCTATGATGTAATACATACTTTAAACAAAGAAAGTTTAAAATGAAAACAAGTTTGAAATTATGATGTAAATATTAGGAGAGACGTCATGAAATGTAGTTTTAAAACCTTTTTTTGTGAAACGATTCCATAAATTGTCATAGTACCATACCCACGTATGTTGATTCCATTTTTTTATTTTTCTATTATTTAATAAGTTACATGAGATAGTTTTTAGGATTTTAAAATAATTTTAATTATCTTTTCTATTTTAAATATAAATCATTATATTTTCGGTTTTTGTCGTCGTATAAAGATTCGTTAAGCATCTAAAACATAGAGTTCACTACATAACATTGTGATGTCTGATCTAATTTTGAAATTAATTTCTCTGAAAATTATTTAAAACAGATGTAATGGGACGTATAAGAGAAGAGAAAATTTAAAACATCAAACACATATTGATAAAACTAATAGACGAGAAAGCAAAAGTAACAATATGATACAGACAAATTTTTATAGCAGTAAATCTTTTCTCCAAAACACATTATATGTCGTATTTATTTACAATAATAAAAATATTTTCCGAGTAATTCTACTAGTCTTTTTGTAGGTATTTATATACAGAAGCGTAGTATCTTTCCAAATATAGAAACAAATAAATAAATAAGTTAAACATATCTCGTATACTTACAACTAACAACTTCCGTTTTAATTCGCGGTGGAAATGCATCATAAACAAGATTGTACCCAAAAATTCTGCTAAAGCCACCATTTTACAGCTTAACTGCGCCGCGATATGATTATTCAGAAAAAAATTAAATATTTCTGTTCTTAGTTAAGTATTTTTTTTTCTAATTCCTTGCAGTAAATATATTAACTTTCATTGTGATACAAAAACTCGAAAGCATATGTATAAGGTTTTTTTAATGATATATTTAAGTTATATCTCGAAGATACACTCCCGATTTCTTCAAATCAGGAATTGTATACTTCAAATTTGAATAATTTAATTTACTTTAACAGTTTAAATATATGTCAAAATTAATATAAAATAAAATTCAAATATGGTTAAAATTATTGTTTTAAATTTAGCTTAAGGCAACGATCGATTAATGAATTATAACAAGTTTTAGTTCGAAATTAAAAAGCTACATAAAACGAATATTAATATAATTATAAATCTTAAAGTTTTTAGCACTCACGGAACGAACCCACTCTCTTCATGTTTGTCTACCAAGGAAAAATAATACGTATAGTTAGCATAAAGAAAATTATATTCTTGTTTTAACCGTCTAGAACACAAAAAATTAATTTATTCCAAAAACCTTTTCCGTAATGTGTTAAAGAATTTATGACTTTTTTATATTGGCTATAAGTTCTTTTCTAAATTTAAGACTGTTTTTAAAACCATTTGCCGTCGCCATTTGTTATTAATATATTATTCCAAAAAATAATAAATTGAATCGAAAACACAGTACATAACGGACATGATTTAAAACTTAGAAAGCATAGAATTAATATCAAAAATACAATGAATGTCATATGTTCTTCATTCTGTGTTATAAGATCATGACAGATGCATAGCTAACTAAAATACGTGTACGTGTAATATGAAAGTAAAAATGGATCTAAAATGTTTGACAGCCATATTCGGTAACTTGGTTCCAAAAAGCTTTTAGACTTTAGACAAAAGTAATATTAACGTAATTTTAGTAAATAGCAGTTTAGTAAAAAGTATATTTCAGTAAAAATAGATGAATAACAAAGAACATTAAAGGTATTGGGCAAGCCGTGGCACTGCGCATTTAGAATTAATACATTTTACGGTTTCAAAGACGATTCGGAATGGCAGTTGATTAATTCTGGACACTGAGATGATCAAGGATAAACAGTGATAATGAAAATAAATGTCCTTACCTATGGCATTCAATAATTATTAATATTGACACGAAAATTCCAATTAAATGTAAATTAGGTTAACAGGAAGTGCGTATCACATGCAAAGAAAATTTGGTGGTTCTTCCACAGCCGATATATCTACAGATTGTAAAGAAGCATTTAGTTGTGATGTGACTACGATAGCCATTGTTTTATAACAATGGCTATCGTAGTCACATAACTGTGTTACTTTTGTATCTTACGTATTGTTACATAATTTATTAAATCAGAATTTTGCAAAAAGTTGAAAAAAAGTTTTGTAAATAAACTATGTATTCAACATGTTAAACATTTTAAGTTCTCGAAAGAAAATTTTTTCATACCTTAATTACTTTTTACTGAAAGTTTTTTTATGTGGATACATAATAGATATATTCCATTATTATTACCTAATTTTGATTATAAAAATATACGGTTAGTTTTGTAATGATTATTGACAAATATGTATAATTAAATATTAATTTAATTTTTAGGGTTCCGTACCTCAAACGCAATAACGGAACTCATTTAAAATAATATAGCATAGCCGTTTTTCTCCGAAACTGCTCGACGTAGAAATTTAAATTTGGCTTCTAATAAAATCATTTAACCTGCACATCTCAGCAGTTAACACTCAAAAATATTCAAATGAAAATTTTAGGAAACAAATTACGTACTAGAAAACCAACATTTTATTACATGTAAATATTGTGGGATGTTGTTCGAAAGGGTTAGTTATAGGGTCTTAAAAATATCTTTTTCATAATATCAGATTCGATATATTTGCAGATCTACTTAAAAAATACTTAAAAATATGCACAACAGACAATATATTACGTTGTAAAAATTAATATTTGTAAACACACAGTAGGCAACAGGTTATTTTAGGCAATAAGTTAAGTTGTGAAAAAAGATAGTATTTGTGAACAGTTTAATATAAATACTATATACCCTTAATTTTTTATATTTACCTGAATATGTACGGAACCGGTTCTAATTCTATTCGTGCTTGACCGATTTTTTTTAATTTTTAGTTTAAATTCCTTAAACAACTAGAGTACTTACACGGAAAACGTGACGATGCTTACGATCAGAGCTAATAAACGGATATCTCAAAATATAGTCATTTAATGTTGAATAAATAAGCAAATCTTTCATTTCTAAATAGCAAGATCACGTATCAAAGTCCAGAACTAATATTCGACTCCTTCGTCAGAGAAATGCAATAGACACATAAATTTCGATCCTCCTCAAAAACAACTTTCTTATTCCATATTACCAATATTGAATATTCCGTTCGATACTGTCGGAATCTGGTCCGCGAACTGTATCAGGACTGTGGCCAGTCCATCAATCATCGGCGGACAGTCCCGCAGCGCCAGTACCGCCTGCGCCCGTGCACGCTAAATATGCACATCTTATTACACCGTGTAGAAGGACATTTTGCGAATATATTATTTATACGCTTATTCATAAGATTATTATTATCCTATATTTGGTTCGTCAAACCGGGGAGCGCTTAGGAATGTATAAATGGGTACTAGCTTTCGCATAGCCCGGCTGGGGAACCAGGTTTGAGTCTGTGTTGCGCACGTTTGCTATAAACTTTAGTTTCCATTACTGGAGGCTGTGTTAAAAGTGGAGTTTTATTTCTTGATTTACATTCGGCATTAATATTTATTGGTTGCATATTTAAAAATGTATAATATATTTTTTATTACATATACAGTAAAGAAATCTTTCCTCTCACACGAAATTTTCTCAAGTATCGTAAACCACCACCACCATAATCATTCTGATGGGTTCACTTTTTTTTCCTTATTTAATAACATTCCACATGGTTAATAATTAACTATCAAATTTGTGACAGTACATTATCGTAAAGGTTTGCTTATTTTAAAAATGAGCAGAAAGAGCACAATTTTACTTTATAAAAATTGCTTTAATTTTTCTTTCAAATTTGTATCTGAATTTGAACTTTCTTGCTTTAACTTATATTCCGAGTGCTTCCAACTTTGAGTACTCTTACCATTTTATACTTATTTTTCCTTTTGAATTAACGAAATAATTTAATCTATACATACTCATAAATGAATTAAAAGTTGTTATGTATTTATGATCCAATTACTTTTATTCCATCAGTGACGTGTTTCACGAAATGACCGAATTTTTAAGATCTTAAAACCTGTTCTAGGACTACTTGAGCACTAAAGTTTAGCTGTAATTGACCTTGATTTATTAAAATATTTTCGTATTTAAATTAGGAGCTAATATTCATTTCCATACTTTCTAAATAAATAAATAAGGAAAAATTTTTCATCTTGAGAAATTTATTAGTCATGACAACAAGAATGTACTTTGAAAACTTGAAATTAGTTTATTAAAAAACAACTGAAACATTTTTTTTCAAATATATTTCTAAAATATTTATTATTTTTATACTTAAAATTTAAACTAATTTAAGTTTTAAATATTGGTTTCATTTATACTTTTGTAAATGTATTAATGAAATCAATATTTAATTCTTTTGATTTCAATAATATTTAAATTGCGATATATTGGATTTACTTATAGAGAATATTTTTAATTCAATTTTCGCGTTTATTAAAATATATTTCCTCTATGATTAGAATTAAATTCTGTTTGTTTTTATTTGTTTATTTTTTTCCTTTTTTCTTTCGCGACCTGATTACCTTTGTGAAAATATATCGAATATTGTACTCATCCATAATATTACATAAAATTAAAAACATTAATGAAATAAATTGAAATCCTCAAATAAAATAATACTATTTTATTTTCATAATGAACGTGCATTTTATTTTCCGGTTTAGGCCAAAAAATAATTACGTATATTGAGTTTTAGGCCAAAAAATAGGGTTGAAATATTTATACAACGCACCTATGATATTTAATTGAACGAATATAAATTTTCACTATATTTTCAAATCTTAAACCATCCTACCTTTTTAAATCACTTTACAGAATACTCGGCGCATTACGATTTTTCACTTAATCAAAATGTCCTTAAAAACCGGTCATGTTAATTAACGCCATGAGTCTATGGATAAGAAAGTGTGAATTAATTAAGTAATCATTACAAATGTCTATAGATAGGTGTATTACTAAGTGTATAACTAGTACGGCCCATATAGGTGTATAACTAGTATTCCAAGTATTACTCAATCTACCGGTCGCCTTAAAAAGCTTATTAGTAAAAAGTTCTCAATGTCAAACGCCTTATATACAGCCTCATTTTAAGGTATCGAATGTCAAAACAAAGGTGGCGCTGCTGCGTGTGGAAGTAAGACTCGACTTTAAAATGCGTCTATTCAAGTACAGATCGCGCTGTTTACTTATGTTGAACGAATAATTATGAGCACATTATTAAAAAAGCCCCAATTTTATTACATTATTATGTAGCTTTGGAATTTACAAATTTTTGAATATAAAATATTATATTTTTTTTATACATCGTACGGGAAATCAATTGAAAGAGAAACTTATTAGGATTTCCAGATTATATATATAATTCTGGAGATAATATTGAAAATGTCATACCGTTTTCGTCAAAACCGTTTTACGTAGAAACTTGAGATTTAGCACATCGAGAAAATAAATTACTCCACGTGTATTTAAGAGGTTAATATTAAAAAAAAATTTCCATAGAAATTTTGGGCAAGCAAACGAAATAGTATAATTTTTAAATTTTACTTGTAGCGTGGGGTACTTATCATCAATTGATGATAAGTACCCCACAAAAGAAAAGAAAAAAGTGATATCCTTATACCGATTCCAAAACTGTTTTATTTTTAAATTTTATGTAAGGAACATTGGATATTGAGATATTTTTGAAAACGTGTATAAAAACCAGTTACCGTTATTCCAAAACTGTTTACATTCGATAATCAAAATTATGAAAAAAAATACATTACAGTAGTTCACCTAAAATTTACTGGAAAACTATAGCAATGAATCTAACTCTCATAGACCTTGAGATATTTTGACAGCTGTGAAATGTACACGAAATAATATGTGCACTTGATTAACAATTATATTTACATTGGTGATTAGTTTAATAAAAATACTACGTACCCTTAAATGTTTATATATATCTAAGCGTGTACGGCCCTCGTAGTGCGAGTTCTGTGCGTACTTAACAAGTTTTATTTGTTATAGTAAGTTATAATCGATCAAATAAAAGATAATAAAACCATTTATTGTTTATTTCGGCCTGGTACTCTCTTCGTTTAAATAAATAATTTTACCCTTATCATCATTAAACTAATGTTATACAATATATATACATTAGAAAAGTATGTTGAAAATATTTTTCTGTTATAATATTAAAATTATTATAACCAGGCGGACCAGAATTCTACACTAACATTTAAATTTTTATTACTTAATTATAATTTTTGTTATATTTTAATTAAGTGATTTTTGAAGGCCGAACTAAGGAAATAAATGTTAATATAATTTATGTCATCTCGTTAAGGGGTAAGACTCATTAATCTATTGATTATAACTTCTATAAATGTACTCTTCGAATGAAAAATATTTTTTCCGGTCTATTTTTTGGTGTTAGTATAAATAGTAGATAGAAGTACCGAAGAATTAATTTAATGTCCTAGAATTAAGGTCACCGACAGCCAGACGTACAGCTTCTGTACATTAGTAGGTATGTGACGATGATTGTAGAGCAAGCACCTTGTTTACAATTATGATTAAAATCAAAATGTGAAATTCAATTAATTAATTCTAAAAACAAAATTGTCAAATGGTATTTTTTTGTAAAGTATTTTGTTTCTTACATAAATGAAAAAAAATGTAATAATCCTACATTTATGCATTAAGAATATTTGCATTTAAATCAGAAATACTTCCTTTACCTATATTATTTAATTTACAAAGTCGTAATGTGGCTGTATTCTTGAATATTCATGTTCCAGCCATAGATGATTTAGGTTATATACGTTCCTTTTAGTTGTAAATATTCCGTATATTGTTTTACAGTAAGTCGTTATTAAAGTATACATTATATCGATAATTCTATTAAATATGTTATTCTTATTGGACCTATCGCACAATAGTCAAAGTCGCTAACCCCTGAAATCTCCTCCTCTCTATCCTTCCGTCAGCATCCGCACTGATGCACTCTTATCAAAACCCCCCCAGATTTTAAACAAACTCCACAAACGCTATCATGGAGTCCCCTTTAGGCGTTTATTTGAATTGGCCTCAACCTATTATTACTCCGCAGTCCCTACACCCACAGTCGCAATGGCCTTATGATATACGTATTCACACATACGAAGACATTCGACGGAACAGAGGCGGGAGGTGGCGCAAAATTCCCTATTTGTGTTGGCATGCGCTAACCACTAACACAGGCGCATATAATACTTCTCACGTACATATCTATATTGAACAGTGCGTGCATGGCTTACTAATACCTTTGTAATTCGCTGCGATGAAATCGAAATGTATACTTCACAATTTCTGGAAGAGGGAAAATAATTACATTTTTACTGATTAACATTTTGTGTTTAACCGGTATTACATTAAGTTTTATTTGAAAAAGAAAAAAACAAAACAAATCCATTGAAACAAGTTAGTACAGAAGTATGTAAAATATGTATAATGTGTGCTTCATTCACATATATCTATGTCTTGAATTAGTTAAATAATATCTTAAAAATGTGTCAAAACTATTTCCGACTTTGTAATCACGTCAGAGTTCGATTTATGAGTTTTTAATTTACAATAATATAAAAGTGTTCTTGTTTTAAAACTTAATCTTGGCATATTGTCTTACATACTACATGGTTTTCTATTAATGTTATTGGGTGATCGAAAAACATTATTATATTTAACTAACAAAATGCATATCCATGTTTTAAATAAAAATAAAATGTAAGTAAATTAATTTTACCTTGTGTTTTCGAATGGAAAAATGAAAGAAAAAAATATTCAAGAAATGTTAGTAAACAAAATTAATTATAAAATCAATAATTGATGTATTTACTTTCCAAGGCTAAATAAATCTGCCAAAGATGAAACATTATTTAAGATAGTTTATTCAAAATACTATTAAATATATTAATATTTAAATTTATGAAAAAATGTATATACCAAAAGGAAATACCTTCTCATATAATTGTAAGTATTTTTTAACATTTTACAACTTTAATGTAACGACATTGTGAATGCTTTTATTAGAGTTACGTCTAGAATTTGTTATCTATATTATAGTAAATTAATATACATCGCCTTATCTCAAATCTGAGTTTCCGTCATTGAGCTACATACATCCAACAATATTAGTTATAATATTAAGTCACTATGAAATAATAAACGTATTAAGACTTTAAATATTAATTTACTTACTTTTATATTCCACTACCATAGTTTTGATACAAAACTGTTATAAATTGTGACGTATTACTGAAACGTTTAGGATTTCGAATACGTGTACCAAATATTAAAATGTTTATAAATTGATTTTGCACAGTTCATGAATTCATTCCTATATAATATAAATTGACTTTAAATTAAATATCAATATGTAGCCGTATCACAGCTGCAGTGCAACATTTATGGCCTACAATATATGTGTACCTATCTATAGTATTTTAGGATACGTATGTATATTAGTTCATTGATGTTTATATGTATATACTCACACAAAGAGTTCTCGTGTGTGAGTGGCATATCTTGACAGCTGTCGTTCCAATTTGAAATAAAATGGGGATCAGCGCTACCAATTCAATCATAAGGCAGAGTAGGGGAGTTTATGTAGGTTAGTAACTATATTTAAGTTCGTAGCTAGTTTCGTAGCAGTTATTTAGTTAGGTAGAAGGAATTACCTACTTATTTGAGTTGTGTATCTTAAAGAGATGTTTTATAGGTTGAAAAACAATTTTGAATACAGCGAATTAATTTTAAAACTGGAAGTAAATTGTAATTTTTTAAAAGTATTATCTTCTGTACTTATAAATGTATTTTGTTATGGAGGAAACAAACGGCTAACAATTGTAAGATTTGTCTTATTTAATTATTTGTTATTAGCTTTCATAGAAACAAAGAAGAAATTGAGTAAAGAAAAAAAATGCTTTTAAGAAGTTATTTTAAAAATATAGTCTCGTTTTCTCTTTTAGAAATTAAATAAATTTTCAATATGTCTTTACTCTTGTGACTAACAAGAGTAAAGACATATTGAATTCTTAATTGCTGTTTTGTATTGTGTTTAGATTTTTATTGTTTTGTTAAACGTACTTATTTTTGTTTGGTTTTTTGTCTGATTATTGTTCTGATATACAAAGTATGTAACAATACGTAATTCGTATATTTTGACCAGCAGTAATTTTATTAAGACAAGGAAATAAAAGTAAATCAGATCTTAACTGTTAACTTACCTAAACCGAATAAAATAAATCCATGCATCATTTAAATCTAATAAATTTAATTATATTAATCATCAAGAGTAACTACAACAAACGTCAAAAATGTTTATTAATTATTGGAAATTCAGTATTTGACCAATTTAAAGAATAAAAAGTTGACATAACCTCGCTCAGTTCCTAATATTAAGTTTTCCAATAATCATTTTCCTTATACTATATTTACAATATCAATATTTTTTTTATTGCATACTTTCAGGCGGCAATCATCAATACTCCTACGAAATCGTGGATTTTTCTGGTGATTTCATCGATTATGTCGATATTTTGACGCCCCAAGCGTTCATCATCTTGAATGGACAGCAACCTACTTTTTTACCATCTAAAATGAAGAAGAAACTTCAATTTTTTTCGCTTTTAGAAAATGTCAAAACTTATTCGTTTTACTTGATCTTCGCAAAGAAGTAATGAAATTCACACATCTGAAATTCCACAACGCTTGATCTATTTAACGGATCATATTCGATAAATATTACAATAATTTGGTTATACCTGCGCCATCTCTATGTCAGACCGAGAAGATTTCAATCAATTCTCATACAGTCTGTAATTAAACTGAACTAGTTTATATTTTAAGTATGACGGTTCCAATTTGTTACACTGAGTTCCTTTAAGGTTCCGTAATTAATTTTCTAATATAATGTAAAAAACGTACCTTGTAATCGTATCGTGTCAGAGTACCTATAAAAGTATTATTCATGCCCTTCAGGCATGAAAACCCTTTGAAATATGTTTACCATGCCCTTCAGACAAGTTAAAAATATTCCAAAGTCAAATGTTTAAAGGAACGTATAATACTATAGTAAAACAACAACACATATCATTTGTAACAAATAAATTAATCCTAATTAAACTTACACTAATTAACTTACATTAAACTTCTAATGTACACCTAAACTAAGTTAGCAACTTGATTATCATTAATCCTTGCCCAAACTTCTATCCCGACAGTAACTTTGAATTAAATCCCATCGTTTCTAGTCTTGCTAAATAGGAATAGTAGAAAGAATTTGACTTTTAGAAAAAAATTATTTATATCTAAAATTATCTTCAATTTCAGGTTGAAATCATAAGCAACTTTGTGTGAAGCTATTGTGCTTGAATTAAAAATTAGTATTATTTATGGGAAAATATTTCCTTCTCTATTTTCACAATTTCGAACTGAACTCTTCAGAGCCTTAAATCGATATTATTTTGTTGAAAATAATAAATACGCTATTTGACAACACCGAAAATATTCCACAACTTGTGGTCATCCTATTGGGTTATAACGTAGATAAGCGTATTGCTTTTCATTTTCAAAAGAATAAGTTTATATTTTATAAAAAAAATAAAGAAATCACAATATTTTTTTAAATTCAATCAGCGTCGCAAACGCCTGTTATTGCTTAAAAGTCAGCTGACGTCACAGGCGAGTAAAACGCATTCATACCAAAATTTAATGTTCTTATTCTTTTGCTTTATAGACATTGATATCGATAATAATGTTTAAAACATAACTATTACTTACATGGATATGATCTTCGCACATAAAAACATTTGGGTGAGCTACAATGCTGTTTGGATCTTTTCGGGCTAATTGCAGCCACTTCTTTCGTTTGTTAAGATTCGTTAGCACCGGAACGAACACTTTGTGTGAACTTTTTTAAGACGTATTTGTACACACCATTTTAATTTAAAAATAAATAATAATCCCCTTCAGCGGGCAGAACTGTTTGTTTATATTGTGTGTGACGTCACGCTAACCCCCTTTAGAGAAATTGCGTTTTCAGCGCGAGTTTGAAAGTTTAAACTTTAAAAGTGATTTATGTAAAAAATACGCCTTTATCCTGGAAATATAAATGTAGTGTGCTTATAATGCAAAATAGAACAATTTAAAAAAATTGAAAAAATCAAGTCAAATAGCCTATTCTATAAATATAATAATGGTTTGAATAGCAACAGTTAAGAAATAAAAGTTATAACTATAACTTTATTTTTAACTATTACCATTCAAATCATTATTATATTATATGTAATAATGATTTGAATACTTATATTGGATTACTGGATAACTATAACTAATCATAGCACAGTACTTAGTATATTTCGCTGGATACAAACTTATATAGCGCACTATACCTTAAAACAAAATTCATAAAAGATAAAATCGCAGTTATGAGAGTAAAAAGATAAGAAACATAAAATATACATACGCAGTAATAAAACCGCAATATACTGTTGCGTGGGAGTGCCGTAAGGTTTTATCCATTTGATTGGTCGACATTTTCGATTCAGAATAAGAATCTGAATTTCAGGTAAAATTTGAACAATAAATCTACCTTGAAAGTATTTTGAAGGGGATAATGTCACGGGGTAAAAATATATAACAAAATACGTTATACTATAATTATTATATAAATAAATTAAATATAATATTACATTTAAATTAAAATAACTAATAATTACTGTTAGATACTTTCATTACAAACTAATTAATAAAGATCCTTGATATGTATATTCGGAAAGTGAAAGTATTCATTTTTAAAAGTACACATTTATTTATTTTTTGAACAATTTTTAATTGCTCATTAAAAAAATTATGTAACTTCTTATATTAAATCGTAAAATAATTAATATTTTAACGTTTTTGATCCTGTTCCACTGATCAACAGACTAATTTAGATTTGCTAAAAAGGGATATAAAAGGAAAATATTGTGTGTGTACTTATGAACCCGCGTTAGAAGTTATACTTCTTTTGCATAATAAAAGACTAACTTTATTTAGCAAGCGAATAATTAACGGAAATAAAATAATAAAATAACTGGGGCGTGATTATAAATACAGTCGGTAAAATCAAAATTCAATCAAATTTTAAAGATTAATATTTAAAATTTATTTGACAGATCAGTGGTTCACTATTTTATTTTTCTGCTTGCTTTCAATTGTAAACCAAATACCTGCCAGACCGTTTCCAAATTATCACGCTTCAACTTTATTATTTTCTCATACAGAGTAGCAAAATATTTGATTTTATTTTAAAATTAAATTAAAATTAATTAAATTTAATGTAATTTTGATAAAAATTTAAATGAATACTCAGCATTCAATTGAACATAAATACGCGCATGTTATTAATTTTTATATTTACTAAAACATTCTAAATCAAGTTTAATTAATAATTTAAAAAAATTAATACGCTGAAAATTTATTTTAATTTATTAATTTTAAGTATTTAATAAATGATAAAGTAATAATTTCTTATATTGCAAATAAACACATATCGAATTCATTTGAACCGGTCTGGCAGATAATTGACTTAAAATAGAAAGCCAGCAGAAGCATAAAATGGCGGACCACTCATCAGTCAAATAAACTATGGGTATAAATGTACTTTAGAACCAGGAATATTTCGAGAATTTTTTTGATATCATATTAAAGTATACACATTAAAAACTACATACCTGGAAAGAAATTCTGCAGCTGATGTTTATTTATTATAAACAAAAATGATTTGAAAAATTTTGAACCTGACAATTTTATTTGCGATGACAGATTTTAACAACTTTTTCCAGTTATTTCACTTATTCTTTTATCACTAACCACTTATAACAAAATTAAAAGTATAAATTGTTATGAATTTATTAAGTATTTATAACAAAAATTAATTATCAAAATTGAATATTTTTTAACCTGTCAATTTAAACTACATTTTGCTTAAAGAGTGCCAACATTCAAGAAAAAATAAAGTCTATTTTTATTATGACATATATTTTATGACATTCTTTTCACTTTGCAGTTGCCAAAATTTTAAATATATATTAAATTTGCATACTATTTCTTTCATTTTATTATTAATTTTGTTACTAATGAAAAGTTTAATATTGAAAATATTTATTGTCGAATATTTAAATTAAGCCCAGCCCAGGCGAGCCGTGCCGGGCCGGCCTGGCCTGGGCTGGGCTTTTGCTCCGTCTTTGTAACAAATATTTTTTTTGGACAACAAAACTTTCGAAATATTTATAACAAATATTTTCTTTATAACAAAATATATATTAAATTTTGTATGGAAGTTACTTTTCAAACAATTTTTTAATACATTAGACACGGCCGGAAATTATTTGAGTTACATATATCATTTGTATTCTTTTTTTTGTACGTAGCACATTATAAGTTTATATCTTAAAAATTAATTACCGTAATTATGTTTCTATAATAATGGCGAATGCAAATTTCATAGTCATAAATTAAAAAAAAAGAAAAAGAACCAAAAATTAAAGATTTAAAGATAGTGAAACATATTAAGTTGGTATAATTGATAATTTTCTTATTTGACGTTTAAGACTTAAAAATTACATTTTTAACGTAATTTTAAAAGTTTATTGTAATTGATTTCATTTCATTAATTTTTGAATTCCTTTGTGTGTGTGTCAAATGTGTAATTTCTAACGATAAATTAATTGCGAATATAGTGAGAAATAACCATGTAATGTACAAGTTTCGACACATGTCTTGTGAGTATTTTTTTTGAAAATGATTTTTTTTATAATAAATGATCATCAGCTGCAGAATTTATTTCCATGTATGTAGTTTTTAACGTGTATACTTTTATATGCTTTCAAAAAAAATGTCGAAATGTTCCTGGTTCTATTGTGCACATGTTCCAAACTATATAAATATGTGTTTAGTGAGTACCTTCATTAAATTAATAATTTATAATTCAAATAAATACATATCGAATTAGCAACAGGGTGGCAGATGATTGGCTTACAGTAGAAACTTCATGGTGTGAAGTTTTTATTGTATTCATAGAATTTCACTCTTATCATTTTTTCATAACGCGCCTAAAGAAGTATACTTTCAAAAAGAAACTAATCTGTTTACGTCTGAATGTATGTATGATGTTATTCTTAAAAATAGTGATATATTTGAATTTCATTATTTGTATTACATTTTCTTCGTACTTTTATTATAAGATATGACTATTAGTAATGTTTAGGGTAGTATGATGTGATCCTGATATTTTAGAATTCCACGTACCATATACAATAAAAGAACAAATACTTCTTATTTTAGAATGTTATCTAAGATAGTCATGGATGTATTGCTAAAAAGGTCCACAAAATTTTTTACAGATATTGTTTGACATACAAACTTCAAATTTTGCATGATTATAAGACACATACTCATCAACAATTAAATGAAACTACTTGATGTAGTATTATTTCTACTTTCCTTATGTTCTTTACCACAACCTAGGTTTCGTTGTATTACAACATCTTCAGGTGGGCTATTAGAAAAGATAGAATTTAATTGTGAATAATGAATTTCTACAAAATTAACGTCAAATGAATATACGTACTCATATTTGAGCAATTTATATTGATACGGAAATTTTGAGGAAGCAAATATTATATGGGATACCAGTTGAAAGAGCAAATTTAAAATTAAAGGAATAATTTGGAATCTAATAATTTTTTTAATTTCAGATAGTACTAGAAATATTGTTGAAAATGGTTACAAAAAAATGGGTCTGCCTTCCATACTACTAAAGACAAAATTATGAAAGTAATTGCGATACTAGAAGTTTACCTAAAGTTTACTAAAGAAATATAGCAATGATTGTAAATGTCATACTTTTTAAGGTATAGGTTTTTAAAGATGTTGTAATACAATGAAACCTAGATCTTGGTAAAAAGCTTAAAGAAAGTAGAAATAATACTATATCAAGTAGTTTCATTTAATTGTGAATAAAGAATTTCGACAAAATTAAAGCCAAATATTCGACGAGTTTACACCTGTGAAATGCATACTAGGTAATAAATTTCTATCATTAGAAACGATATTAATATTTGTGAATAGTTTAATAGAAATAGTACGGAACTTTAGTAATGCAAGTTTTAATCTTTCTTAACAAGTTTATTTTTAGATTTTTTGCATGTAGGCAGTGGCAGCCTTAACCATTGCGAGGCTCTGGGCGTTGCAGATCCTTATGAGGCCCTTGTTTATTGCGCAAATTGAGTAAATTGAAAGTAGGTATTTCTGATGACTTATGAGAAATAAAATTGTATAAATAAATTAATTTAAAGCTTTAAAATACAATATTAGAAGATTTATCAAAAATAACGAACATAAAGACAGCAAATTTTTAATAATGGAAAAACTAAGGTACATAAATGCCTTAAAATATATACCTATGCAGGGGTTTAAAAATAACGTTTGCGACTTTTCTTAAGACTAAAATGTTTAATTAAAGCATTATAATGTAACGAATGAGCTATGTCACTTTCAATCGAGAGAATAGCAAGAGCTGAAATCCGATCTTGTGTCATCGAACTCCTCAAATAGGTTTTAATAATTTTCAGCTTTGAAAAGCTCTTTTCGGCAGATGAAACTGTCACAGGTCTCGTGACAATAATTCTCAGGACTACCCCAATAGTGGTATATACTTCAGTTAATTTTTTTTCAATTATATATTTCAGCACCGAGATAATTTCATCGTTTCCTTCATATACGTGGATAAACATATTCAGTTCTTCATACAATGCAAGTCCATATCAGGTGTTTCTCCTACTGTTAGAGATATTTGCAAGTCGCTGCATTGGTTCAAAAGTTCACAAATACTTATTTCATTTAACATTTTTATATAATACATGAAACCAAATATTATTTCATGATGTTTAATTACTTCAAATCTATGTTGGCACCTTGCGCACACATTGTCGATAATGACATAAAAATAGTTTGTTTTAAAATTGTCTTTCGCAGACAATTTAGAATGAGCTTCATCTTTCCCTTCATAATCAATGTCTCCTTTTCACGTCTATGAAATTTTTTCAATATCGTTTTTCTCAGGTTTTTTTTGAAATTTTTTCAATATCGTTTTTCTCAATTTATTTTGCTGTTACTAAAGATGATCGGAAACCATTCCCCGATATTCATCAAGCCATTGTGTAAATGCGTATAAGTATTGTATAGCCGCATCTAGATGCATTTTTTCACTCTGCCATATTTTACTTTTTCATTTATCTTTACAAGAATATCATACCATACATGTAGAATGGAGAGCAACAAAAAATTCGTACCTAGTTATTTCCTTTTCAATAGAATTGCATTCAATAACTTACTGATAATCTGTTGTATTTTCTGCTAAATCCTTCAAAGCATTGCATATATCGCTTAGTTTATTTACCATGCATTCCCTTATAGTTTCAAAAGGTGATTTTAGCGATAAAAAAGTTTCATCTTTTAAAATAGAAGAAAAAAAGAGAAAAAGAGTGTGTAGCCTTTGCAGAAAACAAAAAAAGATTTTACTTGAACACAAGACGATGCTGCATCTCCTAGGATACGATTCCAACTATGACTCTCGCAAGGTAAAAAATAAGCATGCAGATTAATTTCAAGTGAACGTTTTTGAACACCACTTTTTTCTCCACGCATGTGGATAATCCTTCGCTCCATTATCGTAACCTGGGCCTCTGCAGTTTTATAATGATATACCCAGCTGTTCCAGCTCTGTGATTATACAATTAGTCTAACTCTCAGTTGTGATTTTTTCGACGGCTAAGAAGCCAATAATATGTTCTTCAATTTCGGCTGTATTTAAATTTAAAAAATCTTATAATAATTGACAGTTGCTCAATACTAAAAACGTCACGAATACAATCTAGAATAATCGAGAAATATTTATTTTTTTCTATTTTATCAATAATTTTAACTTTCGCGTGACCTGCCATCAATTGTATAAGCTCATTTTGAATATTTTTTCTTAGGTAGTGGTCAATAATAGTCTTGCCTGTCACTTGTTCTAAGTGCAGTTGCTATATTGGATCAAATCAGGCTATTAGCTTTACTAAATATATAAAGTTACCATTAGTCTCACTTGAATCTGAGTCAGACTTTATTATCTCTTAATGACCTCTGAAGGTCAAATTGTAAAAAACTAAAAGATTCACAATTGCCAGCATTCTTTCTAAAAAAATCTCTCCAACGCTGCCTTTCTTATTCAGCTTGAATCTGGGTTAATGATGGTATCTACGAAATTTTGGTCAATAATGGTATCTACAACTTTTTAACCCATTCTCGTAACGAGAATTTAGATTTGTAATTCCAGTACACACAGATGCAGACATAGACTCAGATATGTATTCTTGACTTGATAACGTTGATGGTGGTGGTGGCGATGGTGTAAGAGACAACGGTGTTGTTGACTCATTATCCCAGCTATTGTTACTAAATGATACCCATATATAGAAGGAATAATTTCAGCTAAGTTAGGATTAGAATACAATAATGCGTCATTTTCAGTTAATGTAGAGTTTTTATATGTTTCTTGATCATCACCTTTTGCATATTTATGTAAAGACCCATGAACATTTTTTTCTATCTGTTTTCTTTTGATAGCTCTTTTCCTCTTTCAACTACCCGACTCAAATTTTGTAACGGATGCAAGACCGAATACTTGTAACTGTGAAATTTTCGCTTGCATATACGTACATAGCGACTTTATGATATGCAGGAGCGAAAATATCAATTATCTGAAATACTATAATGGTTCTTCCGGGATGATTCTGTAGTCATGCACTAATCGGTACATTTATAACTAGTGCAGGGTGCCAAAGTCAATGCAATGATGATGTAAAAGATGATAGCTATAATTATGCAATGCGCAACATGGTTTTCTAATATATGAAGGATTGAATGCTCTTTAGTTAGTCTCGTATAGTCCTTAAAAGGTAATAACAATTCCATGAGTAGATCCGGGTTGAAGTGAATCGAATCCAATATCATTGCTATAGAATTAAAAGGTTCATTGTCTAACAGCTTATTCTTCATTTGTTTTCTCCCAAATATGAACGCAGATGATATAAAATAGTCTGTCACACTCACAACACTTGTGACATTAATACTCCTTTCTGAATTTTATATTTTGTTGACAAACTTTTTACCATTGACAAACTGCACTTTTGAATGTTTATTAGGTATAGTAGTGATGCTTGTTTTATCCATATTGCATATTTTATGGAGGAAAAGTCATACTTAACTTGCAACGCAGAAATATTTGTGTACACTTAGATGTATATTACTTCTCTAAGTGGATAATTGCTCAACTTGAGGCCGATAAAATCCCTTAGCTCGTGTAATGCTCGTGGATGTTGGATGCCTCAAGGAGATGTTTGGGAGTCGGCTTAAAAATCCTTGTAACGTAATAACCATGGTTAGACGGAAGCTTAAGCAGTATCGTGTAGATTAGGATGATTACAATGTTTGATTACATTTATCGAAATGGAATTATATTTTATTATATCATGCGAACATTTGATTACGTTATGTATAGAAATTATGTATCACCCACGGTACAGCTTCCTGTGATTTCTATTTATTTCGAAGAATAAAAGATAAAATGCGAGGATGCCGAAGGAGCGGTGGATGCCTTCGAAAAGACCGTGGAAGAGACGTCGAAGGAAAAGTGGACTGACGGCTTCTTTCAATGGGTCCATCGAAAGAAACAATGCACGGAGTTCCATTGAGACTATTTTGGAAAATAATAAATAAATTACAAACTTGCAATTTGGTTTCGTTTTTTATGTTCTAAAAACTTTAATGTATACATATAAGAACATATATACAAGTTTCACGTGTACTAACAGTAGTCATTCAAATCCTCTCTCAAACATCCTAATTTATTATATGAAATTTATTCGGAAATATGCAATAAAGGTTTATTTTTCGTAAACCACATGATTGGTTAATATAATTATAATAAAATATTGCTAAATAATAAAATGTTTATCTTCTTTACCCAAAAGGTAAAAATGGAACACTTACGATGAGACTTCTCTGACATCTGTCATGTCACGAATGTTGATCTCAGCAACTACTATTGCCATCCACTTTAAACTTGAACAAAGATTTAGAATTTTTATACCTGCACCAACATTCAGACATTTATAAATTTTTAGAAAAAAAGTAATTTAATTTTTTTTTCCTTCTCTTATTTCTTAAAGTCTAAAGCATAATTATTATTTAGACATGTATATATTTACAAAGTGTTGCAATTTTGTTATCGTAAGTTGTAATGTCCCCTCGGCATTCGAATTTTAACTACACTTATCAAGTTTTACTAATCCATTGAAAGAGTTTTATTATCTAATATTGAAAGTTATTTTTTGTCAGGAAATCGTTGAAAATAGAAACCATATTATTTATTTATTTATCTACTTTAATGTATCTAATTGATACATATGGCGGACTTATTGCTACAAGAGCAATCTCTTACAGCCAACCATAACACCAGTCCAGCCCCGTTCGACGAACGGCCGGGAATCGCACCCGGGTCGTCGCTGTGCGTCGCATCGTCAAAGGCCGTATGCCTTGTTATCAACCCAACACACCACGGTGACGACATATTAGCCGATTGAGTTAATGCAACTTTTTACATTAACAATGATTTCATTAGGAAAATGTTAGTCGTTTTAAAATATTTAATTGCCAAAAAATACGACGAATTTATCCATATTTATTAATTCAACAATAAAAAAAAATTAAATTTCACGTAATTTATCTTCTATTGCCTGACATATGTAAACAGCAAGTGGCTTCTCAAAATATTCTGTATTCTAATTTTTAAAGAGTCGTCTAAAGGTAATTCCTATGTAAAATATTACTGATATAAGAATGTTAATAAAATATATTTCTAATAAAAGATGAAAAAATGAACATAGCGCAATTCGGCCTATTTATTTTATTACATTTCATCTGCGATCGTATCACGAGTCACTTTCAGTTTCTTCTGAACAACATCTATAATTTAAACCAAATTCTATTAAAGACTGCTGGAAGAGGTTATATTAAAATATATAGTAGATAAGGATCTTTTTAGCTTTTAAAATAACTAAATCATTAATTTGAGAAAATGAGTAAAAAAATAATTTCATAGTTCAATTTGAGATTTGTTTACTGCAATCATTATTAAATGTATATTAGTGTCAGACGGACTGAATTTGTTTACTCAACAAATCTTTCTAGCGAAAAATGAATTGTGTGCTCTGCAGAGGGTATTCCTCCCTCTCCGGTGCATTTGATGAATCAGCAGACCTAATGCCTCGGAACTATGTGTGGCGATTCATTTTCAGTCCTGTAGACAAACCCTGAAGGAACCCTTGTGACTTCTTTATTCCCTACATCATTACATCATTCTGTCCATCCGTTTGCCACAGTCTAACTAGATACTCTGAATGGGGAATAATTAATGTATTGTAAAATATTATGTAAAATGAAGATGAAAAATATTCATCCAATGGACATTGAATAGGGCATTCAAAATCTAATTTAGATTTCATTTATAATTTTTCACTTTTTAGTATCGTTTGCAAAATATCAAATTTCATTGGTAACTACTTTACGTATGTTCTAACCCGTAATTGACCTGTTTTGTTAATCTTTTTCTCCGAAAAATCTTAAATAAAGGGTGGGATAATATGGACATTCTCCAACGATAGATGAGTATATTTAGTAATATTGCTAAAGGATGAAAAAAATGGTTAATTCCTTTAACGAATAAATATATTAAAACGAATAATAATTTTGAAGTATGCATTAAACATATGCCGCCAAGTGTATCCATTGTACTACGGATTATATAGTATCGATAAAATAAAAGCTAACTTTAGCTTATACGTACATATTATGTACCTATATATAGACCACCACGATAACTATTAACGTTTACTTCCTGGTTCCAACTTTGCCCTATAACAGTACAAATCGTGCTGTAAACTCGAAAGAAAGAGCGAACCGAGCCGCTCATTCATCCGCACTCCGCCCAGACTTAGGCGGTCACGCGATGTCCTCACCCGGTAACTAAGTAGCCACTCGAACTATAATCTGGCCAGTGGCGATGCTAAAAAATATTCGTAATAATTAGCGAGCGGGGCAGCCGAACCTGACCTAGCTGCGCGCTCCTTGTGGAAGCGACGGATACGCCCACGATAGGTGAAACGCTCACGGGCTATTCGATGTTGATTATTATATACTTACGCTGGCAATAAATACATAGATTGTATATATATAACATTCCCGATTTGAAGATTGATGAATATGTATTTTAACATACTTTTTCTAAATAGTATCAATAGTAATTGTCGATATTAATTCGTCATAGGTTTTAATATCTTTAACGAAAGCTTTTACGAAATATTTGCCTCATGCGAAATGATTAATTAAATATTTTTTTCCTTCAGTTTCGTTTTATTTAAATTTCCAACATGACATCTTAGATAATACAAACAATACATCTGTAGAATATGACGAACGAAAAAATGAACCATATTATCTCATCTTTTATTCTACGGCGTTCATTATCTTCATGGAGAACCTAGACTGAACTAATGTGTTCAACCAAACAGCAAATTTTCTGCTTTCAGAGTTCAATTTTTCTCAGGTATATACGGCAACTTAAAAATAGTATTGAAACTTTAGGGTAAGTATTTTATCCTTAAAATTACTTACTGATATCACATTTCTGGTGATGTCTAAAAAATAATACCACTATAGGTGAAGCTCTCACGGGCCATCGGTATATTGATTTTATAGAGCGATATTGACAATAAATACTTAGTGTGTAACTGAAAATCATATTCCTGTTTCAACGGATGAAGATTGTTTCTTTTTCATATATAATATGTTTTTCTCATATACTCTAGAAATACTTTGAGGACAATTATTACTCTAATTTTATAGATTTATTATTCCAGGTGTCATCAAAGTTCAGTACCTCCATGATATTCTCTCTTAATAATATATTTATAAGTGGTCTTTTTTAATATCGCCCGTGTTATGTTCTAGATTTTATACCACTATTTACATGTTGACGTAATATTTTACCGTTGATCTTAAATACGATAAATTCGTGCACATATATGCTTTTATTTTCGTTTCATAATTGTACCCATATTGCCTGATTGTTGATTTTTAATTAGAAAAATTTGTTTACAGATATAATAAATTGCAAATGAAATTTGTATTTTGTATTGAATTTCTTAAATAAATTTTAATGTGTAACACAAATATTTCCAGTTAAAAAGTATCCATCATTTGCTATTACCAATATAGAAGTGACTGCTAAATATTTCCTTTTCGATATATTATGGTTTTGATAATTATATTAATGACGAGCTTTTTAAAAATATCCATATTTTATATTCTATATCATAATATGTTTTATATACAGCAAACTCATTCTAGATTAAATATGATTTTTTTTTAATTTTTGTGCATTATCTGTACAAATAATCTGCTAATATATTATTTACAATCGCTTTATTTTCTTCTTTACAAAATATATAAATGAATTTTTCATTATAATAATAACTGTAAAATTAAAATGTATGATTAAAATTAATCAAATTACGTCACTCCAACTTTGTATGACTCCCAGCATACTAGACGAACTTAATCCGTCCTGACGTGTGTCAATCATACTTATCTCGAACGAACATTATTGGTCGGATTATTCAAGCGTCTCACTCACCGCTTAAGACCCGTGCTCCCATTGGCCGATAGTTATCTCGATACTCTCAGTATTATATGCTATCTGCGTATTGGTAATTCTAGAGAAGATTAGAATATAATTTTGCATCTCGTTTTGGCAACTTATTAGAAAAGGAACATCTTTTAACATATTTTAAAAATAATTATACTTGTTGTTATAAAATTTTTATAAGTTAAAAGTTCAGTTACTATTCAAAGAAAATTTTAATGAAGAAAAAATGTCATTTATTGATTTAAAATTTGAAAATAGTAAAACAATAAATTTAAATCATTAAATGTTTTTATATGCTCACTTAAATAAAAAAACGTAAACTTAATTAACAAAATTTAAACATATTGAAAAAAAAATAACGAGTAGTTTTTCCAAATGAGACAAAACTATTACAACAAAACCGCCTGTAATCGGAATTACTGATTTATATGTATTTTTTAATATTGAAGTAAATTAATGTGAAAGAAATATTTTTTCCAAAAGTTTGAAATTAATTTTTTTTCAGGTTTAATAAAATAAGTAAAAATTGAAATCACTGTGATGTATAATATGTTTTTCACATTGTCATATTTTTTCAAATGTGATATTTACATATATACTTTGAGTAATAAGAAGGAATAAAATTTTGAATTAACGAAAGAAAAGACTTTGAAAGTTTTAATGTTAAAACTTGGGACCAAAAAATTAATGAAAAACTACTTTAACTGTTAGAAGCAAAAAATAATAAATTTTAAGGCTTCAATGTTTCTATTAATAGGACAATTGTAGCAAAGTTTTATAATTTAACTATTTAATTAGGAATAATTGTGGATTGAAAGACACAATGAATACTCCGTGAACGCGATGCCTACCCGCGATTACGTCACAGCGGGTAACGGGTCGTCCGGGCGGGGCGCGGGGCTCGTCACTCAGCCGCCGGTCGCCGCCGCCGCCGCACAACTTCTGGGCTGCCCGCGCCCCTCACGTACGTACATACTTTTCTGTATGCATGTAGATACCTTGTCACCCTTGTTGGCTTGCCGAACGTTTGGATAATTGCAATTTTCAACATAGCCATGGTTATCAAACGGAAATAAAAAAAATTCAATTTTAATTATTTCACTGATATATTTTAAATACATTCATCTAGAAATATAATATATTTGGCAATCACAGATTTTAACCTTAAAAATGGCATAATTAAATTATTTTTTCAAATGTAATTATTTTAATATAAATCCATATCGCGATAATAACTTTTAACACATATCGTTCGTAGAGTATACCTTATAAAATAGAAGTTAAGAGATTTTTTGTTCCCTTAACATAGCAATTTCTTTTTTATGTTACTGGATAACAGGTTAGTTGCTGGATAACTTAACACATATAGTTTTAATGTAATTTTTAATACTTAAAATCAACATGTCTTTGCAAATATGAATTATTAAGTTCGGAATGTGTTTTACAGCATCGAAGTAAAGATATATACTATAACGAAACAATGAGAAGGTGAACGCAGGTTGCCTATATCTACACACCTACATATAGATGTGTATGAGTGTGTATATTTATATATGTGTATATATATATATATATATATACATATACACACACACACATAAAGTTACTTATGTGTTAGCCCATACACATATGTACAGAGGGTTTAATTTATTTTTTATGCTTACTCCATTCTTTTTATTCGTTCTATTTGTGTTCAACTATTATGTGGCATGCGTTGTGATATTTTGTAATTATTAAGTGTAATTTGTTAATAATGGTTCTTCGCTTTTTTACGTTTTTATTACACAATGAGCAACTATTTTTTACTTCCTCTATTACCTGGTTACTTATAAATTATATTGATAAAGTAATATTGAATGAAAAGTACTAAGTGTATTAGTCTCAAAAATCTCAAAAATTAAATTGAATCTCAAAAATCAATTGAGTCTCAAAAATTAACGAAGTTACTGCATTCAATACATCCTTCCTATAATGATTATCAAATTATCGCTAATTTTAAACTTAATCTATATTAGTGTACCATACATTTTTGTTGTATAATCTACTAAAAGCGTCTGTCAGTTTTAATTCCTCATATTCTTAATATTATCCTAACGTATACCATAATAAAATTAATATTTTACGTATGTTTAACATTTGTCTTTTAACTTCTTATGAACGGTCATATAAAAGTTATAGTCTTGCGATGTGGTAGATCAAACCGCAAATGTTTCCGTTTTCAGAGTTATACTCTTATCATTTTAATATGGCAGATTAAATAATATTACGCTAAGCTAAGCTAAGATTAAATAATATTAGCTTAACGCTTTGACAGCACATTTCTAGTATCGTTTAAAAAAATACTTCGTTTCTTCACATCGAGTATAATTAATGAATACAATGCTAATTAAATTTTATTTATCGTACATAAAATATAAAAGTCATTAACCGTACTTTTTATGGCCCGTCTGTTATAAGTACATCCTCATTCCTTTGTTCCGGATTTTAAAACTTCCGTTAGTTATCGATGAACCAGTAAACATTATAAAATTAATATATTCTCTTACATTTTTTCATAATTAGTATTTATTTAAATACTTATATATTTATTAACAAACAATTCATGGATTTTTTAAAATTATAAACACGATTTAAAGCCATTAAAAATAAACCAGAAAAAGTTAATTTTGCATGTCTAATCGAAAGATATAGTAAGCGATGTATTTAATTGTGAAAAATTAATATTTGTAAATAATTTAATTAGACATTCTATGTACCGTTAAATATTTGTAAGTGCCTCGATATCTATAGAGCCCTCGTAGTATAAGTTTTGTTCGTGCTTCTCAGGTTTTTTACTATTAAGACTGATGAAAAGACATATGTCCGTAAATAACAAAAAACTATTTTCACAAACCTACTAAAACACTTTACTATAAGATATTTGCCATGTATTTGTTTTGTATAATCATAGATTTTAAAGCCTAACTGAACAATAAATTATTACTTATTTCTGTAGTGATATAAGTTAACTATTTTCGATTTTATCACAATAATCAATCTAACTATTTTGTCAAGCTTAAAATGTGGAATGTGAAATGAGGAAGAAATTATTAGGAGCAGAAGAGGGTGGTTGCTAATACAGAACAATAGAATTAATGATAAAATTGTTTGACCGTTTGTCTGCGCAATTTGAACTGATGTAAAAGATCGGTAGAACAAACGATGAGGATGGGAAAGTGGGAGGGAAAAGTAAGATCCATGTGAAATAAACAAAGGAAATTTAAATGGATATAATCAAAAGTAATCAAAAAAAAAATATTCATATGAATATAAAAGGTGTGAAAGAATTCAATCATTCTGTACATGTTGTGATCACATATTGTGTAAAGTTAGAAATAAAAGATTTAATTGAAATAATTAATTGTAAGAAAGGTTGCATTTGACTTATTAGAATTACATTTCAGGATGCTTTACAAATTATACATTTGAACAATACATTAATGTAATTTAAGAACAACGAATAGTGTTTTTGCAGATATAAAACAATTCAACTGTATGTAATAAAAAAAATTGTCATTTAACACCGTAAGTTTAGGTACCTCTTGAATAATGTATCAAAAAAGATTTGAGAAGTTAATTTTCTACTTATGAAGCAATCTTGGCGATTGCTAAGTTGCCTAAGTTTGAGAAACTTAGTTCACGATAACATTTCCAAGTTTGAGAGTTTAGAAAATGTTTTTTTATAAACAATTTTTTAAATTAATTAGACAATTAAAAGTGTTTCAAACAAGACACTTTATTAAATTAAACGTAATCGTTTAAATGTAAATGCAATTTTTCAAAAAAATAATAATACTTATGATTATCGCTATAGCTTTTCTATAATCTGCATACAGTTCAATCACATGGTTTGCCTTTCTCTAAAATTTCCATATTAATATTTTTGAGTGCCAGTTATTGGGATATGCGCGGGTTAATTTATTATAAATTTCAATTTTCTACGTCAAGCGGTTTCTGAGAAAAATGGATGTAACGGATAGATACTTGAGAGTTCTTATAAGGGTTCCGTTTTTTTTTCTTTTCAGGTACGGCACCCTAATACTCGTTGACTTTTATCAATATGCAGGCAAGGTAACAGGTCATTAAGGGCAAATAAAAAAAAACCAAATCCTAAAATCAAGCAAATCGAATCGATAAAAATATTTTCTATGGCAGCTTTTGGACAACATTTAAAAAAAATGTTTTTGAACTAGGTCTGATAGCAGGAATTTCAAAATAAGACTTTTCCGGTCTAAATTAAATGTTTTTAGTAAACTAAAATTGACTTTAAAAGCATTAATCTTTTAAATGGTCTATTAAGGAAAGCTACATATGAAATATTAATAATTTTGTATTATTATACGTATGATCAGATAGGTCACGGGAAATGACCTGTAATGGAAACAAAAGCACGGCAGATTTACGGTTGACTAGTCGTTGACAGCGAACATAAAAAAGTCGTTTCGTTACATAAAATACGTAGCGTTAAATCGAACTTAAATACGCTCGTAACAAAAGCTATTGATAAGAGTAGCACTTTTCGGTATAACGTGAATATATTTTAGTATTAAATATAAAAACTTATGATATTAGTTACTGTTAAAATATTTTTCTTTACTCATAAAAAAGTGAGACACTCGTGCTGGCAGGCGGTATTCAAGTGCATATGTATGTGTTATTACTATAATTCTCAGTATTATTCTTATTAAATAAAACTAAAAATAATTTCAAAATTACAGTTTTATCCTGATTTGTCTCCTTTACGATGTGATAGTCTAAAGCACCCCAATAAGACGAAAGGACTTTCATGAAGAAGCGAAGTTATTTCTATTCAACGTAAAAAATGGTCACATTCCCTACTATTGCTAAAATATAAATTTCATTATTTAGACGCTTCTGTTGTTTCGATAGAGTATACTTGTGATTCCGAAGAAATTTTTCCAACAAATCTTTTCGATTTAATTTCTTTATTCTAAAAGATATATCGATAAAATCTTTCTGTAACTAGCGACTATACAACTCTAGTTGTGAATACATTATAATGTGTGTTTTCTGCAATAAAAACTTATGAAAATGAGCTTTGAAAGTCATTTTGTCGTAAAATGTCAGCTCTGTAAAGCTTAAAATGATTTATTTAACAGCTGGTTTACCACGGTGCCCTTTAATGGGGTAATATTCTTATACAAACTATTTACAGTTTTACCCACTTTTAGACCTTAAGGGCAGCTAATCATAGAAGAAACTATATTATGGCTTCGTATTGATTTCTATACCTTAACTTTTATAGGTAAATATTTAATATCTTAGTGAAACTAATTCAAATATAATGCGTTTGCAGATGGCTTCTTCTTGAATCATGGGCAATTACTATATTAAACTATGTTTTTTAACTAATCATAGTCGAAAAAACAGAATCTAATGTGTGAATTAATGTAGGCTAATAAATATTACCTAATTAAATTAAAAATATGATTAAAATATTTGGAGGGCCTAAAGTTTTCGCTTGGATATAAAACCAATCTTGGATTTGAATGAAAATTTGAACTAGCTTTAGTTTATTTAATTTTAGATCAGCAATTTTGATATCCTTTTTATTCTCGGATCAATATCCCCAGTTTTTATTATAATAATTCCTCGCAGTAATATAATCTTTTTGTCATGATATTAGTATATTTTATAAGGGTAATTTTTTAAACACTATTTATTTTCAATTTTAAAATATAATTGTTAAAGTATAATACGCCTTATTAATATTTTAATGCTGATAATCAGTGGACCCCTTCCTGGGTTACTTTATAATAAATAAGCCTGTTAACTTAATTTTTCTTATTCTTATTTAACTTTCAAAGCTCATTTTTATAAATTATATTGTAATGTATTCTATCGTAACTGTATCATATTTTAACATATATTTTTTTTTAGCATTTTATGGTTACATTGTGTTTGAAAGCTTCATTTTTTCGATATAGTCGTTTGATGACTCTGGTATCTAGAGATTTCTTCGATCTGTACAAAAATATGTATCAAAAATTCAAATGGTTTTTACAGTGATTTGGGAAATGATTAGTATCAAATCAATTTTGAAATATTACTTTGGGAAAAATGACGTACTATTTATAAAAATCAGAAAATATTGAAATATGAACTAAAAGGTATACATGTCATTGTACAATTTACAATTACATGGGATACACTACCAAATAGACTGATAGTATAATATGGTCGCAGCGATCCATATTTGCAATTTTATTTAATGTACAACAAAGTATATTTTTGCAGTTCATTGGGGCAGATTAGAGAGAAACCCGATAACACTTATGTTATTTATCGCATATGCATGGAGAAATGCAATCGCATTGGTTGGGATCTAAATAGTTAATTTATGTACGTGAAAATCTTTCTGATAACACTGTTCAAACTGGTGTTCTGTCGCCAACTGGCATTTATACTTTAACGGAAGATGTTAACGAAAGCATTCATCTTTTTTGTTAAAGCCTGTTAATATTTGACCCAAAATAATTGAAAGGAAAATATATAAAATGACATAAAATTAATATTACAAAAAAATTACCAATAATATAATTTATCGTGCACTAGAAGTGAAATACTGAGAGTTGAGTAATTATGGGATATGTGAAATTAGTATGCTCAAGAAAATACTGATATAGAAATTGAAAAGAAAATATTCTATAATCGAAAAAAGAAAATATTGTACATAGTAACAGGACATGTTTTACGAAGCCTCATTTCTAAAGGCATATATGTTACAAGAAAATTGTGAATCGTTGAACATTTTACTTTGGTCCAATAAAAAATAGTTTAAATATAAGTACATAGTTTGATACTAGATAACCCCACCAAAAATGAGATTAAATTCTAAAATGAAATTAAAACTAAAAATTTGAAAATTTGTCAAATGCGTGTCAAAACATGAAAAGAATATATATATGTAGGTATATTTGGTAAAGTTATATTTTTGTTGCAAATTTTTCAAATTCATGGTTGAGAAATTAGAAGGAGAAACCTCGATTCCAAAAATTTTTAAGAAAGTGAACTTAAAAATTGTAAATTAAACCAAATTTTAAAAGAGATATCCAATGGCACCCCACTCGAATAAGGATCTCGGTCCATTACAACGTGGGAGGAGTTGTTTTTAATATTTTATATAATAATATAGTTTATTTAGAGAGATCTTTAAATGAATCACCTATTTGTAAAATTTCATGCTTGTTTTCTACTATTTAGTGCTACCTAAACAATAAAAAATATGACGGTGAAAGTTGGACGAACAGACATGGTTTGAAGTTTGAGTGGTTACTTGTTTCATTATGAAGTTACAGTGGTTACTTGTTTCATTATTGAGATTGAGGAAATTTTAGTATAAAAATGGTTAGACTAAATACGAATAACTGAATTCATTGAACTGAAGCATTGCATTTAATCTTATGCCTGAATGTGATTCTACACCTAGAGTTTCAGTTAGATCTATCATTTAATACAAATATTATCATGGGTTAATATCATTTACTATATATTATACATATATTTAATACAAATAGTTTAAACGTATTTGCTTTTGTCCATTATCGTCATTGCATTCTAAGAAACCCATTTGCTGAAAATAAATCGGTCAGCCCATATCTACGCTGCTACCCTGATTTATATACACCAGCTCCTACCCTATTTACCTTCAATATCTTGAACCCAATACCAAAGTGTCACTTTAATTCCTAAGGGTTCGAAAATCTCACCAAACCTTCCGGAATTTGTGAGCCATTTCTTTCCGCAAACCTGCCCGCAAGTAGGTATCTTGTAGTACATTGCTACACCTTTTCCTTACCCCGCTTCCTGTGCTATATAGCTAGCCGGCTAGCTACCTATTCGTAAATATGATACTGCTTTAATAGTCGAGTGTTCGTGTAAAACGTCGGTTCCGCGTCTGCGCCGTGGCGGCCTTTGACAAGTCGCCTGTCGATAAGGCTCTTGTCAGTACGCATGTGCGGCCCAGACAATGCACGTTCTGCCTCTGGGCTTTGTGATTACCTAAATTTTGTTTCAAAGTTATATTGCGTAGCTGAGCGTAATAAGGATATTGCTACGAACTTGCCGCTTGTTCACGTTGAGAATATGGGGGCCGTCTCACCGAAATGTTGCTATTTCTGCTTTCTTAGCACGTATGGCACACATTCAAGAGTCGCTACGACTAGTAAAATTTAACAAAAAACATTTACAAATGAAATGTGTATGTACAATAAAAAATGTAGTATTTTATTTCATCAAATTATAGTATATTATAAGCAAATAGACAGTACACACACGTATATATGCACATATATATGCATACGTACATATATTATGAAACACAAGACTTTAAATATAGATTAAATGAAAAAGGTGCGACAATTACATAAAAAGAATAATTTCATACGGCACTTTTTAATCTCAAAAGATAAAAATAATATCTCATTAGTTATGGTACTTTTTTAAACTTCTTATGTTTTTTAGTGTACCGAATTGAAAAAAATAACAATAAACAGTATAAAAGAACCTGTAGATAAGTTTCAAGTGATATAAAAGGATCTGTAAAATGATTTCAAGCGATGCTGATTATAATTAATGGAAAATTAAAAAAAAATCCAATTTTTTATTTTTGTTGACCTTAAATTGCTTCTGATTTTAAGTAATTAAGAAAAGCGAAAAAGTAACCTTAAGAATTTTGCGGGTTCGTACTTTAGGAAGCTCCCCATTTTCTAGCTAGAGGTTTTAAGATTACCAAACTAACATTTATATATTAATATTTGGATATGATTCAGAGATAAAGTTCAAGGGTTTCGTTTTTTTAAAATAAAAACAAAACCCTTATAGGAACACTCACGTGTCCCATCCCTTTTCCTCAGACACTGTTTGATACAGAAACTTGAAATTTGTTTTAGTGCTAATGAAATCAAAAATATTTGTATAACAATTATAAAGGAAGCAAAAGTTAATCATTTTTTTTTCAATTCAAAAATGTCTATCGTGTAAGGATTATTTAAAAAACGTGATAAGAATTCCAAAAATATTTCTGTTTAAACGTTTTATGTAATTAGTTTTTTGGCTATTTTTATAATAATGATGAAAATAATCTAGCCATTTTTATCAGAAATCATTTGACGTCGAAACTAAGTTTGGTGCAACCATATTAATTCACATATATTTGAGATGTAATATCTCAAGATATTCATACGGAAGTTACAGAGGTAGCAAAAATGCAACGTCTCCTAAAAAATTGTTTCTCTCCTAATATCCAAAACGAAAAAAATACTGAAAATTTATCTAAAATTTATCGGAAAACTACTGTCATTTTACTACAGAAATTTATTGTATTTTTACACCTGTTAAAGATATGTTAAATATATTTATATGATAAAATATAACATTAATATTTGTAAATAGCTTTACTATACTTCTTCAGCTGTCTTAATATTTTTCTATGTACAATAATGCCCAATTAATTCTGGTTCCAATAATTATTATTTCTCTTTTCTTAGCTTATTATGTCATATCTATAAACATTCACTGAAGATAATGATTGCTACTTAGTAACTGTTTATTATACAATTGCAATCGGTTACTATTCACAAAATATTTCATAAAGGTATTATTGACCGGGTGTGAACCATAGAGTGGGGGTAACGAAATCGATCGCAGCGCTCGCTGTAGCAGAAATGGAAATATTTAAATGCGCTAGTTAAATATTATCATAGTATACGTAATATAATTTATTTACGTATATTGTCATATTTACTTCTGGACTCAGTGCAGTTTTGCAAAAATGCTAACATCACTGATGTCTAAAGGAAATAATATATATAAAAAAGTATGTATTTAAAAAAAATAGGTCTCGGTAGTCATTATTTTATTATGAAAAATTTATTGGATAAAAAATTACAGTAATACCCCCCATTTCTTATATTGCAATTTTTTTCACTATTTTCACTTTAAAGATATAATTAGATATTATATATTTAACAAACATGTATAATATGAATGGTGATAATAAGAGAAAAAGTTAAATAAGAGATTAATAACAATTTACAAAATTTTAAAAAGATTACATCTATCTCACTTAATATCAACAAAAACATTCAACTCTACCAATCTTAAAAATTTTGTTATTAAATCTTTAGTTTATGATTTTTTTTAATCATAAACTCATAATGGGGGACAAATGGATTTTAGAAATGATGAGAATTTCAAAATTTCAGATTCAAAAAAAAGAAATTTAAAGTAAGTAAAGAGGATCCATGAAAATAAAATTGAAAAAATTTGTGTATCATGAACTAAATATTCAAAGGTCATAATAATTTACCATTTTAATATTTTCTAAATCGTTACTATTAAAATGTCTGTTTAGATGTTTGTTGAGTATGTAGTAGCTTTATAATTATAAATTTAAAGTGAAAATAGTGAAAAATACTTCAACAATAACAAAATAAAATATTATTGCTAGTTCATTTTTTAAAATCAAGTTTTGAAATACTACATCATATTTTTTAAGTACGTGTATTATATTATTCAACTTAAAAAAATCATATATTGAATATATTTGGAGTTAATTTTGTAGAAATTCATTATTCACAATTAAATGAAACTACGTAGTGTAGTATTATTTCTACTTTCTTTAAGTTCTTTACCACGACCTAGGTTTCGTTGTATTACATCTTCAGGTGGGCTGTTAGCAAAGATCTTCGCTAATAGCCCACCTGAAGATGTCGTGGTAAAGAACTTAAAGAAAGCAAAAATAATACTACATCACGTAGTTTAATTTAATTGTACTAAAATTCATATTTTTGCTATACTGGACTCATACCTAATTTTTTTTTTATTAAAAGCAAATTTTCTAAATACGACACGATAGTTATTTTGTACTAAATTGTGAAAATACTTCAAGAAGTAACAAATTGTAATTTTATAGATTTCCAATATTGAATTCGAAATTAGATAAAATAAAAATAAATAGATAGCTGGTATAAAGTGCATTCCACTCCTAAATATCTGTCGTTTAAATGTTATAATATGGGTTACATTTATTGTTTTACTCATTTTGTTGAACTTAAAACAAATAGATATTATATAATCTGGGTACGAACAACAAAAATCTTGTTATATATAATAAAAGTATTTATTTAGATATTTTCCGTTATTTTTATATTATTCACGTAAACATTTACCAGAGTCATTAATTTGAAGCATACACATAAAATTGAAGCGCCTATAAAGTTGCTGACGCTAGGCGGCGCTGATGTCAGGCACCATGCCAATAGTGTATTTATCTTGTATGAAAAGTTTGTACAGACAGCGATAGGTTCAAACTTATATATTCCACTCTACTTCACCAAATATTTTGGATATTTTAGCAACTAGTTATTATAATGTATTCCGAATATCTTCTCATGTTTTATTATAATTGACAGTATAGTTATTCTCTAAATTATTCAATAGTTCCGATATAAATGTTATCAATGACATCTTTCAGTAGGTTAAGCTATTAATTGAAAATGTATTATTTAGTGAATTATTAGGAGTTGCCCTCATAAAGACATTTTCCAGAAAAAAGAAAATTTAGCCCAATAAACCAAGACCATTTTTTAGTGTGCAGTGCAATATATAAACATTTGTAGGTAAATATATTTATATTTCCAGTCACCTTGTTAAGAGGCTTTAAAAGGCAGACATTTCGATATTCGCGTAGTTATTGAAGAATTCATAATATTTTTAGTTAATATTATTAAGAATTATGCTTTTTATTTATCTGTAAATAGATCAATATTGGCCTTTCTATATCAGTAATTTAAATTGTCTAGTTAGTTAGTGTTAGTTACTTGGACATTTTTGGTAAATATAAATTTGTATTTTTTTAAATTGTATTTTCTTTAAATATTGAAAGGAATCGAATTTGACATGTAAAATTTTCATTTCTTATTTTCTAAATAAAGTTTGGTCTAACCGACTAATTTTACACATATTTGTTATATTAGTTTATATTTTGTAGTAGATATTTTACCAATGAGCATTTTAGCAAAAAGAGGAATACTGAACGAAATGATAATATCCAAAATAAATTTTGAAAAGTGGAGTTCAACGATTTTAAACATATATTGTAAAATCGAAAAAGATATACGGTAATGAGTGTAACCAATTTTTTATAAATTAAACTAAAATATACCAACGTAAGTATGAGTAAAATAATTAGTCAGTATATATATATGTATATATATATTAGTATAATTTGTTGAGGTAATGTAAAAGTAAAATCATAAATTTGGCAGAGCTCCCAAAATTCCTGCTCACACTTGACTGATTCTATTTAAGTTACCTGCATTAAATTTTACGCAAATATATATATATATATATATATATATATATATATATATATATATATATATATATATTTATATATATGTATGTATTTCTCATTTCCATTGCTGACATAAATTTGTATATCATTTTCAATACGCTTTCCCTGTACCTTCGTATCGTGTTTTGTCAAGATGTAATAACGTAAAGTACGCTTACAAGATCCATTAGGTTATTTTAAAATTTTCCTCTATACGTTTTATTCGTATTTCTCCCGATTTTCCTTATTCTTTTTTTATACAAATGTCGATTCACTGTATGGTATTATTAGCATTCATTTTAAGTAGCCTTGTTTTATTTATATTTTCTTTAGAATAGAAATATATCTGGAGAAATGACGTTTACGTGGAAAGATTTATCAATGTAGGACTTCATATCAGATAATTATATAGCACTTCATATTGTATTTTGTCTAGGTGAAACTTATATATATATATATATATATATATATATATATATATATATATATGTATATATATATATATATATATATATATATATATATATATATATTCACACTTGTAAGTTTTATTTCATAACAATAAACGTTTTTAATAATCATTTCGTCCATAAGTATAATTTTATTAACTGAACTAAAAACGTCAACAATATATCGTGTGTAATGTATAGAACTCAGTGTCAGTTAAGATCAGTTGCTTATCGCTGTTGTTACGAGCGAACGTGTAATATTGTCTAGAAAAATTAGTTCACAGAGCTTCATGCTAATTCTAGAAATGCAAAAATACCAGATGTAACACAAATAACAATAAAGGTTTAAAATGTTATTCGTTATTTTAACATATTAAATAAATATTAATTATTTAGAAACAATTGTATGTTATTAAAATAATTATATAAATTATTAGGTACTGATTCAAAGACCTGTGAAACTTTTATTATGAAGAAAACTATTAATTGTTTGAGTTGCTGAACCTAAATGGTTAAAAAGAAATCCTTATAACGAAACTTCAGTATCTGTCTTCTATATATCACGTTATTTCTTTTTAAAGCCTGCACATGCTGCTGATTTGAAAATTGGCATAGTTATTAAAGTTGCTTGTCCACGCCTAGTCAAAAATACAAAAATACTTTTTTCCGGAAAGGACCACAAGTAAAGTAGGGAATCAAAAGTATTAATTTTCTTAAACCAGATATAAAAGATAATTGCAAGTCCGTCTCGTACTTGCCTTATTTTTTCCAAAAATATCATTTTTTTATTTTGCTTCATTATTTACGACCCGCAAAAAATATGTCAGAGAACTTCGTAAGGTCTTTAATAAGTGAATATTATCTTTATGTTATTTGTGACATAAGTGTAGTGAATATTACAAACATTTTAATGTAATGTAATAATAATGGAATTAAAATTGTTTTAAGACTTGTTTTGAACTTAAATTGTGTTTTCGACTAATCCTTATACTAACTTAATATTTGGAGCCTTATTTGTTCTAAAAAAAGTAAACCCCTTGACTTCATTATCTGTTTCTTTTATGTCCTCTTTATGTTATCTCTTTGAATCTTAATGGAAAACGAAAATGAAGGAGTTGATCTCCAAAGATTTTCAGTCTCAAAGCAAAGTATATCTTACAATAATTTTAAAAAACGCCTCTTTTTATGAAAAATTTATTAGAGTATACCGTAAGTTTTTCATTAACGATGAAATAGTAATATTTTAAAGTAAAATACGGGTCTGGGCCCTTAACGTAATGAAATACGGCATGCAGTTTTTGAATCTACAAATTAGTTGCCGGTAGACGGTGCTATTTGTCATCTTTATTTTAATACATTAATAGAAGTATCAAGAAATTGACTAATACTTCCATTAATCATAGAAACTGGAAAAATAGGAATGAATGTTGAATATTTACCTTAAGGTAGGTTTATACGCACTAACACTGTTTTACGAACGTATAAGCGTAATAACTTTTTGCATATGTGATATTTCGTTAATTATTTTTACTTACGAATATATTTACACAGGCGTAGTGATTTTAATTATTCCAGCGTTTCACCAACGATGAAATATCATCTAATTTTTTTTGGATTTTGGATATTTACTTTAGGAGTACAATTATTTTACATATATAATGTTTTACCTAATTCAAATCAAAACTATATTAAATATGGATTCATTTTAAATAAATAATCACTTAAGTCATAACATTAGAAGTGATAAATTTAGATTGAATGTGATATTTGAAAATAGATGTAAAGATGTTTCCTCTATTTAATTGAGAAATCACGTCATACAGAATACAGATATAAAGTTAGAGGGGCGCGACTGGTTAGAATAATATTGATATCACTTGTAACATTCTATGACTTAGATTATATCGAATCACTGGGATGTAGATATTCAGTTTATTCAAAAAGTTGATTGTTTAAACTTTTTCATAGAATGACTTGTGAAGTAAAATTGATTAGTATATAAAAGAATTACAACAGTTGTAAAATTCAGAAGCGACTCTCCGTCTCTTACCAGCATAGTAATATTAATATTTAGACTGCGTCGCACAAAACAGTCCAGATAATAGGGTGAGTGCAGACTGACCTCTATTAATTGATTCTAAAGTTGCAATGGAGTCGCAGAATATGACTAGTCTATTTACCATGTTTGTATAATCTAGACGGAGATACTCTTGTAATGCCTTTTGTGATTGCTTTCAGTTCACTAGTAAAATTTGAGGCAATACTGCCTGTACTAATTTTTAATTCCTCCGTAAAGCCGTTTGGGAATATCGAATGTATGCCAGCACCCCAATTCAGAATGGTTTTATCAGCAGAACTGTCAGTGTTTCGAGGTTTCTTGCTTTAAATTACTGGGTTGTCTCCAAACTTGTGCCAGAACATCTTCAATGGCATCCTTTTTGTGCATAGCCTGATAAAGTTTAAGTTTATTGTAGTGTTTGGAGGAATAGTTCTTCAAGAGAATAAAGGTGCTTCAAGTACTATCAGATTGTCATCATCAATACCAATTTCGCTTCTGATTTTAGAGTCATATTTAATGGTAGATGACCTCTTAAGTCTGTTTTTTCCTGATCAATTCAATAAAGTTCTTTGTGAAATGTGATTAGTAGAGTGACTTCTGGCTTTGTTGATAAAGCTGATGGTATGATACTTTCTCCGGTTTTCAAGAGAAATAAGGCCACACTTCCACACAACCTTTTTATTGTTTGTAGAGTAAAACAGCGACACTGATTATTTTTGTTGCTCTGGCTTGGACATTGTCTAAGAAATTTAGTAGTGTAGTTGAAGCATTTACTCATATGGGATTCAAGATCTGGTCTAATGATCGTTGTGTAGGTTGTATGAAGAGTCTTGGGACATGCGCACCAATCACTACCACATAAACAATTTATTATTTTTACTTTCCGAAGGGTTGTCAATCCACAATTTTTAATATGTTCGGTAAATCGCAGTTCATGATCGATTATAACTCCCAGATATTTTGGATTTTCTTTCTGTACAAGTGGAGTATTATTCATCAGAATTTTTGGTTTGAAGTGTTTTCTGTGTAGCTGATCTATTGAAAAAATAGTGAAGGACCTTTTTTGTGGATTGAAATTCAGTTTGAGGTCTCGGGACCAGAAAAGAATATTCCTAAGAGAATTTTTTAGAATAGAGGTTGATTTTTTAATATTATTACAGGTATGCCATATTACTATGTCGTCTGCAAAGCAGGCAATCTGTGTGTTCTCATGTAAATGTTGATGGATATTGTTAACATAAAGCAAAAATAGATGAGGGCTAAAGACAGAAACTCGAGGTACGCCTGCACAAGTATCTCTGTCTTTTGAAAATATACTATTAAAATGAACTCTAATTGTTCTGTCCTCCAGGAAGTCAATAACCCATATAAGTGCATTGCCATAGGTGCCGTATCTGTGGGCAATAAAGATCAATTTTTGCCTCCAGACATTATCAAAAGCAGACGTCATATTCAGGAAAATCGCAATCGTTTTCTCTTGTGGTTTTTCCTCCTGAAAACAATCAATAATTGATTGACAAAGATGGAAAAGTAGATCGACTGTGGAATGATAGATAAAAATTTAGAGATTTTTGCTCCACAAGGACTTTTAGTACTCAAGTGTGAATGATACGTGCCGTGATTTAACATAAAATACTGGTTAAAGCAATTGGACAATAGCTTTTACACTCGTTTAAAGATTTTCCAGATTTCGAAATTCCATGTTCTTGGAAAACATCGGTTATAGTAGTAGAAGCGTTATATCCCGAAAGGAAATTGAAAAAAGATTCGGTGACCTACTAGGCGGATTTTGAAGTTGACTCTCGTTGAGAAAAGTTTTTTTTAAATCATTTTTGTATATAGCGGTATGATGGAACAATTTTTAAGGAAAGAAAAAACTAAAAGAATTTGACACAATACAATTTAAGTAAATAAATAACAGCCTACCGTGCCTAAATTTTTAATTAATTTGTTATTCAGATTATCAGTAATAAAAATAGGTTTTATTAAAAAGCATTATAATGTACTTAGTAAATAATATTTTCTAACTTTAACCGAGGAGTCAATGAAACAAATGGGCTTTTGAAATGGATCTTGAAGAAACTTGACCTATAGAATGATTGTTGCACTATATATTTTTTTCTGGAGTTCCGTGCCTTAAAAGAAAAACGGAACCTTTGTAAGATTATTCGAATTTATGTCTATCCGTCTGTCACAGACGATTTTCTCAGAAGTTTTGGGATATAGAGACTCGAATTTTGGCATAGTAAAATCAAACTAGTGGTATGACTCAAACTTGCGGTGTAACCCAGTGGTCGAAACTTGACCATAATGTACATACTTACTCACTTGAAAACACCAATAAGTAGGCGAGTATAAGTCAATTCAGATTGTAGTCAGTGTAGTAGTGTATGAGGTTTCTTGCTTTAAATGACTCGATTTTCACCAAACCTTTTGCCAGAACATCTTCAATGGCGTCCATTTTGTGCATAGCTTGATAAAGTTTAAGTTTATTGTAGTGTTCTGATTTTTTCAGAAGCTTTGCGACATAGAGACTTGAAATTTGGCATAGTAACATCAAACTAGTGGTACGATTCAAATTAGTGGTATAACCCAGTGGTCGAAACTTGACCGTAATGTACATACTTACTCACTTGAAAATACCAATAGGAAGGCGAGTGTAAGTCAATTAAGAATTCTGCTATAACATTTTCTTTTTGCCACAGGTGTATATTAAGCAAGCTATATTTCACTATATTAAGCAAGCTATATTTCACTAATATTTAAAACACAGATATCTGTTACACAAATTATAAAATAAGCGCTTTTTTGCCTTTACATGCGCGTCACAGACTATCGACAAAGAAACATTTGGAATCACACAAAATTCACAGCTCGAAACTCATTCGGTCAATCTGACATTTTAAAATCCTTGGCGACAATCTTTATTATAGATTAGAGATTGTCGCGACTGTTTGACCACAGACTATTATGTATTAGACATTGACAGTATGAACGTAAACAATGGATTATTAAAATATTTGTAATATATATTTTAATGTATTTGTAACACATATTGTATATAAATTTCTGCACTCCTCCATATAAATTTTAACTATGCCAAATCTCACACTCCTCGGTGCGCGCAATAAGACGATAGAAAGATTTATCTTCACGTTTTAATATATAGATATATTATATATATATATATATATATATATATATATATATATATATATATATATAAACTTAAACTGCGCCTCATTTCACACTCCTCCTTGCTAAAGAGGGGTTAAATAAAGTACTAAATTTTTTTATTTTATTTATCATATGGGTATCATTTGAAAAGTCTCGTTATGAAGAATAAAGAAATACTTTTTTGACTTGATAACTTTAAAAAGATATCCTTAAAAATTTGCGAATAAAGAAAACTGGGGGGTAGAGTTTTCTACATACGAATATTTTGCGAAACTATTGAATCAAAAATGATTAAAGAAAAAGGGTTTGTAAAATCTGACTGGAAGATTAAGGAATTCTCACGATGCGAGTTACACTCGTACTTAGCAAGTTTTTTAGATAAAATGTCATTCACGATAGTATAAAAATATTGCAAAAATATTTGCTATGCCAAACCACTTGTTCAAATTGTACTTAAGAAATAAAAATAGTATTTAGTAATAATTAAAAACATTTCTTAAACATATAATATCATTACCCCATACTAAAAGTATCTAATTACCTGTAATATATTTAAAAAAATGTACTTTATTTCAACTCAAAAATTATCAACCGTCTCGCTCAGTCTTAGCTCCGTTGCGATATTTGAGGGTGTTCAAGTAGAGCGCAGATCCTCTCAGACGAAGGAACCAGTTTTTGTGAACGACCACGGACGAGGTAGTTGGCGCGTGCTGTAACCGCCGTACCGTTTCATTGCACATATATGTTACGACTTTACTTTGCATACTCTCAGGAATGTGATTTCATTGGTAAAATCACGCGTGAAAGTTTGAAAAATGAAACTAATCTCGTAATATGAAGCTCACATGATTCAGTCTAATCAAATTATATCGCATAGACTTGTCGTTAACGCCTCGAAAAATGAGTAATTGTCTCATCTTCAATAGAACTATCTCTTTTAATACGTGATTTCTTTGCATTTTATCTCCTTTATTATATTTTGCCCGTGGCGCTTATTTGGCGCTATATTTCTAGATGGCGCCAAATAGCGCCATATACGGACTGCAGTGAAAAAGATATAGATCGACTATATGGGTATTACATGTTTCTTGAATACAAGGTCATCGATTTGGTACCATTACCAGTGAATAAAAATGGCGGTAATTTCTTTCTGTTTCTCTTTCGTAGCTGGAGACTCTTGTTTTACGGTACTTAGCCATAAAGGTTTTTAACATGGCGAATATTAATTGAATTAGAAACAGTCTTGTAATATATAAAACAAATATGTTTTCATTCCGTAAACAAATACATTGCAGGTATGTATCTATGCCTGTCAATAGATGGCGCTACGTGAATTATAAATCGCTTAATTAAATTTTCCAACCGGACATACTCGTACTTTGACGAAATATGCATATCCAGGTGTGAACTATAGAGTGATGCAGAAGGAGTTGGTACTTTAGCTATGCAAATACGGCATCGATGTAGAATACAGGCTGATGCATTAGAGCCGACATAGTTTTCGGTCGTCTATCCATATTTATAATTTAATTATTTTGGTAAGTTTAGTTTTAGTCTGTATAAATTTCGTCGTCACGTCCATTATTTTTTATGAACATATTAGATGCAATAGAAAACAAAAAAATGTTTTTCCGTTTGTCACATTTTACCCTTATTTGTTCACACTTCACGCAAGAGCAGCTCAAAACATTTCGAGGATATGTTAACTGGTTGATTTTATCATGTCTACGATAGAATATAGGCTATGTTTTATCACAATCTATCATTAGAAAAAGAAGATACTTATGTAAAAATACTTTGATAATTATTACATTAAATTTTATAACTTTTATTTATCTTAAATACAACTTGAAACTAATTTATTTTCTAAAGGTCCATATGCGAGTATAGGCGCAGGCATAGCCTAGCATTTAATAAGTTCACACCCGATTGGTGACGCTTATATGTAAAGATACATTTTGATAGCTTCAACAGAGTGGATATGTTTAAATGTAAAGTTTAGTTGGTATATACAAAATTGTGACAGATCTGTTTTTACAATTCATACATTTCAAAATTGTTTGATTTTCATCCACGTGAATACCAAAATTTCTTTATCTCTGTTATTCATTTGTTTTCCGATTTTTCAACGCCCACTCAAGCTGTAGTGCCAATTAGTTCTCGATATAAAGTAATAATAAAATATTCACCTAATCCTTTCCTCCATTCCATTTCCATCAGACGGTTCCTCTCAACCTTGCGTTGCTTCGTCGACCAAACAATAAAACCATACATTACATAAAAGTTGCATCCATAACACTAAACTTGATCATTGAACATTTTAAGCACAAAATTTACGATATCACTTACTGAGATTTGCCATTCCGTTCCACTTGGCTATAAGTTCGAACACGGTCCAAATAACAGTTTCGCCTTATAAAAGCGAGAATTGTAAAGAATGCACCCTCGTTCGGCGGAGCGGCGAGTGCAGGATGTCGGTCGTAAAAGCATAAATCTTGCTAAACGCTGACACAAAACAACGTGCCAAATCATCAAGGTTAGCCCGCGTCCGTCGCCTTGCCGCAGACTAGATCCCGATTGAATTGTTTTATTTTGGGAATGGAATATTTAAGTATTTTACGGCATTTATCGGAAAACAACTATATTTTGGATATATTAAAATAATACAATTGATTAAAATAGTGGATATATTAAAATAGTATAAATAAAATTCAATGCTGGAAAAAAACATGTGTAGGAAAGGAGATGGGCGAAAACGCGCCTGGCGTTATAAATATAGGATAACATTTTTAACGAAACCAGGATTTTTTGGAATGCAAAGTACCAAACGATTCCTCGATAGACAATCAGGAAAGGTCAAAAAATAAAACACAGTTTGTACAAAAATTCAATGCTGAAAGAAAACATGTGTAGGAAAGGAGATGGGCGAAAAGGCAAATGGCGTTATAAATATAGGATATAATTTTTAACGAAACCTGTATTTTTTTGGAATGTAAAGTACCGAATAATTTCTCAATTGGTAATCAGGAAAGATCAAAAAATAAAACACAGTTTGTACAAAAATTCAATGCTGGAAGAAAACATGTGTAGGAAAGGAGATGGGCGAAAAGGGACATGGCGTTATAATATAGAATACAATTTTTGACGAAATCTGTATTTTTTTGGAATGTAAAGTAGCGAATAATTTCTCAATTGGCAATCATGAAAGGTCAAAAAATAAAATACAGTTTGTACTAAAATTCAATGCTGGAAAAAACATTGCGTGGGAAAGGAAATGGGCGAAAAGGCACCTGGCATTATAAATATAGGATACAATTTTTAACGAAACCAGCATTTTTTTATAATTTAAAGTACCAAAAAATTCATCAATTGGCATCAGGAAAGTTCAAAAAATAAAATACAGCTTGTCTTAAAATTCTATGGTGTAGGAAAGGAAATGGGCGAAAAGACGCCTGGCGTTATAAATATAGAATGTAATTTTTAACGAAACCAATATTTTTTAGAATATAAAATACCAAACAATTCATCAACTGGCAATCAGGAAAGGTCAAAAAATAAAATATAATTTGTAACCATAACACAAAACAAAAAGCAATCTTTATAAATGCGCTTGTTTTTATAACATCAAAATTTGTCAACAAGAAGGAGTATTAGAAATTTTTAGAAATAATTATAGATAAATATTAAACTTTTTTTTGTTTATGTGTAGTAGTTGTTTAAATTAATTAAATATATACTGTTAGCTGACATTAGCAATTGTTCTGTTGTGGTCAAAATAAGTGTCTCCCTGTTTTTGAGTTCTACATTTATTAATGTGAAAGTTAACTTAAATAATATTTTCTAAAGATACACACGCGAATGTGGTTACGGACATAGCTAGTATTTAATAAGTTCACATCGCATCCGAGGGTTGACGTTTACGTATAAAGTAGGATTCACTTCATAGCTTCAATGGAGTGAATAATTTTAAATGTTAAGTTTAGTTGATATATACAAAATTATGATAGAAATATTTGTTTACTATTCATACCTAAAGTTTAGTTCTCTTTAAATAAAATATTGTATCTCTAAATATTATTTACAAACTATTATGAAAAATAACCTGACTTTTTATAAAAAAAAATACAATATTCCTCATTTCTCTGATTGACTCTATTGGAATCATATAGAACTTTAAGGAACTTATTTTTGTTATTTTCTCTAAGAATGTTAATTTTGTTCTTGTAACATCTGAGCCGAATACTATATAGACTTTTATCAGTCTCCTTTATTTAGTATTTCTAAGAATGTGATAATGAATCTCTACAAATAATTCTAGAATAATCTAGCACCTCTTTGAAATCGTCTTAATAATTAATTGTTTAATCACTACGTAATCAATTGTGTACACTGAAGGCACATCTTTCTATCAATTCTAACTATTGGTTTTACTTTCCTAAGTTTGGTAATACGCACATATATTTAAAATATTTCATTTTAAAAATTTTAATAAAATCGACTAGAGTAGTACCAGATTTTAATCTAAATAACACATACTGATAAATGCATAAATAACACATAATCAAAAAGACATTCTTTATATATAAGATACTTATTTTAGATGCCTATTGATCATAATTTGGTTTAAAAATTATGCAATTTATGGTGAACAATTTTATTTGTCTATTTAAAATCTTAGATTTCAATTTATAATACAGATAACTGATTTTTAAGAAAACACAGGAAAGGCACAAGGTACTTTCCAAAAATATATTTTTTTGTAAATAACTAATTGTAAAATTACTGTGCTGTTTTTAACATTTAAAAAACACATCGAATACAGCTTTCACCTTAATATCTTATGAAAATGTATTAATATCTTTTCCAGTACTTTTTTTATTATGGAGTCATTTATGTCATACGTGACGGTTTGTAAATGTATAAATAAGTTATTCGATATTTCAATTTCCATAAGCCCCTTTAGGAATGCGATGCTTGAATTTCTTGATAGTTAAAAAATAATCACGGGTTAATATAATGTCGATTTGAATTAATATTTTTTTGGTTTCTTTTTAGTTTATTGTTTACTCTATACTTTAAAACAATTTGTCGTCATAGTACTCAGACATGTTCAGTGTGTTAGGTCAGTGTGTAATGTGCATATAAGGTTTTTGAAAATAATGAAGTAAATAATACTTCCGAGGACGCATGAAAAAAGTGTAATTTGCTATAATTTAATGCGCATTGTACAAAACAAATATCATTTCATAGGTAGTATCACAAAATATGTAGTAACATTTCGGTATAATGCGAATTGAAATAAGGAAGTTGAATTATGGAATAATAAGAATTTAAAAAATTCTAAATTCAAAACATTTAAGTACCTTTGAGAATGGTTGGGAATGCATTCATAAAGCGAAAGGGTCCGAAACAACCAAAGACGTACGGAAGCGCCCAACCACTGACAGTATATCGGGACATTCGCCCGTGTCTTGCCAGCTTATCCCATACCTAAAACTTAAAAATCTTGCCCTTTGCGGTGACACTTCGGTGTCCATATATCATGGCTGTTTTTCTTAGCAATTAATGCCGCCCTCAACTTGAAAATTTAATTTCAATAATAAATTAGCACAATTATTTCTCCACATCTATTTCAAGTAAAAGTATTTTCGAAACATTTTTATTCCAAATAGTGTCCGAAATGGGATTTTGAAATCTAAATGTGGGACAACAATTTCAATCGTGCAATATATGAAAGGGCTTTATTACACAATCAAAATGATTTTGAAAAATTTTAAGCCGTCTATTTTTTGACTGATAAACAAAAATGTCCAAAAAATTGTGCGTGTCAGCTCCGACGCGCGATTGGAGTTTACTTTTTAAGAACAATTGTCTTTTACTATATAAAATAGATAATATTGTATATAAATATAAATATCAATACCATTAAATGTAAATGGAAAATTCTTTAATGAAAAAATGCCAACAATATAATTATTTTCAAGTAAAATACAAATGAACAAAATGAAATTTATACAACAAAATTAAAAACAGTGAGTAATGTTAAAAGAGTCTTGACGAGAGTAAAATGTTTAAAGATCTTTATACGAAAGTAAATGTTAAAAGAGATTATCTTGTAGAAAGTAAAATGTTAAAAGAGTCTTTTTAATTTTGTAGGATAGAAGACACCAAATATCCACACATAATGACATTTAATGATTACATATTGATATATGCGAACGATAGTAAACTATGTGTGTCATACTTCGTCGCAATTACGCCATAAGAAAATATCAAATAAACATATTATTATCTCACTCTAAAAATGCGCAAAAATGTTGTGCGGAGAGGTCACCTAACGGTTAGACTTTTTTTAATGCTCTGAACCTCGTACGCTCTGAACTTTTGATTTTAACACTCATAAAACTTCATGTCGACCGCTATATATGATAATCGATTCTTAAGGAGTAAACTCCAAAAATTCCTTCTCCTTCTCTGTGAAGTTTGCGAGAGAAAAAATCTAAAATAATCCGGACTAACAGAAGATCTTGTACACATATATTATAGTAAAAATAAAGAAAGCTCCAAACATTTATAGTTTTCGAGAACAAAATTATATTTTTCTCTTTTTCCCCGTCCATTTCCCTAATTCCCAAATCACCATGGAGACACTCATAAATTGAAAGAATATTGCAATAGTAATATTGCAATATTCTTAAATAACTCGACGCGCGAGTTCTACTCCCACTTGGTCAAGTTTTTTTTTCATCTTAAGGCGCGCTGTAAGAACTTCACTTCAATCATTATTAGACATGACACAGAAAAATCTAAAAAAATCTTGGATATTTTACATTTTCAAATTAGCCTACAGGACTTCTTTCTTGTTGTTTATGCTTATACTTAATTGTCGTTCGTTGATTTGTTGCTCACAGAAGATTCACTTCTATTAGATAGCAAAAAAATAATTGCTTCCATATTTATAAAACTTTGAACATGATACCTTATTTATTGAGTATTGTATAGCCACTACGCTTAACTATCATTAAGTAGAATAAATAATGTATCCATTTGAAGTCATTAGCTTTCAACATCGATAAGTTTTAATTCAATCCGACGACACCAGTTAATTGATATCCAAAGTTGTATTAACTGACTGGTTTACCTGTAACGTAAATTGACATTGTCAAGATAAGGTGCATTTTTGGTGGGCCAGTGAATAAAATCAAGTGTTAAGATGTAATTAAATCTGTTAAGTATAACGATTACGAGTTTATTACATTCGATCAATAAAATCTTTAATTACTTTTCCTGTAAACGATTAAACTTTGTTTCAAATTTAATTATGTCAACGCTTTTTATATTTGGTGCAGAATACGATCTTGTTCAACTTATTTTGAGATGTTTTGGATGATGATTGCAACTTTGAAGTGATTCGTAATAAAATAAATACCATTTCCTGTTTGTAAAATTTAATAATATTCAATAACGAAATTATGAATGAAATTAAAATAATAAACTGGTTAGCATTATTGAATATATTTGGTGTTAATTTTGCAGAAATTCATTGTCACTTAATTTTTATTTACAACTAAATGAAACTACATGATATATGATAAAAATATATAACTTTCGAAAATATAATAATAACTACACTGCTCCCCTACAATAAACTTACTAACGTAAACAGCCGGAAAACCTGTGCAAAAGCCCACTTCCTCTATTGTTTTATATAATATTTAAATGCTGTTGGAAGTTTCTACGAGTTAATCTTTACAAATTGCCCTCCTGAAGATGTTGTCGTACGATAAAACCTAGGTCATGTTTCAGAATTTAAATAAAGTAGAAATAATACTACATCACATAGTTTCATTTGGTTAATATTAATTAATTTTCTAACTTTTTATGATTGAGTTTATAATTCAGATTTAAATCGTTTTAAATTCCAAATTAATTTTTTACAATGTTTGTTCTAAAAAAATATCCACATAGGCAAAACGTAAGTATAAATATGTTTAAACCAAATGTCTTCATACTGAGTTAAGAAATTAGATATATTTCAGTGTTTTATGTTCTTCTGAATATTTTTCAGAAGTACTGAAATGTTTGGAAGTAATACTTAAGTGTGACTTGAATTTTATTTATTTGAGGCGATTAAAACTATAAATTTAAAAAAAAGTGGAATAAGTTGGATTTTCTACTGGATGTATAAAATCGAATTGAAAACTGGAAAAATTTTGAAAAGGTTTATCACTTTATTTGCATGTGAAACTATATTAATGTGGAAACAGTTTAGTATTAAAATATACCTTAACATTCTTATGACTGTGGTAATACACAGCAACTACACAGCTTATATGATGACAGGTCCAACAACGCAGAGATTTTGATACCTGCCGCCAAAAGCTCAGTGCATATCGCCACCTTGTTCTTCACAAAGCTCCTTCCGAAGCTGTTCCCAATTCAAAGGCGAAAATATCAGTCCCATCTCCCAGGAGTCGCCTCGATCCGCGATGACTTGCAGGAAGTTCGCCGCTCAGACGCCCGTTAGTGGGTCACTGGCGTGCAGTCTGCGGGTAGGTGGGCGGGTGTATTGTCCGCTTAATCGAATGAATGACTTGATACAACGAACGTAGTCTGGTGTCTGAGGCTGTCCGAGGTCATGCGCTTGTGGAATTGTGGACTAGTTTTTGTCGAGTCGCGTTGCGAAGATTTTCTGTCTCTAGAATTCGCGTTGAAAATTTTATTTGTTTACTAACTGCATTTCTCTGTTGGCAGCACCGAATACGAGTAGTCTAATCCATATTAACGCAATTTCCGTATTTCGAATGATGTTCAATAAATGGCTATTAAATAAGAGTTATCTCCATAAAAGGTAAATTATATATGTCTGTTATATATATATATATATATATATATATATATATATATATATATATATATAGATATATATATGTCTTCAAATTGCTGGACAAAATTTTGTTTGCCCATTTTTAACTGATAAAAATATTACAAAATTCCGGTAACATCTAATAGTATATAGTAATACCATTTTTCTTAAAGTGATTGAAGTATTTAGCGAAACGATACTTATGACAAATTACAGAGAGATTAAGAAAAGACAGAAAATCCAACGGTTATGATATTTAAGTACTACCTAATACACAAACACTATATTGTAATTATTATAATAAATATTTATCTTAACTTACTGATCTCCAGGGGAACATTTAATCTAGCCAAAAATATAAAATGTTACTGTACCTTTATTACCATAATATATTCTTAACTTTGTTAAGAGCTCTCTATTCCCTTGAAACGTAAACACAAAACTAATTAACAATTATTATACGAAAATATTAAGTATATAAGAAAAATATATAAACATGAAATAATGCAAAATTGTGGTTATAAATGACATTAAATAAAAAAATAGAATTCCAGAAATATCTCCTTTCTCTTTTTCTGTTCTTTCTCTTCTTTCTGTAAAGAATTCCAGATTTATCTCCTTTCTCCTTTTCTGTCCTTTCTGTCTTATTTCCGCAAAGAAAACAGCGAAACAAAATTTTCTCTAGTACGATAATATTATGCTTTATGTTTGAACGTATGTATGTATATATATGTATATGTATATATATATACATATATATATACATATATATACATACATACGTTATATATTTTATATATATATATATATATATATATATATATATGTTCGAAGATTTATATTACATGTTAATTGTAAAAACAATTTTTTTTAACTTGAGAAAAAAATTCCAAAGTCACTGTCTTCGACACTCTTGCTACATGCTTGCTACATGTATTGGATACGTTTGCCAATTAAGAAACAAATGATTGCATTCAAAATAAAATTAAAATATGTCGATCCGTTCCCCTTGTAATGGTTAATTTATAAGCACCGGAAAAAAAACAAATGTAAATTTCAATAATTAATCTAATAGAGATCTGTAATGTAGAATTAAGTACTATTAATATTAAAAAGAAAATTTCAGAAAACAAAAGAGACAGAAATAATTTAATTGATTAACATCTTTAAACGAATCAAGCTAATAAATTCTTTGTTTTCTACTAATCTAAATTTCTTTATGGATGTAACCTATTTTACACCAGCTTTGGCTGTTAAAACATTACATCGCTGTTAAAACATTATACATGAAAATATACAAGTTTTTAATAATTCAATATTGCCAAATTACTAGAAAATTAAATAGATTTCTGTTTTACTATTATACTGTTTAATCATTAAAACCTCGATCCTATTAAATTTTCGGCCCTTTATGTATGCTTTATGGATGTAACATATTTTACACCAGCTTTACAGATCGCTGTTAAAACATTATACAGGAAAATATACAAGTTTTTAATATTTCAATTTTGTCAAATTACTAGAAAATTAAATAGATTTCTGTTTTACTTTTATACTGTTTAATCATTAAAACCTCGATCCTATTAAATTTTCAGTCTCTTATGTATGTCAGAATTAATGAAATATTTTACTTTGCAAAGCCTCTTCGTGGCCAAGAAGCCGAATTTCCGTCTATTTTATTTAATATTGCGTTTAAATATCTTCTATGAATAGAGTTGTAAGGTTAATTGACATTATAATCGCCGTGACGTGGTTACTTTATTTTTAGCTAAACACACTGCTAAGTAAAAAAACCAAATTAAATTTTAAAACGGCGACAAAATATCTTATTCATTTAAAAACACAAGCCATAATCAACCTAACCCGGCTCGCAAACCACGCATGTTAATAAAAAGAGTAACCCAAATTAAATTTAAAATTCAAATTTGTCGTATCATCCCGGCGAGTAAATACGTGCGAGCGAAACATTCTCATCGTCCCGCGCTGCTAGGCGGAGACGGAAGCAGCTCGCAGACGACGGGGAGATCGATAAAGCTTCCACATTCTCCCGGAAAAGCCTCCAAGCCGGGACTTGGCCGTTATCGCTTATAAATGCGCCTAAAATTTGAGAAGGGAGCGAGCTTTTAATGTCTTCGAGGATCACAATTATTTTCCGGGCTTATAAAATTTTCACTTTCGCTGTGCGTACCCGAGCCGGTTGTCGGCGCTTATTATAAATATTTAATGTAAATTCGGGTTCAAGTTTTAATTTAGTTTATTTCGTCATTAGGCTGGTGATTATATGAGCAATGTTGATTGTGTAGTCGCTTTAATGTAATACCTTCATTTGCAAGGAATTTTGTACGTAAAAAGCGACACCGCAAAATTTTTTAGAACTAATAATTATTTTTTAACCGAGTCGTTAAGTAGATTAAACTATATCCAAACTCATTTAAGTAAAAAAAAAGATTGTTATGACTCACCTCTTTCGAAGCTCTTTTGTTTTACCTTATTCTACGCTCTTTTATAACTTTGCATCTATTTTTAAACTGTAAAATAGTTTCATGCTATGAAAAATTATGCGGTTATTTAAAAAATATAAGCAAAACTTATGCTTTTGAAATTTATAGCAAAAACATTTAAATTAACAGTACGAGGGCACCTGTAGCAATATAAGTATATATATTTAATAAAAAGTTTTTATTTGTGTTCTGGACAAGAAATTATGTATAATATTATAGAAGAGGAGAACATTTATGTTTTAATTTTTATGCTTTTTTAACTGTTATGCAATTTGTTTTTCTTTATGCGCTAAACATTAAAAATCTTTTTGACAGCTTGAAGGTTTTTTTTAAAGCGTCCAAGTCACATTATGGACATGTATTTTTAACACTACCGCAAGCATTGTTCGCTCTCGAAAGCGTCGAATAGCCGCGGCGCACGGCACTAAATTAAACATTAAATAATTTCGTCAAACAACGGGCAAGGGACGCAAAAGTTTCCTGTTTTGAGCCGCATTCAATTACGACGGGACGAGAGACTCGACGCCCCACGAGTTCAGCATTCGCTACTCTGACACGGTACCTACATGTAACCCATATACACATATGGAGGAACAATAATATAGCACAGTATAATACATACATATAACCTATACTTATATTATTACTCTATAGTCTATAGGCATATGGAGCAATTGCACGATATTAGGTTTTAGACGTACAGAGTAATAATGTCATATTAGGCTATAAGCATATGGAGGAATAATATATTACGAGACCGACATATTTAGTGGATTATTTGACTGTAGTTCGAGAGAATTTTGATAGAATATGTAGATTACTTATATTTGATATCTTTAGAGATAAGACAATGAATATTAAATTGTCAAAGTAGTAAATACAGTAAAAATTGTGTTTTACGTGTATTATAAAAATAATTAATAGTACTACAAACGAACAGACCGCTTGGTTACGTGGGTCATTAGTTACATTTAGTAATGAATTTATTCAAGGAATAAATAAAAGTAAAACTAACACAGTGGAAATAGAATTAAAAATAAGAAACGAATAACTATAATTGTTAGAATTAAAGTTGAGAATTTAAGTCGATTGAAATATGTAAACACGATAGAAGGCAGATAAAATATGAAAATATAAAAGGAAGAAGAGAATGGAAAAAAAAGAAAAAATCTCAAGAAGTCGATTTAAAATTTCAATTTTCTAAAGTAAATTGTCCATAAATGAAAAGAAAAAAGTTTTGGAAAATTCATAGGTGTGAATTGCAACTATAATTAAATACACTATTAATATTTTTTCATGATATAAGAGTTGATAATGTGTAATAGCTAATGAGTTGTTTAGTGAAGAAATAAAATAGTTCTGTACTAAAAATGCCCCACAAAGTATTCATCATTCTTTCTTGCTTCACCGTATTCGTCCTCACCTAAAGCTATCATCCACCATATTGTCCGTATCCAAGAACCCACCAAAACGGGTTACGGGCAAAATAAAATATCCACAAAGATTTTTTCCCTTTCGACATATTTGTTTCAAACTTATACAATAGAATAATAATAATAAAACGTTAGCTTTCTTACGGCGCGGCTCGCAACCGAAAGCTCCCTTTTTGCGTCGCCTTGCGTCGGCGGGTCGCAATGATTTCGACGAGAAATGGTTCAGTCTGCCCCACCCCAATAACCGTTTAAAGTCCTCCGTCTCTCTCTGGCTCCCTATAGGTGTGCGTATAGCGCGCTCCCTCGCACGGCCGCCCGTAGCAGCCATGTTTAATTCCGCCATATTTGATTCCCCACTGTCAACGGTTGCGCTTGTCCCCTAGCCATCTTGTGATCGCGGCGTCCATACTCATAATATTTTCGAAATTATTTTCTAAATCTATATAGATATCACCTAGAATCATAATTTTATATAAATGTATGTGGATATTATTGTATATTTTTCAGTTTAATTATAATAAACCGACCGGGACAAATAATCAAATTGTTGCTTGTCAAAAAGCTTTTCATTATGTGCCGTCAGGAGTTTTGACGAAATTGTAGTGCGTAGTTGGATAAAAAATGTCACGGTTTGTGGCTGATTATTTGTAAGCATTTATTCTATTTTTTATAAACCATTATTTTAAAAAAATGTATTCCAATTAGTGTTAAATTTCGGCCGGTAATAACAATTTCACTTTGCTGATAACCGATTATTCATTTAGATTGTTAATTATGAGAACTTGATTTAGTACGTTTAATTCAAGTTAATTTAATATTCCATATGTAATTCTTACGGTATTCATTTTATTCTTTGCAGGTGCATTTGGTCGCCGCATTTCGTGATACGTATATGGAAACAGCCCTGTCAATCAATGCATAAATTGGTGAGTATCATTTCTAAATTCATAATTCAACTGTTAAATAAAATATAATTAAACTGTTTTGAGTAAACTACAATAGAAATAAAAATGTTACGTAAATTATTAAATTCTGTAATTATAAAGAAATATCCATTTGGACTATGCGCAAACCGGGACTTGAATTTCAAGGACAAAGCTTTTCTTATGTGTAAAAATGTTCTTGGAGTTATTTTAATTAAGTCGACTGTTTGTATTTCATGTAAATTGTTATGTTAATATGTATTTTTTGGCTATAATAATTTTTTTTTACTTATAATCACTTAACTATTTTAATACAAGCATTATTTTAGCGGCATTGAAATTATGTTGCAGTTAAAAAACTGATCTTTTTTGCGAAAATCAAATATTATGCGAACCTTGAAATTACATAAGAGTTTAACTATATTTACTGGTTGGTATTTTTTCCTTAAATTTGATTTTTTCTCTTTAATAATTACTAAATTCTACGTTTTAAAATTCTTAATATTTAGGAGATACATTTTCTTCATATTTAGGAGATACAGTATCTGTGCAAAATTCAATTATTTTATCTTTAATATAATAATTATTTTTAATAGAATATTCATTAAATAACTGACAAGTGAGTCGAAAAGTTAGCAAAGGAAAAAACAATAGACATTCGTACTAAACAGGAATAAACCAACATTAAAATAAAAATAAAACCGGTTATTCGTTTTTCTCCAATTCTAAAAATTGGAAATATTGGATAAAATATATTATCAAAAGTAAAATAGTTCTCTATTGACGATTGATGTTGACTCCTGAACAGATGCAACGACTTTTGATGTAAGCGAGGGGTTTAAAATCAATAACAACCAACTTTTCCACGTCGAAATGCATTTCCGCATTACGATAATACAGCAAATACCTAATTGCCAGAACCCGCATTCAGATAAGAAATCATAATCTAATCAGTACTATGCACAACATTTCCGCTACTGTAGAAAATTGTTAAAACTGATCCCAATATATTTAATATTAACTGGTTGTTGTGTCTATTATATAGCGGTAGATTTATAGATTTAAATTTATCGTTTGAGCAAAAATAATAAAAATTAATTTTAAATAAGGGTGAATATTGTTTATTACATTAAACCTAGATATATGAAAATAGACTGATTGCTTTTAAAGTAAAAGAAACCCCTCATTTGCTTTATGTTTCTAAATTTATTATATATTATATTTCTAAATTAATTTATTATGAGATATATCGCATTTACTTTTTTATTAAATAATTTGCAATTATATTACGATCTATTTGCTGTGAATAAATTATGGAATTATTATACAAAAACAGAGAAGTTGATTCATTTATAAATGACCTCATACTATAAGCTTCTATGCAATTCATCAGAGCAATAATTCATTCATCACTTTGAAAAATTAACCAGCATAAAGAAAACACATACATATATAACCTAGCTTGCCATGTACTAGCTTTTTTGTATTGTTTATACACATAATTTTCATTTTATAACCTTTAGAACATTTAAAAATGCCATTAATATATACAGTTGGATTATATTTTATACACAAACTTCTGAGGACATAAAAGTGTAAATTAAGGAATTTTAGACAATCATAGTACTTTAGAATAATAGAAGTTCTTAACATTTGACATCAACATTTTTTCTACTGACTACAGTAGTCCTCTGTTCGAGCGTAGAAACAATTTAGGTACGTTCCCAATAGCTAAAAAGATTTTCTACAAACAAAATTATAATAATTTTCTAAATAAAATGCTTTCTTCAATATAATATGAAGAATTGACCTTTCAAACTTAATTTAATTATTAGTAAATTTAACTTTCGTTTAATGTATATTTCATATTTAAAATTATTACTACATATTAAAGTTAACATTAAGATTTCTGTTGAGGAATCGTTAATGACACTTAATTGTTACAGAATAAAATAAAACAATTATTATAATATTGTTAATTTTTTATATTTAATTTCTTTATTTTTCAATATAATCCTGTTATTCATAAGAAATTCTTTGATTAATTTGATATTTTAAGCATATGGCTTAAAATACAATATAAAAGCAAATATGGTGGATCATTTTATAGACGCAAAGCCATGTTGATACTATGAATGCCATATGGATGCTTAATATTTTTACACAAATTACGCTTATCATGATTTTAGCATTTCATAAATAAAAAAAACAACGATGCAAATTAATAACAATAAAATGAGCTGTCAGTTAGATATAACATGTGGCGCGCTTTTTTATTGAATTAATTAATATGAACCGGATATATTCACTCACCATTGTCACTACGACAACTCATACAGTATTTATATTAAGCTGTAATGTAGTTTATAGTCTGCATCCGTATTCAATATATCACGAATTTCATACGTTCACGTCTACACAGTCTGTTCATACTATGTGTTTAGGTGTTGTTTGGTTTAATGGAACATTCTGTTGTAAATTTCGCTGCGTGGAGGGAGATATGCAAGAACTCGAAAATGGAGTCCAAATTTTTGACGTAATCGAAGTCTTTATATTTTTAATAGTAAACTTTTGTTAACATATAATAACATGTTAAACTTTTTCTTTATGGATTTAATTTTTGGTCACAGTATCGATTAACAAAAAATATAAGTAAAAATTGGTTTTTAATTTTAGCCAGGCATTATCAGGTTTTTTTAAATTTTTAACTTAAAGATCCTTCATTCTTTTTTTAAAAACTTTTAATTAATGCGATGACGCAACATAGAAAGGACAATGTTCTCTAATATAAAAGCGTATCGATTTTATTTGTACTAATTTTAGTTAACTATGTTATTGTAGAAACGATATTTATATTGAGGAATAAAGCTATATTTATTTTAGAAGAAGCACTTGTGTTTCAAATTACAGGCGATTTCTATTAAGAAGTCTATTAAGGCGTATAATGAGCCACTTTTTCAGTGAAATAAATCTTGGAATACTAAAGCCACATTGTAAAGTTTTCTGAGTTTTGATTTAAATATAGCTTCAGCTTATTGAATATATTTGGCATTATTTTTTAGAAATTCATTAGATATTTTTATCTTTGCTAATAGCCCACCTGAAGATGTTGTAATACAATGAAACCTAGGTCGTAGTAAAGAACTCTAAGAAAGTAGAAATAATACTACATCACGTAGTTTCATTTAATTATAAATAGCTTCAGCTGTTAATAATTTTGTTCACCTGTCCTAACTAGTTGGCTAATGGCTTAATAAGTTATGACGTGTCACTATATGGAATATAAATTTAAGTGCGAAGTTAATTGGAATATAAACGAACAATATAGAACTGAATTATACTATTTACATCTTTAATATTTTCTATAGATAATGAAGATTCTTTATATTCAAACTCCTTGTTTGCTTTCAGGCAAATGAGTATTTTACATTTTATTCTTAGCATAACTAATTTTTTTTGTAACTTCAGTATAATACTGATAATTTTCAATGTGTATATGAATCAGAATATATTGAATACTCTATGTGTGGAACAATGTTAGAAATAATAAATTCTATTAATATCTTCTAAAATTCTATTAATATCTTCTAAAATTCTATTAATATCGTCTAAAATTTTAACTTTGAATACATTACTAGATAATTTTTTTATATTTTGATCACCATTTCATATTGAAGAAACGCGATATTTTTTAATTTATTATTCATAATGATTTTGAATGTTAAACTCAACTGAAATCTATTAAATACACTACGCAAAATTTCAAATTTCTACATAAAACCGTTTCAGAGAAATTGAGTTTTTTAATACACGGACAGATAGATGAACACGTAAATATTATGTAGTTTCTGCTTTTATGTTACCTTTGAGGCAAGGAAGCCTAAAATGAACAATAGATTTTAGTACGTGCAAGCGAGTTAATGCTGGTGCTAGCTGGATCAGGAGTTCTATGTTTTTTTATTATTTAATATCTTCGACAGAAAAAAAGTAAATATATATATCTAGCAGTAATTAACAGTACAGCATTTTAATGCATCCATGCAAATCACGATACAACTAAATAACTTGGTCATCTAAGTCATAATCCCATTTGTAATGAAGAGTTCTTATGCAAAGAGTGATACTGAGTTGTTACATAGCTACATCTTCGATTTGAAACAAAAACAAAAAATTTCTCAACTATATATTACCTCAATATTTACTGCTATGGAAATATTTTTTCCAATCTATTTATTATTTATTTTGCTTTGTATATTAGCAAGTCTATTAATAGTTGACAACATTAATCATCCGATCATTACTTGTCAACATGTCAGAATATAATAAAATTTGTATGTAAATATGAAAATAAACCTAGCTTAACTTCATTATCGTATTTTTTATTACCTATTAGATTACTTTGAAAATTACCTCATTTTGGAAATTACATATTATTGTCATTGAATATTACGACTTTGTCAAAGAATATTTCTTATAACAATTTTTATTAATTGAATATTAATGGAATAACAATTATAGAAATTCTTTTCATATAATAAAAACATTTTCATATAATAAAAACATTTTCATATAATAAAAACATTTTCGAATTTAATAAAATTGGTTATTTGACTAATTTTTTTTTATTTCACTAAGCATAATTTGAAGGTACAAGCTGATGAAGAGTGAAAAAATGTTTTAATAATGTTAAAAATTTACCGAGTTATATAAGTTTAAATTTAAGCTTTAGAGAAGGACGGCAATACTATGTTGTGAGGTCATTTTTAATATTGCACATTATATTCTACAACAGGGAAAGAGACAGGGAGATACCCAACTCTATCCGTATCTTCAAATTCAGAAGCCTACAACTGGCTTATTTTTCAATCAATTTTTGAATTTTTTTCAAGACTGATTTTTAATTAACTTATATTTCACAATATTGTACGAAAAATATCAAAATTTAGAATGAGTCAACTACCATATTATGTATAACAAAATAATGATATTCAATTCAATGTCAAAATGCAATCAGTTTTAGATATTACGACATCGTTCTTCTACCAAGTCCATTGCCAATGAACATTTGAACGTGCTCGGCGTTCCCTAAACGTTATACATATTCTTACGCACATCAATAAGCCGAGACGCCATTCATTGTTCAAACGGGCCGATAATTGGTACATCGAAGAGGTTTCGCATGCAAATACATTCGCGGAATGTGTCGAATAGTTCATCAAGCTACGCGGCAACGACGGGCCGGGGTCGCTGACTTGCCGGCGTACAGTGCGTCGCCGCTCGAAGGCCGCCCGGGGCGTAAGGCCGTGCTTCCACTTGGAGCTTTAAGCGCAAGATGTGTTTAAAATTCCGTAAAGCATATACTTGTAACTATAAAGAAGCTCATATTATCTATTTTCATTACTTTTTACGACAATTTTTTTTATTAAAATCTTACATATAGTAATAATCCTAAATGGCGTTGACAGCGACTACACTTGAATTTATTTCTGGTAAAATAAATTAAATTACAAATGCAACATTTTTTAACAAATTTTAATTAATTTTTATCCCATAAATTACAGTTTTTTTTGATTCTTCAAACTAACATTTATATAGCCAAATTTTGTTTAAAATTGTAGAATTTACTTTTCGTGCATAAATGTTAGTACTTACTCATCATAAACGATTTAATCAGTTGTTTTTTTTCCTGAAATGTTCTATTTAACTTCTTTAATGCTATTTTATGTGAACTAGCGACTAAATTCAAAATTACTAAACCGCTTACAAAATCATGAAATATACGCATTTTGAAATTATCTTCCCAATCTCCTAAGAATTATGTCAAACACGGTATGTTTTAAAATAATTTTTTCCTAGTCTGCTGTTCTTAAATATTCTACATTCTATGTAATTAAAAAGTCCAACTTAAATCGATCAACATATAAGTTAACAAAATTGGCATAGACATTTTGATTACAGGATATCTGATATATAAATACGTGCTTATATAAATACGACATAAGCTTTAGAATTATATTTTTTCCAGCATATTTAGATAAAATCTAACAGATATCTTAGTTACAATATAAATGGTGAAAAGTATTTCAAGTTTTAACGCGATTTTGCATAATAAAAAAACTAATAAAAACAATGGTAGAGCATATATTTGATCGTGTCTTACAACCATCACGATGAAGAAATTTAATTGCAGTGCTGAACAATCGATGAAATATTTTATATCCCCAGATCAACAAAGATCAAAAAAATATATTTGCATAGTGATTACGTGAGTTGTCATTATAGTTAACAAGTTGTAATTACTTTAACGCTATTTGTTTTATTTTTTAATCAGTTCTACCTTAGACAATCCGCAACATGAACTGACCTAAAATTGTCGCTAGAAATGTTAATTTTATTACGCGCAATCAAACTGGTATTAGAAAAGGAAAGCGATTTAATGTGATTCAGAGTTAAATGACTCGTTAATGTCTTATTATAACGGGTCACTATCCGTTACGACTATTTATACGATAGTATGTGAAGATATCAATCGATGAAATAGGTTCGTGTCTTCAAAAGCAATTTGTATTAGAGAAGAGCTCGAATCGGCAGTCGCCCAATAGTAGTGGTTAATTATAATTCTAAGAAAAGTCGATGGAAATTAAACTCATTAAACTGAAATCAGGATGAGGAGAAATGGTTTTTTTTTCAGAAATGTGTAGTAAATTGGAAGAAATATAGAAAGCTTTGTAAAGCAAATGAAAAGAATGACGTAAAAGTAGAGAGATAAAGAAAATCCTTCCCAAATTATAACACTATTACGGCTCTGTTTTAATACACGTAAATTTATCAATTGTTTTCGTAATTTTCTTTAGCATAATTATTCTGATTTGTTGCTGAATGGTATATGAATTGAACATTCGAAAGGAAAATTTGACTTTTTTAATTTTATGTGGTTTTTGGAGTCATTATATTGTAAGTTGTTGTATATAGATTTTTATAAATGAAAAAACCATTTATTTAAAAGTTACGAAAATTACATATTATTTATTAAATTCAAAAATTGAATTTTAATTATAAATTTTATTTTAATCGAAATTTCCTGTAAGTTATTGAAATTATTAAATTATAAAAAAAGTTATTGAATTATAAGAAAAACAATCACAAGTTGCGTCAATGTATCAATAGTACCGTGAGAAATATAAATTATTTAAATGTAAATTATACAAATATTTACATATACCCCGCAAAGTATCCCAATTTATTTTCATAATTTCTGATTATGAAGTAGATAAGTTTTATTACGACTTACCAATAAAATATCGTATCTCATCAAAAGCCATGAATTTATCTCAAACAATTAAAAATCAACCTAGAACCAAATTCTGAAAAAAATACACCAAAACTCATCTTCGACAAATCATCTTGAAAGCTCTTTTAGAAAAGTATCTCATTATCCCCTTGAACGAAAAGCTTTGAGATATTTTCGCAGTCAGAGCTTAGTATCGAAGCGATCATTTAATGATAGGCATTCGCCATTGCGCAAAAAACACGATATTTGAATAAAAATAGATTATTCATTTGTTTCTTGAGCTTTTGTTATTTGCGAAATTGGCGCCGGTCCAGTGGCGCCTGGGTGTCATCGGCATGAATTGTCCGCAGATAGCCGCGCGTCGTCTGATAATACAATTGAATCTCATTTTTCACTTCATTGAGCTGAAACGCTTTCATCTGCAAACAATCGGCGGATAGGTATGATTTAGTTAAAGGACGTTAATAGTACCTCCGTTCTGAATGTATTAATCATGTTTATCAATACTAATAATAAAACCTACTTTACAAAAATTTTCTTTTAAAGTAAATTCACATATATGTTTAGAGGCATGCTACTCTATAGGCTACTTCTTAGTGTGGTTGTTATATTGTGTGCTCTTATTGATATTTGTGCTCTATTGACTTAATTTGTGTCATCCTCATAACTCCGAATCCTTAACTAATCAGGAAAATCACCAAGAGCGATCTTAAAAGGAATACAAAATACTAATTTTTAAGAATAGTGAAGTTTTTTTCCTTAACCACCGACCCATCTTCAATTATTTTTTCCTGAAATATTTGTCTGCGCGTCAAATTTTCCGATTTCCTCGGAATAATACTTTTGGAATTAACCAAAAAGGGGGTATTTTTGATATTAATTCATACAAGAAAACGGATTATATGCAATTCATATTCAATTCAGCCGATCAGTGGTTTCTAAAATAGTGAAACGGACAAACTGATGGACGAAATTAGCTGGGTTTAAATATGTATATTATAAATATTGGAAATAGTATATGTACTTACGTGTATGATTTTTAAAAATCTCCTAACTGCGGCATTATTTTGAATAATTTGAAAAGAAGTGTATTTCTTGTAATATCTTAGAAGAAAAATTAATTTTCTTTAGTTGATAAAGGTAAACTTAGGAAAAAATTGCATAACATTTTTTCTGTAAAAGAAAGTTAAGCAGTAAAATGAATTATAAATTTACAAAATTTTAGAAAAAAAATTTTAAAAAATTACAAATGCATGCACAGGTATTATAAAAAACAAAACCTAATTGATGTCCTTTTCATTTGATTAATAGATAGAAGTTAAAAAATGGTACAGGATATTAACAAACTGTAAATATGTATTGATTCTATTAACTTCTAATAAACGGAAAAGCTTTCAAAAAATAATTTCAATTTATTTCAAGGTATAAATTATACAATTTACCTTAATATTTCTATTTACATCTTCAAACTGTCATGCTTATATTATGATATAAAATAGGTACTTCCCTTTCCTCATTCATCTCTATAGATATGATCCAGTATTATCCGTTGTTTTCGTTTATTTCTTATATAAACCAGAAATTCCCAAATTTAGAATCATTAATGGAGTCATACGCTTTTATAATAAAATACTCGAAAATGTATTGAAATTGATAGAAATACTTTTCTTAAGAGGCATCTATTACAAAAAACATTAAAAACTTCATGATTTTATAAATGATAAAAAATTACTGGGGCGATTAGTTCACCTCGTCAAACTAAGTTATATATTTAAACTAATTTTTCTTTCTAATAAACTAATTTTTATACTGTATTTTTTATGTATTTTTTAATTTGATGTTCGTTTATGGTTTTATTTATCTTTTTGTTTTTTAATAAAATTACAAGATTATACAGTTACTAAATTACCTCGACATTTCGTCATGTACGTTGGTGTATTGATCTTTTCGGTATGTTACAGCCATTCCATTTTACCACTTTTATTACGAAATTTTATAGCGGTATACCTCTCGCATATCAAAGCAGAAATATAAAAAAATATTGAGAAATATAAAGACTTCTGCATACAAGACGATAAAACCCCAACGAATTGAATGTGGTTGAAATTTTTTTTATAGTGTTCTGTCTAAAACAATTTATTCTGTTTATATCGTCATTTGTACTATAAACTGATGAAATAATTGTTGTTATACAAAACTGAATACCTCTTCCCCGTTAAATTTTATCTAGGAGCAAATATTGTTAAAGCAAAAGGTTTCGGTCGTTACGAAATAAAAATTTTAGATGACAGATGCAAGTAAAACGTATTTAGTTTGACATATAATTTCTAATAACTTTACCAGTACTAGAAAGTATTTTCGTGGTCAAATATTGCCCAATCAAAATATTTTATAAAAATTTATAATAAAATTTTTAAAATTTGCTGTTTTATTCTAGAACATTTTTCTTAAACAATTTGACTGTAATCTTATTCATACACGTACGCATTTTTAATTTTTTGGTTAACTTGTCTATTTTTCGTTGGGTACTATGCTAGTTCCGTCTTTTATGATTAAAAAGTTAAAAGTTGGTGTAAACCATTATTGAACTGAAATTGGTAAACTAATTTATACGAATATGGTAAATTCGAATCGACACTAACTATTAACTAATGAAAGGCATATATATATATATATATATATATATATATATATATATATATATATATATATATATATATATAAATACACGTGATAAGGTTTAAGTCTAGACATAATTATTTCTTATACGGGATAATGTGTGGTTTTATATATGTATGAGTAATTGATATATTCTTGCACGGTATTTACTTCTAACCCATTAATTAACTTTATATTATGTATTAAACCTCCTAATATTCCTGTAGAAAGAATCATTTATAGGTTAACTTAAACGATCACCATTATGTATAAGCTGATATAACCTCCTCTTTTTTTACTGACCCGGACGATGACAAATAAAATGAAAAATCCTAAAACAATTCATATTTAAAAATTATTGACATCAAAAAGCAAGCGCTTTGTGAGAAGAAATGGCTTTGACCAGTCCGACAAATTTTCATGAAATATGAACACTTGTATTCATCTGTCAGCAAATAATGTTCATTAATCAAAGCGCGAACACGGGTCATTACTCACATTACTTTGAGCTTAAATTTTATAAGCCATTTGCCGCATGCCAAATAGGCATTCCGCCGTCGTTATTGGCAGCGCGCTTATTTAATTTCGGTCAAACCATATTCGTACCGTGTCTACGGTTTCAATCCCTACGTGAATTCTTAATATTACATTTATTTAAAATATTAAATGGAAGGCATAAATATTTTTAGCGTAAACTACTGAATAAATCATAATAATTATAACTTATTTATTTAATATCCTACCTGTAATGACTAACTATAATCATGGGTTTAACTATCTACATAGTGAGTTCAATAATGTGGTTTAATGATAATTAGGTAATATGGTAATTTTTTCCTCCGTACAAGTATGACATTTTTACTTAAATTAGAAGTCGTGTTAATTTAAATAAAGCTTTGTACATATCAAACAATTTTTTTCCTCGATATAATTTTATTTTTTAATCGATTTTACCCAAGGAAATTTTCCATTCTAAAATATTTGCTAAATATAAATTTCGATTCAATTATAAAAATATTCATTAGGGAATGACATCACTAGTGTAAGTGTTTACAAACAAGTGTGACATTTTCGAAAAACGTGCAAGCAGAGGAAGTTTATTTTCAAAGGGATCATAAACTGAATTTGATAATCTTTAATATTTTCCACTGTTTTGTATATTCGAATTCTACCTACACATCCTTATTTCCAAATTAAATTTTTAACATTTTTTATTGTAGTTTTAATTTATTTCCATTATTCAGATCTAGTTATTACAATTTATCGTAAAGGTAACTCATTTCGAATATTAAATATAAATTACCATTTTTAAGATAAACAATTAGAACGGCAATTCAAAGACTCACAGCTTTATATTTACCTAAGAATCCTTTTATAATCTCTACATAATGTGTAATTTTAAAAGGATTTTATTTTGGAGATTTGTTTAAAAAAATCACAATCCTACTACAGGTTATATGAAATTAAACTTCGCTAATAGGAAGCTTTTGTTTCTTTAGTAGCTCATTGCAATAAAACTGCTTTACGTATTCTAATTAAGCTTTTATAGGGTGGAATATACCACCACGCGTCAAGAGACTAAACAGGTCTAGCTAAAATTCACTTTACGATAAACTGTGTATTATTTAACGAAACAATCTATAGTAGGATAGAATGGAAAAAATAGCTAAGATTCATACCAACAAAGTTTAACTTAAGAAGAAGCTTAATTAAAGAAAAAAAAAGTTTAATATGTTATAATGGTCTATTGAAGCGTACGGAATAAGGTAATATTTATATTTTCCTATTTTATTATAAAGATAAAGTTACTTTGCATGAACACCGTTATTAAACGAAAACAGTTATTTCCTATCAATATTACTATGTATAAAGTGAAATCCGCGCATATAATCGCTCGAGCTAAGTTTATACTCAATAAAGTGCGAGGTAACTAACGTGTATATCCAAACGTGGACGAGTACACAAGTTCCTATCTGGCGAACGACTCTTGCCTTTACTAGCGCGTTACTTAAGTCAACGTTATCCAAACATCCGACAGAGAACTAAGTCACCGCTGGCAGGTAAAGAATTTATTACCCGACCGGGGTGTACCATTTACCTACTAAATAAATGCGTTTACAAAACTTCCGAGGTCATAAATATGTAAATAGCTAACGCAGTGCTTAGGAGTCAGCTAAGCTAGATTCACATCGAATGTGATGACGAATAGTTTAACTGGAGTCAGATTGATAGGTATTTGACGGGTCACTGAGTGATGCGGTGGATCGATTCAAATGACTCGAATTACGAGTTAAAGTATTTGATAAGATCAAAATATTTATATTTCTTGTTGCTCATTCATTTATGTTCAGTTTTATTTTAAAAAACTAAACCAATGCCATTCGAAATTTAAAAAAAAACCTTCTGAACCCGGAAAAGTATTAGAAGAGAAGTATTGGAAGAGATATAATATTAAAGTTACGCGATTTTTTTAAATCAATTTTTTAAAGACAACTTTGAGAGATGTACAATTTTGTTCGGATTACAAAGTGCAGCAGATGTTTATTACACCAAAATCAATAATTACGTAAATAAGAAAATATGACTTCCGTTTTCTAAGGGTTTACTGAGTTATAAGTTACAGATAACTTAAATATATAGACAACTGGAAAACAGTTCCTGTTTTGTTTTATCGCTAGACCACAGCGACAATTAATGTTGAAATTCTTACTGTAAAGCTTCGAATGTCATATATGAATGCTTTGCTTTCATTATTGTTCAATTTTAACTTGAAGAATGTAAATATAAACGTAAATATAATTACGTTAGTCTTACGAAATCCAATAAACATTGAATTTGAATACTCATTGATTGTTACTATAGATTTCAAATAAAATTGATTGAAGAAATAAATGAGTACCGACATGAGATTAATAGAAATACGCTTAGCAAAAGTATTATTAGTGTTAACTATTTATAACATTGTTAAGTCCCTTGCAATATCATCTCATTGTCAAGGCTAATCTTGATATTCACACAAAATAATAATTTAGCGTTTTCCAGAAAGTATTACCTTTATATTTACCATAAACAGCTATTAATAAATCGATTCAAAAAAGGGAAGCAAATTCCAGTTATTTCTAAGAGGATACGAAGGAGAAGATAAAATATGTCAAAATAAGTTAAAGTGAAATGTTGAACTCAAACTAAAATTTTACTGTACCTAGCCTCATTTCGTCGAACAAAATCCCTCAAAATTATAAAAGCTATTATATATTATATATTAATAATTATATTTTTACGGTAACACTGTCAATCCACCCTATAGTTCTAAACCTATGGATCTAAGCTATGTATCTAAACCTAGTTAGCTATAGATCTGAATTGTGCCTATTAGCCCATATTATAGTTACTATACTTATATTACAAGAACTTTGTTGATGTAGTTACAGAAGTAATGAATCTAGTTATGTAGCGACTACACACTCGCACTTAGTGGTTCGTAGCTGTACTTTTAAACTTGTCAGAATAACTCTTATATATGTAGAAATAAAATATAAAGCTCCATGATTACATGATTACATCCCAAGTCTCTATTTTTCCATACAATAGTCTTTAATATAGGTATGCCAACATTCAGAATATTACGCGTAGAAGTGAATCATGGACTGCAATGTTATCATAAAATGAATATAAATAACTAATCCATGATGAATGGATCGCTTACGTTACAATTTTACCTTAAAAATTTTAGTACTTAGTAATGGTTCTATTACTAAGTACTAAAATTTACTTGAAGCTAAACAGAAATGCAATAAAAACTAATTAAGGGTAACTGGAGTTTTTACAATAGTATTGTTTCAGTCAGTTTACGATTTCAGTGGTAGAATATACCAATAAATCTTTATATTTGACTTTAAACCTGTAAACACAAGTTTAAGAAATACCGAATAGTCTGTACTCAAAACTTCCTTCCCCAAGAGTGCACTTCTTACATATAAATAAATTTAAACGACTAAATGATTAAGAACAAAATGTTTTCAAAATTTACACAGGCTTCTGTTGACAATTATGAATTTTTCTTACATCCGTAATAAACTGCACCCATAATAATTTAACACAGCACAAATAAGTAAAGGAACAGCGATGCACTAAATCTAAGCAATTAAGTTTACTTCGCTGATGACTTTGTTTCGACATCTTTAGTACAAACATTTATTTTACGCTGGTAAACCTATCTTTACCCTTTTCTCGTTTGCAATTAACAAAATAGCATTACATACATGAATATTCGTACAAGTATTGTAAAACTTGTGGCTTGCTTCGTAAAAATCTATATTATTAGATCACAAAAGTCTACTTGATCTACAATTCATCCATCATTCGCCCTACAAATTACTTTGTTTAGTACCAACTTTTAAATGTGGCTCGAGCCTTACAATCTGGCTGCTCTACGTATTTTATGAGACTAGTACCTACTCGCATGCATATAAGCGAGTTGTAATAGAGAAAGTTTGCTAATTAGCTTGGCACCATATATCTTGATGTCGCCGGGTACATTAAATACAATGTACACACAAACATATATACGAGTACACTCGACATTACGCTGTCTAACTGGTGGCAATTGGATGAAACGCGCAACGTTTTATTTATTGTCCGCTGAAACTTTCCTAATATTTGTTTAGCCATTAAACTGACAACTGCTTGTGAATTATTCCTATTGCAATGTTGGCACTTTCCCTTATATTGGATTTGTAATATTGAATATTTTCTTGGCAATCCTATACTGATATATGGATACGAAGAATCCTTGAAAATGTATATTTTGTTGATATTCACATCGTTTGTTTAAGTGTATGGGATTTCTGGTCTAAGTTCAGTGAAAATTTATTGCACGTTCGTATATAATTCAATAAAGTGAAATTGGTTTAAGAAATGAAATAATATTTAACGACATAGATCTAGTTACGATTATTTCAGCTTAGTATATTTACAAATCAGCAATCAAACAAAAATTACTTACAAATCGTTACAAAAATACACAATATATAATAATAGAATACACAAAACATACTTAAAGCATAATTTTACAAACAAATTATAAACGTCCATAGGACTCCATTTGCATAAAGACCTCCAATTTCTACCAACACTCGTGATCTGTTGCGAGAACTGCTCAGTTCTTAGCTCCTGTTCCCTTGTTTACCTCGTACATCTAGCGTAGTTATGGTCTTTTGCATGTTGATTCCTTCCATGGTGTCACAATTTTTGTCCATGAGATAGAAAGAGAAATAAACGTGGCCTGTTCATTTCCATTTCCACCTCATAAAGTCTTCTAACGTGCATATGAGTTTTGTTTTCTCGCTTATTTTTGTGTCTTATATTATTTCGACATTTTACCTTCAGAATAATGACTCTCCATGACTTTCTGTCAAGTGGTCATTTTGGTTTTGCCTCCTTTGTAAGTTTCCATTATATTTTTTGAGAAGGCAAATATCTATTATTTTCTTTTTTAGATCCACTGTAAGAAACTTGTCAGAATTTCTCTGAAGAGCAAATCATTAACAGAGATAAAACACGAAAGCCTCAAACATAACATACGTTATACTAACGGTTGCTTCAAGGCGATAAACGGCCAAATGTATGGGGCACGTACTATATTTATTCAGAAAGAATATAGCTTAGGAAATATATTCAACAATAAACTAATTCACATCGTGAGGTGACAAAAGAACGATTAAATCCCTTCATTTTGGTTCTGCACTATTCAAAGACAGTTTTCTGTTAAACAATTATCCGAGAAGAAGTAATGTATGAAAAGTTTAAAACAAATCTTAAACGTGAACCTTTTTATTAATTATAATATAAAGGCATTTAGAAGCAAAAACTCTTTTGTACGTAAAATAATATGTATTTGGGAATTGTTTTGAAAGTTTTTCATAGGTTTTAGTAATAAAATTGATTTACGAAAAAAAAAAAATTATAACAAATCAATCTGCGATAATTTTCTGGATCTAACCGATCACTCAGCAATATAGGTAATAATCCAGGTATACTATTGTAGAAAGTGGCGAAGGATATAATAAAACATCAGTATAGTTTTATAGAATATAAGCGTACATTTGATTCCTATTAGGACGGAAGTCAATCTCAGACAATGTAAAATGAGGCAAAAACAAACTGGTTAATACAAACTGTTTCTTCTTGGAATAAAATAGACCAGGATCTTGGAATAAATTGGGGTTTCAAGAATTTATCTAATAAGATAATTAAAAACAATATTAGGCAAGCATAAGAAATTTGAGAAAAGCATTTTAAAAATTTAAAAAAATAATTTTAGGCTAATTTAACCGTATTAAATATATGAAAGACGAAGCACTTGAAAAGGATGTAAGGAATAAAAAAGCAGTAAGTGGAAAGACTGGATAAATTCAGGGAAAAATAATAATGTGGTCTACATTCAGGGAAAATGATAATGTGGTCTACATTAGGGATTTTTACGGCATGAATATGTAAATTTATGGGGCTGTAAATACCAACGAGGATTAATGAAAGGTGCAATGATATATTGTATCCATTACTTGTTTCTCTATGACGAATTTTTGTTAAATCAGCATCGAATATACCACATTATTACTCACTTTCACTAGTGATCTAATTCTAGTAACCGAAGATTGCTCTTTATTTGTGATGAATAGGATCGCCACTGACCAGTAGAAGCGATAGAGGTATAAATCATATTTATAATTCTTTAAGCATACCCTCTTACTATACGTCATTTCTTGGCCTACTATGTCATAGGTTCAAACCTTATCGATGAAGCAATATTATAAAATGAATCAGGTTTTTAATGAACTGTTAATTATTGTAATTTATTATATATATTAAAAATGTATTTTGGGAAACTACATTTTTAATATAATTAAAAATGTATTTTGGGAAACTTTTCTAGAATTATGCAGAATATTATGTCAATTTTTTTGTATTAAGTTTCTTTTATATGCCCTTAATATGTAATCTTACCAAAACAATACACCGCGACACTTAGTACTCAAACACAGGGGGTTATTTCCATGTCGAAGGGAAGCTGAACGAAAATAGTCATACACTATATTAAAAGCTAGGTGGTACTATTCTGATATCGAATAAATCGAGAAGCCTACTCCTTTTAATACTATGCATGAAAACAATAAAGTTAAAAAAAAAGAACTTCGTTAGGATATTAAATCGGTAGTTGCTTTGAATTGGTGGAAATGTCTGAGCAATGGTGAGCTAATCAGCCTTTCATTTCGCATAAGTTGTTGTTAAATTAATATAGAAAGCTAGATTCTGTGGGTTTCTAACTATAAAATGAAACAATAATAATAATTTTTTGCATCTCATCCCAGCCTCGAGGAACCCTATCTCAATATCTCTACGTCAACTAAAGGATTAAACGTCGTATAATATGGGCGCCGTGCGACACCACCAAAATGATATAACGCGGCGCGGTCATTTACAAAAAATCTTGCCTTGAGCTTATGATTAGGAAAATCCTGAAAATAACAAAAATATTTTTTATTGAACAGCTCAAATTAAAAAAAAGTTATGGATTACTTTTGTCTTATGTATTGGAGAGGAATCTGCAAAATATCAATGTTGTACATTCAATCCAGACCGATCTTATTTTGATTAAATAAAAACCGCTTGCGCAATCAATTAGGGTAAAGTATTTTGCGCCATTGAGTCAATTTCATTGGTCAGATATTAAAAGTGAAGTATAGCTATCGGGCACTGTGTTCCTATAGAGTTCCCTATAGTCTACAAGTACGGCCACTGCCATCTCGTTTTTAAATAACAGGGCTGGACTTGAAAGTGGGGAAGAATTCAGTTCAATTATGTTGGTGTTCAAAAGTGCGTTAACCTTTTCATGCATTATTCTCCTTTCCTCCGGTGAATATCGGGAAGGTCGTTTCTGGACTATACCATTAGGGGCAATAAGACGTAGTTCGAGCAATCAATACCTTGTATACTTAAACCTGTCTCTTTTACAACAAGTTTTTCAACGATTTATTATTGTATTCAAGGTAGTTGTCGCGTGACAGTAAGATCCGAAAATTATTATATATTTTTTGTTTTCCAAACTGTTAATATATCATCATTTTATAAAAAAAAACAGTTTTTGCATTTTTATTGCGTTTTTTAAATAACATGAAAAGTGGCGAAATATCTAATTTTCCTGTAATGTTAATTGTATAATTTTGGGAGCGATTTTTATCGACACAAAATGGTGAATATTTTACATTTTTTTAATTTTAATATAATATTATTTTCTATTGATATAGTTTTTTAAACAAATCGTTCGACACGTTTTTAAAAAAATTAAATGTGTAGTGAAATGACTACTTTTTCCATAATGTTAATTGTACAATTTTTAAAGCAATTTTACCAAAATTGAATGGTAAATATTTTTTTCTTTTTCAAAATATATTTATAACTTGAATAAGATATCAAAAAGTTAGCGAATTTCGTCGAGAACCCGTTTTGTACTATAACTACCGTAATTAAATTGATTGCATAAGAATGATCTCAATGAATCACTTGGTATTGTAGTTTTGGTTCTGATTGTTTGAAAGGCAGCGATAATTTTATGCATATATAATTCTCATAAAGAACTTTGTTGCAAAGAGAAAATTTAAATGTAACTTTATTTTTAGGTAAACTCTATTTTGAGTAAATAAATATTTATACCTATAACATTTGACTATTCTATTTTTGTTAATTTTGCAAAGTATAATACTTATGCTAAGGCAGTAAATAATATTAGTTTTTCGTTAGAACAGTTTTCTTGTCATTTTTAACATTATTAAGAGCTTTTCTATTTATAAGCACGATATTGCTTGTAAAAAACATGGATATATGTGTGTGTGTACACACACATTCATGTTTTCTGGAATTGAAAGCGAATCCCGCCAGCCGCAATATTCCCATATAACACTTATCAACCGCACACTCTCGTTTCGAGAACAATCCGCACATGTTACCTAACTGTATCTTGTTAGATATTTACTTTAAGAAATTTCGTCATAGCCTTATTCGTCGGCACAATGGAGCGCGGGGTCGACCGATCCACCCCTACGGTCCCTTCGCCCACCCTTCGAACGCATTTCTTTATGAGTTCCTCGGGTAATGTAGTTTGTTGGCCAACTGTTTCAGAATACAAAATAAATAGCGAACGCTGAAACGGCTGTCTGTGTAATTGCGAGGAAGTTGTTCTGCCGTATCTTATCTCAGGCGCGTTCGGGTTTACGAGTATATCTCGTAGCGGTGCTGAGTTCCATTTGAAAGTCTACCTATTTGGTTCGAGAAGCGGTCGTGTATTTTGTTCGGCTGTTGTTTTAATTTGCTAATTGTGATGTGACTGACGTAAGCTTGAGCCTGCGCGTAGCGGTATAGTATAAAATACATATTAATATAAGCTTTTATTAGCAGCACTGAGAGCGAACGGGTAACGCTTCGTCTTTAATTGATATTTATCATAATTCCTTTCACATAAAGTGGTTTGTATTATACGGGCTTCCATTCGAGTGGGTATTATTGATGACACTATATGGTAAACCATACAACTATCTATGTTTGCAATTCCTAATATCAACGTTTTCGGTTTTTAACAATCTTGATATTCGCTTACCTATATATTATATAAGCTAAAATATGACGTGAACGAAATTTAAGATTTGAAAACTGAATAAAATTCTAGATTTCTAAATAAAATTTAGTTCGTTTGTTACTATAATTAACTAATTATTTCCTGCGACTTCGCCCATGTAAAATTATGATTTGTACGCTGAATTTAGAACTCTCACGACTTCTAAGCATTAGCAACATGCATATTGCATCTCCTATTATATTTTTATAGTTAAATAAAATCATTTTTATAACAATATGCTTTCAAAGTCTTTTAAATGTCACTAATCCTATGATTCGACATAAAAAAATATCTGGACTTTTCATTAATTAGAATACTACGTACCTGTGACAATAGAAGCCTCTTAGTTATAAAGAATAGTATATTCCGGTAGAAACAAATTAATCGTTACTTATATAAACTATGTTTAAGTTGATACTAATTGAGGTATTTTTGTAAAAAAATTAAGTTCTCTATAACTCATACTTTGACAACGTGTCACTTACGTTTAAAAAAAATGATAAAAAGAAGTTAACGAGGCACGTATTGAATTAAACAATATCATCTGATTTACGTCTTGCAACTCAAAATCTAATAAAATTTACACGTTTTTATTTACGTCATTGAGTATATAAAGGTTGAAACTATTTACATACATATCATGCATATAATGTGCGCATGAATGAATGGCCGAATAGATGAATGAAATATATCTTGCTGTCTCGTAATTTATATTTCATCATAAAACAAATTATTTTACCCGCTGATACAATAACCACAAATTCATATTACCCAAGCCATTACCTTTAGGTAGACGTCAATACGAATGATCTAGGCATGAATAAATAAGAATTTAAAGGCTCCTACTGTATCACAAAACGTTGTTTAACTCCATATCTTGCAGCATTATAACCAAACAAACACACTTTACCCATTTACTACACTAAAACAAATTCGTGATACGTACGTTATTACTCGTGCAAAGGTGTTTATTTAATACTTTATATATGACCCACGCAATGATTATATAAATATACTTATACCTGTATTCCATTGCCACCTATTATTTCATTCCACGTATTATAATTATAAAACAAACACTTTTTATCCAAGACACTATTGCCAAAACGTATAAGGGAGATGACATTTATTTGAGGGATTGAATGAATCGATCTAATGCTTATATCATATTATATTATATTATGAGTTACAGTCAAGTTATACGTCTCTTTGGAACAAAATAGACCCAATTTAGCAATGGACGCCACGCCCCGTAAGCTAACAAAACGGTCGCTCTACGTATATTACGCGAATGATCCACGCGTGGATGGACCTGTGTGTTGTGTATTGCGTTATGAGTCGAGTCGTCATCTAGTCGCGGGTCTATGAGCTGCCGTCTAGTTGTACGTCTGCGCAATTAACAGAGGAACCGAGGTCGCGACATCTGCTCGGTGGGACGAGTTACGAGCGGCGTGCCGGTCGGCGCATTCCGCTGATGGCGAGTGGACTCGCTTCGCTTTCAAATATTTTAATGTGACTCAACGGCTGCGCGTGGTATGGCTGATGTTTGATATAGTTGGGTCGCATCACCGTATTGGCAAGATAGAGGCGCGGAGACAATGAGCGGAACGCAGTTAGTTGGGAGCTTCGTTTATTTTGGCTATAGCATTGGTTATCGGCCAGAATTTTCAATACTGTCACTTATGATCAGATCAAATTTCATAATTATAGCTTTGACTTTAGAGCAATGACGGCAAATTTTTCGCGATGTTCTGCTAACAGTCTTCAAGTTGGTCGATAATTATATGCCTAAGTAACTATTGGCCAGCAAAGTGGATTTTAAGGAGATAAACAGGTACTACTTTATGCATATATTAATTAATTTGCAAATATATACACATAGGTTTTGACTTTGCACTACATTTATAATTATAAACAAACATAGTCAAATAGTAAATAAATTTGTTAAATACATTAAAACCGTTATTATAATAACCAGCGTTACATTGTTCATTTGCGCCTTAAGAAAATATTTCCAACAGGACATGCTCCTGCATTGTGACACGAATTTCTTTAATCTTTATCTTTTTTGTCAACTAACAAATTACGATAATCGAGTCAAAAAAAGTCAAGTAAAAGACCATAAATGACCTTAGTTATTTGGCCAGTTACATAAACAGTCACCGCAGCGTTCCGTTATAATGACCGCCCCGAGCCTGATTACTCGAAGCGGCATCTAACACAGGTAATTAGCGTCAGCCGTGGCTACAGAATTACTAAGAATATTACTCCGATGTGTCACGCGAAAACAGCTTAATTACCGCCCGATCTTTAAGTGCAACAAATTAGTTCGTGGGTCACGAAAGTGACATAAAAGTGCTAAGTTTAAAGGCTCTATTTCATTTGACGCCACCAAGTAAGGACATTAGCATCCTTTTCTTAATTACTTACTGTTAAATGAGTTTTCTTCTGTAGTATTGTAACAGAATTATTAACAACTATGCGCTAGTCTATCACGTAAAAGTTTCTCAATTATGAATTGCAAAAATTTTGTTAAAATTACACTTAAATGCTAAGTGTGTGTATCATATAAAGAATCTTCTTTGCTAATATCTTCTTTTCTATTATAAAATTCTTCTTTGCTAATATCCCACCTGAAGATGTTTTAATACAACGAAATCTAGGTCGTGGTAAAGAAATTAAAGAAAGTAGAAATAATACTACCTCACGTAGTTTCATTTAATTGTGAATAATGAATTTCTACAAAATTAACGCCAAATATATTCAATATGTGTAAGATATTAATTTTAAATTTGACACCAACTTCCGGCCCGGATGTTGTATTTTTGTCAAATGCTAAAAATTGTTGGACATTTTTAATTTGATTGGTCTATCAATACTTAGAATCCTCCTTCAAAATTTTATCGAATCAATCGATTTTCAACATCGTTCATGTTTTATTTAGTCCGGATACGTTCTATCTAGTTTCTATAATTAGTACCTGTTTATCTGTAATTAGTACCAAAAACCTGTTTATCTAACTAAAATATCGTCGAAGAACTAGTATTCTAATTGACAATAATAAAAGTGACGTATAATTTAATATTATGATTATTGCATATAAAATAATATTAGTCCGATTTCTTATTTCTAATATAATTACCATTTGCTCAACTGTCAGCTGAAAATACAATGCAATTCAAGGATTAGTGATTTTCAAAATAAGCTTTATATAGCTGCATGTTTAACTATTGCATATGAAATAATATTAGTCCGATTTCTTATTTCTAATATAATTACCATTTGCTCAACTGTCAGCTGAAAATACAATGCAATTCAAGGATTAGTGATTTTCAAAATAAGCTTTATATAGCTACATGTATAACTATTGCATATGAAATAATATTATCAATGATAATGTTTAGAGAGTTATTAATGTGTTTATTTATTACTAATATAATTAGCATTTATTTTATTGCCAGCTGAATACAATTTTGATATTAACGGTTTTCAGAACAAGTTTCACATATCTTACAATGTCGATAGCAATGTTTTTGATATGCTCCTACTTTATTATATATATATATATATATATATATATATATATATATATATATATATATATATATATATATATACACACACATATATATATATATATATATATATATATATATAATAGCGGAGAAAATATTCAGAAGATTTTCTTCAACCCATTCTTCATTATTACAGGACATTGTGTTTACGCTCAAACAAATTTTGTTAAAAAAAAACACATTTTGTTTTTATACGTAAATAATTGTTTTCTTAATATTTTAGAATAAAAAACTAAAAATAAACTATTTTAGGAATACTTACAAAGTTTGTTGAATTATCTCGTGAGCTTAGCATGTTCTTATATGTTCCAGTAGTTTTTTAATTATTTTATCACATGATTTAAATATAGAGTAATTTATTTTCTTACGTAGTTTTTTAAAGTAACACAATAAAGGGCAAGGTGTTATATATTCTTTTACATTTGCCAATTTTTTTAATTGTAACTTATATGTAGATTTAGTAACATTGTTAAATTTCAATTTATTACAAAAGATTCGAAAGTTGTGTTTCATTGATATACAAACGCGCGAAAGATAGAGAAAAAGGTTTAATTTCTACACACGAGATTAAATATATTTAACATATAGTAGAATAACAAGTATAACCTAAATACTTACATTAATTTATTTAAGTATACCAGACATTATCCAAATCAAACAACTAGCAAAGCCATAGTTCATTTAAAAATTTAAACACGTTTATACTTTACACATTTGAATCCATACAGTACCCATATTCGTTTTTGCCTTGCATCAGTGCTTGAATTTGCATACGCGCCTAATGCTTTGTGACAACCCTATTCGTAATGAATTTCATACAAAACAAATGTTTACACGTAACGAGAGTGTAGAGTATGTTATCTTAATATATACAAAAGATGGCTTGGTTCGGCAAATTGTGTGGTCGCGTGAGGCGTTTTTTATCGAACAGTAGCAAACATAGGCTGGTTTGAATAAAGTACCTTGTGTATGTGTGTACGTGAGTTCTTGCTCATTCAGTACCGTTTAAACGATACGATGGCCAAGTAAGGTTTGTGGTATGGTAAATATTGGATATTTGTTTATGATTAGTCGAATTGGTGAGTAAGGTCGCTCATTCAAGAATTCATTGAATGCCATATTTGTTTATTGATTACGATATATACCCGATTCCATTTCGAATCGACTTTTAGAATTTGTCTACGAAAGTAATAAAATTATACTTTTAATTTATAATTTGTATATAGATGTTCTCAAGGTTTTAAATTAAAGGTACTTTCAAAGATTTATTCTTGCTTGTTGAGAAAGACATAAGCGCGTCAATATAAATTTACGTGGTATATACGTATAGTTAACGTGAACACTCTTAACCCAAAATACAAAACTTAAAAATGTATCACAAAATTATCGCAGAAACTATTTTTGTTTTCAACTCGCCTCCTTACAACTGTTCTTATCATATTAATCAAACACTTTCGAATCGAACAAGTTTTGCAAACTTTGTGTATGAAAGAGCTTTTAGCTGCAAAAGAAGTCTATAAAGTTGCGGAAAGTGATAGATAGGTATCGTATTGAATAGTTGCAGGGAATTGATTAAATTTAATGAATTTTAAGTTTATATATATATATATATATATATATATATATATATATATATATATATATATATATATATATATATAAAGTATGTGTCAGAAAATATAATGTTCAACAAAGCTAGAGTATAAAATTAAAGTAGAACAGTATGTTACTGTATTTCACTTTTTGACTTTTTGTGGTTGATATTCATTATAATGACATTAAAAAAGGTTATATTAATTACTAGTTTTTATCTGCGTCTTTGCTAGGGTTATTTGTTAATGTTTAATTCATGCGGCAGAATAATAAAGTTTGCGGTAATAAAGTTTGCATCTCAAAAATAGTCATAGCTGGAATAAAAATTACTTGTATATTAGATTAAATAACCTTGGCATTTAAAAAATGTACTTAATCGGAATAAAAGTATGTCATAACTTAGCTTGATCTTTAAGCCGAATCATTGTAATAATCTCGAAAATTACTATTAATACAATAAAAGTTATACTTAAGTCTCTCCAATAGTTTTTTGTGTTATTTTGACAAATAGACAGACAAATGATAGATCCAAAAATAGCTTATTTGACTATTCGATTCCTTACTCCATCCCGGATCCTTCATTCCCCGACACGACATTTTTCAAAAACGTGCAACAGAACAAACTCTTCCTAGCACCTTCGAACGTTATTGGATAATTTAAATCTTTAGTCCGTAGTATTCTTAAAATAAATGCAGTCATTCGGCATCCGCTACTTATATCTTCATCTTGGAGAAAAATTAAAAATATTCAATGGATTTTTATATCACAAAATGTATAGGTTATCCTATATAAAATCTAAGGGATATAGATTTATAAATGTAATTAATTCCCTTTAATTCTGATGGGGATTGCTTTTGCATGCATTTTTTTTTAATCTATTTAATCATTACTTTGATAACCTTTCGATCTTGAGATTAATAGAGCTTTATGTTCCTAATTGCATCATGAGGAGACGATGTCGTTGTTTATTTCGCCTGCCTAGAGTGTGCAAGAATATCCCATAGCGTTCACATTTCTTTCACGTACTCATGCTGTTCGACCTAATATTGCAAGATGCACCCTATCTAGTTTTTTTTCTGCTTCAGAATGGGGTTATGTTGTTGCTTGGTAATTCACTACTGATCACTACATGATGTTTGTTCGAATCATTGTGTGTTTCGGTTTTATACGTTATTATCTTATTTGTTGTTGTAAGTTGAGTACGGGCTTTTCAAGAAAAAATATAAATATCGCCAGGAAGAAAGCGCGATGTTTTCCATTAGAGATACTGGCCAAGCCCGTTGGGTGTAAAACTTCGTTATATAAAAATCGATTAAACGGTTTTTCCATGATGCGTCTACGGACATAGCCTAGTTACAATTTCATTTTATATTTATCTACATATATTATACGAATTTGTGACGTAGTTACACTAAATATGTGAGAAGAAAACATTTGATATTATTTTTGCTCAGTTTGTACCCAGAACTATGATGTAGATATCAATATTTCACAATGTTTAAAGCTATTCTTTATTATTTTCCAGATAGAAAAGCTGCAGTATGGTGCTTCATGACTGTCAACACCACTTTACTTGCTGCATTCTACACAATAGGTAAACATTAAACTTGGAAATTTCACTCATCTATCCATTCCTTACGAGCATATGACGTAATAGAAGTTAAATATCTGTTACAACGTAGCACGTTAAGCTAATGTCGCCTTTATTCATGAGCCCTTAACTAACAGAAGAGAGCTTTCCGTGATACAGTACGCGCATAAAATATTTATTTACATGATAATGTTCCGGGCTTCCTCAAAGTTATATTAATTTGCAGCATTGCATATTAAGAGCCTACTTATGCATTAGAATCAGTTTAAATTCTATTCATAAAAGCTAACACCAATTTTCCTTTCTTTTCTTTTTAGAATATTGGAAAATTTGGATACAGTACATCTAGTTAAAAAGCATGAATTAATTATTTTATATTGTTTAGTTAGATCGTTTGTAATTAAAAAAATAACTATAACCCTGGTGTCCTCGCAGTATTTTTTTTGTATATAAATATAAGAAATTTTAAATTTTATCGTGACCAGTTTTAAAGTACATAACTTATTTTTTAACTCAATTTGGGTACTGTATGAAAATGGACTTCGAATATAAATATTTATTTTTCAGAACCTACTTGCTGCTTATAAGCTATTTAGTATTTCCAAAATACCTTGACGAATAACTTACATATTTTTATTTATATTTTTAAAAAGATGTTTTCACTTTTGATGTGAAAGGCACTAATACTTATATTGTTTTCAAATAAATATTTCAAATAAACCTTGTTCCCAATTGAAAAACTTAGACTAGAATTTAAAAAATATATATTCGACTCTCCAATCCATCTCTTTAAGCAGGCAACAATCCAGGTCGACACCACGTACAACTTACCCATCCTGGCTAGACAGCCCACTTCCGGTCGCCTGGTTCAGCCAATTGCCGCGTGGCATTGCTGTCCTCATTACTTGTTTCCTACGCCTGCGTATCCTGTGTATCCTGTGACCTACATCCTGCCAGCTTTGTTCAGAAGCAAATTATGGTATCTCTTACTATATAGGTTGGTTAAAAGCATGCGGGGAAGAAAAATTTATTACTTTTATTTTACGGTGTTATTTGAAAAGTAATTCGTGAAATGAGAAGCAATCTCTTATCTAAATGATGCGGTGAAGCTTCATTACTTTTTTCTTATATATATTCTTGATAATCATATCTTCGTAGTTTAAGCATGAAAATAAAACAAATTTTAGTGTTTCTTTACAAAATAAGAAAATCAGCTAAACTTCCGTAAACATAAGACCGTATACATCCGTAGATATATATATATATATATATATATATATATATATATATATATGTATATGTATATGTATATATATATACATATATATATATATATATATATATATATATATATATATATATAATGGCGCTGCGACACATCACGATTTTAGCTTATAATATATGAAATGATCACAATTCCAGTTTCATCTATTTTTGTACCATTTCTAAGGATATCTCAAAAATTCGTTCACATTTTATATTTCTTGATACAACGTGCTTTTTTATTGCTCCGAGTGGCTTATAATCCATTCGTCCAAAGTGGCCAAACCATTTCAAGGATTTTTTTCATTATTTAAGAACACGTTTGATGTCGTTTTATATTCAGTTAACGAGCTCTTTATTGTCGTTGTCGCGTCCAACGAGGAGGATCGTATTTCTCGTATTTCTCTACGTGCCTCTGTGTTGCAGCTTCTGTAAAGATATAATTTTATCTGTATTGAGTTTATCTGCTTTATCTGGACCGATCATTTGCAGATTTAATTCCATTGGTAGAATATGCATATGAAATGGAAAGTCAGAATGAAGGCAATTTCTACAGATTAGATAATTGTTTATATTTACGCCTTTCACGTGATATGTCTTTAACATTAAACTTATTGTAAGGGATAACTCATAAAATAAATGCACAAATTTCGGATAATTTATTTGAAATGATTCTGGCGTTTTTTAATACATTTATTTCAACGAATATCAATAAACCCTCTTCTTGAACTTTCTTGAACTTCTCTTACCTTATTTACTAACTCATTGGTCGCTTTCAATATGAAAACAGGTGAAATAAAATATATGTAAATTTTGTTTTTATGTCTAATTGACATTGTAATCTGTATGAATCCTAAGTAATTTGTAGTTTAAAAGCTTTTTACAGATTTTTGCAGCAGCCGAAATCAAACACAGGATCAACTTAAGAATATAATGGAAATAAAATCATGACTAACATATAGTTTTCGTTACCACGCAAAAAAAATTTGTAAGAGAAATACCAAAAATTAGCCAAAATAAATGACGATTAACTTCGTACTGCCTTTCTAAATATTAAAACTATAAAATGTGTCCTTAAAATGACGGGAAATAGGTAAAAAAATGTAATATAATTGAATTACTTCTGCAATGTTAAATATGATCTAGCTAAATAAGTACGTTGCAAGTAGAAATACTAGGTTAAGAACCCATGATCTTTAACAACTCTGGCCCTTCCTTTCAAAGATTGTCACATTCGAGTGACACCCTCACCCTCATTCGCTGTGACGTCACGTCTTATGTAATATTTTTTGCTACACAACTTAAAAGACAACAAAACTATTAAATCCATCAATAATCATTACAAGAAAACTATTAAATCCATCAACATTGCCTTACTTGCAGTGTTGATGGATTTAATAGTTTTCTTATTTTATATGTGACGTCAAAGAAATGTAATTATTTCCCGTCCTTTGTGGGTTACATCCCCTACCATCTAAATAATTTATAGATGGTCCCTGAAGCAATGCATTAAAATTTTATAGAATTTATTGTTTAACGACATTTATTAAAATCTTAATATCTGCATTCATAACTAATACAATCAACTACAGCTCGATCCCGCCGCATATAAATTCCGGACTTTAGGAGGCATTTAAATTCCGGACAGGTCCCTCGGAGGAAACCGACAGACATTCGACTGCTCCACAATCTCTCGTTCACTCTCACGTAATTTATGTCCAACGTCTAAATAATTCTGTGCCTTTCGCTCATAAGCAGATTCTCTTGTACGTCAAGCACGTATTCTAATAAATAAGGCAGTCGGTTATAGACAATACGTTATTAAAAAGGATGGACTCTGTTATGAAGTATATTGTGTCTAGTAACAAGTAATTTTAGTATCATATGATATTTACTTCGAAGATAGTTATTTATGAGGTTATTTGTAATATTTTTATGGTCATTTACTCCTTATCATATGATAACAATTCTCGTTACATACTTAAAACCAGTTAAGGATATTTCTATGTAAAAAATTATAACACTAAAACTAAGTTTCTTTTTCATACCCTTGATGTAGCAAAAGCCATCCACAATGCTTCGCCATGTCGATCGAATTTTGGAATCATGTTTTGATTTATTCCAAATCCTCCCCATGCTCTTCGATTCTACCAACACGATCTGTCACCAGGTCTGCTCGGGACGGTCGTACTTAATCTTTCTTTGACGGTTCCAATCCGTAACATGTTTGCGGATATTTACAGCTTAACTTCTGAGCATATGATAAAACCTTTAACATTTGCGGCATCTTATTGGATGCTCATTTTGATATTCCGTAATTTTTTTCTAACAAGGCTTCATTAAACGTTTGACGTAATTTTGTCCACAGTTTATTGATGATTTATACCGTAAAAGTAACGGACATATCATTTTATACGTAGTAGTTTAGGTTATAGTGAGAATAATCTAGTATTGATGACTCTAAGTTTTATTTTGTTGCAGTTATATAAGGCCGAGGATTTTGTCTTCGTTCAAATGTTCATAACATAATTCCATGAGGACAACAAACGAAAAAATCTTTAATAACCAGCCGCAAGGATAAATTTTGAGGCATCACGAATGTAAAAACCAATTGTTTTAAAAAAACATAATTAGAATTTGATGATCTACGAATTTGTTAATAACCATTTTTGCCCCCACATTTTTTGTTTATTAGTTATATTGCGAAAAAGAACGATATATTAAGCTCCATACTATCTTCTGTCATTTTCCAAAAAAAGGTATTTTAAATAAATATTGCATTACATGAAATGCAATATTTTCGTGTTTTTTGACCTGTTTTAAGTATATCTCAAAATATTTGTGCGCGAAATGTTGTTTTTAAGTGAAATGTACGGTAAACTTGTTTTTATACAATTTATTTATTATGTTTTCATTTATTTTTATATGCATTTGGTATTGACATAACTCCATTAATTTTTTTATTAATATATCATATAAGATTCTAGCCCATTGCGTATATGAAATGCATCGCAGTATACGTGTATAGAATAATAATTAGGTAATTACTTGAAAATAATTGAAGTAATAAAAAATCTCATGTACCCACCGAGATATAAAACAAAGTGAAATATTTAAGATATTGTCTAGCTTTTTTCAATTAATTTGAGAAATTAATATTATTACTTTTTGATAAGCTAGTTTAACTTTCAGAAAACTAAGTTTTTATTTTCTTATGATATAAATAAAACAATAATTGTTAATTAAATAAAACTATAATTTTTATAATTCTTTTTCTCTTATTTTTTTCTGGAAGCAAATGAACACTCCCTTAAAACTTATAGAACTAAATTGATCATAAATGGACACGATTTTGAATTTAAAATTTTCAGGGTTTAGTTAAAAGTTCTAAGTAGCTCTTAGATTTTTATAATAAAATCGTTTTTGCTTATAATGTAGCCTATTTGTTATCTCACGCCAAGCGATTTAAATAACCAAAATAAATGCTATGTTTTTTACTTACTTTTAATTGTACTTTCTTTGATTGTACGATTTAAAGAAAGTACTGTTAATAATGTATTTTACCTGAAAAAAACATTTTCAATACTTTAAAGTTTTAATTAAATGTTTTTTTTTATTTCGGAAACTAATAGTTTTGAATTGATGACACATTATCAAACGAGCTTGTCCAAGAAGCTAATAAAACAATTATCAATATACATAGCTGTTTTCTTTGGCAATCCATTACTGTAAAATATATATTGTATAATTGTTACTTTAAAATATATAGTACATAATACATTTATCGTGTCTCATTCGTGACTTGGTTTTATTTTTCAGAGAAAGTTTGGTGGAAGTCAAAATTTCGTTACATACGTATCTTCAAGACAGTTTATATATACATCTCAGCAACACTAGTAAGTTTATTTTAATATTGTATTACATTCGGGTATTATTTATATGCTTTCAACTATTATTCTAAGCTTTGCCATCAGCTAGAACATAAATCCTTTCCTAGTTACATGTTAAATTCCGTAGTCGATCGTAAAAGTTTGGCTGGTAATTTGTAAAAGGGGGTGATTTTAATGGTTTTACACACGCAAATAGAATATTGAAACTGAAATTAATGATCGTCAAATAAACGTTGAACTTTTCTTACTCTAAATTTGTCAAATTCTGTTCAATGATATGCGTTCGTTTATAAAAGGTATTACCTATCTTTCATGATAAAATGTTGGAACTTTCTCTGCCAGTAAACGAAAATAAAACTTACTTTATAATTTATTTCTCATTTAGAGCACGTTTAAGTTTCTTTTTCTTATATAATAAAGATAATTGTTTATTATAGCAATATTTACCCTAACTTAGCGAATAACTATTTTAGCCTGGACTTAAATTATTTAGTGTACTAGACAAAGTGTTTAGACATTTCAGAAGTATAAAACGATTACATTGCAATTATTAATGATGGAACAGGACACGTATATGTCATAAATTTTGTTTCCCACAAAAGCAGAATGTTTTCGTCCTGTCTTGTTAATTATTTTTGCAACTTACACACCTAACTAATATTACACATAAAATTATTGCGACCACAAATTAATTTAACCAGAATTGTCAAAACTACGCCTTAGGTTTATGTAATGTCTTTTGTAAAATAGTTAATACTTTCCAAATTAGATGATGTCTTATTAAATTGTACATCATTACTATTTCAGGTACAGAATGAGGGAATCAGTATGAAAAGGCTGGAAAATTGACAGGTTTGTCTAATAAAAAATATATAATAAATTCAGTTCTTTATTATTTTTAATATTTCACTAAGTAATGCATACTTTACAATATAAATACTTACATGAAGCTCCGGGCACCAATTTATTTCTGATGAGCGCATGTGAAATTAAAATTTTACCAAGTATACTTTAAGTAACTTGGTAAATGTTTTTAACCACAATATTTTACTTTGCTTGGAATTCTCATTAGTTTTTGTTGTAACCAATTTTTGCATTATGATTGCCGGGCAATTAATTTAAACTTGTTTTTAATCGTCCGTTAAAAAATGACTTGACTTTTATCGTTTTTCTCTTAATAATACCATAAGAATAGTTATATATTTTTTTAATTTACAAAATGAGCAATGCCCCATCCAAATGCAGCCAATATATATGCAATGAAACATTATAAAGCATTTACCTAATATAAAATATCTAAATTGAAATAAAGACCGAAAATTCCATTATTATACGGTACAATGATCAAATATAGTGCAATTGTAACAACAAAATAGATTACTGAAAATAATAATCGTGTTGTGTTTTCATTACATTATAATATAAATATATAATAGCTACTTAATAATTCACACACACGCATATATATATATATATATATATATATATATATATTATATATATAAATATATATATATATATATATATATATATATATATATATATATATATATATATTGTTGTATATATGGATTGGTCTTTTCCGGATGTAAACTTATTCCCTTCGTCCATCCACTTACCCATAACGAATGGCTGTGACACCATATTTGGTAATCATCTTAATGTAAAGTTATATTCATAAATAAAAAAGAAATAACTTTTCTAGAAGTTGAGCTGTTTAACTACAAAAATATTCTCCCACCAATAATTTTTACATTCGGGATATTTCTAAAGCAATTTGCCACGACTCATTAACATAAATAAGCTGATGACTCGTTATAAATTACGTTACTTTCCTAATTTTGTGCCAGTAGTTTTGTCATATTATTAAGCTTCAAATGCCAAGTAATAATTCAATTTTTTAAATACTAGGGAAGTACTAGAAATATTAAAATTCCGTATTGTCAAATGTAGGGCAATAATAATCATGTAAATGAATCGAAGTATTCCCTGAATGGAAATTGAAATAATGTTGCATCTGATCATTTAAATGAAAAGTTAAATTCGAACAAAATGGAACGAAAGAAACACATTTTCTTTGAATACTCCTTAAATTTAAATCAATTTCAATATCGCGTAACTTCATGAATTTTGAAATTGAGTAAGTTTAAATATCTTATTACTTCATACCTTTATAGTGACAATAACAATTATTTTGGGCACATTTATTATTATTTTTTTGTTTTTCATTGAAAACTTAGCTTCGAAATTAAAAAAAAGTAACACAAAAAAGTTTCAAACTTTCTTTTTAATGAATGCTAACAATAACTAATGCCATTATTAAACTTTAACTAAACTGTTAGAAGCAAAAGAGAATATTATTTTTACTCGTCATATTTCCACTTTTGCCACACGATCAGGGCAAATTTGAAAGTAAATTTGAGCAAACTGGAAAATTTTATCAATACACATCGTATCATCTTTGCTTCAAAATCCCTGCTTAGATCTTCTTTTCATATCTTTGAGATAAAATGAATTTAATTTGTTACGTATTGGCCGTATTTTTTCTTACGTCATTTCTTTACGGAGTTGATTTTTTTCATTATTCTGAACGCGAAATATTAAAATTTTGAGTTAAAATTGTTTTTTATTGGAGCTACGAAGGTTTTTTTTTGTCGCTGGGAACTAGATATACTTGAATTGTCGCTAACGCGTTTGAACATCACCATTTTGCTACGTTCCAAGTTTCTTGCGTTCCCGGCACCGTTTCACTTGATCAAATATACAAATTTTCTTGGATGTTAATGGAATTCTGTTGAAAAGCTCTTTCCATACGATTGATTTATGTGAACTTGACAATATAAAGACGATATTTTGTCCACTTCTTTATTTCCGACTAAACCCCATACAAATTCACTCTATCTACTCTGCACTAATGTCTTATTCACGCAATCAATAGATCCATCGATGAAAGCTTTTGATTGGGTTTGAAACGAGTGTCATAGTTTCGCTAAATCAAAATATATGTACTACGCGGAAGTTTCCAAACGCGAGAACTGATCCTATTCCCCTCGTTCAATACGTTCAAGCCCCCTTTCTATGTTACCCATTCATTGGTTAATTGGCTATCAAGTGGCGTAATTGAATTTTGGGCATAGATGAGAGATTCGGAGGTGCAGTTTCAAACTATTTTGCTCAATTTTGTTACCATTAAGCTTTCTGGGTTGCCTTCACTATGACAGTCAATTTAAAGTGATAATCAGTCGAAATTTCGAATATTACTTCAATTTACTTATTACACGAAAAGCTACTGCTCTCAGAAAAATAAAACTTTAAGAACTACCAGAAAACGCATTATCAAAATTCATCTCACAAACAAAATCAGCTAATGATTCAATAAATATAGACATGATGTTTTCTTTCATAATTTTCATTATGGTTATGTTATATCGTATAGAAAAAACTAAAATTAAAAGAAATCGGTTAAACATTTTTTGTTTTTTATAAATATTTCTTTCTTCTTGCTTTATATTATCAGAATAATGAGCGAAATTACTCTGCACTCGGCTTTTTTTTCACGTCAATGTTTACTTAGAGACGGTGATATAGAAAATAAATGATTTCCGGACCTCTTACAAGAAGGAACTTAACGATAAAAAAATCCTGCAAAATCGGAGCCGGTACCGAAGAAATTAATGTTCCTCATTTGTGGCAGTTTGATTTGACGAATTTCTTATATGATGAAGAAGTATCAAGACAGTATATATCAAATATAAATGAGGACGAAAATCAGGTATGTAAGCCTTTATTATTCAAATTATATTCAGATAGTATAGTTGTGTTTTAGGTATTTAGTTAATCTTATTTACTTATGTACGAGTACATACCTAATTTATATGTAAAGTACATATATCTATACCTACATATTATATGTATTATTGAATAAAATTATCTTGCCAGAGGACTTTTCCCTCGTTCACAAAATAACTCATAAATGCACTTCTTATTTGCTTTGCCGTTCTGTGAGCATCTCCTTGACGAGTATTTTGTAATGGTTCAAGCGTTGATCTTATTGTGGTAAGTCCCGACGACGTCGCACCCTCTTCAAAGTTTTATCTGTCGAAAGAATCTAACGGAGCATATGAAGTAAACGACGTTATCATCAAATAATTATGCAAAACACAAGTTATTCTTACGATTGATTCCAAATTTTCAGGTGACATTAATTTGTGTTCTGTAAATTCTAAACCTCGCTGCTAGTATGCCAAATGAATTTTCAATTATGCGGCGTGCTCGTGATTGATAATTATAAATCTACTTCGCTCTACTCTCCAAGTTATTTTGCCGAAATTATTTCATTATATCTTTTCTTAGTGTTTTCTTCTTAAGTTGCGTCGTCAGCTACAAAAACATACGGAAGTGTTCGTGAACTATTACTCAATTTCTCTTCTTTAGAAATGATTCAATTCATTGTTTTCCAGCTCTTCGAGAAATTTCGTATTCAGTGACACTTCTCCATCAGATACTCAACCATTTGTACCAAAATCAAATAATAAGAATCTGTGTTTTGCATCAACAATTGTCAAGAGAACCATAATATGTCTATTTTTATATTGTAATAAAATGAACCACTGTAAGGCGGAGAAACTATTTCAACGTGTTTGTCGTCAATGGCACCTAATCAGTGAGGAAAGTTAGATAGCTCCTGAAATTCCCTTGCTATTGTTATCCATTCATCTTCTGTTTGTGGTAACTGAAACAAAATATGTAGGTCCATGATTACTGTTTGTATATACATTCAACTATTTCTTTTTTACAGGAATAGTCATCATCGCAATACGACGAGTCAGGTCAAGAAATATCAAATAGTTGTGATATCGAAGAGACACACCCAACACCAAGTCGTCCTGATATCGAAAGACACGCACCTACACTAAGTCGTTCTGATATCGAAGGAGACACACCAACACCAAGCCGTTCTGATATTGAAAGAAACACACCAAGACGACTTGATCGTTCAAAATCGACACCGTACATATGAAGAGGTACTTCAAAGTGTGAATGAACATTTTAAATGTTCTAGGATTCCAGAAAATCGTTTAGATCTATATGGAAAAAATATAGGCATGAATTTGCAAGAGTTGTCACAACAACAAAAAAGTTATTGCGGAAAAAATGATTAATGAGACATTATTCTTAGCTGAAATGGGTCAATCATATGCTGTGAAAAACTGCAACTTTATTAACACTACCTTTTCCACTCGGCCACACATTCAAACTTCATTTAATCAGCCACGTGCTCAAACCTTTTCCACTTAGCCATACATTCAAACTTCATCCAATCAATCACATGTTCAAACCTTTTCCACTCAGCTACACAATATAATATCAAATACCTCACCATTCTCCACTTCACTCTCCATCAAATTCACAATTTTTGGACGTGATAGCTGCTTCTTTTATAAATAGTTTTAGGGATAATATTTGAATGTTGACGTCCATTGTTACCTAGTTGATTATTTGCTAAAGATTTTATGAATAAAAACTTTAAGATTAAAACTGTGTTTTCAATGTTTCATGGTTTTGTGTTTGCATGCATTTGTAAAGTTAAGTTTTGTACATAGCATTGGTTGTTCGGTTTTTCTAATTTTGCATCTGTCACTACTCATAATAAGAGAGTAGGATAGAGATATGAAGTGTTGACAATGGCAAATTCAAAGTTACAAAAATCGAGCAATACAACATATTAAGTAGGTAATTGTCTAGTTAACTTGAATAAATTATATTACAGATAATACTTACCCTTACGTAATCTTTCTGTAGAATTTTGTGCAAAGCAAAACAGATTTCAGGAATAATTTGACTGAGAGCCTACGGTAATATTATCGTAGAAAACTTCATGCATTCGTAGAAGTGACCTGTAGCTAAAAACCTCAATTCTGCAGACAATCTCTTATGAGGACTTATTATTAATTCCTATATGTGCATAGTGCACGCGTAAATTATTTTGGAGGCGTTCAATTTCTCGCTTTACACCTTGGTTCCACTCTTTCCTTCTCCGTTTTATTATACTCAGGGTTTACATAAATTTTAAATTACATTTATTAATAAGTATACTTCACGTTCTTAGGTCAACGAGATGGAAGTGACATCATGTGTTAGTGCTCTACATCTACCCTGTAGATCCGAATTTGTTTGAAATAAGGCGACAAATTCGGTTCTAGAGAGGTTTGTGTGGTGCATGCAACGCGACGATCTATTGAAGATGACCGGAAGAAATCAAGACACTGAACTTTACCAGAATTGAGTCGACACTGTTAATTATTGTCTTTTTGCATGTATGCAGCATATATTTATACATATATACATTGTGTATATGTATGTTTATATTTATATTTATTTATTTATTTATTAACTTGGCTGTACTTATGAAAATGTATATAAAGCTGTTTTATTACCGTAAAAGCAATCTGTGCCAGCTATCCAAAGAAAAATCAATCTTAACAAATGGTGATGTAGTAGGGGTCGTAGGTATATTACGAAATAAATGAAAATTAATAATTATTATAATTTTAATAATAATGACAATGAAGATATAATGTTCGACTTGACACAAGGATGGCAATAAGACAAAGATAAAGGGTAAGAAGAACAGGGTAAACAGACGAGGTGATTATAAATAGAATCGGGTGAGGTGTAAATTATTTTTGAATACATAAACTGACGAGGAAATTTTTCCATCGGGATTAAGTTTTTCCGTTATGTTTTAGTGCTCCGAAATTTAATGGCGAAAACCAAAATTAGTATTCGTAAAAGAAGATGCTGAATTCGGTAATGGCCACATAGCGAAAACAAACAGAGATGTGAATTGGAAAGCAAAAATAAGGGCCATTGTGTGGATCATTTAAGATTTGAAAAATTAGGGAAAACATTTGACCGAGATAGTAATTTCTGCCCATTTTAAACGCGAGCTAAACTTGGAAACAATATCATAGAGACATAAAATATACATACATTTTCGGAGCTGTTTCGGATTTTGCAGTAAAATTTCATTAAATCTTATATAGTGCACATCGCCGTAATGGAATAATGCTAGTAAGACTGTTGAACACAGAGAGCTTTATATTTAAAGTACATATAATTTTAAGGACGTTTTAGGACTTAAATTCTACTGACCATTCAATACCTATTGTCGATAAAGATAAACAATTCGATCGATTGTCGATAAAGATATGGATCAATGAATGGAACCGGGTATTTACAGTTGTAAGTAAAGAGATAACAGAAAATTTTAAGGATAACTGTGGTAAATTCTGCACTAGGAAAGGGTCTTTTACGTAGTTGGATTATCTAAAAGATTCACATGTTGGATCGATTACAGTGATTTTTTTATTTGAAGGAAGACTTCAAATATCGAGATAGCAGTTAAAATAAGATTAGTCAGTACGTGTGCAAATTTGGCCAATCATTTGCATACGGATGGTATGACACTCGATGAGGTACGTGAAATATAATTAAGCTCTCGTTAATGCAATAAAAAATGTTGTTTTGCTACATATTAATTAAAATCTTCTAAAGCGTCTACTTACAAAGTTTCCTAAAATTAAGTCTAAAACTTTAAAAAAGGGCTATTGCTGACGGGCGGATAAATGGACATGACAAAACTGCAAAGATCTCTGATGTCACTGCAAAACGTTTAAAATAGGAGCTACTAAAGCATGCCGCATTTTAGAATACTAACTAAAGAACAGCTACCGGTGAAAAATTACTAATAATTTAAATAGCGAATTTCATGTTAGTTAGACACAAATTTATAAACAAGATGGTCGCTGAATTTTTTTTTGCATATTTCTTGATTTCGGTTGTTCAGATGATTTAATGTTAATAAACTTTTGTTTCCCCCAGATATAAGCAATGGTTAATTTAAAAATCCTTGTAACCATTGGATAGCAATCATGGCATCATCCAAATTATTAGATCTACATTATAGAATCTTTTTTTCAAAATATATTAGAAATCTAAAGGATATAACATGGAGCAGCGAGTTAACGTAAAATTAAGAAAAAATAAACAAGAAAATTATGTATACAAAAAATATTTAAAAGTTACAATAATTCTGTATATACTCATAGAATTACTTCCAAATTGACTGTTAACTACGCAAATGCATATTTTACCGGAGCGTAAAAGAACACGCTAGATGCGGTGTACAAATATTAATCTTTAAGAAGTTATTCAATGATTTATATAAATCAATTTGTGATGGGTGGATTTAAAAAAATAATAGTCAATCACAGGATAATTCCTCTCCATGAGCTTACAAGTAAAATATTTATATGGCTCATGTCATTTACCATTATAATGTCTATGTATTCATGTCATTTACCATTATAATGTCAAGTCACCATTAGTCGAACATGCTATTAGTGAAGAATTTTGTCGTTTTCTGAGGGCTTTGCTTTTGCGGGCCTCGTAGTTTCAGCGTCTCCATTATCGTTAGTTTGTATATTATTTGCATTAATTAATAAAGTATTATATTTATTACTCTGCAAATATATGTAATAGGGTAGTATTACTTATGTAAACAAATTCGAAAGTGGAATCAAGTAGAAAGTTTCTAATTTATTTATTAATTTTCATGTAATAGTTTCCGTAGGAAGATAAATTATTTTTTTCCTGCCTCTATAGCGAGATGGAGTTTGAAGGTATGCGCTGCGAAGTTGTCTACTTATACAGGCAGGGGCTAAATACAGTCATCAATAGCAATTATAATTCACAATTAAATGAAACTACGTGATATAGTATTGTTTCTACTTTCTTCAAGTTTCTACTTTCTCCTAGGTTTCGTTGTATTGCAACGTCTTCAGGTGGGCTACTAGCAAAGAAAAAGAAGCTTCTTTTTCTACATATTCAATAAGCAATTATAATTTTAAAAATACACTCTAGATGTCCAACGAAAGGTGATCATGTAAGGATTTCTAAAATAAGAAAACGTGTTTTTTATTGCCTTCAGTCTATACATAGCACCAAAAGTACTATGATAAGAATTTAAAAAACTGAATATATATTTTGGTACCCAGATTATGGGGAAATCAGCAACAAACGCCGCCCTTAAGTTATTTTTGAAAAGTTGATTCTTACTCTTGTCTCTTGACTTGATTCTTATTCTTACTCTTGTTGATTCTTATTGAAGTCTTTTACTCTTGTTATTAAACATATTCTACTTTTTTTACCCTGCTAATGTCTGTAATTGGTTAGTGCTACTTAAGTACATATTACGCAGGTAACACTGAAAGTTTTTATAATATCAAAAGAGGAACCAACTAGCATATTTCCAATTTAATTATTTTTCAAAATAGATTCCTTAGGATTCTACATATTTTCATTGGACAATCACCAAGAGAAGTAGTCGGTCCACTCTTCCTTGGACCTCTCTTCTACGACCTTTTCGAAGGCAGTCACTGCATCTTCTGCGTCCGGGAATCAAATTCCTCACATTACTTTTTTTTATTTTTGGGAATCAATAGAAATTGCATGGTATGAGGTCGGAGTTGTATCGCAAATCACCCACAATTTTCACACATGGTATAGTCAATTATTCGGTCATTCATCTGGTTGAGTGTGCGGAGACCCTATCGTAAATGATAATGATGCTGTTGCGAGGGTTTCGAGCAAACTATTGCTGGTATACAAGTTTGCGGCAAATATTATGTTATTTTCCACAACAAACATTACTTAATAATGTGCCCGCCCAAACAACGAGGTGACCATATTTTCCCACGCTTCGTCCTTCGTATTTGTGAGTAACTCTTCAGAAGGAAACAATCTCTACGTAGGACACTTCTTAGTGTGGAATTCGTAAACGTATATCCAGGTGGCATCAATCGTAACGATATCGAATACAACATTTTAATGACTTTCGTTGAATCCTTCTAAAATTTCATGACACTAATCAACGCGACGGTGTTGCTGAGTGACAAAGCACAAAACTTCTTAACACTTCAATGCTGTATCTATCATCGTTTTAATGCTATAAATACCAATATTTAAACTCATCTAGAATTTTCATACTTGACTTATATCAGTATCTAAGCTTACCTAAAGTTTACATTGGTATGAATCAAATATATATATATATATATATATATATATATATATGTATATATATATATATATATATATATATATATATATATATATAATATGATCCTTTGTACCTCAGCGGATTGACAGAGTTCGATATTTAAATTTTTAAAAAAATTTTATAGCCATTATCAAAAACGGCCACATTCAAGAATTTTGAGTGATATCTTATACATAGATTTTGACATTAACATTAACAATTAATTAAAATCTAACAGGATAACAAGAAAATGCCTTTTTGCAGAAAAATAGATTTATCATCACATCATAAAAAAGTAAATAGCTAAATTATTAAAGCAACTTATATATTTATATTTTGAGATAAGATTTTCTAATTGTATAGATGTTTATCGTAAATCTAAAAAGATAAAATCATAAACAGAATGCAAGGTTACCACATACTTACACTTCTTTTTAACTTATTAAAAAATCCTCATAGCCCAACTTATCTTAGGGGTAAATTTAAAGATTTGTCTGCTCACGGCCTTTGGCTGCGATCTGAAAGTTCACACACCCTACTTATTCCTAAACATACCTCTACCACTTACGAAAAATCCTTCACTGTCCAAGCAGCAAAAATTTGGAATCACCTGGATCCTGACATCAGGAAAATCACGTCTCTAAATATTTTCAAAGATCGAGTGAAAAAGTCCTGCATCTCCTGAAACCTTTTCCTTTGTGTTCTTGCCTTTTCCTGTCTTTCCCATCCCAAATCATGTCAATATTTTGTTTTCTTTTTTAATTTACTTTTGTATTTTTTTTGTCTAATGTGCTATGAAGAATTTTCATTGTAAAATCTCTTACAGTCTACCAACTAAATTTCAATACAAATTGTTATGGTTGACTGTAAGAGATTGCTCATGTAGCAATAAGTCCGCCATATGTACTGTACATAAAAGTTAATAATAAATAAGGTTTTATCAAATTCACTTAGCTCTAAAATGAAAATATTAACTTATTTTGACTATTTGTTTTAAACAATCATAAAACAGTTATCTATAATCTACATACAGATATAATCCAATATATGTTTAAAGTATACAGGGCGATCGAGGTTATATGAAACAACAGACAACTTTGATGATCAAGAAGGAGAAGACAATTAGCAAGGAGGCGCAAAGAAAATCATTTAATTTCATAAAAATTTTGTGTCTGCTCTGTATAATCTTATATGTATGTATCCCATTGCAACATTGATAATTATTAGAATAAAAAGGAATACATGAGTACTTTAATTTTTTTTTACCAATATTTTACCTTTATTTATCTAAGAAATGAATTAAACTTAAAATTGTTTCTCTCGTTTTGATTTATATATTTAATTTATCTTTTAAAAACTATCAATTGCGAGCATGATCTAGAGAAGAAAATCGTCGACCGTGTAGATGTATACATCTAAAGGATGGTATATATATTTACTAATTTTGAAATACATATATGAATAATTATTTTAAGTGATAAATTATTTCAACCGTATGAAAAAAGTACATAACTGAAAACGGAATTTACTATTTACGTGTTATGTAATATTTCAATGTTCTTTCCGAACGAATACGTAGTTTTTCTCTACCAATCTTTTTTTAATAACTTGCTCCGCTTTTCGTTTCATCATGAAGTATATACATGTTTCTTAATAGTTTCTTCACTTTTCTTTATAGTTATACGAATATAAAAAGGATCATTCCTTATTATCGGTTTTCTTTGCTAATATAAATGTTGTTTGAAATTCATTTCGTGTAAAAAATCAACGGTAAATGTATAATAACTTTTTACATAATATACTTATGAACGTGAAAACGCTTATTTGCTATTTTAGAAATATTTCAACACTAACGTCATAGACAAATAGCAACAAAGAATTAAAAGTTCCACAGTGATTATTTCGACCTAAGTTAGGAATATTTGGGAAATTGAATTTAGATTAAAATAAATTAAAATAACTAAAATAAAAAAAACAATTCAACAAAGTAATTACTTTCTGATCTATATGGGACGATAATACGTATCCCGGCAATTATTTATAAATATTTCTAAACGATATAATGGATCCTACACAAAAGTCAAATATTTCAAGTAAGACTTCAGTATTTCAATAGCTTATATATGTTTATATACACGTAATGTTTTATTTATTGCCACATAAAAATACCTCATATTTAAATAAATACTTCTATAGTATAGAAATATTTAGAACAATATAATATAGAGAAATATAATAGAGAACAAATAACAATATAATAAAGTGGAACGATAACCCTTCAAGGTAATTATTTAATTAGTTTGAAGTTAAAACAATTCAAGAGGAAACTAGAAAAATAAATTAAATCATAGTTTTCTCTTTGTTTATATGTAATATGGCATACTACTGAAATATTTAATGTAGTTAAGATCCAAACCAACTCATGATAGTTTTTCACTTACTATTGAAACATAGATGGCGTTCATAATCCATATGTAAGTCGTTTTTTAATCTTTATCATATAAATTATATAAGATAACGGTTATATTTTTTGAATAAATAGGTAATAATATGTAATTTTGAGAATGGTATTTTATATCGAAACAAGTTATCCAAACGAATGGATTAAATTTGCAAATAAGCTATATGTTAAACTTGGGATATTGATAGTATATCGCTAAATGGCCAATCTGTATTTCGTACTTGAATTCCTAAACTATAATTTCATGTATGAAACATAAAACGTTAAAAACAGTTCATTTTTCATAAGTCACTTATGTATCTAATAACACTATTAATCGATTGTAATTAAAATTAATGAGAAAACGAATTAAATAACTAACAGATTTGCCATTTTGGCACAAAATAAGTTTTATAGTACTTTTGACCTGTACTTGAGTGTACAATAATAAAAAATAATCTTTCAAGGACGAGTAAAACTCGCATTACGAGGGTTCCATACACGTTTCGGCACTTATAAACATTTAAGGGTACAGAGTATTTCTGTTAAACAAAAAAATAAAATATTTTTATTAAATATTTAAATAATATTATTTCTACAATGTAAATATATAAATATATCGCTTAACACATTTTTCATATATCTAATATAAATAAATATATTTTCTAAATAAAAAGGTATTTTTGTAGTTGATTTAAATCATTTGTACGTAGTTTTTAAGAACTTTTGAAAGAGCCAACTACAACCCTGGGTTGATCAACTATTAGCTACTCGTAAACTAGTAGATCCTTTTTAGCTGTAACAATATTTCTTTAAATTTAATTATAAGTATATTACCATTATGAACAAGTTTCTGATATTCAAAAATGGTGGTTAGCCAATAGGGGATGGAACCACGTAACTCTAACAAAAGTTACCACCTTAAAGCTTAATATTTCGTAGACGGATCCATATATCGAAGAAATGTTGGTGAAAATGTTTTTGAAAGACATTCAACGATACTGTATACAATGAGGTATGCGAGAAAAATTAATGAAAGGTTGTGATATACAGATCGACAGAGAGGCAAATAGAGGGACAAAGTGAAAATAAAATTGTTTCTTGTTTAGCGTAATAAAGGACAATAACGCGAAATAAAAATGAAAATTTCTTTATTTACCTTTATACTAAACTAGTAGAGTAATACAGTTTTAGTTAGAGTTACAAAAATATTTTGACAGAAATATTCAAATTCAGTGCATAATACAGAAAAATAGACGATAATGTATGTGACGGAATATAAGGAGCTAGACGAAACAAGATAGAAAAAGAATGAATGTTAGTGCAAAAGAGAGTTCAATGTGATGATGACGACACAAAACATCAATCAGTGCTCTATATACCTACATATTATCTGAAAACTACATATACAGAACATTGTATATTTAAGTTTAAAAAAATCTATACATTCTGTAGGATACACAAAGAAATAATACTGTGGTTTAAGTTTTTCTTAGTGGAATATTTTATTATTTTTATCCGACTGAGGGGAAGCCTAAAAGAAGGTAATGTTTTTGACCACTGATATATATATATATATATATATATATATATAAATACATATATATATATATATATATATATATATATATATATATATATATATATATATATATATACACGAGCAACATTGGCTAAACAAGGACTAGAAAAAAGTGAAAATGGCAAGTTTTAGATACTGTATTTTAGTGGAGAAATTAAACTTTTTGAAATATTTCGAAAGTGATATCACATAATAGAGTTCAAACATATATATCCGATTATGTGTGTATACAATTTTGGCTAACATCTTAACCAGTATAGTTTTCACAACAACGAATTTTGAGTTAATAAACGGTCAGTACAGGTACAAAATTTTGATCTTTTCCATTTCTGCTTTAACATGAACCTATGTTAATTTCGTATTAAGTAAATTAAGTTTTTCAGTAAAGAAAAATGCTAGTCACGCACTATTTTTATGATATTAATATGAAACATTTTAGACGTATATAAGTCAAGTGTCAGCCTTAGGATGAGATTCGCTTACGATACGTGGCCCCACAAATAAATCATTTAGACTATGGAGCAAATCGGGTAGAATCGTGATAAAATTCCTTACCGAGTAAGGCAAAACCACTCAAACAATAATGAATCAGGAAAAAACGGTTACGGAGATTAATTCAACAGTAAAAAATACTTAAAAATAACATGCCCTTATCAAATGTGGCAGTCAATTGAAGACGCACGCTCAGGACAGTTGTCGAAAAACGAAATATTCTACCGCTATTTTGGAATAAGTTATGATTGAAGATGAGACTTAAGTTCATAACTTTGAACATGAGTTCAAGTAGGAGTCGAAGCAATCACAGATAATCCACCAGTAAAGAAGTTCAAGGTATTGGAAACGGTCGGAGAGTTTATGGTTAAGATGTTTTGGATATCAGAATGAAGTTTGATAATCGAGTTTATTGATATCAATTTCATTAGTCGGGTACGAAAAGTTACTTTATCCGAAAAGTATTACGCAAAGTTATTATAGGAAATCTCTAATAACAACGTGTGATACTTTAAGAAGAAGCCATAAAAAGGCAAGAACAGTTTACAAAGGTATATTGCTTTTGCAAGTCAATGCACTGGTTCCCAACAACAATGGTGCGATGGATTCTTTACTTAGGTGAGATTTTGTATGTCTGGTTCACCCAACCTACAACCTGAACTTGGTCTACAGTAACTACTATTTGTACCCAAATTTGAAAACCCACCAATTTTGATTCATTATGAGGGTAAAGCGAAAAAAATATTTGTAACGGATGTTTTGCAAAAAAAAAATATTTTTGTGCAGAAATTAATTTCAAGATCTAATAAAAGTAATTCAGTTCAAATAAAATTATGTTGATAAGGAAAAATAGTTTTTTTTGTTTTATTTAAATTACATCCATTTCATTCCACGCACTTTTGGATCTCCACACCCTCGTCACACAGGAGTAATTTATTTTGATTATAAAGAATCAAGTGTTTTACAGTTTTTGTAAATTATGTGGTTAACGACAATTCGTAAATTAAAATAATTATTATTAATCTTCTAGATCGTAACTCTGAGCCGCTAATTTCGAAAATACAGTGTAAACTCTTTTTAACCACCTCTTGTAACGAAAAATCCTCAATAGTATAAATACGCTCGAGATTCGTTGGTTTACGTTATTAGCCATACATTAAAACACTCTCTATAACATAATGGTCGTCCTCTATAACGGTTGTTCCGTTTACGTCTTTATTAAAAACAATAACACAAGGAAACAGTCTATATTTAGAGATACGTGTTATTTTAGTTTGATTAAGGCATCAATATAAAATGTGCATACATTATCGGATTCATTTTCTAAGAAAAATATCTGTGTTCTATCTCTTGTTATTTGCCATTATTATCTTAATGGACAGAAATGCAATGTGATAAGTTTAAGCTGATATACCAAACACACTTCCTACTATCAGTGCAAAGTGCAAACATGGTTAGCAAGAGAAACATTTTTTTGGTTTACGAAAAGATTTCTTTGATTCGTGCCATTCAAAAGTGTGAAAAAGTGAAAAGAAAGCAAAGCATTTTAGTTTCAGTCCATCTACTGTGACTTCTACCTGCAAAAATAAAAAAAAATATTTGAAATTTTTTTCAAGCAATTCCGACGTGGTTCAAAAGACATTGCAAAAACAAGATGCTTGTTTCTAGGTCACTTACAAAAGTTCGAGCTGAGAAATTTCTTAAGCAACTTGGCATTACTGAATTTAAAACTTTACTAAATTAACTGCCGAAGATTAACACAATATTAAGTTTCACATCATTAGAAGCGTAACAATATTACATATGAAAAAATGAGTGGAGAAGCACGAGATGTTGATATGGGTTTGATTAGCGATTGGAATAATAAAGTGAGGCAACAATTGACCGATAAATACGCTCCAATTGATATTTCTAATGCTAGAGAGACCGGCATTATTTACAAACAACACCGGATAAAACTTCAACATTTAAAGGAGAAAAATGTGTGGGAGGTAAACTGTCTAAAGGATGTATCACCGAGCACTAATATAAATGGAAAAGAAAAAAGGAAGCTAAAATAGACAAATAAAAAAATCCACGATATTTCAAGAACATAAAATGGTTACCAGTTAAATACGGAGTTAACAAATTTGCTTTAATGACATCGCAACTGTTTGAAGAGGAGATACGAAATGCATATGGAGAATTAAATGGACGAAAAGTAGTATTTTTCATAGACAATTTTCCTTCTCGTCCTTTCATATCTAACTTTAGAATCATTGAGTTAGCTTATTTTCCAGCTAGTGTTTTACAACCGATGGATCAGAGTGCGATTAAGAGTCAAAAGATCACTTTAGAAAGTTAATGGAATTGATTGAGTCAGATTGTAGGACCTATATTAACATACTACACGCAGTGAATTTCTTGTCAAAGTCTCGGAAAGAGGTTACAGCAACAATGTTAAAAAATTATTTTCGTCAAATAGAACTGTGTAATCGTTCTGGCAGTATTGAAGCTGAAATAGAACAAGATTTTGAAAGGGAAGATGACTTAAGACTAAGAATACAGACTAAATACCCCACACTCCTTTACTATTGTACCAACTTAAATTTAACTCAAGTGGGTCTATAATTCTGGTAATTCCACAAAATATTTCCGATACGAAACTTTTTTCGGAATATATCACATTATGGATACCTCTAAACCTGTTTATGGATACCTACTACCTGGCTAAATATAGAAATTGGCTTTGAAATTGACCATTGTGAGTTTGCTTTAAACAACTCAACGATAATTTACAAACCATATGAATACTATGTTAACTTCATACACATTTACCGGTATATACATAAACACAAGAAACTAACTTACCTCGGAGCTCCAACCCAGCTGAACTCGAACTATTCTTTCGCGGGCGGGCCGCTCACCCATTCGTAGCTACGGCATCTGAACACACACCTTTCCTTACAAAGGTGGCCGGATCCACAACGTCTCCTCACCGAATTCATAACGAGCAAGATTAATGATGTCGCGGGACGCGCGGCTCCGCTCAGAGACATCATACTCGGGGCACAGATGCCGCCGTACAAAGGATAATAATCCTGATCGCACACATGTATTGTGTCGGGGGACTGGCGTGAAATTATGAAAATGTTACCCAGCCGCCTGTGGCTGAGCTTAAAAGAAGTGGAACTGAGGATCAGATCGAAGGTCGTGTGGAATTATTAATACTTTATTTCCACGATGTAAGAATTGCATAGGGAGAAGTTATTTTAAAACCTACATGCTTACTCGCCGTTGCAAAATTTATTAAAAGATTAGGAAATATTCGGAGATTAAGTAAATCTTTGTGAAAATGCTTACCCTCTATTGAAAATATTAATATCATATATATTCTTCCCTAGTTCACATCATTAGGAAAACGTAGAAATCCAGCCACATCTAATTGATTAAGATGGAAGAAGATTTCACGCACTTTGTAATATGGTTTGCTTGAAATAATCACATATATTAAAAAATGAATTATTCCCATATAGATTAAAGAGGTGCTTTTTGTGATTAAATTTTATGATAGAAACTAAATATATTCATAAGTTAAGAAAGTTTAACGGTTCCACTTTGATGACGATATTCAAAAATACCTATGATTATTACTAAAATTTAAAATATTAAAACGGATCTCAACTCAAATTTTAATTAAATATTTAAGTTGTAAAATTATTTATTTCACTTTTCATGTTTAAATGTGCATATACGATGGACTTAATGCTACAAGAAGAAACAAGAAGTCCTTCCTATCAACTATAAAATAAAAGAAATTAAATATTCCATTCCAAGACAAATTACAAAACCTTGTAATTATCACATAACTGAAAATAACTTCTTGAATAAAATAAAATAATGTACACGGTATGGAAAAAAATTACAAAAAATTACATAAATTTAAAATGCTAGTAGGAGAAGGAAGACAGAGAGATATGAAAAAAATAAATAACAACAGCAGAAAAGAGACTCGGAAAAATACGGTTTCCAATGAAATTCATAACTCGACGGTGTAAACACAGAAAGAATATTAATGAAAGAAGAAAAATTATATAAGAAAGAGGAGCACGTATAGGTTTATGAACGAAAAATTGCGTCGCTCACGATTCATCATTCAATTGAGTAGTGGTCGAAATTCAGTATAGTCGTTCACTACTCAAGTAAATCGTGATTTAAACTCAGAAAATTATGTTAATTAAGAAAAAATTTGTACTTATTATAATTCGATTAACTAACAGACTCCTTAATATTGAGACAAGAAGGGAAACATTCATAGACTTAGTATAATTTATAAATTTGTAGATTATATGAATACAAATAATAATTGTAACGGAGGCTTCTAACGGCAAAATTAACGAAAATTTAAAAAACGGAACGGAGAAAATACACCTGCTACCAAATCATTCCACTTAGAACAGATAGATGTTTTGAGGGCAATAATGTAAGATAAACAATTATGAAAAATTGGAAAATTTTATTGAAACTGATAAAATATGGTAATATGCAAAGTTAAATCCTTTATTAAAGTATTTAAGTGGAGAAATGATTTCAAATTTGAAATTACGAGGAAATTGGGAATATGATACTTTCAATAATTTTAGATAAAAATAATAAGATGGAGAGTGAACGAAAGCCTTTACACTGAGTGCGAATTTTAAGAATGGGTTTGTATATGCCCTTTTCCAATAGTATAACAGTTATAACCTATAACATGAATTAGGGTTATCAAAGCCTCAATATTATTATGATTTCACAAATGGAATACATAAATTTGTCATTGCTGCTCATAACAGAACGGGACAAGTTTATCAGTAAAATAACGAACACTGTTGTCAATGTTTTAGTGATATATATATACATATATATATATATATATATATATATATATGTGTATATATATATATATATATATATATATATGTATATATATATATATATATATATATATATATATATATATATATATATATCACGTGCTAATCAATATAGCGAGCGTCCACAATCAAAGATCGATTGGTTTTAATTTACGCATTAAAGCGTTTTATAGTCTAGCTTGAGACTAAGCAACTTAAGTTACAAAAGAATAAGGTCGAATTAGGAAAATCTAGAACAAAGATTTGATTTGAAAAGAAAAATAAAGAATTTAAAGGTTCCATAATTGAATACATTACTTACATTAAGAAAGGGGAACGATGGTATGGTATTGAATTAAGTTAGTTTTATTGAAAATTTGTCAAAGGTCTTTCACTCTAGAATCATCCTTACAAAGGTTTGCAATAAATTTACCTGTATACTATTTACTGTGGAAAAATAAATTGGCATATATAAGACTTTCCATATACGTAAAACACAATGTCCATGTCTGTTTTTTTGTCAGTTAGCTTATAAATTGAATTTTATTATATTGATTTTGATGTTTTCTGTGTCACAGAGAGCATTTATCCAGGAAGGATTAAGGGGTTTTATGTATAAAATATTACTGTAGAATTATGTTAATATTCTTGAGGCATACCCTCGAATGCGAATAGGCGTTAAACGTTCTGCACGAGGCGAAGACTCATTGTGAGCAATTTACTACTCAATTATGAACATGAAACAATATCACTAATTATGCAATAACCTGAAATTACACAGATTATAAACTAATTAACCGAAGGCAAAATCATTCTAATTAATATAAATGGAAAAACATTTCCTTTTTTGCATTGCGACGGTGACCGCGATACTTTCCGGAAAAATGATTTTGGATGGTCAATAGTGAACTTAATGAATATTACAATTTCAAAAAGCTAGTTTATTATAATTTTATATTTAACGGTTTCAGTAATCAAAGATTGAGGACTAAATTGAACTATTTCCATCTATTAAATCTAGAGATTAACTCTAGCTTTCATTTTATTTTAATTTTTCACAAATAAATGGTAAATCTATCCAGTTATTTAATATTTTGAAAGTGTAAAAAATATTCAAATGTTTTGTAATCTGTCCTCACGTTTTGTAATTAAAAAATGCACATGTTTCAGCGTTTAATGATGGAATGGCAATACGAATGTTCTCTTAAAGATGGAATGGCAATACGAATGTTCTCTTAAAGATCTTGGACAGTAAAAAAGCAGAAATAATAATAATACCTAATTTTCATGCACAGTAATAAAAAAATTTTAAAAAATATTTAAAAAATCACATTGCCAAAGCTATTAGGCCTAGGATAATAAAATGTATTGTTTCGTATATGTAATAACCCCTTCTGTCACCGATATTTCGTTGGTCCAATTCTTACCGGACACCTGTATATTTTCAGAAAATCCAAATTCAGAAAGTCCGTATTAGCATTTGGGACTGGAGCGTAAAATAAAGGTAATTGTATATCACTTTCTATTCAGCTACCCTTAGCTGAAAAAAATACATTGAGCTGAATATATTCTAGTATGTAGATGATTATTGTACCTTATTACATGATAAATGAGATTCAATACTTACAATTGAAGATAGTTGAGTTTCTAATGATATTATTACAGCAAATAAGTTTAAAAATGTCTAAATTAAAACAATCGAAATTTAAATAAGTCGTCTATGCTGGTAAATACTGGGGTTTGCAGATAATGATTATTGCACTTTAATGACAAACCATGAAATGTTACATACTTTTTAAATGCACTCTTTTACCACTATTTTTTTAATTACAAAAAGTGAGTCTAAGCCACGTCAGGCTTGAGTGTTTCTGTAATTTGGCATGAAACAAATTCTTTTTACTGCTGGATTGTGTATAAAAAACCGGTCGGGCGGTACAGTTGAAACAAAATTGATTCCACGTATTTTGAATAATAGACACGTCGTAAAATAATACTGGAAAATTTATTAAATGACACCTATACGTACAATTTAAATTAGTAAAAAAGCTATTTCTTAGAACAGTTAAAAAGACATTTTTGTGACAAAATGTACCTAGAAAAAGTTTTTTTCTAAATAAACGTAAAATATGAAATTAAAAGCAATTTATAGAAATAGTAATAAATTAAATGTGCATCGCCGTTTTATTTTATGTTTCGTAATAAACCTTTTTTCTATTTTTAATTTTTTTAATTATATGAATTTTCTTAATTATGATATACGAAAAAATAAAAATAATGAAATCATGGAAAATTCACATTATGCTTATTGGGATCAATAAAATTTATGATAAATATAACATAGTTTATTTAATACAATATTATGAGTCCTTCTATGAAACAACAGAAGTAATATTTTCCGTTTATAATTATGACTATATGGTATTATATTTATTTTAGAAGAATATGTGAATATTTATCAATAAATACTCACATATTTATAATTTATCTCACAAAAATAGAAATAGCAAATGAAGAAATCTAAATTATGAAGATTGTACTTATCATTATCATACACTATATAAGTAAGTATTGCTGAAATACTTTTATGCAGAAATCTGCGTTAAAACTATAAATAATCAACATTTTAAAAGTTTATTCAGTACTTCCGACTGAATCGTTTTAGGTTAAGATAACATTGTGTTAAAATAATGCTAAAATCAAGTAAACTGGAAAATTCAGACTAAAAGTAACTAAAGATAACGATTAAATAAATAAATTCATTTACACCCAGAACCAACACATTGTTGACCCCACTCGCCCTGAATTCACTAGACAAGCCCTGTCTCTTCACATCATAAACTATTGACAATAAAATTAATTATAAATCTCGACCGTTTCGCATTCACTTGGTCGACTGCACACGTGGGCTTGAGAAACGTTATATTATTATCCTACATATAACTTAAGTATTAATGACACGTAATTAATTATCAACAACATCTGGCTGTACTTACAATTGACGATCCGTCCTTCTATGAAGTATGTTAACGATATCAGTGTTCAACTTCGTGACCTATATGTTGAAATTTGAATAAACTTACTGAAAAAAATAAGAGGTCGCTTAGAAATCATTTACAGATATAATGATGGCAATCATAGCGTAAACAGGAATGGCATTCTGGAGAGTCGTATACTAGTACAGTTGGTAACAAAAATATTTAAATATTTTAGTCTATTAATTTTCCTAACGGAAAATAAACTACGGACTTTTATATAAGGTCGGAATTATTATTTGGAATGGCAAACTAGCTTTATTTATTACCCGAATGTTTGATATATTTGAATGTTAAAATAATTAATATAGACCGATTGTAAGAAAAATGTGAAATATTCATAACAATAACACGGTCCTGAAATATTTTGGCCTTTAAAGAAATATTTATTACTAGATATATATCAGAAATAAAGATTTGAAACCGTCTGTACTAAATGGCAAAATATCCGACAAAAGATACTAATCAGTTACCCACATAAAGGTATATAAAAATACCTGAGGGATAAGATTTTTATGAAAGAAAATTTTCATAAAAATCACATCTGCCACTACTTTTCTACGAAGCAAAATAAAACTACGATGCACATTTTAATTAATACTATTCCTATGAGTTGCTTTTAATTACATCTTTTACGTCAAATTAGAAGAAACTTAATGTACTGCATTTTTTCTAGGTACATTTTATCATAAAATTTTTTTTTAACTAATATTTTAATATATATTATAATATTTTCTTTAAAATGGCATTTTCGCATTTGGCCTGTAAAATTTGAAATATTGTAAAATTTCAAGTCCATGGGATGGCCTTGAATTCCATTTGAATTTGACTGATCGATTAAAAAAATGAAAAATAAAAAAAAGTGTTACAGAATATAAAATAAAATTATAATGCACATTTTAATTAATACTACTCCTATGAATTGCTTTTAATTACATCTTTTACGTTAAATTAGAAGAAACTTAACGTACTGCATTTTTTTAAGTATATTTTGTCACAAAAATTTCTTTTTAACTGTTCTAAGAAATATTAGCTTTTTCACTAATTTGAAATTGTGCGTAATAGGTACCATTTAATACGCCAGTATTATTTAACGACGTGTCTATTATTCAAAATACGTGGAATCAATTTTGTTTCAACTGTATCGCCCGACCAATTTTTTACACACAATCCAGCAGTAAAAAGAATTTGTTTCGTGCCAAATTACAGAAACGCTCAAGCCACCTCAATAGATTAAAAACGTTTGAATATTTTTTATACTTTCAAAACATTATATAACTGAGCAGATTTACCATTGTAAACTGCATTTGTCCAGGAAGGCCCACGTCAGAGTTGACTATTATATTTCGGTCGTAATTAATGAACTGTTTATTCAAATGCCGAAACGTCTTTGTATTTTGTTCGCCGTTTGAAATCAGCCGATGGCTTCTCTGAATGTGTTCTTGGTTGGTTGGGTGTTTTTACTAGTGCTATTAAAATCCATTTTAAGAAGGGGGATAAAGCATTTGAAGCTTGGTGATTACGACAAAAATGTACTCGATACATTTAGGTATTCGAGGCATTATTTGTTATTAAAAAATCCCCTCTAACATATAAGAAAATTTAAAAGAACGGTTTTAAAATCTTAAATGTGTGATGTTTTAGCGCATATCATTATGTTTGAAATTAATTGTACATAACTATATACATGTATTTTTGGCTATGTCATGAAAGTGTAGAATAACGGAGATAAAGTCGGCCAAGTTCCGGCACGTGTCTAGATGATTCGCAAAAACCGAGAGCAGGTTAAACCTGAGACTTTGATCCTTAAGTATACAGAATACTACTGGTTTTATTATATGTTACGCATAAATATATGCAACAGCATATTTTTTGTTTCCAAGACGTCTTTTTATGTTTTGACGTAATTTGACAAGACGCTGATCTAAAACTAAACTCTCAAAGATGCATTTCAATCGACTTTAATTATTAAAGAAAAACATCTATTACAGCTGTTGTCAAGGATTTGTTATTAATTCAAATAGAAATACAGACAGAATAAATATGTTTTTATAAATAATATTTACTGGGCACATAAATTTACGAAACGCGGCCTTTGAAAAACTCCAGTATGATTTACCTACATAAAATGTAAAGCCATTAACTAGATCTCAAAATATACTGCCTAAATCTTACTAATATTATTATATCTCAACAAAATATTTTTGTATTAAACTTTTATGATGATGTGGCAATATTATAAATATTGCGATTTTTTTTGTCACGCTTTGATGTCTTATATACTTAACCAATCTTCCTGAAACTTGGCATATATAAAACCTGTGTCCTGAAGAGGAACATTGCATTATATCTCAGAATATATTTTTTTGGTAAATAAAAAGTATGATCGTACCTAAGTATGTATATTGACATACTAAGTAGAATTATTTATCCACTATATATATATATATATATATATATATATATATATATATATATTCTTAATCTTACAAGTAATTACCTGGAATTGATAAACATTTTTAAGGAATTAACATCATCATCTTTTTCCTTTCCTCGCAAGCGAATCTGCGGTTCAAAGCTCCTACTATTATATAATATAATTATATATTATATGCGACATTTATAAATTTCGATGAAAAAATTAACTTTAAACAATTTCGCATCAGATTCGATTAAATTTGATAAGTGACAAAATTAAGATGATTACTTAATTATCCATGTTACGAAACCCTCGGCACGTTAACAACACGTCTATTTCGCCGGTTTATTTGTAGTGTAATTATATATTTTACATCAATTTCTTTCTGGTTTAAAAAAAGCCTTTGCTGTTATATAATTATAAATTAAAGAAACGTTTCAAACTTTTTGTACATGCCAATTTATGTTTTTACGACGATGTCCATACATCGATTACTAATTTAACGTTCCATTGTTTACTACAACGTTTCTATAATATTATCTATAAAAATAATTTACATCTAAATCCAGATACAATCGAAATATTTAATTAAGTCGGATAGGGTTTATTTATCTAGAGTAAAACAATATCTGTTTGCTAAACTTTTAAAATCACCAACAATATTTTAATGACTCATTTTAATAATGTATGTTGAAGATATGCAAAGTCCAATAAATTTGCATCAATTTATGACTTAGTTTTGGAATTTAGTTTTTTTTTAATATTGTAATAACGCATATCATTATAAATTTTGCTGATTAATTTATTTTACAAAGTCCTAATATTCAGTGAAAGGTAATTAGACGAAAATTATGCGGGCAACTTAATTGTATACACAAAGTTATAGAAATACAAAAATATCAAGCGATTAAAAAATGCTTTTCGAACAGACATGTTCTATAAGCTTTCAGATCAGATAAGAATTCCTAAAGCTGCAGGTCATTTAATCTAGAGTCATATTTCTATTCAGCCAATTTTCCTGTTCTGAACTTGATCTGCAAAGATTTTAAAAGAGACCATATCCAATTCAGCACGAAATATTCATTAATTGTAACCTAACCAATAAAAAGGGTATTTACAGTAAGAGAGAATTGCTTAATCACTGATTAAACAATTGTTTAGGTTGGGTAACAAAAATATATAGGTTAAAAACTAAATAACTGTACATAATATCGGATACTAATTAACATTGAAAAAGGAAAAGCGTTAAAAAAGTAATTTTTTGCTTAACGGCTTTTTTACAAGCTAGTAGAACGTATTTTGCATACTGACAGAATGTACTATGGAAAATATATATACAGAATAGTTCAAATAAATTCGCAGCTTTATAAGGCAAAACAAAAAAAACCTTTCATTAAACTACTGTTCGATAGCTTTGCTGTAGCTTTGCCTAAATAAGGGACTTCGCCGCGAAATCGTCAATTATTTATTAATCTTTATACATTCATTACACCATTGAAAAATACAGACCACACCTGATATACCTACAAAATATAAAATTATAAATCAATTTTTACGCGGTCAAAGACGCGAGTAACAACTAGGTACTATAATATTTTGAACAACAATTCAGAGGGCGACCTAAGGAAAACATCGGAAAGCTTTCCGTCGTTGCTGGAACAGTCGGAGGTATTTTTTCGCATTTAAAAGAAACCAGAGGACATTAATTTCCCTCGAAGCTCCCGCTCGCGGTCGGTATCGGAAATAAAGGCAGTTGCGAATGTTTTTTCGTCGCGGAGCATCTTCGAGCCGCAATTCAAATCATACGTCCCGTGCTGTTTTCCTAATCTTAGTCACGTCATTTTTTGCCACTCGTATCCTTCATTATATTTCTTTTTTGCCCGGAGCGAATTCAAAGGTCGCCCCGTCCTTTGACGTGGGATTTCCCGAGCCGTCCGCCATGACAGAATTTTTTTTTCCTTTTCTCTCCGTCTCCGCGCCCGCGTCGTCGTAGTTATTATTATTTTTACGGTCATAGTCTTTTCCCTGGGAAAGTGACTGCTGGCTCTTTCGGGGGTTCGTCGATTTCGCCCGGCCCAGTGGCGTAGAGAATGGAATCAGGGAAAAATAACTTTTTTTTTAATTTGGAGGAATGGTTTTGCATTTTTTTTATAAACATCATTAATTTGATACTCTATTCCACTTACTATACACTATACTTGTGATCAAATACATAAATATTGTACTATATTTTCTTGACTTCGAAAATTGAAAAAAAACCTTTGTCATATAACGATAAATTAGAGGATAAATATAACGATAATTAAACCTTATTGTCACATAACGATAAAAAGAATGACGACCAGAATGTATATGGAGTATTACCTTCTTATTTATTAACTTGCATTTATTAACAACTTGTCAAAACAAGTAACACAAGAATAATTTCCTTAGCTCGTATTTAATAATAAAATTATAATTTTTCTTGCATTAAAAAAACTATAGGAAATTTTTAGCAAAAAAATTATAAAATTTGTCATACGATACTGTTCTTTAAATATGAGAAATACGTATATATATTAATAAGTAGAGAGATAATAGTTTCTTATACATTTTTTCCAATTAATGATTTAATTTATACCTAAGTAATAATATAATTTTTCCCTAAAATAATCAGTTTCATGTTTTACTTATGCATTTTTTCTATGTTATTAAATCATTTAAATTACTTAGGTAAACATTCAGTAATTAAATAAAAATTGAAAGTACCTATAAGGTAATATATCCGTATACGTACTTGTAAGATTATATGAAAACGTTATTAATAAAGTCAAGAAAAACAGGTACAAGACAATTTATTGATTTAAAACAGCATAAACAATCTGACGTTAATTAAAATTATAATAATTCTAACGACCGACCTTTGAAAGACTTAGATTTTCTACCTATTGATTTCAATTCAAACCGAACCTGTAAATGATTTCAATCCTATTTAGAATACATCGTTTAAAGGCATAAAAATGTTCTTTTTAACACCCTTTTGTTACGAGTAGGTCGGCCTGTAACTGACTATGTAATGCAATCTTTGAAATTAAATTGCATGTCCGAATTGCGGTGTAACACAATAATATAGTGAAATGAAAAAAATTTAGTCTCAAAACAAAAAGTAACGGAATTTTTCAATTAATTTTCATACACTTCCAGGCGTCAAAATTATTTAAAAATGTTGCATATGGATCAAAAACCGATGACAATACAATAATTTCTTAAAAAGAAATTAAAAAAATATTTTAAGTCTTAAAAGAAAAAAGACAAACCAAAAAATAATGCAATGTAATTTTCACCCACTTCCACACGTCCTAATTATTTTAAACTTTTACACGTATCAGAAACCGATATCAATACAATAATTTCATAAAATAAAACAGTTTTAAAACAAAAATACAATACTAAAAGTAAATATAAATGAATAGTTTAAAAAACTAAAAATAAACACGCTTTTAAAAATACTGCACTAAAAAGAAAAAAATAATTATCGCACCTATTTACACTAAAGTCCCCTGTCTACTCAGCGGGGACTTTAGTGTAAGTCATGCTTATTGTTGAGTGTAATATTTGAGTGTAAAAGCGTAAGGCTTCTTTATCAAAAATAAATTATTTTGCTTCTCAAATTAATATTAAGTGAATGAAAATGATTAACATTTCAGTTAGATTTCAAGACAATTGTAAGCCTACTCTTTTTCAAATTCTATAATACTCACAGACTCAATTAATCGCCTACCCGGATTATATGGAATATTACCCGTTTTATTATATGATTTTATTTAAATGATTTGAGTCACCGACCTGTTCCTGTCCACTGCTAGACTCTGCAATGCGTTTATCGCTAGATGCCCATAATCGTCATGCTGGGTAGGCGGGTTGACGATCGCAGTGCGTAGATAGTTGCACCAGTGGTTTTGCTGTCAATCAATAGTCTGTGGTGTTTTAGTTATTCAGTTACAAACATAACTTCAATCACGCTCGACGAGCGATCGAGCGAGATTGAAGTTATGTTCGACAATCGAAGTTCGACCCGGGGGTGCATCACACTATCGAAGACCTTAAGCCGTGTAACCGATCCAACACACTACGATTAAATGTTTATAAAGAATGTATTTACTTTGAATTATTTCATTAGAACATATCTACAAGATATATATTTAAAATAGAAAAATCAGTAAAAAACGAATGGCTAAATTAGTAAATATTTGTTACTTAAAGAAGAGAAACCGAACACCATTTACTGTAATTTCGATAAACTAAAATAAAACGTGTCGAGCCTTGAAGTTCAAATGTCTTTACCTGTATCCTATGTCCGACAAGTCAGTAATACTGTAGTGGAATTGTAGTACATTAATATCAATATATATATATATATATATATATATATATATATATATATATATATATATATATATATGGCATGTATATATATATAGCATGTATTTTACATAAGTATAAACAATTATACTTCATTATGAGTACGAGTGCAAGTTGACATGTTATTCAGATAATAAGTAACCCGAAGTTACATGATAATGTGAACGATGTCATTTAAACTAAGTGTATATTAATGTAATTTATACTAAGTGTACGTTGTGTAGCATAAAGTGACAATGTCATCAGTTGAAAGACCCACAGTATAATCAGATTTTTCCAGTACCAATTCTAGTGAACCTGTATTTTTATTATTCCATAAAAATAAATTTGAAATCCTAAAGTTCATAGAGACGGACCAAAGGGTATCATTGATTCTGATGTCCTTTAGTCGGCTCATCTATACATTTTCATTCGAGACAATGCAACATAAACAAAAAAGCCAACTGAAGTAAATCTGAGAGAATGGAGGAGCTCGAGATGTGGCAAAGAAAATGGCTGCTTAATGCGGCACTTTAATGTAATTTGGTCACCTTAATGTTTTCATGTTAATGTTTAGTTTATATCTAATATAGCTTCAAGTTTAGATAAATTATAGTTAAGTTACATTACATCCCAAGTATTTACAAAACTATTTGATGCAAAATATATATTTAAATAAACCCGCTTTTGAGTATTTTGAGAAGTTTGTGCATACACTGTTTCCTGAGATATTTTAAATCATATTGGTACAAAAGTTGAAAGAAAAATAAAAAAAGCACAAATCGATAAACAAACGTTAACGCGCTTGTTTATTTTTCTCTATTATACGTAGCCCAAGTATTTATAGTCTTTGTTATTTGCATGTATGATCTTTGTAAATAATTAGTCCTATTAAACATTTCCGACTAATTTATTTTATTAAACTTAAAAGCCATTAAGCATACGACATCAAATTTGACCAAAATGAGTACCTATTTTATGTCCTGATCAATATCCAAGTTTTGGCTTACACCAGCTACAATCAACAAAACAATCAGTTAAATGTAACATTTTTGTAATCCATTAAGAGAGAAGTTTAACGGCATGGTGTGGTCTAAATATATTTTCGTCTAGACTCGCTATATTTAGACCATTTTAGACGCGTTTAACATTTTCCCCATTTTCCCATTACCATTAAAATCTATTAAGTTTAATTACGTTACATCTACAAATATAAATCAATTTACATTACGCGGCATATCGTAACTGGGCCATCATCACTTGTTACTTCACGTCGATGACCTGATAGTATTAATGTATTTACATTTTTTCATGTCATTGACGTGATGATGGCCCCAATAATGGAGCGCCACGATGTCAAGAGGATTGAAATCTTTTGGATTTCCACTTAAAAAAAAATCTATTCTTCAGTTCCCGGATATGTAAAAATTTAACCTTCCCGGATATTTGAAATTGATTGAAAAACATAGCAAGAAAAGTGAAGAAAAGGCAAAAACACATATATCTTTGTAAATATTTTTTGTCAATGATATAAACAATATCGTGTCTACCTATACCTCCTTATTTTCACGGATATCTTCTTTATTATAAATTATATGTTCATTTCCTATCATGATTTAACGATATTCTTGTCCGTATCGTTAAATCCTGTATGAGATTTCTGAATAATAAATATATTTCCCATTTATTATTCAGAGATCGCGTATTTATTTCGTTTACCAAATTCTTGTCTCTTTTCCGTGATACCTGCGATTCATTTCACACGTTCACAACGCGACGATCATTTTGCTTTAAAAAATCTTTCCTTTTTTAAAAATTTATCCAGTTTTGAACAGATTTAAATCGCGAAAATGTATAAAGCACTTTGGAAAAAAATGATCTAGTCTGTGTATTATATGAATTCACTTACTTGTATTCGGATATGAATATCAATATAAACTATTCTATAACGAAAACATTCTGTTCAATTTAGTAAATATTATAAGCAACATATATCATGATGCATACATTTATTGACAGGTTAGAACATATCAATTGCGTAAAGCAAATAAATAAATTCCACATTAGTATAAAAAATAAGAAAAAAGACTGTTTACACATTCATGTCATCTTCCAGACGAGGTGAATATAAAGTCACATTGCATATAAGTGCTATAATGAAGCTACATCCCCTTACGAAAATTTTACTTTTGTTAGTCCAAAATAAGAAATTAGAAAGGCTATCTTCGTATTGTACTTCTGTTCCGGTCGATCAGCTTTTTTGTTACTGAGAAGACACATATTAACCTATACTAAGTATGTCTTGCTTCGTACTGAGGTAAGAAACAAGACATATTTAGTATAGGTTATGTGTATATGGTGGCAAACTGACTGAAAATTGCAATGTTATATTTCTTGCAATTTTCTTATAAGGCGGCTATAGAAATTAGTAAGAGTTGAACGATATCCCAATTGGCACGCTTTTAGCCAATTGCGATATTAAATAAAATATATCTTTAATTGAATATATAAGGGTATATCTTCATAAATTAGGAAAAACAATATTCTGACTTCTGATTCGGAATGTTACGAACACTACTACCTCCCTGCAGAAACTCGATAAACTACTAGTAGCAACTCCCAATTATAATGCGGATAGAGATTATTCAGTTTTTTTAGTCTCAATAACTATTCATGCCAAAGTAGAAACAAATGACTACACCATATATCTCCTACATATGGTCTACTCGTTGCCTATTCGATGAAACTCATGCCGCCCGCAACGGAAAATATGCAACGACTAGCGAAACGTCCTCATAAAATATTCAACGCGCAACGAAACAAGTCCACCGCAAAATATGCAATTCCAGCACAGCGCAATTTAATTTTGCCTGCGTCCTGATTAAACTCCGCGCCGCCACTGCCCGCCCTGACTGACGCGCGCCCGACATCATTAATCATGACCGAGTTTTACTCCAATGCACGCGTATACTACTATCTATTGCCATAGTCTTTATATTGCAAACTCGACAAAGAAGAGACTTACACCCGACCGCTGTTCAGAGAAAAATCCCCCTTAGAAGTCGACGAGATAAGAGCAGAAATGCGTTGCGAATCTATCCTCCATAAGACGTTTTACGGATAAAAATTGCAAGATGTGGATTTCTCTCTCTATCTTAAAGGTTTGGACTACCTATAATTTTGTTTTCCAATCGCGTATACGTGTGTGCTCTCGTAGATAGGTAGCAAGAAGTAGACGCAGTTGTGTATTTAATTTAGATATTTTAAGGAGTTGTTGGAATTGAATTCAGTAAACTTTCTACCCCTATCCCTATATATAGTTACTGTGTAGTATAAGCATATAATATACATGCATAGACTGTTTTAGGCATCGCCCGAAAGTCATTTAAAATATTTATACAATTTTTTAAAACGCCTTACATGAAAATTCATATAAACCTTAAAAAAAATTATCAAAAAATTATATTTTAGCAATACCGTCACTCTAATGTATTTCTCTACAATCTTTTGGTAATTTTAAGGAGAGCTAAAAGTTCTTATGTATTATCATATTACTATTTAATGACCTTTAGAAAAAAATTCTTTATTCACTACAAAATAACAGCTTTTCAGAAACCTTTGGAAAATAAATATTATGAAATATATGAAATGTATTTGGAATAATACGCTACCAGAATTGCACCGATATTATATTTCACAGGCTATTCTTCTAGTGGTCGGACCACGAGACCACACAAGGCTTCCAGATGTACCTGAAATTCCAGAACTCGGCCATATTGGTTTTGCATGAAGCGTAGCTCAATCTCTAGCTGGTCTTTGCTCTATTTAAACCAAACTCTGTACCATCTTTGTCGAGCGAATCATCATTATGTCACAGGATACGCAGCTGCTATAAGAATCCACAGTGAGCACGTTTAACGATGATATAATTCCAACTATAATATGTGAGTAATCCAAAAATATTTTCGCTTTAGATATTAAATATTTTAGCGAGTGGTTATTACTTGGGTTTGTTATAATATAATTATTGAATAAATAAATTAATATTTTAAAAATATGAAATAGGAGAAAATTTAAATATTTGTCCGTATTCTATTGATATAGGTATTGTAATACCCGTGTAGAAGTAAACAAAAAGAAACATAACTACTAGTCACAGAAAACAAAAAAAAATTGTTTGAAAAATGCTTATCATTTGACCTCCAAATTCATAAGAAAGATATTCATATCCATATCACCAACAAACATTTTCGCCAAAAATAGAACATTTATTTTTATTTAGCAAAAAAATTATAATATTAAAAAAATTTAAATTTAGATGATTTCGAAAGTTAGAGCTTATAAATAATATGCCTCAATACTATCAAGCATTTATGGCATCAGTGCGTAAAATATTCTAATACATTTCTACTAATTATATGAAAATAATTTTAAAATATAAGTGAAACCCATATTTTAAGAGATATATTGTAGACAATAAGAATAGGGATTTCATCCCTATTTGAGTAAATAAGCGATGCGAACAATACCCACTTTTTTAATTACAATTTTCAATCATTTCATCAATGTAATTAATACTTTTAACATAATTCGAGATAACATTTCCACCGCGTTCGTAATATGAACAGCATTTATTTTTTTGAGCGTCAACGTCATATGCAGAAAACACTTGCAAAACTACTAGAGCGATCGTTATAGCAAAATAGTAATGAAGTTGCTCCGGATTAGGTGCATAAATCCTCAAACTATACCCACGATACAGGTTGAAATCGGAAGAAAATTAGAAGAAAATTTCCTGTATTATAATAATTTCTAAGTTTGTGAATGGGAACCTCGTGAACTAAAGTGTGACAGTCTACTTTTTATTAACCCTTAAGCGCTATTAGTGGATAAACACATCTTAAGACTTAATCAATGTTAGGCGGATCATGATGTAGTCAAATAAATTGAATTCCAATTCACTAAGTAATTAGTTAAATAGGTAGTTAGATGGTGTAATACTAGGTAGTTTGGTGGGCAGTTAAATGGGTATACGTTTAATTTGTTAAATACTTCTGTAGATTGAACCTATTAAATATATAACTTTTGAAAGCGTCTAGCTTTTACTGGTTATGGATCTGAAGGCCAAACTTACATTGATGCACAATGCTGGTGAGAACTCTTACTTTTTGGAATTATTGAAATACATAACTATAAGAAAACGTAATGGCTTATTTACCACCAGGTTTAAAAGTAATATATGCTAAAGAAGCGTTAACTATATATTTATCTGAACCAAACCTAACGGGGCACCCACGCCGAACGATAAATAAATAACTAACAGACACAACGGAGCGCCGCCAATCAATAAACTACAAATGACGTTTCGTATTAGTAAAGGATACGAAACAATCGACAACACCTGTTCAGTTTCGTGGTCTCCCTCCGCAGCCAGGGTTGTTGGCCCTACCTCGCGTTGTGCTGACTCACTAGTGGGGCTCATGAATACTACACCTTGAGGGACGCCACTCGGTAGACGCCGTTCGTGACGGATCGGTGGACGGAAGCGCCGCTGTTACTAATTTTAGTTACCGACTCGGGATATTAATACTTTAAATGTTAAATAGGTACAATAGAATGTTGATATGAAAGTGTTTATGGTATTTGGCATGTGTATAATTAACTGTATTCAGATTATGTAACCCGATAGTAGATAACGGCTGCAGCTTTTGTTTGTATTTAACCCTAGAGTTAAAACTTTGTTACACTATTTAAATGAGAAAGATGTTGTCAGACTCTATTACTAAATATGTATTATTTAACCTTTCAAAACCTTTTTATGAATAAACCTGTTAAATACTAGTAGAATAGTATTTAACAAGTTTTTACGTACACACTTCTGTAAACATATAAATATACATAATAGTTCTTTTCAACTATTATACTAAGATCAACACATTTTTCCACCATGTAAATATATTACCTGGTTTATCTTTCACAGGCATAAAAAATCGTGGGTTTCTGGAAAATAATAAAATTTAAGATTATTATACATCGTAATTTTGACTTTAACTATTTCAGAGATGAAGAGGATGAGGGATATATGTATATTTTCAGCAATATCTTACATAGAATTAAAAAAAACTTGATCTTTTAATCATACATATAATTTAAAAAAATTTGAAAATTTTAATTGAACCCCAAAAATATTTATAATCGGTATTGGACAATTAGGGTATGTATTAAATATTGGTGTGAAGCTCTCAAGTTACTTCGTATGATTTAAGATTGGAACTGTGTAGAATGATCTGCCTGTGACATAATTGTTATCTCGAATTCCTGACATAATTTTTATCGCGAATTCATAATTTAAAGTACCATTTCGACTTAATTAACACAAAGAAATTCCAAAACTTAACAAATGCCTCGTTTTATTTTTTATAATTTGATATATAATTTCACTGTATTACAGCACTTTCCACAGTATACATCTAGACATATATCGTGAAATATAATTTGATATATAATTTCACAGTGTACATCTATACTTCTTTCCACAGTATTTCACAGTATACATCTATACATCTTTCCACAGTATACATCTATACATCTTTTCACAGTATACATCTTTCCACAGTATACATCTAGACATATATCGTGAAATATAATTTGATATATAATTTCATTTGATATTTAATTTATAATTTGATATATAATTTCACTGTATTACAGCACTTTCCACAGTATACATCTATACATCTTTCCACAGTATTTCACAGTATACACACACAGTATACATCTATACATCTTTCCACAGTATACATCTAGACATATATCGTGAAATATAATTTGATATATAATTTCATTTGATATTTAATTTATAATTTGATATATAATTTCACTGTATTACAGCACTTTCCACAGTATACATCTAGACATATATCGTGAAATATAATTTGATATATAATTTCACAGTGTACACACACAGTATATATCTATACATCTTTCCACAGAATTTCACAGTATACATCTATATATCTTTACACAGTATACATCTATATATCTTTCCACAGTATACATCTAAACATATATCGTGAAATATAATTTGATATATAATTTCATTTGATGTATAATTTGCTATATAATTTCACTGTATTACAGCACTTTCCACAGTATACATCTAGACTTATATCGTGAAATATTTAGCGAAATATGGTCATAAGAACAAATAATGAGATGTACTGTTATTTCATCTAAACATACTACGGAAAAAAGCGAATACTGCTGATGATTATATGAACATAGGAAGAAACTTTATATGTAGACGTACTGAATTCTTCCGGGCTTAAACTTATCACTAATTTAGAAAGCAATAATATGGCTCTTTCACGCAATATATATATATATATATATATATATAGCTCTTTAAACACCTTGTGCTAAATACAGTGTTCACACCTTGTTCTAAATTAGACATTAGATTTTAATTGTATATTAAAATAATTTTTTCATTTGCTGATCATCCTTACTTCAAAAAAATTGTCAATTCATTGTTTTTAACTAAGGGTAAGATATTTTAATACTTTTAGAATCTTCACACGTCTCTCCAATTTTTTATTAATCCTGAAACTAAAACTAATCGACTAGGTTTGTAAAATATCACTATTGCAATTAATGGCCTCCGCTATTATAGCTATTATTATTAACATTTTGTTAAATTACAGCAATTTATTCCTTAAATGGCTCCAAAAGAAACTCCGTTTTGGCGTCTGGTCATTTTTAGTGTTTCATGGCAAAAATACTATAACAGAACACTAATCGAATCACTGCGTTGTCCGTCCGTCCATCCATTCCTCTGTCATAGCCGATTTTCTCTGAAACTATTTGACGTAAAAACTTGAAACTTAGAAAAAAAGTTAAAGTATGGTGATCCAATTATCATCGTGAAGTACATAAAGGTTAACTTTTATTCTGGGGGTTAATTTCAGAGAGCAAATAGAGAACAAAAAGAAAAATTTCGAGATTATCGTAAAGGATGCCAAATATAAGTCGAGTGAAGCACAATTTTAATTATATATATGATGTATATCTTTTTATGAATTCTGTTTACACTTTCGGGAAAATTTACTATCTCCATCCTTATCAACTTATGATTGCTCAAAAAAATCAGATTTGGAATTGGGCTGGATTGTTGCTTTATTATTGCATAAATATTTTTAGTACCTTTATTTTAAAGGGGAATATGAATTATTTTTTCGGGCTCAGTAATACACGGGTCTCTTATATATATATATATATATATATATATATATATATATATATATATATATATATATATATATATATATATATGTATGTATATATATATATATATATATATAATTCTGAATAGTTTCATAAATTTGCGTTATTCCAATAATTTGACGAAATAAATATTTGCTGAGTACTAAATTAAAGAAATGTAAAAATATATGTTCAATAACCCTATGATTTGTAAATTTCGTTACATGTTTCATTTGGATAAATTTTAAACATGGAAATAGATAAATATATAAATATTTTTAAAATTAATAAGGTTTGGAAATAAAAAATTAACATAATGTTGTCTATAATTGTGAAACATAATGTGATTCTTAGTTAAAATATCGCTTGCTTATTGGCAAATCCGAGTCATAATATTCACAACAAGACAGGTTTGTATTTTTATATATACGTATATGTTAGTTTATCGAATAAACTTTGTTACAGCTTCTACTCTGAGCTACAAAGTAACAAAGAGTAACATACTTATTTATCATTATTAGCAATATTATATTATATAGAAATCTATATCCATCATGTCATAATCACGAACGTAAACTTTTAAAAGGATTTCGTTAACTAGAAACTTTCCAAAAAAGTCTTCATATCCCGTTTTTATTCCAGCTTATTAATTACAAATTTTACGAGCTCCATTACATATATCAGTTACTAATGGCTAAGTTATTTAAAACATGCTACAAATAAAAACGTCTTTTCACAAAAATAAAACTGCGCCACGTAACAAAGCCTTGAGAAGGGTGGCCTAGGCATGCAAACGATTTTAAAATAATGCAATTTCCTCGTCGCCCAACGAGGCGCCGTGATCACGTAATCGCACGGCGAAAACCTTAATGGAAAACGGGATGAGATGGCATTAACGCAACACAGTTTTCTTTATCCAAATTAATTCGGCTAACGATGGTGTAGGCTTCCGAATATCGCTAGGAATTTTCCGGAAGCTAAAAGTTGTGGACGACTCGAGGAGAAGATGGAAGTTTTATACGAATGAAATTGTTATACTTAATTGAGGGAGTTTTGAAGGATTTGATAGTTAAACTAAATGTAAATAACAAAGTAATAAATATATCCTGTGTATAAATTTAATATAATATTAAATTTATAAATTTAGATATAAATACTGACTTCCATCTAGTAAAATTAATTACAACCTAATATATATATATATATATATATATATATATATATATATATATATATATATAATATATAGAAATATTACCTTCATGGAAAATTTCTCCCCAGAAAATTATACTCGTAACTACAAATATCTAGCATATGATTAGGTTCCACTATTATATAATTTCAATAAAAAACATGGTTTTTTTAAAGACCATTTTCCATCGCCTATCAATTTTTTTTTAATTTTCTTTGATTAATGTTTTCATAATTCTTGCATCTTAGTGAGTTTACTTGTTGTAATGCGTTTTTGTAACATAAACTGAGTTTCGATTCGTTTTGAATCATATTTTACTCTTGTACGGACATCCAATGTAGCAATTGTCCTTCAATATTGTAAAGTGGTATTGACAGATGCTAATATTTAATGCAACATCCGTAAATCTCACTGTATGATATTGATCTTGGGAATATAATTTCGAAGATGGAATTGACAGCTAGCCATTTATTTTTTTTAATTTGAATATAGAGTAACTTAAAAAAATTGTAAACAAGAAAATCCTTTGGCCATTAAATCAGTTCTGCTATTTGGCGTAGCTTCAGTAATGTGCTTAAAATGAGACAGTGGAAATGATGTAATATTATAAAAAAACAGTAATTTAAATAATTGTGGAATACGTAAAAAAGTTTGCCACAAATCTTAAAACTGGGAACTTTGCTTGTAATAGTATATTTATCAGTTTAAGAAAAGTACAGTGTACTACTAAAGTTATACCTTATAACATTCCACAAGACGCACTGAAAGATTAAGTGAAGAAATACATACATAAATAGAAATGTTGTTACAGTTGTATCGGTTTTTAGGGTTTTGTAATGAAACTACGAACTCTTTTAATTTATAATGGATCTTGGCTGCTAAAGTTAACGTACTCTTTTGCAAAAAAACGGGAAATTACTATTTTTTCCATTAGTTCAAGTAAAAGCGTAAGGAAATCAGATTTTATGCAATATAATGGAGTAATTGTTATTTATTAATAGTAAAATACTTCTAGCTTGTAAATTAGACATTCGTAATTTGTTTTTTTTGTACCGTTTTCAAATTACTCGTTCTAACAAATCAAAGGGATTTCAACTGGCAACAAAAGTCACAAAAAAAGGAAATTACAATCAAGTGTGGACTCCTTCTGACAAAATCACAGCTGCAATTATTCGTGACCTGCCTGCATTTGGACGTAATATCTGTTTTTAGCTCTCGAATGTTTCGTGGTGTTGTACGTACAGCTCTAACACGTCATTTTAGAATAATCATAGGATTGGGTCAGGACTTCGTGCTGGCCAATTTAAACGGCGAATCCCGACCACAGTCAGATAAACGTCAACTTTGTCCGCTCGATGTACTTAAGCGTTATCGTCCATGAAGACAGCAACCGCTCCTGTAACGGCTTGTGCTGATTACGTATGAAGAATTAAGATTTCTCTGATGTATTGTTGGGCATTCAGAGAGCTATTTTCAACAAAACCTAACTCCGTACGATCTTCAGAAATTAGACCCGCCCAAAATATAAAGCATAATATCTTCGAAACATACCTTTACTTAACTCTTTCCAGGTCTTCTGGGCATTTTGCGACTTCATTTCTCGCTAAAATAAAGAGATTCTGGCTTCATCAGAAAATAAAACCTTACTATACTCCACATCATTCCCCGTCGCACAATTTTGGACAAAGTTCGACTTTGCAATACGGTGTCCATGGAGTATTTAGGATCCCTAGTCAGCCTTCGGCTATGGATATCAATTTCTAGAAGTCTCCTCCTGGCAGTCTATAGGCTAACATTTCCATCCCACACTTCTTCGATATTGTTTTTGATGTTTGAATAGGTAGACTTTCGATTTCGTAAAGCTTGGTTTTCTTCTTTCTCTCATTCCATCGAGTGGAGAATTATTACAAAGGTTGTTTAAAATGGAATTGAAGTTGAATTTCCACTTTTTATATTTAGCCCTCGTTTACGGAATATTAAGCTTCAAAATAACATACCGTGTGGCCCCACAAACCACTTCATTTTTAGCCAAAAAAACCAGTTGATTAGAACTCGAACAAAATTAATTTGGTTAACTTGCATCGATTATTTCAACAGATATAGACAGTAAAGAACCTGCAAAATATTGTCCGTATTCCGACATGAACTTGGCCGTTTTTTTTTCAATGCGCTACTTTGCATATCCGTTTGATAATTCGACATCGACCGTATTCGAAAAGATTACTAACATGCAAACAATTAACAAAATCAACAGTCTAATTAGCTGTCGGACTCGTAAACGTTTACTCTCAATAGACGTAACCGCTGAAATAGCCTCGGTAACATGGTACTGTCAAAGAGCGCGTGATATTCAATCTACTAGTTTTAATTAGCGCACTACTCGTTCGAACACGACCGTGATTAGTTCTTTTAAATCGTTCTATTGAACGTAAGGCGCACGTTCAGATGCATTAAAACAACGTCAACCGATCAATGGAGGCGCAGATTTCAATCAAAACGTGATCATTAAAAACTTTTTCTGTTGTAAAGTTTGCACTGATACCATTCTGCGTGACTTCTGTGATTTCATAAGTCCATCAAAAGATCAGTTTTGTTTTAAAAATGGTTCTTTGCACTTAATTCTTTTAGATTTTAAGAAATATAACAATATAACATAAAGCCAGGACAGGTTGGACAGCATACGTATAAGCACTCCACTGTTATTAGTAGCCTCATCAATATTATAAGAAAATTAGCTTATCCTAATATGATAAATACAAATGGGTATTTGTTTATCCTTTCTTTAGGTCATAAGAAAGCCTATTGCTTTCTTGTGACCTAAAGAAAAGGTATCAATATAATTTTATGCATGAAAATAGATGATGGACCGAGAAATGATATATATAGGCTTTATTGCAAGAAATTGCATTCCTTTGGAAAATTTCTTATTTTAAACTGAAAAAGGAGAGATGATGAATGGAATAACGAAGTAACATCACAACGGATCGACGTGATTTTTTGAAACGCTGCATACTCAATATATAGGAGCAACAGAATCACTGTTGTAAGTATATAATTTGAAGGGAAATATATTTTCATTTTGATTATTATTTGTATTTCGTGAATTTATGACGAAAATATAGACATAGTATATAATTTCCCTTAATCATTTTAGATGGGGATGAATGTTTTAATTTCTACCTTTACATTTATAACTATAACCACGCGAGCAAAACCATAATACGATTATATACAAGAGACAACTTAATTAATTCATTGCTTTTAATAAAATGTGAAGCAATTACTTTATTTATTTTGAATTGTGTTCTAGTAAATATATTCAAAATTTGTTCTGTTAATTTGTACATTTGCTAGATAAATCGTCTCTGGCTTAGAAACTATTTCTGATGAAGTAGAACTACTACTGTTTCTGATGAAGAAAAAGCAAAAAATTAGTTGCAAGATTTAAGAAAAAAGCGCATTATGTGAACAATTTGCAAGCTCAATGACTTAGAAAAGCAATTACTTTGTCATTTTGTGAGCTTGACCTAATTCTCATGTTCTTTAGCCAATACTGTAGATGCCTTGATTTACAGCAGTATTCATATAACAAACAAACAAAAGGGTCAATAAACCTGCACGCGTCTCCAAATTAATTCTGGGTATCCATGAAGTGACTTGCAAAAATAATTTAGTCCATAACGGTCCCGGTCAACAATTGCACCAAACAAATGCCCACCGGCGACAAAGATTCTCCCCACAATAGATGGCCGCCTCTGCGATCATTGTTTGTGATTCGCACGCGCTTCAAAGGGTTCGAATGCAAATCCACGACGGCTACCGTCCGACCGATAATAAAGTAAGACCGTCGCATACTTGCCGTTTGTGGAACGTGTCAAAGACGACTAATGATGCCGAGCAGCCGCTGGTGGTCTTTAATGATCCCGCTAAAGTAATTTATTTTGGTGTGTATGGAATACAGCAAGCTGAGCGAGTAGCGCAGTAAATAAGAGTTGGTGTAATTCTTGAAAGCTGAATTTTAAACGAAGAAATGGAATTGGTTTTTGCCATTGTATTCGATATCAAAGAATATAAAATCTAACTGATTGCGTGAATATTAATTAAAAATTGTATGTATATTTTAAAAATTGTATAGTTACAGAGAACTAAAAGAAATAAATGATATTTAGTAGAAAACTTGCACCGTAAAAAAATGCACCATCGCTAAACTTAAAAAGTGTAATACAAACTTTTATATCATTCATGATGATTTCATATTCCCATACAATTTTTTTCCATGAGGTATGGAAATATACTTACTTAGATACGAAATATTTCATTTAGGTGATTACCGTTTAGTGTAATATAAAAATTGAAAGCTATATCTATACATATAAATCTAATAAAATTTATTGCTATATTCTTTAAATGTTATGTAATTCATAAATAGCAACTCTTCCTCAATTCCGTTCTGTGGGTTCGTCCATCCATCTGTCACATTTTGGCAGCTGCAATAGTTTTAGATGTAGTTATGTACATGAAAATTTGTTTCAGATTAAGACCCCAATATAAAATAAAATTAATTTATCTCTTACTATATAAAAAGTAAGGGTGATTTCTTTATTGCAAACAATATTGATTAAGGTGTCATAGAATTTTCAAGAAGGATTTTCCAAGGAAAATTCTATTTACGAAGGTTCTATTTATTAATTTTAATTTTTGAACTCCGTTTGCAAAATGTTAAATTCAAAAACTAGGTGCAACGTCTGCTCTAATTTTTCAATCGTGAAATGAAAATAATGGAAAATTCAAGGTTTTGGCATTTAATTAGAATTTACAATCAAAATTATTATAGTTTACTTTCATCAACAATCCCAAGAGATAAACACAATTATATAATTCTATCCTTTATACGTGTTCCTTCTACATTGTACGTACCGGTTCTGACAATAGATCTAAAGTTTATATTCTTCAATAATATTAACAGATGACAAAAGAGTAACAGAATTATAGAAGTAACATAAAATGTCAATTTCTATCTTATAAGACTACGAAACATTGGCTTGATAGAAACCGTGAGAGTAAATTATGAGAATCGCAGGAATAATTAAAATACCTTTAGAAATATCTATTACTTGCGCTGATCAAATAAAAACTGTTTTTCTTGTATGATTAAATAATTTTTAATTATCCGTAACCGGTAATCTCGTCTTAGCCATGAGTTGCGGATTAGAATATTACTTGTGTGATTAAGCCAGCACAAAAATTATAGCGGCGTTTTTAGTATAACACTTACTATATGATGTCACATACTATATGATAATTTTCATTATTAAATGGAAACTATAGATATATATGTCCTAGAATTACTTTCAATAGTGACTAATATAATATTTTGAAAAACTATGTCTAAACCAGTCTCTTGAAAACCTGTCTCACTGTTTAGGCGAGAATAACAATCATGCAAATACACTTTTTCATCGTATTAGTATTCTACGTGAGCAAATCTCCGGGTTATTATCCATCATACTTCATATGATGGATATATACTCCATCATACAAAACTTCGTAACGATTCAATTCTACCATCAGCGTTTTTAGCACAAATCAGGTATACACAAACTACACCTTTTAGAAAATATTTCACTGATAATCATTCAAATACTTTTACTTTAATTACTAACGATTATGCGAAATCCGGAAGAGATGAACTCCAAAACTACACGTAAATTTAGTTAATATCCAGATATTTAATAATATTAGACGAAATAATCTTGTGGTTTTTGATAAAAAATGTGTACTCTACCATAATACAAAAGGAACCAAACAGCATCCAAGTATCACGATAAGCCAGAAAGGTATTTAATAAATTTCGACGTATTATCATTCCATGAGTTTTACTGTTAGGTACATGAAGTTAAATAACTTTAATCGTACATCATAAGCTGCAAGTATAATAAATAATACTCAACGAAAAAGATCTAACATATTTATTAGATTGAGGATATCAAATTATAACGGATGTTTTTTTAGAAGTATAAGAGGTATAACTTTGAAATAGAAAAAAGAGAAAATTTATTATAACAGCCATGGTTTTGGCTTTATTGAAAAGGTAATGTCATAAGTGTTTAAATATGATTCCAGACATATGTGCACCGCGGCTGGTTCGAATGAAGCGCAATTTGGAAGTTAATTCACAACCACTTTTTCGAGCAGTTTGGTTCGTATATTGGCAATAACGAAGAGAATGATGTCTTTCAAGTGATCCGATGTCTATGGTTTATCAGTATAGATTAGCAACTTCACATATCCTCACAGAAAATAATCTATAGGTCTGATATAACATGATCATGGAGGCCAATACATGAGGGCATTACGCAAAATTATGCGCTTATCGAATGTTTCCTGCAATAAATAGATTGTGTTATATGTTGTAAGACATGTTGCTGAAACCAAAGCTTTTCAACATTAATGCCATTCAATTGGAGAATGAAAAAGTCAGTAATAATGGATCTAAGGCGCTCTCCATTGACTGTAATGCATGAATTTTCTTCACTCCAAATGCAGCAAGTTTGTTTATTCAACCAAAAAGAGCCTCGTCGCTGAACAAATTATTGCCCGAAAAAGTGATTGAGAATTGGTCTTCCAGATTGCGCTTCATTACGTAAATTCTCAAGCAGATTACGTAAATTCTCAAGAAACGCAAAATAAGTTTTGCAAAAGTGTAGTTGCATTTACTATAAATAATTATCTATCGATATTATATAATTTTAAGCATTTCGCTATGCTACTTCAACATATTCACGATATTCTAATTTAAGTTCTTGTAATTTCTTTTATGAAATCTTCTAAACATGATTTATGTGAACCAGGTACACCCGCAACCCTTGCAACATTTTGCAAGTTCGCTCACCCGGAGGCATACAGTTGGTCCAAATACAAACAAAAATAATTTTTCACGCAGCATGATGTTTCTGAGAAGAATAATAGGGCAAATAGAAAGTAGGTTAATGGGCTGGGCTGCAATACTTGGAATGGCATGTGGTAGATTCAATAATAAACAATTTATTTGTACTTTAGCCACTGTGAGACTTGTTTTTCTGTGAGTTGTATACATTAAATCTTATTTCGGTTAACTGGACTAAAATAAAAATTACGTAAACCATTTAGAAATATTAATTTAATAGTAAAAATATTTCGTAATATTCTGCTAGTTTAAAATTCTCAAACCTTTTCAATAAATATGAAATAACAATATTTTTGAAAATGTCGATTGAACGTATCCGAAACTAAGCAATTTACGGAGGAAAAAAACGAAAAAAGTTACATTTTATAGTAAGTAAGAATAAAAAAATAATTATGCAGACTTGTTAATGTGAAATATATAATCTTCATTTTCAAAAGTGGCAGATAACTTCAAGGAAAATTATATATTTTTTGGCAAACATTCGTTCAACACAAGAAATGACCTGGATCATTTCGATTAAATATTATATGCATAAGTACTAGTGGTTTATATACAGTTTGATTAAAGTTACGATATACTCGATATTTAATCATAACTCTAAATATCGTGAATTGAAAACGCAATGAAAAAATTAAGCAGAACACTTATGGCTAAGAAATGCATAAAGTATTGTTTGTATGAATACGAATTGTTTACATAACAAAATTGCATCATTATTTCCGAATGAACTTGAAGTAATAAAGAAATTAAATATTTACTCAATAAGACACACTTACAACATACCATTCATATTAAAAATGTGACCTCCGAAATAATAAGTAACTTGGGTGAATATAATGATCCGAAATATTCTAAGATTTTTCCTACAAAATTATTAAATATGCTGTGAGAATTATAAGTATACAAAAGATTTAAAATATGTTGTGGATTTTTGACAAATTATACCTTCAACACCGGATGTTTTCCATTTCTGAATATCACCTCAAACCTCATTCTTTCATCACCAATTTCCACACTATAACCTCATTACCAGCCATCATCTGCACCATCATGCTGCAAGTGGGACCGCCAAAGACGAAGATCTCGCTGAGCCAATTACGCATGACACCGTCGCAAGTCGCGAGATACTGGGACGGAATGCAACTCGATCATCAATCACGCGCGAGGCGGACTGTCGGCCGATATGTGCGAGTGCGGCGTGCTGCGGACTAATTATCGTCGGCTGCTCTTTGTGGCCCCAAGATTTGAGTTTCAATTCACGATTCGAAGATCGTCTTCAAAACCGAAAGTGTTTTTGTACTGCAACTTGCGGCTGCGTTCCATATTTGAAGACATTTTTAAAGGTTCTCTTTTCGGAAAGCGTTAATTGAAATCAGTTTCAAATATCTAATTTTAATTTTAATTTAAAATGTCTAAAAACATTATATTGTAAGGGTATAATATAAATGACGTTATTTTATAATTTCTTTGTTTCCATTCAGCATTTTGCACATGCGTCCACACGGCTCCCACAAAATATTCTTTTTACGGTGGATAAAATTACAATACAATCTTTTCAGACTACCTGTCAAACCTAAAGAAACTAAATAACTGAAATTTGAAAGGTTACGATAAAAGAGACGATTACAAATTTGTTTCCTCCCTATCTCCAAAAAAATCAAAACTTTAACGTGACGCTCTTGTCAGTTTGTCTGCCATCAGATGAAATGTTGAAATATTAAAACAGAAATTAGGTTTGGTAACGGATTGAGTAAAATGAAGCAAAAGTGGCAAACAAAAAGTTTTCTGTTTTTCTTCCGTTGTAAAATCATATTTTTTCAGTGCATTTTATAAGCTGGAAATCTATAAATTCTATAAATCTATAAAATTATTTTGTTAAACGTCAATAATATTAAAAGATACTTTTGTGACCCTATTTGGTACGGTCAGTAACGTAAAAGAGCAAGGATGAGGAGAAATATAGAATTGTACCTAGGATTCTAATCGTTGTAATCTGGTGGAGATCAGCACTCGGGCCACCAACTTGAATACACCTTTCAATATTCCCATTTAAACTAAAAATAAAAAATCTATCAAGCACGAGTGGAAATCCCGTCAACTACGAGGATTCCATACAAATGTAGGCTTTTATAAAAATTTAATGGCGCATAATATTCCTATTAGTACATTTTTAGAATTACAATTTTTTAGAACGAAAATATATTGCGTACTATATTTTCCACAAGCGCGTATTTAAAAAAAAATATTTTTATATGATATCACTACAAATGAATGATTTTCGGATTTTTCTCGGATTTTTGCTTACGCTCTGAGACCTTGTTTCTTACCAAATTTTATGATCGTAAGTCAACAGAAAATAAAATATGCGGCATTAAGTATTTTTAGGTTTCTTTATTGTTTTTACTTAGAAGCTTGAGTTTACAATTCCAAGGGACCATGTACCTAAGTATATATATATATATATATATATATATATATATATATATACATATATATATATATATATATATATATATATATATATGTATATATTACTTTCAACTTAACACTTCCACGCGTTCTTGAGAAAAAGGGTCTTGACAGACAAAAAGATCAACAACGAAGTAATCCTATAAAGGTTCTTTTTCCCTTTTGAGTTACGGAAACCTAAAAATTATTTCTCTACGAAAAATATATCAAATTTCACTATTTCGAACTATTCACTATTTGAAACCAAAATTTTGTAGAATTTTACACGCAAATTTTGGTCTGTCTAAATGTCTGTCTGCCTTAGATAATACCAACAAATAAACATGATCAATATAATAATTAATACGCCCGTCCATTAACAGTTAATATTAATAAACTAAGTTACGATTTTAGTTAATTTTTTATTTGGGTGTTATAGGCCAGCAAGTATTTACCATCGGGGTTAATTGACATTTGATGTTGATAAGTAAAAATTGATAAGTTGATAAGTAAATAATTACATGGTCTACAGCTTGAAGACTGATGAAGAACCCATACGTAATTCTATTTATTTTGCTATCTGTTCTACGATTTAATCCATTAATTGAACAAAGAACTTGCGAGGGCTAACTGTGAAATAGTTTAAAGTTATGAATATTAATATAATTTTATTTGAAACAAAAGTTAAATTAAATAAAGAAAATAATTATAGCACTTCCTCACATTTAAATACTTTTGGAAGAATAGAACTCACTTATTTAAACTTAAAAAAATCTGTTTACAAGTAAAATAGTGTTCCATTTTCTATTTTTTTAATAAATTAATGCAAAAATGTTTTTGTGAAATACGTAACATTAGGGATGTTATTAATAGTTTTTTAAAGACCCAATAGTCAAATTTCTTTTACCCAATTTTTTTAGTAAAATTTCTTTTACCCAATAGTCAAAAATCAAGAGAAATTTGACAATTTCTCTTTTTGGTACATCTAGACGTAAATTTTCAAGTGCTATAAATGAAATAATAATATTATTAAAATAATTTTAAAAATCTGCCACCATAACTCGGGAAGTAAGAAACCTGATATAACCGCCCAATCACACACGCGTGCACCCAATCAACTCCAGACCAACCCAGACGGCAACAAAGACATCGTTAAATAAAACTTTTTATCACGGCTTAATCCCTACAGCTTTACAGGAAAAGGGGACCGAAGGCTGGTCATCAGCGACTGTTGCCCTTCCCTAATCCACCCTCTGAGCCCGACCAATCAACACGTTAGCCCGTAGGTCTTAAGGGACCGGGGGGTTGGACCTTCGCTCGACACATGTTGCTCGGGGCACATCAAATATCGAATTTCATTCCCCGTGCGATTCCAATGGATCCCGCCTGCGGATGATGTGTCGAGGCCGGCCGAATTTATGGCCCGTGTAATCGAAATGAAGAAGTGATCGGAGCAAAATTATTGCGTAAAAATATATAATAATTTCGATATTATTGTTGAGTTTCGATTTAAAAAAGTTACGAAACAGCCGTGTCGGCGATTTCACGCACGGTTCATTTGGTCCTTTGATTTGGTATTGTGCTTGCTTCTTTTCAAACGCCGTTTGTTGATCGGATGGGATACGAATTCTACTCCATTTTTCACTTCATGAAAGAATAGCTTCTAGAGTCAAACAATGTAACCATTGAAATTTAGAGGGTATCATTGTATTTGTTGCTAATCTCTTGTAAGGCAATTTAAGAAACAGTTTGAAAAAATTAATTGAAAAGCCAAATGTTGGGAAAGATAATGTTACGTACCGTAATGTCTGGAGGAATTTAAAATAAATTTTATCTCAAATTATGTCTTCATCTGAATCGTGAACGTATGACATAAAGACAAAATAAACGACATGGCCCTATAACTTACCAATAATAAATTAACTTCTTTCGCACTATAGGCATTAATTATATTAAGATTTTCAACAAAATTATTAATAAGAAATTTATTGTCTACTTGAAATCAATAGTAAATTATGAAAGTTTGATAACATTTTTTACCTGCAATTGACCTAAAATTTTGTTGGTATGACTAAATTATTTCAAAATGAAGAAAAATATACGATAATTCATTATAGAAAATAAGGAGGCATACTTGAAATATTTTTTGTCGACCCAATATAAATTCGGTATAACTTTAAAACAAGAAAACTGCTTTAAATATTAGCTATGTTCTCATCAATATTTGCATTAACTAAACATATGTGATACAAATAATATAGCCCAAAAATATACCGTATGACAAAAAGGATTCACGAATATCGTTACATTTTCGAAGAAAAATCGTTTTAATTTCGTGATTAGTTTATTTAAAACATTTGTGTAAATCTAAATTTAAAAAAAATAAAGTGTCTGAAAATTATATAAAAAAACTAATAGAGTACAATTTTGGAAAAAATATTTCTTTTCAATTTATCTTTTCTTTTTTTTTTAGAATAAACACATCCTTAACCATGGTCCATTCTTCAAAAAATATCTTTTACAGTTAATATCTAAAACTATATGAAGAAAAAATATAACTAGTATAATACATTAAAGAAAAATATGAAGACAGGTTAATTTAATGAAAAGAAATCGTATTCAAATTCTATATTACTACATAATGATGCACTTACGTGAAATAAAATTAAGCGAAAATATATAGTTTACGTAATCCTAGTAGACATAGTTATGCAGGAAATTAATGATGCTATAAAAATGGTTTCTTAATTTTTTTTCTATAATCTGTTACATGAAATTCAACTATTTGTAAAATTATTTAAAAGTTATAACGAAACCAAATAAAATCTTTAAAAGTGTAATAATGAACTTTTAAAATATTCGTTTATTTATCCAATTAATTTAATAAAACCTTTTGATTTTAGAATATTAAACTTTTAAAAATTGTTTAGGTATTTATGTAGCGCATTATTATGTACTATAAAGAACTTTATTTATAACATGAGGCTGGTTACAAAACTGAACAGTAACATTCATCAATTTAATACTATTATGAAACTAGATACACGACGCACCCGCTCAAGCCCCGTAATAATAATACCACGATGATGTATTTACAACTTGAGTGACTGCAACCTTGTGCTTAATTCCCCAGTGATTGATTTTAAAACATTGTCAATTTTCAATTATCGGGTCCCAGTCTATTACTACTGAAGGCCGTCAGGACCTTCGCTGTATCAGAATATCATTAAACCTCTTTTGAATATTAAATCGAATGCCAATCCTAGGCGTCGACAGTTCTTGTCCTCCGTTTTGACGTCTCTTTTGACGTCTGACATGTGAGTGTTTGAAAGTAAGGCCTCAGAATTCGACAGTTTCGATGGCAGATCTCAGTTACGTAAATAGGGACTGGTTTCTAACGTTCTTGCGCTGCGATTACTTGTTGCCGGTAGGTAGTCTTAAGAGTGCCCTAGTTTATTTAAGCATATCGTGAATTTGTTACAAGAAACTTTTAGTCTGTAAATTTAAATTGAATTTATTTGCCTACCACTATAGCCTTAAAACAATTATATTGGGTACACGCGTATTTTCATTTTATTGAAAACAACATGCATTCTATTTTCAACATTTTATAGTAAACTGATAAATTAAATCTTAAAAGGTGGGGATTGTTTCTTTGGACAGTTATTCTTTATGTTCCATTGACATAAAAAAACTATTTTAAAAAAAATCATGTTTCCTAATAAAACATGTCAAGTACGAGTAGAACTAGCACTACGAAGGTTCTTTACACATATCGGCGCTCATAAACTTTTACGATACGTAATATTTCTGACTTAAAAACAAGGTGTATATTTAAAAAAAATAGATCTAGGAAAATCGCTATCGTTTTCCTGTAATCTTCCAGTTAGATTTTACCAACCCTGTATTTTTCATCATTTTTGGCTCAATAGTTTCGGAATAAGGGGCTGGTAGGTCATAATTATGCATATTTTTTAGAATATCTTTTTAAATATGCAATTTAAATTGTGAAAAAATTATTTTTGTAGGTCTCATAACAAACATTTTCAAATGATACTCTGAACTGACTGACTCTGAGTGAATTTTGTTAAACTCCTCTATAATAGTTATACGAATATTTAAAAAAAGCATGTGTTGTAAAATATGTACGTTATATCAATTATATATATATATATATATATATATATATATATATATATATATATATATAATATATGTATAATAGAGTGTCCCTTATATCACCGATTTTTTTTTCTTTTAAATATTGTAACGCATACCCTCTAATTCTTTTTATAGTATTAAAGGCTACCTTCGTGCAAAATTTCATCGTCATATGACAATTGCAACCCGTGCCGACAAGGCATTATCGTTATTGTTTTTCTAAACAACGGTTTTAGAAGACTTAGTTGCATGTAAACCATATTATGATCAAAATAAATATTTTATAATAGAAAACAGTGGAAGATTAATTTAGGTTATCTATTTATTTATAAAATTGAAAAAGATATATAATTCAGGATTCAGGATACTTTCTTTTTAAAGTATCTTTCTTGCAATCTGGGTACAACTTTCTGTGTTCTTGTAGACAACGTAACAAGAACTGTTTTTGTTCTTCTGCAGCAGTTATTAATCAATAAAAATCTTGCATGAGCTTCACGCCTCTCTCTGCTGCATAACTTTTTTTTAGCTTCCTGAAAGGAAGGGATTTGTTCCCATGAAGAGAGACGTCTCTTCATGGGAACAAATCCCTCGTAGAGAAAAGCGTTATCAATTTTTAACCGCGATAATCAATTTTTGCTCTTGATGGTCACGAAATCACTCAAACGTTTTCCTGAAACAATAAAAGAAATATATTAACAAAATTATCACATTTTCTAACGATAAAATTAAAAAAAAACACTTGTTCAACTCACCGTACAAAGAAGCAGATATTTCTTCCTTCGATGGAATATATCTCTTCCCAAAATCATACAAACTTTCTCTTTGTAAATTCGATACGAATTCAGCTCTGGTTTGTATATCAACTTTATCATCAAATAATGAAAATAAAACTATTTCTTCTGATAAATACCACAAGTGTTGGCTGAACTTGGTCAGAGCTGCTTTAGAAATCACTTGGTCGAATGTTTCGTAGTTTTTCAATGTTTTTAAGAAACATAAATCTTGATTCGGGGCTTTTACCGCCAAATTGCACTCAAGCCAGGGATTTACATAAGCCATTGCAATCATCTTGCAGTGCTCGTTTGTCCTTAGCACTCATTTTAAACTGTGATTGCAGCAAGCATATCTTTAAAGAGTAAATAGCTCTTGCCATCCATCTTGCCTGATGCATGGCGCCAGGTGGTCTGATTTTAAATTTCTTTTCATTATCTCCCCCCAAAAATACTATACACAGTTCAATCAACTCCCGATAATCGTCACGTATAACAGATTTCAGTAGTTCTTATTTATAATAATTAATAATTTAAGCGGCCTGCATTAGAAGCCGTTGTGTCGCAGCACATAATCTGTACCTTGTCATTGAGATCCCAATCAGAACGGGCATTGAAAACAGCTTCAGCTTGATCTTTGCCAGTAGAACTATCGAGTTTTGGCACTGCTAGAAGTTGGTCTTTTTCTCCGAATGAAATGAGAATTGGCAGGCGTTCTTCTTTTGAACCTGTCACATTTAAACCGGGTAATAGCTTTCCATCCCAATGAATAGATACAATTTCAGGCACGCTGTTCTGAAAATCAGTTTTTATCGATTCTGCTCTCTCTTTTCTCATTTGGGTCCGAATTCGTTGAATAGAAGACTTGTTGATAGGAAAGTCTTCACAACTGAGACCAAGTGCTTCTACAACAGCCTGAAGTATGTAAACAGAATCCCTTACACTTAGTTGACATCTATCTAAAGCTGCAACTAGTTTAAGGGTAATAAAACACGTCTTTCCTCTTTTTGTAGCAGATAGCGAAGTCACGGATTGCGATTGCGAGGTGGAAGGTAAATTTTTTTCCAAACTTTCGTCAGAACTGGTAGACTGTTCGTGAAGGTCTTGAGGTGGGATAGAGGTGTCTGAAGTCAATAAATTCATATCAGTCAAATGCTTTAGTCTTTTTTCCTCTTCTCCTAGTTTTCTCTGCCTTACTCTTTCTTCTTTCTCAACTAACTTTTTGTCAACACCCGCTAAGCAACCCGAACGCCCTGGCTCTCTTTGTTTTTGTAAAAATATTTTGTTTTCCTCTATTTTGATTCTTTGTAGAGCATCGGCATGCGCGATATCAAATAAGTGATCTAAATCTTTTTGGAACTTCTCCTCGCGGTGCTTATAAACGTCCTGTGTTTTTTTACAGTTTTTTTGTAGCTCTCTTCAAACATGGTTTACCATGAAACATGGTTTACCAAAAAACTTGTGGATCTTTAGATCCACAAGTTTTTTCACACAATTAAGTACAGCTCTGGTAGGTATTCTAGCTTTTTCCCAAAATATGATGCACTCACGAATCACAAGATTTGCACTTTCATTAACAGTCAATTTTACCTCGCGAATATTAAAAAACAGAACTGAGAGAACTTGACGATTAGACGGCAACTTTGCACCCGTTATTTGGTGATTTATCTCACCAACCAAGAAAATATTTTTCTTATTACTTCTAAGTTCCACTGACATCTTGAAAATAAACTATTATGCACGTTAATTAAGCGATACGCCGGTGAAAACTCGGAAACAAATGACTACAAGAGCGAGTACACGCCGGTCATCCGCGTTACTTGTATGAACATGTTTCGCGCTCAACTCGGCACGAGTTGCGGTGCTTCAAATAAGATAAATATTTATTTTCGAGTGTTTTATGGCCAAATGAAAAAAATTAGAAGGTATGCGTTACAAAATAAAAACTTTGAAAAATAAGGCACACCCTAATGTATAATTGATATAACGTACATATTTTACAACACATGCTTTTTTTCATCGAGAGGCACATTAATAAAAACAATCAATTCGGTGATTCACAAAGTCCGTATGTCATAGTATGACAAGCTATAAGTTCTATAAACTAGACGAAAATAGTTTGAGCACGTAATACATAAATATATATATATATATATATATATATATATATATATATATATATATACCTATGTACGTTAAAATGTGCCACTATGTCCAATTTCACATTTCTACGTCGGATGGCTTTGAAAAAAATCGGTTATGAAAATAGAAAAATGTAAATATAATGCCTACTATATCATCTAGAATTGTCGCCATAGTTTTCCTTCAACCTTTGCGTGGGCTTCTAAAAACCCATATTTTTACATAATTTAAAGTTGAGTAGTTTCGAAAATAAGGGGATGGGAATATTTTTTGCATGTTATTCAGTATATCTCTAAAAATATAATACCAATATTACGCGAAAAAAAATTTTGAGACCCTTATAATCATAAAGTATATAATATTAACTAGCTCTTTAAGACTATATCCCGCAGTATATACGGAATTTAAAAAAAATTGAATACTTAATTTGCCCTTCCGTAAATTTCCTAATGAACATATTTTTAAGTTTTAGCTATTGAAATATGTGCGATTTAGTATATTTTATTGATGTGCCTAATTTCAAGTTTCCACCTCAAGTGAATTTTGTGAAAAACGACCGTGACGGACATACGGACAATTCTAAATAATCTTATAAGGGTTCCGTTTTTCTTTTTAAGGTACGGAACCCTAAAAACGAATACTTTATCTTCCCAGTCTACATAATAAGATATAATATTAACATAACTTCAAGTAGATGAAATTATCCTCTATATTAACATTCATTTGTTGATTTGGCGGACAATTTTGCCACACCTTGCAAGGTTAGAAAAAAGAATATCGTGAATTATATAAGAATTGTACATGTCGCAAAACTTAAAAAAATAATAATTCTAAGTATACAATCAAAGTTACATGAAGAATATCTCTGTACAATTTTGTTGTACAATCTTAAACAAAAACTACTCTATTCATTGAAAGTACCTCGAAAGTAAACGAACTTGGAAATTCAGTAGCACTAAAATCAATGAAAAGCTCGTTACGACGCCTAAAATCAGAGCGCTTTCGTTTGAATCAAAGTAAAGTTTTTTCATTAGTATATGAAATTTTCCTATAGAGTGCTGCTACAAAAGCTTAATTAGGGAAATGTATCGTGAAGAGTGGTTAAGGGATAACATGCGATGGGTGTGGCGCACGCTTTCCTCTAGAGAGCTTTCGCGTTCGTGGGGTCGACAATGTTACGTGGTCGCGTGCTCACACTATTTTCGTCTAGTTTATAGAACTTATAGCTTGTCAGACTATGACATATGGACTTTGTGAATCACCAAATTGTTTGTTTTTATTAATGTGCCTCTCGATGTGATAGTTTATTAGTTTTTTAAATAAATACAAATATTATGTAGACTACACGAACCGTACGTGATAATTTTAATAACACAGGGGTGACTGGCGAAAATAGGCTGGCCGTACATAATGTGAATATATTTAAAAAAATGGTATCTCCATATTACAAAAATCAAACAATCGTAAAATTTTGTTTGGAGAATACAATAGAATCAATTTGCTTTTTTAATCATCTTTCCGTTTCGAAGAATTGTGTAGAAACAGGATTTACTAACTGTTTTGAAATATAACTTAATTTTTTACAAAAAAATTAAAAATTCTCATTTTTATAATTAGTGCTTTAAACGAAACTATAAAAGGGTTTATTTTATAATTGTTTGTATGCAAGAGTGTCATTTCTATTCTAATTTCACCTGGAACTAATACCGATTACTTTTAACTGGTTTAGGAAAAGGGGATGATCTGAGAAATAAAAATAATATTTTAAGATAGAATACTCAGCAGTGTAAAAATAAGTTTTCACAAATGAGAACTTATGTAAATAGCATAGGAATTAATCAAATGCGAAAGAATCGTGTCCATCTTCTCAGATTTACAAGTATTTGGCAAATATTTAAAAATGATTTAGTAACGCATAATGTACCGTCACCCACTAAAAAATTCCATTGGTATTAGCCCATATACCATCAGCAGACTGATCCAGCTGATGAAAAAAAAACAACAAAAACGTGCGCAACGAAGTAAATTTCTTCAATTACGTGTGAGGTCATTCGTGAAAGGGTTTCAGTGACCATCTGCGGAGTGCATCATCAGATCTTGACCAAATTTGAAACTTGAGCACATTATTTTTTTATACTACATTGTTTTTTTATACTTCTAAATATAAGAAAAATAATCGCTAAAATCCTTTTACACTGCATTCAAATATATTTAACAAATGAGTTCGAGTTGAAAACCTCACTCTTACAAAAGAAAAAAGATATATTTTTATAATATTATTAAATTTTGTATAACACTCTAGAAAGTATGCTTTGATCTGGATATAAGATCTGTATATGAGACTTATTTCGCTACGTAATTATTGCACTAATAAATATAAATATATTAGTGCAATAATTACGTATCATATACAGCTCTTATATACAAATCAAAGCATACTTTCCAGAGTATTATACAAAATGTTTGGCCGTTAATAACAAATAAGAATAAAATAAGATGTTCAAGTAGTTTTTTTGAAATGTAAACCTTGAAACGAATTGTAATGGATACGAAAAAAAATTTAAATTTATTTACGAACACTTATACATAGTTAATAAGAATTAATTTCAAAGTAATTAATTTTGTACAATTTTCTTCGCATAGCGGGTTCTTGTGAAGTCATGCATACATCTCAACCTGTCCATTATCCTTAATATTTTAAAAGTATTTTTCTTTTAAATATATTATTATTTAAATTTATAATAGATTAAATATTTATAATTTTTATAACTGAATAAATAAATATTTATAACTGAATAATAATATAAATTTACTGCTCTTTTTTAGAATATTTTAGACAATATTTATAGAGCATGACAATATTTTTTTAGCAATGGCAACCTTGTAGGTTATTGCTAAAGAAAAACATAGTTTTAAAAGAAATCGTATAAACAAATGAGCGTTATTTATACGAAGCTTTATTTTCACTCCCATAGTAAAATGGACTATGAAGCACTAGTTTGAAACTAAAAAAATAGCATATGCAATAACCATGCACCCAAAACTTTAATGTGTAAATTGTGCATCGTTTATATTCTTCCATAGAGATATATGATTAATTACTCATATCTTAACAGTTAAATAGACAAATTTTAATGAGTGGTAAAGATAAACTTTAATAAAAAAACATACAATACATTTTTTTGCTGTAATGATAAAACGACGAATCAGTCAACATAATGAACGCTTGGGTGGTTATATTATATGCAGCTTTGGAAAATGACTGCGACTGGACGAGAATGAAATAAGCACGTCATATCATACTATTTTATTGACACTAATATTCCAAACGTTAAAAATGAATGTTTTTAGCATAATTATCTTTTTGTTAGATTTGACTTGATAGATTTACACTAAGGTAATTAATAGTTAAGAATGTATATTTTGTCATATTTTTGAATAATTTTTCGTGGATTTTGGAAAAACAAATAAAACAACTTTTTTGTGCAAAATAAAAACAACTTTTTTGTTCAAAGAAATATTTAATCAAGAAACAGTGAAGTTCCTAATTAACTTTAATTTATGTATTTATCATCTTACATCCGGTGTCAAGTTTATTATACTGACAATCAGCCAGGGTGCTCTGGAATAAAAACCGCTAGAAATAACTCAAAGTTGACATCGGAGCATTTTTTAAGAATTCTGTCCTTTAAATTTTTCTAATATTTATATCGATTATCGAGTTAAGTAATGACAGACGGATAAAGCTCAATACAAATCGCCAAAAAAACATAAAAAAATTGTGAAATGTAAAAATCCAAGTTTAATAAATTTAAAGAATATATTGTGCTTTAGATTTCTATGAGAGGCCATAGAAGATAAATATATTTGAGTGACTCAATAAGATTTTTGTATTGAAAAACCTGTCATTTTTCTAATAAAGCATTTATATACATTAAGAATACAAAAGTTCTGTTTATTTTCTTTGCAGTGAACTGCTGTTTACTAAAATTTAATTACTTCAAATTTATATATAGACACGTTTCATATATTTTTGATATCAATGTAGAATACGAAAAGAGAGCTTTCTTTAAACAAAACACGCATGTAAAATATTAATGCCGCCAGTTTCATTTAGTTAAATTTTGATTTATATATATATATATATATATATATATATATATATATATATATAGCATTTACAATCTAGAAAGAATATATAGAACAGACACAATATTGTTGCTTTATTAGAAGTGATAACTGATATGATGATCTTGCTCGTAAGTACCATTAATATAACTTACGTATATAATATAAGTTATGTATCGAATGACAAATTTTATTTTACGACCTACTTATCTAGCAATCGATGTCGCAAAACATATTATAGAAATATTATAATATAAAACCAACTTGGTAGATACGTGTACGTTGTATATAAAATCGGTAGCATGAATCTATTAAACGTGAAATTGTGGAAGTTACAGAAAAGCACGCAAGTCTGAAAGCTTTTCCGATAGCAGGTCAACTTTTACGTTGATAAAAGCTTTATACGGAAAATGATAACACATGCGAGACGTCGATAAATGGTCTTCGATTTTCAATAAATTGTTCATAATCGGTGCACTACTAGATGTAGAGTTCAAAGATAACATTTATGAAATTTGTGCGGCTAAACTATTTTTATGTATTAGAGTATAATTTTAACTAATTAATACACTTAATGTTCTAACGGCATTGTCAAAGTTACATTATACATATACCCCTAGTAATTATTACTCGATGATATCTACAATTACAAAGTTATTTCCATATAATACATTCAAATTAGGGAAAAAGTTTCCTTTTTATTGTGCTATTTGTTTTCCGTAAGTAAAATACAGTTATATAAGTATCGAATGCTATATCTTCATTGTTTTTATATACTTTCCTTTACTTTTGTCAAAGCATAAGATGAATGTAAGCTCATAAAATACGTCTTAACTTTCTCAATTTTCACAAATCAATTTCCTTGGATATAGCATTATTCCACAGTTAAATTATTTTTAAAAAATTTTTCAATAAGAGCAATTTAATCTACAAAATCGGAACGATAGTGAAAGAGGAAAGGACCTGAAAATAACGGGCACGTTTGACTGAGCAAGTATCATCTGAATTACTGAAAATAATCTTATTTTGTGAAATATCTTCTAACTTGATGAACTAAGTGTCAAATTAAATAAATCTGTCTTTTCGTTAGATAAATTTGAAGTTGAACTAAATATTCATATCAAAATTGTAGTACATGGGTTGTAAAAAATTTATAATTTGATTAGGTAATCTATATATTTATGAGAAAATATTCAGATCATGCATCTCCATACTTGATTAATAGTTTCTTCTTAATAGTTACAATTTTGTGTAGTTTGAAAGTTTTTAAAAATTAGGTTATTAATGAAAATGAAAATAACCTTCTACAAATAAATACATCTACACAATGATACCCTAGAACCAATTTTGATCGAGTCTTTTATCTCTTTAATACAATTTTCTAGCGAATGTAATTATAATTAAGTCAACCATGTACTTGCAAAATCTTCCACCGATTTTTTTGTCACATACCTTTCTTATATTCTCGTTTTTTACTTATTCCATTTTTTGAAATCCGTACATATATACTCTTCAATAATATATTTTATCAGTCTTCTTATGCGCTGACTTTGTTATACCACCGGTACATTGTTTACATAATTTTGTATTATGATATTTCATATGGTATATCATTCGTCTCATAGAAAGGGAATTATTTCATGTTAACAAGTTATTCGAAATGCACAAACTGCATTTTGACATACTTCACTTATTCCCCACAACTACAATACAGATTCGATAATCTTTTTTTCGATAATCTCCACTTTTTTTATCACCAGATTCTACAGATATTACACATCACTTGCTATACGCGAAATATACTAAACATTTATGAAAGTACCAATTTAACCTCACATGACTGCTACTACTTCTTACCTAATCATATTTTCACGCAAATGCTAATTTACAGACTTAAAAGACACGGCGACTTGACGCTGTCTTATTTAAAACTTGATTTTGTATGACATTGACACTATGTAATTACATCGTTTGATTATTTTTGTGAACGGGATTAATATTAAAAATTTACATCCAGTTTTAATTTCATGCACACGTATATAAGTGGTCGTACATGTATACGTCTAATAAAGTAGGTAACACTTAAAAAAAATATATACGTACATAACTTTTTAAATTGCAGATCAGTTGTGGTTTTGTTCAACATTGTAATGTATATAACGAGTCGTTTATACTGCCAGTATGATTATCAACGAGGAGTACATTATTATAATAGGCGCGACTAATTATTTGGTAGCTCTGACACGATTCTGCCACTGCACGTGTACAGTCACGTTAGCTCTTAGATGAAACTTTAATTATCGTAGTCTTAGTATTTGTGACGTTACATTTATTTTATCAAGTCCTACTTATTTCTGAGAGATAAATTTCATTATTATTTACAATTCTTACTTATTATTTGTCGAGAACAGTCTTTCGTAATTGTTTGCAAATATTTGCCACATATATTTACATAGTTATAATTATGTAAAAAAATTGCAAATGATTACGAAAGACTGCTCTCGGCAAATAATACCGAAAGTTTAATGAAGTTTAAGAACGCAAGTATAATAATTATAATACTTGCGTTATTTATGGTACTAAAATATCATAAAATACATAATATATATAGAACAAAATACACGAATAATTTGTGATACAATGATTTATATATCACAAATCAAAAAATTAAATTCGAAAATACAATAATAAGACATGCAATGAATTCCTACAAAGAATGATGATTCTATAAATCACAAACGATACTTTAAATAAACTCGATATTTTGAAGTTCAAAAAGCAAAAATCGACTATTTATTATTCTTATAAACAGAATCTGTTATAACCTATCGATAGGGAGCAACAGCTGGAAATATGCTGCAAGACGTGAAGCAATTACATTAAATTGAGAAAGATTGTATTTCGCTTTGCAAAATGTTGCAATGTTTATAAAAGATTTTACTACACTGTAATTACACCAAAAGCTTACTTTTTTAAATTCTATATTGTTCCAAATTCAAAAATTAAACCGTAATATTTTTCAAAAGAATAATTCTGTAACAAGACATGAAATATTCCTTCGAATATTCATTCGATGTCTTGATCGGATCTTAGTCGAATATTCATTTGATGATACTAATGTGAATATTTGTTTCTTAATACAATCGACATTAAGATTTAAATCAGAAAATCAAAATATATTAAAAAAAATTTAACGTTTTCTGTTAATTAAAAAAGATATAGAAATCTACAAAATATTTACACTTCACCTATAATCGTATAATCATTTTATATCAGATTGTTTTATAGGAATTTATAACTAACAATATGACAACGTCACAATTCGGGAGTTTCTGCATTTTCAATGAATTAAGATTTATTTTAAATTTAAGTATGTAAATAATATACTAATTTTCATACAATTCTCCTTGTAATTGCTAATTTACTATGTACCATTTTGCATATTTTAAATATCGTCAAAAGTCAAAGAAAAATTTAGACAAATCCCACTTTGCAAAAAACTTGACTTTCATCCACTTAACAAACGAGGCGATACGTACATATATATATATATATATATATATATATGTATATGTATATATATATATATATATATATATATATATATATATATGTATATGTATATATATATATATATATATATATATATATATATATGTATATATCTGATACCACGCGGAAAATCAGCTCTCTGTTCACAACCAGAGTCCAATTTTTATTTACTTTCAGTTTAGTCACTAAAATCATAATGTAGGTTTAATAAACTATAAATATTTTAATGCATAATGAATGTATTAATTTTTTTAATACTTTGCGGAAATGCAGTTATGCAAATTTCTAGAAACTAAAAATAGTAGAAACTGTAGCTAACCATACAACAGAAAACACGCCGAAAGCTTTAGATTATAACTTTGAATGTGAAAGCTTAAAGTTTGCATCTATAATTTATACAAAGCTTTAACTGACCTAATATTTGCTTAAGTGATAAGCAGGAGATACTTTATACAAAAATAGGTTTTTCTGAAGTCTACGCAAAGTTCGAAGGAACCTATAGCGATTATCACAGATCTTATAACTTTTAAAATATGCACAATGCTTCAACAGCCTCGAAATACATAGTAGGCAATATATTTAGCTAACTTCACCAGTAGCAAAACAAAAATTTTGATTAGTCCCATTCTCACCTACTGAGACGTGGACAATGGCAGAAAAAGTTAAATATACCATTTCCAAAGAAAGATTTTAAGAAGTATTTTTGGTGGTCTAATATGTAACTACATCTGGAGAAGAAGAACTAACTCTGAACTTTATAAATTAATTAAAGGACCAGATATGTCAAATACAACGCAATTTAAAAAATAAGATGAGCAGGGCACTTGAGCAGAATGGAAGACAGTTGGGCAACAAAAAAGATCTTCTCAGCCAGACCATTGAGCTCCCAAAAAAGAGGAAGACCTAAACTTAGGTGACACGACTGCCTGGAAAAAGACTTTAAAATCCTCAGTGTAACGAACTGTATGTCTCTGCCCAAGAACATGAGGAAGAACGGAGAGCTTGGGTGGAGGGAGAGTTGATTCTGCAGAAGGCAGGGGCCCAACCTGTCAAGCTGAAGCCAAGGGCTGTCAAGCCATTTGAAAAAAAAAGAAAAAATAAATAAATTTATATATATATATATATATATATATATATATATATATATATATATATATTTACCTGTTGATGAATGAATATATATATAAATAGTTGCATTGAAACACTATGTACCCTTAAACCTTAAATGTTTGTAAGTGCCGAAACCCTCATAGTGCAAGTTTATTTTGTCTATAAAATAGTAACTGTAGCTAACTATACACTAAAATACACTCCAAAAACTATAGATTGTAACTTTGAATGTAAAAGCTTAAAATTTGCGTCTATCGTTTACATGAATTTTAATTGACTTAATATTTGCTTATGTGATAAGCAGGGGATACGTTATAAAAAAACAACTGTGTTTAGAAATCTTAGTGGCTAATTAAACATCTTCAGATATTGATTTATATTGATAAATATTTAATAAATTTAGACACAAATTGACTGTACCCCGTTCGCATCGGGCACACGAGCCGTGTTCATTGCGAGTCACGCATTCGTCACTCGAACGTTGTTGTAATTAAATGCAAATAGGAATTTTCCTAATGTAAACTACACAGGCGTATAGTTGTCAAAAATGAAGTATTGTTAATATGTGTATATTCCAAAATGTAATAAAAGTTTTACATTTCGATGACAAAAGGTTCGTGAACTTAATAATTCTTTTAAACATATATAATGCATTTTCCTCTGCTAAAACTTTTTAGTTCAGTTTAAAAAATATTTAATGAAATATATAAATCTTATATGAGTACTTAAAATTTGATAATAATCAGTGTATTTGTATTTTAGGTAGTTATTATGCGATTATCAGAATGCGAATCTACATTAGTGGGCCGCCGTAGTCCAACCGTAGAACCGTAGTCCACTAATTTTGTAATTCTTTGTTTTAGTCTGTATTCTCAGTTACAAAATAAGTATAAGTAAAATTAGTGTACTGCTGCTTAACCAATAATCGGTACTAATTAAGACGTAGTTTAGTAGATTATAATCATGTTAGAATTTACTACGTACTAGTCTACAGTTTATTTTTAAATAAATAATAATATCAGGTTGACGTGTACGTTTACACGTACTCGTACACGTCAATCTTATAAATATTTTGTAAAGTAGTCAAAACAAAGTTCTTTTCTCGATCTACCTATCTTTACTTAATAGTAATTTGTTTAGTTACATTTGTGATTTTCAGGGTTCCAGATCTTAAAAGAAAGACGGAACCCTCATAAGATCCATTACGGATCAGTCTGTCGGTCATAGGTTTTCTGCTGAAACTTCAATTGAAGTAGAAACTTAAAATTTGGCATAATAATAATACATATTAACCCGCACATTAATAGGTAACACTCAAAAATATTATTCTGAAAGTTTAGGGTAGGGTTAATTAGGTAGCCCAAAAATAGTTTTTGATTATGTATAAAATGTGGAGTGCATTTGAAAGGGCTAATATTTAGGGATTAAAAAATTTTTGTTATGATTTTTACTTCAAAAACATACTGAAAATGTACAAAAAATATTTTATCAGAAACTTTTGCCCTTAAATCCGAATGTATTCAACTTAAAATGATGTAAATAAGATTGTCCGAAGCCTACGCCAAGTTTGAAGGAAAACTATAGCGATTATCATAGATTTTATAACTTTTAAAATATGCACAATGTTTTAACAGACTTTAAACATACAGTATAACCCCTAAATGCTCCTAATGTCTTCACCGCCTTATAAAGCATTGAATAATACTAAAAACTTTGTTGTATTTTATATCGTGAGTTATTTGAAAAAATTAACAGCATTAATACCGAGTAAAAAAATATTAGTAAAAGTCAATTTTTAATGATCTCTTTTAATGGATTATTATTTAAGTCAAACTATATCTAATACATGTGAGAGACCTGCAAACTACTTAAATTATGTAGCATAAATATTGACAAAACTTTATATAAATTTTATACAACATTGAGATTTGAAACGAAATGTCTGAACCAAGTATTCCAAAGTAGATATATTTGGGGAAAGAAGACAGACCGTTTATATATGAGTGTGTTGTATATATACACAACACACACACACACACACACACATATATATATATACGTGTGTGTGTGTACATAAGTCAAGTCCTTTTAATATTTAATATGTATTTAGACGAAACCAATGTAGTTGAAAAATGTTATTTATCGTAGATTATTTTCAATTTTTTTTAAAACTTCTTTTCATTTTAAATTTCACGAAGCACGTGAATTTTTCTTGCCGAAAATAGTGGAAATATGGCCTTTTAATTTATGAGATATTATTCATATTTAAACCGAAAACGATCCAGTTAGGATCATTTTACTAACTAAATATAAAACGCAGATATATGGCTGCGTCTAGAAATACGACGTTATTTACCCACAAAGATATCTAGAAGGCGCCGCGAGCGAGACAGCCGACGGTCTCTCGACGCGCTCCGACGAGTCCTTCATTAATCATTATTACACAAACGTTTTTGCCATCCTTCGCCATCCGACGCGGGGGCGGCGGCCCTACGACCGAGCAGCAGTTATAGTTTCATGCCAATTTTGGATTCAAATAAAATATAAAACTTCTTAAGTTATAGGTATATTAAATATTTCACAAGCTGATTGCAGCGCACACGTCTTTAGCGAAATTACAGAGTCGGTACGTTAACTCGGAGTACATTCAGACCAGCCTTCTACACAGAGTAAGTTGTCTCACAAAGACTCCACTTCCGTAGGATACGAATCAATTCAGCATGTCGACTGCCGACTGCATCTGGGCTAAAACGATTGTATTAAATATGTTTCACACTCAACTATCATATCGAAATTCAAATAAATCTTATTTCAATTTCGAAGTTTTCATCAATATAATGAAACATCAATAATACAAGAAAATGTCTGTGAAACGTCTTTAAATATCGACTGAAACAGTTCTTCTGTCCTAAACGCTAGTGATTCTGTGCTTTCGTCCTAATTCATGTCTATGTTTGTATTCTATTTTATTGCCAATTTGGTATTTATTAAGGTTGTGTTTCCCTTTTTCTATATATTTAACTTATTTTATTGCAATTTTTCGTATAGTTTTCTTGACTAAAAAAGGTTTCTCCTATAAATAATAAATCCGCCATAATATTGTACATAAAATTTGTTAAATAAATAATTGTTGTTATGATACCTAACATAAGTGAGTATATAGACATATTTATTATTTTACTCCTAATTAACTTCTCTGAAAAATCTATTTACGAGTCATTAATTTATATAAATGTTTTGCAAGGCAACAAAAAAAGAATTTTAATTCTTCTAAAGATACAAGCATTGATAGTTTATTTATAAAAGAAGTTTAAAACGTTCCACATCTCGATTATATAAAGCGTAACTTTAATTGTTAAGATTATTTTAAGGAAATCACTGTCGTTTATCTTGTTAATTATATTTAATAGCACACGGTTACGTAGTCGTAATAACCAATAATTTAATTATAGTTCGATAATAACTTAATTAGATCGAAGTTATTTTTATCTCTAATTGGCTATATCTTTTTCAACCTATTTTTGTCATCAAGGTCGGTTATACATTTGGAATCTCAAAACATACTACACGAGTAATCCGATATATAGTCGAAGATATACGACTATATATCGAATCAAGTTGTTGATGAGTATTTTCAATTTATAAAACAGTCTGTTGGAAAGATCGGTTTTTAAATTGACAGGAAGATAGGCTGCGAAATTTATTTTTTTTCTCTTTATATTTCGTCGATAAACTATTTTATTATGTATACAGCGAACCTGGGTTTAAATTTAGTTTTCTTGCTAAACATAAAAATTATAAAAAATATTGATGACATTTACACTGTGTTTTATTAACATGTGTTAATTATTTTGTTTTTGTTAAAAGTTTAGTGAATATTTTATATGGTATAATCGATGCTGTTACTACATTCACATCCTCAGTTGATTTTTAATATGCAATTTGTGGGACATGGAAAAGTTGCAATCATGAAATTAGAAACGCGAGAACTGAAAGAATATCTGGCCATTTTTCCGAAAACTGTACGTGGCTAAATTAAAATAAGTTATTGCTTTGCCAGGATATAAGTTTGAAATGGTATGGTTACATTTATTTTTTGTTCCTATTCACGGGGATAGCATGCTTGGGTTTCCATTCTCTCTGACTCTAGGGAGAAGTAAGACTTATTTCAGTCTATAAATTATTGAAAATATTTTCTGCGACTGAATTAAATCTAACTTAACCCTTTAGGCACTAGGGAATTATTTCTCTTTGTTTTATAACAAAATTTATATGTACGTTCGTAATTATTAATTATTCATCATTACTCAAATATACAGACACACACATATATATATATATATACATATATATATATATATATATATATATATATATATATATATATATATATATATAAAGAGAGAGAGAGAGAGAGAAATATATGAATATTTCGTTGAAGGTTTCGAACGGAACTTAACTTAATGAAGACATACTTTTTGAAGATTTTAACAGTATGGTTCCTAGTAGCTTTTGGTTCAAATTAACTTAGTAATTTCGTAATTTCGTAAATACTACATAATTTCTACAATAAAAAAGATCTTATACACGGCTGTTAACTAATCACGATTTTAATTAAGCGCCAATGAAAATTTTGTTACCCTTTGTTGTTTATTAAACTGAATGACGTTTTAACAAAACTAAATTCCTCTCGTGATTATTTTATTTAAAAAAAATATTTGAAACGTATTTCCCACACAAGTAAAGTCGACTAAAATGCCGTTAAACACTGAATATGCAAATACAAACGTGACTTTATTTGTAAAAATTCGAAAATCCTAAATGTAAAAATAAGTGAAAATATGAGGTTTAAAAACATGAAGGTTTGAAATTTGAGGGTAGAGTTACGAATCAATCTTTTTTATTAAATTAATTTCAAACGAAATTTTTTTATCAAAAACATTGTTATTCACGTAAGTGTATCTTTTTATTTAAAGGAAAAAATAGTGAAATTAATAAATTGTATGAATACTACAAAATCTATATTTTTTAAACAAAATTATCAGCTATCATAAGTGAAGAAATTGACCAGTTTCAAAGAAACTTTAGATAAATGTCGTACGAGCAGTTATGTACTAATAAAGTACATACCACATTGTAATATATTCCTAACAAAATGCCAGCCAATTCAAATTATAACCTTGTATATATACATATATATATATATATATATATATATATATATATATATATATATATATACACACGTATATGTGTGTGTGTTATCATTCTAATAAAAGATCATTATAAGCGAACAATAAGTACCTATTACTTTGTTCAAATATAAATGTTGAAAGTAATTTAAATCCCATAATTTTATTTTAAATGTAAAGGCTTACAATATAAATATAACAATTCAAAATTATAAAGTGAAAAGAAAAGTTTTCATCACTAATATCGAAACTCCATTTTCATACGATAATTAAAATAATGAAAATTGACTGAAATTAATCCCGAATTAATTAGAGAATTATACCATTTCATTAATTTTTGATAATGTAATATTTTTCTTTATTCTAATTTTTTTCGAAAGTAGGTCGTTATTTTTAACATCTAATTTTATTTCAATTTCAAACGGTAATTTCTCTGAAAATTATTGATTACTCGTATTTGCTCGGTGCTCCACATCTACCGCGATAGTATACCACACTCGGAGTAGGAACCGAGACAGCGACTAATTCCGCTATGAGGTTATTCTGTGTAATCGTAATATTATTAAAATACGGCACAATGGACGCTCGCAGCGGGGCGTCGCGCGGTAAATTGAAAAACAATCTCCCACCATTTGTGTTACGGCGCTCTGTAATAAATCTATGTAGAAAAATTCCTTACCTTATTATTGATACAAAAATATTACATGGCTAGGAGAAGTGTTCAAGTACATAGCTAATGCCGTCCGTTCACTGTATCACTTTTTAGCGAGGCATAAATTATATAGTTCCATACGAGATTCCGGTAAACATTTCAAACATATTATAAATAATGGTCACAATTATGAATAATGCATAGATTATAAATAATGGTCACAGTTATGAGTAAAGCTCATAGCATTATTTATGATTATAACAAGTAAATTTATGAAGAAAAGCATTTGCATGTTTGTATTTTTTAATAAATGATACATGAAGATTGTACTTCAAGAGAAAAGAGAAAAGTGTCGATCGGCTTTATCGTTCGTACAAAGAATTATCCATTCAGATTGTTAGTAAATAAGCAAATATATATAGACATTGCTATCTAAATGTTTATCTTCATATTATATTGAAATAATTTGTATTTTGCAATGTCATTTGTAGTACTAATTTTGTAATAATTAAAAAATATTAATATTATTATTTTATGACACGTAATTCCCCAATACTCTAAACATCTATAGGATACTATTTATAACACGTATTATCCCAATTTGCTAGATTTTGAAGACAGAATTTTTATAACTCATAATTCCTAAATAAATAGTTAAATCCTTTAAAGTGTATTGTCTATAAAATTAGGTTTCATATATACAACGTATAGACATAATTGTGAATAAAAGGGGGCAAGCTGACAAAAGGGTCTGCCTCTGTTTATTAGGCGCAATTAAGCAATTAAAAGTACTGCAACATGCCTCACGTAACAGGCAGATGACCACCTACCACGATACATATAGCAAAATTCTAACTTATATAAATTTAGAATCTGAGAAAGCAAGGTTTACGTGTAAGCTAAAAACATTTGTAAAAATGTATTCTGACACCAACACCTTGAGTGTTGATTAAAACTAGGAGTATCAAAAAATGTCAAATGTGACTTAAATTCGGTTAAATAATTAATCACGAATCGGTTCAAATCATAAACTAGTCACCAACAGTGCTTAAATCTAGTAATAACTAGATTTTATCAGTTATTACTAGATTTAAGCAGGCATGGGCAGGATCTTTAAACTTATTTTTTACTAGACATTGTTTTTCCTTTTATTTACAAAACCAACATAAGATTAGATCGCACCAGACAGTTTAGCTTATAATTAATAGTAATTAATAATTTATTTTGACTAATCCAACTTCTTTACAGACAGCAGCTGTACAGAATCTGGTTATCCTTCTGGTTATTCCAAATTGAGTCTCTAAATTGTCCATATATTCACAAGTTATCTCGATCCCAATTTCGATATTTTTCGGAGTTAAGACTGCTATAAAAATAGATATGTATATTTTTAGTGATTCTAAAATATTTATTGAAACAAATTTAAATCAATGGATTAGCTTTTGGTTGGAAAGTTCAGTGATAATTACTCTAAACTAAGAAATACAGAAGAGATCGCGTGTAAACCCGGTATCATAAATACGGTCACACACATCATGCAGAATGAAAAAAATAAAGTTTTATATTTTTATTGTGAATCGCTTTCGGTATTGAATCACAAAATTACTAGAATTATAATATTGATCAGCATATCAATTATTAATATACCGCCAGTAAAATGATCCTTACTAATTAAATTTTTTGGTACGCTGTCAGTCATACTAAAGATTGACCGTTAAATTTTTCATTTATAGAATATCTTACTCATTTTCCCCATCTCTTAAACAACCTATCCAGCTATACAATTCATTGCTCTGTTTTATTTTTTGACTACATTTTCCTTTCATATTTCAATTGTATTAACGATAAATTTCCCTTTAAAAATACTCGTTACGATCTGACATATGGACGAGTAGCTTAACACCCGCACCGTACGACGTACAAAAACCCACCTATATACCTTCCTATATAAAATCCCAAATATAATAACCACAAGCATGCATGCTCAGAAACTGTATTAATTGTATAAATCATTTCATACGACAGCCCGCGCTTGTTTCTCGTATTCACCGACGCGGCGCGGTCGCCTTCAGAGCTCCGGACCGACTTTTGTTTCCTGCTGTTTTGAAACGTGATTCTGTTTAAATGATATTTACGCCGTTACCTACTTGCCGCAGCGTGTAGCGTAGCAACATTAATATTTCGTATTATTCGTTCGTGTTATTGATATTATTAATTTCACTAAGTGTGATTCGAGTACTTTGGTACTTGCTAGCCGTTTATTTAGAGACTGCGACGTTCCGATCGTGATTTTTATTTTACGATAAGTCGTGATCTTATTCACTTTCATAATCAGAAAAGTTGTATCTAGAATTTTCGTAAGTAATTATGCGGACTCGTTTTGCTCTTTGCTCTCTATTTTGCTTTGTAACATCGAAGAGTACGCTGTCGAAACCATAATGTAACATGACGGTTTCGTTTCCAGAAAAAATACTATTGCCCACAAAATATATAACATTTTGTTCATATATATAACATTTATAACAAATATATAACATTTTGTGTTGGGTTCAAATAATTTATAAGTGATTTTCACAACTACACGAGACTACGCGGACGGTCCACCGTGCTATTTTGAATTTCTTTTACTTCCTAGGTAGGTTAAATTCTGATAGTTTTTCGTTTACATTTAGGTCTAACGAGGGATTTTTACGAATATGCGGTACTCAATTAAACTGCAGAAAAAAATGTTGTAGATTGCAATTCATTATTTTAATTAATTACATTTAAATTAAAAATATTACTCATTCACCAATCCCGAAGATATATGTTAAAAATATTTACATTAAAAATAAATCTTCCGGAATCATGATGAATTTAATAAAACCAAAATTATCGATGATTGCAAAATTTACCTGTTTATTAAATGGATATGATACGTCACTCGAAATAACAATAATCCAAACATCATTTTTTTATTAGTTTTTTTGTCTTTATATTTTCAGACTTCATTGTCTTTTTGTTTAAGGCATAGGTATAGGTATCGGCTAGAATGTAGACTAAATACCAAGATAATATAATAGTAACGTTTGTATTGTAGTAATATTTTTGTTGTTGTCGGAAAACGTCTCGTGGCTTACCTTGCACAATTTTATTTTTCATGTCACGCCAAGAGCGCATATCGACGCTCTTCGGGTATTCTCGGCCGGGTACAGCCGATGAGAGGAACATCGAGCGGTCGAGTTAGGAAGTATTTGCTCACTGAGTCATTGGCGTAACGATGAGCATTATTTTGTCACTTTGCTCACTGAGTCACTGGCACAGCGATAAAGCATTGCATTACATACTGAATGCGACGGAAATTTAATTTCGAATATTAATGTATGTGTTTTTTCTTCATAGTTTTTATTTTAGGTTGTATTATTTCTTTATTGAATTCGAATGAAAACCACTTCTATATCATATTTTCATTAAAAATTTACTCAATTTTGTGTTTTAAGTGCCTACATATCTAAATATGGTTTAATGCAAAAAAATGGATTTTGGCAGTATATGTTTGAATCCCATTGCTTAAGTTTCTTTTTTTATATTATTGTTTTAAAAAAATATTGTTTAATAATAGAAATCAAATGAAACCCCCTTTACCATACTTGCCAAAGTGAAAAAAATAAAACTCACCTTTTCTTTGAAAGTCAAAATGTGCTGAAACCCACTTCTATAGTGTGAACTTAAGCACACATAGTCAGCATAGGCAAAAGCTCTAAAACAAATTACCCACCAAATACTTTCACAGCTGTTTTGCTGGTTTAAACTAGAGGAAGATTTTAAAAGAACTATTTAAGTCATTAATCACAGCCCACAAAATTTTCACAAACCTTGTTATCGAACCAATATACTAATATTTTTTTACTTCAAATACCTATGTTTTGATATGCAAAATTATTCTTGCGCCGTCCTAAAATATACAATTCTACACATGCCTTTATACGCAACTTTTTTTTCAGAATGAACTTCATATAAAACTGCCATGTCACCGCTGATCCATTTTTCGTACAGACCTTATAAAGTTTTTAAGCTTCCTATCAAATGATCATCAAGAGGTCATTAGCACTGCGCGGCATGGTTTACGAGACTTTTTTTGTTAGGAGAGACTCGAACTTTATTGTCGTGTTTACACACACGTCGATGCTCGCATAATGATTACTAATTGTCCGAGCTGTTGAAAGAATTAGCATGCTTTAGTAAAATATGATCAATTGGTTCATATGAATATGAATTTAACTATAAAACAACAAAAAATAACAACTGACCCTAATCCTCTATGAGGAGATATGAATTGGAATGTTTAAGCAAAGTAATCATGTCTTAAAACAGCGGTTTGTTTTTCAAGACACACGAAGAAATTATTTCTTACAAACGCATTAAAAGAATAATAATTTGCTGGGTCAATTAATATAACCAATAATAGTTTCGTTAATACCTCATTAATATAATTGTTAACTACATTTTTATTTATTAATTCTCTGATAACGGCGTTGTTAGGAAAAGGTCTATGTAACAAACTTATAAAACCGTAGTTGACTCATTCTAAATTTTGATATTTTCCGAACAATATTGTGAAATATAATTTAATTAAAAACCAGTCTTGAAAAAAATTCAATAATTGATTGAAAAATAAGCCAGTTGTAGGCTTCTAAATTTGAAGATACGGATAGAGTTGAGTATATCTCTGTCTCTTTTCCTCTCGTAGAATATAATGTGCAATATTAAAAATGACCTCACAACACAGTATTGCCGTCCTTCTCTAAAGGTTAAATTCAAACTTTTATAACTCGGTCAATTTTTAAGATTATTAAAAAAATTTCACTCTTCATCAGCTTGCACCTTGAAATTATGATTAATGAAATAAAAAAAAATTAGTCAAATACCCAATTGTGTCTTTTTGTCCCCTAGTGATTGTCATTAGTATAAAGATATACGCATATGAAAATTAACAATTAATACAAGAGTTTAATATTTGGTGTTAATAAAAGTTGCCATATCTTTAGAATATATTGTAATATCAATTAATTATAAGTTTCTTGATTTTTTAATAAGACGATTTTGGTAAATGTGTCAATCATTTTAACATTACTGTCTATTTATCAATGCGATTTCAAAATAAAAAAGCGCAGCTGTCAAATACAAAAGTAATTTTTACAGTACTATAATGGATGCAGTCATTCATGTTCAAATTTGTTTATTGGCGATCCAATATTGAATATACCTGTTAAAAAATCTTTTTGACTCAATTTTCCACTCAATATGTAATATATTGGATTACTTTATTCATCAGTGACTTCATTGTAAACCGAAATAAAGTTAAAAACAATAGACGTATTAACTACAACTCACCTGGATCAACACGAACAGAGATTTCTGAAATCATCAATTAATTATCAAACAGTATTCTAAATATGAAAATGTTGATTTACGACCCCAAACATTGTATTTTTATAAAGTAGTGAATAAAAATCAATACAAACTTTTAACACAATTACATAAAGTGTTATAACCGTATAGGTAAGATTGTTAAATTCTTTCCCATTTCGTAAGATTATTTTGTTAACTTGAATAAAAATAACTATATTTTGATAACAGTTCAAACGATCCGACGCATATAAAGTTCAGGATTAAAACGTGTATTTTAATTCTAATGAATCATTTTTCATTTCCTTTTTGCCCAAAGCTGACAAGTATCTACTCCCGAACCTTCATTTATCGTCCTATGTGACTATATCTCTCAACAGTAGCCTAACCCTTACGAGATAGTTAACGTTATCTTTCTGAACACGTACAGCCTGTTGAAACCTTCGGTACCTCAACCGAGTGGCAGTTGATTTGTGCCGGCGCTTCTTAAAGATCTTTTATTTTTTACTATAACTGTTTTATGCTGCATACATCTCCTTTAAATATATTTATTACGATACCGAATAGAAATTCAAAATGTGCATATTCATGTTCAATTACTCATAGAATTGTATAGAATGTTATTTATTTAATTAGCTCCTTCAAGGTTTTTCAGTTTCGTATTTCATGAGCAAACGCCAAGCAAAACTTTAATTAATGCCAACATTTTTCACTATAAAAATGTGAGTTTTCTTATTCCACTTCATTCTACTTTGCTTGTCATGTTCAAATATTCTCGAATTGGTTGATGTCTATTCTGATCAACAATTTCCTTTACATCCTAGAACGTCATCAAGGAGACAACGATTAAGAAGCATCCTATGATTTTTAAGTAATATCGAAACGTTATTTCTATAAATGACAATTTGATACGAAACAACATATGAAATGACAAGGTAAAACACTTGTGGTCGCCTCAAATATATCACTAGTATCTATACTCAGAATTACTAGTTAAATTTCCAACCCGATATAGGTTGGAATGGACACTTATACTAGTCATATGTTACTGTGAGTACTGGCTACAGTTACAAAGTAACATTAACAGATAAATAAAAATTAACGTTGAAAGAAATCAATATACAATCGATGAGTGATGGCAAATAGGACTATATCAGTATGGTAGAGGAAATTCATCAAAATTTCTTTGTTCAAAATATAATTAGCTAACTCGGATCCTATTATATTCCTACTGAGCATCGTAATTTTAGACAAGGGCTCTGTCGATTGCCGTCAGTATTTATCATTATTTTACAGTAAATTTAACTATCGCACTCGGATTTGACAACTGTATTTCGTCCTATAGCAAAACACACACGACGACCATATTCACAGGTACTCGTGAGCCGACAGGCGGGCGCCTTTAACCCGATCAGTAGCTGCTGCTCCACAACAATACGAGTAGATAATCATAACGGCTACCAAAATTCCAAACTACTTAGATACTTGCACTCACTTAGAGAATACATCTCAATACACCCCGCCAGCGGCTCGTATTGACATCAACATTAGAATGTCAATCACAATCAGGCAACAAACAACTAACTAGGCGGTTCCTGCAGCGGCCCGTTCTGCCGACTCATGGCCGCGATCGCCGCCGACCAGTAACTAACTGAATTCAATGGTCGAATCATGTGGGATTTAAATGATATAATAATAATATTATTTTGTATGACTTCCTCGAACGACTCATCGTTTCTCAAATACTGCTTTCGTCGGAACAACAATTAATTGCATCTACTGTATTTACTACTGTAATAAATGTCATAGTTCTCCAAATGCGTAGTTATTGTAATTTATTTAGTTATACTGAGCTTAGAGATTAGATACTAGTAGTTAAGAAAAGAAGATTTGATGATCAGTATTACGTTCAATTTTTTCGTTTCCTCTATTAAACATAGACGTCCTCCAATTTCAAGTGTAATTTTCAACTCCATTGTTTAACTGCCACAGCTCCTTTATTATCTTAACACAGAACTGTTGATTATCAATCAATGATACATAACCCTCATTTAAATTAACCTGGCCATTGCAAACAGAATTTTTTCAATGTGCGTAATGCCGTTTCTTTTTATGATAAACTTATTAGGGATAGAAATTTAAACTTTTCCATCAATTTTACTAATACAACAAAATATCTACGACAGAATTTAAAATGAAACAAAATCAGGTATAAACCTGGATCATTATTTTTCTGATTTTACTATAAATATCATAAAATATAAACGGAGTCTTCCAAATTTTATTTTAATAAATAAATATTTAAGTAAAGCTCAATTTTATTTGGATTTACAATATTGAATACATTTGGCGTTAATTTTGTAGAAATTCATAATTGATAATTAAATGAAACTACGTGATGTAGTATTATTTCTACTTTCTTTAAGTTCTTTACCACGACCTAGGTTTAGTTTTATTACAACATCTTCAGGCGGGCTATTAGGAAAGTTTCTTAAATCTTTGCTAATAGCCCACCTGAAGTATTTTAAAAATTTCTTCAGAGGTGTAATACTTTAGCTTTTAATGACTTCATACCACAAAAGTACTGTAAATTTTATATCAAACCTCTATGTGGCGTCATTCAATATGGCATCAGTCAAGTAGTTTTTTTAAAAATAACTATTGTCTTATTAAGCAAAGACAATGCATTTTAGGATTCATAGAATTAATTAATTTATATAATATATTGGATTACTTGATTCACCATTTATTATTTGCATGAACGTTGATATTGTCGTAATTAAATTAACTAATGTCCGTTATGAAATACTCCATAAAGTTTGGATACAATGTTATTATTACATCTAAATAGAAGCAACTGAGGTTATCTCTGGAATAAGTTATTAGAATTTAACTCGGAATGACTGAATGACATCTATTAAAAGATATCTGAAGATTACCTACTATTAGTAAAAATGTTTGAATATCATTAACGCCGACTTAACCTTGAAATAGGAAGAGTTAGTATTACCGAAATGAAAGGCAAACATTTTAACTTATATTTAAACGTACTGATTTTTTTCTAAATAGACTGTGTAGAGTGACGTTTAACCTATTTTCTGTAAAGAAATTCTTTGCAGAAAATAAGTTAAACGTACATAGTTAAAAATTTTATAAAAATAACAGTGTGAATAGCATATTATTTCATCGTGAATTTTTTTAATCTATATTTTCAGACTAAAACACTGAAATTTGTGACATACGACTAATAAAGTTTTAATAGAATCGTTATTCCCACAACGATGTACTTATTTATTACAAAATAATTGACTTCATGTAATTTCTGTATATAAAAAGTTATTCTTATTCAAATCATTTGCCGTTTTGCAATTTTATAAATTCTGTACATAAATTAAAAAAAAAAGTTTTTTATATAACCGATTTGTTGATAATATTTAGGGTTACCTACCCGTTAACTTTTCAATTGAGGAACGCTGCCATAGATGATTCTGTACAATCATCATGATAGTCGCATTGACGCTTGATGTTATGAAACGGCATTTCCTGCTTCGCTCACCATTGTCATTTTATCCAATAAACATCATTTTGTGTTCCATTCAGAGATGGAGAGAGCATTTGTGCATTTTAACCGAGAGCCAAGATTGTTTGCGCGATATTTTCTGTATTTACTCACAAATTGTTCGAGCAATATTTTTTCACTTTCTCAGAAATTTAAGTAACTTATTTGCTATAAAAATCTTCTATGAATATTTATATTAAAAGGAACGTTTTATCTCAATAGCAAAAATGTAAAAATGGTGTCCTTATCTTTAGGCAATGTTGTACGTTAGACTATTAGTCAAGTCCTGAGTGATTTATGGAAAAAAATATAATGCTTCAATAGTCGAGGTATTAATTTCATAAAGAGTTACATTTTATTTGTTTTTTAGAGTTTGGTAAAACAATGGCTTATCCAATTAATATTAACTTTTATCTTCGTGTATTCAGGTAGACATAGGGTATACGGTATCTCTTTAGAACCTGTATGTAAATATTGGGCAATAACGATTGAAGTGAAGGTTGACTGACTTCACGTTTCATTTCTAAGTTAAATATTCAAACTAGCTGCATTAGAATAATGGATGAAGATATTGTAGGCGAATAGAAAATTTATAACAAAACCTGTCATATTTATTGCTAATTATTTATTTTATATGGTTGTCTATTATGACCCATTTTCTGTTACAAAATCGGAACAAATAAATATTTTTGAGTAAATGAACTAGACTGTTACAGTTACATCAAAATAAAGTTGCAGAATTGTAATAAAATAAAGTTGTAGAACGTTTCTTAAAGGAGTTTTTATGTTATGTAGCAAAGCACAAAATAAATAAATAAGCTGTTAAGAATATTACTAAGAAAGTATACTTAAGTAATTTTTAAATATAAATATTGAATATATTTGGCGTTAATTTTGTTGAAATTCATTATTAATAATGAAATGAAACTACGTCACGTAGTATTATTTCTACTTTCTTTAAGTTCTTTACTATGACCTATGTTTCGTTGTATTACAATATCTTCAAGTGGGCTCTAGCCCTTCATTTAATTGTGGATTATATATACAAGCAATTAAACAAAAGAAAATCGTGATCACATTTTATCCGAACAGAATCGGGACCGTCGTCTAGTCTGCAATAAATAGATTTGTAGTTTAGTTTAGTCAGAAATGCATGTTAGCCATTTATATAAATTTCTTACTAAAATATTATTGGTCCGTGTGAAATACGAATGTATGGTATAACGATCGCCTTTGGGATACCACATAGCTTCAAAACCTTTTTTTATAATCCCTTCTTTAATTAATTTCCCGATGCTACACCCCAATAAGATCGTCGTTCCGCATACGACTACAATCACAATAACAACGATTTATTCCTCGCATTCATCGCCCGCCCAATCACGGAAGTACGCGACGGGCAGTCGCTGACTCAGCACAGCGCCACCTGCCGGCGCTCCGCTTGTTGACACCTTGTCGCGAGCGTGTTCTGCTACCGACACCGGCGAGTGATACGCTCGCTTGTTTGTTTTACAATCTTTTTTTATTAGTTAGTACTTATTGTTCAATGTGCATTTAATATAAGACAATTAATTACTTGATGGACGATTCGTTGATGAATAAGCGTTTCAAATGTTTTAGTTATTTTTTTTAAATATAAGCTGGAATAACGGTTATAGAATAAACAAACGTCGGTGGACTCCTATTGATATCGTGTAACGGTTGTATTTCGATATTGTAATCAGTCAATAACTCTCCCATTTCGTACTTTCTCATCTACTAATTTTCAGTATCTTTTTTAAACATTATTTTGAAATTAAAAATTTGCTAATATTTTTCATAAATTAATTTAAATTATTCACAAATTAATTTAAACTTTTCGATATATTGTCAAGTAGTTTCTTTTTATTACTTTAAGAACCTTAATTACGAAGCAATTGAATGGTATTTTTCTTATAATGTTTGGAAATGACATTCTCGCTCATTTTTCATCAAGTCGTCAAAACTTTATTGACGACTTGATGATTTGTCTCGATACGCTTATATTATTTGTTTCAAACTATGCTTATATTATTTGTTTCAAACTATGCTTATATTACTATTCGTTTCAAACTATACTTATATTATTATTCGTTTCAAACTATGATTATATTATTATTCGTTTCAAACTATGCTTATATTATTAATTATTTCAAACTATGCTTATATTATTAATTATTTCAAACTATACTTATATTATTATTCGTTTCAAACTATGCTTATATTATTATTCGTTTCAAACTATGCTTATATTATTATTCGTTTCAAACTATTCTTACATTATTATTCGTTTCAAACTATGCTTATATTATTATTTGTTTTAAACTATGCTGATATTACTATTCGTTTCAAACTATACTTATATTACTATTCGTTTCAAACTATACTTATATTGCTATGTCATATTAAAAGTACCATATTCACATGTCTAATCAGAAAAATAAATTCCTGCTCCACTTTGAATATATAGACGCTTCCTTAAAAATTGCATGTAATTTTAGAGACGATTTTTGGTTTTGGGTCAAATAATAATAAAACCTGTCTAAAATTTTAGTATATTATTTTTTACGAGCTAGAAATATCTGATAGAAAAATGTTACAATAATAAGTTCCGTTAGGACGCTTTATATACGGAACCTTAAAAAATAAATTAAAAAATGCTCTAAAAATCATTCAGCCCTTTTTACGCTAACGAATAATAGAAAGAATATCTACAAGATTACAAATTAATTTTATAGATCTATAATTCTTTGAATAAAAATATAATTGCTACTTGCTACTACATAAAAATTACAATTAACTGGTTATAAATTACAATTAACATACTTTCCTAAATTCTTGACGTAATCTCGGTTCTGTTATTAATCATTTTGACAAAATGCTAAAAGAAAGAATATAATAATATTACACTTCCATCAAATTTCTTTTATCTTACTGCATTCCAATTTAACTCAACCGATTGGAAACGATTGAAAGCTACTGCTGAGCAATCTCAAGATTTTAATTTCGTTCGGAATTCATGCGAACATATGACAAGGGATCACATAATAACATGTTTGAGAGGATGATTCGAACGGGCGATCGATCCAGGCTCAAACTACAAATAAACATTTTCAAAACGACGATAAAAAACGCGAACAATAACCACCATCTTGCCACCTTTTCTCATGAATTCGTATAAACTCGGGCAGATTACCCATCACAAATGTGGATAAGAAAAGGATTCGTTTGATTAATGATCTCCGATGTGGCTTTATCAGGTATTTTAATAGATTTTCGAAAACATCATCCGCCCACCCGACTGCCCATCGACCTCTGCCAACTGCTGAGATGAATTATTTACAAGGAGATGTTTTAGTATTCCGCTAATGTAATCGTTTATTTCATGAACTGGATTGTTAATTATACTTAACGCATGTAAAATGTAGCGTATAGTTAGATACTATATATAATTGATTGCATAAATGATGATAATAAACCCAAAGAGAAAAGTTTGCTAACTACTCACATGTTTAATCTGTACATAATTTAAATTGTTATACAAAATCAAAATCTTATTCACTGACGGACTTATCGGAATCTCCGAAACTATAAAGCCCACAGACTTAAAACACCTAAGTTATATTTCTCTTGGTTTCTAGGGGCTCACTAAGTAAGAATTTTTCCACGTTCTACCCTTAAAAGTATTGACATGGGGGTGGATGATTGTATACGTACATAGAATTATTGACATTAATTTGTTTACTTATTTATCACCTTTTATGCACAGTACATATGGCGGACTTATTGCTACATGAGCAATCTCTTCCAGTCAATGGTAACAATTGGTATTGAAATTTAGTCGGTAGACTGTAAGAGATTTTACAACAAAAATTCTTTATAGTACATTAGACAGAAAAAAATTTAAAAAAAATACTAAAGTATAAGTAATACAAACTATTGACATGATTTGCGATGGGAAACACAGGAAAGGACAAGGGCATAAAGGAAAAGATTTCAGGAGAGGCAGGACCTTTTCACTCGATCTTTGAAAATATTTAGGAACGTGATTTTTCTGGTATCGGAATCCAAGTGATTCCAAATTTTTGCTGCTTGGATAGTGAAGGATTTTAGTATAGTAAGTGGTAGAGGTATGTTTAGGAATAAGTAGGGTGAGTGGATTTTTAGATCGTTTCTCAAGACCGTGAGCAGACAAATCTTTAAATTTGCCAGTAAGATGATTTGGGCTCTGAAATTTTTTTAATATATTAAAAAGAAGTGTAAGTATGTGAAGTTGGCGTCGATCACGAATTTTCAGCCATTTGAGAAGTGATCTGTTTTCAGAGATATGATCATATTTTGTGAGGCCGAAGATGTATCGGAGGCATAAATTTTGAAGACGTTCCAACTAATACAAATATTCTTCATTAAGATCAGGATAGCACATATCTCCATTATCAATTAGCGGTAACAGGAGTGTTTGACTAAGATAAATTTTCATTTTAGTAGCTAGAAAATTTTACTTAGACTCCCAGATGGAAATAAAGAAACACGTATTTTAGCATTTTTTGGAAAATCGCTAACCGTAAATAATTATTACATAAAAAGCGAATAGAAAATGCCGACATGATCTTTTTTCACCGTACAAATCCGAAATGAACAGATAGTGTTATATGTATGTAATTATTAACCTTATGGACAATTTCATTCTGACTTGTTCTACGGAAGGGTCGATGATAAAATTGTTGTTAGGAAACACTTTGACATCTATACAAATGGCTAGGATACAAATTTTGACAATCGTTTTATTTAATACAATGAAAACAAAACAGGTCATTGATTTCCGATGAAACTTGTTAATAATAAAAGAAAGTATATTATTTTCTATAATATTGTTCATTATTTATGACTATTTTTATTTTCAGTTCAGTTTCGGCTCGTTTGCAATCGAATTATTAACGTGAGTGAAGCACGACGGAAGCCTAAAATGTGGTATCAGCCCACATTTCGCAATAACTAATGCCCTTTTGACAATTATTCTCAAAAACCGTCTGCAGTATCGATAATAACAAATTCAAAATATATGTGAGCGAAGTCGTAAACCTAATTTAGTGTAAGCACAACTTACATTAACTTAAAACATAATTTACATAAACTTAACGCCACAATAATTTCCACTTTATATACTATATGAAGCTAATATAAATAGTTTGCAATGAGTCATTGGTGATAAATATACCTATAATAAATGGATAAGTACTAAAATATATGTTTCTAATTTTTAGATAAATAGGCCTTATTTATAAAAACGAACCAGAATAAAAAGACATTAAATGCAAAATGGGTAGACTCCAGATAATATCAACTTAAAAGTTTGGTAAATATTTAATTCACAATTAAAGGAAACTACGTGATGTATCTTGTGTACTATCTTTAATTTCTTTACCACGACCTAGGTTTCGTTGTATTACAACATCTTCAGGTGGGATATTAGCAAAGAATCTTTGCTAATATCACACCTGATGTTGTAATACAAGGAATGAATTTCTACAAAATTAACGCCAAATATATTCAAAATTCATTTTATAGATTTTTGTGTTCTAATCTCATTTTCTTTAATGTTTTGAGTAACAACATAACACATAATAATAGAACGTCTCCAGTTAATGAAAAATAAATAAATTTAGTCTTCCCTCGATTCGTATATGATTTCTATTCTGAACACATTATTTAGGCAAGTGAAGAAAATTATTTTATCTGGAAAGGGTTAGGGCTGATCATTAGTAATAATAATAAAGGAAAACTTACCAATATTGCAATTATTACGTGTAAAATGGGGTTAATAAAAATTGCAGTAATGTAGACAAACGTTTTCACTGTCTTCATTTATTATACAATATTCCATGTTCAAGTGTTTACGTTAAGCACTAGTGTAAATCTTTCAAAAAAGCCGTATTTGAATAAATTATAAGGTCTTCTTTTTTTATATACATATATAAAGCTTTTTAGGATTCATTAACTATTGGTTAAACGAAAACGTTCAATTATAATTATATCACGTTCGTCCCATACGTCTGTGTGTCACAGCATCACAATTATTTCAATTTAAGATCGATGCACTTTTACAGAAAGATATGAATAAATTCATTATTCATTAATCATTAATTCATTAATCATTTAAAGTTATCATAATTAAACTTATCCATAATATCACCACTTTTTATTACGCCTAATTATATCCCGCAACTATAATTTCTGCGCTCCCTGAAATCTCATTTAGATTTAAAAATCGTTATTACTGAACTTTTTTTTAATTTAATAAATATAATATAGTTTAGTTATGAAACAAATCATAGTTCAGTTCTAATTTATTTCATGATTCAACCGCATTTTATTGTTAATAAAAAAGACTTCTCTCTGAAGAGATCTTTCTCTATAAAATTATATCGTATATTTGTGCGAATGTAAATATAATTGATTAAAGAAATGTGTTGTAGTTAAAATGTTTTCATAAACTATCCCTCAAAAGATATGTATTGTACTAAGTCTTATGTATTACTTCACTAAACGAATTAGTATTTAAAAGACTATATTAGGGAAAAGCAAGCAAAGAGTACGCATTTCTCATCCTTTCATTAATTAAAAATCAAAAGTTTGCACTTATAATAATAACTTTTTTTTATATAAACTTAATAGTCTTTTGGGAATCAACTTAAGAATTATGAAATCCATTAGTTTATGAACACTTATGAAAAATATTTAAAAACTAAACATCGGTAGGTGTGTACACACAGTCAAGTACAGACAGCCATATTTTCTCATATTGGTAAAGAGTATGCACCGTGATTAAAGTGTAATTCAATAAAAATTGTATTTGATTAAACCGAACCCTAAATAATCCAAGCATCCCTTATTTTATGAAATTATTATATTGTCCTCAGAACTACACATAAATGCCAAGTTTCATGATGATTCTACCATTAGAAGTGCATGAAATATAATTTCACAGCAGTGCATGAAACATAGTTAGTTACATACAAGTCGACCTAATAAAGCGTGTTAAAAAGAGATAACTTTATATGGAGGTAATTATATTTTAATAAAATTGTTTTATCCTACAACAAAATTTTAGACCGCAATTGTTAAGAACAACGTTCCTGCAATACAAAATACTCTTACATAAATTGTAAATTAAATTACATGATATCAACATGTTTAATTTACATTTACAATTTTAAAGTGCGTATAAAATTATTTAAAAAAATATAGAAATAAAGTGCTAATAAGTTAACCATTAATTATTGTGAATAATAAAAAAAAGATATAAATTCAAAGACTTGTATAAACTGTTAAAAAATAGTTCTCTTTTACACAATTCTATATGCAGTCAGCTACACCGACTATATGTATGTACTTATATAATCTAACCTATTGCACCATATATAACAAACATTCGTATATGATTTCTATCCTGAATACACTCGTACCAGCTTCCATATACATTTATAAATACGTACATAAGTACGTAAACTTGGTACGTAGGTAGCTGGCACCCCAAGGGAGGTTTTACTTTATACACCGCCCAACCCATATCAGGGTTCTTGGTTCGTATTACCTGCATATATATACGCGCTTGCCTTCATCGTAGAATAGCGTGCTGTGAGCATCACGTGCATGTACATATGTATTAGTACATGTCGATGTGTATTTGAGGAATGTAAGGTCGTTGTGGGGTTACGGGTACGTAAGATTAAGTTTTTTTTGTTGATTTTTGTATCATCGGCAACGATCAATATTATTATGTAGTACAGAAGAATAGGTTATAAAGTGTGTGTAAGTATTTTATTGAGCGACAACATTTATAATTAAACATTTATTATTAGCCAACGATAAACATCCACTTTTGACATATTTTGAATAATTATCAAGACCACAGTGAAAATTAGTTATCTTTTACGGAGATATTAACGGTTGTATTGAGAAAATATTTTAAACAATTTGAAATCAATGTTTAATCTTCAATTAACTTTCATATATAGAAATCGTGAAGGAACGTACAATTCAGTTAGTAATTTGTTATTTACAATAGGAAAATTATCTCAAATACAAACTTCACACCTGCCATCATTACAGTGTATTTATTTAAACCATTAACATTAAATTAGAAGATCTTTTAGAAATATAATGTTTTTTAGAAAATATTAAAAATAATTTCCCGAAAAAATTAATATCAAAATTCAATTATGTTAAGAATGAAAAATCCAAAATCATATTTACGAAGAGCAAGAAAATTATGTGAGGATTGAAAATGATAAATTAGTACTAGTCAAAAAGAACTTATTTAATTCTGATAACTTGCCTGTCTGTCACAGTCTCACAATTCCAACAATTGTCACAGACCTATGTGCATGAAAGTTGATATTAATATCTAGCAAAATACCCATAGACACAACAACCCATATATACATATATATATATATATATATATATATATATATATATATATATATATATATATATATGTGTGTGTGTGTGTGTGTGTGTGTGTGTGTGTATATATATGTACATATAAGTATATTTTTTTTCTTTTTATGTGTAATACCTGTCTATGTGAGATGTTTTCTTTTTAAATAGCGAAATGTACCTCTCCATTTAAGAGTTTATGGCTATCTTGGCTCGGATTAATCTGCGATCCCTGCCCGTGTAAAATTTGTTTAGCACTGTTACATCTTGCACTATGTATCTGTGGCTACAGATTATGTAGTCAATCTCGTTTTTATATATACAATCTGATGCTAGCCATGTCCATTCTCTAGATGGCGTCTTATAAAAAAATGAACTCGTATAAAAAAGTCCATTTCCCTGTAAAAAGTTTCCAAGGTTATTTCCTCTGCTGTTCCTTTCTCCATACCCAAATCTCCCGATAAATGGTTCCGAATGTCCTTCTTTTTTTCCTATTTTTGCATTAAACCAGATCAACGAAGTAGACAGAAGCATATGGCTGGGTTGGGCAACCTCCTTCAAACTCGAGTTCGCCTTTCGCAAAACCAAAAAGCAGCTTCGGAGATAAAGCAAAGTAGCTGAAATTACAGAGAGTGGCAAAACTTAATTGGCAGTGGGCTGGTCATACTACTCGAAAGTAGGATTCATGGTGCAAAATTCTCTAGGAGTTGAGACCCTGGGAGTGCAAGAGACCAATCGGGCAAAAAAACCGCAAATGAAATGGAAGGATGACATAATGAAAATGGCACTGGAATAAACTGCATCCAGACAGCCCAAAATAGAACCGAGTGATGCGGACTGAAGGAGGCCTACACCAAAATGGTTGAGAATAGCTTATTATGATATGATATGTACCAATAAAAAATATCATTGTACTTTAAAAAAATAAAGTACTGTTGAATGCGTCTTGGATTCTGTACTGGAATTTGATTAAAATTTGTAATTAAATTACTTTCGTTAATTATATTAACCCGAATATAGGCTACGGAACCCTACGTGTTTGCGTGTTCGACACGCACTTAATCAGCTTTAATACTTATTTTTGAACAATGTATATTGATAACCTCGAAAATGTCACTATAACATCTGTATTTAAACAACAAATAATAACATAATTTGAAACTATAAAAAATTAGGAGTTATATAAATTGAATTTTTTAATTGCTTTTAAATGTATTGATTAATTTCGCTTAAAAACAAATTAAAATTATTAAATCTGGAAACTAAATTTGTAAATTTTCTAATGGTACTTGAAACTAAATTAACTTTTCTCCAAATTTGATTAACATATTTGTTATTTGTCATATATTCGTACCATAAATTTTAAAAAGTTATTGAAAGGCCATATTCAAAACTTCATACACTATTAAAATGCAACTGTCCCTCTACTGGCTCCAGCACCCCAGTTCCCAAAAAAAAGAAACTTTATTTGGCAGCCATCAACAATTTCACATCGACTGTGCATGTCTCCCTATCCGCTAATATATAAACATAAGTATAGAGTCGGTTCAAATATATATAAGTGGTATGTATGTATTGTAGTCGAACGCTCTATATGCAATTTTATTGGTTCGTCCGCCACCGCCATACTACACCGCATCGTGCCGTCCTTTGTGACGCAATGGCTTTTCAACTTTATAGTTTTTAAATAAATATTCTTTAGTTGAATAAAAACACTTAATTTTCGTAAAATAGTTTATACAATTTACAATGCAAATATTTAAAATTGTTTTATCGGTTTTGTCTTACACCAAAAAGCCAGGTGAAATATTAATTTATTGGGAGATTCAATACATAGACATGGATTGGTCTACTGTATTTTTAATAAACTATCTTAAAATGCGTTTTCGCTTGAACCTAAATCAAATATTTAACAATAATGGAAATAATAAAAAAGAGAATTCGTTTCTTAGAAAAAGAGAGGGTTATTGAAATGATAATATTTCATGTTTTATAGTGGGAGGTTGATTTTATCTATCGTGATCTATTTGGTTATAATCGGTAGAATGAACAATTGTACTGACTATTACACATTAAGTTATGATTGAAAAAAATGATTAAGAGTTATATTGAAACAAAGGAACTTACGAGAATTTAATTGTATTTTTTGGAAAAATATATTGAATTCTGGCATCGAGTACATGATTCGTTTATGATACGAAGAATATTTATGTATCTGCGTTTTAATCATACTAGCAACCTTTTGCAACATATTTTACATATAATCGTGAAATTTCGGAATAGCGATTTATTTATTCTATAAAAGTATCTTTTTAATATGTTTTTCCAAATTTTGTACGGGACATAGACTTAATTAATTACTATAGAATATAAGGAAATAAATTACATCCTTTTAAAATCTCTTTGTTTAAAATTATGATATGAAATGTTGAGTATGTTTACAACTTTGTTTAAAAATAATTTCCAAATATGTAATCTGAAATAGTTTGAGAAACACTCGTTGCGTCGAATGCAGCCGAGCGAATGCCGCAGTAGGTTGAAACGATGAAGCCGTGTCATAGGGATATATTCAATTTTTAAGGACGAAGCACTGTAAATAAAGTACATGGAGATTAGACATTAGGTCATGGAATATATGTATCTACAGTGCTCTTCAATACATTAGTGCTCTTCAAAACTTTAATTAGTGGCAACCTGTCAATGAGTAAAAGTGTTATAGGGAACAGTTTTAGGTTAGTCAATCGTTTTATAAGGTATTAATTTCTTAAAATTTATTCAAAATGTCAATTAGCATTCATGTATAAATGATTTAGTTATACATCGTTAAGCGGAATTAATGTTAAATTAGAAAACTTATTTCTGTTATCCCATAAGTGTTCAGTTTTATTAAAAAAAATTACAAATATTATAGCTAAAATGTAAAAACTAAGAGATAATAATAAAAAAATGTAATATAACACATATTTTATAATTTAGTTTACTTAATTTTGTTAGAAAAAAGGATCATATTGCAATGTCACGTTTACTTTGAGAAACTAAACTGAAAGTATTATGTTTCGGCACACTAATTAATAAAACTTTACCAAAAATATTAACTTCTAAAAACCACTGAATAAGTAACGCATTGAAAAATATAAAATAATGAAAATGCGTGTGTTCAGTTGGAATTTTTACATAACAATATAATTTCCGAATCTAAATAAATTTACAATTCCGAACCTAATAAAACAACAAGACTACTACGATGAAAGATTTTAAGAATCAATGGCATGTCAATGACTTTCTCTCCCTCTTTCTCTCTCTCTCTCTCTCTATTAAGCTCTCTCTCTCTCCTTCTCTCTCTATCTTTCTTTATGGATACACACACATAAAAACTACATTCACCTTGATGTCCATCACTTGAGGGGTTTCTTTTCCTTTCAAGCAAAAAAAGAATTATGAAAAACGATCATCGGATCTCCGAATTACGGCTGTGCATTAGAAATATATCACAATATATTTAAAAAAAAAATCATGATTATCCTTTTATGAAGCCAACTAAAATTTGATATAATAATAGATAAACAAAATCTGTAAAATTATAACTGCACAAATAATTTATAATTAATTTGTTTCATAACGAGAATTGCCTCACTTATTCCACTATTATTTTAAAATAGTTTCCTCCGCACGTGTTTAAGTAATCCAACTTTACCGTCGAACGTTTATTACTGACACATACGCTGGGCCGTTGGTAGCACCGCCCGGTATATGATTGTGGCGCGTCTGTACGCGTGTGCACGTGTGCGGGTGTATGTGTATATCCGTGTATGTGTGGGGCGGCAGTGGAAAAATAATGCGCTGGCTGTGTAGTGATATAGTATATCATATTTTTGTATTACTTTGATTTTCTTTTCGATATTTTAATTTTTGACGTCTACTTTCTTTATGTCCTTGTCCTAATTTTTTTTAAATTTTTATCGTCTTACGCATATAAATAACTTACGTATATAATAAATGTGTAGTTATTTAGAGGCACATGACTACTATTTACCTAAAATACGCATACAAAAATGTTCAAATAAAATTTTGTATATATTTGAATTCTATATTTTTTTGTTGTAATTAAATGAGCAAACTACTTTTATAAAAATTAAAAATTTAATTAAAAATTTAGTATAAAAAAGCATATATATAAATGCAAATTGTTTCTGACGTATTCTTTATAAGTTGTAACCGATACGCATTCACAAAATGACTGAATGAATGAAAATTAAATTAAACCCCTCTTTTGGCACAACAAAATAACCACGGCCGTCAAAAACTTAAATTTCCACAACGCATGAACGTGATAGAAGCAGTTGTAAGGCGAGCTTTCATACACAACTCCACTCCCTTCCGAGCTTTTAAACTCCCCCCACCCGCCACCGTGCCTCCAGCCACACATGGCGTTCCATAACCCCACTGCATGTACGACTCGTACACTTTACACTTTATGGGGGGTGCTTTCTTTACTTTAGGTATAAGTCCCGAACCCCTCTCATTCTCTTCTTTAGGGGTTGAAAGCTTCGAAAGCTCAGGGCGGTGATCGGTCGAATTGTTGGGATTTATTTATTTATTATTTTATTTGATGCGAAGTGTACGACGTTTCGAGTACGCTGAGATATTGCAATTGAATTGTTAAATGTGAGCCACGAGGAGTGGGTGAAGTGGAAACCGGTTTAAGATATCAAAGCGCTTTTTTCTGTCATTAAGTTTACTTGAAATATGAGTAAAAACATGTTTGGAAAATTTACTCCAATTTTGCCATCTACCTTATGCAATTTATCGGAAATATCCAATCAAAAATATATGGAAATATAATATATTGAATCAGAATAGAAATACCATATAAATCAGAATATTAAATCGAAATAAATTATAGCCCTAAAATTTTAATAATTTTTCCTATATAAATGCTTGAATAAATCGTAATCTATTTGAATAAACGTAACTATAGTATACTTTAATACATAATACATATAGATATTTATATAATAAAAATACTATACGTACCTATACATTACTTTCTACATAAATAATAGCTAACTACTTAATACCACTGAATAACGAAAAGTTACATTTTTCAAATTGAAAATAAATAGATACGTGTAATATTTGTGGTTGTTAACTCGATATATATTAAAATAACGAATAATTAATAATATAATATAAGGTAGTTTATGTCAAATAACAGACAAAATAATGAAAATAAATAAAAAATAATAGCACTTAAAAACAGTTAACAATTTCTTTACTTAGATCCATTTATATCCAAGCAAAAATTAATAGTGAAATAATCGACTTTATTAATAGGACATAACTAGACGTATACAAAGGAAGGTAACGAAATATATGAAAAGTACATAAAAATACTGCCTTTAATTAATATGTATAAAATAATAATAAAAGCTTCCAAACATTTTTCACAAAGCTAACCCACATCATAATATTAAAGCTGTTGTTTCAAATTCTGACTGTAATGATCAAAACCATCATACTGTTGACTTGACATCGAATAAGCTAACGGATGCAATTTTTAAACATTTTTTTTGTGTCATTGAATAAAATGTACACACACCAGGCATTAAAAAGAGCAAAATTTAGTCTATACATGAGTAAAATAATAATCAGCTTGATATACTCCGCTCATACCCACTTTATTTTACTACATGCTTTTATACTTCATGAAATACATTCAGTTGTAAAATATATTTCTAAGAATATTGATGGTATTCTGACTATCTTGTCAGTCGATCCAAAATTGTTGTCACAAAAGTACAAATATTTTATTTCGATAAATCTAATGTCGACATTACTTCGACATTCTCGTTAAAATCCGTTATTCCGGGACCAGTAAAAATATTATCTAGGTAGTGTGTATTCACAGGAATGAACAAGAAACCCGAAATACTTATATTTTAAATTATCAGCAATTATTTTGAAGCCATGATAATTGTTGTTGCACATAATTAATGTTGCTGCATATAATTGACCCATGAGTTATTCATCAAATGTTCTGTTTCAAAATTTTAATAACACTTAGTTTGTTTATGAAAGTATTTTTTCCATTTTTTTTTTTATATTAACCTCAATAAAAGTTAAACTTCATGTATATCGTAATGTTCACACCAACAAGGTTCTTTGATATCAATATCAGTTCTATGTTTGTAGAATTTTTCTAATATTTCTTCACTGCTACTATTCCAATCATTGTCATTTCTACTGACTAGTACTTACTATTGGTTAATATTTTTACCATTCCTGGAATATCTCTCGAAATTATATTTCTCGCAGAATTATATTATACTGGGTACTATTATAGTTAATAAGTTTTTAGTCACAAGTTCTGAACTTTCCTCGAAAGGATGTTGAACATTTCCAAATATTTTACTATAAAGTATAAATAGATCGATATATGCTCAAGGAGTAACACTAAGCCTTCAAATATATTATGTTAAAGATAATGAACTTGAATCCCTCCTATCACCTGTGGACTCTTCTACTTGATGAATTAAGGTTTGTCACCAATTATCGAAAGGAATGGGATTTCAATCAGAAATAATTAGCATATATTATGAAGCAATTATCAACCGATGACGAAAAATGGATTACACACATTAAACGTACGAGCAAACACCAAATATTTCGTACAGCGAAAACAGAAGTTTCACTACCCAAACTTGAACCGAATGCTGAGCTTTTAATAGAATATCAACGGCATCATTCAATAGAAATCTCTTTTAATGTGATCTAGAATATAAAGATTTAATTTTATTAATTAAATCGAATAGTTAATAACCTATTTAGTCAACAAGGACGAATTTATTTTCTCGGTAATAAAGCAATATTATGATAACTCAATATAATGTAAAATATATTCGTCAATACATACAGAAGTTGGGCTAGGTTCTGCTAGTACATCCACCTTATTCACAGGAAATTGACAGGAAACTATCCCTTCTTGAAAGCTCTACGCAATCGTTTACAGAATACAAAAGTCAACAGTATGGAAAACCTTTAAAAAAAACCCTGTCATTTTTTTAAATCTTAGTCGCCAGGTTTCATGCTGAAAGTGTGTGTATTGTAATTGACTACCGGGTATCATAAATACAGATTGTGCATATGAAGTTTGATTTCTTTATGACATACCGAATTCAAAACATTTTTTTCTAAGAATAAATGGGGTTAAATATTTAATAACCAACGCCATCTGCTTATGTTAATAACCTTCTTCATCATCGATAAAGAAACCTTATTGTGGCAAACTTGACTACGAGCACCTCTTCGGCTCCTACGGCATGTAATGGTTCATGCAAGGCTTAATAATTATTATGGTCACCATATTATTGCTTCTCCATTATTTACTGAGAATTAGATGCATTAGAAAATTTATAAACTGCCACTAAATATTCAATTAAAAGAAATAATAATTCCCAATTCCTTTTCGAATATATTTTAGTATTTTATATATATATATATATATATATATATATATATATATATATATATATACATATCTATATATACAGAAATTGAAATTGGCTCAGAAACTATTTTGTTCATACATTCAATTACCAATCTTTTTGCAGAAAACTATACATTGTGAATCGATGAAAATAAATATAGTGAATTTATGAATTAATTTAATTGGATCATTACGTGAATAGTTATTTGTAATGAAGTCCTAATGTCTTAACAGTAAGAGCTTGCCTCGCATTATTAACTGTTAATTTCAAGATCTGTTTTCTGTAATATAACTATAAATTTAGAAACTTTAGTTGAGACCAGAAAATTAAATAAATATGCAGTTAAATGTCTTAGAAATATCATTTGAAAATGATATATGACTTCAAGAAGTTAAACATAGATTTACACCGTGCGCTTATTCGCGACGTTTTTTTCTAAAGGGCGTTAATTTTTCCAAGACTGATATGTGAAAACTATTAGAAAAATTATCTTTTGGCTTGGAGAACTAAATGAAACGGAAATATGGTAAGAATTACGTTCATCCTTTTAATTAGAATGGAATTATATTGGAATACACTGAATGTCAATCTCAATGTTAACGTTAATAATTAAAAAAAAACTATACGTTGCCTACATACATTACAACGATGCCATCATACACTACAACAATACCACCATACACTACAACAATGCCGCACCTCAACCCCGTCTCAACAGATTTTAGTGGTAAACCATACATTTAATTGGTAATAACCAAAAAGTAACATGTATTTCAAACGAAGTTATGATTTTACACTTTTGTGTGTGTGTATATATATATATACATATATATATACATATTTCATTATATATATTTTTCAATGCATATATATATTTAGTGTAATAATTTAATTGTTATTCATTTTCATTTTTCTTTTAAAACTAGTATCGCTAATCTGTATGATAAGATTATTAAAAGTATATAAGTCAAACTTTCAACTTACAGATATAATACAGCATAGTTTAACGGACCTCAATTCGTGAAATTGACATTTCCTCACATCCTCTAATGCAATAATAGAAACACAACTTTGTTGACAAAACCAGATAGATAAACGTATGCTTAACATCGAAGTATTAAGTATTTTATCTAGATTATATTAGAAAGAGAAAAAGTTTCTTTATGGCGCTTTTCCTAGAGAATTTCATTTGAAACTGAAGTGAAATTTTATAATTTAAGAAAAATTAATTTATTGCCGTTCCATGCATGGCCGACTGAAGATTATCACGTTTTAGTGTTTCAAGTTACTAAATTACTTAAAGATATATCAAAACAATGTTAGGAAAACAATAAATAAGGATAAAAAGGATCTACCAGAAACGTTGAAAATAATGTGTACCGATTTATAATAAATAGCCCAAAAGTAAACCATTTTTGTGGATGAATTGTGGAACAAAATCAATTGATTTTACAGATGATTTTTTAATCTATAAATTCTTATCAGCACAATTAATGTTGATTATTATTGAATATCTATTTTAAATATATAAGATAGCTATGAGTATATGATTTGCGTATAAATTTTAGGATATAGATATTATGCCATTCAAAATTATTAAACCTACATATAATTATTAAAGCTACTAATAATTGCTATGCACGGAAACACAAAACTTGATATAAATACCATTTTAATTAAAATATACATTGCTGATTCGAAATACCTAGTAGATATTTTAGAGAATTACGTAAAAATCTCCTGTGTTACATAAGAAATATATTACTTTTAAATATCACAATAAGCAATGTTATTATTTAAATAATTTCTTTTATTCACTTTTCTCAACCCTGGTAACATTTGGTCTGATTGCTAGTCATAAATTAATAGATAATAATTTCTAAAAGTTTATTAGATAATTACTAAATCAAAAGAAAACTTATATTTTATTGTGTTTTTATAAATTTTATTTGATTATATTTTTCCATGCACTTCTGATAGGTAATTCTGCAATAATCGTAAATTCTGGCATTTGCCCTAATATTATTTGTCTTGACTTGATTTTTTTCCTTTTTTGAATTGGTCTTCTTTAATTAAACTCCTTCATACATTGCAAATTTGGTCTATATATTTTTATTAACCTTTTTATTCATACTAGCGATACCTAGTTTTAAAAATTATCGAGTAAAATTTTCTTCATTACAAATTCCATTCGAATTATCAAATTAAATATAAGGTATAATCAAAACCTGGATTAATTAATCACTCAAAAATATATGGTACTTGAATTAAAATAATCAAAATATAAAACAATAATTTCTTTCGGGGTACATCTGACTTTTTGATTGTTTTAAATACCTAAATTCGCCACTAAAAAAATAAGTAGCACTTACAAACTCACATTCGATATGTTTATGACATAAATTTCCTTATTCAATATATATTTGAGATTTTAACTGCAAAAATTATTTATAAATTTTAACCTTTGCTAAAATTAAGGTTTACGCACTGTCCTTCGGGTGTGGCGTGACTCACTTTTCCTACTCCCAATAAGTTACTTTTGTCACAGTGTTTCGTGACGTTGCCTGAATTGATTTCGAGTTTCATTTCAGAATATCTTTGATTACATCTTTACTTATTTTTCGAATAAAATCCAAACGAAACTAAATAAACGAATCTATTTAGTTTCGTTTTGATTTTATCTAAATGTAAAATCCTAATATTGGGCTCACCTCCCATTTTCCGCTTAGTAATCTCGAGACGTCACTAACATACTTGTCATCGTACCGCCGCCGTAAATACTTCGAATTACCTTCCCAAATTAAATATAAAAGCTCATGACGGTAGCTAATTTGAAAATCACAGAGCGGTAAACGGTATAAAGACAAGCGGGAATGAGGTAACGAGCGCTGGCGTCTGCAACAATGAACAGTATTCCCAGCCCTCGCTAGTTGGGCCGATTGTTCGTTTACCGGCAGCGCCGAATGCTCCCCGGAGAATTGAACTCGCTCGTTTGTGGGCACACCGCCGACGCGCCGCCGCGCCGTACCTGAGAACTCAGTTTGGCGCTTCGGACGCTCATTGGTCGGTGCTAGATCGTGCCGCAATTATAATTGTGTTAGCGCATTCATTGTTTTTGAAATCAATGTTTTTTTGAGGATATGAGAAGCAAATTGCATTAAATGGTGGGAAAATTTGGTAAATTTCGATTTGGTAGGCATTGTTTTGATTTTGCTTTTGTTAGTCTTAGTCATTTTTGAACACGCAATATCGCGTACTCAGTTATTGGATATTCTATGAAATGTAATAATGAAACAGCAAGTAAATACTTTGTAAGTTTTAAATGTTTTAGTTTCTTGCAAAAACCAAAATTGAGCTCAACTATTAAATGCTCAGTACATCAACTCACGACTGTTTTTTTTCAATCAACTATAATGATTTATAATTGTCAACACATTGTTTTAAGGAAATTTCTGCTAAATTTATTATCAAATTTGACATATCACACACTAACAAATTTATATTTTTTATCCTCCTCATTTCGTTTAACATTTTCTTTTTGGAATCAATTTCACTATTGTAACAGATTTCAAAACCAAAAATAAAAAATTGAAGTTCTTGGCCACCAAAATACGAACAAAGTGAGCTTATTTTTTCACAATCTCAGCAATAAATTAATTATAATAGAAATGAGGGAATTAATATACAAACAGGTATTAATTTTAATAAAGAGGATTTTTTTTTATTTGTGGGAAAGTTTTTTACATTTAGTACAAATAGTTCCAGGTCAATCGGATGACATGAATCTTTCACCATAAGTTTTTAAAATCCATATTGATATAGGATGTATAATATTTTTATTGTGTGAATTTTAGAACTAACATTTTAAATCATTATTATTAGATTAAAATGATGTTTATTGCAGATAACATGAACATTTACAAATAAGTCCAATTTATGATTACTTGTTATGATTCGATTTCTTTGAGAAAATTAGACTCTAAAAGTATTTTTGAGCTAAATAAACTACATTTTAATAGCTACGATAATATAATGTCTTAAAAATGTTATATGACAAGGAAATTTACATAAAGTTACTTGACGTTTATAGTTAATTATTCAATGTTAGTTATATATGTTTTGTACGTTACCAGATAGCGCTATAAACTGGTATACTCTATTAAAACACAGTAATTATTTATAATCGTTAAGAATACCATTACTCAATTAACCTTTAACAATTATTAAATAAAAAGAATTATAAATACGAAATGAAGTCAATGATATTCCGAAATGAAGTAATTTCTAACTGGGTAAAGATATTCTGAAATTAAATCTTTTTTAACTGTGCAAAGCCGAGATATCACTATACGGTGAACTGGGCGAAGCAAATGTATTCTGAAATGAAGACTTTTTTAACTGGGTAAAGCCGAGATACCACTATACGGTGAACTGGGCCAAGCAAATATATTCTGGAATGAATTCTTTTTAACTGGGCAAAGCCGAGATACCACTATACGTACGCAATAAATACTTTTGTATGAATGTTTTGTGTACTTATACAACTATTCAATCAGGCATGCTAACAACAATAAAATTATCGTAAAATTTATAAAAAATTAAAGGCGTAAAATATCGTTACTTAATCAAGTAGCATATATCTAGCAAACATGCTACAAAATAAACTCGGTAACTGCAAAAGTTGGTCTCATAATAATATAGCGACCGCACTACGAATGGAAAATTTAAAAAAAATTAAGTGAAAATCAAATATTAGAAAAGTCTGTTTTCTTTGTCTATTAAGGAGTTACTTAATAGTTGATCTTTAAACGAAAAAAAAGATATATAACAGTTTAATTTCGGTTATAAATAAAATCAACAAGGAGGTGTAATGTAACGCTATGAAGATTAGAAATAATAACATTTCAAACTCAAAAGACGAATCCATCTCTACCTGTAGATCAATAATATTTCCATTACCACACATTCAGTTAAAACTAAGTAGATGTTTATGGAAATTTTGTCGCGGTCTAGATGGTTGGTGGCACTTGTCAGACTTTAGTGAAGAGCTTCTGAAACAACAGACATGTTGCCAGGTAGCGGTGCTCTCCGGGGATTACCTGTGAAATATTATGCGCACTCATCCTCCATCTAGCTTCCCTGCATGTCGAGTCTATCTCACAACTGCTCCGCATCGCCGGTAATAGGGAGCAACTTAGCGGTTCCTTTGTGGAACCTTATTCTGTTTACGGGTTTGGTGTTCCCAATGAATACTACAGAGGTTAATTTTAAATTGCATGCTTGTAAATAAATGCAGAATTATCTAAATATTGTAGTTAGTGGCATTTTCAAGTACTGTATTTTGATAGAAGCCAGGTGATTTTTACAATATTTTGTTTTTTTTTAAATAAAGATATGCTGTACAAACTTTGAAACCTTATATTTTAATTATTGAACAACTTTTCAGAAATCATATTTTAAAGCTTTGTAAAAGTACTTTGATAATGTATCCTACATATGACGCCGTAAATTAACACTGCTCGTAGTTTTTACGGTTCGATGCCTTAAATTATTTAAACGGAACTCTGTTCGTCGCTCGTCCGTCTGTCAGAGGCATCTAGCTTTGGAACGGAAGACATTTTTTGTGGTGATTTGAGTCAAAAAAAATATTGTATTAAAATGGTATACATTATTTCTAAGTCACTAACGTCTTTGTGAGTCACAAATTTGGATTAAAATTTTTTCTACCTAAATCTTTGTACCCCAACAATTATTTTTTATTTTATTGTTTCCTTTAAAATTAACGATTTTTAGGGTTCGGTACCTCAAAAGGAAAAAAAGGAACCCTCATGGGATCATTTCATTGTCCGTCTGTCTGTCAGTATGTAGAGATCCTTTTTTCAGGAATGCGTGGAGGTATCAAGTTGAAACTCATATCAAATATTTAGGTCTATAGTCCCTTCCCTCTCCTACCTAAAAAAGTGTAAAGCTTCTAAGTCAACGCTATAAAAATACGGCCATTTATACCGAATACTTTGACACTCGCAAATAAATCAAAACCTATAAGGTACTTCCCGTTGACATAGAATCATGAAATTTGCAAGAAGTAAGGAATCGAACATCGTTAATTTGTAGTTATATCACATACATTTTTTTAAATCCTGTAAAAGATATAGTAGGCAACATATTTTCGTTCTAAAAATTGAGATTTTATAAATAGTTTAATAGAAATATTATGTATCGTTAAATGTTTATAAATGCCTAAATGTGTACGGAATCCACGTAGTGCGAGTTCCATTTGTGCTTGACAGATTTTTTTTATTTCAAACGTACATCTTAAGAAACTTATAGAATTATCAATATTAGACAATTTTTGGCACCAAGTATATTTTAACAACCTTAATATAAAAATAACTGGGATTTCTAACTAAAAAATTGCTAATATTCCCATGGATGAAGGTTTTTTCTTCCTTTATGCAACTAACTTCATGACGGTTTTATAATTATTTATGACACAAAAATTCATTTCATTATTTTAATAAATCCGGAACACATAAGTTACATTCCGCTTTTCTTAACTTGTATTTAACGCTTAATAAAATTTGCAAATTTTCATAAATTTTAATTTAGCCATAAGCAATAATATTTTAACGACAGGTTATCGTCGCACTTGATTATATTTCCAATAATCATACAAAAACTTCTTAGTTAAAAAATGTATATTAAATATTAAAACTAATTAATTATACATTACTTTGTTCTCCAAACTTTATTCCTCCTCCAAAACGCCGACTCTCCAAAAGCTCGATAAACTCCACACGAAGCCGCAACAGCACCAAAGCACACCGCACGGTCGAGTCAAAGCTCCCGCGAGAGCCGAGCGGGCCCGAGCGGCGCCGACGCCCCCGAGTGATGAATCGTCGGCGGCGTCGGCGGCGACACGACGCCCGCGCGCCCCACGCCGCGACCTCTGAGCTTACAGACGCGAGCGAAAACTCCGTGAAATACAAATAATAATTTTCATATAATAACTTGAACGCCTCGGTTTATTGGGTATATAATTTTGAACTTTTTTAGAATCTTTTAATAAACAAGTGAAGTTAATGAAAAATGGTCAGCATTACGTCATATTATTTTGACATTGATTTGACAGTATGTATTTTATATAAACCTTTGACTTACTCTACTTCCTTCCTAATCCAGCAATATAACCCGTGATGGGTCTGAACCTTGTCGATCACTTTCATTTCTCAATGTAATCAAGATTCTCCAGTTTCTGATGGCCTAACCGTCAAACTAATACGTTCTTGGCCTTCTCATTAAGCAGTTATCTTCCGGCTTAAAGTTGAACACCTTCTTAGGTGCCCTTCGGTTTTTCATTCGTTGTATGCCGAAGTCAATTTTCTAAGTGTCCGGATATTTATATAGATCACTATTGAATGTCGTCGTAGTGGTTTTTATAGTTCTGTGTTAGACCTTATCATTGGACATAACTCACTTCAATTAATACTAGACTTACATATTTTTTAATGTGAATGATGTTTGTGGTATTGGGATATTACCTTTTTTATTATTAGGTCCCTTATTCATTGTATTTGGAGGCCAGATGTCTGAGTTTCTGGATTTTAACATAGACCCACTACTGAATGTCGTCGTAATGATTTATAGAGTTCTGTGTCAGACCTTATCCTTGGACATAACTCAATTCAATTAATACTAGACTTACGTACTTTCGAAAGTGAGTAATGTCTGTCTTATCTATTCTCCGCTTTATCAATCGAGAAATAAAACACATATTTATTTATCCCACTTAGTTCCAGAAAGATATAAATATTCACCTATGGCGTTGGTTATTTTTACGCTCGTTAATATAATTTTTTTATGAATTTATCCGTGGACGGTCGTGATTTGTTCAACAAATATCGGACGATATTTAGCTTGTACAAAAATTTAAAAGGCGATTTCATTCCATTTTCCAATATAATTTTTTTGATATTTTATTCCGTTTTTCTAAATAAGTTTTAATTTTTTTCTGTTTTCATAAATAAATTTCGTTTTCTAAATAGATTGAACTATAATTTTATTTAGATATATAAAAACCTTACAAAAAGTTTAACAGATGATATATGACCTTTTATGTCCGATTTTTGAACAGGATAATGCCATTTTAGAATTTCGATATTCAGTGTGTAAATTAACTTGAATTCACATTTACGTTGCCAATAGTCTTTCCTTCGTCATCCTTTTAGTTTACCGAATATATAATAGAGTGATTTACATCTGCAAATCCGTATATAGCTAAAATCGTATAATTACTTGAAATAATTTAAATATGGTTAATATCTTAGGTAGGTACAGTAACTGTGTACATTATAACGTGTCAGGACATTTAAAGTAATCAATTATCTCCATTTTTTTATCCACGAAACTATTAATAGCACATGTTTAAGAGAAAATATTTTGGACAAAATGATGACTTAATTTTACTTCAAGTAAGACCTTAGTTAATATATTGTACTCTCGATTAAATAGTACTACGTATAATGTACACAAGATATTAGAATGTTTCATTTATTTTGATTATCGAGATTTACTTTGTATATAAAAGCCTAAAAGATGTTATTTATCAGAGAAATTATTATAATGCTTTATTATAAAAATGTGTGAAATTATATTTTGCTCCTAATGAAATCCGTGGTTTAATTTTTGAGAAATAACTAGTTTTTCTCTAGTCATTGGTGAACAAGTCAATAACAGTCATTGGTGAACAAGTTAATAACCGTTATTGGTGAACAAGTCAATAACAGTCAGTGGTGAACAAGTCAAGACAGTAAATACTCAAAAAATTCTTAAAAAAGGCAACACTGAAATAACCTTTAGTATCGAATATGAACCAGTAATTCTCAACAGCAGTATGATAAATACGCACACGCGCACATATCCATAGTCGATTTTTTGGACAAATATTATAAACAAGACACCATTTACATTCAATAAAAAATATTACAGTCAACATTTTTTTGCACCAAACTGTACGTACGCCGGTATATGAACGAAGAGTTTATATACTTCGCACGTATATACTTTATACGTACGAGAACGGCTCGGTGCGAGCGAACGGGCGGACTCGTGATATATGGTTTGGCTCGAAACTGAGTGCCATTGTTGAGTGAATGTCAAATTTAAATTATATACACGTATCTACGTACGCTTCATACCTATATAGATAAATAACCTTTACACTTAGTTCTTTTTATCTATACTTGCACAATATTTGTGTGATCACTGGGTTTGCCTTTGTAAAGCGAATAATGAAGAAAATATATAGAAAAGGCCATTATTTGATAAGGCAATTACTAGAAAGGTCATTATTGGTATATTTTCCCAAATAATGTAGTCTCAAAATTATTAGACAGCTCATCGCAGTCACGAAAACTAAGTAGATGGCTATGTTAATAAAATTATTAAAACGGTTTAAAAATATTATTTTGTTATCTTTTTAATTGTTTTCATGGATATAAAATTATTTTTTTTACATCATTTTTATCAATGTACTACTAATGTAGAGTACTGTACAATGGCTTCCAAATTCACATCACAGAAAAAATTGGTTTGTGGGAAAGTATTGATTATTAGTTTATTTTTTAAATTCTCGTGTTACATTGGTTTTTAAATTATTCCAAAATAAATAAACTCTAAATGAAATTAAAACCACAAAAACATAAGATTAGAGCAATTCTCACTATAACGAAACCGTCTTATTTTTCCGTACTGTTTTGGACCTTATTTTTTCGATACTGTTAGAATAAAATGTTACATATCTTAATGATAGTAAAGGGTCAATCGTCACGCCGTATCTTACGAAAATGGAACACTAGAGTGTTGTGCATTGAATTGGTACGGTTTAGTCCATTAGAATTATATGTACGCTTGTATGTATACTATAGTAACATCAGTACTAAAATATTAAGGTTAGCTTGAAACTACTATTGGGGGACTATCTCAATCACCATCCCAGAAATGAATTGCAATGATGAAATTACCTCCTAAACCACAAATCGCTTAAAGCAAAAATAAAAAAGAACAATATGTTTGAGCCAGTACCTACTTTTAGTATTTTTAATCACTGGATTTTCCTTGACCTTATAAAAAACCTATTTTACTTAAATTAATGACTGGTTATTGAGAATAATATTGACAAATCAGAAATTGTATTTTAGGAAAATTATAATCACATCACGACAGAAACAAGTCCTTACTAATACTTTTTCAGTTCACGAATCATGGAAGAAGTATTTTTTACAAATAGTTCCAAACCTATAATTGTGGTGTGGAAAAATCATAAAACAGAGTGGAAACCACAACTATAGTTTTCACATTTAGTTATTGATACTAGTATAACTATGGTGAAATTATATTTCTATCTCAAAAAGTTATGCAACTGAAAGATAAAGTACAACTTAAACTCAAATTGAAAGAGACATCTCCAAGCGTGGCAAAGTAAAAACGTATATAACTAATGCACGTTACGTAAAATGTAATGTACATTTTAAAAAAAAAATATTTGATTAAGAATTTTAAATCTCTCTCGGATCCAGAAGCATTTCCAAGGAAATGGAAAACAATCACCAAAAAATTTAAACAAGCACGTCAAAATCTTTATTGCAAAATTCGTCTCCACGGTTGACAAAAGCCGAGCAAATCACAATATACAGCCATAAATCAGTCGACAACCTATTTGTTTGTACTCAGTATCAGTAGCCAAAGGCTATATTTGTTTTCAATGCTTCGCTACGATATAAGACTTACCGACAATTTGTCGGCTTTATCTTTAGCCCATTATGCTTGCAACCCTTTGGATGTATAGTATAAAGGGTTCTTTGGAGTTTAAGTAAAATTAAAATCTACAAATATTTGCATGACTAACAAGATTTACGGTTTAGAAGGGGTGCTACTTAATATTTGACACGGGCCGTGAACATGGGCAAAAAACGAACGTCAATGAGTGTTTTGGAATTTAGATTTTGGCAAATAATTGGGTTTTGTATAAATATTTTTAAATTAGAATCTAAAGTGGGGCCTCAATTTCCTAGATTTTATTATCATCACTTGGATATATTCCCATTTTTGGATCTTCTCAATATTGACTTTTGATGTCGTCATTGTGATATATTAGATGTGCAGGAACATTTCAAATAATGATTCTGAAAGATTTCAACGAAATAGATCTCTATTCACTCATCGTCCTCGGGTTCTTGTTTATATAACAATAGCACGTGACACTCGTATTTTGATGACAGATAGTAGGTTGCCTGTTACCAACAGGTATATGAATTGTGACCAAACGCAAATACTTTTAATCCAACCCTGCCGGTAAACAGTTGCTAGATAGGGCCGATCACATTATTTCCTCTAACGCCAAGGGATCGTGGCATTAGCAACCCAGATGACTATCTTCAAAATTATGTATCAATGTACAAAATAGGAATTTATAGAATGTTGGTTTCGATAATGATAGAAAATGTGGTGGAAAATGGTAATTTATTATTTAAATTTAAAAAAGAAATAAATATATAAAGTTGTAAATATCAGTCGACGCATTACGTAAATAAAACTTACTACATTCTGTGCGCTTTGCGCAAAACTAATATACTTTGGAAGATAGGATCGCAAGAGAGGAAATAAAATTACGTAATCATAAGAAATAAAATGATTAAGTTGAATTACGAGACAGTACTTAAAAAAATCAAAATTCATAACGGCCAAGTAGGACGAGTAATATATATTTTGCGTAACATCGACACGCGAAGACGCCGAACCACTGACAGTATGTCAGGATACTGGGCTGTGCCGCTCTCGTCTGTTTACTTCCGTATATTTTTCCACGAACCATAAATATTTACACTTCATGAAAAGAAGAAAATTTTGTTCTTTTTTAAGCAGGATTTAACTATACTCTTGATTACCTTAAAATTGTTAGGAAAAGCCTTCATTGTTGATAGAGAGAAAACATCTGTTGCAAACTGAAAATCTAACGATTTAGTTGAATTGTTTTGGTTGCTTGTTACGCTAAACATTAAAACAAATACCTACAATGAAAACAATAAATGTTCCTTTCTCATAAAAAAGGCAATGTTTAAGCAATTTTAATAAAAACCCGTGTTTGAGCTTCGTGTAATTACAAATTGCATTGAGAAATATGAAATAAAATTTCCAATTAAATTTCCTTCTTCTATCCAAAGCTGCTTGAACTTCACATTAATGTATAAAATTCATTTTGTTAAACTTAACTATGGCGGAATTATATTTTTTTTTCCAAATTAATTTAATCACTTTACCATAATCTCTCGTATTCAGTCAGTATTTCATTAAACCTCGTAAACCAGTCGTATGGACCTCGTAATAATATTCGCTATTAGATATGTCATAATCAACGAACATGCTTTCGAAACGTCTAATGTGCCTTAAAAAATGTATTTGAAAGTTATACTTTTAATTAAAGTTAATGATGTAGGTTTACGTTAATATGCAAGTTGATAGCCTTTATATAAAATCTGATCGTTTTAAGGTCTATATATATATATATATATATATATAAGTAACTTGTTATGCGAGTAATAATAAGAATCAAAACGAATGTGGAAAAGTATATCATAAAAAGTCTTTTAGATATATCGTAGACATCCGCACGCAACATCCACGAAGGACGGAATTTACACTATGCTGTCAACGTCAGTGAGATGAAAATACCTTTTAAATCAGTTTATTACGATACGACGGGTTTAACAGCAAGTGTTCTTTTTTTTTATTTTAATCATTCATTGTACAGCAGCTTGTATAAGTTAAAATTTTTTTCTAGAAAATAATTACTAAACATATATAGAAATAAGTGACGTGTATAAAAAAATTAATTAATATTTTGCCCTATGAGTTGCGTGCAAACATAAAACGCAAAGTAGGCTGTAACGGTGGGTAAAAGCTCTAAACAGAGTAGCCTGCGATATTGACTCTCATTATGTTAAAAAAAACACGATTTAAACACACGCAATCAAAGCCTTAAACGAAAACCCCTTTCTTAATTGAAATTACCATTTATTCTCAATTACTTATATTTAATTACAAAAGAAACATTCATATTTATAATTTATAGATCTTACATACTTATATACTCAATTACAACTTATTATTTTACATCACACGTTTATTTTATTTATTTATTAAAAAGCCAACTAGATCATCTTTTCACATTAAGTTTTTAAACTAAATTAGGTTTACCTTTGACGGAGTACAAAATTAAATGTTTGCTTCTTAATCGTTCTGAAATCGATTATACAATAATGGTAAGAGTTGGATTCAGTGGGACACAACACTACTTATAACAAGTTAATGCTGAACAACACTACATGTAAATAAAAGTCCCGCATATCGGGGAGATTTTAAATAAGTAAGTTATAATATAGCTTTTAAAGGTTTTTAACAAAATGAAATTTTGTATTTGATTGTCGTATGTTTAAAATTAATAATAGTATATGAATAGTTTATGCTCGATTCTCGGTTTTTTTACGACTATTTGCAACTTTTATTTTATGAGTTTCTTTATGGTTAGTAAATGGAACTGCTCTTTTGTTTTAATATCAGAAATATTTATAAATGTATTTAGTCGTAATTACAAAATAATCAACTGAGTTTCGTAGTTACTGTTAAGTCAGGTCGCATGTCACATTATATTTATAATACCTATCTGAATTATATTTATAATGCCCATCTGAATCCAAAAAACAAAAAAATTTAAGGTCTGAAAATAAAAAACAAACTAATTAATTTTCTAATAGAAAATATAGACCCGCTGTATATAAGAACCGAATAAAAATGAGTCAGATTAAAAGCAATACGCCATGAATTATTTTTAATTCAATCTACCTAGAAATACATAAACGTACGGGTATGCATATAAATACTTTATACATGAAACTGGTCCAATATGAAAACTCAATCATTTAGACTGTACACTTTGATGTAGGGCACCTAATTCTACTAACTATTTAGTTTATAAAATATTCATACTTAAAGTAAGTATTATAAAGTTGACTAACAACAAGAAAAATTATATTGTTATGCTCGACTTTTTATTAAAACGGTTTTAATACACAAATTTTCTTTCTCCTGCAAAGAAAAGCTGACTTCAACTACGAAGTATTTTGCAAACGCGGTAAAAATGACGTAAACTTAAGAAAATTTTTGAATAAAATGTCTTTGTACTCGTTCAAGCATGCTCTAGGTGCAAATCACAAATTCATGTTTTGGAACAACTTTTACTATAAATTATTTATGTGACAACAAATACCAATCTACTTTAATTAATAGTTACATTAAACATCACCTCATCAATAAATACTCAGAAACAGTCTCTTTGATACATTTTGAACTTACAAAACTGCGCTGAAATATTTTCGTTAACTCGTCCACTTATAACTTTAAAACTAAATATCACTGGCATTTTATTTATTATCCTAGTCTTTCAAAATTCACAAATAACACTGTAAGACTATTTATCACTTCATGGTACCTATTACTAGACTCGCTTTAACACAAATAAAACGGAATGAAATTTATATACTCGTAGAGGATAGAAAAATAGTACTTTAGACTTTTGTTTTATTTTATTTTTAAATATAATACATATTTAAATTGTCGTTAGTCGTGGATTATAACGCTGTGAGCCCATAGTCCGATTTGATGACGGGTTGAGACGCCTGGGTCACGCCGGTGCCGCAGCCCGCCGGACCCAGCGGCGAGATGTGACCGTTCATGTTTGGAGTCATGTTGGGGTCCACGGAGCCGTGCAAGTTCAGCATCTGACCATGGTGAGGTTGCAACGAGTGCTGATGACCCATAATCTGACCACCGTGATGGGACATTGGACTTATAGATGGATCGTGACTGAGATTCTGCTGCGAGGCCACCCCGTGCAAATCATTCATTATGTTGTCAGTCACATTCTCTATGCTGTCCGGTCTCCCATTATTGTTTGTTTTCTTCTTATCGTTGTTGTTGGAACTAGAATTTTTACTTCTACTCTTTGGTGTGGCAGCTCCCTTGCTTGTGGTTGTCGTAACGCCGGCCGGATTGGTTTTTCGCCGAACATTCTTGGTGTTTGGTAGCTTGTTATCCTTTTTCCACTTCATTCGTCGGTTCTGGAACCAAATTTTGATCTGCCGCTCTGAGAGGACGAGTGTGTGCGCAATCTCGATTCGTCGCCGCCTCGTTAGGTAGCGGTTGTAGTGGAACTCCTTCTCCAGCTCGAGTATCTGGTGGCGCGTGTAGGCCGTCCGCTGACGCTTCGGCTCCATGCCCGGTTGGAATTGTCCATTAGCTGTAATAAAGAAAATGATTTTATATGTAGAAGATTAAAATAAGTGTTAATTAATATCTCATAAATATTATATAATAGTTTTAAATAATCGATTGCCCATATTATTCGGAAATAAAAATTTCCAATATAATTACTATGCAGATAAACATTACAATTGTTATTATAGTTAGTTTTCTTAAAATATTTCAAAGTTTGTTAATAAATAATTTATTGAATATATTTGGCGTTAATTTTGTAGAAATTCATTATTCACAATTAAATGAAACTACTTGATGTAGTATTATTTCAACTTTCTTTAAGTTCTTTACCACGACCTAGTTTTCGTTGTATTACAACATCTTCAGGTGGGCTATTAGCAAAGATATTTCTAATAGCTTACTAAAATCTTTGCTAATAGCCCACCTGAAGATATTGTGATACAACAAAACCTAGGTCGTGGTAAAGAACTTAAAGAAAGTAGAAATAATACTACATCACGTAGTTTCATTTAATTGTAATTAATTTATTACCAAAATATACATGTCATCTATCAAACATAAATATATATACAGTCTTTACGCATTAATAATTATGTGAAAAAATATGCAAAAAGTAATTCCCTCATAAACAATTTATAGTGAATCTTCGTAAACAAACAATGACAAAAATAATTATATTACAGCAATACCAAATTGGAAAAATGAGTAAAAAAATATCGATTGTGGAAAGGTGAGAAATTTTGCGGTAAATATTGCATTAAAAACCATGAAAGTAAAAATATAAGTCTATATAAACCCAAAACATAAATTTCAGTTCATTCAAATTGATTAGAAAATAACATGAATCCTAACAATTAAAATATAAATAAATATCTTCATTAAAAAAATACTACCTATTTTCTTTTTATAAAACTGTTGAAAAGAAAATACCTTAAGGAAAATTGAAGCAATTTAATAATAATTTTATTATACGAAAATAACAAATTCAAAAATGTACACACAAGCCATAATGCCCCAAATTGAATGAATGTAATTCTGAAATAAACATAATTTTACACTTTCTACAATATTCATAAATTAAAAACCATTAGTAATATTTAGTGCATGGTACTTTGGTGTGGAAAATCGATTTGGTAATGCAAAGCGAGAATCTTAACAGTTAAAAGATAGAATTTAATAATGGGCATAAGTACTTCAAGTGTACTAATATGCGATCTTGTCAATAAATAAAAAAATACATTAACTGTGCTTAAAATATTTGAACATAAGACAAAAAATACTTTAATTCGATTAAAATTCATCCGTTTCTTCATCCATGTAACATAACTTAGTGAAGCATTACAGTCATTTAAGATGCCCCTGACCCGCTTAATATACGTGTCCCATGAGCTACGCCAGCATCAGTAACACATGACCCAATTTTTACTACTGTGTTAAGAATTTCATTTATAGGATTCGATTACATTTGCTTAAACAATAACTTGTCATTCATATATTCTTAGATGTAATTACTACCAAAAAATTCTCAGAATAGTCTTCGTGTAAAATTGATTTGAAGTAGTTAGTACATTATGAACGAAATTACATAATGTGACGTAACCAATATATCAGTCAATAAAGTAGACACCAGAAGTAAATCGTATATCATTTATGAGAAATGAATTAATAATGTCTATTTGATTTCTTGTAAGAGCTTTTAAAATTTAGATGTAATATTATTGTAAAGAAAAATTTTAGAGGTATAAGTAAAATTTATACTATTCTTGAAGAAAAGTTCATAATTCTAATTAGATAAAGGTATAATCAAAAATTTATTACAAAAACATCAATACTTCATTTAGCAAGAGTTTGCCCCACATTGATATAAATAGGTAATAATATAAATCATTTCCATAGTTCCATATCAAATGGCATTAGGGCACCGTTTTACACAAAATAAAGTCCTAGTTGTTCCATTACCGACTAATATTTAAAAAAATAGCTATAGTAGATTAATCTATATTACCTTGTACGTACTGTTTAATTATTACATGTATATGGATTCTAATTCCGTTGAGGCAATGACTTTATAATATATGTTCTAACTATATTTACGAGTATAAAAGTTAAGGCTATTTAAGATTAACTGAATAGATTGCTCTTACATAAAATAATATAAAATATAATAATAAAATAAAATATCTAAAATTTAAGCAAATATTTGAACCTAACCACGTTTTCCGAAACTATTTTGCAATTACATCGGGTACTTAAATTAAAACATTATAATTAACGCGGCCTTTTGATTGTAGGCTGTCGAATGTTTAAGTTGGTTAGCCCTGGCGCGGTGTCTGTTCTTCAAATGGCGAACTGGCCTTTTGCAAACGTAAATGCCATCATCACTGTAACATTTTGCTTAAGTATGTTACATTTCATGTATTATAAATATTTCATTCACATCAATTAATGTATGATTTAAAGCATACTATAACCTAACAAAATACATTCATTAAACGTTTCCGTCAATTTGCACTGATTAAAATCAATATGCAACATCTAAATATTTCTGTATCTATTACATTTTTGGGCCCAGCCAATATCTGACAACACAATATATTACGAATTTCTTTATTTTAATTTACCTAAACCTCATTTAATGGGAGGTATATGACTGTCACATAGTAGGTAAGAGATATCCATCCCTGTCATATATCGAAGTATTTATTTTGGCCTTTAAATTAACTTATCTTCAATAGAGCTTTTTCATAACCCAGAAACTCATCGCGGACGTGTCGCTCTCTGTATGTCCAAAAATGATAAACTTTTCAATATTTTCATAGTTAAACCGTGAAATAAATTAAAAAAGTTTTTTTCCTATCACTATTCATTTTCACTATAAAAAAAACAAGCTGGACTACCTTGTTTTTTTTCTTATTTGTGTATTTCGGTATTTTCGCTTAAGATTATTCTTAAGCAATTCATGACCATAATTTTAAATAATTAATATCCTCACAGCTATTAGTGCTGGAAATATTTTTTTTATAATAATACTTTTATCGTATAAGATATTAATCGTATAATATAAAATAAATAATACTTGATCACTTAACTCAGCCTCAATGAAACATATTTTAGACGACTTTCATAATTACTTTCTTTATAAGGATAGTTTTATTTTGATGTTACCTTAGAAGTAAAATGCAAGAATAAAGTAAATTAAACAGTTGTTCAAAGTTTCCCATTTCTTCTTCTGAAGTATGCTTTCAAGAAATAATTTGAGTATTAATATTACTAAACTTTGTGAGTACGTATATAGATCCACAACTCTGTGACGACAAATGTCAATCATTATCAATGTCAAAAATATGTTGGCTCGTCTTCGTGGAATGAAGAGTATCGACCTTGTCTTGCCAAATCACACTTAATTAAAAAAGACACGCATTCTCTATTAGTCTGTTCCTATTTTATTTAGTTTATTGGACAATGGGAGTGTTCACTTGTTGAAATATCCTATTTACGAAATTGAAATTGAAGATTCCTTTTTAGTTATAATGGAATAATTATGGTTTTAAAAAGTCGTACTTCAATAGAACGTGGGACACATTCTATATATATATATATATATATATATATATATATATATATATGTATATATATATATATATAAATACATGGCATATTTATATACAACACAAAAAAAATCAGAAAAACTGTGCATAATTTGTTCGTAAATAATAATAGTAGAATTGGGTATTCCAAGAGCGTGTTATTCACACGAGTACATGTTACTAATCTCGTATTTATAGCAAATGTGCCCAAATCAGAAAACTTTGTCTGAGCTGTCCACGGCGCTAAAAAATATTTTTAATAAGGTAAAAAGTCAGATTTTTCATATTTAATACGTTTTTTAAATGTGTTATTTTTTTTCATTATTTTAAAATTAATAACGTATTCTCTATGTTTGTAACCCAACATATTATCTAATTAATTTACATTAGCGGCCAAAAAATGCAAATAACGGCAGTTTTTTAAACTAGCACCATAAAGAAAGATGCTAATAACAAGAACAGCCCATTTGTAGCTGTGTCTACTTCCATGAATAAATAATAAAGAGGTATAAAATGTTTTTAAAATTTTTCAGGCGCTATTACAGCAGTGAAAAACCAATAGATTGAAATACTCAAGGTCTTTGAAATATTTAGGTACTAGAAAGTTGGTGTACGCGAACAAGAAAAACACGGAGTTGTGGTACTAGACTTACGACGTTTAATTTGAGGTAGAGATAGAAAGAAATCGCTTGGTAAATTCAAGCCAACATTACAACAAACTAAAAAAGAGTTAGCTAACTACCTAAAGACTATATTTTAATATTTAACCAAAAAATGTGAGGTTCCTTTAGCACAAATAAGCAAAAGCTATACATCAATTTAATTTCTAAAGTTATATTGTATAAAACAGAAAATATGTAGTATTTTACACACACAATATATCACTGTATTAGTATCCCCAGGGTATAGATTTTAATAAGCTCCTGTTTGATATACAGTGCAGTCAACTTCTTGAGCTTATGCAGGAAAACACATTTCGACCTTAAGCTGTTTATAATAGATGGTTGTAAAAAAGGACGCGTGAATAAAATAAGCAGCACAGAAAGAGGCGCCTGCATTACTACAGTATACGGTACTGTAATTAATAATATTATTCAGCACCGGTTTTCATATTCTTACAAAAAAGTATGAATATAACAATAACGTATGAAAGACCGAAAAATGCATTTCGACCTTATGCTATGTATAACAGATGGTTGTAAAAAACGAAGCGTGAATAAAATAAACAGCACAGACAGAGGCACCTGCATTACTACAGTGTACAGTACTGTAATTAATAATATTTTTCAGCACCGGCTTTCATATTCTTAGAAAAACGTATGAAAATAACAAAAACATATGAAAGACAGAAAAACACATTTCGACCTTGTGCTATTTATAACAGATGATTGTAAAAAACAAAGCGTGAATAAAATAAGCAGCACAGAAAGGGGCAACTGCATTACTACAGTATATGTACAGTAATAAATAATATTATTCAGCACCAGCTTTCATATTCTTAGAAAAAAGTATGAAAATAACAAAAGCGTATGAAAGACAGAAAAATACATTTCGACCTTATGCTATTTATAACAGATGGTTGTAAAAAACGATGCGTGAATAAAATAAGCAGCACAGAAAGAGGTACCTGTATTACTACAGCGTGTGCTGTAAGTAATTATATTATTCAGTACCGGCTTTCGTATTCTTAGAAAAACGTATGAAAACCAAATTATAGGAGCACCTCGATTCTCCGTAATATTTGTAGCAGACTGAGGAATACTTCAAGTATGAGGCCAAAATTATTATAAACCGCTGATTGTTTTTCAACTTGGGTAATTATTTATTTTATACCAGCCTGGGAATAGTAAATTTTAATCGAAAGAATTGATATGTAAAATATGAAACATAAATTATTTAAATCGTTACTTCTTCGCTTTTTGAAGAAATATTGTATTAACAGATATACAAAATTGATACTAAATAATTATCTTTTACTCAGTACTGCCCATCGGATTGTAAAGTTGTCAATCTGTTTAAATTAAAACTGCTACTGCTTCAAACGCTATAGAGAACTTCAATATTCTTAAAATATATTATATTTTCGGACATTGATTTACTTATTTGGTCATAGATAACCTTATTTGGTGTCAGATAGCAACCTGAAGAGACTAATCCTCCTGAAATTCACCCCATGCTTAAAAATACACAGCAAGTCAAAAACCAACTAAGCAGTTTCATGGTAATACAGCTGATGTTCAGTCTAATCGACATATGATTATTACATTCCGCATTGCAGTTATTGTCGAGAATATGGTCATAATTCTTTACTAAGAAAATGGCTTACATAGTAGCCTTCAAGAAGAACGTATATATTTAAATTTTTAGCGTTTGAAAAAATATAATATAGAACAATTATAAAGCTCATTCAAGTCTAAGTAAAGAAATATAGGTATTTATAAACAGCATTGTGCATAAATTATACCCATCTATAGTTTATGCTTTCAAAGTTTATTTGTTCAGTGAGCAATCTCTTAACTAAAACGTAATTAATTAACTTTTGTAATAATGTAATCCATAGGTTTTATAATAACTCGCAAAATTTTATTTTATGAATAAAAAATATAATGACTACGCTTTACATATGCTTACCACCAAAAAAATATATGATTTGTAATCGGAAAATTTATTTTTTGTCAGATTGAAACAATTTCGTCTATTTAATATGCGATTAAATTAGGATATCGATATTTCATTTTGCAATTAAAAATATCGATATTCCGTTTCATTTTCACGCTTTAACTACTCATCCGATTTTTGTTGAATTATGCGTATAAGTACGAGTAGACCGTGTCACAGAGGTGAATATAAAATACTTTACCGAAATAGAATTTATTTTTCACATATACAACTCAAGACTATAATTACTCTTAGGTATCAAATATATTTTAAATATTCGATATTAGAATTGCTAAAGAATATTAGTAAGCTAAAGATGTCTAGTCGAAATTAAAAATATATTGTCCTTTGTATCAATCTAAATATCCTATTGATCGATCGACTGTGGAGGAAGACTTTGAATATATTCAACAGTTGATTTGTTATTTAGTTAAAATGGAAAAACGTGCATTATATAAGTAATTAAAAATATAATAAAATTTGAATTCATCATTCAATTAGTTTCTGTCTTGTTGATAGACTATATCTGATACTGTTTTAGTAATTACATTTTGGAATCAGTAAAATATGACTATTAACATCAACCTTCAAATTAAAAAAAAAACAAAAATAAGAGTTTTTAAAAACGGTCCGCATCTAATTCAATGTTCGGATATCAAAACATATTTAAATATATCCTTCAAACTTCGAAACATAATTACCCATTGTCTACAGCTCTAAGTTCTTATGTAGGTATATAAATAAAACGAAGTATGACGGCGCCTATGTTTGCATCGATCTAAAATATCGAAGTATTATGTGATATTGTATCGATATTTTAAAGCATTGTATCGAACCGTGAAACTCTAATCTGAATCTTACATAAATGTATACATCATAATTTGTTTAAAAAGTCAAGGTATAAACTGTGTAAAAAATTTGGTAGCAATATGCCGAATCAAACAATGTTTCGTTCAAAATTCTACTCCTTAAGCAATCTCAACGGAGCAACAAAACGTCGACACGAGCACTAGGAATATCTTGGGTAAATCGGTGCCGACCACTCGTCTGCGGGTTGAATTCCGGCGCGGTTGAGTCCGGCCAACTATGTGCGGTCGCCGACCAAGACGGGCGATAGGGACGCGTGAATGGATCGCAGGACTTCGCCTCCGAGATGCCAACTGAGATAATCTATTGACGGATGCTGGACCGCGTCGTAGAAGTTTAGGTACTTATTTGTGTATACATCATTCTGCGAGCATTGGCTCGTAAAACATTGACGTCTGTGGTTTAGAAATGCGTCGAGTGTTTAAAATATGGTCAAAAATGCATACTATTTACTACCAATCATACTATAGTCTTGACACATTACGAATTCGTCGAAACTTGCTATCGAAACCTCTGAATAAAAATAATTTAAGCCTTTTAAAACCTATCAATCTTTTAGAAATTTTCATAGTTGAAAAATTTAATAAAAATTTAATATTCCCCTAAAAATTACGAATTTACTTAATAATACAATGGTAATATTAATACAGAAATATTGCTATAAGGCTAGAAATGTAATACAATTGATACTAAAACAAAAGACACGTACGTGTAAATTGTTTACATTTCTGTATGTGTGATCTGTTTCCAAAATAATTATTTCCGATAAAAATAACCAAGAAAAAAGCCTTAAAAATGGCATCTATAAAGTATTTTTGAGCGTACGTACAAAAATTTCACACCACCCGATAACACAACGCGGAGCATTACAAATTTATTGTAATTAAATATTTACCAATGTGTAACTCATTTAATATTAGTTTTCATATAGGCATTTGTTGTACGCACAAAAATTTCACACCACCCGATAACACAACGCGGAGCATTATTTGTTTGTACGCACAAAAATTATTAGTTTATACGTACAAAAATTTCACACCACCCGATAACACAACGCGGAGAATTATTTGTTTGTACGCACAAAAATTATTTGTTTGTACGCACAAAAATTTCACACCACCCGATAACACAACGCGGAGCATTACAAATTTATTGTAATTAAATATTTACCAATGTGTAAGTCATTTAATATTAGTTTTCATATAGGCATTTGTTTAATATAATAATATATTCTGTAAAATACGAACGTAAAAGCTATTTTTATCAAAGCTATAATACCTACAAACCTAAAAATTCTACATACGTTAATATTCATAGTGACAGTTAATTCCATAAAATGAGTAATATTGAAATAGTCAAGTAGATATAGTTTCAAAATTATATTAAGATCCTCAGTATACCATTTTTATTGAATATATTTGGCTTTAATTTTGTAGAAATTCATTATTCACAATTAAATGAAATAAGTATTATTTCTACTTTTTTTAAGTTCTTTACCGCGACCTAGGTTTCGGTGTATTGCAACATCTTTGCTTATTAGCATTGCATTCAGGTGGGCTATTGCCCACCTGAAGATGCTGTAATACAACGAAACCTAGGTCGCGGTAAATAACTTAAAGAACGTTAAAATAATACTATATCACGTAGTTTCATTTAATTGTATATAATTTTTAGTTATATTTATCACTTTAGCTGGAAAAAAATTATATTTTTGGGAGGATATTAAACCAAACGGAGTAACTCGGCGTTAGCGATCAAAATGGAAAAAAAATTTCTTAAGTTATCAAACTGAGATTGACTTCAATTAATCAAAAAAATGATAACAGTTTTTCACACGCAAATTGTCTTTTCACTCTTCTTTCGTTGAAATTTAACATGAAAAATTATATTATTAAGAGTTACATAAATGTTGTTCTGCCAATAACACAGATACATAGGTATGATTCGACTAAAAATAATTAGATAGAAAACACATTTAAATTTTTTTAATACTTCACGCATATATAGAACGGTTCAATATTATGGAAACAAAGTGTCAAAGATTGCCCACGCTACCGTCTTATCAGGGAAGTCGTCTAGTCTCTGAAGCCTGTTGCGACCATTATGTTTCAAAACTTTAATCGACAAACAGTCATATACTTATTACGTAGCTTTTTTATATCTTATTTCTGGATTACGTATCTACACTAAAAAAATAGATCCCATTTCACAATAGTTACTGCACTGAAAAATATTTAAATGGATCACACCGAAAAATATTTATATAGATCAGAGTACGTTGTAAGGATTTCAAAAGTTTTCAAGATATTATATAAGTTTTTGGTCAAAATACCCGGAAAAAATTAGTATACTAGTTTCCCCTATCTCCAAAATATTTATTTAGTAGAAATTATGAAAAAAACGTAACTAAATTTTATTTAAAATTTTCCGGGAAAATGACAGCGAAGTTTCTAAATTTCATCGTTTCTGAGACATTCATGATATCTAATGGACATAATAAGCAACTTATTTCCACTGTGAAAAACAATATTAATATTTGTAAATTTACGTTCATAACAAATTGATTGAAAATTGCTTTAACCTTATTTTTATAATCAAGGGTACATTTTATTATTTTGTAAAGATTTGCATATAGCTTTGTATGTGGTTTTACAATTATTTCTTAATCGATATCTCTCTACCGCTTGTTGGTGTGGAGGTTAGCTAGGGCTATATTATTTGCAAGCTTTCTAGCCCGAATCCAACTTACGACTCCATATCCCAGCCCCTCTCCCTGGTGGTCTCTATCTTTCTCGATCCCTGGACCCGCTGCTGGTTTCATGGGCGGGGCTACATAACCATTCAAGATGTATGCGAATCGGATGTTCAAACCAATTCAACTTGCCTCCTATAAGTTTGACTATATTGGCCGGCATCGAACGTGCAAACGAATAGTTTTTATTCTAACAAGATCGTGTCTAATTTTGCCTTCACCTAACGAATATACTGCATACCCATAGCCTAAACTCAACTAAAATGGTACGGTATCATGTAAGTTAAGTAGAGTTGAAAGCTCCCAATTTTACATTCACTATAAAGAATTTGCTTAACGCTACGTACATCATGCCTGTTGCTCCAATCCTGACATTTAATCTGTACTTATATTGGCTCCAAGGTAGTTAAAACATATACCTTTAGCACAAGTTCTCCTTGTACACAGATGTCAATTTTCTCAACCTTCTTTACATTCATTTTAAGTATTCGTGTCATCATCTATTCACTCCATACATGCATAACATGCTGACGAAACGCTGCATTTCCAGCTTTTGTAGCGCATCGTTTGCATAGGACGGGTTACTAAAGAATATTGGTCTGAGCAATTAGTGACCAATTGAAGCTTTTCGACGGATGCTTTGCATTCCTTAATAAGACATCGCACTTAATATCCTTATTTAAGCAACCGAATAGAGAACATCTTAATGTAATTTCCATATAAAACATACTGTTTTTGTAATTGTTTAATGCTTCATTCAGTTGATGGACCTCATTAGACTGCCATACTTTAATAACGTATGGTAGTTTAAGGAGACGATGATAATTTAAATTTGGAATCATGGCTACTTTTAAAAATAATTAGATTTTTAAAATATATTTTAAACTTGGAATTACCAAATTTAGGCTTTTACAATACTCTTTTATTTTTTTTAATAAAATAATTTATATTTGAAATAGATATTTAAATTTTAAAATAATAATTATGCGAAATATTTGGCGTTAAGATTATGTAGTGTATTTGCAGCAAGATATCTCATATTTTTTTTGTTTATTCATCTCCAAATTTTTAGATCAGCACGCAACAATTCATTTCATGTTTAATATCAAGTATTTTTATTAACTGCATATGCTTAAGAATTCTACAAGTTGTAACATATTAAACCCTGTTATATTTTTCAACTGGAAAAACGTGAAGAGCGATTTCGTTTTCCAATACAGTAGTTAAAATATAGAATAACAATTTACTATTTAATAAGCTGTGACCACCCCTACCTATAAAATATATTTAATAAGGCTTGTTACATTTCCTGATGGTTATGTAATTTTCCCATATTAAGTACTTTCTAGTTGGTCTTGCCAAAAAAAAGATTTGCCTTTACCATCTCTATTTTAAAAACCGAAAGAAATTTAAATACTACATTTTTACTTTGCTTTAGTTAAATATGTCAATAAGGTTGAGAAACGTCTCCTTCTTACTTCTTATTATGTTCTGTTTAATTTTACATCCAAAGGGGTTGGTTTAAGTTTTTCGTAAATGGTTTAACCAAAGACACCACAAGTTTGCTATTTCATTAACGTATCAAGTATTCAATCCCCGGCCACTTTTGTCCTTAATAAGATTCTCATGATAAGGTATTGCGATTTTACCATGTGCACGGAAGAGTTATTTGGTAACATAATCTTATAAGTAAAAATGGGTCGGTCTTTGTGGAACCTGATATCTTAAATTGCAATGAAGACATAGGTACTAAAGCAATATTTACCTAAGTGATGTTGTTTACTGTGTATTCTTGTGCACGTGCTCAGAATTTCACACTTATTTATACCATCACAATATATAATATTTTAAAACTAATATCTAGAAAATTTATAAAAAAATACTTAAAAGTAAAAGGAAAGGGAAATTTAATTAAGATTAAATAAAATTTTAATTAATTGCTATTTAATAGCAATTAATTAAAATTTTATTTGAAAAGACCATTGAGTTCTTTTTTCAATAATTCATATATTACATAAAACAAATTTCAAATAATTGATTGCAATTTGATCTTCGCGAACTTCTCCATGTTTCTAATTTACAATTTGCCAACAGAAAAAAATTGTAGCAATTTTCAGAAAATACAAGTTTTTTCCACAAAAATCTGTTTTGTCTTACAAAAATCTGAAAGAAACAGCTACAACATCCTTCCTATAAATTGTATTGACTTGATAACCATGTAAAAAACCAGCGTATATTTAAGAACAAAAATATATCTATATATAAATCAAAATTCTTTCGCAAAAGGATTGCACACAGATTATAACAGATGTAATTAAATAATTTGAGAAAATCATTCATTAACAAATTTCATTAATATTTTGATAAAGCTCACGATATTGCAAATATTTTTTCATTATTCGAGGTTGTTAACAATGAACGAAACATAATTATCATTTATAACCATTATATTTAATTATATTTTGTATTAAACGAAGATTAACATTTAAATGTGGTATCAATGTAACTGAGAGCTAAGATCTATACACGGCTACTACTTCGCTTACAGCGTTATTATTATTACATGTGGTTTTCCTTTAATGCCTAGTTGCTGGATTATGTTTCTTCTATAATTTAATTTGTAACTAAATAATAAATAATAAAAATAATTTAATTTGTAACTAACTGGTAATTGTAATTTGTAAACTGAAATTTAAAAAACCATTGATTTCATTTAATTTACCGTGTTATGAAACTACATGATCAGCCCCAGCTACATGAAAATTTATGTCAAACATTATCTTTCCACGAACAAGGAAAATTTTAAGCGGTATCACAATTATCTAAAAAGATATTTTTACCAAATTTATTCTCACAATAATACTAAATTGCTTGAAGTTCTCTAAGAAAAAAAAAATTATTATTAAGAATAATTATTAAGACTTGACTTGAAATTAAAAAATTATTATTAAGACTTGACTTGAAATTATTATATAACTGAACCATCGCGACTATTTTTATTACTTGGTATATTATAATATACCAAGTAAATTAAAAAAAAAATTAAAATATACATTTCATTTTATATTATATATTATATAATATATGCTTTGTTGATATAAGAAAATTAAATGAAACCAAAAGAAAAATGTACATTTTCTTTAGCGTTAACTGGACCAATTTTATGTTATATGAGTAATTTTACCTTTTAGATGTGTTCTTTTTCTAATTCTATTATTTTATTTTTAAATGTTGCAGTTTCAAAACATAAGAAGCGTAAAAAATTTTAATATTTGCTCTTCTTCCTTATTTTAGTGGTTGTGTTATTCATAAAATCATACAACTTGTTTAATGCAGATTTAGAATAATTTAAACTTTGTAAGATTTTGTCGAAAAATAAACTTGTTAAGTGCAAGTAGTACTAACGTAATGCGAGTTCTGTAGTCCTAAGGGTTTAGGCAAATTTAAATAATACTATGTGTAGTATTCATATTTAGACATCTTAATATATTTTTTACCATATAGATATACTGTTTGTTATATTTTTTACAGCCGTAAATATATGTCGTCAGTTTCTCAAAAACTATGCAATTTAGAAACATTGCTATAGTTTTCCGGTAAACGTTAGGTAAAGTTCTAGTAAAACAGTTATTCTTCATTAATTTTTCTTTAGCGTTTTCGGTTGTATGGGGTGTGAACGTATTTTTTGTGGAAATTTTCAACAATCACAAAATATTGAAAGAGATAGTTTCTTAATCCTTATAACTTACTCTTTAATTTATACTCTACATAATAAGTGGAATTAGAAAAATATTAGCAATCTTCGTCTTTAAAATTATTATAGAATAAATATTTTTAAGTATCACAATATTGCTATCTAAATATTTGCGAGTTAATATGCTTTGTCATAATGCCAAATTACAAGTTTCTACATCATTTTATACAACCGACATAAAATGCTCAAAAACAGTTGAAAAGTTAGAAACCTTACGATATGCTCATTCAGTTGATACTCCACATGACACATTAAATTTAAAGAATTCAAGTATTTCACTTGTCCTCTCTATAATTTTCCAATCAATAATTTTTAGTGCTAACCTGTGATATATGCGGGTCAATACACTTTATCACTATGTTAAATTTTATCTTTCTATATCAAATGGTAAAGTAGAAGCTAAAATAAATCGGCTGTGACACATGAAAGATGTACGGACACGAGAGTGATCCCATAAGAATTCTATTTTTCCCTATGAGCTAAGCAATCCCAAAAATCAATAATTGTTCGAAGAAAAATTTCTATCCGACAAAAACAAATATTTTATACCACACTATAACAACAAATTTCGATCCATCTTAATATCGAATATCCTAGGTAAAATACTTTATTGATATTATGATATAACAAAAATTTTTGCTAAATATCGCTACCGCAGAATATTAATATATTTATATATAAATATTCTGCCGTTAGAATATTTTGCAAGAAATTTTTCAATAAATTTAAATATGATAAAATAAATTTACGTATCAGTATTAATCTCTCACTGAGTATTATTTCTTGAGACGTAATCAAATTGTTTTGATCGAATTATACTAAATGCTATTGATAAATTATAATATACTGTAAAGTATATTAATATATACTAAACGCGCACTCATTATAGCTGTAATTATTAAACAACTCGAGACTTCTCGCATCCGATCGCCGCGATTTGGGCTACCTGCGACGGTGGTCCGTCTCGCGACACAATCTCGTGGTCGATCGCGGTGCGGTGCCCGCGCCGCCCACTGATTGCCGATAATGGCTTTTTTATTATGAAATTGATTTCGTCTCGTTATTGTTCTCGGGCAGCAGCAGGTCGGCAGCTCGCCTAAAGTTGAGGACGCGTGCTTCGATCGCAGCCATTCTCGACATCGCATGTTCAGGATAGTTCGGTATCGGTCTTAGCCATGATGGAAGTTGTTATAATAACAGAATGACGTGTCGGCATGTGGAATGTGATGGTAGTGATGGAAAGATGAATGAAATATTTAACGTTGTGCATGTTAAAAATATAGGTATATTGTAGTTGTACGTAAACATCCAAAAATAGAAGAAGACAAGTCCACATAAAATGCTAAATGTGGATAAGATCTCCTATACTAAAAACCAGTCCCACATATCTATATGTCAATAAGAAAGGTCATAAAATACACTGTTAGATCAATTCTAGTATTTACTGAAAGTAGCTAATATTAGATCCATTAATAATAAATCATCCTAAAATATGTAGTTTACAAGCGGGTCGTCAAAAGTCGTCAAAGACATGACCAATCACTTACCTTATTACAGTGATAATGGAATTGACTTAGTCAAATTTTAATCTTAAATCAAGAATTTAGATTATCTTTTTCATTATGTCAACAATTGTGATTTTAGTAACATAAAAGATACAAATGAAACTTCGTATACTTAGTTTTTTTAGTATTTCGTATGAGGTTTTTTTTAAATAAAACTATTGGTCGACTTGCTTTCTGTTATAATTTTAACTCAAACTCCAAAAAATAAAAGGAAAAAACGCCAGAATTCGTTGAATGAAACCTAGTGGTTTTGGATAGTTATACGCTACGAGGCTGATAGCGATTTTGCAAAACAGCAGGATATACTTTAAAGCGACTTATTTTTTTTAACGATACTACTGTAACTGTCTAAAGCAAAATTACTTAGTTCTAAATTATTAATATTTTTTTTAAACTAAATCGAAGGTTAATTACCGTTTATAACAAACGTAAAAATAAGAAAATTTCATATTCATATTTTTCTACTAACAATAAGGGATTTTTGTTTCGCATTATTTAACTAATTTAATAATTTTTAATAATTATAATTCAATTTAACTAAAATATTACGAAAAAAAAGGAATCATTTATTAAAACTTTGAACTATAAAATTTCGCCATTTATTTATTTTATCGCAATTTATTTTATTTTGTCAAAAGACTGCATCAGGTAATATTTCTGGATTACCCCTTGTAAAAATGGAAAATTTGACCGACAACGGTACAAAAAGATGAATGTATTCAGTAAATTTTTTTATCCCCTATTTTTTAATTAAATATGTTATTTGTTTGATAATTTAATTAAAATGTGCTTAAGTTCTTATATATAACATAAAATATTATTTCAAATCGTAATACGACGTACAAATCTTTGGTTGTCTGATTAGGTATTTTCTTTTTAGGTTACGGGTATTTGGAGGATAATTAAAAGAGAATCAAGATCTGGTGTAATACCAGTGTCAAGTATCAAAATCTGATGTAGTAAAGTTTACCGCCAAAACTTCCGGTTACAATTTTATTATATAATTTGGAATGTTAACATCCCTATTTTATTTTGATATATGAAGAAAAAATTATGTTATTAACTTAAGCCAACACGAATATTGTTGCCTTGGACGTTTATATAACTTGCTATTTTTTTTATGAACATTTTTAATATCTCTTGCAAAATGCAATGTTATTTTAAACGCGCGTGTAGATAATCAACGCTGCGTCAAACAACAAGAAATGGGCCTTAGTAATGGAATATTGACGTCAGTAGACTCGAACAAACAACAGGTCAAAGAAAAACGTGAATGAATTATAAAAAAAATTGTTTGCCAGAAACATTGATCCTTGCTGCATGCGAATTATACCAATATATATATATATATATATATATATATATATATATATATATATATATATATATATACACGTACGTATATAATAATTAATAAGATACTAACAATTCATAATGACACAGGGAGTAATGATGAGTAATAATGTAGAGCCTTCATAGAGTTACTCTTCTATAGAGTTACTCTAGTTCTTTAGACATATTTATGTTCATTTTTATTCTATTCATTACAAATTATATCGCCTTACGTCATCTCACTTTCAGATTCTCACCAATGAACTTCGCATTCAAACTTATTGAACGTATTTTGTACCAAATTGTTTCTTTTTTTATTTGACCCATCATGGAACGTTTATTATTTTAAACCATCGCCACATTTATCAGTATTCACGCATAGATTTGTCTCTAAACACAGTTAAAACATTCGTATCATTAAAAGACGTAAATTTATTTTTACAGATGCCGAAAAAATAGCAAATGTATTGTATACTTTGATGAATATCTAGTAGATTGACCGACCGTTAGACATAAGTCAGATATAAGACCGTTAGAAATAAGCTTAATGAATTGATGTAAAGAAATAAGTTTTTTAAACCTGAAAACTTATAAAATAAATTATGATCACAAGTTTTGTATTAAGAATGAAATTAAAAGTTATATGCAATATAGTTTTCATATAAATGACAGGTTGCACGCTGCGTGCAAAGTGAAAAAATACATGTGTATTGAATTAAAAAAAAAAACTATTAAGCATGTTTCTTCCCCCAATCGTTCATTAATATGTCACATTATCGTGTCATAAAGGTACAATAACAAATTATAGCTAGTTTTAATTTCTAAAGTAATATAGTTATGAACTTATAACTGAGATATAAAAAACCAACACTAAGAGGTTCTGGAAACACCTAAATACGTATAAACAATTAGGCTCCACGGCATACATACATTATACAAATGTTAACTTTAATTATTGCAATGTAAATTTATTGTTTAATGTATTTTTTAGAAACGTAAAATATCATGAATTCCTTTATAACTATAAGCTTTTTTAATAATTTATTTTTTACCAATCATCTTTAAATAAACTTCCAATAACCCTATTTTTCAAGTAACCTTTCTTTTACATCAAATGTTTCTGAGGGAAACGGCTTTGACAGAAGGATGGATTTTTTTCCTTTTGAGGTACAGAACCCTAAGAAGTTAAATGGAAAACAGGATGTGCCTGGTTCGATTCAACGTTTGGTCTTTTTTTTAAAGATTATCAGCGATATCCCGGCCACTTTATACAGCTCATCGTAAGTCAGTATAAAGTTAACATATTTCCGCATATATTCATTAATATTAACGGCGATTACTCAGGAACCATACACCACAACTAGTTTACCAACCAATAATCCCTGTTATTACGATGTACCTTAAATGTAACCATAACGTACTTTAAAAATACCTGTTATTACCAATAAATTGGTATATTTCAATACGGAACGACGTATTATAACAGCATTAGCAATTGTAACAAGTCACGGGCCACTTACGGCCAGTAGCCGACTCAATGTCATTGTTAAGTGGGGAAACGATATTTGTGACATCGTTTGTTTAAAATGTTCAGTCAATTGCATTTTACTATAGGAAGACTTATCGAATACCGTAAATTTCAATGATTTTCAAATTTTAACTTACTTATTAACAATTAAGAAGTTGAGATCTAAAAAAATTTATTTTCTCCGAACTTTTTTAGAGATATTTATTTATCTCAAAATAAATCTTAAGTCAATTTACAATTATAATAAAATTTAGAGTGTACGTAATAGATGTGAAAGAAGTTTATACTATATATATATAATTATAATTTATTGATATTATATATTAATTTATAATTGAAAGTTTATATTAATAAATGAAGTTAATTTTAACATTTCCAGCTAAAATTATCTATCTCAATGCTGCCGCAAGTTTACATCCAATAGATATTTTTAATTCTTTTGAATAAAAAAGTTAGATGTAGTTTTGAACATACAGTGAATTTCCAAAGTTTATGAAATAAAACGAAGGGGACTAAATTCATTTTAAAAAGACTAACCGCATACTAATTATTATTCGGATAACTAAACTTTTACGCGGATACACTATATTTAGAAATTTCCAAAATCACAGTTCTGAGTCTCGACAATTATTTAATCAATAAAATTAATCCCTGTTCCTTGAATAATATAATACATTTAAATAAACGTTTATTTCTGGTAATTATGCTTAAACATTAATGACCAAGTTGGGTACATTATATTCAACTCGCCATTAAACTTGATGAAAATAGTTCATATTGAAATAATTCATTCATGAGTACCAATTACATTTGGTATCGATTGTTTATGAACAAATTTATTGTTTATGAATTGTTTATGAACATGTTTATTAGCATTAAGTTTTAATTAGACTTCGACATCAAACACCGTGGACTTTTACTTTTTTTATGATTAATCACAGTCTACACTTTATTTATCGTCAGTTGAATTAAGATTTAAGTATATCGCGCAATCGTCAACATTTTTAGAGTGCCGTGCTTAAAAAGGAAAAACAGAATTCTTATAAGACTATTCTCAGGTCCGTCTGTCTTTCTGTCACAACGGATTTTCTCAGAAAGTATGCAACATTGAAATTTGGAATTGGGCTTAGTAATACACCTTACCAACCCGCATATTTTTCACTAGCTCACTTTTAATTTCCTGTGAGAATTAAGTAATATATAGAAAAAAATTAATTTTATATGTCATAATGGATATCATTTGAAAAGATTATTATAAAAATACGTAAAAACAGAGCATTCCCTTTCTGCCTTTCTTATCTCTGAAAATACTGAACAAAAATCTTGAAACAACAGGGTGGATGAAATCTGACTGGAAGGTTATATAAAAATTAGAGTGACAATCCTGTGTTTACGCTTATAAAAGATACAGTAGAGAATGTACGTCATATAAAATTAATAAAATACTAATTAAATAGTTTAATAGGAATTCTATGAACAATTAAATGTTTATAAATGCCGAAATGTCAGTGGAACCTTCATTGCGTGATTTCTGCTCGTATTTAATAGGATTTTATAATTGTAGTCAGTCATTTCATAAAGTATCGGAGATAGTTTACTACTATGTTATTTAGAAAATTTATGAATATATCCAATAAAAATAACAATATTTAGTTGTATCATGAATAAAGCAAACGTTACGGAGTTATTAGTCTCTATACAAACATCCGCATGTTGCATTACTGTGAAATATTTGTTTCGCCAGCAACGTACGTTAAAAGGACATCTTATTTCGCTTCACCTAAAAGTAAAAACTGTGGCGTTATGGCTGATTTTATTGGTTATTTAAATATTTCTTTTGATAATTCAGTAAATTTAACGTTACTAGCAGAATTAATTGTGCTAATTGAAAAGTAAAACTAATGTTTATAGTTGCCTTATAAAAATTATGTTATGTAATAATTGGATACCAACAAACATCGTTTTATATTTTATCTCACAAAAATTATATTTCATTCGCAGAAACGCCAATAAAGTCCATACTACTGTATCAAATACTATTTTTGTAAAATACTTTCGACTATCTAAAGAAATAACAAATTTTATAATTGACAAATTGAGACTAATGTTGAAAGTGACACGAGGAATAAACATTACTTGATGTGCAATAAAACAAAATTACCTTATTACAACCATCTCCTGTTATCCATAGATAAAATACAAAACTGTTCTCGTTGACGAAATAGCCCCGTCCTTTTCTTTTTTCTCGTAAATTATATGATGCTATTAGTTTTTCTCCAGCCAACGAAAAAAGCGTTAAGTTAACGAACAATAAGGATTAGGACAAAGTCAGTGCGATACGACATGCCGATTTTTATAGCGAATATTTAGATAACCATTATTGTCGTTCATTAACTAACGCATACGTTAACAGAGTGAAACAACATAGAGCTGATTCTTATGGTTTTGTCGTTATATGCTGATTGTTACGGTTCCTTCTTCATATACTAAGCTCCCATTTCCTTATACTAACGAACATTTAATGTTCTTCAGTACAAAATCATCGGTAAGATTCTTGATGTCGAAGTTATTCTTATGGAACAAATCGCTGTAATATAATAAATGCGAATGCAATAACTACAGTTGCAGAACGTCTATACTCATTACGATCACATATTTTTATCTTTTAGTATATTTATTCTGCATTAATATTTAAGATTAAATTTTATTATGTCCTTAATCATATGATGTTCTTTATAAATAAAGGATAATATAAAACCATCTTAAAAATTATCACAGCTGATATGCTATGCTAATTTACGAATAATAATTGACCAACTCAAGACATGTATTCGGGTCTGCAAAAAGTTCATGGAAACACCACGCAAGTGACGTGAAACAATTGCATAAATAACTTTGTATTTTAAAATGTATGTTTATAATGCTTGTGAAAGATATACGATGCATGCATATACATGTGTATATATATATATATATATGTATACATATATATATATATATATATATATATATATATATATATATATAATGAGAAATAATATTATTTAAACAAGTATGATGTTTTGACTCTGAAAGATATAACAGGCAACATCATCTAAGTACGTTGTGAAATGGTAATATTTGGAAATAGTTTAATAGAAAGACTATACACCCTTTTTATTTATCAAAATACGTTGTTTTGTGGGAAAATGGAGGCATTTGTAGTTTAATTACGATCATGATATAAATGCACCTAACTATGCTTGCGATTAATTTGCATGGACCGTTAGAATTTATTATTAACTCTAAGATTAATACACATAAAATCATCGATTGTAATAATTATGAAAGGAATTTTTTTAAGTAAATATCTTAAGTATTAATATGACAAATTATCATATTTTCTTTTTCTTGGTCCATTGAGATTAGATACAGCCAACATATTACCTTAAACACAACATAATCCATTAGCGAAAGCTTTATTGAAAATACTATCCCAATCCTAAATAGGCAAGAACACAAAGATCTCTTTAATATTCTTTTAATATTTTAAATATCTTTAATATACAGATAATCTAATCATGTAATTTTAAAATAGATGCAGGTTTCCATGCAAAGAATACATGTTTTCGGTTGATCTTTAACTTCTGGTCTTTTCTCGCCCGCACTCGGATTCTTGTTTAGGCGACTACTCCCTCTGCACTATTCCACACTTCACCTCTCACCATGTCCATTTCCATGTCCATTTCCATGATTTAAAATACACGTAGCACCATCTATTGATGTATGTATATATACTATATATTTGTGAAATTACTGCGCATCGAGTAACTAATTGGCTTCGTTGTTGCAATCTAAATAAATTTTAAAATTTCTTTGTTAAAGACAGACAAAAATTCAAAAAATTATATTTTTATGTTATTTTTTCGTAAAAACTTCAATGTGCAAACAGATCCATTCTAAAATTTTATTATTGGTATACATTAAGATAAGTTATATAAGATCAACATTCATAGATAAAAAATCATTATAAAATTGTATTTTTATTCACATTTAATTCAAAAATTTGAACATCAAAGTAACAAAAAACTTCAGAAATATAAGAAAACCGAAGTATTTCTTAGTCCCTATTATACAAATGTAAAAGTCCAGATATAACTATTTCATATTCCAACCTGTCATACAGATTCAGTTATTACATCAAGAATCCTCTCTTCACCCTTTGTTAAGTATCTTCACTCATACACAAGCGACGACCACTGCACTACGAAGAGCAGCTGGCTGGTGCATTCCGCGCACCCGTCGGACCGAATGCATCGCGTCCATTGGTCGCTCGTGTCCGAACGGTAATGGCCGACCGCTTAGAGTCATGATCCTTGTGTGATATATGTATGCATAATAATAAGTTCTAATAAATATTATATTCGTATTAAGGAAATCATGACCGATATGTATATACATATATGTATATGTATATATATATATATATATATATATATATATATATATATATATATACATATATATGTATATATATATATATATATATATATATAATACTGCAGATAATGAAGTATAGTTTACAAATATTATCTGTGATTTATAAACGTATTCTTTGTAAAACGTATGCATTTCTTATCCTAACTAATATTAGAAATTTGTCACTTTTGTTTTGTTTTGTTTATTTGTTTGCCACTTAATAACACTGTAATAGAGCAAAAAATCGCTATCAAATTTGAGATGAATTGTATATAGATCGTGAGATAGAGTAATGCATAACAACGGTTTCGATCGCGTAATATACAATACCATGGAAGGTCTGTTTGAATGTTATTTTGTTGTAATTAAGCATAAATGACTCCTCCGTATTTTTTTTATGAAATTTGGCACAAACATATTTATATTAAGAATTAATGTATAGTTCAATTTTTAAGTTGAAAAATAGTATATTTTCTGTAGTATAAGACTCCGCACTTTTATTTAATGACGATAATTAAAATTGAGAGAATTAAGAGAAAAAACCTGGTAATATTTTAAATGTAATCCTCATATCGAAATAAATTATCATAGCGAAAATTTCTACGCGTTCTTGCGGAATATCACATGTGGTCTAGGAAAATCTAGATTTATATAAGTATTGCAAAAGACCAAAATAACACATTTCTAGCCAATTTATTTGCACTATGTTATATATACAAAAAGTTCCAACCGGCACTAAGAAAATATAAACTCTTTGAGAACAGTAAAATAATGACCTATATTCCTTAAGCAATACATTATCCAGCCGACCAGTAAAGTAGAGCCGAAAATTATTGCGAATATTATTTTATTACCACCGAAAGAAGTATGATGAATATACGTGATAGTATAAATGATATTCGTAAGAATAATATTCGAATGAATTGAGGTAATGAATCGCATTGTCAAACGAGATTTACAAGTTAACAACGAGAGTAAATAGTATATTCGTATGATATACGTCTTAGTATCATATATGTATGTTATACTATAATACAACGTTTAGTTACAAATTTCATAATAAAGCTATCCTTTTGTGTCTTTATACCGGGAACTAACAGAAGATGTTTTTTTTCAAATTTCCTCAAAGCTTTCTTTCACTTTACTCATTTTTGTTCAATTAATTTTTTATCGTACCACCGTCTTAGGTCATAGGTACACATACTTATACCCATTTATTTTTACCTTCTACTACTCAGTTCAATTATTGCGAAAGAGGGTTCCGTGTACAATACACCAATAGGTAACATTAGGAACCTATTCTTCAACGCTTACTCATTCAGTGCCTACATGAAAACCTTCGATTAACTTACGTATGTACATTTTTTTCATAGGTCGAACAATGGTTTGGTTTGCTTGAAATGAGTCACGCGAATGCTATTTCAATGTATAAAAAACAGTGAACAGGCGATGTGTTACATCCTGCGAAACACCGTGAGGGCTTGTTTTGTGAAATTTATTTCAAATGCTTTTACAGTAGTTTATAATTATACAAGTACCGAATAGACTGCAAACAATATATAAATCCTTTCTTTTGACCTTTCAAAATAATTTGGAAAACATTTTTTTTGTAATCAAATCGGAAACCTCTAAATCAGAAATAAATAAAAAACAGTTATATTTAAAACATGAAGTGTTTAACTTTAATTCATTTCTTTTAAGCTAATTACAATTTAATCAACAAAATATAAAGTGCATTTAATTTTAAAAACAAGTCAACTAGGCGAATTCCAAAACAAATAAAAAAAGCAAAACGAAAACTAACTAAACGTATTTTTGCGAAACGAAAACTAACTGTACGTATATTTTGAAGCATAAAGAAACTTCATCCTAACTTTGCAAATATTTACTCAACTCTAATCATTATAATTACATAATTATCCTTCACGAATTATGATTTATAAATATTAGCCCTCTTAATTACCCATAGGACTGAAACTTCGATTCCTTAAATAGCTTTTTATGTACGTAACTTTTTTGTATATGTCAAACAGTTTTTATTCCACAAAATATCAATACTCGAAAATGTGAAATAGTATATTCCCTGTCATATAAGAAAAAAACCTAAATTACGTTTAAAGAAAAATTAAATATGTTCAAAGAATTGCTCCTAACCAAAATTCGAACAATGTAAAACAGTAAATTAAATAAATTGCTCGAGCCATTCAATTCATAACCAAAAATTATCAATATTTTTTAAATAAAACTCTCGATTAGCTCTAATTTTATTTATGTTTCATGTCACCGTCAGCTGAGAGCAGCAGAAAAGAAATTGACTATTGTTTTATACCATTGTGTAACACATTCCTAACGGTGTACTAACCCAACCTTAAAAATATTTGTCGATATTGAAATCTTAACTCTTAAGTCTTACTTTAATTATGAACACCGATAAAATTTTTAGGTCCTGAAAAAACTTTAAACCTGATTACCCAGATTTAAAGCTTTTTTTCTTTAAGGCGATGTTTAAATTGGAAGTACGAAAGTCGAAGCACATAGAATGTATGCGATTTATTTCACTGGAATGTAAAGACTGCAACAAAATTTATACAATAATGTTACACATATATTCTGACGTTTTTTTGTCCAAAATAAGAAGTATGGAGTAATAAAATATGACTGGTAATACGTAATAAATACGTTTTTATTACTTAAGCACGACTTAAAATTTATATCCAAAATTAATTACCGTTTTATATTAAATCTATCAATTCATTCATTTCTTGATATAAGCATTTCATGCTGTCACTTAAATTTTTCACAATCTCACCCAGGTAAATTTTCTTCAATGGACTAGGATATATTAAGTTCTCAATTATAATATACTTGCAAAATGGATGCTATGTACTATAATTATTTAGGTTATTATAGGTTATTATAATAAATTGGTCTCTTATGTGTAAAGTGTTATAAATTTTAATATTAAAAAAAATTAAAATATAACACAAAACAAAATTAAAAATACGATGCATGACCACCACGCGGATTGGAAGTGAAATTTCTTTCCATATTAACAATATGGAAGAAATTTCCACACAACACTTAATATCAATATTAACAAAAACTTTTATGTAAGTTGTAATTGTGACAATAAAAATTTTATTATTGCAATTTCAGTTTCGTTTAATATCAATATTTAAAACTGAGAATGATTACTAACTAAAACTTCTTTGCTATTTCTCTAAAAATTATTAAGGCTTAACGATGAACCTACGCTTTATTACAATTATGAGCCTGAAGGAAACTGAATTAATTTACTTTCTGAAAGTGGGCCAGGACCAACGCGAAATTTTTTTCATAGCTCGTTCATTCTCCAAAGAATAAATACTTAGCAATCATAAAAGAAATTAACAACTAACAAGTAAAACATGGAAACACACACAGATTATTTTTGTAATTTATTATTTTGGTCACTCAATCGTTATATAGTTTCTTATGTCTTTGTAGCGAAAAAATATGTATATGAAACCAGGTATATGAAACCATCAGGTATATGAAACCATCGACGCGATAACACCGCGCGTACACCTGTACGTCCAAACATAAAATTAAAATTACTTATATAGAATTAATTTGAAAAATACCAGAACGCTTCTACTTGCAATGTAATACAAGGCACACATGGTATATCCGTGTTCTGCCAATATACTCGTACATTGAGATAATACACCTAAGTGCCGTGAATTAGGAAACTCTTAGCCTTCGGAATAATACTAACTATTTAACGTAAATTTAAAAGCAATAGTAAGGAGACCATCATCTACCACTTCAGAATAAATTCTAAAATATAAGTTAAGTTAGCTCAAAAATTTACAGATTTGCTTAGGTTATTTTCTTGCGATTTTCTTCTCAAATTGCTTTTAAATTGTCTGTAAATGGAAAAAACTTATGAAATACGTATCAAATACATATGAAATAGGATCCTGTAATTGTTTATATAGCTGATATAAGTTAACTGGAATAATTTTAATTGAAATTTGTAGTAAAATTTTAACATTTAGATTTGTAGTTCAAAGTGAGCACCTTCAAGATTAATGTCTCAAAAAAATGGGTTTTGAAAAATCTGATCAATGGCACACTCGCTGAGGAGATAACGTAATAGATTCCACAACTGATACACTTGTTTAATACTTAATAGTAAATAATAGAATGTTATTCATGGCAGCTCAATTTTTTTTTAATTAATAAAGCAAATTAAAATAACAAAGACGGAATTCCGTTACTGGTTACTGTTTATTCGGGATGAATCGTCAATGCTGATGAAGAAACGAAATGATACTTCTTTAAACTATTGCCAAGAAGTTTCCTTATTTGCAAATGTTAAAAAAACGCTTTGTTTGAAAAGTGGAAGACGTTGAAAGATAATTTTGTAATTCATCAAAAATTCATACAGGACTGTACAAAATTCGATCAGTTTTAACATTTGAAAACGGAAAGAGCAGAGCAACTCAATTTAAAAAAAAATTATGAAAATTTCGCATCTATGAAACAAACTAGAAGTCTGTACTGAAACGATGCAATGAGAAACCTGAAAAGGTAGACGATTACATCAAAAACTAGAATCAAATGAAATGGTCTATATGCTTCATTAGTTCTTAAAGTATTGTAATGTCTGCTGTATAATAATAAAAGTACTTAACTGTGACTAAAAATACATAGATTTAATTCCGTTTAGATCAAAAATATATTTTCATTACTGCAATGTTTTTTTGCTATTAAATTAGTAATTTCTAATAAGTTTAAAACGACTGTAATTTGGAGACGACATAAACTAAATCTTTTTTTAATTCATGTGTGCTTGAAGTCATTAAAACATCGTTTGTTATGTTTTTACTGACAATAACATGACTGAAAATTTGTCCCCAAATTGTGTCTTTATATATATACCATTTGCCGGTGCATTTACCAATTAAAAGTTTTTATTAGTTGCACGTTATAAACTTCTAGTAAATTGGTCAAATAGTACTAACTATCAGAGCTAGTTGATATGACGTTGTTAATAAATTTAAAAACTACAATACATGAAAATTATTCATTTAAGTAATTGCAAAGAAAAAATTGAAAATATTATCATTTTTAACACGTTCGGTGACTGCTTAAATTTATACGTTCACATATTTGCATGCTTCTGCTTTTTATTGAATATTTTAAAAAGTAATTCTTGTATTGAAATGGCAATTGTTTGTTTCATAATCCTTTATAGTTTTATAGTCTCATTTTTATATTATTGAAAGAAAAAAGTTTAGCCGTTAGAGTACAAAGAAGGATACCGATCATATCGAAGATCCATAAAGCTAACAATATTAAAGGGAATTGAAAAACGTGCCTAAATGTAAACACGTTTATATAATACTTATTTCTAGTCTATTATTTTCTTCTTTCCTCCAAAGAACAAATGATTAAGTAAATAATATACTTAGTCTCTTTTAACCTAGCCGTTATTCTGAAAAATGCCTTCTCGTCTAATCGTAATTTTGATGGAAAATTAAAACACTCCACTTAATTAAACGGTACTAGTATTATAAACATCGCTCTCATAATTACATTATCAAGCGACCGTTAGACGTGTTTAAATTTAAAACAAATTTAATTAATTAGCCACTTCGGCAAATATGACTTTCATAGGCTTAACAACTTATATTTTTAAGCCGTTAATGGCTGGAGCGTATAAACTGAATTTGACAGAAAATTATAAGTAATAGGAAATAATTCTTGCGAGACTTAAAAAAAATTTAGTTCGGCGAATCAGGAACAATGGAGATTATTATTTTAAAATACAATAACATACGCGTATTATATTAAACTACCCTCAAATAAAATATTAAACACTTACTGTATAGACTTGAAATATTACACAGATAATATAAATAACATGCTCTTAATATATTAAATTATATTGAAATTACATATTAGTCAAAAAGGGCGCATGGTGCGCCTAAAAAAGTAGTTCCCTTGATATCTAAAAAAGTGCGTATAGAGGGTCTAAAAAAGTAATTCACTTGGCCGATGCCGTAGGGCGCCGAGTTTACCCGATTTAGCATCACCGAGTGAGACAAGTGAGACGGCTCACTTTCGTTCGCTGCTCAGAAAGTATGCGGTAGAGAAGTTTTCATTTCAATAATTTTAATTGAAAGTCGTCATCTATAATCTAAAATTAATTCACATTTTTCAAAAGTGAAAGCCTGTGGAGATCGCATTTTCATTTTGGAAAACCCGTCTAATGATACACATGATTTTTTTTTCTTAAATTATTAATGTACCTTACATTACCTTTTTTTAAAATATTCACGTGGATCTACATTTCAAAATTTCATGTGCACACATTTCATGTATATACATTTTGAAATTCATCTAAAACTGTAGAATTTCTTGAGACTGTGATAGAAAAACTGAAGACAAAATAAAATAATAAAAGTGTCTTGTTTACAGAAATACACTAACCGTCAACAAAATAATATTTCATAAAATAACCTTGGCGAAGTAAACTATAGCAGCGAAAGACTCAATTTTTAAAATTTTCTTCCATCTGTCTCCCTGTTTTTATGTTTGGTTGTATACGCAACATATAAAAACTTTCACGGTTACATTACTTAAGCCCAGTGTTAAAATATGAAATGCTGAAAGTTTTTAGAATATTTCTCCGACAGTTTTTTGATTGACATTTTATTTCTTTATTATTAACATCGAAAAATTAAGAAATCGACTTGGAAATATCAGCGTTCTAATGATTTCAACATAATAAAATATTAGTTTATATAATATCTGTAATTGAAAACTTGGTAAAACAAATTTTCTACGCGAGCGAAGTCGCCGGCGAGAAAGCTCAATTCGGAATAAATGCTTTTTCAAATTAAACTAATAATTTATATATATCATTAAATAATATATATTATTTATAAACGGGAAGTTCTCTCGGTATTCGGAACATTAATTAAACAATTGGGTATTCGACTCATTTTTTTTATTTCAATAATCACAATTTCAAAGTTCAAGTTGATGAAGAGTGAATTTTTTTTTAAATAATCTTAAAAATTGACCGAGTTACAAAAGTTTAAATTTAACCTTTAGACGAGGACGGCAATACTGTGTTGGGAGGTCATTTTTAATATTGCACATTATATTCTACAAGGGGAAATGAGACAGGGATATACTCAATTCTATCTGTATCTTCAAATTTAGAAGCCTATAACTGACTTATTTTTCAATCAATTGTTTAATTTTTTTCAAGACTGGTTTTTAATTACCTTATATTTCACAATATTGTACGAAAAATATAAAAATTTAGAATTAGTCAACTACTGTATTGTTAAAAAAATCATAAAAACATAAGCAATCGCATGGAAAAATATCCCGAATTTATAATAATTTCATGTATAGAAATATGCTTTTTTAAATGGTACTCTGCACTATTTAATGTATGTTTACATAATTGGAAGTTATTAATCGGGATAGAACAGAGACCTCTTCTTCCAATCGCTTTCATCATAAAATTATCGAAATTCTCTGTGATGTCAATTTAGTATATTATTTATTGTTAAATTATATTTGTTAAATAGTAAGAAATTTTAAAATTCCAAAATTAACGTCGGTAGAATACAATCCTGAAGTTAAATTGAACCCTTCTGGCAAAGTCAAAAATTTATTTATAATTTCTGCCCTCGCGACTGACAAGTCAAGCAATAAAATCGGGGCGCAGACACTCCTTGTGTAGAACTAATACGCCTCGACATCTCACTTCCAAAGTCTTACTTTGATGGTTGACAGTAGATGAATAGCAATGGGCGTTATCGTTTGTTCCGTCACTCACGTATGTCAGAGATATCAAACCTTAGACAGACTCGTAGTCCCGCGGTAATCAGTGTTTTTTATATATTTAAATTATAATAAATTCAAATAATATTTCTGTTATATCTTATATTAACTGTGCCTACGACTTCGTTCGCGTGTAATTAGGAAAAAAAAAATCTCTTATATTTATATGTTGCCCCTGAGTATATAATGTAACCATACCAAATTTCATAAAAATCCGACCACTAGATTTTGCGCTATAAGTACCCGTTTAAATTAATATACAAAGAGACAGAAATTGTGAAAAAGTTTTCCGGCTTCTATTATCATGTATCAATGTAGATAATTCCCTTTGTTGAAATTTTATTACATATACAGATGATGCCAATATCAATAAATATTAGAAAGCAACGTTGTGACGAATAGAAATAATTTTATTTTATGAGAAACATATAGCATTATTAAATGCAGATTAACATTTTATGAAATTTAGGTTTGGTTTTATAAACGTATTACTTTGGTTTGACTAAACCAGATAGGGTTTTGCTTCATCGTTTCGTATAAATAAGACAAAAATTTAAAATATAAAACTAATCTCTTTTCTCATATTTAATACGTAGATAAACAGCAAATCCTTATTAACAACCAGCTGTGACCTCTTGAAAATATTATTAAGTTAACTATAACATTCATTGATCTAACGCCATATACTATAATAATTATATAAGTAAACTTCTTTTAAGTAAATCGCTTCGTATTGAAATGTCATATTTAGTCGGTTGTGGTAAAATATAGCCTTTTTATTAGCCCAGACCGAACAGAATCCACCAGTGAAAACTTCGTTAAAATCCCTTTGTCTCTTCTCGCATGAAGCAAAAACAGTTAAAGGGATTTTGAGAGTAGTAAAATTCGAAAAATAATATTTTGTGTTCTTTTGTTTTTTTTTTGTGCCCTAAATTACTTTTTCATAAACATCTTCAATATACGGGCACGCCAGTTCTACAGTTTTACTACATGTATGGATCAAAAATATATATCCATATTAATAATTTTCATGATCGAATATCTAATACAAACCACAATGAATATATTTTCTATGATATCCATATAGCGGCAATGATATATGATAAACCCGCAAATCTCCCTTTGTGTTTAAAGCTTTATATCAATGTAACGTGTTATAATGTCACAAGCATAAATAAAAATTATAATTTCTTGTAGTTATTTACTCGCAGACACCTAATTAAAATACTTATAATAATAAAGTGTTTCTATTTAGACATATTGTAAATTATATAGCTGAAAACCAAATTATTTTCATGAATTTTTTATATATTGTAGAGATATATTATCTAAAAAGACAATGAATTGAAAACTATTTACTTGTCAAATCATTTCAAACATAAATCAGGATGAGGCTGTAAAATATTAAGTACATATATACATACTAGTACACACAAACTTATCCTTGAAGTTCCGCTTCAAATCAATAATAACCAATCCCGTTTTGTTTATTTCTGACTAATTAAAAGAAAAAAAAAACGATTCACCTACACCTTGGCACTTACGTAACAAGTTTACACTGTCGAATTAAGCGTAATCATTAAACTTTTAGCAGTTAATCGGGCGTAATCATTGCCAACAGCGAGGCCATTAAATTAAACCCATTAAGTAACAACATGCTCAAAAGTGCTTAAAAAAAGGTAAACAAACGCAACGCGAGCACAGCAGCACCTAATCGGCAGCCGCGACGCCGCTGATCACCAGCGAGAGTGTAAACCCATTACCTATCTGGAAACGCCGAATCATTTATATCCAATGAAATACCTTGTTCCACTCAACAATTTACATAATGACCACTTGAACTCGGTAGCCACACCTCACTTTCCATCTCGATACTCGAGTACGTACAACGCAAGTTTAAGATACTGGATGGAGCTTTGAACGAAAGCTCGCTCGGCCCGATCTTCATTTACGATCGTGGGCTTTTAATTACGGGCCCATTTATATGGTTCAACTCTTTATGAATGGGAGAATGGGTGTCCATAAGTGATTAATGCTTTTGGTGCTTATCTGTAAACCGATAAATATTCGTACTGTGAGGTCCGGGCGCGTGGCGGACGTGGATAGGTATGACCGTGGCGTGTTGTGTTGAGAAGTAGTTCGAAAGAATGGACTTAATTAATATTACATGCGGTAATGTTTGAAGGCGGTGCTGGGATTATGAATTGAACATAGATTTCATTCGTTTGTTTACAGACTATTTGTGATCTCCATTTGTACTTAATGTCGACAGATGCGACCATCTTGATATTAATAGTCTTTTTTACAATTTTTATTGCTTGCGCAAGACGGATTCGCGGCATTAGAAATCGACTAGAAAATAAATATTATTTATTTAAATTGTTCTCTATGTGAAAGGACTCATAAGCAATATTACATGAGATACAAAACAAACATTACGACTTTTAAGCCTTTTTTTCTTCTAATTATAAAGTTGAAATTTCACTGTTGAGTTAGGATGGAGTCAAAAGTTCATGGTAGCTGTAACTTATTTTAATGGAATTGTAATGACGATTTATATATAAATAACTTTACTTTGGCTGCTCACTTTCGGATTGCAAATTTTGGATTCCAGAAAATCGCTTTTTTGTTTTATCTACTTGTCCTAGATATATGTCTTAAACGATATAATAATAATATAATACAAATCACCACTTCGGAAACCCTATTAGTTATTTATAGGGTTCCGTACGTCAAAAGGGAGAAACTAAACTTTTATTAGGTGACTCATGCCCGTCTGTAGTAACCGTTTTTCACAGAAACCGTTTGACGTAGTAATATGAAATAGTACTGAAGCGGGTCAGAATGCTTGGTTATGATAATAACAAAGTATACTAACCCGCGTACGTCTTAATAGTAGCATTATTTCTTTTTTAGTTTTTCGTGTTGTGTACGATTTCAACTTTCGTATGAAATATCAAAAAAGTGACTCGTAAGGATTTCCAAATTGTTTGTTGTAAATTATGTAACACTGGCGTGATTGTAGAAAAATGAATGCAGTCGATTAATCCATGAATTCGGAATTTTAAGTGGAACACGCTCTACCACTTCTAATAATTAAACTAATGGGTGCATATTCAGTTTTTCGTGTGTAAGTGTAATTTTATTAGCGTGTATGTTCACTGCTCTGTTTCTATTAAAGATGACATAAATATATATAACCTACTTGTTAATCTACGAAATATATAATCTATAGAAATAATTGAATTAAATTCTATTGGGACGTTTAAACGTTAAAGAAAGACACATATACACGGGTAGCGTTTCAGTTTTATTACATTAGCAGGGACAAATATAAAGATCTTTCTAAAAATTCCCAGAAATATATCATGAACGCCCGTGATGCTATTTCTCTTCAGTGCGTCGCTTTTTACGAATGCAATAATAAAATATCTTCCATATTTAAAAATAGATAAGGATACTTTATTGCGTATTTGACATCAGAAATATAAGCATTTAAAAAGCATTACAAGCTTGAACTTTTTCTATAAGTTTATCTGCTAATGGCGTTTAGTGTTAAAAAAAGGTAAAAATTCGCCAGGTACGATAATCTGTGTTTCATAATTATTGTTACCCAAATTACTTAGAAAATTAGAGATAAAAATATGTAAAACGAAGTCATTTTTCCGAAAAACATTGTTAAGAAACCGTTTGATGTATAAATTGAAATTTGACTAAATTATAAAGTATGTTAACTAATCTTTATATATCTCATAAGTTGACACTTAAAAATATTCATATTGAAATTGTTTAGAGGCATATAAAATATTTGAATATTGTCTTTTCTTTAAATGTGTTAATATAGAATACCAATTATATAGATTAAGGATTTCAAGTTTTAAAGAAAGAGCACGTTATAAAATGCCGAAACTACTTTTTTTTAGTTTTATATATGAGATAATATTGAACATATCCGAAAAAACAAACCCCCCCCCCCCCTCTCTATAATCTCCGAAAGTGCTGACGTCAGAATTATGCGTTACTACAAGTTTACCTACATTTATTTACCGGTAAATTACAGGATGATTTCAAATCGCATGGTTTTTTGACATATTCTTTATATTTTCATATATGTTAAATTATACACTAGGTAATATATTTAAATAGTGAGAAATAGTATGAACATTTGTAAATAGTTTAATAGAAATACCCTTTAATATTTAATATGCCGAAATATATACGAAACGCTCGTGATGCTAGTTCTCTCGTATTTGACAGGTTTATTTACACTTGGATGATTGGTAATCTTCATTGCATCTCTTCTTATGAATACAATAATTTAAATATCTTCCATATTTAAAAATAGAAAAGGATACATTATTGCGTACTTGGCATCAGAAATATAAGCATACAAAAAGCATTACAAGCTTAAACATCGCTATAAATTTATCTACTAATGGGGTTTAGTGTTTAAAAAAAGATAAAAAGTCAATAATAAAGCTGTGTTCCATAATTATTGTTACCCAAATTACTCAAAAAATTAGAGATAAAAATGTGTAAAACGAACCTATTTTTCCTAAAAATATTGTTCAGAAATCATTTGACATGTAAATTAAAATTGAACCAAATGATAAATTATATTAATCTGATGTTTATATATCTCGTTAGTTGACACTTAAAAATATTCATCTTCAAATTTTTTAGAGGAGTATAAAGTACTTGAATATTGTCTTTTCTTTAAATGTGTTAATATAGTATACCAACTATATAAATTAAAAATTTAAAGTTTTAAAGAGAGCGCGTTATAAAATGTCAAAACCACTTACACGGGTACGATAACCTGTGTTCCATAATTATTGTTACCCAAATTATTTAGAAAATTAGAGATAAAAATGTGTAAAACGAAGCCATTTTTATTTATTCCTGTTACAAACATTATAATCTTTATATGAATACTAGCTGCCCGACCCGATTTTGGCCGGGCCAAAAGTGACCATGCCTCCATTTCGTTTTATTATTATTTATCGAACTTAGAATACTTATAAAATCACTGACGTGTTTGTCAGTGATTTTATAAGTATACTATAAAAATTTATATAAAAATTAACGAGGATTAAATTTTAAATGTGGTAATGAAAATGGTAAATAAAGTATAATTATTTTTTTTTAATTTAGTAATTTGGGGTTTTATTATTTGGAACACAACGTATTTTTTTCATAATTTTAAATTGCACATTTATAAAAATAATCTAAAAAATATGAGAAAAAAGGGTATAAGGGGGCGACTCCTTATTTCCGAAACTACTAAATCAAAAATCATGAAGAAAACGGGATGAATAGAACCAGACTAGAAAATTATAGCATTTATCCTAGATCTTATATTCTTTGAAATATGCATTATGTTTTTACGCCTCTGAAAAATATACTAGCAGCATGTTTACGTTGCGGAAATTTGTAAATTAATAGAAAAACATGCATTGAACATTTACAAATACCTATATGTTTACGACCTACACTAGGGGGCTAGTGTGAGTTCTACTTGTACTTAAGAGGTATTTTCATATAATAATTTATCTGAGGGTCTATACAAATTTTCAAATCTGTAATTTTTAATATATCAAAACTCCCACACAATCTTACACCACCATTTTATGTCATAACAATAACTTATGCTGGTTTTATATTATTCAATAAAGTCAATCTACTAATTATAATTACCTAAATATTTACAGAGATAAGATTATTCAATTCGTTTTAAAAATAAAAAAATTACTAATTTTAAACTATATCAAAATGCGCAAAAAAATTATTTAACTCTTAGTCAAAATTACTTGAATTTCCTGTTCATAAAAATCTAAAATGCTTACCAAAGGTTATAATAAAATATAAGTGATTAAAATAAAATATAAGTGGTTAAAATGTCATCATACAACGTACCACTAATTCGAGTACCAAAAATTCTGGTATCCTATATATATGCCGTCATTGTCATTTAGATTGTGATGAAGCCGTATAATTTATAAAGTATCTAGACCCCATTACAACAAGTTTCCCATATGTATGGTTTTGTATAAATTATTGTGTGCAAATAAATTAATAATAATCATTTTCAGTAATACTTTTTCGCCAAGAAATAAATATTGGGAGTGTGGTCGTAATTAATGTTATGAATTATTTTGTCTTACAAAGGATTTTTCGTTTTAAAACCAATTGATTTATATGAAATAATTCATAAAATCATTTGTAATGCATATTTATATGACTGTTATATTTACGTATATAAGTTTTATATTCATTCTCATTTGCCTACTTTCAAGAGTCCATAGCCAAATGCAAAATGGAATCTTTGTAATTTCGTAATATCCCTCAATCTGTCCATATCTCACAGCATCATAGCGCTTTCAGTTTAAGATAGATTGTTATAAAAATTTATAGTTTAAAATTTATAGGAAGATATAGAAATTGAGAAAAAATATCTTTAATTTCTTTTCAAGTACCTCTCCATAAATAAATATGGCGACGAAAATATTTTTTTCCGTGGACCCCATCGAGTAGGATGCTATTGAAGGAGTCTTTTAAATGCAATTTTATTATTTTTACATGGCTTTTTCTTACCAAGATTTGAACGTACTTTTCCAAAGTATTGTGCATTTATGGAGCTATCGTAATCCAAGGTTTGCTCGTGTTCAATAAATTATTTTTTTTAAATTCCCGCTAAAAACAAGTGTGTTGACACATCTCAAAAACAGAGAAAAAAAGTTAAAGTAATATACGCCTAGTTAAAAAATTAGGGATACTAATTTGCATCCCCGTGTTTATGTAAAAAAAAGGAAATTAAATTTAAAATAAAGAAAGTAAATGGGAGAAAATTGTCAATACATAGACACCGTAATTAATTGACCTATTTACCATTCATTAAAAAAAAGGCAAAATTCATCAATACTTAGATGAAAGAAGCGAATTTCTATTTCCTTTCAGAGCATACTTTTCTGCAAACATACTTTCAGCGCGTTCTATATATAATTTGTATACATATTTTCTGAAAATACTTCAACGTCACATAAGAAGACGGTTCAAGTTTACTTGTATTTTCTGAAGGCGACTAATATTTCGCTATTCCTGGCTATATGCGATTTTAGGGTAGGATGAAACTTCAGTTATATACTTTACTGTTTCAATTAGCGTAACATTAAATATTTCACGATACTTACTCCGTTCAATAAAAGTCTCGGCCTTTGGATATACGTTTCATTCTTAAATATATTCTATTCTTAATACTATAATACATTAATACTAACTCTTTCCTAGTTTCTTTGTAATAAAACAGCAAATAGATTACTCTATTACGCTGTTTTCTTTTTATATACATGCGTGTTTTTAAAGGCAATTTTGTATTCAAACAATGAAACGAAAAGGTATGTGTTCTCTTAGATAAAATGTTATATTCAAGATTAATATTGAAATTCATACCAACTGTAAAAGTTTCAACTTTACCGTGGAAAATCGTTGGCAGAACCGACGTTAATACTAATTTTGTGTTTGGAACTAGGAAAAAAGAATACGGAAAAACGCTCTCACGCATATTGAATAAACGCTTCCTAATTCTCTACTTAAACCGTGAAGGACAAATTCCTTTTACGATTTCTTGATATTGTAGCGTGCCTACACGTAAATACAAAGAAACTATTTCCTAAGTTTTCCGTGACTAAATTCATTAACATTGATGTGGTGGAAGAGAAAAAAAAACTTATCTTTCAATTAATTTCCCCGCATGACATATTTTGGAAAATAGTAACGTTATTTAAAATTATAAAAAGTTTTTCCACTTACATTAAATTTAGGGTAAAAATGGATATATTTTTAATTATCGTTTTAGGAAAGAATACAGAAATACTTCCATTTCAAAATAAACATTTTGTTTGCTACTTTTTTTGCTTGAAAAGCATATATTGTATTTAATACAATGATGATAATGAAAATTTAAAAAGTATTTGATAAATGTATCCTTTTATTTTTTCGATTCCGAAATATGATATTTAAAAGTTATTAAAATTATTTTATTTTCCAGGTAATCTCCTATACGTTCATTGCAATTATTATATTGATATTATCAAGATTCAATATAAACCTTAAATGTGCCTTAAGGTTTCGACAAACCTACCCTTAAAATATTATATGATTTAATCTACCTTTCTCTACTAATACCTACTCTGACATCACACTAATTTTCATCCAATTTATGTATTTGTTTAAAAGTTATGTAGATTCTCTTTATTTGAAGTAATTTAATAATCTAAAGCATGGATTTGTAAAATATAATTACGTAATACCAATAATTTGATTTACCACCTGTCGATTTAAAGAACACTATATTACACATAATACACAAAAATGTAACGAATTTTATATGCCCTGAGTATATATTGCACAAGGTTATCTTTTGACATTTATTACGAAAAAACTGTTAACTTGGCCTTTGCTCGGCTCGTCGCTCAGCCCGCATGAATGCCGATTCTCCCAGTCGATGTTCGTATACAAACGAACCACGGAATATTTTCGAGGCTCACGCTGTCATTGACATACGTAAAACTAACCCGACCAGCGTTATTATTCTAATTCTACACCGATATAGGATTGCGAGATCAATTTGGTTATAATAAAAAAAAAAAAGAAATAATCTAAACGGAATAAATCTCGGATTTAGGACCTCGATATTTAATAAACAATGTACACAAAATAAGGTTTCGTACTTCACTTTTTTTTTTATCCAGGTATTTGTTTTTTATCAAGCTAATTTATAGGAAACAAAACAGGTCAATCTCTTGACAGATTTTTGCCATTACCATTCACTCTTGTTTTCAATTTTTAATCATTAAAATAAACCGCTGAACAACTACTTTCCTGTTCTTTACTACGCAGGATTTTATATATTTCTCAGGGAATACTTAACAAACAACATATAAAATATCTATCCAAAAACAATCATAAACAAAACGCTTAAGATAATATTTATTTATTATTTTTAATTTTCAGTTTTATTCTCTAAATGTAAAACTATATACGTGTGAAAACCATATATATATATATATATATATATATATATATATATATATATATATATATATATATATATATATCACAATAAAAGTCAAATTTACTAAATTAATCAATATAAAATATGTCAAAAATAAAATTTATAATATTTAGTACATCATAAAATAGGTATAATAGCGCACCGTATTAGGAATTAAAAACGGTATAATTAAACAGTAGGAATTAAAAAAAGTACAGTAGAAAATTAAAAAAAAACGAATGACTTTAAATTTATTCTGCGTTCCTGTTCCTTAGATAAAATAATCAGTCAAACTAGGTATCACCTATGGAGGTAAGAAAATTATTACCACTATGATAAAATCGAATAACGTCAATTTGAAGTGGTATAAAAATTTATTTAAATACATTATTAATAGAAATTTGGAAAACAATATTTAGTATTAGAAAACTATATTAATAAACCAATTTCACAACGAATTTCTTCCAATAAGAGCATCTGCACCAAAATTGATGTCTGTTGAAAAAAATGAATGTATGTTTATATAAATCTATAAATTGACGATTACGAACGTTTTTATTTTACTGTAATAATTGAATATTAATTTGATTATACCTACGGCATACTCGTATCCAATGAATACTTATAAGACTAAAGACATGTTTTCTTTCATTACTTTTTAATAAAGTTAAGTTCGTTTACTTGTTTCGATGTAAAAAAATTATAATTCATCCTTTTTTAAATAGTTGAATATTAATTAATGAAATGTATAACCTATTTTAATTCAAGTTGGGGTAAGAAAATGAGGAAAGTTTGAAGTTCCCATATTTAGCTAATCCAGTTTTCCGTATCCAGTGTCGCATTAATCTAAAGTGCAGTCATTTTTAGGGCTCCATACTTCAAAACGAAAAGACGGAACCTTTATAAAATCACTCGCACGTCTATCCGTCCATGGTCCTTATGTCACCGCCGTTTTAATGAGAAACCGGTTGATGTAGAAACTGTAATTTTGGCACAGTGATAATGCATGTAAATCAACAAATATTTCAGAAGTTAAAAATATTTACATAGAAATTTTGGAGGAAGCAAATAAATATTCAGATAGGATAATTCTAGATTCTATAAATATTGTTGAAAATGTCCATAAAATTTCTCCCCTCCCCTCTCCTACGAAACTATTACGATCGTATTGGATGTGTTTGCTCATTTTAACAATAAATCTCATTAAAATAGAAAAAATATATAAAATCAAAATTTATAAAGTTTGTGCTGTCCTTATCTACATCACATGCATTTTTAATACGAAAGCGTTATAATGTATAATATAAAAAAAATAAAGCAATTTGTATTTCAAGTGAAATCATTTTAGTATTGCGTATCTGACAAGTTTGCAAGGGGATATTAAAATCGTCCTAACATGCTCTTGTCATTAAAATATATCTCTGTCTCTTTTATATATTCCTCGATTTTAAGTTTCACTAAAGTCTTCATTCGTGTCATCTAGTTTATTTTATGATGATCTTTTTATATTTCAAATGGACGACACATTATTAATTTTTAGGTGAATATATTTTTCTTCAATTCTGGCTGTACTCCGACGATAATGATATATGTCATTATAGTTGACTATAATATAGTCAACTATAATGATTGAATTTCAATCAGTATTATTAAATGAACAAATCCATTTGTTGGACGTCTCCCACATATTTTAATATTTATTTTTCAATAATTGCGTCCAATTAACATTCCGTTATTTTTTATCTAGCTGTATTTAAATCTGTTTGAAATTAAATATGGTTTTGAATATTCATATCCTACAGAGATTTTGATATTAAAATAAAAAAACAATTGTGCATATATATATATATATATATATATATATATATATATATATATATACATATATGTATAAGTAATAAATCAATAACTATCATTAAATCTACATATTAATTTGAGAACAGAAAACTTTGAACTCCTTTTTGAGCATATTGCGCAGAAAGAGGAGTGTGAGATTTGGCATGGTTAAATTTTATGCGGAGAAGGAGCGCAGAAAGCTAAAATTTATACATAATATGTGTTACAAAAACATTAAATTATAGTGAGTTGTTTGCGTTCATGCTGCCAACGTCAAACACATCCCTGTGGTCAAACAGTTGCACAGGTTAGAGATTGACGCCAAAGAATTTTAAAATGTCACATTGGCTGAATGAGTTTGGAGATGTGAATTTTGTGTGATTTCAAATGTTCCTTTTTTAATAGGTTGTGGAGTGTACGTCAAGACAAAAAAACGTTTATTTTAAATGAAACCGTAAGGCAAACAACACTCGCTAATGATGTATTTGTACACGCTCTCAGCTGACGTAATAAAACCGAATTCGAAAAAAGATATGCAGTGATTATTGAGATATACTCTTTGACAAAAGAACCTCAATAATGTTCAAATTTAAAAATGTTATATATACCAGTGGTCGCCCAGTGGTCGAAATTCGACCACTAGGCGACCACTGGTATATATAAAATGACACTTCGTACATTCGTGTTTCTAAACGTAAATATGTAATTTTATATGTAAATTTATCAAAACCTGTAAAATATATAATACAAAACTAAGCGTTATATTCTGCTTTGCTTACAATATCATTATCATATCCCCATAAAGCTGAAACCCTATTAAGATTATAAATAACTTTACGAATAGAATTTTACACATCAATGAGACAATATCTGGCTTAAACTAGCAACAGACACAAACCTTTTAAAACCTCATTTAAAAGCAAAACACGCTCGCATATTTCAAAATCGTTTAGGGATTATGAAAATAAATTGGCACCATTAACGCCAAGAGCCTACCTAAGAGCTCCACAATACGAGAGCCCGTCACAGAAAGGACCTTCTAATGAGAAGACATTAGTAAAATGTCAAAACAAATCTAAGGACACACGCACGTCGCGTTTGACGGTACCTCACAATAGACGAGATTGGCACTTTATTGATTGCGTGCAATATGTAACGTAGCGACTTACAATATGGCACTTGAGTCTTAAACCGCATACGAGCAATATTTGTAAGGAGTTTGTATTGTGAGCATAATGACAGCTCATTATCCTTTGCGGCGGCCACAATGGAGGGACGACCGTGCGATGCTCCCAACGTCCCGTTTATTTGAAAATAAACACTCGGGCTCCGAAGAGGATTTGTTTATTAATCGACGCGGCGTTTATTTGTAAAGAAACTGGTTTCGATATAATGCGCGGTTGTTGAGCTCGAGCGCTTGATAAATGTAATCTTGGAATGTTTGGCGCGAATAATGGAATTACGTTACCGTGTTGAGGTCCTGTTGTCAGGGTTGTGCTTATTAATATGATCCAAAAGCAGAAATAAAAGCAATAGTTTATATAAAGGGTGTGAAATATCTGACAGATATAGGAATCTAAAGAAATTATTAAACCATATTGAAAAGCAATTGGTACTATTATTAGATGTTCTAGTCATTTAACCATTTTATTTTCTGCGTTCTTACTTATAAAATGTCATATTATTTAAAAGAAGTGCCCTATATTATATATAGGGCACTTCTTTTAAATAATATGACATTTATAAGTGTTTTCTGAAACTGTGTTTGCGTTACGTTGAAAATTTGATATAAAAATTTTCTGAAACTGTGATTGCGGTAATGAAACACATACAGTTTTCTAAAACTATGTTTGCGGTATCGAAACACATATTTATATGAAGTAAAATATATAAATTGTTCACGTAACATTATTTAGTCATTAGTTTGTTCCAATAATAGTACATATATATTATAATTTAAATTTAAGTTTTTCCTCTACGCTGGATTTACGTTGGTATTCAATAGTATTAAGTAATGATCTGATCGGACAGATATAAATTTGATTCACTATTACCTGGTCAATACTTAGAATATATGCATTTATGTTTTAGTCTATAATTATATTAATGTATAACTAATATATGCGTTTCAAACCGATTATAAAGTAAATATCGATACAAATTTAAAACATCGATATTATGTATTACAATCCACCTATTGTTAAAACTAGCGGTAGTGTTTAGGCAAATGGTAGTATCGAATTTGGTCAAATTTAATTATAGTTACCCTTTTGACATTATGATTTCCAGCACTCACTGTGGTCCAAAATGATATCTACTCTGTTTAGGCAACGATTACATCAGTAGATGTAAGTATATCTATCTAGATAAAGATGATGAAAGTATATCTATCTATATAGATGTAAGTATATATTTTATGATATACATTAGTAATTCCTTCGCCTTCCATCTATCCATCAATCGTAATACGTACAGCGTAGGTAAATCCCCATATAAAATTTACGAAATTAAAATGATTCAGAAATGTTGAAATGCTTTTTTCGTAAGGCGGTTCATGAAAAAATTAGGTGCAACAAACTCTTAAGATACTTAAGCCCCCAGGATGGTAAAATTCAATTGAAATCTTTAGAATTCTAAATAACGTTTTGCTAACAATAACGCTAACATACGTTCTAAAAGCCACTGTATTTACGTACTAACATGAGCATAGCTTTTGCATTAACTTTTATTTAGTAATAAAATTAGAAAAAATCTTTGTAATCACACTTAAAACAAACAGCAAATATTAGAGCTTATGATATTCTTTTAAATTTATGATAATTCTAGAATAACTACTAATATACGAAAGAAAATAACCAATTGCTAATCGAACGTATCTACTCTATTTCCTGCTCCTGTGAATAATTAAGTTAGTTTATTCCTCAAAATTTAAAAGTAACTCAAATTGAAGCATATTTTATATATTTAGTAGAAAAATTAATTGCCTTATATATAACAAAGCATGTACCACGCGACTTTCTATTTATGTATGTTCAAACAACCGTGCAAACCGACAAAGCATAAAAAATACGATACCTACCACAAACATAAAAATTGTTATTGTATTTTGAAAGCTAACAAAGTAAATTTTAAATTATTTTTAAATTTTCAATGCGGTCCTGCAACGCACTTTGTAAAAAAGCATGACGCGGCTAAAACGAAGCCAACAGCTGCAGGTATGAACTCCGTCGGCGTACGAAAAATTGCGGGTATTGGAACTATACAAGTCGATTCGGACATCAACAGTATTAAATTTTAAATGTAATTTTATATTTATTTTACAAAGAAAAGGCGGTATCGTTTATTTTAAGACTGCATGTGTTTGTACTAAACTTTATTAAAGACATCGTTGTTATTACTGCGTAACCAAATGCCTAAATGCAGCCTTTTGAATATTGCCAAAATGAACCTATTTTTCATTAAAAACTAATAGTTAGTCTTCTGTCATAGAATTTATTGTTGTTCAAAATTATGATAATTAAGTAAATGTTCCCGATACTAAAAGTCATTAACAATATATTGAATACACTTGCAGATTTTATCAAAGTAATAAAATAAAATTAATCAAGAGAATAATGTACATTTCTATTAAAGTAAGTATTGGAAAAAATAAGTTATTATTTTTTATTCATATGAAATTCTTTACTGAAATGACCATTTGATAAATATTTGACACAGTATTTTCTTTTTTTGACCAAACCGAAACTTAGATATAATTAATAGAATAGTTAGATTGAAATCAATATTACCGATTTAATAATATTTTCTCTGTTTCCTATAAAATAATACCATAAATATTTATAGCGTAAATTTATCATTTTTTGAAACTATGATCACACAACTTAAATTACGAAAAAAGACTAAACATTCAAACTTTTTTGAAAAAAAAACTCAATATTCAAAAAATGACATTTTTAATTTTTGATAACCTAAGGCTAATAAGAAGACACATATAAATCTTGTTATTACAAGTTAATAGGCTTAATAATATTAAAATTATACAGCGGATATAAAGGCCGAGAAAATAAATTAGTAATGGGGAAGTGCCTAAAACGTAAATGTCATTAAAAACGTTTATAGTATTATATCGCAAGAATGTTTGGATACTTAAGTCTTAATGTCAGTATATTTTTGGGAAATGGGCTAGATTATAAAACACGACTTCCAATGAATAAATATTGGATTATAAGACGCGACTTCCAATGAATAAATATTGGATTATAAAACGCGACTTTCAATGAATAAATATTGGATTATAAAACGCGACTTCCAATGCATAAACATTGGAGGAATACGAAAAAGTACGACTGACAAAGGAAAAAAATTGCTTTAAGCATGACATGTAATAAATATAAAAGAATTTAATTGTGAAAGAGAGATTAAAATTATCTGTTAAGTATCTGCAGAAACAAGAATCATTGTAAAGTACGATATAAATTTGTTTGTAATGTTCAAGTGTAATTATTATGTGATTACACATAAAATAAACGCAATAAGAAAAAGAATGAGTTAGTGAAATTAATTTTTAATCTTCTTTATTTAACAGGAATAAAACTTAAACTTTATTTTTATTGTAAAAAATGAGAATAGGTTATCTTAAAATTTATTAAGTTGTCCTTAGTTTGAGTTGATAGCATCTTATACGGTCCCTATATGGTTTTCAATTTTAATTGAATTTTCAAGAAATATTAATAAATTTCTAAATTTTTTGATTAAGTTTCTATGTCAAATACAAATTTAAATTTGTAATTAGAATTAAATTATTGAAATATCGCGTGATATTAAGAAATAAAACTTTGGAGAGTTTTGGAGTATTTGATTTTAGATCATGCCTTGACGATATTGTTAATAAAGATCTTGATTGCAAGAATGCTAAGTTATTGGAAATAAAGCTTAAAGTGTATTAAAACAGTTTAAAAAACTGTTACAATTTTTAAATTGCTTTGATTAAATTACTTTCATATTTCTTCTGTTCATTATTTTTATTCCAAAAAGTATTACGGACAATAATATCAAAAAGCGTGCTTGTATGTACATTATAAATATTACCAGTATATTAAATAAATTTTTCGTCGGGCACTGGATTTTTTTCTTCTTCTTGAAATAAACGCTCTTCGTGCCTCAAAGTAAATTTTCTTTATTTTAGTGACCTTTCCGCTTTGTCTTGTTTTAGTTTTTTTTCCTTCGTATTTTACAGGTTTATATATTTTATATTTAAATATTAATGAAAACAAAATTTATATATTTTATGTTTAAATATTAATATTAAAATATTATATTTTATGTTTAAATATTAATGAAAACAAAATTTACTTCTGCTATTATTTCAAGATCTACCTAAGTGTCTCTTAGTCTATAAATATAATTCCGAATCTTACCATAAAAAATTATGGTAAATACCACAAAGATGTAGAATTGAACGTGACCCTCAAACCGTAATCGTAACTAAGTTATAGTTTTATTATATAATTATAATGTTGATTTATTTAATATATTTCGTATTTTTTCAGCAAATAAAAAATACAAGTCTGAACCTCTGGATTTAAGCAAGTGCCGTAAAAAAGATGAATTATATTTTACGGAAGATTATTGCGTATTACATAAAAATTATGCGTACGACAAAATTGACAATTAAACCTTGTAGATTTTAAATAATAAAAACATACCTATTAAATATAATAAGCCTGTTAAAGTAATATATGTAAATCCCTTGTAATTACGAGGGATTATTTTAATTACGTTTCCTTTTAATTATGAGGGATCATTTTAATTACGTGTCCTTTTCATTACGTTACAAGTTTAAACATATATTACATTATAAAACAATTATTTACGTATGTAGGTGCATAGTATTTTTATTGAACTAATGAGAATGTTAGTATTAATTGTCATTATGTAAATATACTGTCTGGTATATCTTACTAAGTTTCATTATCCTAGTTTTATTTCTAACTTTCCCTATTTCACTTTGTAAGCAATGCGCATATTGAAAATATGTTCATATTCTTTTATACCGTTCTTAGATATAGAAGTTTCCAAACCTACTTTGATCTTTACTGCTGTTCGTTGTTCATTATACGTACATGCAGGTATGCGTATCGTGATAATTCTATTAGCCAAAATTTTAAATACAGTAGGAAAATATTTATTATGTGACGAAATTCATTTATAATTATGTATAAATATTTAAAAAAAACGAAGCTATATTTTACTATCTTATGAACATAGTGTGAGTGTGGGTATATTAATTTATTATTAACTACGTGTACCTAAAAATATTGGAATAATATAAATTTACTCATTTCTTAGGGCCATTGCTATAATTAAAAATTAATATCACCTCAAACTGAAAGTCTTATTTCATTGAATATATCAATTTGTTTTTAATAATTCAGAAATAGGTAGAGGACAATCATATTTGATCTATAAATATATTGATTTTGACTTCATACTGATCGTTAGCAATTTTTGTGTATAATTTCACACGATTCCCATAATGTTTTTAAGTTCGTAACAGTCTTTACACAGTCTGCAAGATGTTGATAACTGAAAATCCTATTTCATTGAATATATCAATTTGTTTTTAATAATTCAGAAATAGATAGAGGGCAATCATATTTGATCAATAAATATATTCATTTTGACATCATACTGACGGTTAGCAATTGTGTATAATTTCATACGATTCCCATAATGTTTATAAGTTCGTAACAGTCTTTGCACAGTCTGCAAGATGTTGATAACTGAAAATCCTATTTCATTGAATATATCAATTTGTTTTTAATAATTCAGAAATAGATAGAGGGCAATCATATTTGATCAATAAATATATTCATTTTGACATCATACTGACGGTTAGCAATTGTTGTGTATAATTTCATACGATTCCCATAATGTTTTTAAGTTCGTATTTACATAGTCTGCAAGATGTTTATAAGTTCTTAAAAGTGCTATTAAAAAAAATTATCAGAATAATTATATTTATAAACACCGTGTCTTCATACAGCCTCTCTTCATATCATTTAAATGATGCACAGATTTTGAATTACAATACCTCGATAGATACTCGGTGATATTGCATATAATTATTGTAATAATGTTACAATTACGGAAATATCGATCTAATTATTATTTAATTATTAAAGGAGATTGTTCAGGTCTACCTAGACCTTATGAATGTTCTTTGCCATTTTTATAGGTTTATGACTTTGATTTTCGAAAATGTGCAAAAAATCTTTAAAAATCTAAAAAATCTTACTTTTCTCTGTTCATGACAGAAACTGAGATATTTCTTAAAATAATTGTTTCAAAAACTTTATTCATTTCTTTTGCAAATAGTGATATGTGGTCATACTGTTATATAATAAAACTATAATTTGCATATCTGTAAATTAATAACATTAATAAAACACGGTAACATTGGCCAACAGACTAGCTGTGTGCGATATAGTAAACCATATTATTGATCTGGCTATGATAAAACCAAATTTAGATTGAAATTAGAATCAAAAAAATTTAACCTAAAGAAATTACAAAATATAACTGAATAAGTTAACCTAAATAAGATAAATTGAAGCCAACTTACAAGCACCAGCCACGTGGATCTTCTTCATCCAGGGATAAATGACGCGATCTCCGTTCTCTGAGCTGATCGAATCGTCATCGTCTTCGACGGGTGGACTCTCCAAGAGGAGCCTTTCCTCATCTAACTCACTCGCCGGCGAACCCTCGCGACCGAGTGCATGTAATCGTCTACCTGCCGGCGCCGCTTCCTCTATGTGTCTCTCTAACCGCAAACCGAGCTCCGCTAACCCGGGCGTTACTTCTGGAGGCATCGACGGCGCGTTAACGAAGTCTGGAGGCAAAGAAGGTATCGAAGACTCGGTCCCTTCCATGACCCTCGATCCCGGCGGCGTATGTTGCGGTATCTGATGGTAATAACCCCCGTAACCGTAGCTACCGCCGAGCTGAACGGGGTAAGGCTGGTGGTGCTGATACCCATATTGCAAGTGGTGATGATGGGTTTGGTGATGGTAGTAGTCACCTCCCGGCTGTATGTAGTCCGCTTGGCTGTATTCCTCGCTAGGCGGGAACTTTGGGTCGGCCTGAGGTTGCTGGTAGCCCGCGTTCATGAGGAACGAACTCATTTCGATCGAGGCGTGGCCCGTGCTAGCTCCGCCCTCGCCGTCGAGCGTCACGTGACTTATTTGGCCAATGGCAACGGCGGATTCGTGCCCCTTGGCATGTCCCTTTTAGGATACGGTTTTCGCTTCGCCGGATCTCAATGGTGATGGTAGCGGCGGCGCTGCGTAAGTAGGCGCTGAGTTTTCAATTTTTGTTGCGCGTTTAAGTATGTATACTTATTAAATAGGTTGCTATGTCAATTTTTTTATGAAAGCCAGGGTCTGTTAAAAGAATCTTTGTTTATGATGATCCCGTATTTTGAGTACTTACAAACACGTAATATGCAAGGCTTAAAAAATGACTTAACATTTTTTTCGTTATTTATGCCACACAAAAATAATTCTAAATTTTTATATTTTGCGAATGTGTTTAGTTAAAATTACAATATCTGATTGTCATTCATAATTAATGACTACATTTATTTATTTTTTGAAAATTATATTTTAATGCAAAAAAGAATCTTTGACTAAAGAACATATATTTATATAAGAGTCCCATGAGAAAATATTTTTGAATTTTAAAAATTATTATTTATAGCATTAAATTTATAAGACAAACACTGAATTATTTTATTAAAATCTTCAATATCAATACCGAAATTTTCATTGTCACTTCCAAAAATACACCAATAAATTCAAAACAATCCAAAACACGTGAACATAGGACGAAAAGTATCAAAATAAAACATTTTTTCACTCAAATTTAACACTCGATAAAAGTAAATTTTTATTCTCTAAGCAAGCCTCTAAAATAAAGTAAACGACCGATGTGTAAAATAATATACGCCTGATATAAACAAAGCGCGTATCGATTTATATAAAGTCCATTGAAAACTGTTAAAACGAACGGTTTTATTCACCGCAGCTCCGAACAATATCCACTGTTCGACTCCTCGCTCGGTCTGTCACTGGAAGACATGTTTGTTCATCTATTTTACATACTCATTCCATTTCAATACGGAGTTGATTATAAACGAAAAAAACTTCCTGACAATATGAACACAATTTCTTCAAGGCAATATAAACTCTATTACAATTTAACATAAAGAGCAAATTCACTTTTCATACTACATGACAATATATTAATCAAACATACTCTGGAAAATAAGTCTTATTTATAGTTGTTATAAGAGTCAAAATAATGTGAGCGCTTCAAACAATTCATTTCATTCAGCACAGTAAACCTATAGTCGTTTCTTTCTAACACATGACAACTAAGTATATTAAAAGTGTTTGATTTTAAGACTCAACATTAAGTTTTAACTGCATCTCTCTCATCCTTTAACGTTTTGCTATTTAAGCGAAAGAGATGTATTAAGATCCATGCAATTTCTTAAGCGATAACTTTTCTGTAAAGCTTTTTCTTTATAACAATTATAATTATACATTTTTATTACCGAACGTAAATGTTTACGAGTTCTGATTGTTTTATTTTAGTTTTGTTAATTAAATTGAACAGCGTTAATGAATTTTTAAAGTATCACGTTGAACACATTTATATGTAATTAAGTTATCATGTGTGTAATTAGTCTCTTTATGTAGTAATTTCATATTATGATATGAAAGCGAGACAATTTCTTGTAACGTTTTATTGTTTAACCAGATTGTCACTTTGCTGTAGGTCTATTCTTGCTATAATTTTAACGGGCACCTTAAATATATTTTTATTTTTTTGATGTGTATGGTGACGATAATTAATTTTTTGAGTAATTTGGTATTTTGACAGCAGCCAATTATCTATTCTTTATATTAGATGAAAGATCTGAGTTTTAAAAGGCCATTTTTTCAACTTTTATTGCATGAACATATTATCAAATTTCGATGTACCTTTCCGATGTATCGTCGTTGTACCATTTTCTTTATACCATCATCTTCGTTATACCCGCAATTTCGTTTGCGTGAAATTCGCAATAAAAAAATTATTAGGAATAATGAACATTATCAATTGTCTATTTTTTTAGTTAATGTTACAATATTTAAGAGTTCGAAGTTTATTAAAAACGCTAATAGATGTCATTGGCAGTACCAATATTGAATATTCACCAAGTCAAGGGTTTTTTTAAATCTGCAATATTCAGATAAAATATATCCTAAATCTTGCTCAAGGGTATAAATGATTACTATAGGTATCCAATTTCATTAAAATCTGTTCAGTAGATTTTGCGTGATTGAAGAACAAATTAACAAAAGAAGAGAGAGATAGAGAGAGAGAGAGAGAGACATAAAAAAATCTAAAAACAAGTTTTGTGGCTTCTGTTATCATTCTACACGATAAACAAATTACTCTTTTTAAAATATTTCCAATGTGCAGAATTCAGTTTCTTACAATTTTATTATTGGTATGGAGGTACCTACCGATTTTAATTTTATTTTTCTGCATTTCATTTCTCACGTATCTCATGGATCTGACCGTCGAACCATTTATTAGGAAGACGTGCTACTTGTACTTCGATTTGAGCATTTAACTATTTTTCAAGGATGTTAAGTCTTCTTTCAATTAATTTTACACCGAGTTTTCAAACTTATGACGACGATTAGGTAGAGTAGTAGCAACACGAAAGCTTTAATTGGGGTTGCTATTTTTTTCACTAAATACGTCACGTAGGAAAGAATACGTAATATATGCGCGTGCAAAGTAACTGAATTTTATTTAAACATATAAAATATTATCATACCTATGCGAATGCAAGATAAAATGTTAATCAATACGAATGCGACTATAGTTAGTAAAATAATATCGAACAATAACGAACAATAACGTTATAGCTGACTATAACATTTCGACGGCAAATCTAGATTTTCCATCTCATTTTAATTTCTATTTTGGACACCGAATTGATCTGAGTATGAGTCCAATGGTTATAATTTTTGTATAAATTTTTGTATAATAATTTTTGTTTTAATCTTAAACTAAGATACGAAAAATTAATTGAATCATTTGGTTTTAAATAATAAACGAACGACTTACATAAATTTGGATATTTTTCGAATTTTTTTTAATGATCTTTGTGTCACGTACGTAAACATTGTAGCTTAAATGTAAAATTTATATCTGTTATAATAAAATACCGCTCGTTCTGGTACTACAATTAATAAAAATTGCGCCCGTTTTTTAGTTGATGCTATTTGGCGATATTTAATAAGCTTCAGCTTCTTATCTACATATTTCCTCATGATGTCAGTAATTATGGCTGATTGTATGATTTGTAAAGATGCTAAATTATTAAAACAGAATTTAATTCGCCTACAGTTCTTTCCTGGTTTCTGCATATTATCTTCAAGCTCATCTACCACCAATTAAGTGTGAAATATACGAACACTTTATTTTTTAATATGTAGATAGGCATCTTTACTATATTTAATTAAGCTTACAAATTAAAGTAAGGTTTACAAAGAAATTCGTCCATCAGTTAGACTACTAGAAAACTATTGAAAAAAACGTTTCATAATTTCCTTTCTTGTCGCCTACAAAAACCTACCTATAAATAGGTTTAAATAAGAAGCCAAGTGACTATAGGTTCAGGTTTAATTTCAAGTCTAAAAATATGCTTTCAATGTTTTAATAATTTAATCATAATGTTGAAATGAATAATAGACAAAAAAGATTAGATTAACAAATCTACAATTTTTGCCAACACTTACAATCGGCGTAAGACAGCTCCGAAGACAGTATTACGGTTTAGTACGAAGGAATTCCATTTTATATAAAACGATACTTATATCACACCCTGTTCACTGTTACTAGCCGACGATGTATGACGATCTATTTGTGTATGACGTTATGAAAAAAAAAATTCTTAGGACAAGCAGACATCATAATTATTACTGATGACTCAGTTTGCGACAGGGCTCCTTAATAAAAATAACAATTTACTAATAAATGGCAATTTACATTTCATATTGTGTCGCCTTTTTAAAAATAAATAAGTAAATATCTTGCCTTTGTAAAACCACTTTAGAAAGGTCAGCAAAATTTATTAAGGTAATTCTACTTTGAAATATATACTTACGATATTCTGTTTATTTTGTCGTGACAAATAGCCTTGATAGTTACTATCAGCTCCTTTTCTTGGTAGCTCTTTGTCCCATGCAAAACATAATTTTTATGTCAATTTAAAATTTAGTCATGTTTTTTTTTCATTTAAAATACACAAATTAACACAATTTTCACAATTAAATGAATCTTCAGGTGGGTTATTAGCAAAGATCTTTGCTAATAGCCCACCTGAAGATGTTGTAATACAACGAAACCTAGGTCGTGGTAAAGAACTTAAAGAAAGTAGAAATAATACCACATCACGTAGTTTCATTTAATTGTGAATAATGAATTTCTACAAAATTAACGCCAAATATATTCAATAACACAATTTTCATGAAAATGGAATGGAAATTCATGGCACTAAACTCTTTTATGATAGTGAACCTCGTTTTAACTTGCTAGATATAAATATCACTGATTCGGTAATATCTAAGTAAGAAATATGATCATTTTAAAAAAAAGGTACGTTCTAACCAAGATTATTTATATTAATAGGATCAACAGCAACAGAAAATGTAATTACCTACAGGACTGCTAAAATTTGGTACTAATATTGAACAGCCCAAGATTCATAACTACTTTAGCTACCGCAGCAATTCCCTGAGTCAACTAAGAAGATAATAAAAGACAAAACTAAATTAATATTTACCACAATACTGTTAAACATTAAAATAAATGTAAAATTACAAGCAAGCTGCACCAATCTAAATGAAAAGCTCACAGCGACTCAGCGCGCCGAGGGTTTATTCAGTAAATGCTAAATGTGAAATCAGATACTAATAGAAATATTGCATATTTTTATTATCTGATATTGATCGAGTGCATATCACTACTGTAAAAATTTATTTAAAAATAATATTAATTGTATATATTCAACAATATATTATATAATATTCAGCAATATTTAGCCTTAATCGAGATCTCGCTTCAATTGGTCAGTGGGCTCATGAAATGGGTCTTTTGGTTAACCCAAGTAAGTCACAAGCTATCATCATCGGTAGTCAAAGACTGACTTCTAAAGTAAACCTACCTAGTTTACCGAAATTAGTGCTAAATAGTACAATAATATCATACACGTCAACTGTTAAAAACCTGGGCCTACTGATCGATCAAAATCTTAATAGGCGGCCTCAAGTAAATGATGTAGTCGTCGTGTTTTCAACAGTATACACTCTTTGAAACGTCTTCAAAATTTTGTACCGACTAAAACGAAAATCTACCTTTGTCAAACACTTTTATTACCATTCATCGATTATGGAGACGTGTGCTATCCTGATCTTAATGAAGAATATTTGTGCAAGTTGGAACGTCTTCAAAATGTATGCATTCGGTATATCTTCGGCCTCAGAAAATATGATTACATTTCTGAATACAGGTCACTTCTCAAATGGCTGACGATCCGTGATCGACGCCAACTTCATGTACTTACACTTCTTTTTAACATATTAAAAAATCCTCATAGCCCAAATTATCTTAGTGGCAAATTTAAAGATTTGTCTGCTCACGGCCTTCGTCTGCGATCTGAAAGTTCACACACCCTACTTATTCCTAAACATACCTCTACCACTTATGAAAAATCCTTCACTGTCCAAGCAGCAAAAATTTGGAATCACCTGGATCCTAATATCAGGAAAATCACGTCCCTAAATATTTTCAAAGATGGAGTGAAAAAGTCCTGCATCTCCTGAAACCTTTTCATTTGTGTCCTTGCCCTTTCCTGTCTTTCCCATTCCAAATCATGTCAATATTTTGTTTTCTTTTTTAATTTACTTTTGCATTTTGTTTTCTCTAATATGCTATGAAGAACTTTCATTGTAAAATCTCTTACAGTCTACCAACTAAATTTCAATACAAATTGTTATGGTTAACTGGAAGAGATTGCTCATGTAGCAATAAGTCCGCCATATGTACTATACAAAAAAAGTTAATATTAATAAATAAATAAATATTTAAATTTTTAATGATGCCATTATATTACCGAGCATTTTATTATGTATGATTTTTTAATTGTTTAGCTCTTTTCATTAATTTTTTTAAATCTGTTTCTTTTTTTTAAAATCTGTTTCTTTTTTTTTATTTTTTTTCCATTTTATTACGTCGTTTACTTCTTTTACTCACATGTTTTGAACAACGGTCTTAATCAAGTTTCGTTTTTTTAAATATTTGTTTGATATATTTACATTTTATATAAATTTATATAGGTAGGCTAAGTTAATTTTTAATGCAATACTTTTAATAATATTATTTCATAGAAATGAATACTTCTTATATTATTTTAAAATAAAATGTTTACGCAGCGCTAAGGATCCTGTTACTGTTGTATCTTAATATTACTTTGCATTCGCTTCTTCTTTAAATATAAGAATTTTATATTCTCTTAAATAAATAATTACATACTTGCAGAAATATTTTATTTATGTATATAACATCAAATAATGACTGCTACCCCGTAAATCTAATAGAAGTATGACAAATTATAATACTTCCTTAAATTGTGCCAGTGACAACACTTAAAATTTTAGAAGAGCTCTAGATGTATATTTCGAAGCTCATTTATCTAAAGTGTATGTAATAAATGAAACATAGGTAATAAGAAATATAGTGCAGAAATGTGTTTAAGCAAAGTGCATTCATTTTTCATAGAATCAGAACCAAATGACACGTACAATCGCACACCCACGCATTACACTTAGATAACCATATTGGTTGAAAATACATAACTACATATAATTTATTTTCATATATTATGTTGAAAGGAATATATAATGATTTTTTGTAAATAGAAAAATATGTGTCAGTACATAACAACACACTGATGTCGACTTAATATGGCCAATATTTATAGAAAATAAAAACAGTGATATATGTGAACGTAATGTTTAAAGGAGAATATATAAAATTATTTAACAAATATTTCTTAGAGATGAAGAATATAGAGAGAATGATCTTAATATTAGGTTCTCAAATATTTTATGGATTTAAATATATTAAATAATCTGTATTTAGTAAGTTATTCTAAAATCCGGACGAAGGCGGAGACAAGAATTGGAATATTGATATAAAATGAATGTGGAAACAGAAGTACATTGAGATAAAACGGCAACAAATATCGACCAACTCGCCGCCGAACTGCGGCACTGGGAGCACTCCTCGCGGCTGCTCCACCACTGTGCGTGGGCGGCGCGGCCCCCGCCGCCGTAAGGGCGCACGTACAATGGATCCGCCGCGTCACTGTCGCCGCCGACTAATTCAATCGCCGGTCTGATCGATACCTTAGCTCGCTACTGGCGTAGACTGGGAGCGAGGAACGAGCACCGCGATGCTGTCTGCGCGTTTGATTAACTTTTAATTAAGCCTCGTTAGCTTTTCATCGGCACGGGTCCGTCCTGTAGGTAATTAGACGTACCGAGTGGTGTTTCTATAGAGAATCGAGTCATTTCTGCAAAAAATGAAATATTATATAAGCACAGTTTGCAGATAATTTAATATATTTTAAATATCCTTAAACATCCAAATTCTTAATAAATTGATTAATCATTAATCAATCTTAGTTTCCTTAGGATTTCCAGGCTAAAAAATCTATATTAATTTTCTTGTCCATAATGCTTGTAAATTTTTTTTAAATCAATTCAAAACGAATATAACATGTTTACAAAAACAAAGTTCTTACCATGTGAAAATGAGGAAATTTATCGGATTCAAAATATTCCTGGAACTAAAAAACACACCACAAATTATAAGATATTACAATTCGATAAATATTCAAGAAATATCAAATTAAATCTAAAGGAAATGGTTGCTTTTCGTGGCTTTAAAAAAGTAATAAATTTTCATTGAAATATTTTACTATTATATTTGCTTCTGCTTTGAGAGTATTCGCTGTGTAGTGCATATTAACTTGTAAATAAAAAAATGTCGTTAATATATTAAATTTCTGAAAGCACTGATAGTATATTAATTTATTTAGTTTAGCTCATAAGGCAATTTCAGACTGAAGAAAATACGTTACACAGTGTTGTCCTAAAATAGTTACTATGTCTGTTACAAGTTACAGTTAATATGTCTGTTACAATAATGTAAGTACCACATTCATTCATAAACAATTTTTTTCTTATTTATCTGATAGAGCAGAGCCCACAATAAAATATCACTTCAAATGACCGACATAATTTTACAATATTTTAACTTACGGTCTGGAAAACCCATTTACTTCCATTTTTAAACTCAAGAACTTGTAAAGAGATCTGTACCCTCCACAGACTAATACGTTTCTCACTTGAAAAAATATATCAGTCTTAAAATTTTCTAATTCATATATATCCTACTTGTAAGTAAATAGACAGTTGTTATACAGTTACTAAACTCAGGCAGATACCGTAACGCTGACATGTTTTTTTTTAATCTATCCTTGTATGTGTATCCGACTAAGGTGACGAGAAGACCACTCAACTCAATTTAATAATCCTTTCATCGTAGATCTCGTTACTATAAAAAGTATTTTCAATTGCAAGTGTGATATATAATTACTATTACTGAAATAAAAAATTTCCAATTCTGACGAAGTCAAATTTCAAAATAGTAATGTGCTCAGACTGTCTATTGTACGCGAAAAATAGAGGCACATTACTAATTGGGCACATTCCTAATTTCAAATTTACGTTGTACATTACTAATTTCAAATTTACGTAACAAAACACGTCGGAATATAAATATCTATGTTTAAGTTCAAAAAAGTACGTAATACAAATTTTCAAAATTCATAAGGCCCTCACGAATTTAAACCGTACTTCACGAGTTAATACTTAAGTAAAACCAAATTTAAGTTTGATGAATTACTCAAAAATAATCGGCAAATTTCAAATAAAGCTCATTGCTTGCCGGAGCCATTATCGCAAATTATAATAATGGGAAGGCCGACCCTCTTACAGAATTACAATGGCGGTCCCTTTGCTCCGCTTCGTTTTTGCTGATCCCGCCGTAAGTATGTAATGCGTTTTCGATCGTTGCTTGCCACTAATTTTAAAATTGGTTCTTTTAGAATTTACAATATATGTAACTACGAGTGCGGCTTTATTTCTTTGTTACCAAAACTAGATCATTTGTAACTAAATTTCTGTTGTCTTGTAAACCTGTAATTTTCAGCAAATCGTTTTCTTCTTTTTCTTTCGCATACTATTTGTTTTTTACTATTTACTAAAACCCTTAATCAAATCAGTTCCGTCATTGACTGTGAGATGGTTCCGATAATAATAGTCTAAGATTATTATGGAAATAAGCCTATAACAGAGTCAATAGTATGATGTGGCTTATTTCTACTAGGGCAAAAAGCACTGAAATTAAAAGCACTGGAATTGATTAATTGATTCCAGTATTACGTTGCCTTTTTGAGTGAAATTACTTCGTAACTTTCAAATAGAACATTTGGTGAAACAATGCACTCCTTGTATTTTTCGTATGCACCTTTATTTTTTTACAGATTTTCAATAAAAGTAGGGGTTTTGTCATGCTATATTGTTTTTCCATCCTATAGTCCCTTTGTAATTTTAAAATAGTGTGGAAGAATTTATGCTAAAAAAACAATTTATCACAAATATGAAAGGTGGGCTGAAAAACATTACCGTGCATGGTATATAGTCCCTTAAATATTTTAAAATTCGCGGATTCAACTTCCAGTTTCTAATGCTATGTACTAAATCAACAGCCATGTTAAAATTACTTCTGCAAGCATGTGCTCATTTTAATAGATCTTTTCTTATTTTATCGAATAGTACGTTCATTATATATCAAAATCATACTATGTATTAGTATTAACCATATTTTTTTTCATGTGAACAATTTAATTGAAATCGTTTAGCCAAGAATCACCATAATATATTTTAGTCATTATATGTTATAACAAAGACACTTTGGAAGAATTATTTTGAATCAAATGACAGCGACTTCAGCCGCGTTGACTTTTCATTAAGAAAACGTTGACGTTTTTTCCGTGACGTAATGAGATTATAACAACACCTCTTCGTGAATAATACCTCTTCATAATAAAAATATGCCACTTTTATTTAATTGTTTATTTGTGTACTTTAATTTATATAGTTGACACATACGAGTATGGTGGATTTGTGGCTACGGGAGCAATCGCTTACGGCCAACCAGATCACCAGTCTAACCCCACTCGACGAGCATGCGAGAATCGGACCCGGATCCCCGCGGTACGCCGCGGCATCAAAGGCCTTGTGACCAGTCTGACAAACCGCGGCAATGGATGTATGTGCGTTTTGCAACTGTTATTATTCCACAAGAGCATTCGATATTTCATTCCATTACCTGAATACATGAAAAATAATAGCGATGAGTTGGGTAGTTATTACTTAAAAAACGAACCAAGTTTCAGATGTCCACTATTATTTTAGATAATAATAAAAGCGCAAAAGCATACGTTTTGAAAATAAATATTAAAATACGAATGAAGCAAATCATTTAGTATTGGAATCTTTGGTAAATTACACTAGAAAACATTGCAAAACCATGGTGATAAAAATCCCACATTATTCAACAAATCACCGTAAACTAATTTTTTATTCTTAGTAATACGTATATCCAATTTTTAAAAAGAAACATTGTAAAATAGAGCCAAATTAAAGATAAAAACTTATTTCGTTAAATTCAGCAAAAAGAATGAAAGAATATTTTTTTTAAAACATTTATCACATTCACAGATTCAAAATCAAATTCACCTCAATCACCTCCAGACACCGCTGCGAATGAACTCGCCAAACTGCTAAATCAAGTTAGTTACCCATAATGAGACAAGTGCAAAGTGGCGCGCCAAAGCTCCCGAGAAAGTTCCCTCTGCAGCGAAAGTTCGATTGAGTTTGTGAATCGAAACGAGATGAAAAAAGGAGCTGGAGGGCGCGACGGTGTATTTAACGACAGACTGGCGCCACTCGGCGTACAGAATGACACTTTAATTGGGTGGCAGTCATTAATTATATTTCTTTCGATTCGATTCGGCTACGTGCTCTGGGGGTAACCTGACCGATCGGGATGCCACGAATCTGAATAATTATTAAAACTTTGAATAATTTATAAATTTCAAAATGCTAATTTTACTTTTAATTTCATTATTGTAAAAGCGAAGCAAATAAACATATTTTTATTTCAAATGAAACTGGCCATTAACAGGATTGAAAAAAAGGAAAAAACTCTATTCATTTTTATCTATATACGCATGTTTGTGTGTTGACTGTTATTTTAGGAATTTATAAGTTAATTTTAATCAAAACTATTTTATTTCTGCAGACGAGTTTTTTTGGCAGGTTACTGATTTATTAAGGAGACTAATAATTAAATCAAGAACATTTTCATCCTTTTACACACATATTTAATAGACAAATCGGAAAATTTAAGATTTTTCAAATATATATACACTAGCTGCCCGGTCTGGCTTCGCACGGGATGGCAAGGAAAATTCTCAGATGTTTTCTCAGTTTCTCGTTTATTGCACTTTGAATATCTATGTCTCATATCTGAAGATTTATTGGCTACGTAACATTTATTTTTTTTCCTTTAGTTTATCGCTGTAGTCGGAATCATATTCAACGTCAGCCTAAATAAAAATCTACTGTTAGTGTGGAATAATTGGTGTATTCATCTATGAGTTTTATTATCTATGAGTTTATATTTGTTCTCTTCAGAAGCGACAATTTAATTCACCCGTTTCTGAATACTTTAAATATAAGTGGTAATATTAGTTTCTACATAATTTTATTAAAATCACCTAAAATCGAAAGCCTTTCATTATCAGCCTTTATTTTTTATAGGTTTGAATTCAATCTATCATCACTGATTGTTAAGTAATATAAATAAGATTTTTTAATAAACGTGATTGCTGAAATTGCTATTGGCTTATTCAAAATAGGAAGCCGTATTATAGAAATGTCTTTATCTGTCGACCTTTTTCCGGAAACTTTACCTTTTTTCCTTGCTTCTTAGTCTCACAGCGGGGTAAAAAATTTAGTAAGGGATGAATGAATGAATAATTTTCTTGGGAGAAGTTGTTTAGTTCAAGTGAATGAGTCAATATAGGAAAGTCGCAACACGGGTTCATACGCCCACGTTTTAGATGTGTGTGCCTCTTTTTAGTTTTGCCTCCAAAGACTGAATTAAATATGATATCTTGTTTCTTTAGGGAAACAAATGACATATAATTGTTTCTTCAATGACGTTATCAAAGGAACCAACAATAAAAGCATCTAAAAAAATAGCGATAGCAGATAAGATGTAACATTATGACATAATTATAGAATGAACACGTTGAGAATGAGAGGAAGTGAGTGTTTGTTGTTTGTCCCCTAATTTTCGAATTTATTTTCATTATTTATTGTACATTTTGCAAAATATGTATCTAAATATACAAATACACGCGTAAAGAACATTACACAAGTAGCTAGTTATTTACGAAATAATATTTGTAAAATAATTTGTTACAAAAGTTTCATGCTGTTTGTCATGAGTCCTGAGTCACGAGTATGTTGCATCAAATCTGAAATGTTTAACAGTGAACTGTTAGTGACTAATTAGTTATTTTCTATGGGAAATATTTATATTTTCCATAGAAATTAGTAATGTTTTAATTGATTGTGAATCTATCAGTAACGTTTGTCACTAATCTGAGTTAAATCCATCATGAAAACGTAGTTATTTATGAATAATTTTTACTTCACTAGACAAAGAGTAGAAAATTCCACATATTTTACCAATTTTAGTAATTATTGTACCAATCTACAATAAACATCGTAGCTGAGACAATTTGCTATAATGAGGAACAGAAATTAGATACATTCACAATATAAAACAAATATATTATCTTTACATATATATATATATATATATATATATATATATATATGTATATTCTGTCCGTATGTATGTGACTGAACTCCTCCTAAACGGCTGTATTGATTTTTATGAAACTTTGTGAGTGTGATCAAATTGATTCAAGAATGGTTCAGATTCACAATTTGATCCGGTAGGCGGAGCTGCGATAGCGTTTTAGAAGTTTTTTAAAATTTTTGACATCGGGCGAAGCCGCGGGCACTGATAAAATAATAAATTGCTCCTGCTCCTTGTTAAGTTCCAATTTATTACATCATAAAGATATATATTGTAGAGAGATTGTCCTATTTCGTACTTGCAAAATACAAAATAGGACAATTTCAGGAAGATTAACGATAATTGACACGATGTCCAAATTTGTAGGCATCTTGAAATTTGTCGTAATATTTATTTTTTTTTATTTTTACAAGTTTGTAAAATTGAGAAACGGAATTTAACATTGATAATATATTTTAATCATTGTATTATGTTACTTAACAGTTGAATAAAACGGAAAACCAACAGTTTGAACATACGCTTGCATCTATCTCTATCTATATATTTATCAGTTGACTTCATGTAGAAAGTATACATATGTAGTGAACAACACAGTTGTTCACTACATATGTATACTTTAATAAATAAGAAAAACATGATATTTTTAAAATTTTTCATTTGGGGAAACAACTTTGTGATCTTATTGTCTGTTCTCCTTGGTGATGGCCGCATTCTAGTATCCACTACAAACCGCCTTCCCAAAAACAAAGAATATTAAAATGAATAAACCCATCTATATTCAATTTACCGCACCAATCTCAAACAACGCAAACACAAACACAAACCAAACCTCCTACCTTTTGTTATTTCAAAACATCACATCGTCTTTTAAGAAGCCATAGCAACTTTATAGAGTAAACAAATTACCTATCTAGTACCTACGTTTAGTATTACCTATCTCTTTCACACTTGTTCGAAACCACACTGGCGAGAAAGCGACGGATGAACCGTGAAAGATTGTGAGGAGTCGTCGGGAGGGCGGGCGCTGTCACAGAGTGAAAGACGCTGACGTGGCAGCTGAAGCGACGTGAAGCGATGAGAGAGGCGCTGCTTTATATATAGAAAGATATATGAGTAGAATAAAATAAGTGTATATAGGCAACAACATTCATTTAGATCATTTGATGGTGTGCCTACAATTTTATAGCGTACGCTATGCGATAATAGAGGAGAATTGATGGCTCTAATTTGGAAAAGGTTTATCTTTAACCTGGTTTAAAAAAGAACGTTAATACGATTAGGTCTTTTCGAGTTACAAACAGCTGTATGAAATGTAAAAAATAAAGAAATTTACGACATGTATGGTGTAAAAATAAAAAAAAATTCAAAACGAAACTTTTAAAAAATATACTTGAAAAATTTACGTAAACAAATATATTAATATAATTTACGTAAACAAATCAAAATCCAAATCAACCAAATAACATGGTCAAATCAATAGAAAGATTTAAAAAGTAACAAAAAGAATTGTAATCCTTCACAAAAACGTTTTACTTTCTCTTTGTGGCGATGGATTTAAAAATACCAAAAATACCTTTTGACGAACCATCACGGACAAAACCATCAGAAGTTGAGGGCATTTTAAAATTTGCATTCAGTTAAAAAGGTAATAAAAAATAATTTAAATATCAATATAGGTAGAGAAAGGGGATAAGATAGGAGAAGAAAAAATAGTTTAGTGATCGAGATCAAAATGTCTCTTTCAAACGAATTTTGAATATATAAATCGACGTTGCTCTTCGAATATTAGGTCCATGTTTATTTCAAAATTTGGCAGCTTGTACAGTGAAGAAATACACGGTGAAGCTAGTGTTTTGTTTAAGAATAAGATGAGAGCGTGGAAAGATTTAGAACATAATACGAGGTCATGAGCCCCTAGGGTTTGAATAAAAAAATGGGGTAAAATGGACAAGAATTCTTCAATATGTAAATGGCGTACGTAACGTATTTACGTCCAGTTGAGACGTGACCTAAACTCGAAAAAGCGGTTTAGGTCACGTCTCAACTGGTCTTATGTACAGAATAGCACAAGAGGTCGATCAGTATATCCGCGTTTCATTTTCATAGCAAATAAACTTTTCTTTTACTCTCTGCATAGAACTAAACCAATAAATGAGTATTATCTTAAAATATATTTATTTAAGTTTCTTTGACTACGCCATCAAAAATAAATTTAAGCGATATTCTCTATTTGTTTTATAAGCAGAGAATCATCGGACTAATTTGAACGACTGTTTCTTTTATTCTAAGAAAAAATATATATGGACGGTATTAAGACGTTCAAAGTTGGATGAACTGAATAAGAAGGTGTATGGACTCAATTGCTTTATGCTAGTTGATTTGCTTAAAAAAACAACTCTACGCTTGTCATAAAATTTGGTTAAATTAAAATACTACCGTAATTTTAATTTAACCGATTATAGTCTATACTATAAAAGGAAAGTATAAATAATGTATAATAAGATATATATTATATTATCGGCATAATTAAGTTCATAATTTATGTTTTACCTCAAATATATCATATTTGAATTTTTCTCTATCTTTCTTCTGAATTTTAAAAACAGAAAATTCGATAGGTTTTTGAAAAATTCCAGACGACGTCTTCAAAAGCCGAAGTTGTTACTATTTTTTAATTTGAAATGTTGAATATTAACCGAATATTAATTTGAAATGTTGAATATTAACTGAATATTAATTTGAAATGTTTAATATTACCTGAATACTAATTTGAAATGTTGAATATCAAATTCTACAGGCGTAGAATTATTGTTATTAATCAATACTTCACTGGACTTACACTTATGACATCTTCTTATGTATAATGAATACGTCAAGGTCTAATAATTCCTATCATCCGAGTCTAAATATTAGATCATGTGGATAAAAAAGCAAACGTAAATATAATTTTTGAAATAAATTGATATTAATAAGTTAATAAATTGTAAGTAAAAATAGTCAGAATAACCAAATATTCGCCTGAAACATGTCACCTTCAAGGCATTTTCCCCATTAGATGTTATTGTATATCTGGACATTACATGATTACCTACTCAAATGAAAATTCTACCTAACTATTAAAGTCTACATTAAAAGTAATTAAGCGTATCTTGCTATTAATTACATTAAAAGTAATTAAGCGTATCTTGCTATTAATTAAGTAATTTAGGCGGATTCTGCTATTGCCCACATTAATTCGAAAAATATTACTTTCAAATTATAATTGTTTGAATTTCCTCGTTTGTGATTATGCATTTTGCCCCATATTTGCACAATAATCTGTTGTTGTCCATTGAGATCACTTTTCCCTTGATCAAATTACATACGGTTGCCCTTAATCAGTCGAAAAATATTGGTATTCGCTATTAATAGATATAAGTAATAGCTGTATTTACTAGTACATTTCAAGCTCTTTTGTCGACTTACATATTTCAAATCATAATTTTATCGTACTTCAATAAATATATCTAACCATAAAAGAAATAAAAAACTTATTCGTGATATGATTTGTCTGCATCGTGAAAATTAAAGTTACATTTCTAAGTAAGAATGTTAATATTATATGTACAATTAAACCTAATTATTGTTTACAAAAAAAAACATAAAATGAATCCCTAAAATATTAATCGTAACAAAAAGTATAATATTCCTCAATTTTCAGAAAAACATCACAAATTGATAAGTATAAATATACATAATACATACCTAAATGCAATATCCATCATTCGACCGTTCCTACCTACAAACAAAAATAGATGGAAAGAAACGGGCGGGGGCGGGCGTGTGCTGCTACTCGATGAAAATGGTTTTCCACTCAGGCGGCGAGTCTGCGAGATTATCCGCCGAGAACATGGGGGGTGACAAACAGAAGAAAACGTAACAAAAAATGTATCTCGGGAGATGTATAGAGACTTAAATGTGTATGTAGATACGTATAGCGAGGGAGCACAGTCGAGACGTGGGAGGGGACGACTGGAAGAAGATTTACGTAGTCGAATAAAGCTCTTTCAATCTTCATGTAGATGCCGACGTAAACGCCTATACGTACGTATGTGCATGTTTATCAATATATTTATCAATTATTTTAACGTGTAAGGCGAATAGTTACTTGTATATAATATTAATATTAGAACGTAATATATATTTTAATGAAATAAATATATATTGTTTTTATATCACACATATAATCTTACGACATTATCATACTAAAGATACTTTTCCCTTTATTCACATATTGTAGTCTATTTGAGAGATAATTCAATAAATAATAAGATTAAAATGTTTTTGAAAATGAAGATATTAAAAATCCATCGTCTAGAAATATATGTCTAGTGGAATTATTTCGATTCATGTTTTAGTATTACTTGTACAGTCACAATTATTTTCATTGAATATGCATAGTAGAAATTAGTACATCTACGTAATTTTAGAATGGACTGCATTTTACAATTTTCACTTTCTCTAAGTTGAGTAAAAGAGTAGATCTTTTATGGTGATTACTATAAACAGTAGAATATTTTAATTAGTGGACAGTTTTATGTGAGACATTGCAACGTTAATATAGTGAAGACACTTTTACGTCGAACTGACCGTGATACGAACAATTATGAATACGCAAATTCAAAAAACTAAAATTTTATTTGCACAAAATCTAAATATTGAATCTATTTGGCGTTAATTTTGTAGAAATTCATTATTCACAATTAAATGAAACTACGTGATGTAGTATTATTTCTACTTTCTTTAAGTTCTTTACCACGACCTAGGTTTCGTTGTATCACAACATCTTCATAAGATGTTGTAATACAACGAAACCTAGGTCGAAGATGTTTCAATACAACGAAACCTAGGTCGTGGTATAGAACTTAAAGAATGTAGAAATAATACTACATCACGTAGTTTCATTTAATTGTGAACAAAAGCTGAACTAAATAAAGGTGCTTACCATACTATAAACATAGCTTTCAGGAACTTACACTTTTATGTCGACTCAGAAGTGCAGTGAAGAATGTAGTCAGATAATGGTTAGCTTTAGATTTATTTTTTCAATACTATAGCTGAGATTTAGGATTTCTTTAAAACGAAACAAGCTAAGGGGAATATGGACTTGCGCTCGTGATAATCCCAAATGGGCGAGATAAGAGCCACTCTATTGAGAGCACTTCTATTGATATCTAGAATGTTTCGAGATCATTAATATCTTCCTAAATTTAAATTTTAAAGCTTTTTTTTGAGATATAGTTAAAGGTTAGATTCGACATTTTTTATGTCAATATTAATAATCATAACCAAAACTGAAACGATGAAAAGTCGATGAAAACAGAATCGAGTCGAAAAGAGTCGAGAAAAACAGCTGCAAAACGCATTTGTTTTTATTGTATGATTTATGATATCTAATAATATTAATTGAAAATTTACTGCTTATGATAACTCGTATTATATGGGTAGCCGATGGGGATATATCATTTATTTTATTATGCTCTTATTGACACAGATTCCAATTTTCTACACCATACGCATGGGATATGAAATTGTTTCGCATCACTTTTATATATACATATAAACCGCCATAAGTTTTACGAGTATATTCCCAGTGGAGCTAATAGCAATGGACTATCACATCGAATTAAATCCATCCAAACATTTGGCTTGCATATTGATCGATTTGCCATAAAATTCTACAGGGTTCGTTTTGAAAATATTTTGACAAAAATTTAGTTCGCGTAATGACTACAATGGAACTTTAACGTGGCACGAGTTAGCAATACGATTGTTGTTGATGTGACATGTGGAGACGGATCACTCTCCTGGGAGTTTATTTGAAGATTAAATTAAAAATGTCAAACGGTAGCCAGACTTCGCAGAATTTCACGGGACCTTTTATAAGTGACAGTGTTAAAGTTTGCAATATTTTAGGTTATCGGTCTTTTTACAAAATTGTTAACTGACTCATATAATTATGATCTGATCTTGGTTTCGTTAAATATTCTAATATATTACTAATTTAAAATTCTTATTTAATTAGGAATGAACAAAAATTATTTTTCAACATACCTTTAGTCACATTTTAATACTTTTAAATTAAATAATAATAAAGCAATTTATAATAAGTATAATTAAACATTAAACTTCCTCCTCTTCATTACTAGTTGTCAAATATTAAATTGATATAACGCGGAGATATATTGAATATAATTAACTATTATAAAATTATATGAAATATTTTAGGCATCGACTAACAGTGATTTTTTTGTGAATAGTATTTTTAACATAACGAAATAAACAATGATTTTCTCCAAAGGAAAGAAAAACGAGCATCGTTGAACGTAAAGCTAACTTACGGTTACGGAAATCCCCGCTTTCGCGGTTTTCTTTATTTATCAGCTTCTCTGTCTTATTTCTCTTTGAAACTTTAAGCTATGTTTTACTGAAAGTTCCACCATGCTCAGTCTCTAAATACGAAAATACACCTAAATACGTTTAGTTTTCTTTGCACTAAATTTATATTCATCAGGAATTTTCAAATAATTGTCAATAAAGCTTCGAAAAATCAAATTTGTTTTAGCAAAGCAAAATATGTACATGGTAATATTACAGCAGCTTGGATATCTTATCATTTAATATATAAGTTTATATGTTAAATAAGAATATGTAGCTAAAAAGTCATTAAAAATCAGCTACATACGAGTCAAAACACATATGAAGTAGTATTCTCTATTTATCCGCATATCTTTAAATTAATTAAAAATTGAGGACAGAAGTTAAGCGAAGTAATTTAAATTTATTTTAATACAATTTACGATTTATTAATTTTTTTTCAAATCCTTAATCTAAAACGAAGAGAAAGGGTAGTCGCATTTAAAAATTTAAAAATGGTGAATAAAACTTCAATTCTATTTAAAAAAAACCTATCCAATGATTACACTTGAATAAATTCACGAAAAATATTGGAAGCATACTTGAAACTATTTTTAAAAATGTTTTGTGGTACTCCTAAAACAGTGGAAACTGTATTACTGTGACCGATGGACGGACGGACGAACGTGACTAAATTATAGGTACGGTTAAAGTACCCAGTTTCAGTACAGAAATAAAAATGAGTGCCAAACCAGAAGCATGACCTGACTTATAAAAGATTGACTAATTGCTGAAAATTGGATAATTGGCATGTGAGCAAAATGATTAACATTTTGTTAAGGAAAATATAAAAAAGAAAATGGGTAAATAAATATGAAAAATGTATTAAATAATTGTCAGTGGATGATGTGATTGAATTGTGTTAACTCCATTATCTTTTAATATTGGCTATGCGGTGATGCTCGCAGAAAAAACTCACTGATTTGAACAAAAAGTTTATTTTTTTTATTCATAGCACGATGTTATCAAATGACCTTATAATTATAACACAATAAAATAAATTTAGATTAAGATATTTAGTCATCGATGAAAGATACAAATTCCACTTTTGTTTGTCAGCCAGGGTCACTAGTTGAATATTTTAAAATAATTGGGCTCTTTTGTGTAACCATTTTAATTAAGCTTTTAACTTCCTTTGTATATATTAATGTACATACTGCCATTTATTAACACAAGCCGATATGATTCAATATGATATCAATGTATATAATGTCAATATCTACCAAGTATGAGAGCTTTTCCGAAGTGAACAGAATAGTGGTAAAATTAAATTAAAAATTGTATTAAATTAAGATGAATTAGTAGTAAAAATATTGCAAAGATGGAGAATTTATATTTGACAAAAATTATCTGTTTTTAAAATTGCTGTCAACGTCGATAGTTAAAGATATAAAAAAATCACCAAGTCATTCATTCTAACAAACATTGTGCTCTGCTTAGTAGAAAAGAAAAAAACTATTTATTTGTTAGATTTTCATACAATTTATGATGGAATACATGCTCATAACTTCTAATCCATCATATTTAGCGAAACATCGAATTATTATTGCTTCACACTTTGCTTACTCACTTGTTTATAAAAAAAAAGTAAGTTACGGATCTGCATATTACTCAAAAATAAAAATTCGACAAATTTATGTACGCATTCATGTAAAAATTCGACAAATTTATGTACTTGGGTACACAAATTAAAGAAAATTTAGTTAGTTAATTTAAATTCTAAGTGACTATTTCAAAACAAAGAACGGAAATAAAATTTTAAAAAAGTTATTAGAATACTTATAGGGTACCGGCAGTTGCCCGCTACTTTGCGTAAAAATTAATTTAAGACCAAGTATACAAATTATAAGTAATTGATCGTGCTTATTCAAGCAAGGCAGCAGCAGTGCCATCTAGTAGTGCACAATGTAGTGTAGCTCAAGCAATCAAGTTCTACAAAAACAATGTAATGTCTACCAAGTATAAGAGTAAATATTAATTTTATTACACAAGTAATAGAGTCGTTAGTGACAATATAACAATATCTTGTGGAAACTGCTAGCAATTATATACTTTGTGAAATTTTACATAAATAGTTGTTCGAGTTGTGGCAGAAAACACAAAATAACTAGCATATTAAAAAAACACGTTAACTTTGTATTAACTAAAATTCCTGTATATAGTGTAAATAATGTACCGACTGCAATGCTAAGCGACCAATTGAAACTATTTATCAAAAATATTAGTAAAGTGGTTCGAGAGTGACGCAAAGATATTTTTAGACATCACAATCCAAGCTGCTGAGCTAAGACGATCAAGTTGCCAGCTCATTTGGAGACTTTGTTGGCTGGTGATTCAATTTTCACAACAAGAAGAAAATCAAGACTCTCGCGCGAACTTTTCATCGCCTAGTGGTCGAAGCAAACAAAGAACGCATGATACAAAAGAGATAGCTTTGACAGCAGGCACTGGTCTGGAAAAAAGAGGTGATATAAACATTATTCGAGAGGTAGAATCAAGATGTCTAGTTGTAAATAGCTTAAGAACTTCGAAAATACAAAAATGATTTTATCATGATGAAGCATTAGCTATGTTCATATTTGGTAAATTATCAGTGCATCAATATAAAACCATGCAAACGGAGAGTACTGTAAAGGGATACAATATCTAACCGTCGTACCATTATTTAGCAGAAGCTAAGAAACGTTATCACCCTCCGTTTAAAAATATATCAATAACCAATACCTCGGTGGAGACAGGGCTCTAACATCTTTTGAACTATACTCTGTAGAGATTGTGGCGAAGAAGACATAAAAAGCGTGACTGATTATATTTTAGAGGCGGCTTTAATATCTCCTGGGGTTACAGCTTAATCAAGCAAATAGTCCGGAGAAGAACCTAATATGGATATGTTTTTAGGATTCCGTACCTCAAAATGAAAAATAACCCTTATAAGATCACTTCGTTGTCCGTCTGTCGGTCTGCCAAGACTTTTTTTTCTCAGGAACACGTGGGGGTATCAAGTTTAAATTAATATTAATTAAAATCTCCTGTCCCAATCAAGTTTCCAAGTCAACGCAATCAAGAAGGAGACTAATACGACCATTTATGCCGCATATTTTGACACTCGCAAGTAAATCAAAACCTAAAGGGTAGTTCCCGTTGACCTGGAACCATGAAATTTGGCAAAAAGGAAGGTCTTACAACACAAGTAAAGGAAAAAAATCCGAAAACCGTTAAATTGTAGTTATGTCACAATTTTTTTTAATATGCGCCTGTGAAAAATATAATAGGCAATATATATTGGCTCTAAAAATTAAAATTTTGAAAATATGTTAAAAGGAATATTATGTATAATTAAATGTCTATAATTGCCTTAATGTATACGGACGGTTCTTTTTTACTTATTGGTCGGATCCGACGCGAAAATCTTTAGTATTAGATTACATTTTCAAGTAAATCTTTACAAAACAATAAGCACGGAACGTTTAAAATTGTTTAATTGATTTAGTTTCTTATTATTGCTTAATTTTATCTCTGACAATATAATTATTTTAATATTACTCATAGAAAAGTACTTCAATAATATTTTGCAACTAGTTTCGTCGATTTACATTCTCTGGGTTGCCTTGAGAAACGTTTTTTACTCCTAAGTAGCTCCGTAAGTTTTTTTAGAGCGAAGACTATGGATATGTTTTTTTTCATCAGTTAATTCCTTGAAGAGCTAATAAATAACAAACTAACCACAAAAATATTCTCATATTTAGAATAATATATTTTTTCCCTGGTTAGCTCATAAAATTAGATGCCATCCGAAATAATCAATAATTTCCCACGAAACACAAAGATATATCCGAAATAACGGAATGTACCTACATATGTCAGAAATCACCCAACCAGCTATAGTTTTGGAACTTCGAGTACGAAACACAATGGTCGGAGTTGAAAAGCGTGGAGAATTGTTAAAAAGGTAGCGAAAGAGCGCACGAAGCGCAGAGCGATTTGAAAAATGATTCAGGAAACGGGCAACCGTTGAAATGAACTGCACGCTATATCGAATTAACGTCTCTCTGGTTAGTTATAAAATAATTTTTAAAAGTTACCGTAGTTTAGACATTCCAGTAATATCGTAGATATTATGAGACATATTTTTAATAAAAATTTCTATACATGTAATAAAATTAGAAAATAACTGAGTTGTACATTCAATATTTTTAAATAAAACTAACTGCTACCTACTAAAGACACGCTGCTAAGCCTAAAACAACAGTTTTTAGAATTTTCGCCTGCCTGTCTTTCTGTTTGTCAGTTTGTCTGTGCGCATCTTCGCTGTGCATGTTAATCGCAGCAACGGCTTAACCAATTTGGCACATCCAATGGTTTTCAGTGATATATTCAGATTAGCTTGGGCTAACATTTAGGCTTCATTTCAATCGGTTCACAAATAAAAATATCTTTTTTATTTGTAAACAGATTGAAATGAATCTCGTCAATCTTTGGTTTATGTTTGTTATGCATGCTAATATCGGAACCAGAGGGACCGATTTGTCTGCCAACGCCATCTATTAGCGTTTGTAGTTAACTTTATGCTAATAGAGTTCTGAGAAAAAAAATAAAAAAGACACAAACATTTCCTGACAACTTTTTTAATCCGAACTCCACGCGAACGAAGTCACGGGCACAACTATTAACTATGTATATGATAAATCTACAAAAGTCTAAAAAATTAGGAAAGTCAGCAAATCACGACGCTTGGAGACGATGAAAATGTATTTTCAACAAATATTTAAAATATAAAAACTGTAATTATAATGTTCATCAGCTTTTCCCCGCCACTTTTCTTTTTTCTCCAGTAAGCGACTATACTTTCATGAAAGTCTTGCACTAAACGGTGTAAAATAACTATCCAACCATTTTGTACTATGTAAGAGCATCCCAAAAGCCATAAAAGTCAACAGCATAAGTATATTATGAACTTACCGAAAAATACGATAAAAAAACAAATGAAAAAATTGGCGTAACGTGGATTCAAAGTTTAGATTATTAGTTTGATAATTTATTTTGGTTATAAAATATTGTCTGACTCAAATGTGCTATTAATTGATGATTCAATTTCGTTTAAAATTAAGCAAGACGTTTGATTTACATTGTATACATTTTAGTCATTTTAGTCAATGTGTACGCTCATTCAATTTATACGCTAGTTGCTTAATAAATAGCACTGTTATACGTATTTTTTTACCCGGTTTTCCAATAGGGTTGTTTTTAAATTTAGACTTTCAATATTCTTGTCCTTCGGTTAATTTAAAAAGGAAGGAATTACTAAGGATTTCATTATTTTAAGCTATTGCATCAAAACTTTGTGTATATATTGAATAGTGAAAATCGGTATTGGACCTTAAGTTACTTTTATTAGATAAAAACATGTTTTGAAGTATTCTTAAATCTCCCTACCTATATTAAAATATAAATCGATTTTTTTAATTACGTTCTATATTGTCTGTTATTCCTTTGCAATTGGTAATTTGTACTTATTTCGTTTTATTCCACTATCGTAACGAAGGTTTTAATTTGAGTTTCATAGCAGCTTTATAACTTCTCATGCAAAGAGCATAAAAATAATTTAAATGTTTTAATTAAAAATAATTTATCTCCATTTAAAAATAATTTAAATGTCAAACTGAATTTAGAACTATATGTATACGAAAGTAATGAAAATCTGTTTATTTGCTAAAGTATAATGAAGTATAAAAAATGTTATGGGTATTGGCACCTTAAACAAGGAAAAGCCCGAAAGATTAATCATGTATGTCATCATGTATATCATATATGTAAAATTTGGTAGTGTTTAATTACTCAGTTGCTGAGTTATAAGGTAACAGAGTGATAAACCAACTTTCGGATTTATTATATTATTATGATTGCGTATCTAAACTATCAGTAACCTATTTATTTTTTGCATATTACCCCTAATTATTTATTATATATCATAATATTTCAGACACGTTGCTTTGTTGCTCGCTGACTTCGAAGAGATTGCTTTTATAGCAATAATTCCGCTATCTGTGTACTTCGATTTCTGGGTCAGCAATAAAATCGTATTAATTAATAAAATTGTGAACTGCAATATTTTTATATCTGTCATCAACATCAACTGATGAAGTATACCTGATGCAACCCATCACGCTTTGAAATTTCTGTTGATGATAATTAATTAATTCCTGCTAAGATTACCTTCTAGCACGTCTGAATTAATAAACTATGTATATATTCCAGTAACAATTGAATTGTTAATTGACTGCTTTTATTCAAATATTTTATTGTGTTTGTAATTTATTTTTATTTTTGCAACTCTTATGTTTTATTAATCTAACAATAGTAGATTAAAGTATCTAAAGCGAGTGTAATTAAGTTCCAGTCTTAGTCACCTTAACTCGCTTAAATTAACAGACTTACTTTTACTAATCGCAATATCCTAATTATCCATCAACTGATCATAGTCAAACAATTTTGGACTTTCGTACATTAAAAGGAAAAACAAAACCCTTATATGATTACACGACTGTCTTTTTGTCTATATATAACAACCCTTTTTCACAGAAAGCACTTGAAACTTAAAATTTTGGACAGCGATAGTTTATTTTCTCTCTCATTTTTCAATAGCTAAGATTCAAAAATATTTAAATGGAAATTATAAGGAGTGAACAAATTGAGTACTCGAAAGGTTTTTTCTTACTTCCATATACAGGACGGTGTATCACTTGAAAGGACTTATAATGAGGGCCTCAAAAATATATTTTCAAGACTTTCAGAAATAATGTACTATTTAAAATTATGAAAATATATTTTTGAAGTCCTTATTAGAAAAAATATGTAAAAAAATATATCGTTCCCCCTCCTCCTTATTTTCGAACCTACGCAACCTTAAATTAGAAAAAATAGAGTTAAAAAAGCTTTGCAAAGGTTGTAGGAAACTATCACGTATTATCCTAGATCTTATAATTTATGAAACATACACCATGTTTTAACGCCTATGGTAGATACGTTGCGCAATATATTTACGTTGTGAAAATTAATATCTGTAAATAATTTAATAGAAACGGAATCCTCACGCGCCAGTTATATTCGTGACAGGTTTTTAAAAATTACAACATCTCCCATCCCTTATTATTGTCCTGCGGTGCTTGCCATCATCCCTTAATGTTTTTGCATTTCGAATCGAATAAGTGATTATCTAAAAACATTATTTCGGTATTTTTTTATTCCAAAATTAAGTATCGGGTATTATTCTGTCTCATTAGTAAAATACTGATAAAATACTTCCTGTAAAAAATAAATAAGTTGTAATAATACTCACGGAATAAGAAATATAAAGAAAAAAAAATAAATAAAATGTACAAAGTATACTTACTTTGTACATTTTTACTTAACATATTTACAACTTTGTACATTTTTATCCTGGCCTATATCCTGGATTTGGAAGGTTTAAAATATCAATAGGACATCAAATATATGGCTTTACTCTAACAATGTTAGTACAAGAAAAATTTTTATACATTCAAATTTTTCTCTACGGCGTAGCGTGCATCTTCGTTCAGGCGATGTCATTAAACAAAATGTATGACATCAAATCGTAATATTGTCCTTATCCACCTACTATTTGCAAACCAAGATACTCCATCTTGATCTGCTAATATAAAGAAATAGTTTCTAATATAGAATTTTCTACGTTATATTGAGATGATTTCTACAGAATCAATTACAATCTCATTTTTTGTTAATCATTAAATTATTATAATAATTATTTTCCAATATTTGAATGAAAATTTTGTTTGTTATTAAAATAGTTGTCGTGTGAAAGTAAAATCCAAAAATTATCTAACAATTTTTTTGAAAATTATTGTTTTTGTATTCGAAACGGTTAATGTAATATAATTTTAACAGTTTGCAAAAAATAATTTTTGCATGTTTTAATTGTCTTTTTTTAAATACAATAATGTTATTGTAATTTCCCGTAATGTTAATTATACAATTTTTGAGAGCGATTTTAAACAAAACTAAACGGTAAATATTCTTTCCATTTTTTCAAAATTTTAATGTAATATCATTTCACATTTATTAGACGAATTGCTCTACGCGTTTTAAAAAAAAATTAAGTGTGGTGCTTTTGTATGTACCTGTAAAGTTGATTGTACTATTTTAAGTGCGATTTTTATCATAACTAAACAATAAATAGTTTTTCTTATTTTTTCAAAATGTTAGCATAATATTATTTTACATTGACACAATTTTTCAGGCAAATCGCTGAACGGGTTTTTATTAAATAAAATTAAAACTGTGTGGTGAAATAACTACTTTTTATGTAATTTTAATTATACTGTTTTCGAGAATGATTTTTACCAGAACTAAACGTAGATTATTTTTAAATTTTAAAACAAGTTAGATATTTATAATTTGAATAATATATGAAAAATTCAGCGAATTTCGTCGACAACGCGTTTTACACGACAACTTCTTTAATGACAAATTATATTTCGTACTACGATGGTTCATTCAACCATTTATATCTAACTGAGATTACACAATCGCCTAAATCAAAACGAAACAGCACCAGGAAACGCCAGTCCTAAGCGAAGCTACCAAACAAATATATTTAGAAGTCGACCCAACTCTCTTTGACAATCTGACTAGAGCGCTCCTCTTTTTTGTAACCCGCGCCTCAGACATAGACATTTGGACATAATGCAAGAGCACGCAATGAGACTGACGTTCATTAGACTCATAATAGTGTAAGATTCATTAATAAATGTCATGCGAGACCCCTGTTAGTGCGCACAATGCCTTAATTTCTATAAGATTCTAACTGCGCGTACAATGAACGCTTTCGGTCACACTTTTAAACTCGTGTGTTTTGTATATTCGTTCGCATTCGGCGGGTCGTCGTCTCGGAGCGCTTTGGTATTGTGTGAAAAATGCGCGCTCTGCCTTCTGTTGGATTTCTTTCTTCGAATTTAGGAGTTTTACAAAAAAAATATACGTACATTTGCTTTATAAATAAGAGGAAGTCAGAAACATCTGAAAAATTCGTAGATGCTTGATTCGTGTATTATTGCGTACAAGATTTGGTTCAAACAGGAAGAAGTCGGTCGTGTATTACTAATTTTACATATCGATACTATAAAAGATTACAAATAAAGTAATCTGTCTATGACTTATTTTACATTAATGTATTTAAATAATCAAAATCCCTCTCCATAAACTAAAAGCAAAGCGTGTCGTATAATATAACTGTCAAGCACGAGTAGAACTCGCACTGTGAGGTTTCCGTACACATTTGGACATTTATAAATATTTAAGTGTGCATAGTATTCTCATGAAACTATTTACAAAATTGATTTTTCTGAACGTAAGTATATTGTCTGCTGTATGTTTAACAGGGAATAAGACATGGCGCATATTTCAAAGATTATAAAATGTAAGAAATCGCTTTTTTATTTTGCCTATAAATATACTTCTAAAAATCTCGTTCTCTTCATAATTTATGTTGTGTAGTTGTGGCAATAAGATGAGATGAACATGCTTTTTTTGCTTATTTTTCTGTATATCTATGAACTAAAAACCTTGCTCTCTTCATAATTTTTGTTGAGTAGTTTCGGAAATAATTTTTTTTGCTTAATTTTCAGTATATCTGTGAAGATATATCATCTAAAGCTAATAGCTAATCTAATAGCACACCCCCCCTCCGCCCCTTGGCTTCTGAGAAAAATGAACGTGACTAACATACGGGCAGACATTTAAATTATGTTATGAGGATTCCTTTCTGCCTTTTGGCCTGTTTTCTGTGAAGTAAAATAATATTGAAATATTAGGCAAAGTTCGATTAGCTCTAACTCTGAGTACTCTGTAAACACAATACTCAACTATTGATGACTACAGAGGGGGATCATTTATGTACACATGTTATGCATATATGTATAATATATATATATATATATATATATATATATATATATATACATAGAATAATAACAATGTATATATGTGTATGTATAGATATAATATTGTTAGGGAAATAACAAATGTTTATATATTCTTTGTTTATATTTATAGTATTTGTCTCTTCAAGGATGGAAATCATGTAACGCCACCACTCCCACATATAGAATGTCGATAATTCTATACCTATGTCTAATCCGATAGAGCTTAAAACCACTATACAGAATAAGAGGCCAGGGTGATCGATGGTGGCCAAAACAATTGGCTTTGAGTGTTCTACAAGGTTAAAACAAATTACGAATATTCTTGGACAATTTATTATCCTCAATGTTCTGACAGCTATGTACGTAGTGAATGTAGTCTAGTAATACCTATAAATATTCGAAACATCACCATGGTAGCTAAAATTCAAATAACATTAAAATTGGGAAAGGAAAAGAAATGCATATCTCAAAACTTCTATCATTGTTTGAAATCTACAAAAAAGGATAGGTTTTTAATTTTGTTTTTATAGGATAAAAAGTTTAGCGCACTATGATAGGAATATAAGATATGACTAGCAAACTGCCAAATTGCAGTGTGTCTTTTTGATGTTAGCCAAGGAAATTAGGATTAAATTACAGTATTTATAGTGACACCTAAATGCCTCCCGTTTTATTTACACTGAAGCTGATTAAGTCTTATCTGACTTTTAAATTAACAAAATAAATGGCAGGATTTATAACAAAAGCAAGATCAATCTATTGATTATTATTAAATATAACCAAATATCATTATTTTTTATTATTGTGCGGAATTGCCAGGGAGTTGATTATTATTCTGTGTTGACCTAAATTCACATATTATATATTACAACACTCTCTGGAGATAATTTTACACTACTGAAGTCTAATATATCTTTACCACTACTCCTACATAAGAGCTTTCTTTCTTATATTTAGATTTAAAGAGCAAAGTATATAAATAAATAACATCAACTGATGAATTCACAGATACGATTGTTTGAATTAAAATCTAAATCACGGATCAAGAGCGAAATCACAGAAACTAAACATCTATCCTTCAACGCGCTTTTTTGTAAAGAAAAAGAAGTTGTTAATAGAAAAGGTAAAGGCCGATTACATAAGTTTATCAAAACCATAAGCTAAAAAATAAATACAAGCTTCACATATTATACAAACTTGACGTATATTCTTTTCTCAATGCATCTATGGAAATAAGAAGCTATAATAAGTAACACGCTTTTCTTATACGAAAACAAAAAGATGTTTTTAATAAAAAAGTACAGATGTCGATTACGTAGGTTTATCAAATTCATAAGCTAAAATATAAATTAATACAAGCTTGACGTAATATACAAACTTGACGTATGTTCGTTTTTCAGTAAATCTGTGGAAATAAGAAGCTATAAAAAGCAACACGCTTTTCTTTTACGAAAATAAAAAGAAGTTGTTAATAAAAAAGGTACAGGTGTCGATTACGTAGGTTTATTAAAATAATATGCTAAAATACAAATAAATACAGGTTTGACATATACAAACTTGACTTATGTTCGTTTTTTGGTGCTTCTATGGAAATAAGAAGCTATAATAAAAAACATGCTTTTCTTATACAAAAACAAAAAGAAGTTGTTAATAAAAAAGGTACAGGTATCGATTACGTAGGTTTATTAAAATAATATGCTAAAATACAAATAAATATAGGTTTGACATATTATACAAACTTGACGTATGTTGTTTTTCAGTGCTTCTATGGAAATAAGAAGCTATAATAAGCAACATGCTTTTCTTATACAAAAACAAAAAGAAGTTGTTAATAAAAAAATGTACAGGTGTCGATTACGTAGGTTTATCAAAATCATAAGCTAAAATATAAATACAAGCTTGACATATTACACAAACTTACGTATGTTCGTCTTTCAATGAATCTGTGGAAATAATAAGCTATAAAAAATCTCAGTCTGGTATAAATATCTCATACAGCACATACAAACACAAATATTCTTACATTTACAGACATATTTATATAGATAGTTACAGGCGTATTCTAACAACTTAAAGCGGATATGTTACAAAAAGCGCGCAAGGTAAGGATACAGCACTGCGTTAGGGCTTCTGGAAGCTGCGAGGGGAGAAAGGGGTGGGAAGAACACGGCGGGTGGTCGTGGCAGGGGGAATGGAGGTACCGATGTCAGTTTTGAATGCAATAAAAGAATTTAACGTTTGGGAGGAAACTGTCGATTGGAGATTGTGTTTGTTACGATGCATGGTGAAGAAAAATGTTAATGTTGTTTTTGTAAATACTTTTTATTTTGGGTAGAAAATGTGTTAAAAGTTATATTTTTCTTTCTTAATGTAATTTCTTATCTAAAAATAGAAAAAACAGAATTCGTTATAATATATAAGAGGTATCATAATATTTACATACTAAACTTCTTTATGCACTTGTTGAGACATAGTCATATTCTCAAATTTTACACATAGTTATATTCTCAAATTTTATACATAGTCATATTCTAAAATTTTACACATAGTCATATTCTCAAATTTTGCACATAGTCATATTCTTAAATTTTACACATAGTCATATTCTCAAATTTTACACATAGTCATATTCTCAAATTTTACACATAATCATATTCTCAAATTTTACACATAGTCATATTCTGAAATTTTACACATAGTCATATTCTCAAATTTTACACATAATCATATTCTCAAATTTTACACATAGTCATATTCTCAAATTTTACACATAATCATATTCTCAAATTTTACACATAGTCATATTCTGAAATTTTACACATAGTCATATTCTCAAATTTTACACATAGTCATATTCTGAAATTTTACACATAGTCATATTCTCAAATTTTACAATATAAGCATAAAAATATTTACAATACAAACATTTACCCTGTAGATTCAGGAGTCCAAAGAATTACAGAGTCTAGTGACAAAGCTATATTTGAGGCATTACATCAAAAAAACTAAATGTTATGGATCAAATATTTATAGGGAACTATATTAGACTTACAAAAATATCATGATTTTAACATAAGGAAACTTTAGAGTGTCAAAATTATTAGAATTCGACGTTGGATTTTTCTTTTTAGTTAGCATGATCTTGGTTTTTGAAACTATTCTTCAGAAACCAATTAATCCATATTAACAATTACCCGACGAATAGAAAATAATAAAATAATTTTTTTAATTATTATTGTCTTTTCTGCTCATCCCCTTATAAGTTAATTTATTAAAAACTAATTAAACACTTGATATTGCTTAACCTAGTATTCTGAGGTTTAGAAAAAACAACTTTATATTTCCTTAAATTGTCCAGTTAAGCGTTATACTTTTTGGGTTTTCTTTTCTCCTTAATCCTACTAACATAAACGTTTTATGTTAATCTATTGATTCCTTTGCTTCAAGAAATTTAGAAAATTAATTCAGAGAAATATGTAATTAGTGTAATTGCATTTGAAGTTCAACTGATGTTTTATTGTTTGTTAAGGTTTAAGAAAAATATATATTTTTTGAATAAGGCAACAACAGTAGCGATACAAAGTGGTGATTATAAATGTATGTGTATCAAGCAGCCTCAAAATATATCTGTGTTAGACGCAACTGAGTACTGTTGAATGACGATCATTAATGTTTTTGAGACCAAAATTATTGAATAGCACTTACACCAATTTAATGTGGGTTTTTAGCATGTTTAATGTATATAATATCACCCAGATTAAACCAATAGGTTAGATGAACCAGAGCTCCTGCTTTTCATCGAAATGCCGATTAAAATAACCTTTTCGAACCTTACCAGTTTATAATTACGGAAGAACGATAGTCATTGTTAAATCCTACTTACGTACCAAGCTAGCTTTCTCATTTAAGTCAAATGAATATTTCACGCCTTTTTTCCTATGAATGAAATAGCTTTAAATAAAATTATGTATATTACATAAAAAAATTAATGCAATATTTTATGTTCTTCATTTGGATCCAATATTTCAGGTTCTTTATTTGGATCCAGTTATTGCAGCTAAGTCTGTTCTAACGCGTGTCTTTTGTAATTACTATATAAAATGTTGATAAATTGATTAATAATATCTGTACATTTAATATTGTGTAGTGATTAACACGTACTCATGACTAAAGTAAACTTAAAATATTTCATGTCCTATTACCAACAACGAGAAACAAAGTACAATTTTTTTCAAATGTTTACTGCTTTTACCCAATCGCCATTAATTTAAAGATAATTAGAATAATTTTTAATTTCTTATTAGGAATTGTATAAGGGACGATGAAGACTCCTTAACATGTATTTTTATGGATATGCGCGGAAAACATACTTTATTTTATTAACCATTAACTAATCAAAATACATATAAGAGGTTTGTCTCTTTAATAATTTGAATTTGGTATTATTTAATTCTCTCCTGAGTAAGGCTTACATTTTTTCAACCATAGAATACATAAAAATACTATGTATTCTGAATAACCATTTTTGTCAACGAATATTCTTTATTAGTTTGGATACATTTAAACAATAACGATAAGAATTATTTTTCGTAAGTATCTTAAACAGAAAAGTAACTTAAAAAAGACACTAGTAACTTAGAAAAGACACTAATCGGTATATGATACTCGGGAAAGATCATATACCGATTAGTGTCTTTTCTAAGTTACTATAGTTAGTAACGTATTTTCGTGAACCGTTCAAAGATTCAAATACTTATACGAACTATGTACATCTTATGAGTAAACTTGTCCAAATATTACATGTCACTTCGTTATATATTCACGTTACATTTGTACAGCAAAAAGTAAACAAAAACAATTTGCAATCAGGATTATTTGTTCTCAAAATAAGCACTCGGCAACAAACAAGTCGTATCGAAGGACTCGCAAGCCCCCACAACACATACCTACAATCATTCATAATTCCCTCACTCACACCCTAATCCCTATCGACAGTAGGCACAAAGCACTCTATCGGCGAACGAAGACTAAACCAATATAGGAGTCTTGCTGAGGGACGAAGAAAGGGCGGAAGTGAAGTAGGGGTGCGGAGTCGTACGCGGTTCCGCTCCCCACTAAAATATGATATATCACTGTCGTCCGTAATCATACGTGCGGGAAAATCGAAACTTACATTTTAATTTTTGAGATACAGCCAGAAGTTTAGTGTTGGGGATGTCTTACTTTAATCTGGAGAACGTTAGTTTACTTTTGTATATTGTTAAATAAGAGCAAAACAAAACAAAAATATTTGTTCTTATCTCACATTATTCACAATTAAATGAAACTACTTGATGTATTATTATTTCTACATTCTTTCAGTTTTTTACCGAGACCTAGGTTTAGTTGTATTACAACATCTTCAGGTGATGGAAGATGCTGTATTCAGGGAAGATGTTAAGTAATTTGAGGAAGTAATTTGAGACTTTCAAGATGGCTGTTTTTGCGGGTGATTTTATTAAACAAACATCTCACCTTGTTCGCTTTTCGAGAAATCCAGGCACTGTGACGTCTTACACAAAGCATTCTTTTACCCCAAATAATTCTATAAGTAAATTATATGCAGAACTAAAATATGCATAAAATAAACCAAATTGATATCACTTTAGAAATTTTTCAATAAAATACTTACAAATGATGCTTCAACAGATATTATAAGTTATTAAAAGAATTAAATGTTATAAAGAGTCAAAGAGATAAATGTATGACTATTAAGATATTCCTTTTATTTTTAAAGGAACTAGTCCTTTTAAGAAGATATTCCTTTTATTTTTAAATGTTTCGAAATTTATTCCGTAACTTAACATTTCTGTAGCTTTAAATCGCAGACAGATCCATGAAACTTAGTATAAACAGAGCTCATTATTTAATTTATATATGTAGATTACTTTTCAAACCTTACAAACAGCAGAATTAAAAAAAATAAAATATATTTTAAAAAACCGACTTCAAAATAGGTTACTGTCGACCGACTTAAACAGACTTATAATTTAATTTAATTTATAATGTAGATTTATAACTATAACTTCCAATGTACTTATAATACTAAACAGATGCATAAAGGCCGTAGTCACAATATAAAAAATTAAATTTGTTTAAATTGGATAACGGCGCTGGCGCCGACTTCAAAATTAAGTAACTTATTTATTACAAACATATCGGTACCTATTTTAATTTAATTATTTTTTACATTTTAGTACCTACTTTTTTGAAATCGATTTTTTTTAATAGATATTTTGTTTTAGAATTTTTAATGATTAATATATTAATATTAATAATCACAAATATTTTCTTTTTTATAATATTAGATAATTATTAAAAGTCACGGACAAAAGCTAGTACATAAATAATTTCCTCTTTGTCTAAAATGTATTATCAACAGCATATAGAAATGAAGAGGTAGTAATAGGGGCCAATGGTTAGCTGCTAACCATTGATGAGTTCGGTTCTCCATATCCGAAGCCCAATATCAGATTTTACAAATTAAAAACTACTACTTAGGGAGTTCTGTTCTCCGTATCCGAAATCCAATATCAGATTTTATAAAATAATAACTAAAGTAACAACTAACTAGTACCATATATATTGAATCACAATTGATTTCCAACCGTTAAATAGTTACATTAGTAATATTCAGAACTCATCATCACACACTGGCTGGTCGATGGTGCAGTTATTTTCCAAAGTAAAAATTACTAGTAGTTAATGTCTTGGATTACGTTGATTTATTATTATCCGATAAGGAGTTCCATTTTATATCTCTAGAAAGTATCATCAGACTCTGACAAGATTGATAGTGTAGTTATTTCCAAAGTAACAATTACCAGTAGCAAATATCTTGAATCTCTATCAGTTTAATGCCATCTGTTAAAAAGTTCCATTGTTCATCTCCAAAACTCATCATCAGTCCCTGACCTGGTAAGTGGTGTACTTATTTTGCAAAATAACAACTACCGGTAGCAAATATCTTAAATCATAGCTGATTTACTGCCATTCGTTAAGGAGTTCCATCGTTCATTTCCGTACCTAATCATCGGGTCATCATCATATTTATATGGAACTAAACCTATAGAACTCTCTTTCAAATAAAAAAAGAATTATCGAAATCGGTCCACTTGGTAAAGAATTATCGCTGAACATACATAAAAAAAAGATTCCGACGGATTGAGAACCTTCCCCTTTTTTGAAGTCGGTTAAAAACAGCCGGAGCTACCGCATAATGCAGCATAAAGCTCGATATTTTTACTCAGTAATGAACATTTACTGATGCGGCATATTAATAGGTGAAACTGTATTAAACCTATTACTTACGTAAATTGAAAGCTTTAAAATTTTCATTTAAATCTCGCCACATTAATCGGAAAAGAAGCCGCATGAGTCATAAAATTAAACCGTCTATCAAAATTAAAAAATTCCAGGCAGCCATAAACTTTTCAACAATAGTTCTTCAGGTATAAGTTGTTGGGTCTGATTGTTTAATCAAAATGCAATAATAATCAACCATCTTGAAGTGATGATCAGTTAACTCGAAACCGATTTTCATGTCGTCCCTAAAGTTGACTTAATACTTTCGCTGACATTTACTAAATACTTGAAGCAAAAGTCATATCACGATCAAAACACATACATACCATTCGTACTTTTTGATGCGTTTTTCGAAACCTCTATTATTTTCTTGATGAACTTGAATAAGGAAAAAGCTTAGTAAAATAAAATATCTCTCTATACTGTCATCTGATTCACTGCTGGTATCTGATTTTCATCTCCTCTTCGGATAACCTATATTGCTTTACAAAATTAAGTGAAATTGGTCATACGGCAAATATTATAGAAGTGGTAGTACTTCTCCAAAACAAACAAGCAATATTATGCGCAAACAGACACATCAAAAAAGGAACCTGGTAGCATTACAACACCAAGGCAAACGAAACGAGTATATATGTATATTGATGTGTAACAATTATTGCAACAGAAACGAACTAAAAATGTTGAATAGTTTCAACAGCAACCTTAAATGTGTTTCTTTTTACTTTTTTTTAAGTGAACACCCTATTTTACAATTAATTTTGTTTCAAAGTAGTATATATATTTTATTAAATACCGCTAAATAAAGTATATAGCATGAAAAGCATTGAGCACCAAATTTTAAATTTAGTCGAATTACCCCCCCCCCACATTTATAAGACTCCGTTAGCCTATCTTTTATTAAGAAAAATCGCGCATTTCCTTAGAGAATAAAAGAAAATTGTCGTTTCCATGCCTGCTGTATTTTATGCCTCTAAATATTTAATTTTGTGACGTCTCACTTATAAAAAAGTATGCATTTTTTCCAATTTTTCTTTTTCCATTTGTCTCATTTGACATCAGTAGTGACATACATAAATAAGTCTTTTACTACTTTCTCTTTCACTATTTTTTAATAGATAAATTTACCATCGTATTTCCTTTATAATATAATCAAATGAACTAATAGAATAGCTTTATTTTAGATATACCAAAAAACAAGAACTACCATGAACTTATCAAGACAAATGAAATGAACCCAGACTAAATAGAATTATTAATCGTTAAGATGATCATCTTTACATACTGACTCTGTCATTATCGTCATATGTTGTCACCAGATTGAAGTATGTGTACCAAATTTCGAGTCCTTAGTCTGTCGTAAAGTGGGAGAAATATCGATAAAAAATTGGAGGAAACAGACCAACAGACAACAGTAAAAACTTTTAATTGTACCTTAAGTGTGGAATAACGATTGAAAATACATCTTCATCAAATAATCTCGTCCTCTGTTTTTATTCTCGTCTCTATTTAAAAATATATTTGTATTTAATAATTGATGTATTTATATTTTTAAAGCTCAGTTTTCTTTTTGTTTTCCCACAGTTGAAACAATTTTTTTTTAAACTTATGAAATTGCTGTATCTGCATGACTGTCGATTTTTTCCAAAAAAGAAACTCAGGTAGATTTCTTAAATAAAAATTTAATTTATTTCTTTAAACAAAAATCTCTTCATTTTAATTATTAAATTTAAAGAAACAATTTTAGTAACATTGCTTGCTACAAATATTACTAGTATGAAGAGTCTTTATCTTTGTTATCAATATATTAGTTTACGATGTACCCTAATGTTTGCAGTAAATTTGATTTAATCATTTAAATACATAGATGTCATCTAATTTTTTATCACCGTATAAATATTATTAGATTAAATCAATGTAATTATTATTAAAAACTACAGACTATATCCAAATTTAAAAATTAAAACGAGATGAGTATATATTAATAACATAAGTGTAAATAAATACAGTGCCATTTATGTATAAGTATATTAACGATTATCTTAAATTGTTGGTATACAAAAAAAGGAATTCAAGAACATAATTTACATTCATGTAATTTTTCTTATAAAAACGATTATCTAAAAGCCTCAGTGACTTTGAATTAATGTTTTTATTTTTATTCTTGTCAGATCTAAATCATGGAGATTATTAAAAGCGAACCAATTTATAAATTACAATGCTCTATGATTCAAATTTGAAATGACTTCTGTAAATTTATTTTAGGAATAGTTCACATTTGGAATACATACCCAATTAACTTTGTAGCTCAGTTAAAGTATTTTAGATAAGAAAACATTTTTTATTAGTATTCTTATTAAAATATCAAATTTAAATATTGTACATTGTATTTATAATTCAAATAATAAAAATAAAATATGTATATTTTATTTTTAACACGTAGAAATCATATCTACTGATATGGTTCCTACGTGTGTTAAGACCAAAAAATTAAGTCAAAATGATTGAAATATCACAAGTGAATTTTCATTTTGTTCAGTAATACTGCAAGAAGAAATATCTTTTTGTAAATAATAAAAATAAATATCATTTAAATTCAACGCAAAATTATTGTGAAAAGTAGAAAATCAAAATATACATAGTGCGGTGACATTTACTTACATTTTTATTGATATTTTCTACATATTGTGGTAATTTTGGGCCACAAACTATAAAAAATATATTGAAAAGCTTTTTTCCTGAAATCTATAAGTTGCATCGCCGTACACTTGAAGAAAATGCGGTTCATATTTTTGTAAATTTACTCATTATTGTTTATTGAAAATTATACTGGAATTAAATTTAAATAAATAGATCAACACTTTAATCAAAAATCATAATACGCTATTAAATATACAAAAGAAAACATTCAAAAGCAACTTGCTAATTAAAACTAAAAAATTGCCCTTTTATTTCTCTACACAAATACTTTTTTTTGAGTCAATTATGGTGTAAACCTTTCAATACTAACATATTTTTATAAACTTCGAATTATTTTTGGAGGACCTCGTTGTAATGACGTGTAATGTGAAAGATGTACTAAATAGAAGCGTTCAAGATCACGTAATTCACAGTATCGTATTCGTAATCAAAATTCGCGCCAACCCCCGTCTTCGCAATCGATTACCCACATCCGGCGAGCCTTCAATTTAAATTCAAACTAAGACAACAAGAATATTCCCAACAAACGATAAGGTCGTCCCGCCTGCAAGAAAATAACAAGACAAGGGGAAAGTTAATTTTGCCCCGCGACGGACGCCCGCCCGCTATCGGAAACTTTTGATGAGTTTATATCTAGACGCCTGTCACGGACGGATATTGAAAGACTGAAGGCACTTCCTAATTACAGGCAGAAGTATTGTTTCAGCCTTCGCAGTTCTACAGACCTCCACCGCCTCGGTAAGAACTCTAGGGCGGAGGTTCGTCCATATGTACGTTTCTTAATATGGAATAATCATGATGGTGTATGTAAAGGTGTAAACAAATTTGTTTTGAGAGTGCTTTCTTCATATGTCGATTAGTAGTACTAAACATTAATGGTTAATAAATATAACAAAACGATTACAGTCTTATTATCTATCGAAAACTTTTCTGTACTATTACTAAAATCATATTAAAACCGTATTTCTGAAACAAATTTCATAATTGGGTATGTAATCACTTCATGCTAATCGTTAGTTATTCTTCATTAATTTCATGATTGTAAGAAATAAGCATGCTTATCCGACCATTACTATTTTAGAGATTATTCCCTATATAAAAAAAAACATTATGCTAAGTGAAATGTGAAATGGAAACAAATTTATTGAAATTTTAAATTTAGATATTGTTTTTATATCATATTCGTTCAGATTGTACAACAACTTGTCTGTTCTAAAAGTAATAACTAATCATCAAATTTTTTTCAAAATATATATTTTGAAAAAAAATCAAATTTATAATTTAATTTAATTTATAATGTAAATTTAAAACCTTCACTTCTAATGTACTTACAATACGAATTAGATTCCTAAAGGGAGTATATATAATATACAATTTTATATTTGTCTAAGTTGATCAGCGGTGCTGGCACTGACTTCAAAAATACGTAACTTAGTTATTTATTGCCAATAAGGACATACTTATTTTGAGTTAATCATTTTTTATTTTTTAGTTAATTTTTTTGAAGTCGGTTTTTTGAAAGATTTTTTATAGTGATTAAGATAATTTTTAGTGATTAATAATATTAATCATTACGCTATAACTAACATTCAATTATTTTCTTTCTTAGAATATTGTATAATTATTAAAAGTTATTGGCAAAAGCTAATATGAAGATAATTTCCTCTTTACCTAAAGTTAGTTATCAATAACACACAGAAATGGAGAAAAAGTAATAACCGCCAGTGGTTAGCTGTGAGCCGTTGAGGAGTTCCATTCGCCATATCCGAAACCTAATATCAGATTTCGCATGTGATAAATGATGTTACCACTAACTAGTAGCAAATATATTGAATTAACATTGATTTATTACCATCCGTTAAGGAGTTGCATTATTTATCTTCAGAACTCATCATCAAACCCTGACCTGGTCGACGTTGTAGTTATTTTGCAAAGTAACAACTACCCAAACAAATACCTTGAAATATGGTTTACTTTCTGCCATTTATTAAGGATTTCCATGGTTCATTTCCGAACATTATCATTAGATGATCATCATATTTACATAGGACCACCCCTGAAGTATCCTCTTTGAAATAAAAAAAGAAACGGTCCACTCGGTAAAGAATTATAGCTGAACATACACAAAAAAATTGTGACAAATTGAGAATCTCCTCCTTTCTTGAAGTCGGTTAATAATCCAAACGTCGTTACCAAAATACTTGACGAAAATAACGCAGAGAGAGTGTAAATAGTGTTGGATCCTTCAGTCAAGAGATGATAAGCCAATTAATCAAGTTGCATCCGTAGCATAAATATATACTGACGTTGTACCTTTACACCCAATTTACATGTGAACGTAAATTTAATATAAACGTAATTGCGTGTGAAATCTTGTGATATGCACAAACCAAGATATAAAGCTCGTATGCAATTGGAATATTTAGAAAATAATTCATATAAATGACCCACAAACATTGGTATGAGGAACTTATACGACTTATTCCAACATTAGTTAATATTGTACGAAAATAAAAAACACCTTCCACTTCATTTTCCTGTTTTAAATAGACCCTTTTGTATTTGTAAATCATTTTTCATTTCATTTCATTCACATTTCTTTCAAATTTATGTAAAAGTGATAATTTGCTAAAGTGATGCTTGGTTATGTCAAATAATGGCTACAAATTAAATTTCACATACCTCTTTGCTATACCGGTGTAACCCAACCAGTCTAATAAGAATTCCGGGCATCAGGAAATAAAGAAAAACTTTCAAATAAACTTTTTTAATAAACAACAGTCGCTGTATTCGAGATTAATGAGTTTGCGAAACAGATTTTTCAGATTTGGTTTATCTCCTTCAAGGATGTTGCCCGTTTGCGTCTATCTGAAGCGGGAGCTGGTGGCAAGTTTTCAAGTCTCGGGGCCATTTCCAATGGCATTAATAACTAATTACTCAGCGAAACTTTTCTAAATACCTGTGATTGTGATAGATTAAACTCTTAAACTTTTATTATGCTAAATATAAGTGATTACTAGATATTAGTACACGATATCGGAATTTTGAAATTTATGTTACTAAAACTTACGTCCATATTAATTGAAATTTCTTTAAATAAATGAAAATTCCCTAACTTAAATCCTTATTTCATCCGCAATCGAAATTGAAACGAAAATCTTCTAATTTAAATCCTTAAATTGACACTAAAGTTTGAAATAACCGATATATCTACTTCACAAGCCTAAAAAAATATTAGTAATTTGCTTTAACTATGCTGCTTAAGTCTGCATATACAATGATAATTTTGACATGAGATCTCAAAAATAATTAAAACAATACTTATAAAATTATAGTTTTGATCTAGCTGTTATGTAGCTCATGACTGCTTCTCTTAATAATTTATGTAATCAAAAACAATCTTTAATTCGATACATATAGTTTAATTAGTAAAAGTAAATAAACATTTATATTTTAAACAACAAAAAAAAAAGAATTAAAAATCTTTAAATCGACTCTCAAAAATAGAGAATACTTACTTAGTAAAAATTATGATCACTTAGTCAGAAATGATTACTTAGTTAACTTCTAGATTGTACCACAATTACACTACTACACGGTTTTAATGTTCTAAAACTACTTAAAACAAAACTAAGAAACTAATAACAATAGATATACAACATTCGATCAAAATTGTATATTCCATAAATTTTTTTCGTGCTGTCTCCCACTTGAGTGTGATAAATAGAAAAATATTTCAATTTTTTCTCATACATACACACACACACTACGATCTGCCATTTTTAGTTATTTATATGCCTGATTTTACCAAACCATGTCGGTACAAAATTTTCATAGCTATAACTAGCCTGATATATTAAAATTTTATGGGACATCATTTACATTTATAAGTCAGTACATGTAAATAACCATAAACTCCGATGAGACACTTTTTTAAACCTGTTTTATGCTTTTGTTAAAACATATCTTTTTAGCAAGTTTTTAATTTGATCGGTGCTCCTTGGCCTTTCTCATTAATTGTTTTTTAGTATTTCTACGTTTAGTTTTGTTCATATTAAAAAAATGATTTTATAATATATTTATATCTATGAAAATTGTTTAAAATATTTACGTTGTAGCTTACTATCGCTATGTTAAGCAAGATAATAAAATGGAGCTCAACATAAAGTAATCCAATAAAAAGGTAAATATGTAAACTAAGCATGGCCAGTTACCATACAATTATAATTCTAAAACATGTATCGAAAAGCAATACAATTAGTATTATAAATTCAAAAAATATAATAATTTATGATCAGTAAAAATGAAATAAGCGCTTGATGCTAATGAAATAAGGACGAAAGCTTTTAGTCTTTGGCTACTTATAAATACCCGATATAAGTCATATATCATGTTAAAAGAATTTTTCAGATTTTTTCATCTTGCAAGCAGAGCCATACTATGAGACAGTATTTTACCTTTAATGCACCGATTAATGTAAACTAATAATAAAAAAATTCCTTCTTTTACCTAAAGCATATATATATATATATATATATATATATATATATATATATATATATATATATACATATATATATATATATATATATATATATGTATACATATATATCTATCTATACATATATATGTATGTATATATATTTATATATATAATACTATTTAGAGGGCGCTGGAATTACGCAACACGTTAACAATTCGGAACAAAAAACTAATCCAATGCCTGTATAACAAAAAATAACATTTTGTCAAATAATTAATTCAAGTTTAATAAATAAATTTTGTAACTTAAAATGGCATTTTTGTCAGTAATTAACCTATTACTTTTTAAGTCGCTTAAAATATCGGCCATACTTGGTCCCGCCTACTTCAAAAATATTTTTAAATAAAGTTTATTCAGAATTCACCTCGTTAGATACTAAATTGAAAACGTTTTTCAATTTCTTATGTGACAGAAACCACTCTCATGTGACCACTTTTATGTGACAGAAACCACTTTCAATGAACGATTTTGTTGCGATGCATATCAATAATTTTTATTGTTTCTGTCAGGAAAAAATATAACGTTTGCTGGTGCACAAATTTTTCGTTTATAATAACTTTCCTACAATTTTTACTGTTTCCAGTTATAACTAGTCGTAGGTATTACTTTTGTCGAATATTAACAATTTTTTTAAAGGTTTTTATACATTTGCCTGGTTAGTCATTAGTAATATTTTCTTTCCGAGGCAGAAACATGACACATGTGTATTTAAAATCTATATTTCAACTCTCATGGTAAAGTCATTAAGAATTTCTATACACACGTAGCCCTTGCATATATTTTACTTTTGTAACGAAGAGATGATTGTTATTGAATGAAATTATGATTCTTAACAAGGACGGTTATGCTCAGTATGCAAAAAATTCTATCATGAGTACATGCAGATACATCTAACTTTTATATTCTGCAACATGAGGAGATATGGACCACCAAGTCAAGAGATTCTTAGTCATAAAGTCTTAATGGAAATATCAAATATTCTGCTCACATATGTTTTCTATTAAAAATAAACTAGTTTGCATTAAGAAGTACTATATGCTTTTGGCAGCAGTTTATTTTATTTAATTAGTCTTGAAACGCCACATTAGTCGTTTAAATAATAACTTGTTTCGATGTCAATGCACCCGTTCATCTGCTTACCGCAGTCGTAAACAGCAGGTACAATGTATTCATCGGTACACGTCGCGACCCGATGACAGATTGCCTGCCGCTTTGGTTTCATTAAAAACAAATTATGTAAAGATAAGGCGTAGAAGCGTACAATGTGTGGTAAAGATTAAGTATATCTGATTTAAGGTTGTCCATTTCAATAACAAGTCTTCCAATTTAGTAAAGATATGTTTTATAATTATATAGCGAAGACCTTGAACGATATTCATTTCTGTATAAATATATAAAATACAATTTAGCTGAATTTGTTACATTTAAAAAATTGTTTACAAATTTGGTTCACGTGATGTTTGCCAATGATTTACGCCTAAATTACAATTAATAGTCGTATAGCAAAGTATTATAAAGTAAAATTTATAAAGACCATCATATTTTGTCTACGTTTAATTGTACTCTAAACGAAAATAGGTTGTAAATAATCGTAAACAAAAAAAAATTAATTATATATAGTAAATGGGCACAGATAGCCCATAACATATAAGATATAAAATAAGGTTCATTACCATAAAGAACAGATCATAAGGTCTGTTTTTTATAGTTGTCACTCAATATCACAAAGATTAAAAATATATTTTATACTAAACCAACCTTTGAATAAATGTTTAACATAAATCGATTATAAAACTGCTCAGTTATAAAATGACAAAAACGTTGTATTTGAAAACACAAAGGAAAATGTGGTCTCTCTCCCACCACAAATGAAAACTGTCTTCAACGATTAATTTTTCGTATTTCAAAATTCGAAATTCATATATATGCGTTACGGGGTTGAAACAGATATATTCAAATTTTGAGAGAGAGAGACAGTGGCAAGTTAAGGTTATATTTTTGTTATATTGTGTAAATTTATAAAACACAATTTAGCTGAATTTGTTTCATTTGAAAATTGTTTATAAATTTGGTTCATGTGATGCTAACCAAAGGTTTACGCCTAAATTAATACTACATTTCGTATAGGATATACAACAAGGTTTATTAATATTTATGGTCTGTTCTTTATGGTTACCACTCAGTATTACAAATATTATAGATATATATTGTACTAAACCAACCTTTGAGTAAATATTGTAATATAAATTGATTATAGAACTGCTCAGTTATAAAACTGATCCTATAAAAATTACGATAAAAACTTTGTATTAGAACACACACTGGAAAATGTGGATTCTCTCCTATATAATAAACGAATGAAAGCGTCTTCAACGATTAATTTTTCGTATTTCAAAATTTGAAATTCGAATGTATGCGCCAAGAGATTGAAACGAATATATTCAATTCAAATTTTGAGCGAGAGAGAAAGAGAGAGACAATGGCAAGTTGAGGTTATCATCTGCGCCTGATTTAAGTTAATGAATATATTTACGAAAAATATTAGACCGGAAAATATTTTAGAGAAATATTAAAAAAATCGTATTAAGTGTGTGTTTAATGCTAAAAAATTTAAATTTTGTCGTTGTTTCAGCTATGTGGAAAAATGGGAGGAATTGTGTATAGTTACAATTTTGATAAAAAAATATTTAACTTGTGTAAATACGTCCGAACTAAATTTACATGGCACCATTGGCATGTTATTTTATATGGCGACTGTTCATAGTCATAACAAGAAGGCGTGAAGTCTTTCATAGAAAATTGAACCAAGGATTTTATAGAAAATGGAACATATTACAATACGAGCATAATCAATTTATTATAATACAACAAATACTATTTTTTTTAAAGCAATATTTGATAAATTGCCATTTTTGATGTTGTTTCTAATTCTGACTTAGTATTGAATTTAATGAATTAAATTTCCCCATCAATAGGTTTTTTAAATAATTCGTAAGTTTGGTATAAATTGCATGTGAATGTCCCATAAACCTGTTATACGTACTGTCGCTAAACACGAGGTTTTTATAAGTTAATAGAGTGACTAATTGCAAACTGTCACCAACATGTGAGCATATATCATTGTTGTCCGCCATATCTCTAATATAACTAAATAGGTTACATTTCAAACTAAATAGGTTACATTTCATGTTATCACAGTTTAATAAGAATAACAAAGCAATATTAAAACATTATCACAAATACACTATTTATTCATTTTTTAAACGCACGATATCGTAGTTTTTGGGGGGAAATAAAATAACTTTTCACTTCACATATGGTGGTTGCAAATAAAAGCTTGCCTATCAGTTATTATTGTTTTTAACGATGGTTTAAATTAATTGAAAAGAAATTATTGAAAAATATCGAATGTAAGGTTCACTTTTTAAAACTTTGTTATTACGATTTACAAGATGCATACAATTCAGCAACGATATGTTGATGATGGCTATTAAAATATAGAAATAATATACATCTTCATCTGCCGACTTCCTAAGCGGTGTAAATTTACTTACTATATATGAACATCATCACATATTTAGATCTCTTAAAATATTATATCTCGTAATATATGTACAACTCTTAAATACATTCACATATTTACATCTCGGTGCCATAAAAACGGTGAAAAATTCCTTCGAAAAAAAACCAGGCGAAATAGATAATGCTACCTGGAAAACTTTCCGATACAACGACATCATCGTATGTATCCTTTAAAGCCATCGAAATTTACCATATTTGTGAAACCTTACAATTGGTCACCAATAGGGGAATTAACAAGTGGTTCTTTCATCGAAAATCGCTTGTGCATATTCCATAATAATTCCCAAAGTTCGCTGCAATTATTTTATCAAAATGAATGAATTCTTAAATCAAAAACACGTGAGTTTTCCTCGAATATATTGTTGGGTGAACCTAGTATAGTTGCACTAACAGAGACTCGATCTTCGGGGAACGATCCTTCGGTGGACGATGTAGATTTTTTCCCATCAGGATAAACTGTGCTGCGTCATGACCGTATCTCTAACGGTGGCAGGGCACTGCTCGCCGCCCGCTCATCATTGCACCAAGAATGGCACAACACTTAGAGATGGATGACGGTATTTATATGTACTGTGTACGTTCTTCAACATTCGAGTGTTAATTCTTACCACCAGTTGTTGGACAGTATTACGCTACTGAGTGAAAACGTGAAAAGCACAAATGTATTAATTACATTAGCTTCAATATGTATAATATGAACATATCGACGTCACACGAAATATATTATCATCTATTACGTAGAACGAAATCGCACATTTCGTTCGAGTAGTAATGTTATGAATAAATAGAAATTGATACTAGATGAGGTACAGTTGCGACAAGACGACGCGATTTTGACCTGTAAACTCTTGTAAGGGAGGAATCTTGTACCCGAGTCTAAGAGTTACTTTTAACATTACTATAGTTTTACGGCCTGATGCCAATGCTTCTGCTATCCTTGAACGATTCAATAACAAATTGGAAATTTCTAATAATTGGATCGACCCTTGTGTTATCGAAAGAAAGGAATTTTTGGACGTAAAAGGCGTAGATAGAGTCGTCAATTATTTTTGTGAAGACATATATTCGTGTGGCAACTTATGTGTAAAAAGGAACACAGAACTCACTGTATAAGGTACACAGTCTGGTTTAGTCGTGAATTAATCAGTAATATTGAACGAAAGAACCGCACGAATCATCGATGGTATAAACTCGTTCAGCGCGTGATTATGAAACGTGTGCGCCAAGATTAAGTTACGTATGCAGTTGCCAAAAATAGTGCCAACACTTGGCATGAAAGAGAATTTGTCGCATAATAATAATTTGATGTGAGGGATAAGTGCAGCGATTGTGCCAATGTGTCAGCACTGAACAAGATTTTGCCCTCCATTTCGAGACCGTTTATCTGCTTGCCCTTGCTGGGACGTTGGGTGTACCTAAGGTCTCCGTATGATAGTGGCGCAGCCTTGTTAAACGTCCCGCGCTCAGATATAATTGATTTAAAGTTAGCTTCAAGAAACTGAAACACTCGTTTGGTCCTGGTGGCTGACTCGCTTACGTTATGTCAGTAAACCACTACTTCAGGTGTTAAGTAAAGTAAAGATATATACTCAATGCGATAGAAAATGATGTAGGTCATTTCGATACCGACATGATACCTAATAATATAGGCACATAGCGATTCTTTTGTATGTTGCGAAACTCTTCGACTTTATGCTGCATTAAGAATCTCTGTTTGTACCAAAGTCAGATAGCCGAGATGCAATATTGCTTTCTCCTAAATTATATCAAGCAAGGTTGACTGCTTGTTGTGTTGAATGTCTGGCGTTAAAACTAGATCAATGTAGTAAAATAGATGTAGCACATATCGGTTATCAAAAAGCTCCCAATATATAGAGGAAAATTACTTGCCGATATTACAATATTATTTCTATTTGCACTGGGCAGAAAAATGCCAATTATTTATTATTAGCAACTACGACCTAAGCTCTTATTTTATGCGGTCGGGAGTAAATCAGCTTTTGAATCTCAGGTTGTTTCTATTTACCAATTTGGTAAATGGGCTAAGCCACGTGATTGAAGGAACGTGTTGTATATATTTCTAGTATTATGTTCATTGATGACCTAATATGTAATGCAAATGCTGTAGCTGAATGAAGTAAAGCGAGTGGATTATTACTTAACTCTGGTAAAGGATCAGCAGTGATTTGTAATCGACTTCGCGTTCCTATTAACCATAATTATGATATTGGCACTAACTCTATGTCATCGAGTTGGAATAAAGAATTTGGGTATAACATTCATCAGATAGACTTTCATAATGATGTCACTGAAATATTTCGCTCATACCTCTTCTTAATCTATTCGATTTATGCTACGAAATGCATGCGCTCTCATTACATTATTTTCTACTCGTTTTCTGTATGAGCTATAAATGGAGTCACCATGCTTATACGGAGTCCTCAAAAAGAAAAGTTATGTCTTCAGCTTAAAAGGTTTTAAAAAATGTGAGGTACTTACGTAAGCAATATACTGTTACTTCTTTTTCCTCTTACTTATTTTATCCATGATGTAGTAAATTTGGATTCTCTCGAATTTGTTCAATTTCAAATGTAGAAAAATGTTCTGTGCCATATCTTAGGTATCAGTTGTCCTTTCTGGTTTTAAATAAATTTATCCTTAATAAATATATAACCGATCTATATCACGTGGTCACACTGTACCGTAGTATGGATCTCGTAAATTGTCCCCTCGCATACTAAGTAATGAGAATGTGCCTAAGTATTACAGTACCAAATTCTTATTACTCCATTAGATTTTGTTTTTTTTACTGCATTGTTACGAATTGAGCAACAATAATATATAGATAAACATATAGGAAATAAATAAATAAATATCCGTAAACGCAAGGTAACAAAGATACTGAGATTTTAGTAGATATCCAAAATTTGTAGGAATATATATGCTCAAGGCTAATTAAATTATCAATTATTTAATAGCAAATCTTTATAATACCGTTAGCATAAACAAGTATCCATTTAAAGACGTCCCAATCCCAGCCTGTGAAGTAGACACTTCACAGGTTTTATCCCATTTCTAATAAATACTCGTCGCAATATTAATTTCACCCTTCTGATAAATTTGAATTGGCAAAAGCTTGAGCGGGTTGCGTAATACAATTTGAAAGCTCGTCCCGCGAAAGCTCCCGGGGTGAACTTTTGACGAATGCCTCGCTATTAATCAACGCCCGCTTACATTCTCTCCGCGTTGTCATTTTAAATCAATAAACAGTGTTTGTTGTTGTCGCGCTATCTAACATCAACGCAGTGAGATGTGTGTGTGCGCGGTTCGAGGTGGCAAGCAATACAAGTAGCGAAGTAGGTTAGAGATTAATGAATAATTTATGGTAATTTCAGTTGAAGGTTTGGTAAGATCGCTAGAAATAGTTTAACATAACTGGTATAAGACCAAAAGTAAATAAATTTTACAATTATATTTGACAAATAATAAGTAACTTACGCAATTCATTATTCCAAATATGAATTATGATTTCGTGTATTTTTTAAATAATTATCCCAAAAAAAAATAATTCTGCGAATAAATTAAACCTATGAAAGTGACAAGAAATACCAAAATGTTTTTCATGAAACAACGATAAAATCCATAATCAATGTTTAAATTTATATTTTAGAAAACATAAACCTAACGAGCTTAAAAATAATTCACTATTACTGTTTTAATAACGCCAATTCTTTGTAAAGATAATGTAACGCTTCTTATGTGAAGATCTTAAGCATAAATTACTTCTAAAATAAATAACGCACTCAACCACATTTGCCCAAATTTCCTTTTTCAAATGTGATTTTTCTACTTTACCCAATATGAACAAACAATAGCCCAAAAAATTACGAAAATTTAAAGCTGTAAATGGATTATATAATCCATTTCATATATAATCCATTTCATATAATCCATTTCACATATGTGTGAAATAAAGCTATCCTTAAATTTAGTTTTCCATAAATTTAGTAATTCCGTTCATCCTACTGGTCTGAGAAATATGAAATTAAAAAGATATTTTTATTTAATAACATGGCTATTTATTAAGGACCCATTTCAAAATGAGTGCAAACAGTAAAATATTTCTTTTCATTCACATAATTAAAGGTTTTATCCAATATATGGATAAAAGAAACATCAATTTTTAAAAAAAATTGTCGTCTATAAAGCGGAATAATATAACTGCAATGTAATGATTATAGACGTGATGTTTACACTAACTAATGTATTTGAATTTATCCCATAGGTGAAGTCATTAATAACGACTAGTTAATAAATAATTCCTGTTAATTGAGCGATAACAAATTATATCTTAATAACGCTGCGAGCCAGCAGGAACAATTACACTACCGTAAAAGTAAACACTGAAACATGTAGGTACATTTTATCTAATTCACACTGTATCAGAGATCATAAATATTTAATCATCGTTCAATTAGTTTTTCCAATTATTTCTTTAATGAAATAATTGTTTAAAGCTACACAAATTTAGGAAGATAAGAAAAATAAATTTCAATCAGTTGCACTTACTTCCAAAATTTATTATTAGATATTGAATATATTTGAAGTTAAGCTTGTAAGAATTCAATATCACTAAATTTTTATTATCAAATAAATGAAACTACGTGATGTAGTATTATAGTTATGTTATTTAAATTCTTAACCATGACCTAGGTTTCGTTGTGTAACAACATCTTCAGGTGGGCAATTTTAAGAGGTTATCAATTGAAGTGAATCTCTTCAAGTTGCCCATCTGTCATATAACGGAACCTAGATCGTGGTTAAGAACTTAAATAAAATACATATAAATTACATCACATAGTTCCATTTACTTAATATTAGATGTTAATATTCTCAGTTATAAGCTGCGAAGAAGATAAGAAGTGACTTATTATCTATTTATTTCTTGAAATTCACGATAACGCAGCACACTTAAGAATGATAACTGCAATCATTCATACTCTAAAACACTAGATCGACGATGTCATAATAGGATTTCTATACATATTAAGTCTTCACGTTCGGAAGTTCAGTGTACGCCGAACTTCATGATAATAACTGTTTATGATTATTACTGAGGCGACAAAATTTTGAGTGACATTATTTATTAACCATATGCGAAGATGGTATTTATTTGCACAACAATGCTAATAAAACACGAGTGAGCAGCTAAGGACACAAGGATAATGTGTAAAGAATTGACAGGTATAACTAAAAAAATCGAAATAGATATGTGAAGAAATGTAAACTTGATCTAATAGTCGTATTTTTTTAGGCAAAGTAATCGATTCAATTTTGTAGTCTATATCGTCATTCATATTTAATTCTTCATCATATTGAATACAAAGGTTTGGTAAATAAGAGTAGAGTAATATTATTAAATAATATGAGCATTGAGAATTTCTGAATGATCTTTTGGTATTTTTACGGTAATTTGTTTTAATATCTTCATTTGCAAGTTATTTTGGTAATATGGAATACATTTGGTGTTAATTTTGTAAAATTTCATTATTCACAATTAAATTAAACTAGGTGATGTAGTGTTATTTCTACTTTCTTTAAATTATTTACCAAAACTTAGGTTTCCTTGTATGACATCTTCAGGTGAGCAAAGATTCATCCTTGCTAATAGCCCACCTGATGATATTGTAATACAACGAAACCTAGGTCGTAGTAAGAACTTAAATAAAGTAGAAATAATACTACATCACGCAGTTACATTTAATTGTGTATTTTGGTAATGATGAAATAGTGAAATTCAATGCAAAAGTATGCGAATTTTTCTGACCAACCCCACACTATACATAGAATTAATAAAACTAGAATACTTAGCTTACCTCCCTAATGTATACATATATATGCGGGTTAGTATGTTTATTACTATACCAAATTTCAAGTTTCTGTGTCCTAATTCAAGTTTCTGAGAAAAACTGCTGTTATAGATGGACAGAGAAATCCTAAAATGTCAACAAAATCATAGTACCCTACCCCATTTTATACCTCTTTACGGTATTTACAACTTAATAAAGTTACATAAATATTTAAAAAATGTCATGGTTTTATTTTCGTAGCTTCCAGTTAACATAGTTTTCAAGCGTTTAGAGTTATATCTTTATCAAACGCTTGAAATAGAGCAAAATACGTAAGACAAAATAAATACAGCTCACAATAAGTACATATCAATTCCTTCTTGAACGAAACCGGCACCGCGCTACATATTTCAAATCCTCCCGCGGCGCTCGAACCTCCACGAGCTCTCCACCCGACACGCATTGATAGCGGCTATCAATTGAAAGCGAGCTCTCGATATAATGAAATATCGCCTCTCCGACGGCAGCCTACCCACCCGCCTACCTACATCTCGGCCGCGAAACAGCATCTCGCCGGTGGTCGCGCCTATCTCGCGCCGCTCTCATCAATTCTTGTACACTGCATTCTCTGTATCTGGCCGCCTGTCATTCGTGCCTAAATATGTATATACATTGTATTATGTGCTTATGCACTTACGTGTATAGTTGTATATCTATGGACCTACTTACACAGGTATTGCTATTTTATACTGGAGATAAACTGGTGTTTTTCATAATTATGATTCTTAGCACTAGATTATACGCGTGCTGAAACTGATGCGGTAAGTTTTAAAACTGCTTGTTTTTTTTACAATTTCTTATATTCTTTTCAATAACTTAAAACTATAGAACTTCTTTTATAATGAATACAAAATTGGAGCAAATTTAAATAAACACGCTGAGATTTCCGTACATGTATCTACATCAAAATTATGACGTAATATATGTCATGTTAATAGAAAATTAATTGCATTAAAAAATATTGATTATGGTATAAAATCACTTAATTTCTTTTAAATAGATTTTTTTTATAAAGCTACCAAATTAATACTGCTATGATTCTGTAAATACTACATCTCAGCAATTATAGCAAATAATACAAATAATATACTATAATAATAATTTACTTAAAACATATTTTATTTCGCTCCATATCTAAAAATTTCAAGTTCCTACTTCAAACGATCTCGAAAGAAAAAGCTCTTGAAAGATATGGCTCATATTTACAATTAGCCTGCACTCAAACCAGTCCAAAACTATGATATTATCAACCACGACTTCCGGAAGTCGTCCCCCATTTGTTCAAATTGATGTTTCCTTGGCAACCCAACGACACTGTCCTCTGTATTTTTTTCTGACGCACAATCCTGGTTTCAGACATGCATTCGACCTGTCTAGCTCAACGTAGCTGCATACTACTCGCCTGCTTGCTTCTCTTAATTCTCGGCACCTGATATACATTGCAGAGCTCTGCGTTCGTTCGGAAGCATTACTAACAGTTGTCCTTTACCAAGCCGTACACCTTCCACAGGATTTTTGCTCCCAGGTGATTGCAGATTTCAGCTCTTTTGTGTAGACTTACATCTCGCTGCTATACATCACATGTTGTATCTGTAAATTATTTTTTTTAAATGCCTCAACATAACTCTGGACCTGAGGAGATGGATCCTCCTGAAAAACCATTCTTTGATTTATTCTTCATAACGTGTTTTATCCAAGACACCACTTACCGACGCTAATTTTAATAAATCTTAATAGAATATTTGGAGTCCATAATATAAATTATTTAATGTTGCGTTGTAACTTAAAAACTAAATTACCAAAGTTTGTCCTATTATTAGACGTAACATAAATTTTACCGATTAATTTTTTAAGCACATCAGCATTTATATACCAACAAGCGATGTAGCATAAAGTAACGATAAAAGTTTAAAAACTTATTCAAGACTTTTATTCTCAAAATGTAAAGAAAACATAACATGGTGTGTGTGAAATTCACTTGGTTCATGCGTAAAATACTTGGATTTATATATTTGATAAGGTGCAGTCATCAAACAATTTACAGAAAAATTCTTACTTCTCTTTAATTATCAATCTATTTTGGATTAAATAACTTTCTTCGAAATTTACATTGTGATTAATTCCTTAATACAAATTTAGTTGTCGCAATATTTTAACTGAATGGTAATTTGTAAGAATTGTTGGTAATTATTTACAGCGTTGTCCCATCGTGGATTAGAAAAAAACAGTTTTTCAATGTTTCAGATATTAATGTATCACTTCCTTTTGATTATCCGTTTATATTCTAAATAAAAAAGATAATCTCATTAGCTACACTAATGTTCCAAATTTCATTTTGAAATTTTGTCTGATAATCAGATCTTATACATCGTATTGAATTTGTTCTTTTCCTTATATAGTCTAGAACAGTTGGGAATAAATTTATTAGTGAAACGATGTTTATGCCAAATGAATCGAATTATAAATAAATAGGTAATAATGAACAAACGTCACTATATCACATACAATAATAAGATACCTTTACCATACACTACATATAAGAATGAGATACTTTTGCTTATTTTTGGGATTGAATATGCGGTTCTAACACGTTATGTGACGTGTAACTGTAGATTACATTTAATGTACAATGACAAGTTTTTAACTTGAATAAAATAATATTCCCGTCCCCTTTACTGTAAACCTCTTTAGCTGTCTGATCTTAAAGTTATGTTGATTAATATATTATAATGGAGGTTTTCAATAAAACATCATTATTTGTAGTATACCTAGTTCGTAGCCATTCTTTATGCAGGTTATAATACGGTAGGAACGTACTGTTGGTACAAAAATTACACGGTCAAATAAGCGTGTCAATTGATTGATTCGTCCGTCCCGGTCACGAACAGGCGGCCGATTGTGTTCAGTTTATTACCTCGCGAGCACAAAGAGGCCACATTTAGTGACCGATTGGACTGAATTTAGGCAACTATAGCTTACATTAGTCACGTATGTAAAGTACATACTCACTTACTTGCTATTGCTACTTGTTTTAGATCAAATGCTCTTAAATCAGTAAATATTGTAGATTTAGAAGTGTGCTCTTTCTTTCTCGAGGTGACACTAGTTAAGATATCAAAAACAAAACTCTTTAATATTAAACAATATTGCAATCTATTAATAAATTTCGCAAAGTATCCTGTAACTTGCGATTGCACGATATCCTTTCGCACTTATTTAAATTTCATGGTTAATATCATGAAAATTTTAGAGTCCAGCTTAAGAAAAACATGGTTGTGGTCCATTTCGTATTAGGTTTTAATTTATGTCGTATGGGTTCCCAATCTGAGCCAATGTTAACGAAAGGCATGTTGATGACTAATCTTACAATGTTTTGGAATTAACTTTTGTAATAATATCTTTACAAGAAAAAATGATAATGGAATAAATAAAAAAAATCGTTTATATACAATTTTGGCAACACAGTTATTACACAATTTTTGGCAGACAGTACAAAATTCAAGTTTTAAATCTAATGCAACACTAACTGAAAAACTTTATATTTTGTCTTGAATCAAGTACTTCTAATCGATTCAATGCATTTGGTAAAAATAATACTGTTTATAAAAACTTATTACTGATACAAATATAAGTTACCGCCTCAAATATTTTCTATATATACAACCCTAATAACTACTATCTTCGAGTTATCACAGACTGACTAGCAACTGAATAAGGGAGATATTGCCTGCATAAGAACGCAAAAGGTTTTCTCGTTCTTTTATTTCGCCTATATCAACAGGGTGCAACTCATTGATCGCCTCTAAACTTTCGGATATCTGGTTCATTTAATAGTTTCTTTCAAGGGAACTGTCAATAAAATAATGATTTCCACACCTCCCTCACCAAATATCCCCACAGCTCCTATGGATATGATTAAGAATTAAGCATATTAAAGAAATTCGCGGCTCTCATACTCTGCAAGATTATTCAAATAAATTATACATATGATTTAACTATATAAATATTACCATATAAGGCCTGTATATGTATTAAGTGCACAAAAAGCATCTGACAGATAGTATGCAGGCACACATATTAATGTCATAACTTTCGGCAACTGTTGCAAGCCGTGGAGATAATTTTGTTAGGAAAACATAGTTCGTATACTGTAAAAAAATAAGATTCTAAAGTAAAAGCTACGTAAGTATCAATGCACACATTATCTCGAATATAAATACCACAATGAAAAACTTCTGAATATTCATAAGCCACAAAACCTATATTTTTGCAGAACTGAATAAATGTGTTATTTTACATGATATTGTTAATATTTCTTCCACAAGCAGTGAAAAAGAAAATACTGTGAGAAATCGATGCAAAATAATTATCATAACTCCGGTGAAAATGTAGTTGCAAGAGATATGAGAAAATTAAAGTAGGTATGAAAAAGAGGTTGAAAAAGAATCCAAAATTAAATAAATAAAAGTGATGAACTTGGACTCCAATAAAAAGAATAAAAGCAACTAATTTTACATATTGTATTTAGGTGGAAATGAAAATATGTTTCCGATATTTTCCAAGGATGTGGAAAACTAAATTGTGTTCTCGAAGTTAGTTTTAAAGTGATTCATAATTAACACAATTCGTTCGAGTTTATCTGTTGAGAATGTGCCCAAAAGCTTTTAGGTGAAATAAAACACGGAGGACTCTTTTTGGTTAAATAATTATTGTTTTTATTGCTATTTTTGAACTTAAAGTTATTGATTTCAAAACAATCTTTAAGATTTTAAAATAATCTACGTTTTTAGTTATGTCTAAATTTTCTCTTACTGTTTCCGAACTTTAGTGTTGTTGATCTAATGTATTATTCACAATTATTCTACCTTCCCTTAATTTATATATATTCTGACATTAGGAATAAATAAGACATTTGCAAACTTCTAAAGATATCAGTCGTAATTTCATAGCCTTCTAGCTAGGAGAGATTATTTAATGTGAAAAAAAACATTTATCATTTTATAAATTACAAATGTTTTTTTATCAAATTCATATTAGCAAATCAATAGAAAGTTTTAAAAGCTTTTCTTCCCACAGTCGTTCACGTCCATCTCACGAACGTGCTCCCCGTCTAAAGCGAAGAATGTAACGTAATATTTTACGATAACCAGCGATAGATGTCACTGTCACATTAAGGCGATACCGGCTACCGGCACTAGGTGGCCCCCAATGTCAAACTGTCACAACGACTTATTAATATTGGAGGCAGCGAGCCAACACTGAAACAATACTTCCAATACGAGTACCATGATGCTTGCCTGATATTTGGTCCGTAGGTGAATGTAATTTATTATAACGTTACAATGGGCTTCTGTGCCGAGGTATATCGTGGGTTGACGCGCCTGGAGACAGGTAGCCGGGTACAAGGTACGAGATTTTACATCGATATGGTAATCGATTAAAATAACGGGTTCAGGGATTGGTAAATTTGTAAGTAATTGTATTTGTATTCGTTGACTTGCTTCGCATTAATTTTATTTTGATAGGTCTTTTCGTGTTGGTAATTAATTAGTTTAATAATATAATTTTATGAAGTTGTGACATATTATTTGTGGAATAAGGTTTCAGAAATTACTAAAAATCGAGTAAGCAAATAAGAAGAAAATCCATTATTATGCAGTAAGGCATTACGTGGTCGATTGTCAATGAAATAGTCGTATAGAACAAAGTAATTTTATAAGGCTGATAAGTCACTTGCAATACAATAAAATCATCAGCTGTAGTATTTTTGAAACATTTTCAATTATTAACATTTTTAACTATTACATTAACACTTCTATATCGATTCACAAAGATACAAAATAAACATAACGTAATGAGAAAGGTAATAAATTTAAAATGTAATAAATAAAAAACCCACAAAACTTGTGTCGGAACACGCATGAAGATAGCTTGCGTAGCTATTTACATTTCTTAAAAATGTTGATGTAAGTTAAAGAAAATTATTTTTAATGAAAATTCTAATTATTAAAAATTGATATAATGGATATGGAAACACTGTTTCAATATGACACACCTATCCAACAATATCACACTCGACGGGATTTGCAAAAAAAATTGTCTCCACTTGAAATGTGTGTTATATACATTCTTTTTTTAATTTATTGTTACGCGTTAATTAAGATACCTATATAAGGCATCTTCTTGCAACATTTCATTAATATTGGTCTAAAATGTTAAAAAATTAAAGCCTATAATTGACAACAACAAAACAGAAAATTAAGACATTAGATGATATTATTGAATAAGATGTACTCCCATGATTATGTTGGTACATACGAAGTTTACGTTACATTCTAGCTAAATAGATAGTCGTAATAAGAAAATCAATAATAAGATCAATATTAGTCACTACATAAGAATAGGTAATATTAGATTAAGAAATAAAGTAAAATTATGAACATTTCATGAGGTGACATAAAAGTGTACTTTTTCTCTAATAATCCAGTTTATACACATATACATATATACATACATACATATACATACATATACATATATATATATATATATATATATATATATATATATATATATATATACATATATATATATATATATATATATACATTCAGTATACTGCACATTCAATTTAGTTTAGAACAGCTAAAATTATAATATATTAAGAAAACAGCGTGCGTTTAATAAATACAAAACAGTATTTTTTTCTATTTTCATATTTACTAGTATTATTCGTGATTCACTACGATTTTTGTCTTCAATCGTTGTTCCTAATACTAGCATTTGATATTTATTAGATAACCCTTTTGCAACATTATTCCACTAAATATATCCTCGCACTCAGAGTTACTTTCATTTGCAAATAATCACGTATTTATTTCGCAGCGTCTCTCACATTCATCTCAGTACTCACAATCTCAACTCATTTCCATTGAAAATACAATTTCGTAATTTTGTTTCTACTAGTGTTTATCACAAAAGTTTTTCGGTAACTTTTCACACTAAAATAGTTCTGAACATGACCGTCTCTGAGGCGTCTCTAGATCGGACCCCTAGATTAAACTATAGTGCGTAAATCTAGAATTGTCCCGGCAAACGCGATTATGATAGAGATAAACATGAAAGATGTCTCATTAGGATACTAAGAGATCTTTCATCTTTATCTCTTTCATTCTATCCCAAGTATAGATGTAGTGTATTTAGTAGGTACTACTCAATATCCATGCATTCGTAAATACAGAACACATTTATTATTACTGTTCATTCATCCGATATTGTACAACGTAACACTAAATAACAATTTACGTATTTATATCACTTTTATATATTCGCAAAATCTTTTAGTAAAATCGTAAGACTAGTCGTTATTTCATTACTGAAGAATGTTTTAATTTCCCACCAAACCTTTTTTACGATCTTGTTCTAACCTAATTAAATCCAACTTAGCCTCTAGCCTACAATTATTATTATCATCGTTATTAATTGATTTGAATCTACTCTAGAACACAACGACCCACTATTCTAGAACGTAATCAAACGTAATGGCTAAAAACCTTGGAACTTCGACGTCGAATATAGAAATACTGGACCGACTGTAATATTCTGAAAATAAATTATGTTTACCGTTATTACAAACCATAAAGGAAATTGTAATGCGTTTTATTATATCATTAAATAGTAATCGTTCATTTTTTATTTCAATCGTCTGAAAGTAACAATAGTATAAAAAGTGTTAAGGCTTGGTTACACGGCACATAGTTACATGGCTAGAGGCGAGTTACTCGCCTCTAGCTACTCGCCCCGTGTGACCGCATCATACGAGTAGCACGCACGTGCGAGTGGGATAGCTACTGGTACGTGAGTCACTACAAAGTTTTTTGTTTTCACTCGCCACTCGCCTTCCTCCATCACACCTCCGGCATATGGAGATATTAAATTTAAGGGTATTTCAACTTGTGTAGGCATCACTCTCATAACTGCTTTATATTCTCGGGGATCTTCATCATATAGCTCTTTAAATATTCCATGTGATGCCCTTTCTTTTGCATTCAATTCCTGACCTAAATCCTTCTCTTTTTCTTCTTTTTTTGTTCAGCACTTTCAGCTTGAAGTATTTCAGCGCAAAGTATTTTTGTAACCGCTTTGGTTACGGTATGAACAACGGCCACTTTTGTATTTCGCGATAACATTGTTCGTGTAGACCAGCTTAGCACCTACTGAATGCGAGAGGACATTAACTACTAACGTTCATGCCAGGAGCTCGCACGTGTATGACCGGGCAAGGCGAGTCGAGTTACTGGCATGCGAGTAAACAGGGCGCATACTATCCAACTGGCATGCCAGTAACTCGTATAACCAGGCCTTTAGAATAAAAATAATAAATGAGAATGAATTAAAGTAAGTCAGAAAGTTGAATATAAAACGTATTTTGTACTTCATTATAAATAGACATATTATAACACGTAATGATCCACTAACTTAATGAATTAATATTTAAAGAGTTATTTAATATAAAACTGTATACCATTTTAAGTCCGCCCTTCCAATAATTAGAAATTATGGACTTAAAATCTTTATAATAAACCACAACCTAAAGTTAAAAGTGTATCATAACTTTTATTAATTTATTCAACCAACTTATTCATGACATCTTTTCAGTGATTGGTATTAAATATCATACATAGCTTTCATGCGTTTTTAATAAATTCCATGCAAATAAAACAATAAATAACTTCACTCTGCTGGAACTAACAATATCCTTAATAATATATAACATACATGGAACTAACAATATCCTTAATAATAATAACTTAAACTGGATAAAACATTACGATATTCAAGTGAAATTGGGCGAAGTACCACTCGAGAAATTATGTTACAGCGATATTATTTTATAAATAAACTCTTGATACTTATTAAACTAGTCACACGTGAGTGTCGTGTATAAAATAAAATAGTCGCACATAAGTATCGTATATAAAATAAACTAGTCGCACATGAGTGTCGTGTATAAATTAAAATAGTCGAGCATGAATATCGTGTATAAAAAAAAATGGTCGCGCATGAGTATCATATATTAACAAAATAGTCGCACATGAGAGTGGTGTATAAAATAAAATAGTCACGCATGAGTGTCGTGTATAAAATAAAATAGTCACGCATGAGTGTCGTGTATAAAATAAAATAGTCGAGCATGATTGTGGCATATATTATTTCGTGTATAGATATGAACAAATACAATCTATGTGATAAGTAATATCAGGATAATATAGACATTATAGTTATAAGTTTAATCAAATTTAATGACCCGTGATGAATAGAAAAGTTTAGTTTCCTAACTTGTTAATACGCAAAAAAAATTTATAAGGTGTAACTAACGAGAAATAACCATTTAAGTAAAGGAACTCGAAGTGTGCGGAATACATTTTTCAGTTAATGTTTTAAAAAATTATAGCTGCATTAAAATTATCTGTCAATATTGTGGACAACATTTACAAAAAATAATCAACAGTATACATTGTCCGCAGTTTGTCTTCTTTTTTGCTACGAAATTGAAGCCTAGAGATATTTTTGAGATATTAAATTAAACTAATACGAAAAAATGTCACTACGGCAGTATTTTTTATAAAATAAAATATAGATATTATAACAAGAAAATCTTTATGGGTTTATAATAATTATCGAACCGTAGCTGAATTTTTTTTATTATAGCTATATTAAAATAATTTTTTAAAAGGTTGTACACGACAGTCAAATCTGTAAACAGTCTCATAATATATGTGGATAATTATTAAGGATTATTATAAGCATTTCTATTTTAAGAAGACCGTACAGTTTTATTTCCGACGAAAAGAACAATAAATTATAATTGAACTGTGGTATTTGCAAATGTACTAATATTTTTTTAAATTAAAACGATTAAAATGTAAATACAGCTGTGGTCCCTTTTTGTCTGTGTGAAGTCAATGGTTCACTAATATTAAATATAATTCGAAATTTGAATGGTATATTTATACATTTATCAATAGTCTATAGGACTATACATTATCAAACTTACAATTTTATAAAGGTAAACCTCGAATTATTTCATACATCACCAAAATAACATTCCTTCCGAGTGACAAAATCAATACAATCTAGACATCTGCATACAGCACACTAAAGCAAACTTCGAATTATTAAATATATTTGGCGTTAATTTTGTAGAAATTCATTGTTCACAATTAAATGAAACTACGTGATCTAGTATTATTTCTACTTTTTAAAATTTCTTTACCATGACCTAGGTTTCGTTTTATTACAACTTCTGCAGGTAATAATATTTGCTAATATCCCACCTGAAAATGCAGTAATACAACGAAACGTAGATCGTGGTAAAGAAATTAAAGAAAGTAGAAATAATACTACATCACGTAGTTTCAGCTTCGTATTAGTATTGATTTATGCATACAATATAACATAAGATAATAAATGTGTCGAGATAAATATACCACAAATCTATAAAAAAAGGAAAAATTCGATGGGCAAATACGATTCAGATAAACCTATCACGCTAGGTAATTCCTTCAATAAGTTCCATATCGCCCGTTTGATACGACATCATTCCACTTATCCCCGCCAGCTTACTGCCTCCTTATGTCAATATTCCACCAACTTATAAGGCTAGCGATATAAGAGATAAAGTAACTCGATGCTTTCCGTGGATTGCGTCCCGTGTTTGTATAGCAGCCGTATTGTGTTCGATCCAGTGGAACGTCTGAGGTCCCTCCCGATCACGGTTGATCCCTGATGAGATGTCCAATGGAATAACAGTTACTGCCGGGAATTAGACGAGCCCATTCGTTTGCGGATTTTGTCCGTTGGACCTAAAAATATAACGGTGTTTAACGCTAATAGCATTAAGGTATTTTTGTTTATAATATACACTTTAACTGGAATAATCGTAAATCTAAGAGTTGCAAAAATTACATGAATAGCATTCCTAATAATTTCATAATAGAATTTTATTTCCAACATTGTTAAATAGAAATCAATCGTTATTCAAAATACTGAGTTAGGAATGAAGTAACGAATTGAATAGAAAAAGTGTTACCAGTATCTGAGCATTATTTAAATTTAAAAAATTAAATAAGAATATAAATTTTTTTTTAACTTTTATACCTTTATACCACCTTGTAAGCAAATGAGATAAGTGATGAATACAAATTTCCATCTATTCTTCTTGCTGACACCTCAATCCGTGATCTCGCGAAGACCACTTTCCATTTGACAAAAAGGTTTTCTTAATTATATATCTGAAATTGATAAAGTTTATTTTCGTTAAAGAACCTGTATTTTTATGTAAATAACGCGGATAAAAGCGTAAAGTAATGCGGAAGTAATGACTTACTTTAATTATCTTCGACACCGATTATAAGTAATTTTCATGATATTGATTGATGATATCTATTAATATAGTGATAATTTATTTATGTTATACTACATACAGATATATGTTCTCAATGTGTAGATACATATAACTGTGTCGTAACTAACATGTATAGATCGGTCGTTCAAGACAGTCCCCATCCGAACCCTTTCCGCTCGTATGGGTGTAGCAGTATGACGACACGGGATCGTAATCTTCGTGCTATTTCACTCGGTAGTTCGGATTGAATCAATGATGTTATCATACCGTATTACGGACATCTTTCCCGCTACATAAATAATACGGGTTGATGTGCGCGTCAGCTTTGTTCCGTTAACAAACTTTGTTGTGACACATACTATTTATTTATAGGCTGATTTTTTTGGAAAATTTGTATATCATATTTGGCAGGTCTGACATTGATAAAATATTTTAAATACCAACAAAAGCTTAATTATTAACAGGTATGTAAATGTATAATATTTTAAATTAATTTAAATTGAGCGTGTTGTTTTACTGAAATTACCTAAACCAAAACGTGTTAATTGCCAATCTTACACCTGGCCTAATAATTGCGAATATTATCCGATTCGACATACTAAGTAAAATTATTAGAGACAAAATATAAGTTAGCACTAATGATATAATTATTTTACCAGTAATATACAGATATCATAACTTTATAAAGAGCAAAATTTTGTCTGTCTATTTGCTTTTTAGTGTTTCGCACAAAAGTGGTTTGTCGGATTGATATATTGTGTGTACGGTATCGAGATGGACGTGAGACACATAACATATATTTTAGAGGGTGTAAGTAATGAACAATGACGATTTAAGTGAAAGTATCATTTTTAAGTTAAATCTTTGAAAGTTTGTAGTTTTATTAAAACAATATTTTTAAGCAATGTGTACGACAACACAATTCATAAAAACATTGTTTTACGTATACAAAAATGAACCGTATAATTCTATACTCGACTAAAGCACACAATAAATAGCTTAACAATAGAGTTTTAATAAATTAATCGAAAATAATTATTACATAGGAAAAAGCGATTAAACAAAAAGGAGGTCATGGTTTCTTTTTGGTGGTCGGATGATACGGGCATGTTCAGTTATAAAACACAAAAATATGTCATAAATGTGCATAATTTCTTTTTGTTAATTAAAAGTAATTTAATATATTTAAAACTAACAAAATGCCACAATTGGTTTTTTTACTTACATATTTGCGTATTTGCACAACATACTTAGGATTTTGGTTACAAAAATATGTACAAGTAACGAGTATCCCTCTTTATATCTTCGAGATGTTGAAATAATTAGATGCAATAAACAAGTTAATGATAAAATTTTGGCTAATTCAGGTCGTTAATTTACAAAGTATTACATATCGTCAAATCAGTTGAATTTCAAAAGTGTTTTCACCTAAAATTAATAAACAGGTAATAAATATTAAATATAAATCATGGTAATTAACTTATTACTTATAAATTATTGCGGTTTGTGAAAGGATAATTAAAACATTCATTCGTTTCCTTTTTACTTGGGGAATAAGAAGTGTCAAATTGTGACAATGTGTTACTTAAACACAGAAGAGATCTTTTTTGTAAGTAAAATAATGGATAGATGTATTTGTTTATAGCTTCTTAATTACATAATAAATAAATTGTTAATTGATACAATTTTTTACATTGACTCATTATGGAGGATAATAACAAAATAATAATTATTTAAGAAAGATCCAAAAATATTAGAATAAATAATAAAATTTAAATAACCAAAGGGTTTTATCCCCTGAAAAATTAAATATTAAATGTTTAATTTACCAGTTCCAAGCGTCTCTAATTTTTTTTTTATTTTTCATGTACTTCAGTTAAATTTAACCAGTTTAGATAGAAGGATGTTATATGATTGATATTCATATTATTTTTGTTTTGAGTTTAACATTCGCTTCCGAATTTCGACACTTAAAGCTCTATCTGGCCCTTATTTCGTACCCACTTATAAAATACATATTCGAATAATTTTTATACTATTGGGGATGTAAACTTTATATATATATCAATATAAACTCTCTTTATACATCTCAATATAAACTCTCTTTATCGCTCTTGATAAATCTCAATATAAATTCTCGTACATTGATTAATTCAATCTAGCTCTTCCGACTGTAAGACTATTTTGTTTTCCCCGCACGGATGAAATACCCGCAATATACTTAAGCTTCAGTTAAATGCGGAGTCTTAAAATTATAGCTCGTTTATTTATCGTAGTTTTTATATAAGAATGCATAAACTAGAATTATTATATAACACTACAGTTATGTTTTTCTGGGCGTACATTTTTTCATCAGTTTTCCAAGTGTAAAACAGATTTTTTTTTCCACGTTTGACAAAGCATATATGTTTCGGCTATTCTATGTATAACCCTAAACGTGTCAGCTGAAATTGATATGTTGGTACTAGCTTGACACATGCAGCACAATGTTGTATCATGTTACTTTACAAATAACAAAACGTTATGGAATTATCAGCCGTTAAGCAGACGTCGGTATGTTGTATCATTATGAAACCTTTATTGTGACAGCCACGTACTTTAAAATGGTGCTTCTTTCACTTTATGTAAAAGTAGTAATAACAGTTGACGTTACGGCTGACTTAATAGGTTATTTGAATATTTATTTAGGTAATTTAGTAAATTTAACCTCAGTGGTATAATGAATTGAGCCAACTGAAAGGTAAAACGTCTAATATTCATAGTCACCTTATAAAAATTACGTTATATACTAAATTAGATATGAACAAACGTTATTATATATTTCATCCTATAAAAAGTATTTTGCATTTGCAGAAACGCGTGCAAAATCCGTCTTCTAGGATTAAGAGACGTTTCGAATCTATTTACAAATAGTATTTTCCTAAAATATTTTCAAATGACTAAATAAATAACAAAATTTCGACAATTAACCGCTCATGTTAAAAAAGTGACACGACGAATAAATTTTGCTTGACTGGCAACAAAACAAAACAACCTATAAAATGTATCTCTTGTCATACATAGATAAAGTACCGAACTGCAATCGGCGACGAAACAGTTCCGTCCTTTTCTTTGTACTTGTAAAGTTACATGACGAAGTGCTATTCTTTTCTCTGAAGCCACTGAACTTCAACGGAAAATAAAGGCCAGGATAACGCGAGTGCAATACGTTACGTATTGTGCGTTAGCTAACGTTAAATTAAGTAAAGTGAATGATACAGCGTAGGGCTAATTATTGAGTTGAAATCAAGGCTTTGGGCGTAAGATCCAACATACAGTTTTGAAGGCCACGTCGCCGAAGCATCCCACTCGTCCTTCCGCACACTCAAATATGTTCTGCGATACGCACGCGATTTTATCGTATTACCATCTTTTCATCTTCTATAAGACATCTGTTCCCAATTTCGTCAGATAAAGTTATCATACATTATACAGAGTCCTCGAAAATTTAAATACTGTCTTACGTTTGTAAAAGTTCAAAACACTTTTTAAGAAATACAAGACAATATGCTTACTTCCTTGTTTCTTCTTTATTTTCTCACTCTTGGTATGGAAAACTTCCATTCTCTTAAATTTCGAAAGGATTTTATATTACTCATCTTCATTTTCGAACTATTGTGCAGAAAATGTTTCTATCGTGTACTCCAAATAAATATATGAAAGTTAGCGAGCATAAACTATCCCCCATACCTATGTCCCGAACTATTTAAATCGATGCACCTCACTGTGCAACGGTATGGATTTTGTAAATTATCTCCTAGTGATTTTATATCTCAATATGATATATTTAATAATAACGAATGTGATATTTTATTTATTATTTTCATGTTTCATTGATTTTCTTTAATTTTTTTAAGTATTGATCATTACAATGATAAGTTTATCTATTTGTCATTCATTTATCGGTACGTTAATACCGATAAATAGATAAACTTATCAATTGATGTAAATAAATAAACTCTAAGCTAGCAGCCCATAAAAATCGTTACAATTACGTATTGCTAAAGAAATTAACATTTTATTAACCTTTAACGTATAGACACGGCATTTACAATATTCAATATTTTTACAGAGATGAAAACTAAACTGTAATAAATGAAACTTTCAAAGAATAGGTTACATTAATACATTGTAAATTGTTGTCTATTTCCTTCATTCGTTTATACATTCTCTCGGCGTGTTGTTGTTTATGTGAACATCGATTTTTAAATCAAAATGTAAATTATTAAATCTGATTTAATATATACTGTTATAACTGGTAAACATATTTATTTAATAACGTTAAATTTTATAGACAACGATAAATTTAATAACGTATAAAAAAGACTTCAATAATAGTAGAGATGGAGATTCAAATTACATTTTCGATTGTTTTTGTATGGAAATGGAATATAGGTTATGGAATATATTGTATATTATATTGAAAACTAAACAAAAGGAATATACTTGAAAATTTTGCATAAATCGAAATTAGCTAGAGAGTATACTAATATTGTTAAAAGTAGCACATCATCCTTATAAATCCAACTTTTCCTTCAGAGGACAACATAATGATATTCGCAATAATGGATAAACTAAAAATAATATTGGAAGAAAATTACGCAATTTTTTCCTCCAAATAATATTGCCTTAAAAATTGTGAATAGAAAATTTTAATTTAGTATTTCGAAATAAAAATCTGTGTTTATTTGCTTAAAACTAAAATCAATGCAAAAAATATAATCGCCCAAATCGATTTCTGTACATTTTATACAAAAAAAATATAAACATGCTAATTCAGTCTATACCAAAGAAAGAAAATATAACATTTCATGACAAAACTATAACAAGAAATCAATCACAATCGCCTAATGAATTTTACAAGTACTTAATAATATACTAATACTATTAATGAAACTTAATACATAATGTGCAAAATAACATTCGATGAATTAAGAATTGCTGGTAAAATGAATCAATAAAAGAACAATATTTATATATAATTAAAACAGTACTACTTTTCACGTATGTCATCTAAAAAAGACAAACAAGACAAATTTCGTAGATAATTTTCTGGAATGGATTTATGACGCCCATAAGTCACATCACATGTTTTATTATGGTATAAGGTGACATAAAATCCAAAGTAACTACTAATTTATGTATGCATATTTGATTGATTGTCTAAAACAATACCATTATGGAGTCACACTAATTGACTCATCAAAACGAATCAATATCAAGGCAGCCGCAATCGAGTCTTCAACCCTTACTTCCGTAGGTCAACAAGCCACGTTAAATGACAAATCTAGTGTCACCTAAATTGACTATAAATTACCGGTTGTTCGTAATTATTACTAGACAATGGGACAATTAGCGTCAGCATAACATTTCTTTAACGTCACATTGATAAGTGGACGTTGGCTCTTATTCCATCTGCTGTTATTACCTGTTATTATATCTAAATAAGGTAAACAATATAAAAATATCTATATGACTTTATATATGTATGATTCGTACAATTTTATTAATTATAAATAGACAGTTTTTTTTGGAATATGATAGAAATTGTAACCTATGATAGAAGTTGTATTTAAAAACGAGAAATGTTCAGTGCTGTAATTGGATATCATAATATGAATAGTGAAGAAAAATTTTAATACTTATCTTAAATACGAACAAAAAGCTCTATTAAAAATTCAATTGATTTTATATGTTAAGCAAATAAAAGAATTAGTAAAAAAAAGCACATAAACTCCAGTCGCTAAATTATACTAGACATATTATCAATAAGTCTGACATGCCAAATATTGCCATGTGTAAAGTAAATTTAACTTATAACTAGAAAATCAGGTGCAGAAAAACGGAATATTTACCCGACAACTAAAATTAAGAAAGAGATAGGGACGCTATTGTCACATCGAATATATACACGAGAACTAAAATTAAGAAAGAGATAGGAACACTATTGTCATATCGAATATTTACACGACAACTAAAATTAAGACAGAGATAGGGACGCTATTGTCACATCGAATATTTACTCGACAACTAAAATTAAGAAAGAGATAAGGACGCTATTGTAAAATAATTTAAATCGCCTTTATGATGACTCGAAATTTAAAGAATTTTTTTTTTTGATATGTCACTAAAGTTAGAACAAAAACTTAAAAATTCCATTAAACTTAATTTTTGATGAACTTAATTTCTCAAGGTAGTTTTGATGACAATAATTTTTAAATAAAACATATTTTGTTTTTCATCTAATAAAATTATGTATCAGGATCTATCTAGTGTTGATATATGCTAAATAAATTTTAAAATTGCCACCCATTCCAACCATGTTTCTTACCAATTATAAAGCAAGGGACGTAACGGTATATGAATAAAAGTATATAGAAACAATGTTTCGATAATTAACCTTCTTGAAACCATCAACAAATGTATAAACAGCGTTTTGTGGTCTCTACACTGTCTTTTATACAGTTTTTGTATTGTCACTTTGTGCATTGTATTGTTATTTTGTGCACACCGTAATTTAGTAGGCTTCTTAAAAAAATTTACAGTCGTCTTGTCAATAAAATGATGTTGTAATCGAGTACGCTATGCTCTTTTCTGAAAAACTATTAACGGTCTTTGGTCAATTTGTATCAATTCACTCCTTTTTATGTATTGCACGGCTCTTGTTTAGCACATTGGTTTTTTAAGAAGCTTACTCAAAAACAGTCGTTACGACATGTATACAAAGCAATATTAAATGTCTCGTGAACATTCATAGGACTAGGTAATCAACCCTCGCCCTATCCTCCCTTTTCTACTGTTTTCTTAATTTACGGTTTAAACTATTTATGCAACAAAACGTATCTTAGAAGCGCATATGCTATTATGCGTAAGTAATATAGCTATAAAATAAAATAACATATTTGTGTAAATAAAATTTAAGTAATTGGTCATAGAAATAAATTTATCAATGAAGTTCAAAGTTTCAGTTTTCACTGTTAATATATCTAAACATTACGAGTAATTAAAATGGTTGTGTGATTAAAACGGTTTCCCTCATCACGTATTTTCACACTATCACGTTTCTCTATTCGAAACAATATCTTTTTTTTTTATTCAAATGTATATTAATAATCTCTTTTTTGATACAACTGTATATTTATTCCATTGTTCATATAAAAAACACAAGTTTCATCTAATAGGTATAAGCACCTAAATAATCAATGAACTTTCAAAAGCTCATTAAGAGCGGGTGGATTGATTTTATCGACATTACTGCAATGGACTCTGTCATTTCTCGGGAACAGAAACAATGCTTTCTGATGAGAGGCGCTGACTATTGGAGCTAAATGTCAGTATCGTCTCATTGTTGAAAATGTTTAATAAGCAAGTCACGTCTATCGTGAGGAAATGTCATGAAAACAAAAGAGATTCAAGGTGTCTTCGTCATCGTACCCTCAACTGGGTGGAGGCGGAAGACGCTTAATGCTGACATTTGGCTGCTATATATTCAAAAGGTAGGTCAGTATAATTAATGAAGGCAAAAATTTGGACACAAAGAAAACCAATGTAATATTTTGTCATTTTAAAATTAACCCCAGAATATATAAATTTATAATCGTTAATCAACAAGGCCTTAATCAACCAATTACAACTAAATATGAACATAGTTTTGGCTCTATTGACTAGAAATGACGAACAATTTCACTTTTTTATACAAATATATACTTAATTATCTATAATCTAAAAAAGTTCTTTGTCATATTTTATACACACAATAATTACAAGTACAATTTTAAATATTTCATTACAATTATAAATATTCATCCACACACGGCCTTACATTATATTTGACTAATTTATGTAATTTTAGTTTCACAAAAACTGTATTTCATGCTTATTTTGCGTATCAAATATTATACGTTAGACCAACCAAGACTTCATTAATTGAGATTGGTTTCCAAAAAAATGTTACAATTTCTTTTTGGAATATTTGTAATTTTAGCCTGTATGTATTCTTTTATTGCCATATATCTTAATAATTAAAATTTTAAATGCCATAGGAATTCTTTAACCTGCTCAAAAATGTTAATTTTAATTAATTTCACGTAATTATTCTAAAAATAATTCAATCCGCTAAACATAAAATAAAATGTTTTTTTAGGATATTTTCAAAAAGAGATACAAAAAATTTAATTTATTAGCGGAATTTTCATAATCACTTTGAAATGCAAAACAGAATACCTTAATTCATTTCAAATTGGAAAATAGTTAAATATTTTAATTGCCAAAATATCGAGGTGCAATCTCATGCAAGTAAGGAAAATGTATTAAATTTTTTTGTTTTTGTTTGCCTGCTTATAATTGACTTTGCAATTTAATATTCCTTAGTCAATTAATCTAGGACTTAGTACAGATAATTCCTAGTTTAACAAACTACCAAAGAGAGCAATTATTTGTATATAAAAACAATAAATAAAGATTCTGTGTTTATTATTTTTTTTTTCTAATTTTATTAAAAAAGTGCCCTTAAATGTTTCTTAAAGCTTTTAAAACAAGATAATGTGTATTTTTAATGAGGCTTAGTATTTGATACATTTTTAGTTTTTTTAATTTCCTTTTTATTGATAGTTAAAATGCTAAGGAATAATCCATAGTAGTTTACCGACATATAACGCTACCCTAACGCCCTCTATTGAACAATTACATTAGTATATTATAGTGTCGTTTGTGACCCTATATGTAATCTCGATGAACAATTATTTGTCATTAATAAAATTATTGTATATTGTTATCACAGTTTAATTATTTAAAATTAATATATTTTTGAAATTTAAAATACGATTGTGAAGATGACGCTGGACGTAAAATACGACCCTTTCGTTTCTGCTAATTAATTTATTTATGATAACTACTGCACCTCTACCAACAAACATTACCTAATAATATTGTTAACGACTTTTTTTTAGAACAACCAATAAATTATGGCAATCGGATTGTTTATTCGACTTTAAAACAAATAAGAAACATTAAAACTGGTTTTGTGATTTCGGAAATATATAGAGATTAATTTTTTTTGCAAAAGTCATCAACGTTTAAAACTACCCGTATTGAATTTATATTATGTAGGTGATGTGAAGTGACCTTTATATTAACTTGGTTTGCATTTTCGGATAACTGCCCTCACCTATGTTGGACTCATAATCGTAGAATAAACTATTAATAGGATTAATTAAAATCAATCTAAAAAATATAAATAGAGATAAGCCTATAGAAATTTAAATAAATAGTGTTAACTTGTACAGAACGTCGACAAAGAGTGACGATCAATCACAATGGATATATCTTCATTAAAAATTGACATATGAGCGTAGCCAAGATTTTATTTGCCATTGAATGAGCAAAGAAAATTAGACTGCCTTCTAATTGATTATATTTTAAGACAAATTCTAATTATAATAGGTGAATATTCATATACCAACAAATAATTTGCATCTTTCTAAGGAAAATTTGATACAAAAATAAAAGTGAACATTAAGCGTTTTGTATCTTCTACATAATTTTTGAAAATATTATTTACACACTGATGTTTATTTTCAAGGACTTATTTCTATATACTTACGTTAAGCATGGAAAAGCCGTTTAGTCTATTTTCTATCATAGTTTTGACCCAATGCGACTTAGAAAAAGAACTTACGTTTTTCAAACTTAATTTTTTTTAATAAGTAACTAAAAATACATAAATAAATTTAATTGATCTTTTGCATGTGTATTTTTTATTGTTTGTGAAGCATTTACATAGGAAATGTAATTAGTTTTTATCCGTTAACATTGACCGTTGTGATTTCTCCATTTGCTTTGCTAACCATCTAAATTGGGTTAATATTAAAATAACAAATATTTACACCTATATTAAATACGATATAACTTATAATATTCGAAAAGCGAATACTCTTCCCTATAATGTTACACACAATACACCGCCATCTATAATCATGTTAAGAAATCAAACTTACGTAAATTTCGAAAGAACGTTCCGTGTATCGCCATCTGCTGTTCTCTAGGAGAACTATGAGAAACGCAATTTTATTGGGATAAAAGTATTATAAATTTACGGTTCTTTTCAATTATTGAACCAATTTATGTGTAAACCGATTAATATAATTACGATTTCGTAGTTACCTGTGAAAGTGCATAAGAATCACATAAATTTAAAAGATAATATTTACGTAAAGAGGCGCCAAATTTAATTTTTGTTATCTATTTTAGTAAAATTCAGTTAAAGTTGTTAATTTTCAAGGAAACGTAAATAAGATGTTAATAAATGTTTCTGGAGCTTTGACAAGACAAGAAATTGTCTTACCATAACATAACAATTTTTTTTTCAATTAATACAAACACATCTATTTTTATACATATATGATTTGAATGGAATTTTTTTTCATATGTAAAATTTACCACAAATACTCTATTCAGAACATTTTTAGTCTTCTTTGGACAAATCATCCAAAAAACATTTATAATTAATAAACATTTTTTTCGATGGTATTAACTAGTGGTTTATTTGATCATCGGAAAGCTGAATCTGCGAATCTTGTAGTTGATAAATTTATTTTATAATACGCGTTACTTTGAAATAACAGTTTTAGATGAGCATATTTTGAGTTAACAAAAGAGAAATATGAGTCATTTAGAAAAGAAAACTTTGAATAAAATATATAATCGAGAAATAATATATGAACAATAAATAGGGAATACAAGCAACATATTTTAATAATTAGGTACTTTAAAAAAATGAAGATATACCTACATCTACATACATCCCAACCTATACACATCAAATTAATAAAAGTAGACTAGGTATTTAATTACAGAAACGTCTAGCTATTTACACAAATACAGTTTATATAAATAACAGCTTTAATTGATTTGCCTTTTCAACTAGTTGAAAACTTAGAATTTCAATGGTTCACGAATCATATTAATACAAATTATACGTATAAGGCAGAAAAGATTTTATTGAATTTGCCCGCCATGAGCTGTACAATAAAGTTTCTATGCGATGAAAGTAGTGATGAAACGAAATTATTATCATATAGTTATACATTAATTTCATAGCGCTAATATTGATTACACAATCTTGTTTTTTTGTAATATAAATAAATTAAATTGCCTATAAAAACAATGCATTTAATTATGAATGAAAACTAATTAATAACAAGTAAATTTTTTTTCTTTCATTCTTTACATGTAAATAATCAATAAGAAAGTCATTCAAGACTATATTTAAAAAAACAGATACGGATACGGTTCTTTTTTGGACGGATATCTACAGGTACGAATATCCGGCACACCACTCATATTAATGAATTACGAATTTATTAGATATACTCGTAATGTAACAATATTTAATTTTTTGTAGGCACTTACAATTTCAATTGTGACTTATTTCAGCTGCTTCATGTCCTATTGTCACCAATATTATAACGGGATCATTACTTATGCCAGGAATAAATTAAATTTGGCACTTAATGATGCAAAACTCTATGAGCATACCGCCAGCATCACAAAAACCAGTACCTGCGGTCCATGTCAATCTCCGCTCGAAGTATGGAAAAATCTGTTATCTCATGAAAGGCGATCGAAATACCAGGCGACTGCCGACATCGAATGGTGTTTATGTTCAGTTGACTTACTAAAATTTCCCACAAAATGAAATGGTTTACCTTGGGATAATTTTTATAAGATTAAATGGCCCTAATAAATCCTAATAATCATATAGTCTAATAAATCCTAATAACCCAATAATGTTCTGGATAATTTGTTGACAATATTTTGATCGGTCGTGTTCCTATTACCGTCATAGCCGAGAACAAGTAGCCTTGGACAAGTCACATTGCTCGAGTTGACAACAGCGTGTAGCGAAAGAAAGTACTGGGGTAACTATCGCGCGGAAAATCTCCGAAGAGAAGGATATGTGACCTCCAAGAGTATTGTATGTTAAGAGCTAGGAAACGCCGACAGTGGAAAATACTAGAGGAAACCTATGTTCAAAAATTAACAACTAATAGACCATTGTGATGTTCCTACTTAAAATGAAACATAGGTCGTTTATCTTGATTTATAGATGGACCATCGGCTCATGATGCTCTCGCGGCTTTAGAATTATGATCATGAAGTTATATTTTACATAACGGTCCACTCACAGTTTCCAGTTACGTCCAGAAGTTTCAAATATCAATTAGTTATGTGATTATTATGAGTCTTTTTATTTTGCTACCTTTTCACAGTGGAATTTCTACGACCCTTCAAATTCATTTTCAGCAGATTAGACTTGAAACCATATATGTTCTATTTATTGCATTTATATCGAGCTGTGAGTTGGCCAACGATTATATTAAACAAAAATTACAAATTACAATGATCTTTCTTGACAAAATTGAATAAGTAAACACCTCTGCACTGGTTCTTTTAATTTCATATGGAAATTATTTTTTATGCTCTTCGGTTCAAAGTGAATTAGCCATGAAAATCTATAAACTTTGATTTATTTTCGAAACTAGGAAAACTGATATATACTTACAACATTTAAACTCTTATTCAAAACTTTCTATATATTTAAATTAATAAAACAAAACTTGTCTCAAAACGGCGGTAACAAAACTGACACAATGTCACTACTGTCTGAAAACATAACAAATAACATACCTAAATGACCCGCAGTAGCCTAGCTTCTGTCCAAGTCGAGCGGTCTTCCATCCGTGAGATACCTGTAGAGACGAGCTTCTGATATTCCATAAATCTACAAAAGCCCGGATCTACAGGGTAGATCACGAATGTGCCAGTTATATGGACAAACACAAAGTCATGCGGACTTTGCTTGAAGCTAATTTATCATTTTTCTTTCTGCTTGTCAGTACTGCGAACCCTTCTGTTTCATAAGCAACAGACATCAGTAAATTCTGATCGCATGTCCTCTTCAAGAATGACCTTCTGAAAAAGACTGTTATTCTAAACGAAGTTTCGTAGTCTTATTTTTTAAACCATTCTCAAGTAAGTACTAATACGTAACTGAAAAATGTACGATATATATGAGTAGTGTCAAATATTATCAATTACAAATTTTCGTAATTTAGTTAGACACGTTAAATTACGAATATATATATATATATATATATATATATATATATATATATATATATATATATATATATATACTACGACATATATTAAAACTGTGAAAATAGAATGAAAAAAATGATGAAGTGAAAATATTAATAAATCTACTAACGAAATTGTACATATTACATTAACTAAATATAATTTTGCCATTCTAGAAGGATAGTTTTGTAAAACGTTTCTTTTTACAAATAACGCCAATTTGTCAATAATGTTGGCTAGTAAGTTTCCTGCCGTTGTGGATGCCCAGTTGAATAAGATGCAACGATAACACTTACACACATATACGACACACTAGAGTTTATAAAAATCCCCGTATATGGTACTCGGGAATCCCTAAAAACAAATCTGATTAGTTAAAAACTTATGTACCAATCCAATATGTAAACATAAACATCAATAGACTCAACGATTTTCTGCCGACGATTGTGCAAAGAAAAGGGAGTTGTCGTGTAAAACACCTTGCACATAAAATTCGCTAAATTTTGTTTATATTATTCAAACTCTAACTTATATTGAAAATGAATTTATTCAAACTCTAACTTATATGTAAAAATGATTTACGCTTTAGTTTTGGAAAAAATCGTTTTCAAAAATTGTACAATTTCCATTACAATTAAAGTAGTTATTTCACCACACTTTTAATGTTATTTAAAAAACCCGCCAAGCAATTTATCCATAAAACTAAGTCAATATGAAATGATGTTACATTAAAAATTTGGAAAAAAAATTATTTAGTAAAAATCGCTCCCAAACATTTTACAATCAACATTACAGGTGCGTACAAAAGTAGTAATTTCACTACACTTTTCATTTTATATAAAAGCACATCAGCGATTTATTATTAAATGATATTATATTAAAATTAAAAAAAAATTATTTACCTTTTAGTTTTGGTAAAAATAGCTCTCAATAACTGTAAAATTAATGTTACTGGCCAAGTAGTAATTTCACAACACTTAATTTTTTTTGAAAATACGTCGAGCGATTTGTCTAAAAACTAATTTAATGTAAAATGATGCAATATTAAATCTTTGAAAAAAATTCTTTCTGTTTAGTTTTGGTCAAAATAGCTCTTAAAAATTTTACAATTAACATTACAGGAAAAGTAGGTATTTTATACTTCATTTTATTTTAAAAATGCAATAAAAAATGTAAATTTTTTTTGTCCTAAGGATTTAAAACGATGTTATATTGACGATTTGGAAAAATATATAATAATTTTTGGATTTTACTCTCACACAACAACTACCTTCATCAAACAAATATTTGTTCTAACTTTTATAATTCTTCAATATAATATTTTTCTCTTGCGTGGGTCTAAGTAGTTCCGTAACTCGTAGGTAAAATATCTAGTAAATACAAAGGAGAATGAGACTTTTTTAATTTTTCATTATTTTATTAAGCCATATGTCGTTTTGAGTTATCGTATAGATAATGAATAATATTTTATTTTCTTTTTAGCTTCCTCGCCAGTTGATCTAGCTGTAAGCATTGTTTATTAGCAATAACTGCATTTTAGTTGATAAAAGTTCCCAGTTTATTACAACATGATTTCTGCATTGTGCACATAACCTTACGTTCTTTTCAGCTATCATCTAATTTCGGTTTTACTACTAGCTTTTGATCAACACCAATCCACAAAAACTTCCGTGTGTGTATTATACAAAACATTGACTTGTCATTATCCGCGATAAGAATTCGAAGCCACTCGAAATTTCCATGTGAAGCCAAATTTAGAATACACAGATGGACTGTGAATCGATTTTGAAATATTATTCACTTAAGATGTACCTGTCCCCTATATTTATTATCACTGAGTCAGTTGGTAATCTACTCAACTATGATAACCCTTAAGCCGCTTTGAAAATGCACTTACGGAAAATCTCGATTCTTCTTCAATTACTTGTTTTAAAATATCATTACAGAAAGTTTTCTCGGCTTAGTTCATCATCGAAATCAACATTGTTCTCTTTAAACTGGTTAAACCAAAGATTGATCGTGTCGTAAAAAATAATTTTCCTCCGTTTAAACAAACATAATCTGTACAGATTCTGTTATTCTGGGGCCTGAACGAAACTTGTAAAAAAGTAACATCAAATACATTTTCGTTTTAAAAAATATGTAGCACATATCGATTCTGCAATAGTACTCTTGTTCCCTACTGGCGACAGCTCTTGATATAATTACGTCTCGGACATTTTTAAAAAAATTATGTTAGAAACATTCAAATAAATTGATAAACAGGTTGACGTTTAGATAACCCAATAAATAATTGTCTCGTATGTAGGTAATAAAAATACGAGGCAGTTGAAACAGTACCTTGATAGTATAATATCCATTGAAAATAAGTGAAGTTTATTGGTGTCTGAGCAATAAACTACGTTTTAATATGAGCAAATGTGCAATGATGGCACACTTCCACTCCCTTATTCCCTTTGTGCCCAATTACCTCGCATATCAGTCACATCAACGTAGCTTATCAGAAATCCTGTGGTGTTCTAGGATTTGTTATGCAACATTCCTACTATTTCCATCACACCGATATTATCATAGCTCTGTTCAACTCTCTAGTCCATAGTAGGTATTCTTGAAATGAATTATGTCATCTTGTTTCCGTATGAAACTACTTATATCCTCATGCCAGAAAAATATCTAAAAACTTTAACAGATTTTTCTATTACAAAATGTTTGGTTACTTTCCATATTTATTTCCTTCTAATCTAGCAATGGGAATAGCCATAAGTAATTATCTTCAATTACAACGGAAATCTTGTGATAATCAATTTTTTTTAATTATTGCATCATTACGTTGATAATTACTTTGTTCTAGGTTTAGCACTTTATGCGCCTGACTGTTACATGAGATAACAACTTCCTAGTTACTTTCACCTGCCTAGAATGCGTACAAACATCCTATCGCGTTCGCCTTTCTTTTATGTCCTAACATTCATCAACGCATTATTGTGAGATGCACCCAGCCTGGATATTTTTCTCTATTCGATTGACCGCTTCATGAGTACGATTATTGTGTTATTTGATAGTTCTCGGTTTATAAATTATTAAAATAACGTCATTTTAAATTATTGTATTTTTTCGTTTATTGTTCGTAAAAAACGTTTATCTTCAAACTATCTATAACTAGTGCCGCGCGGTCTAATACTAGTGCCGCGCGGTTCGGTTCTTCGTTGATGATCTTTGTCCATTGGCAATTTTGCGCTGGTTTGCATAAACGGATCAATCGCTTTACAAAAATTAATAAGTTGGGCATGGGGTTTAAAATAAATAAATAAATATTGGGATCCAATTATCGCCATACACGCTCTCTCTCGCTCTCCTGATGAAAAATTATTTTGAAATAAACTAAGATGTAGAAACTATTACGTCCTTTATCTATTTTTTTATGACGCAATGAGAACGGCGCATATTGTAAGTCAACAAAATATATACACCTTTAGTAATTTGTTTTTACTTTAACGATGATTGCTAAGAGGGTTTGACTTAAAGAATCCCTACGCATATATTTTGTCATTGCTTATTTCAGCCATCTGAATTGCAAACCATGTTTGTAACCAAACTTCCAATACATTAGCACGATTGCAATTCCAACCTATTACTACGATTACAACCAGCCACCATCTAGATTACAAACTAAATAAAAAAAACAAAATGGAAACCAACATGTATGCATCTTCAAACCTCCAGTTTGATAACTCCGGTTGCCACTATATACAATATTATTTTAAATACCCATTAAAATATACGTGAAGCGAGAGCTCGTCTTGTTATTAATACACTTTAAAGGTAACATTATTTTACATTATATTAGAGTTAGCAAATACAAAAAAAGATAATGCCGAAAATTAATTAAATATGCTTATAATCTAAACAAAACAGTGAATAAAATTAATTTACCTGAAAATATACACAGACGTGTGCAAACCATTTCAAGCTTAGAAAAATAGTTAAAACAATGTATTAAGTGAACTTGCTTATTGCTTAATTAACCCACAAGTGCCTTCCTGAAGCACCGTATGATTACAGTTAGGCAAAGTTCCTATTTGAAGCATTTCTGGTGAGTTTTTTTTGCTGATTTGAAACGTCATTCCGCCGCCATCTGAAAACGAATGAAGAATCTAGATTAATTGGTTAGTATATTATTTACAAAAATACTAACAAAATATTACCAGTAACTTTTGATATCTGTCTGCTCTCGGGTTATTACAGACTGCTTCTTTTTATTTACTTCACGTACTTCCAAAGGTTCGCAAGTCATTTTAATTAATTTTTTTTTAAACTTATTTTAAATCATCGGAATGATTGATGGAATAGAAAATAAATAAGAACTAATAGCAGTCTATTAAAAAACCTTAATTACTTTTTTTTTCAACTATTAACAAAATTGTTTAAATAAAAATATATCTTGAGGAATATTTAGATAATTTTCATGATAATATACAAAAAAAATTCCTCATAAACTCTTCCATTATTATTCATTACATGTTCAGAATTATTATCTAAACACAATCAAACAGTGTATTTGTTTGATTACTTGTTATATATATATTATATATATATATATATATATATATATATATATATATATATATATATATATGTATATATTATATGTATACTCGGTTTTTCATTACAGCCTGAGCGGCTAACCAGATTTTCATAAATGGAACATCGTTGTATTCCTCTTAGCTTTACGAATATTACTGACAGCAACTATACTTGGTTACGTAACTTCAAATATAAAGTGGTTAACCCTAGTCGGCAATAAGTTATATTAGCCGTACCGTGGATGCTTGAAGTACGCGCATAAAAATACATAGCTTGATACCTGTACACAACCCGAAAATTTGCAGAGAACTGAAAAGTTTCGTTCAAAAAAAATATTACTAAAAAACAACCCAACTGTGCAAAAAGGTAAAAACAAAGAAAGAAGTTTTATTAACATTGTTAAGAGTAGTAAATCGATATAGGAGCGATTTTTTATGGTCGAATTTAGTATGCAAATCATTAATTACCTATTTAAAAGAATTTTGTTAGTGTTGTTTGTTTCTTTGTTTTTAGTTCTTTGCCCAAACGGGATTTTCTTTTTCAAAAGCATTTTATTTTTTAATCAGAATTCCATGCACATTTCCACTCGGTAAAAACGAAAAACTTATTGGAGTGCATGCCTGACCGATAGTTCTTTATGAACTTCTAAGATGTAAAGAGTTTAGCCTAATAATTTTAGAAACTTGTAATTTATCAGGGGTGTTAATTGCTTAAAAAATTATTTAATATTCAATATTTTTTTTAAATTTAGGTCAAGCGTATTTTGCCTGCTTTGAAACGAAACCTTATAAAATTTATATTATTTTCAAAACTTAAAAATTATGTAATAACGTAATAATATACAAATACCTACGCAATCAAATTCAAAGCATCACATTTATTTATTCTATTATCGCTTTATTATTCCACGTAATGTTTTATTGTTTTACTTTTTTAATATCCTTTAACAAAAACAAAACATTAATGGAATAAACAACTGATCATTTTCTCTCTTATCGGCCACCTCCCAGAGCCTTCGGAGTTTTAAACAGTTTCATACAAAATACAATGTTGAACATTAGCGTAATTATAGACGAAATACAAAAAAAATATTAAACAATGAGTAAAGAAAACTAAAATGAAGTTTCGATGGTTATGATATCAATACGAACAACTCAAAGTGTTTTGAAATGTAAATATACATGATGCATGTAAATATTCATTCTTAATTAAGACCAAAAATATTCCTCCCTACTGTACTTACCAAACTTTGCCAACACTCAATACCCATGATCTAAATCCGAATTCGATTGAAAACAATTCCTAACTTGAATACCTACACATCGAATTCAAAAGCTACGAATCAGAGCGCCGATCCGTACCCGACCATTACATTCACTAGAGCCCTCGCCAAACTTGCCAAAGACTTTTGTATCGGTCCAACAACGCTTCGAAGAATCTGCAAATCATTCAATTCCTTTTGTGTTCGATAATGAATTCACCCGTAGCCGCCGAATGCAAGCAGAAGCGGAGAGAACAAAAACTCTACTCTTAATTGCGTCGGCCGATGAAAGGAAGCTCCAAGCGGCGAGCTTTTAGGTTTTTATATTACATTACGTAGATATCCACCTAGCAAACACACGGTCGGACGACGAACGCAATTTTCATTTCATTCTTATCGCCAGATAAGAAATGTGCCATGCGTATTAAATTAAACGGTTTATTCTATGCTAAATGGGGGGGGGGGCAGTTTAAATAACGCGACAATGTATGTCACGTAATTTACGTGGTGTTTGAGGGCTAAGTGTTTTGGTTCTATTTTATATGTGCGTATATATATATATATATATATATATATATATATATATATATATATATACATATATTAAACATAGAATGAACATTTTAAATGAAGGTGATTTACATACACATTTTAACCATTTTGTTTGTTTGGAATTATTCACTTCCATCAAATTTTATATTTATATTTTCAAGGGAGCAGAACATATTATCTGAAATATTAATAATTAAATAAAAACAGTAAACTCTAACGTAGCAATGGTTTTGTTTGAAGTTCGGAAAATAAGCTAAAAATACTTTCCTAATTACTTTGTGCGTTTAATAATTTGCTACAAATCTGCGCTACTCCAAAACAGATCAGGGTGTTTGAAAAAAAAATCCACGCCTATCCCTCTAAAATTTCATTAATTATAAAGTAAATTACTATTTGTAAAACTAAACTGCAATTTTAATTACTTTATAGTTAGTGAATTATTATAAACTTTCAAAAATCAAATAATAATTAATTCTCATAAACTAATTACTAATACTTTATTATCGATAACCCCCCATCGATAACCCCTGGGCATTGAGAACTTAATTTTTTTTAATGAATTCTAAGCTAAAACCAATATTCTACAATGCTTTAATCATACACAACACGTGTCAAGTACACGTGTTTTAATTTGGTATTAATATTTTTGCTGAGTTTTTATTTCTTCCGTTTATATCGATTTCTATTCTTAATAATTTGCTTGTGGTGTTCTTTAGTGGTTCAGATACACAGCTATTTCATATTTTTTGCACTTTTAATATGTAATTTGTACAAGTTATTTTAAAATTATTAAATCTTTTTCTTCTTAATACCACTTCATTTTGCAACATGCATTCTTTTGGAATTAATTAGAATCTGTAGGGCTTTCTTTATTTATTTAGCAATTTATTGGTATGTATGATAAGTTGACTATCAATCTTAGATTAATTTACTAAACTCTACAGAAATTTTGTTAGTAAACTCTACGTAAATAGTTTAGTAATATGCGTGCACCATATATGAGTATATGATCCTTTGTCAAACAAATCTTTTTTTTTCGTATTAAGGTTTATACTACTAGAGCCAATTAGTGATACCGCTTTAAGGACTATTTTCATAAGCCCAATTAAAACTATTTATTGTAAGCCGACAGCAAATATGTTAAAAAGAAAACTCTTTTCAGCGTCCAGAATGAAAATTATTTATGAAAATTTAAATTTATAGCCCAAAATATTCCAAGTTAATTTAGATTTACGAAGGATAATAAAATTAAATTGAGTTTTTGGCAAAAGAGGAAACATTTTTAAATTTATAATTTATAAACTTAAAAAGGATGGAGAAAATTATGCTAGTAATATTGTAATATCACTTATATTTCTAAATTTAACTAATTGAATACAAATAATATGATTATACTATATGTTATTAAATTATATGCTATTAATTTTATTAAAATATAAATCGGGGCCACCTTCTACAATCGATAAAACAGTGTTATTTTGAAGTGATTCTTATTCAAGTAAATATGGCTGCTTTAAAAACATTCATCTCCAAAATATACATTTTATACAACATATTTTCATATAACGTGATATTCTATTAATGAAAATAAACAAACAAAATATATACTACTTTTCAGGCAAAATAAATTTATAAATAAAATCAAAATTAATAACTCCCTAAAAAGAACAGACTTTAAAAAAAATATTACCACAAACCGCTGAGAAATGGAAAATAAAAAAAAATGTAAGTGAAAAATAAACTCTATTCAAATTTCCATAGACAACCGATTGAGTTCAAGCATTGTCATATCAATTGTTTAATGTTTATAATTCGACTCTTAGTCTATAGATATGTCGCAACGAAACATTGTTGCATTGAGTTTCGTCAATTACCAACAGAAACTTGTTCAAATAATAAAAATTCATTCTCCTATGAAATTAAATTTCATCACTTACTACTCCGATTATAGATATGAATTTCGATTATAGGTTTTTTTTTTAAATTCCCAGCAACAAATGATAGGTTGTACACATTTTCAGCATGTAAGTACTTAGGTATACTTAGACACGCAAAAACTACTCTGTTGATTTATGTATACATATATACCTCATTCCCCAACTGATATGAATAGAACTAAAGCAAACATGTTAAGCTTACTTATGCAAGCTTTATAGGCTAGACATCGCGTCAGAGCTTTCGCGAAAGCTAAGGAGCGAGTGAGCTTTCGCGGCGGGGGCGGCCGCGGGACGGGCGCCGTCATTAATCTTGGCAGCGCACAAATACGGCTCGGTCGGGATTTTGGCAGAACCCAACTTAATTATCAGACGCGAAAACTTAACTTGCCTTAATATAACATCATTTGCTCTTACTGCTTATTAATTTATACTCGCTAGGGAATGTGTGAGGGAAATGTGCGGCGGCGCTTCGCATAGGCGGCGCCGGTTTAAATTATTAACTATCGGAGGGCAATCGGTCTACGGTAACGGATTTCTTGACCAGTGCTGGATTAATTTGTTAATTTGTGATGAACGCTAAGAGGGGTTTGCAATTTGGAAACTGTAGGCCAAAATATTTGTGACAATTTAAATTTTAGATAAATATAATATTAATGCATTTTAGAACTATAATTAATACAAGGTAATGGGTATCCTTACTATGTACTTAGTACATCTTTTGAAAATATGTGCTAAGTAAATATTATCTTTCGAAAATAAACTGATATAAGTTATAAATCTTATTACGTTCTAGCCTAGTAATATAGGTAAGCACTTGAATCATGATATTGTACTGCTTTCAATGTAAAAAATCATATATGAGATCCAGTTTAATTTGAAATCTGATACCAGATATTTCATTTTTTTCCTTATTTGTTTATTAAATCCGATAATTAATGAATATTACCAATAGGGAGCTAATTAAATTTTATTACATAATTTTTTATCTTATTTATTTGATCTCTTTTACCAATACCTTTACTTGCGTCATATTTGCATACTAAATAATTATAAAGTTCTGTGCATATGTAATCGTATTTATTAAACCCAAAATTTAGAGCAATTTTCTGTATATAGAAATAAATAACTCATACTTCCATCTATTGTAAATAAAAATTTATAAGTTCATTGAAGAATATTTCTATTACATTTAAATTTATTTTCATTTTCGTTATTTTATTTATTATTTTCATTATTTTTAGTGTTCCGTACCTCAGAAAGAAAGACTAAATCCTTACAAGATCACTAATGGCCTGTCTGTCTATCACAGTCGTTTTCTCAGAAACCTCTTGACGTAGAAGCTTCAAATTTGGCAGAGCAATAATAATTATTAACCCGCATTTATTTCAATACTTATTAGTATTATTACTTAAAAAATTGACGTGGAAATTTTAGGGGACAAATTAAATACACAAAATTTTTTTTTTATGTCCATGAACAGTGTGGGGTTATCAAGAAAGTATTGGTTATAAGGGTCCCAAAAATATTTTTTTTAATAAATTTAGGTGGTATACATTGAAAAATATGCAAAAAATCTGTCTCTTCCTTCTTATTTTCCAAACCAGTCAACCTAAAATTTAGAAACCTACGTGAAGGTTGCAGGAAAACTATAGAGGTTATTTTAGACTTTATAATTTTCGAAATATATTCCATGCATGTAAAAACTATAGACAATATGTTTGTATTACAAAAACTTAATTTTTGTAAATAATTTAATTTTTATAAATACCTATTTTATAAATATATGTACGGAGCCCTCGTAGTATGACTTCTACTCGTGGTTGACATGTTTTGTTTTAATAGCTCATAAACGGTAAAATAAAATTCGACTGTAGAAATAATTTGTTCTTCTGTAGAACGGCGTCATCAGCGGCACTGACTGGCCAGCTGAACTAATTATTTTCTCTCCTGTAACTATTAGTGCTGCCTTTGAAAGATCTATAACTTAGTATAATTTCAGAATGGCACTAAGTAGACCAATTTAAGGGCAGACTCTTAGTTTATAACAAAAATTTTATTTTTTTAAGATAACACTACAACATTAAAACGTATGCAGAGAGCGTTTAAACTCATACCATTTACTGAATGCAGATATTATCTATTGACATTTATCATATTCACATAAAATTCACGTCTTTCAGTGACTGAAACTAAATTTACATTTTTGCTGATAATTAGATATTTAATTTAACTACTCATTTGTTACGTTTTATGTCTGTCTATTTATTTCATAATTATTATGTATTTTGAAACATAATTTTTTTCTGATATGATTACACAGCAATTAAACATCAGATCAATTTTCAACGAACTCACGTTCATACCAAGAAATGGCTATTAGCCAGTCCTCCTGATTTATACGAGAATTAAATTTATCCTTACAGTAATAATTATTTGTTAATATTCGGTGTGCTTGTTGATCCATTAACCCCTTATTTAAGAAATAAATTATATAACGACAATGACAATGTGTAAACAATAAGCAAACTTACACACTAATGCTGACGAATTGACAATAATTGTATTTTTACGACTGCTATTTTACCCGTGTAAATATTTGTGTACGATTTAATAGCGTTAATACTGCAATAGATAATATTTTGTAAATATCAATTCAGTAAATATGTATATTAGCTTTTTTCAAAACATCAGTTTCTGAATTAACTTCATGGTGCTTCACTCACAATGGAAAGTCGTAATGGCCAACCGAGTATAAACATATATTGTCACATTCCATCAAAAATAAAAAGCAGTATTTGTCGTAAAAAAATTCCGGAAATGATTAGTACGGTATCCACATCATCAGCTATTTCAAAATTCAGACAAAAATCAGTAAAAAAGCAGAGGCTTCATTATTATATATATATATATATATATATATATATATATACACACGGTGTTGCATACTTTCCAATTTTCAGTTCGATATTTTCAAATAAGATTTGGATAAAATACCTATCACAAAATGGACATTCGGCAACCCCTCTAATCCGCTGACGATTTTGTCGATAGGTACCTTCATTCATGCGCAATCTCGCCCCCGGACCGCGTAAAAATCAGGACAACGTTTAATTTTATTCTTCTCTGGCAAAGTGATTGGATAATTTTCCGGCTTCTACTCGAGGTCAATTAATCAGGAGGTCTTAACGCGACGTCGGACGCGACGGGCGGACGCGACTGTTACGAATTAATTAAAAGCTCTTTGCTATTTCCATCACGAACTTTTTATAAACTTCACATTGGTGATAAATCGATAAAGGTTCTGTGGAGTCGATCAAATTGTAAATTTTGCTTTAACTAGTTTAGGAAAATTTTGTACACTTGGTCTATGTCCCACAAAGGATATATGAACAACGAATAAACTGGTGTACATTTTTTCATACAAGAGAATGTAGTCTTAACAATATAAGACGCTAGTAGGTGGTTAAAAGGAAATATTTAGAAATGGACTTGTAAGAGTCTCTTCGAGCTATAACCTATTTACCGAAAGATGCAAAAGTAGCGTTTTAGGAACGATCTATGTAGCGCTCTACATCCATTTACCTCGCCTTCACAAGTCAAATTTTTCGAGAAAATTTTCAGGAAATTATTCGGCAATAAGGTTGAAACTGCATTGTCCATGTTAGAAGAATAAGATTAGGTATATTATAGAACCATTGGTTTTGTTAGACGAATAAGATAAGGTACTTGATAGGAACATTATACATAGTTGAAGATTATTGTAAATTGCTTTGTAATATCTTTTACCCATTGAACTTATTTGACTAAATCTAGTCACAAATAATAAACACTACGTAGATTAGATAACTATAAACTATTTAACTGAATCGAATGGAGATCATTCGAAATTCAGACAAAAGGGTATTTTTTTCAAATTATTTGAATAAAACTTGCTACAACAAGCCCAATAATAAGATACCATCATTCATTGAGATATGATTTAAATATTTGACATCATTATTTTTATTTTCCTCGTTACATTTTTAACAATCCGATTTTCTTTCACTTTTCACATAATTTCAACGAACAAACGTATGTATATTACACTAATATTCTGTGTACCTACCCAAATTATTAAAAACCGTGGCGCCACGTAAATATACGAAATTATTCAACCATTGAAAGGCAAACAAAATGCGAACACGAATCAGAAAACATTTGAATAAAATATGTTCTTATCGGAACAATATCACGTAAGCTTTATTATTCCCATTGGTTCCGACCCAATAAACATTATCTATATTTGCGTCCGAACCATTTCCTATATCAAGATAATTGACGATATCGTATAATTGTAGTCACGGGAATTGACGACCCAAATCACGCTAAGCGCCAGTCCGAATTATCTCCAATTAAGAGAAAACGGATATAGAATATGTATTGGGCATTACCGATTAAATCGAACGTGAAAAAGTTTGCAGGAGCTTTTAGCTTTACTAACTTTGACATCTTAGACATATTTATTGCTTACCTTTCTCATGTAGGTTAAAGTTTCAGTGAATAGTTTTATGAATTTTTTTTTATATAACACTTTATATAAAATTTTATGTTAATTGAATATTTAAATAACGTTATCTCAAGATAAATGCAAATAACTCCATCTAATAAATTCTTTGAATTAATTTTTCTAAGCTGCGAAATGACATACAGACACAAACACTTCGATTTTAATAGGTATTCGAAAATGAAAATGTTATCTTTGAAGAAGAACTGTCATTATAGCTAGACCTTTTATTATCTTCTGCCATTTTTATCATCACTATATTTAGTATTTATTAGTTTTAAAGTATTTCTACTATAATTTTCTTTTTCAAAGAATGTTTTAATTTCAAATAAACACGACATTATTGCTAAAAATGTTTCATTAACTATTGTCTTTTAAAGTATTGTCAAAAATATTTTTTATCTTGAAACTGAATAGCCTCAAAGTTTGCATAACCGAGTCTTTTCGCTCGTATATGCATAATATAATTGTTACGGTTTCGTACCCCGACTCTTAACGAAAACGCTATTACTGTGGCAAACTCGTCTAACCGTCCGTCTGTCAGAGGTTTCTAACTTCTGAATAAAATAAGATGTACACTTGAAATTCATGTATAACATGTAGTTTCTTTGTCTAAAGCCAAGAATTGTATTTGCCGAAACATGTAAATGAGGTTTGAAAAAAGACTTGGATATGTGGATACCCCACATATCTCTAATTGGAAATAGACCTTTAAGTAAAAAACAAATCGGGTTAAGTTTTTATTTCACCGAAAAATAAAGGTTCTATGAACTACCAAAAGCCAATTTTGGAAACATTTTGTATCTCTAAAACACCACTAATTACAAAACTGTAACTCTTTAAAGTATCTCGTTTTACATTTAAAGAACAGGCACAAAAGAAAGCTGAAAATTAAAAATTAAGTAACTTTATCTAATAAAATGAAAGCATTTTTAAAAAATTCACATTTTTACGGCTTTATGGTGTGAAAGAATATTAATATTTGCGAATAATTCAACAGAAACACCATGAGCTTTTGATTATTTAAATTTCCATTTGTTTGTAATTGTTTATGAAACCCTGGTAGCGAATTATATTCGTCCTTAATACATTTAATTAAATGTATCGTAATACATTAATTACGTACTTTATCTGATAATAAATTTAGCTGGTAATATATTTTTAATGTTTAGTACATACAACTATAGAAATGAATACATTAAATCCTTGAAGAGTTAACAAAGCAAATGTGTTTTGTTTATCGAGAGAAAAGGAGGATTGTAAAATATAACTTTTATGTTAATGAAAGCTTTTCTCTTTTCTTTTCAATTCAACTAAATCACCCATTTTGTGCCAAAATATTTCACTGTATTTGCATACGATACTTGTTCATTGTTGGTGTACACAAGTGTTGATGTATTTTTATAACTTCTATTATAAAATAGCGCGTAAATTATGATTTATTATGAGACGCATGCTTGTGACTTCAATTATAAGTAATTTATGTTATTTATTATTGCGTTTTATTTATTTCATAAATCAAATTCACATAATCCTATCGAACTTAACTCTTTGACATTCACTGTAATTCAATTGACTGGTTTGTAGATATGATCGTTTCTTCTAACGTAGCTAACCTTGATCAATTTTTTTGGAAGTAAGCTTCTTGAAATTTACAAAAATAGTTTTAAAAAGGTAAATACCGCGAAACTAATAGAGAATTTATCTTTTTTAAGGTTCGATACCTCAAAATGAAAAAGAACCCTTATGTATAATTTCGTCCTCCGTCCATAGGTCTGTCAAGACCCTTTTTCTCAAGAACGCGTGGATGTATCAAGTTGAAATATCAAATACTTAGGTCTGTAAAAAATCAAGCTATTAAGTCAACTCAATAAAAAATACAATAAATTATGCCACATATTTTGACACTCGCAAATAAATTAAAACCTATAGGGTACGTCCTGTTGACCTAGAATCATGAAATTTGGCGAAGCCCAAGGTCTCAAAGCACAAGGAAAGAAAAAAGTCTGAAAATCATTAATTTGTAGTTGTATCAGATTAAAAAAAATATTTTTGTAAATATGCGCCTGTGATACATACGGTAGGCAATATATTTTTGTTCCTAAAAATTAAAATTTTGTAAATAGTTTAATTGGAATATTACGTACAATTAAATGTTTATAAATGCCTAAATCTGTATGATACCCTCGTAGCGCGAGTTTAACTCGTGCTTAACAGGTTTTTATTTACATGTATTTCACTCAAACATTTTATCAGTTGATACTATTTGAAAGCAACGGACGAAAATCATTTTTTCAACGAGCGGTAGTCGTATGCGTATCAGTTTCATATTACCGACGATCCGTTTCAATAAATTATTTTATTATGTGTAAATAACGCCCGTACTTAAGTCCGTAGTTAACGTGCGTACTTTGTTAGTTTACGTTAAGTCCCATATAAAACGCCACTTAACGTAAACTAACACAGGAAATATTTTAGACCAGAAAGAAAAATCTCAATAAGAGCAATGAAACATTTTATCAAGAAAAGTTCTTAAAAGTTTATAATTTAAATTTTTAACACTGATTACTTATGTCGATTTTCTGATTTATAATAATTTTCTTACGTTGTAATTGTTAATGACTCTCCTTAATAAGTGAGATAATTTTATATTAAGTAAAGCAAGAAAAAAATTGCAAAAATTCTGTTCTTGTCCTTATATTTGAAATAATAAATCAAGTTATTTGTATAACAAATAAGTTATTTGCAATTCATATTTTTATATAACAAATAAGTTATTTGCAATTCACATTTTATTTAATTGATTCATTTCTTTATTCAGTTATGTTTGAATTTTCAGCACAGTTTGTAAAATACTTCAGCATGAATTACAAATTTTTTACCGTTATAACAATAATAAGCTTTGGTTTAAAACCTTCTTCATATAAAAACTTTATTTATGAAACTATTATTTTTAATAGATTTGAAAGAATATATTTAATGCTCAGTACGTGTTCTACAATATATACTGAATTTAGCAGAAATTAAAAATATCATAGTATGGGAGTTTAAACATTTATTGTATAGCAAATATCGGACTTACTATTTTCTTTTACTGTTAATACTTCGATAACTTTAAAACTTATTATTCAATATAAATATAATTATTGTAAATATCTAAACCAGCTGTATAATTGATGCGCCAATTTTTGAAACAAACACTAAATTAGTGTAATTAAAGGACCGTATATTCAATAATTTTTATTAATTTTACTAGACATAACATTTTCCAGAGATTTTACCTATTATAACGTAGCAGAAAAATTAATTTAGTGATATCTTTTGATACAGTATCCTCTGGATAATCGAGCAGTCAAGACTTCATGAAGACTTCTTATGAAGATTTTTAATCTTGCACACTTCAGTTTCAGCTATTTTGATAATTTTTGTATAAAAATTTTAATCCATAGATTTTCAAATATAGAAACGTGTTTCGTGAATAAAATGTGTGTGTCCTGTCCGTCTCACCTTTGCCGGGGCAAATATGAGACTATTTTTCCATTTCATTTTAATCGCTTTTTATATAATTTTTAATTACAATTAATTCATTTTGATCATTTTTTATCAACGATTTAGTTATTTAATCTACGATTTAGTCGAGTACAGACTATAAACAAACAATATTATAATATAAAACGGCTAAAACAAACAAAATATGATAATTGCCGTATGTAAAGCCACGAAGTTTTTTGCAGATTTCTTCATGATATACAATTATTTAAAATATTATTTTGATGTAGAGACAATTTGTAATAAATAACAATGTACAATGCTGACCTTTGTTTATATCACAATAGTGTACAAAAATTAACAAAAATATATACATTTCGACTTTCATCACTTATTATCTTTCGTTATTGCTCATTACTAGCACGTTCTAAAAAGTAATAGCTTCATCCATCTGGACACTAAACAATAATGGGTCGAAGTTTTACATCAATTGTATAAGCCATTTTAGTGTCTAAAAACAAAATTTTACCCTCTTTACAATATTAACTTGATTTCAATTTTATTTTATTTTAAGCCATTTTAGTGTCTAAAAACAACATTTCCTCTTTACAATATTAGCTTGATTTCATCAAGTTTCACTCACGTGTTTGAACCTCAAATAAAAGCTAGTCGATAGTGTATATAAACAAGACAATAAATTAATATTACGACAATATTCATTGTATAATTCAAGAACAGTGTAATTTATATACGATATGCAATAAATCGGGTACATAAAGCAGACAGCTCCGCCCATCATATACTAGATGAAATAATCTGCGTGAACGTCGGCAAAATTTATGCATAGAGAGGCCGAGAGATAAGCCGCTATGTAAATTAGATCGTACACGAGAATAGCCACTAGATGTAGGAAGAGTATTACATTCAGATATTGCAACTGCAATAGCAATTTTGCGGTAGAAACGCGTGAATTATTAAATAGTATGGCTTGGTTATGTACCAGTTATGTTTGGATATATACTAAAGTTTTGTGTCAAAATGAAAATATGTAAGATATATGTAGAAAATATTTTTAGTTTCAACTCATCTTAAGTAATTTCAACATTTATACTATACTCTCCAAATAAAAAATCAGCCGCTTTTGCTTTAATTTTTTTTAGTAAATCTTTCATATCATGACGTAGTTTTTTAACAGAACCAGAGTCACATTGTTACTAGAAAATATTATAGCCTTCATTCCTTATACGTCTTTTAATATATATTTAAAAAAAATTAAATTGTCAATGCATACTCCATCATCCTAATGTAATTTCCAAAGTTTACAACAAAACAATTCTTTTTTTCATTTTGAAACATCCGTCTTTGACAATTGTTGATTTTGGATGACTTTGTAGATGCAACGAAAAAACTTAGCCAAAAATTTACATATATTTTACTCTGAAATATATCTCTAGTTACAATAGCAATATAACACTTTATTACAGACATTAAATTGATTAAAGTTAAGAAAGCGTTAGCAATATTCACACATTCACTTGGAATTAGATAAAAAAACAAAAATAAAACTAACACAAACCAAGGCAATAAATTTATAGTTCATCAAACGTAACTTTAAATTCTAAAATTCTATACACCTAGTGTTTATATTCATATACTTATGTATACTTTAATTGTGCGGACCTAAATAAGTGTACGAAAACGAATTGTGCCGGTTGAAACCAAGCTCGAATCCAGAATTTTCGGCATGACTAATTTTCCCATCGCTGTGAAATTTTCGGCTTTAAGTCTACAAATCGTTAAATCGCTGTTCAGATTTATCTTAAAATTAAAGTACTACCTATCCCTTTGTTTTATGCAAATGGGCGCGAATAATAGGTACCTACTTTCAAAGGTTAGCTATTCAAATGGGTCGTCGCGTCTAATGCTGTCAACTACCAATTTTGATTTCAATATTGCATCTAATTTAGACCGGACAATTTTATTAGTAACCTGTGCCGTTTTAGTAGAGTAAGTTCCTAAATTTATAGATGTTTAATTATTGTAACATAATGATATAAATACTTCAATTGTGACCAATAAGAATGCGGATTCGAATTCTATTCAGAGAGGAAAAACTTTTTTGTCAATAATTTTTATTTTTATTTTTATTTTAATTTAAAAATGAAAGTCTATTTTAATCTACCAGCTAAAAGAGTATATTTGTTATCACCTTTTCGATTAGTATTCAAATGGAGACGCTTGAATTCACACTATATATTATTCAATTAGGTATAATGAAGACGTTATTTGGTTTAGTACCATCGATAATTAAGTTATGGTATAGAATACACCCAATTCTACTTATTTCCATACCTCATGTGAGTTTTTAGACTGTTGATGAAAGTATGAAAGATATTCGGATAAACGATATATATATTAAGAGATCAAACATTAATTGAAAAATTGCATAAGGGTATGTCAAAATGACGGAACACTTTGGTTTTTGTATTTTGACAAATTTTTATATCGTCTTCTCATTTATTTTCATACTGCTGAGTTTGAAGTTACAATAAATTTAAAAAATTATGAAAAAACATAAAGCAATATCGTAATGTATATTTTTCTAATAAATAATTTTTAGATAAATCCCAATTAATTTGCCATAATTTTCCATACGGAAATTAAAATATGTTAGTTACAAAGCAACTTAATTTTCGAGCAATAAAATAAAGTTCGCAGAAGGTAGTAAGTTAAAGCTGTCACAGAGTACATATAATAAATTATTTAAATAAATATCACGAGCAAATAAACAATAATTTATTTATTTATTTACATTATAGTTCTACTACCATATAATGATTTTATTTTATATAAGGACATGCAGTGACATAGTATCCTTTGTCACGGACTAAATATATCTTCGTATATTTACAATTTAAAGTACCTATAGTGAAGAACTTATAAAATAGAACAATATCTTCTTCAATATTGACATCAAAACTTATCCAAACAAAAATTTAAAACTTTGAAGAAAATTAGTGTACTCATTTTCTTCTAGATTTAATTCTTCTCAGTTTTTACGTGATTAACAATAAAAACAGTAATAAGCTTCGATTCGATTTTAGAAAACAACCGAACTAAACTTCGCACTCGAACATTAAACTAAGCCAAAATAAACACAAAGCACAAGCTCGAAGAGGGCACAGAGCAAGTATCGGCATAAAACCAAAACGAGTACTCGGTGAGTTAACTAAACCTCCATTTTATTTGTACGTGCGTTGAAGCAGAGTTAACTCGCGGAATTGCATCGCGCCAATCTCGGCTCCGAGTCGCGGTCTCTCTTGATGTTCCATTTGCATAATGATTTTACGAGCGAGATCGACGCGAGCGAACAAACTTCGACTACGGAAAGGCTACAAAATGGCTTACTTATATATGTTCGCTAGTTTTATAGGCACGGCTGTTACAGTTTTTGCCTGTATTGTCAGGTATTATTCCTACAGAAAAATATACGATCCATAAATTCTTAAGCGCTGCCTTTCGGAGCAGTTCATGTAATTTTATGAAGATATTACGAGTATATGAAAATCGTTTAAGTAAATAGTAGAAGATTGGTGAAGTAATAAAGATGTATGTTGTGCATTGGAAAGGTTTAAAGAAAAGTTTTACCATAAACTTTGTTTTAGACTTTATTAGTTCACATAGGTCGTCAATAAATTCATTTTGTTAGAATTAATATTTATTCAGTATATCTACATTTATTGATTTGTAAAGAATTTGTGACTGATAAAGGACAATGAGACTAAATTCAATATAAATTAGCATAAAAGTATATTTATACGTAACGAGTAGTATAATGAAAGATTTTACAAACTTTCCCATCCACGTATGTATAATGCTATTTGCTAATAATGACGTATTTTTTTGCTAATAAGTACGTATTAGAACTGAATTAATTTATTTCCTGAAGAATTTCATCAAAAGCATATCTAAAAAAACAGAGCTTTCAAAACGAGGTTACTTTAGATTGCCACTTTATCTCCTGTCTACAAATAATTTAATTAAATACATTGATATTTTAACCTAAACAGTTTTCCTACGATTATTATATGAACACCTGTTTATTTTTGCGTGTATGTATTTCAATCACTAAATTTGCATCATCATCGTATGATTTAAAATATATACAGCCTACATAAGCGAAACGAAGCTCTGTCATTTCATTTAGCAGCGTTGTAGTAATAACAGTGTAAAAAAATATAACTTAGATGAAATCCTTTATTTTATGTTCAAATTACGAAAAATATGAATTTATTTATTTTAAATTTCAACTAAAATAAGGAATATGAATAAACTATGATAGGGACTTTGATAAAATTAAAAAAAATCCATTCCTAAGTTGCTTTCTGCAAGGCAACAATGTAGCTATAATTAATCAAAAAGCAGTTAAATAAATTCATGCATCTTGACAATTGGCCCAGACACAATGAAAAATACATCTGCATAACACGACGTACACAGATACGACGACAAACAGCCGTACATCAAAACTACGTGGCATAATTTCGAGACTCACTTGATAATATAATCTAATTGCATAAAGTATAAACCAAATGGCCCAGCTTTATCTACGGCTGCTACGGTAGTAATTTCGAGCTCGGCGCGACATCTATAATTCCCGACCGTAGACCGTAAATTAGCATACGTATTACGTTTCCGACGGACGAAGCTACGGGCGGTCGATACTTCACACCCCCGCCTACGAGAGCTATGGAGTGCTACGTAGTGCTACGGAGTACCGCTCGCTACGAAGGAGCACTGTTTAAAATCTCTCGTAGACGAATATCATTTTATAATGTTACGTATTCAACAGACAGCACACTGGGTGGATCTATTCGTATCTTTTATGACGCTGCTCAGTTTAATTTGAGTTGTTCCGAGTTGGCCTTTTATTTCCGAGTCGAGTTTCAAGGTGGAATTCGTAATATTAGTAATATTTTCATCTGAAGTTGTTATGTTCAACTTTGGCACTTCGGACATTTAATGTGAGTTCTTCAGTTGTGGAAGAGCGATTTCTGGGGGTCGCTTGGATATGAAGTGGATGAATAATTTAGACAGAAATGTGAGAATATAGAATTATTAAAATATACGTTGTCTGTGTGTTTTACGACGATACGGAGGGCACTTGAAAATATTTTATTTTTCTAATTTGTATTACCTTTTTTTATTATACGTTTATACTTCTTGACTGATAATTTTGTCAAACATTCGACTCCTCCATTAAACCATTAATTGACAGTCACAACACAGTTAAATTAATTATAAAATATTTTTTCGCTATAATAATCTTAAACTACAGCTACTATTTCAACTTTTGAAAACGGTGCCAAAGGAAACTGGCTTGGTGAAAAAAGGAAACATTTTTAAATACAAAAATTAGTTACATTTTTCAGCAGAATAATATTTTATACTTGGAAGAATAAAAAAACCGGTAATTTTTAAATATTTACGAAGATTTTCATTCTCTATCATTTGTAAAATACTTTTAAAATATATTTAATATATGTCCAGTGTTCACAAAACCAATTACGATACCACAAACGATCGACTACAAAAATTTTACCCATAAACAGTACAAAATTGGGCCTACAATTGTGAATTTATTTAAATATTACGTGGGATTAAAAATATATGAACCAAATTAATATGTGACTAACAGAGTAGAGAATCTAAGTTATTTAATGTAATAGTTTCCATAAATTAGTTTTACGGCTGACTCAACTGATTTCAAAAATATTTATTGAGGCAATAAGGATTTATACAAAATTAAATATTTTAAAGAATTTTTGAAATTGCGGTTGTAAAAAAATGGGCCTCAAATTATTGTTAGGAAACATATTTGACAGTATGTTTGAAGCATTGCGATAATTAGAATAAATCCCTCTGGTTTTATTGAATTTTTCATACATTCTTAAGTATATAAGTATACCTACTTATTTACATATTATGGAGAAAAAGATGAAAGTATTGCATTTGCATTCTAGAAGAACTCAATGAAAATAAGCGAAGAAAGACGTTTTTAAATAAAATGGTAGTGGACAAATACAGATCACATTGGAGCGTGTGGGTACGCCCGTAGTATATACGTTTTTATATGAAATTTCAATGACTTATAAAATGTAAATGGAATATCCGATTGATTACGGAGATTCTTCATTTAAGATCAAACAAAAGTTAAGTTCCCGAGCTCAGAAATTCATTCCGCACTCGAGTTTATACACCATCTAAAAGTTTATAGCTATATTCTACAAAAAACTAAAGAAAAGTGTTATTGGACTGGTATCAGAATTCGTAGTAATCCATAAATGGTTTTTGGTTAATATTGGACACGATATAACACATTCGAATATCCGACTAAAATTTTTTTCCTTATTTAAAAAAAATCACTCGTACGCCGAGTACGTGCAATAAAGAAGGATTACTGTCATTTGATGCTGCGGGTATGATTACATTGTTTGAAAGCTCAGATTCTGCAGATTATTCTTTTGCTTATAATTCTGTAATTTGGGTTAATCTGCTACTCTTGATGTGAAGTCGTCCAACCAATTTCTAAAAATAATAGGAAGTTGATTGGTTTAATATTAAATTAAAGGTAAGGTCTTTTATTAGTGTAATTTACACATTCACTAGTTTTGATGAAAATTCTTCTGTCTTTGCTCCAAAGTAATTCGTGTCATTTATTGGAAAATTATGAGAGATATTTTAATTTCTGTAATATATCTGTAATCCATAACCACAATTTAACCTAAAAAAAGTTACTGAAATTAATTTCACCAAAGGAAAAAGTAACGATATAATGCGACGTAATTGTTTTGTGCAACGTTCGAAGTGACTTAAAACATACTTTCAGTCGGGAATAATTCATTGTTTAAAAATTACAAAAATATGCTGATTTAATAAAAAATTATTTAACAAAAAATTAACGATTACGAAATGCCGATTTACTTCCACATTTATCATTTAATTTCGTTGTTGTTTTGGCCCTTCAAAAATATTTAAAACGTCAAATACCGAACGGAAAACACACACCTAACGTTTGACCCTGGAGTTGCATATCCGTAGTGCATTGCAAATTTTTTTTCCGCTACATGATTTCATTTATTCAACGTTTTTCAATACATTCTCATGTTTCAAATAATACCCTTATCTTTAACATGAAACTTCGCTGAGTTAATTCTATGTTAAAGAGATCTGGATATAATTTCTTATTTGCCACTAGCATTGAAAACGAAATATAATTTAGCATTAAATAGAAATCAATCTTTAGATAAATAACGTACAACAAAAAATATTAGGAGTTAACAAATACCAAAATAAAAAAAAAATTAAAACATACAAGTAGTTATCAATAAGTTATGGGAAAATAATTGAAAGCATATTTATTGTCACAGCCCTTATATTCTGACTAATTCAAATCCTAAAAGTTAGAAAAATTTACACTACTCTCTCCACGTAGTCTAGATAAACTAAAATTATAACATTAATTAATTTTAGTGATATTATTATATGGCATATATTGTTTTTCTTCCACGGAATACTAGAACAGTTTAAGTAATTTAGTTGTCTGCGAAAGGTTTTCATAAATTTTCATCGAATTAGAAAATGTCAGGAGCTTTATTAGTTTCGTTATGTTTTATTAAAAAAAGGTTCATTCACTAAATATGTTTAATCAAAAAGACAACAATAAAATGCTAATTAAGGGGCTTAATAAAACTGCATTATTCATGTGATTATTAAATCGTAATGATAAAATAACTTTAATAATTATATTTTAAATGCGTTCTGATAATAAGAAGATAACAAAGCAAGAATCAAAATTATTACCTATGAAATATTTACGTACATTAGAAAGCATGTCGAATAGACAAGGAAGAAAATCAACGCCACGATTAAGCTCAATGTAAAATAAACATATAAACTTAAATACCAATTTAATGGAGCCATTCAAAGGGCGACAGTTACATTTTGCGCTATGCAGATGTCCTGTAATAATTACGTTTAATTACTAAAATCTCTTATAGTTGAAACCTTGCCTTTTCATTAATAAGTTTTTATCAAAATTGATTACTTATGAAATATTTACGTATGTTAATAAGCATATCGAATAGACAAGGAAGGAAATCAACGCCACGATTAAGCTCAATGTAAAACCAACATATAAACTTAAATACAAATTTAATGGAGCCATTCAAAGGGCGACAGTTACATTTTGCGCTATGCAGATGTCCTGTAATAATTACGTTTAATTACTAAAATCTCTTATAGTTGAAACCTTGCCTTTTCATTAATAAGTTTTTATCAAAATTGATTACTTATGAAATATTTACGTATGTTAATAAGCATATCGAATAGACAAGGAAGGAAATCAACGCCACGATTAAGCTCAATGTAAAACCAACATATAAATATAAAGACAAATTTAATGGAGCCAATCAAAGGGCGACAGTTATATTTTGTGCTATGCAGATGTCCTGTAATAATTACGTTTTTATTACAAAAATCTCTTATAGTTGAAACCTTGCCTTTTCACTAATAAGTTTTTAACAAAATCTATACTGTTGTATAATTGGAAAGTGTGACCATAAATTGCAAAATATTTTTGCGATAAAGTTTGGAGTTGACTCTTTAGAAATTTTTAGTTCAAAAATTTATAATGTAATGGTCTTCTTATCGATTTACGTAAAAGCGACTAAACGATGATAGGCATAGTTTAAAAACTTAGTATCTAATTTAATAATTGAACTAAGCATTATTACGCTATGTAGACTGGGAGAGAAGCAGCATAAATTACGTAAAACTTTGTAAGGAGGTTGCGAAAATGTTTTTATTGTTTGAAATGTTAGAATCAAATTAAAAAATAAGGTTAAGCTTTTAATCTTGATTAAAAGTGATAAAAAATATATCAAATTTTGAATAAAATATTATAATTTAATTTTTCCCAACTAAGTAAAACTACGTCATGTAGTATTATTTCTACTTCATTTAAATTCTTTATCACAGCCTAGGTTTCGTTGTATGACAACATCTTTAGGTGAGTAATTTGTAAAGATCTTTACATCTAGAATTACGGTTATTATATCACTTACATCTAAAGCTAAATCCATAATGCCATATCTACTCATTATTCACATTTACATGACATGCAAAATGTATTATTTTAAAAAGGTTAGAATCTTTTTATAACAGCGAGCCATTTAATCGTTAACAATTCAGTCAAATCGTAGCGCCCACAAATAAATGTTCTTCAAAATAAATACATTACAATCACGATATCCGTTTCCGCCCACTAGCGTCGTCTCGGAAAGCTCCGCAGATTAATCTAGCAATTCCTACTCACTGACGCGAACCATTTATCAAACTCACTGCTCCGAACTCATCAACCGTCACTTTAATCTGATCCTGTATCCATTCTGCACTTAGTCCTGTGAAATTCATTTTTTTATCTGTCCGCTTCGATAAATCCGTACTATTATGATAATTGAGTTCACGGGTTGAACGGAAGTCTTGGACAAACTTGGGGGTTGCTTTACAGACTTATTTTACGAAATGTGCTGTATAAATAGTAGGTCAATCGACGACAGCAGGCTTTCAAAAAACCCTATTGTTTATAAACTCCGTTTCGAAATGAAGGTTACTTATATATTTTCAGTTTATTTATAAATTATCCTGTAATTAATTCTGTTAAGCATCAATCGGTTTTGATAAGATTATTTTTATATATTTATTTGATTTCAAAATTGCGCGGATGAAGTAAAATTTACAATGGGGACATAATTTAGCTCGAGTAGATAAATTAAAAATAATAATTTTAACCTTGTAGACGAAGTCCCATATATTATTATAAATAATTTAAGATGTTTCAATTACTGACATTAAGATTAATTTTACCATAGGGAAGTACAAATCTTCTTTTAAAAATAGAGAAATAAAACAGTCAAACTTTCATGTAAATCAAGGGAATAGTGATGAATTACTGATTAGATCTAATCGATATCATTTTAAAATCCTTGAAAAACAATAATGTTATCTAAAATCATTACATGTATTACAAATGTAATTACTTAAATGGGCGCTGATGAGTAAATATTAATTGTAGCTACAATAAGTACAACAATTATTATCAACACTGGTAAATAGAATCATAAAACTGGGCGGCAAAAGTAAATAACAAACAAAAAAAATAGTCTAAAACGAAAAGATTGCGAATGATCGTAAACCACTCAATAGTTTTCGCAATAGCAACAGAAAAACTTAAACAACACAACAAAAACTTAAATATATTCCTGAATATACAATATCAACACCCAAAAAACACAAGCGACTAATGAACAGTAGTTATTACGACCTAACTACATCTCACAATTAAAGTCATAAAACTCAACTCGGCTCTGAGGAGATATAGTATTAAGCGAAAATACTACTCCCACACTTAGGACTCATGAATATAATATAAAATTATTATAATAAATTTATAATACGAGTTATAATCCGATTTTATAATCCGAAGCGAATTATAAGTCATAATTTTGAAGTAGTAATGTGTGGTTCCATTTTATTTGCTATTTCGTCACGAAATAGCATTAAAATGGATCTATATTTCATCCATCGAAAGGTATTTTACACTCAGTCAAGACTTCATACACATACGTTATACTGGCGTAACTATACTTGTGAAGCGAATTACAAAAGAAAATATTTAAAGCATGATATTCACCCATATTTTCCAGCCGAACAATTTCCACCTCATTTTACGACATTAACGTCCTCGCTGCCATCAGCCATTCAAATTCCCTCTCGCCCACCTACCCCCCATATGATTCTTTCTTTCATCGCTCCGCCTCATTCTGCCGTCTCATTCGTTGGACCGTAAAGCTTTATAGTATGCCGTGTGTATCTTCATTACGCGGCTCTGTTTTCTTTTATCTGCATGTCTCGTGGCGGACCGGTCTCTTGGGCGTCGTGGCGGTCGTCCGCTTTATATCTTTCAATCTCGAGACGCTTTTTTATTCTCGACGCCAGCTCGTTCGTTCCTCCGCTTGGCGAATCTTGAATTAAAATTTACTCCTATCTCTACTTGGCTCATGGTAATCGCTAAATATAACGAATTGATGTCAGCCGTTTCTTAAGGCTAGAGGGCATCCAGCCTATATAAAAGTTCGTGTTTATACGCATTCGTTCATGCTGTCTGCATTTTCATTTTAACTTAACTCATTTGTTATTTGGATGTAAGTTATTTAGACTATAAATTTAGTAGAACATATATGTTCAACTGAATCGATACGAAATATGATTTTGTAAACGAATGACCATCAATATGTGATTAATCTATTAAATGAAAAAATAGGTTTGTACTTATAGCATTATTTTAATATTTATCTGTTTGACGTATGTATTTAAACAAACGCAATTTTTCATTGTTATTACGCATTATAAGAGTAACAATACTTTCAACTCATATTCTAAAAATAAATTCAATGCATTCAATTTATGGAAAAACAATCTTATGAATTTTCCGGAAACCTGTAAGTATTGTATTCATTGTTATTTTACTTTACATTAACGGTTTTTTTTCCTTTGTGGGTGGAAATTCACTGACTTTATTATTACTGGTAACGTGTGATCCTAAACTCATAAAATACTGGTTGAAGCTTCAAATTACGAATAATGATTAATTTAAACAAATGTAAACCGTATTGAAAACCCATATTGAAAAATAGACGTAATCCACAAGCATTTAACTTATGTTACTTAAAAAACAAGTATATGAAATAACAGAATCACATTTTCGTCTTTTAATTTCTATGATGAAAATATTATATTAAAATTTAAACATTAACTTTCTTTCATCGTAGACAGTACCAGTCGTAATGACAGAGGGATAATTTCCAGCCACAGTTTTTTTTATTTTTGATTAACATATGCTCTAGTTCTTTCACTACCATATATTCGAATTCATTCTTCCGTAACTTCATACCAATTGTATCTTTGACTTAAAAACCTTAGTGAATTTATACCGGTTTGTCATATTTTGTATAATATTTTTTTTACATATTATTACATATTAATATTTCAATTAATATATTTTAATATTTTGATTCCCTCAGAGTTTACGTTCGACATAAACAGTTAACGATGCGATTACAAAAAACTAATTCGGCATTCTGAATAATCCAGCTTTCTAATTAATTATGAATTGTATTTCCCTGTTTCTTTTTTCAGTAAATATGTGAACAGCTGGAGTAAGAGTATTAAAATAACGATAAAAATTTCGATATGATAGCAATTCATATTTGGTGTATGCTGATGATAGCAATTCATATTTGGTGTATGCTAATGATAGCAATTCATATTTGGTGTATGCTAATGATAGCAATTCATATTTGGTGTATGCTAATGATAGCAATTCATATTTGGTGTATGCTAATGATAGCAATTCATATTTGGTGTATGCTAATGATAGCAATTCATATTTGGTGTATGCTAATGATAGCAATTCATATTTGGTGTATGCTAATGATAGCAATTCATATTTGGTGTATGCTAAACATAATCAAGACATCGCAATGAATTGACAGACATAAGCAATTTAAAAGCACTTTTCACTCAAATATCGTTATCAAAGCAATTTGATTTGATCACTTCATTTTGGCTTCCATAAAATAATCGTCCACTGAATAAATTAGGCATTTAATATTTAGCACCTCCAATTAACAACGTATAAAACTCCTCACAAATTATAGCCAATTTAGACTAATGGCGAATTTTATATTCAAGAAAATTTCTCATGTTTTTTAATTTTAATTTCACGCTGAACTGTTTCCGTAATTATGGACGTCGTCTTTACGAGCCATTACACTAGCCATAACCACTATAATAAAAGATGCTTGAGCTACAAAATAATGTTATTCAACCCTTTAAACTGACTGCAATAAAAACGGGGTATTAACTACGAATACGGCGCAGCCGTTAATGGTCTATAAATTTATATTTACCTTGCTCATCAAGCAGAGTCTGGACACGGCTGCGCATCCCCAAGGCCAGCACCGATCCCCAAGCGTCGCGAGATACCTAAACAGTAACTGCACCTGGGAACACATACATGGATTTACGATCAGTACGCAGTAAACGTTATTTTATGGGAAATCATACCGACTCGATCAGCCCTCGACGGAGCGAGTAGCAGATACTGGTCGTTAAATTAGCAATCAAGTATTCGCATTTTTGCGATACCAATCTATGCAAAAACGCGAAACGAAAGCGATAAACGGTTGACATTTATAGTCAGTGGAATCGTTAATCTGTAGAGGACGAAGAAAAAATTATTTATTGATAATAAATAAATATAGAATATAAAAAAAAGATAAATAAGAAAACCTTGTATCGGTAATGTAAAAGCTGGAAAACATTTATGTCTTAAATCAATTTCACTACCTGCATAACGTTCAGTGGCTGATCAAACACACCAAAGTTAAATTTTCCTCATTCAATAGACTACTTTCAAAATATTTATTCATTTAAAGAAGCTAATATCGAAGTTTCATGCTTTGAACACAATGAGACCTTGTTGATACAAAGACAACGCAGAATAAACTCTCCATCAAATTCCCGAAGTAATTCCTTTTTTTAATTTCCCAGTACAACAGAAAGTATCGCTAACGATCCTATCATTCCCATATACTTATATATTTCCTAACTGTAACGCATCTATAACGGTCATAGCTTTTCAAGATATCAATCTTCAGTTTATAATGAGATGACAGGCCTTTGTCAATACGAACTTGGACCATGCATAAAACTTATTTTTTATGAAAAGCAAATCAGCCAACTGCTCTATCACAACCGAGGAAATATCTAGCATGCTTAAATTTTACTGTCGAAAGTAATTTCTTGGAAGATTCGTGGAAGATTAACTCTAATCTTGTTTTTGCAAAACTCGAACTGATAATCCCAAAAATACAGCTGGTCGATTCTAGGAGCTATACTAGATTTTTATCTAGTCACTTTGGATGATTTAGAATAACCCTCGCCCTTCTGTTGGCCGAAGTATTGGATTCAACTTCTTTTCAATGCGTAGTTACGATTTTTCATTAGTTTAACCAATCGTACGTTCGTTACTTAGATTTGATTAACATTTTATTCGTTTCAGTATTTTGAATTTTGCGATAATTTATACGTGGTCAAGCGAATACCTTACTTTCATAAATCTATTGATAATTTCACGTACCAAGTACTAATTAAACGTTTACTTAAAATGTTAACTCTATTAAAAATTTATCCGAACATATGCTTATAGCCAGTTTCTAAACAAACATGAAGAAGGCACGTCTTATTCGATTTTTGGGTATCTATTTTTTCATTAAAACTTTAAATATTGTGAAAGTCTAGACTAAAATAAGTTTAAGTTAAAAGAAATGGCACTGCGAGTTAATTTCTCAAACTATACAAGCATCTCAAGTTTTATTTTTAAAATATAAAACGTATGACATGTAAGAAAAAACCTTTTGAATAAAAATACATTTGTTTTTATTCACATGTACAATTCTAAAAGTGGACCAAAGAAAATCATATGCTTTAAGGGCAGCCTAAATTATCGTATTTAAAAATAAATTTTATGTTTTCCATCGAAAGTGATAACATATTTTAATGAATCTTAATATGCTTTAATACTGAGTTAATTATTATAATGTTTTTTAAATAAGTTACAGGAACATTTCGTGTTTACTCTGTACGAGAGCAGCAGTGAGACATTACCTAAGCTTTTCAACGATATGCACATCGTTTATTGTTATGGAGAGCTCGATGGATTATATCTACCCTTTAGTTAAATAGCGTTCTAGTTTTTTATATATTTCGTTTAGAAACACAAAATTTACTTAACTATAAATATTTAGTGGCATCAAATGTTATTTTAATTAATTTTATATGTAAATTAATTACAATAACATTAAATTCAATAAAATAAAAACTTAAATCGTTCATTGAGTAAGAAACAAAAGGGTTTTTATTGAACCGATTGAAGAATTTATTTGGATATTATCAGAAATTCATTTGGGCATGTGTTTCCTACACACCAGTAATCTGCAATGTAAATTTTTAAAAAGACAGAAAGGTATACATTTAGGTACACAACAAATTTAAGGAAAATGCAATGTTACAACACATTTAAGGAAAATGCTCTGCACTATTAAACATTTAAGTATGCTAATATTTCTGTTAAAATATTTATAAATATGCCTATCATAGTTTTCACAGACGTAAGACAAATTCACTTGGTTGCCCAAGTTTTTTAATTTATTCCTGCAAATTGAAATAATTTTGCTTTTAAATATTTACTAAATGTCATTATTCTTAGTTTATTCACATTTTCGACATACTTAAGAATACCCTCGCCACAAAGTCTTGAAAAGTCAGAAAGGGGGGAGACAAAGCAATACGTTTTGAAAAATCATATTCCGGGAAAAAAACGCCGTATTAAAATGATTATATTTTAGATTATGTTTTAAAAGACTCCATTTGACAAATCAATGAATTCTATGAGGGATGATCTTTGCTTCCCCAAGTTGGGCGTGTACATTGTTTTTTCTTACCTCTTTATATTGACGTAACTCAACTACATTCTCCTATAAAATTTTATTTCAATTAATGAACGAACGGATAGACGGGCATAACGAAATAAAAAGTGTTTTGTTTTTGTTTGTAATGACAACAAATGTGTTATTAAAATTTTTTGAAGTTTTGTTTCTTTAGGCGCGTTTGGAAAAATTATGAGTGAAATTTTAAGATGCATGATGCAAAAAAGATCGACAGAATGAAGTTGCTCAGTAAACATATATTTAAATGAGTGTAGTCACTGATACAATCTGTAGACATGATAGTTATTGGGATATTTATAAATACACAACACGTGTATCCATGCAAATCTAAGTTATTCTGTGCTTTTAAATAATTTTTTTTAATTATTTTTTTTAATGGTTGTAAATCTCGATAAAAAGATAAAATTTTTTACTACTCTGTAGGTTTTAAAATTTAATTATTTGATTGCTTTAGAATTTATTAACCGTATTTATAATCAGGGTCCAGGCCTCTTGTTATTTTATTTTCATCAATTATTTGCGTGCTAAATAAACTTATATTTGTATTATGTCAAAGAAAAACTTCTAACGCGCATTATTGTACACGCGTATTTTTTTTAAACTTTTTTTTATTTTTAATAGCTATATCTTCGAATTATTCACAAATTATGAATTTAAAAAAAAATTCTTCTACGAAAGCCTTAACTGAATCTGATGTAAATATTTCTTTCGTATTTTTGTGCTCTCAAAATTTACACTACTTTTAAAAGTCTCTACTTTTTGAAAGTTTGTTCTACGATCTAATTATATTTTTCTAACTATAATTAACAGGATTTACGTTCAATGAATGCGACAGATTGAAACACAATTTTTTCAATATGCTATGAACATTGTCCTCAGTTCGGTATTGGATTATTTTAATAAGTCTACATTTTCTCTTTCTTTTAATTATAATTTTTACTATAAATGACATAGTTACATATATAAATACGATACTAATCAACAGATATAAATTAATTGTTAATTTAAGAGGCTTACAATGAATGACTTTTCTTTTTAGTTTCGAAATACTTAAAGACGACATACAACTCTTACGAGTCTTAAATTATTAAGAAAGTAAAATAGAAAAATTTTCTGAAAATTCTGATAAAATTTGAAAATGTTTGTAATGATTAAAGCTGAATCTGGCTTTGGGTTATTATTTGTGCAAATTGTATACATGTATCATTTAGGGTTTACAAGAGAGAGGGCTGTGGCAGACAGACGGATGGATAAATGGGCCGAAGAATCAGGGTTCCATACAAATCTTTGGGTACGGAACCCCAAAAAATAAATTATTCCTATAAATAAACACCAAGCGACAATGATTAGTTTAAGCGAAACGAAAACGTAATAGTGAATACAAATATATGTTCTTTCATCTTCAACGTCAAATAAGCCAAATGAATTTAGAACGTACTACTTAAAGGAAAAATGAAGTTCAAATACATATCAACTTCTTTCTTGGCTTTACAATTGTTCAATTTATTACCAAACTTATCTCCGTCGATCACCCGTCGGTACACGACAAGAATTTCACCACTCAAACGCACAAAAGAATTGTATTAACAAACGCGACAGATTGAAAGATGAGACCGATTCCCACAGTATCCACGTTGATTACCCACCTATATTACCACCTTTCACAAAATGTTCAAAGACAAATCTACACCTCTGTAATACTAAGCATTCTTCTTAGATTGTCTTTAAGTACATATTAATAATACTGTCACTCTGGGTGACAAATGACATGAACATAAGGCACTTTATTGACAGTAGCGACCGAATGAAAGTGAAGACCGATTGCCGCATTGTGAAAGTTGATTGCTAGTCTTTATTATCCTTATGAGACAAGTCTTACCTGCATGCAGTTGTTCATGTTCTAGAAACCTATTACCTATTACCTTATTCCATTACCTATACCTTATTCCAATACATTATTCCTTTCATTTCAGATGAACTTATGCCATTTTGTGATGCCTTCACTTGCACACTATACTTCAGTCTGTTTTCCTCGCAGCCTTTCTGAGTTGCATTTCTGTCATATCAATACTCAGAGTATTCCATCCCAGTAATCGGATTTTATTAATTATTTTGAAGATATAAACATGCGTGATTGTCGTATTAGCGAAACCTGGCTTAAACCTTCACTTCCCTCTAATATTTATTCGCTCCTAGTTTTCATATTAATCTGTAAAGACTGCCGACATGATGACAGAGACAGAGAGAATATAAAGATTCAGTAAGTTTGTCAGAGTGATGACCAATATTACAAGTAGCAATCTACCTGCAGATAGAATACTTATAAAGCCTTAACAACAACTTTTATTCGGTAAGAATATAAAAACTTTGCGAGACAAGATAAAAACCATACTCCCAATTCACGGTCTACATGATTACGACTATTTCTCCAATGTCAATTTTGTTTATTAGGATTTGAAGTTTTATTGTCTTTTTTAATTTTTGTTCTGAAACAGCACAACAAATTAAAAAAGAATTTAGTTGCGCCCAAAGGTACCTTTGATTACTTTGGCCATATATTGATATGCCATAACCATTTTGTACAGAGAAACTATGTCAATTTGACAAAGCTTCGTCTATGTGGCTGGGCAGTTGAAGATCTGTTATGGGGAACGTTTAATATCTTTTCAGTGAGAGTTCTATTTTGATATATTTTCGGTGTCTGTTTCATAGACTGGCTATTATCGACGTAATTTGTTTGTTGGAATTTAGTTTCGGGATTGGATCTTGCTTTTGAAACCAATCTGCGAAAAAATAAAGGCAATCGCCAGATATAATAATGTGGAGGCCTTCTCTTTTGATTATTTCCTCCTACCCGTTTTTGCATAAGATTTCAAGAAATTTAAATTCATTATTAAATTTCACTTCAAGCCAAAAATTAAAGAAAGTTATTAGTGGCATAATCTCCAATGATACAAGCTTCGGAGAGCCATATATCGTAGAGAGGTCTAAGATGGGCTGCTAACTGATTTATTGATTAACGATCATCCGCGTTTATCGATAACACGAGTTTTTTCTTATTAAACACTACGATATTTTTTTTTCATATAGATGCAAATATAAATAATAAATACGGCAAAAATTATTGTTACAAAATGTAACACAATATAACAAAGAATTTCAACACGTGAAATCGCAATTTGACGAACATTTTTATTAAAATATTTTCTTCGAAACAAAAGAACTTCTCGCCAATATTATCAAAACTAACTACATATATTTGTTTCCATATTTATATGGATATCACATATCAGTTGTAACATTTCAACATTTTCACTTATCCCTTTGAGAGTTTTGTTATTTCTATTAACTTTGATTTCAGGTTTTCCAATAGCTGAATAAAAGGATTGGCCTTAAAGTGAGTAGTTATCCAAATTCCTAATATACGAACGATTTACACAACAAGGAGATACTCTCCAATGTATTAATAAACTTTTAAACAATATATATATGCCCACTATACCAGGATGACTAACCATAAACGTGGCAATTATGGAGAGAAAACACAAAACATATTAGTAAAGAACCCAAATTGACGCTTTAAATCAAATACTCTCTGACAAGTGGTTGTTTCTACACAGCAAATTGTAATCTCCAAAGCTAACATATAGATACATTTTTGTATGCATATGTGGGTATATATCTACAAAAGAATTCTCCGAGTGTGAGATCGATGCGATATATCGCGAATACAACGGAGCTGCGATCGAGGTTGATCGAGGAGCGAAGCAGAGACAGGGAAAACGACTCCGCTAAGTGACCCCCACCCCCCGTCGTGGTCGTCTTAAGTGCTTCATTAGTCCTAAACTACGAATGTGTGTGTGTGCGGCGAGATGCTGCCTTTATGCGGATACAGTGGATCGGACTATATGTACTTTTATGTACCTATGTACATGCTCTGGAAAATGTAGATATATGCCTATACGTGATGTGTGTATAAGGACTTCGTTTGTTAATAGGTTTACTTAACTTAGAAGTAATCGCAAGTGCAGTGGAAAGTTGGAGATAACGTCAGAACGTCATAGAAAAGAAAAAAATATACTATTTTGTTAGTTTTTTAATCACATTATTTTAAATTAAAAGTGTTAAATTTCAAATCTCAAATCTTAAAGAATAAAGGAAGTATGAAAAAGTACAGTAACATCAAAGGAAGAAAGTAAACAAGGATACTATCAGCCTATGATGACTCAATCGATATGGGCACTCGCCAGTTGCAAAATAGCGACACGGCGTACTGATATGTGTTCTTATACTATCATCGCTTCTACATACTCGATCTTTTGCAAGTATTTTATTTTAATAGGACGTATAATAACCAGAATGTTCACTTTCTAGCTCATCTGAATTGATTATGAATGGATACATCTTACAACAAGTTTTTGAGAAAATTAAATTAATTTTTATATGATAAAGATTTCTTGTACCGTAGCTACGAGAGGAGGATGTTGATAAGTCAGATGTGTGGTTACAGCAAAATGGGGCCACTGTCCATACAGCTAGGGTATCCATGGACACAATTAGAGCGCTATTTCTGGGAAAAGTCATAAGCCGATTTGGAGACGTAAATTGACCACCCAGGTCGTCCGATTTAACCCCAGCTGACTTTTTTCTATGCGGTTATCTCAAAGCAAGAGAGATCCGTCTCAGTCGAGGTTCTTTGCAAATTCACGCTTACGCTTTGAGGGGTGCGTTCGTGGTTATGGGAGACATCTTGATCCATCATGTAATATTCCGTATATAAAACCCCCATAAATGTACTTAAATTTACTGTAATTAGACACCTTTTATTAGTGTACAAAATACAAATTTTGCAACACTGACAAAAATCTGTTTTATTTGGATTTCAAATTCTGATACTATTCGTTGCTACCTCCCGATAAACGAAACCAACATCGCAACAACAACTAGTAATTCTAACTACAAATAACAACTTTTGAATTATCAGAACAATCTAGTCGTTACATCACTATTTATATTCGCCCATTTTAAAAGTATACAAAGTAGAGCATATCGGAAAACCATGAACCGACACACGTTTAACCTTACGCACATAAAGACGTAAAAACACATTGAATTTCCTACCTCCATCACAGGACATCCTTGCGCACTTCAACACACAACCCATCCACCCGTACATAACAAACACAGTGTCATAAAAAATATGATGATACAGACACTACACAGACACGCCTCGGCAACACGGGAGCCTTCGCAAAAAGCTCCCGCGCCACGATCGCACAAAAAGCTCCGACGCCGTAAAACAAAAGCGACAGCGCGCGACAGCGCACGACAGCGCGCGACGGCGAACGCAGACACGACACGTACGGGGATAACTACAAGTATATGAGGGAAAAAAGAAAAACAAATCGCGTGCGATATAAGAGCTCGCGCGTTGATAGGCGTCCGGGGAGCGACGCACCGCCGACGAGGGTGCGAACGAAATCGAATTACGGCCCGCGCGCCGACGACGAACGAACACTTCAAATCAGATCAATTTATAACCGATAAACGACGCGGAGAACGCCTACTTTACTTTGTTTTTATTTCCGATCGTTATTGGCAAAATTTATCGCGACACTTTCGGGCTTCGCGCACGCACGGAAGAGTTATTCGATATAAGAAATGGCGCTCCGATACGTGGCGGTAGGTGGCTGATAATAGCCGTACTGAGCGTACGTATGGATCAAATGAATTATGAACGGGATATCCGCCGCTAATGTATGGTTTCCGCTGCGGTTAATGTAGCATTCGCAGTTTCCGCGCCTAGGAGACTAGGCTTTATACCGCCGAGCATTCATATTGATATTACGGGGGCAGTCTGGGTTCTCTGTGGAAGAATCTCAGTTTGATAAATTATTAACCACGGAAATGGTCATTGCAAACGTAACTGGTTTTATTATATGATGAGCCAAGAGTCATGATTATTGTCAGTGCGTAACTATTGATGTATATTCTAAAACGGACCATACAAAAAATTGCTTCTTTACGAGAATACAATCATTTCAAACATCAATAAGTCAGTGAACGTTTTGATATGGTATTACTCACACTTGTTAGATACGTTGCTTATCTAAAAAATTAAACAAAAAGGATAAAAATCTAAGTTAAATATGTATCAAATGATGGAATATTAAATTCCTTTCCAGCGTATCATTTAAAAAGATGTATTGTTATACGTATTTCAACTAAATGACTTGAAAAACGTTGATCATAATAAACACATCTTTCATTATTTCCTCTAAAAATAGTGTACTTTAGTATATAGTGTTTTTCAAGTAGAAGATTCTCGTAATTTTGTTATATCTATTATATCTCTATCCATACTGCAGTCTATCTACGATATAATAATTGCACGGTTATGGAGATAAATTGCAGGAACATATTCACATTTATGAAGTATTCGATTCAGTGCCTTATCATGTCTTTCATTTAAAACTCATTTTACGTAGTAATTTTGAAATAATGAAACGCAGACAGTTCCGCTGAACAAAACATATGCTAGTACGAAATTTCATTTTATATTAATTTTAGGCTTTGAGGGGCAAAAATCACTCAAATTAATTATTTTCGTCATATTCCCGAGCAAAGACAATCTCTTAAATAATAATAAATTTGTTTTTTACAATAATAAAGTGCATAATTTTAAGGGTTGAAAAAGCGAGTCTCTGCCTCCATTGCGTTATTGTTTACTTTTCGTTTAAATTGTCATAAATATTCAAATTGACGTTTTGGTTTACTATATATAATGAAATATTACCCTAGACTAACAATATTGTAATAGAGAAATGCAGAAACAATTTTATTTGCATTTCAACCTATTAATATAACCTATTTCACAATACAAAAATTACACGATAATACTACTAGCACATAAAAATTACTTTAAAATTTATAAGTGGAATCAAAACTAAATACCTAGTATTTTTCAAAAAATTGATCAAATGATATATACATATACACATTTTTACGCCGAGAGCAAGTAAGATACATCTGATTATATACGTGTATAATATAGGTACATGTGGCATATATGTAGGACCTAACCGTCAATATATATCTCATATGAGATCGATACCGCTGTTTAAGTGTCACATGAGATACGTGGTTCGAATGGTAAAAAATCCATTTATCTTCTTTTATAAGAAGTATAAAATTTTACCCTTTTCGCCTATTCGTATTTTACATGGTATAAATATTGACGTAAATGGATGGGGATGTTTTATAATACGCATGTCTTTATTAAGTTTCAAGGCGATCTGCTCTTTGTTTTGCTTTCATAAAATTCATAAGTTGTTTTTCGACTTTCTTTCATGCAATTTTAATTTTTTTAAATATTGCATTTAATTTACCATATACATATCGTTTCCTTTCACCGAATGTCGACCTACGTTAAGTTATTGTTATATTTAAAGTGTTATTAGAATTTCTTATTTAGAGTAATCTTTTAAAATTTTATTCAGAGTAATGTATTTAAACATTAATTGTGATGATTAAAGGCTATTGGAGGAAAACTGGAAATAAAATTTTCCAAATAGGAAGAAAAAATTAAATTATCAGGTTGGCAACTTGTAAATCTGCCACTTTTTCCAGCAGCTTCTGAAATTTTAAAGCTACGTCTCAATAGATCATATGAAGAGCACGGCGTAGTATCTTATGCTCTTGTAGAATAAAAAACAAACAAAATATGTAAATGTCATTACGAGAACTTGCGACCGCTTTTGATTCATAAATTTTGTTCAGGTCGAAAAGCGGGCGAAGCAATTCGCAATTTATTTTATGCACTACGATGTGTAATGGTGTACTTTCCTATGATATAGCTAAGCATTGGTTATAAAGATTTGAAGGAGAAAATTGTTATCTCTTTGTTACACTTCATGCAGGGCGACATAGTATATAAAATTTAAAACATGTATTAAAAGCCTCATTGAAGTTTATCCCATGTTAAATTTGCATTACCTGGCAGAACTGCTATTGATTTCCTACTACAGTATGGCTGCAATAGGATACCAACTTCATGCCTAGGAAAAAAGTGAAATATTTTGTATGGCTTCCAGCCGAGCTAACCTAATAATTAAAATTTTAATTCTCGGTTAACTTTATATGTCTTTTTTAATAAGCTTGCAACAAACCGTCAAGTATTATTGATTTGAAACATCTAATAGCACGTTTGGATGGGAGTTAAAACGTTCTGATGGCACGTCGCGTCTTACCAGCTTCTTTCTTATCGGTTCTTTTCGACTTAATGCTTCCTTTTCTAATACACTACACACACGCTACTTTACGAATGTTAGTGTATCAGCATTGTTTAAGTAAAAGTGATAGTGAAAAAAATGATACGTTTCACATCTGCCAGAAAACGCATTTTGCAAAAAACCCATTTGTGACTACCTAAATATGCTCCGAGCAAAGCGATTGATATATCATAAACACAATTAGTATTGTTTTGGTAAAATATTCAATAAATAAAAGTTACTTTCTCGTAAAACGCAATGTGATAAAATTTTGAAGAAAAATGAATCAATTATTGTATCTACTATTAATGAATATTTTTCATTTAATACATAAATGAATTGAAAATAAATTTTCAGTAAATTTAAACACGTAAGTAAGTTATTTTCTAATAAATCATTAATAATATGCATTCATCAAAGCGTGTTTACTTTTAACTCTTTGTAAGAAAAATGCTAAATACACTTGAATAAAGATTGATTAATATACGTAATATTAGCATATTTATAACAATCAATATAAAGATTAAAAAGAAAAAGAAATCGTAATAATTGAATATATTTGGCGTTAATTATGTAGAAATTCATTATTCACAATTAAATGAAACTACGTGATGTAGTATTATTTCTACTTTCCTTAAGAATCTTTGCTATTAAGAATTGTTTCTATTAAGAATATTTGCTAATATCCCACCTGAAGATGTTGTAATACAACGAAACCTAGGTCGTGGTAAAGAAATTAAAGAAAGTAGAAATAATACTACATCACGTAGTTTCATTTAATTGTGAAATCGTAATAAAGTAAAAATTAAAATGGCCGAAATTGTCAGAAAAACCTTAGAATTAATGAATTATAGGACGAATATATGTTTTTAACAGCTTGCGTTGCTCATGTTATAATTACTTTCAATTAATCATTTAAACCTACCTCGCTTTTCCTCATATCGTCCCCAGTACGAAAGTCAACACTCATAATATAAAAAGAGTTAATACAAATCAAATATAAATTTCTTCCTCCTTCAAAGATATCTTCCACAATTAAAAGCGACTGGACGAACATCTCCAATATAACCCAGTAGATATACTCTATTCAAACACAGATAGAACAAAGAAAGAAGCAGGAAAATAAAAAGAGAAAAAAAAAGAAAATCGTCGTTGTTATAAACCATAAAAAGTTACAATTGGATAAAAGTTACTCATTAAGTAAGCCGGCACTTTTTTAAGCTAGGAAACTTGCCACGAAACTTTTCTTTGTCCAAATTAACATAACTTTTGGGGAAACTAATTAAAAAGAGAAAAAATTCGAGGGGAATACACGTGATAATATAAGCAACATTAGTACAAAAAGAAAAATATTATTTTACGAGGAAAACATCTTATATGGTCACTGAATTATGAAGAAATTATTAACGGCATGCCATGTTAATATTCTATAATCCTATCATGTGAATACTGAAAACTTACTTGCTAACTAAGGCTTTACTCAATTGAAGCGTTACTTACTTAATGCTTAAAAAAGTCTATGTCATCATTTATTTTAACATCGAATTACTAACAAAAATGTAATTTAAATAGACTATTGATTGAAAAATAATCATTATATCAAAATTGATTAATTTTTCACGATTACTGCAAAAGCAAATAATAGGCTAAAAATTATAAAAAACAATTACGAATAAAATTTTTAAATTGAAATTGTAAGTCAGCTTCGAAAAACTGACCACGAAATTTCGTTAAAATTCGTAAAAAAACTTTTTATTCATAGCCTGATTATATAACAATATTTAGTTCAGAGCGTTTTTCTAAGCAAATATGTGAACAGTTTAATAGTTTGAAGTTAATTCCAATAGTTTTTTCTCATTGTCAACAGCGGTCTTATCTAACTTATTAAGTGAAAATATTTATTAAGAAATCCTGCATTTTCCAACTTCAATCCGAGACGTCACTATTTTCGGAACAAAAATCTTAAGAAATTAAAAAATCCCCACTTGGGTACCTTCTGTTTTGATAATTAAACGAATAGTGCTGCAGAAAAATAAAGGTACTATACACCGTTTTCTATTGTTTTGCTTTGAAGCATAAAAGTCGTCTTTAAAAGAAGATGAAACACGGCCTCAGTATCAGCGAAAAGTCAATTACTTTATAGAAGCTGTAAATTCAGGTTATAAAAACCTACACGCCCCAAAAACATCTCATTCCTTTATTTTCGTACAAATATTTTACCAAAAGTAGCTGAATATACTAGCTATGCTTTTGATCAGACGGTAGTGGAAAACATCAGCTGAAATATGTACTATTTCAAATCTTGCTAAATTCAGTTGTGTGCATATTAAACCAATCTAGTCGTCAAAAAGATAATCGTAAGAAAGTCTCACAATATTTTTATCCAACTCCCAAAAGCATCTGTAATACGTAAGTAAAGACTGAAAAGTGCGTATTGTAAATATATTTTAAAGAGACTGTAAATAACGTAGTGAATAACACGACGTGCTTTTGGATTTTTTTCTCCGTCAACCTAGAATAATTATTTGTAATTACATAATTTGGAAACTACTGAACAAATTTAAAATATATCTCCACACTTGTATTTACTTGAGTAGAAATAGAAACAGGAATAGAATTCTAATAGAACACCAAAAACTTGGAAAAATAAAGACAGCATTTTGGCCTGAAAATGATAATAACCATTGATGATATGTACATTTCACTATCATTAACAATTGGGCGAACCAAATTTATCAAGTGAAAAAAACTGAGTAAAAAACTAGTTTGTAATAAAAAAAAACTTTCATTCACCTTTAAGAAAAATTATTATTCCACGTAGGATTCGTTACGTTCTACATTTGAATGTAACGAATAGTCTTGACACGTTATATTATTTTGCATTTTATATTTCAAAATACGAATAAAATTATATAAGGTTTCAATTACGGAAGGTACCCATTTGTTTCATTTTATTTTTTAATTAAATCTCCTCCATATTAGTATAATGCAATATCTTATCGTTCAACCCTGACACCTTTCACTTTATCCAGAATTGTTACTAAATGACATACATGGTTTCTTAATAGAATAATTTAATCTGGTCTATAATCTCTACAATCATAAAACTAATAGAGAAGATATATTCCATATATTTCTGGAAACATTACAGGAATATGTTATTTTAAATTCTCTTATTCCAAACCCCGTTTTTGTAGAATTTGGCTATCTGTTTGAGTATCCTGCAAAAACTATATAACTAACTAACTAACTTAACTATCCCTGACGTTCAAATAAAATAAAATTTCTTTTTTGTCCCTTACAAATAGTTTTTTCATTTATAATTTAAATTAATAAGGGGCGCTAATATATCTTTCTTTTTTCTTCATCTATTTTTGGCGTATTTGTTCCAACATCCCATAAAAATTATTAGAATGATTTTAATTAAACTTTCAACACCTTAATGCTGCAGATATAGAGTAAGACTTTATTACTTCTTTTTATCCAATATTCCTTAAGACGTTTGAAATTAGCATTGAAGGCCAGGTACGCGGGCTTAGAACTAATGATGAGAAATTATCGAGATTATAACAGCGATTCGTCTTGAAATTCAAGCTAAGATATATAATAATTGTATCTAGGTCAAGTGTACTTTTGAGATGAAAGCATTGTTACTAAAGAAAAACTCCAACACAAATACTAAGAAAATATACAAGAGCGAAGCAGCATACAAAAGTAATAACAAAATAAATCTAACACTGCATTAAACAGTCGCATATCCACAACAAATTGAGTTTCGAGTTCTTTGTTCTAAAAATACATAATAACAAGTTAATCTCACCTTAAAGTACCTTTTAAAGTAAATTTACGAGTATCTACTACTCTTTGAAGTAAATTTAAATCTATAGGCCTAAATTGTTTGGTTCCACTAAGGTATTTTTAAAGAGTATCACTAGTTGTGAAAGACCGTTCTTTCGATTGGTGTCGCCTGTAGCTTGTAGACAAATATATAAGCCTGATAGTCCATCCCTGATGTCTAAGGGAACTAACCATATCCATCTGCTGTTAAGTACATAAAATTTGAGTAAACAGGATTTGAATATTTATGTTGATTTTAAGCCAAGGAGTACTCAAAATAATTTTGCTATTAATTTCAGGGCAGTCAATGCTAAATAGTTACTATTATTGAATCTCAAATGATAACAGCAGATAAATAAACCTCTTAAGAACTAGTAGAAGCTGCCCGAGAAGATCTGCACGCACTAAGGCATATATAAAAGTTAAAACGTTTAGAGGTATATAGTATTTCTATTAAAATGAAACAAATATAAATATTATTTTTCACTAATTAAATATATTGTAAGTCGAATAACTTGGTTTCTTTTATATCATAGTCGAATAACTTGGTTCTTTTATATCACTAGTTTATCTTTTATATCATTAGTTTATCAATAGTTTATCATAATATAGCATTGAAACACTTGTTAAATGTCGTTACCCTGAGTATTTGTTCATCTTTTTGACATCTTTCTGACACTCATCAAATCGTTTTTGAAAGTAATATTTCGAGAAGGAGACTTTGTTGTGTTTGCCAAAAATATTACTGAAATGTCTTCGATATTATTAAAAAGATGTTTTTAATGATTTATTTATTTCCATACATTCAAGTAATACAAACATTTCCCAGAAAAATTTAATCACAAAGTCAGTCTTAAACTGAAAGAGCTATCGTGCTATTATCTACAGACGAACAGTTGAACACAACGAAGTTATTAGGATTACATTTTTGTAATTTGGTTAAAGAATTCTAAAAAAAGAGCTATTTGTATGACCGCAGAATTTTGAATGTACTAAAGATTTAAATATGGTCATTTACAGGAAATTATTCATATTGAATCAGAGGTATCGAAATACCAAAACGAAATTCATTTGCTGTGCTACTAAATATATTTTAATATCAGTTATTTTTCCTTTTACACGGTATCTATTCAGAAATATGGCGTCAAATTTTTGTTCCAATCATCTTCTAATCTAAATTGTCAATAAAGATGTAGATTTTATTGAGAATGGATCAAGTTTTAAAAAGATCAACGAAAAATTAAGGTAAGCATTCTCAAGAATTTTTGTATAATGTTATTTTACTTTTAGTGAAAGCTTAGTACGGAATAATCTGTTATTATTGGTCGATGAAAACAAAATCTAATCAAAAATACGGATTTCTATTTCACTGTTGATACATGTTAATCATTAAAATCTTGACTTAATATATATGTTATGTATCCCACAAATGGAAAATTTTAAATTAATCTCAAAATGACAAACTAAACATTTTTAGAAGTTGAAAATCAGGGGTATTTCCTCATACATACCTATTGAATGAATGTAAAGGAATGTACTACCACGTGGTGTAAGAGAAACAGCACAAATGTTTATGTCGAACAAACCTTCCACACATCCAGAAAATTTGATTCAGATGAAAATGTTATACATAATTAACTTATTTTTTCGTTATTTGATGAGAAAATTACATCCGTTTGTTTTACTGTAATTTGTATCAGAGGCCGCATTTCATAATTTCTCTTTGTTTGAAACTGAATTGAGACGGTATAAAAACAACGTTTGTTTTTGAGATATATAATTTGAATTTCCTATTTTGTATTATTATACTTTGGGCATTTTTGCTTAAAGATAAAAGTTCACTGTGCTTTTTTTAATTTGAACTATTGTAAATCGTTATTAGACAAAGAACATTTAATTTTATGATGTTGATTAAATTTGTCTTCAAATGTTTATACATTTAAAGACAAATTTATCGAATTTTCTCTAATAAAGGATGCAAAAAATTACAAAAACAAGTATTTTACTCAAATTATTAATCTATACTTTGGCTTTCCCATTTGTTTTCTCTTTTTGTCGAGGTCTTATTTAAATTTTTACTAGAATAAAATGGTTTTGGAAAATCAAGTATATCAGAAATAAGCATTGTATTAATGTAAAGTACAAAACATTTCTTAAGTTCAGTATTAAAACGATAGTCAGTTATAAATACTAATTTTCATTACTGAATTGTACAAATTTTTTCTCAGCATCGATTTTAATTTTACGTAGTATTCAATTGTATCAATTTTAGGACTGTTTTATGATCAAATTAACATGTACAATATTGCACCATTGTAGTTAAAATATTTCCATTATGTAAGTAAATATTTGCATCTAATTTCTGAAAGATATTTTTAATAGTTAGAAGAAAACATTAAATATAAAATTTTCTTAAGTTTATAAACAAAAGATTGTTCATAAGAAAAGAAAAATTGAAAAAACCAAATGTTCATAAATCCTTAACCCATAAAGGAAGAACGTTAGCCGATTGTCTTGAAAGTACGTAATTAAAAAAATGGCCTGATAAGAAGTTCAGTTTTTGTAAGAAATGGCTTACATTTTAATTATGTTTTTAATTAACGATATAATAACTGTTTGTTACAAACATTATCACCAGTGTTTATTTTCTTATTTTTAATTGTTTCAAGCAAAAATTTAAAAAAAATTATAAAAAAAACACAAACAAACATAATCTAACATAAACAAACATATCTGTCAATATTTGTCGAATTACAATTTTTTAAAAATACTTTTATTCTTCCAGTCTATTATACCATATTTAAACCTAAGTAAGTAATTAATAAACACGTAAAAGATTATTTTAGACAAATTTAAATTTCTAGCTAATGGAGTTGTATTCATTAAGACAAGTAAATAAATTAAATTTAGCAAATGTTCAAAAGAGCACCAAATTTTCATTTGTAAAAGAAAATACGAAAATGTAAAGATGTAAAATTGTAAACATCGATCTATGTCTCCTTATTTAGAGTGAAGGAAAATATTTTAAAGGTGACTGTAATATTTTAAGTTTTCCATAACTGAAAAATTATTTCTTAATCCCTTCCATCATTTTTAGGGTTCCGTACCCAGAGATACGTACGGAAACCTATTGTTGCGGCAACGTTATCCGTACATCCGTTTGCAGCTTGTCGCTGTAGGTTTGTAGTTTCTAAACGAAATAGGTTGTAGATTTTCATTATATAAACATTATGTAATTCTTTAACCCAAAATTGAAAAATATATTTAAAATTATTTACAGTTTTAAATAATTGCAAAAGCAGAGCCATTGAAGTATTTTTTTTATCTGGGCGCATGGAATATTGATAGTTTGATGAAACGAGCTTTGCATATATATTTTCATTTTCCACAAGTGTTTCTGGAATAAATTTGTGTATCTTATTTAGGAACTGTTTTCACAAAGTCCTTAAAATATATTTCTGTCTTAATACATTTAACCCTTTATATAAAAAAATATTTAAGTATTTCTTTCTATATTTTTTGGAATCATACTCTTTTTAATACCCAATCTTCAAAAATATAATTTAATATGTCATTAAATTTAACATCTAATCATTTCAAACAACTACGTAACGTTCTACAAAGTTTGAAGTAGAAAAGCTATGGAATTACTTTTGACCTTATTAAACAAATCTAGAACTTTCCTTTAAATGGAGATCAAACAAAATAAACACGTCAGAAATCAGAATATTATAAAGAGGAGCGGTACAAATTAATACTTCCTTTGGGCCTAAAAGATAAACTTATTTTAGCCGTTTATTCACAGACCTTCTCAACCGGCAATTTATATTTATTTTAATAAACCGGAACGTTATTTATATTTTTTCTAACAAGCTTTAAATACTTAAAGTTCTTATATTTTTAATGTAGCGTTTTAAAAATATCAACGAGAGAAAAAACAGACTTGAACCGCAAGTCTAGAGGTACAAGGAATCGATCAGCCAGTATTACACTACAGAATAAATGTAGCTCAATTTTTAAAAGTGAACCTGCGCAAGCGCATCTTATGGCAAAGTTATCTCTTGACTGAATTCATCTGTTCACTTATTTCATCTAATTATGAAATTGTGAAAGATACAAAAAGATTTGTATAGAGAAAAATTTAATACGGAGTACCATAAAAACAGACATCATGCGTTATATTTTTATGACGTGAAATAAATGGGTTGAAATCGAAATATGTACCAAACACTCTATTACTAGGAGATAACCGAAAGAGGCATAAAGAGTTACGCGAATATATAAGGTTAATCTTTGTTAGCGTAACCCGTCCCCGCGGGTTTAATCTTAAAGTATCCGTTTACCCGCATTACTTACTGAAACTCTCTTTGAAAAAAACTTAGGTAATAGTAAACGTTCGTAAAGAAATCAAGAAAGAAAATTAATGCGGCTTAACAGAATTGACAGTTTTTCCATCTTAAATCTAGAACGTAAATGTAAGAAGATGTAAAGATGACACAAGAGGGATTATAGAAAACTAGCAGGTACACAAAAGAAATAATTATTATTTCAAATAATATTCAGAAAATATTGTCTTCAACCACACCATTTTCAATATATAAGAACAATTACACGATGTAAAATTGATTGAATATTCACTGCGCCACGCGTAGAAGATAAAACCGCGTGACTAGCCAATTTTACAATACAAATTTTGAAACTAAAAAAGAAAATCGATGAAATATCTTGAATGATAACTTAAATATTTCGTCAATGTCAACTTTATGCAGTTTTCTTTCAAAACGATACTATTTAAACATTGAGAATAATTTAAAACAAAAAATTAATACGTGTCAAATACTTTACAAAATTTAAAAAAAATAATTTTTTTCGCTAAGTATATAGTCTAACTTTGAAAAAACAAAATTTATCTCAAAAGCAATATAAAGTAATAATGTAATATAATTTCGATATGGAATTATGTACAATGTTTGAAGCAAAGTGTGATCAAGTAATTCACTTTAAAGATAAATTTCGCATGCATTCAGAACAACACAAACAAAATCAAGCCAAAAATACAATAGTTATCAAAAATGTATATCACCGGCCGTGGGGCTGCATTCACTGACACGAAATCGCACTAAAATCGCCTTTCTTCGAGCCCAGACCAAGAGCTTTACGATACTCGACTCTAAAGGGGTGATGACTCTGATTTAATTTAAATAATTGTGTGCCAGCCGACTCTGCCAGGGCGCCGAACGATATGCGACTCGGCGGACAGCGGCAGCGCGCTACCGCCGAGCCGCGCCCCTCGGCACACAGTAAGTACTCACTCCTCGAATCTCTACCCCAATTTCAGCTGCCGACTACATCTCATCCCTATAACCCGTAACACGCCCAAACATATTTATACAATTATGCCACTTAAAACCCCTTATATAAACAACATAATTCCTCATCAGATCTTAGCGTCTTACGACGTTTCGATATTAGCAAATTGCATTTGAGTTCCCGGGGATGCTGCGCAAAATATGTACGAGACTGCGAGGCGCTAGGAGGGGGTCCAGGAATGAAAAGGAGAGGTGTATAGGCGCGCGGAGGCCGACTAGTGCTGTCCCTCTCGCGCACGTGGTGTTGATGTGTGGTTGAAAGGAGCCGCGCGAGGCGATATAGGCATGGCTGGTTTGCCGGACGCGACGCTGTGGTGGTGCTGTGAAGGTATTGGGTGGGTTAGAAGCTTTCGGAAAACTGTTAAAAAATGTTTCAGAATTTGAATACAGAATTATCGCTACATAAATATGTGTTGAGCGATTTTTTTAAATATTGCAAAAGCTAATGAAAATAGATTTAAGAATAAATAAATGTTTGTATTAATTTTCTTTGCAGCATAAAAAATTGATTTATATTACCATTGGAAAAACTTTTTCAAAACTTAGAAGTAACATATATACCATTAAAACCATTTATAAAATATATTATCAAAAATGCAGAGGGTTTGGGGATACGATCTATATTTTTTTATTTATAAAACGACTTCTAGAATTTTCCATATTTCATTTCTGACAATTTAAGAGGTAAAACCAGAATTTAAATTTTTACAAGTGTTGGAAAATGTTGTTGAACAAAATTTGTCAAATTTTTTTCGATTAACTTTCTTACATAAATTTTTTAGTATATTCTGAAATACTGATTGTTCTAATTCTAAAGACTATTCAAATATCGTGATTTTATGATGAGAGAAAATAAACCAAAACGAAAAATTATTTGAAATAATGCGAAAGGAATAAATACTACTTAATAGGAATAAAGACTACTTTATAAAATATTATAAATAATGCACGGTGTCATTTTCCCTCGACTAAAATACAGAAGAGGATGTATGAACAAGTTAATTATAAAGAGCTATATAATTAAAAACTATATAATTATAATGATCACGCGCTTAAAAAAAAGATTTACCCAAACCTTCGTGAACTTAATTCATTGTATTGGATTTAAATTCAGATGCATTTGTACAATTATATCTGGATTTAAAGATTGAAAAGTTTGTATTTTTTTTAGTTTAAGAATTAAACCAAAACTAAGTAAAATACTAAGATTATGGATATACAAGTGTTGTCAGACTATTAATGAATTTCTGCCTGATTATAATTTTATGGGGGATAACGTAGTAACTTCTTCTTATCGCCTTTCATTATAACTTATACCCGTTAACATGTATTAGGTGATCACTGTCCATATAGCACTTTATGATTTGGTGAGAGTTAAGGACACATTCACAAATAATGCTAGAAATAAAGGATGAGACGTAGAAAAATCTTGGACCGTATTGACATTTATCAACCGATCCTAAGCATAGTACGTAATAAAAACACTTGTTCCATTTTTAAATTTAAATAATTGTTAAACTATGGTGAATTTGAATTAAGTATTTCCGTAAAAACTTTTCTAACGTCACATTTGAATACAAAAATTTAATTAACAAATTTTTAAACAAGAACTGAGCCAGGTCAAAGAGCCCGTAATAAAAATAAAAGGTAAAATAAGTATCTTTTTAGGGAGGGGGGGGGGGAGCTAAAGAAGGTAGCCTATTTGTGGAATAGGGATTACAGGGACTATGAGTTGCGAAATGGCAAAATGAAAATTAAATATAGTTAGAGTAACACGCTAAATATTCAACCTCAACAAGTGATCATTTTTAGTAACTTTTTTTATGATAATCTTATACTAATAGGCACTAGAGATACAGTGCTTGTATCTCCAGTGCGTATTAATACAAGATGTTTAAATTCATAATGATTATATTATTGAGAGAGGGATTGAATATACATATATTTGCAACTCAGGATCGATTTTTCTTTTCTTCTTTAGAATGAAAGGAGAATCATAAATAACAAAGAAAAACCACAAAAACGCTAGGCAGAGACTATATGATAGTTAATAAAATGAAACAAAAGTTTCTCTCGCAAATTTATTGTTTTTAAAGAAATATATCATAAGATATAGTTACAACTCAAAATCGCACCCCGATGCACAACCGAACTTAAATTACTTGAAAATATTCATTAACACCATTTTATAGAATTTTACTCTTATTGTATATTTAATGGTATTAAAATCTTAATTTTTTAACCATGTTATCTATCATTGTATCCATGTTATCGACCAAATCATTTTAAAATTATAGTTTTGCATTTCGATATCACTGGACACATAGCTATTGCACCTCTAAAATGATGACCCGTAATAAAACCAAATTTTTCGCATTATTCGTTTTTTAACACATAAACCATTTCTAGTAATAAAATCGAATTTTTCGCAAATTTTTAGCATAATAAAACCAAATTTTTTTAAAATAGTTTCATATGCTATTTTTGTCTTTTCAATTGTTTTTTTAACACATAAACCATTTCTACTAATTTTATCCCGAGTATATAAATCTAGTGCGTGTTAGTACCAAATCGCTTATATTATCTTGGCAACTAACCGACTCGACCCTTTGTCCATCGCTTTTTGGAGTATCGAGGAAACTTGTCAAACACTTGTGGTGATATATATAAAAAATACGGCGTTCTAATAGTTTAGATCTAAAAGCAAGCAAAGTGACACGCAATAAGTACACAACGACTGTCGAAGGTACACTGTCCTATTATTTACATGTATATACCTAGCGAAGCATTATTCAAAGAATCAAATTTCGATCCCTGTGGTAATTACATCCACGGGCATTTTAATGTAGGAAACATTAAATATAGAAAAAATAAACAGCCTTATTAAAACAAATCCCAGGTTAAATTCGCATTACCTGGTAGATCTACGTTCACGCTCTCATACTGCAATAGAAAAATAAGTTGGAAAAGAAGTAGAAATATTCTGTTTCACTACAATATGAGCTTATACCACTTTGACTTCAGAAGGGAGCCGAGTGTACCATATGCATGTCTGTGCTCTTACTATTGGGCACCCATCGTATTCTCCGGACCTATTGCCCTCAGAGTATTATCGCTCATTATGTAATTATTTATGCAGTAAAATAATTAAATATTCAGATTATCTTAATGATGTATTTACAACATTTCATCACTCAAGAACGGATATTTTCTAGTTGTAAAATACTAAGGTACCCGTAGCGCCGCTACGTGTTACTGTGCTACAAATTAATAGCCTATGCGCATTATCTTGATTGCTTACATCATAACTAATACGAAAATATAATTCTTTGGTAACCAGTTTTATTTTCAATGGTTTTATCTTCCAGGTGCGGCTTTATCGAGGCAACAATAGTCATTAACTGACGACGTTGATCGTCTTCAACCATCAATAACATAAAAGACAAATGAGTAGGATAAATTCGGGGGAAATATTTGTAGACTCATTTAAATTTTTCATACCGTGAGTCCTAAGAAAACCAAACCATTGAAACATGTCTTCTCACGACCACCGTAAAAAACACATCTTAATCATATATGAGGCAAATTAAAAAAAAAGGTATTACATGAATGCGTGCACAAAAATATGAGATTACTCATTATTAGAAATTACGAAAGGAACTAATTACTAAAGATACTGCGTTTTCTCGTGACTTCCTTTCGCACCATCACATGTGTGATGTCATATTCAATCTTTAAATGAGTGGAAATTGCATCAATTCCTCGCAATGACTTTCCCGATGAAGCGCGATTTTATAATTATAAAATGCATTAAATATACTTACGCTAAAATAACCTTCAAAAAGCTTTGTTTTATATTTGGGTTGGTTTGTTAAAATAAAATATTTTTATTTAGTACTCACTTTAGTTAATGAGGCAATTATTAATAGATTATTTTTTCCATTTTGCAAATATAAATTGTAAGGAGAAATGGCTATAAATTTTGGAAATGTCGGCATCACTGACATGACAAACTTTTATTCTAATCATCTTAATTTCTCGCTTTCAAAATCTTAGCAATAATGGAATGTGATGTAAGATTACTTAATTTCATTAATCTCGATTCTCGAGGGTCCGCCAATTCTGAAAACAAACAGTTTTGGTAAAATTTCACTAAATGTAATTCTATATTATCTTTTTAGAATTTATTATCTTTTGGCAATAAATTCATATATCAATTTATTAGTACCAGTTCAGATTACAAACGAGCAGAAGTTGTGGCCCAATTTGGCCGTGTATTTACTGAAACTCCAGATGCTTTTTATTCATATTAATTTTACCGCGATCGTATTACTAAAAACCTAGTAAAGAAAAAATAGACGACTGAGGAAGTAACTGGAATATCAAATTTGAGAGGGCATAACAAATACACATACACAAACGTGCGGCGCAAACCCTTACGTATGTGGGTTCACGCTCACGCACATGCACACGCACGCACACACAGCATACACACACACACACACACACACACACACACACACACACACACACATATATGTATATGTATATATATATATATATATATATATATATATACCTCAGCTAAAAATGGTCATTCGAACTATAATTTCAACAATAGTGTAGCAGACATTGCGAATATTTTTATTCAAAGCAGTCGCAATACGATCGACTTGGGCAACATCTCAGCTCTGAATGACGAACCGGCGTTAATAAAGCATTGAGATTATGAAAAACCGGCGTTAATAATATATTGAGATTATGAAAAACCGGCGTTAATAATGTATTAAGATTATGAAAAACCGGCATTAATAATGTATTGAGATTATGAAAAACCTGCGTTAATAATTTATTGAGATTTTAAAAAACTTGGGTTAATAATGTATTGAGATTATGAAAAATCGGCGTTAATAATGTATTGAGACTATGAAAAACCGGCGTTAATAATGTATTGAGATTATTAAAAACTGGCGTTAATAATATATTGAGATTATATATTAAGAAATTGAAACTATATTTTTGTTGAATAAATATTTTTCTTTTTCTCTTTTACCGTTGGTCAAGGAAAATAATTTTTTTATCAAATTAAAGAGGAGGAAATTAGCGTTTTACTACTTTTTTTCCAGTTCCGAAATAAAGTATAATTGTTTAAAATGTATCCTTTACTTGCTCCTCTGCCGATTTTGACGAGAAATGTGTTCCAATAAACCGGTTTCCATGAAATAAATATATGAAGTCAAAAAAAGGTAAAATCTGCATCAATTATGCATAAAGGTTTAATCTTTTTCCAATAAATATAAAAAAATAATCTTAGACCGTGTTTCCAGAGTTTAGAGTAAACTTGGTAATAATAGAGGTTTTTCACCGAAAATGTAAATATGCCCTTTAAGGTTGAATTAATCCAATTTTTCAATCGAAAATCCAAAGAATAATGTAAGAAAGAAATTTTATCTTTGCATACACATTAGCGACAAGTAACGTATAACTATGGTACTTTTATAATTAAAGATTTATTTCATCAATTGTATTTAAAAAATTGAATTACTTTGTGTACTCAAGTGGTGATTGCCAACTTAATATTAACCCGCCGTAGATCGTTTCAGGGCCCATATCTCAATATTATTAACAATATGGGTCCCACATTTTGCAATACAGTTTATTATGGAATGTAATTGTGATTTTCTCTAATTAATTGTAATGAAACTAGATTTAACTCCCTTGATGGGAAAAAAAATCCGGGGGCAACCCAATGTGAATGTAGGAGAAAATACAAAATAATTTCCTTAAATTTTTCACTTCACATTGTATCCGTATTTGTACCCGACGGCTTTAATTTCAGGTATGGTTGAATATGATACCCTCCAATTACTACGAGTAATAAATTCGATTTTAGATACAATACAAAATTATCATAAGTTATATTGAAAATATATCCATGTATTCAACATGAATAGATTTCGTAGCATTGTTTTTTTAATCTCTGTTATTATGTTTAATTTCTTTTATCAGGCGTCTTAGCATCCAAACATAGTACATCTATGATACCATTGCATTCACTGAACGCATTTCTTCACTCATGATGGCTCCAATTGCTCTTTTCGTAGCCAATTCATCCCTTTAAAAGCATGGTCATATAACATGTTTGAGTAATTATTGGCTCACCTTTTTCTTGTTATGGTTACGTACCTAAAATGTATGTAATCTTTACAAGAAAAAGGTGCATATCCGTCCGTCTCTCCCTCCGTCTTCTAGAGGCTTCCAATTTCTAAACAAAACATGATAAAATCTTGAAACTTATATAAAACGTGTTCCTTGGCCTAAATACGGTATTTATTATGCCGGAAATGGTATTTAAAATTATTTGAAATTATATTTCGAGGGGGTATATATGGAAGGGGCTGAAAAAATTTATTTTTTTATATGTGCATGTGGAATACTCGTAGACCAAACTTATTGAATAAAATAAAAATCTGTTTTTTAACTTTATTTTAAATGAAAATAAAAAATTGACGTAGTGTCGAATTTGGAATCTTTAGATATATTTTGTTACCAGGTCCATCCTAAATACGGCAATACACAGAAATCTGTAATTCAGCTGTAATCTTCACATATCCTGTATTTAAACAATAAATAATAGAAACATAAAATAACATAAAGTTAAGACAAAAAACTAAAGTATTTTTTGAGAAATTCACAATATTTTTACTTCTATGAAAAACGTAGCACGTTTGTTATATACATATTTAAACAAACAATTAATATTTACAAATAGTTTAACACGAACATTATGTACCTTTAAATATGTGTACAGTACCCTCTAGCTCTAGTTCTACTCATACTTGACAGATAATTCTTTTTTGGTTTCATTACTGGCTTTCTTTTTTATTTAATTTGAGTTTTTAACTCCATAAGATATGTTTATTTATTCCGCAAGACGTAAAACTTGTAATAATTGACATCACTCACTATATAGATATCACCTTTACTTTATAAAACATATACCAAGATTAACACGTATATCAAGAAAAAACCATGTCTTTTTTTAAAATTAACAATATTCTCAACTCAAATTTAGCTGTTGAGGTATTTATAACTTTTCTTCATTATCTTTTTTACACAATTTTAATATGTCTACTGAGAATTAATTACTTTCTTCTGTCTCAAACTTATTTAACGTTTAATATTCTTCCACTTTTTCGGTATTATGATGCAAAATTAATAATTTACAATTCTATTTAATTTATATGTCTCATTTCATTTATTATTTCTTTATTACGTAATCATTGTAATCAACATTATTAACGAGGTTAATACGATTTACTTATGACTACAAGAAGTGTAAGATTGTCCAATCTTACACTCAACCAAGCCTAAAAATTAAAGTTAAGTTTAAGAATTATATCTGATAATGGTGTTATAAAACTATAACAGTTGTGTATTGATATAAGCTGAAAGTATATTTTTTTGATATAGGATATACTGTTTAGGTCTCTCTGAACCCAAAACGATTTTTTGGAATTTTGTCTATCTGTTTATCACAGAAAATTTACAAATCATCTTATATTGATATATAAGAAGGCTTAGCAAAAATGGCTGCCTATTTAATTGAGCAATAAATGTCGGTTCAGAACCAAGATTTGGATGAATTTCATATAAAAACATCTCGTCTTTCGTGACAAAATATAAACAAAGATAAACAATTGCAGAGTAAATATTTTACAAAATATTTCTGTTTTAAATTTAATAATATAATTGGTCGATTCTGTGATAACATTTTGTGAGTATCACAGAAAAACTTCTACACCAGTTTGAATGGAACTGAATCAATAAAATAATTCTTGAGGGTTGATTTTAAATATGGGCTACCTTTAGGCCCTGTTAAATATTTCCTAAGAGACGCTTTGTATGTCTGCCTGATTTTATTTACTTCTTTGTCTGCTGGTTAAGATTCGCGTACAAATACTAAGCCGATATGAATTAAACTTTTACCGAGATACGGCTCATAGTGCATTTTAAAATAGAAAGTTCTTTTTTGATCAAGTATGAACTTGAAATTCAATCATTAGAACTCAGGAATTAAGGCCAAATACACGAGCATATTGCAGGAATTCGGCTAAAGGTCAAACGAAGTTATTAAATACTTTTATCCTGGCGAAGGATACTTTAGCACTGTAGATTTTATTCAAGCTAAAATATATTTTTTTCTTATCACAATGAAGATGAAACAATATTATTTGAGAAAAACTTAGCCGCAAAAATTAAAATATGTAAACAAACTCGCGGCAAGAAGCACGTTTAAACAATGCGATTTTTAATTTATTATTCAGAGTAAACATTTTTTTTCATTGTCCATAATTCCAAACTTTATCTCAAATGCTACTTGCTAGGGTAACTTCATTTCGAAACGACGATACCGACGGAACATCAAGTAAAAATTATCAAAACGAATATTTTTCACAAGCCACCCAGCACCGAACAGCTAGCGCTAGCAGCCAAACACACTCCCCCCACCACCCGCCGCCCCGCCTCCCGCGCCGCGTCTGCACCGACCGACACTTTGCAATCCAATATCGGCACGCCGACGCCGCTTTGCATATGTCGCCCGCCGCGCCGCCCGAATCGCGATTCAAACTTTACATCGTTATTTGTCTCAAATGCGCCCGATTATATAACATAACTTATACGCTCAAATAACTTTGCGCCAATGACGGGAAAATGAGAAAAATCTCGTGCCAAGCACGTTGGACGCCTTCTTCGAGAGCGAAGAGCGCTCCCGCCAAGCGGGGAACTGATATTAGTTATCATTAATCACATGTCGGTTCGGCTGCGTATGTTTGGTTGATATCGATTTGCGTTTATTTGAATGAAGCACTATAATAAGTTAGTGTTAGTAAGTTCGACTATGTAAAAGGGCTTCGGAGGCCTGTGGCATTGAACCCCGTCCACAAGGCTTGAGGGTGGAGGCTTAGCAAAAATGGTTGCCTATTTAAATTGATGTTTTGTGTGGGAAGTAATAAATGTCGGTTCAGAACCAAGATTTGGATCAATTTCACATAAAAACATATCGTCTTTCATGACAAAATATAAACAAAGGCAAACAATTGCAGAGTAAATATTTTACAAAATTATTATTTTTTTAAATTTAATAATATAATTGGTCGATTTCTGATAAATAGAAATGCTGAATTTATAAAGGAAATAAATAATCAGGACGATGCGATTTTAATTTAACACCGGGTCATCATCTAGAAAAAAAGATGAAACATTTATGTTTAAATTACTACATTAAAAATAATTCAATGCGAATTTTTCCATGCAACACAAATGTGTATTTACGAATCTCATGCTAGTGAATGCATATAGATATTAACTGTAGTAATAATAAAAAGGTAAAGGAGACGGGCAAAAGTATATATATTGTTGGCCCCAGGTGTGTCAAGAAATAAAATGACACTATTCAATAGAGAAAATGAAAAATAAGCTTCTCAAAAATTTTATTTCAGTCATCAATAAGACAAAACAGAAATCTTTCTTTACAAAAAGTCTGGGGAACTCTTTGAACTGGCAAGATTAAACAATGTGTCCTCTATACACAGATGTAACATCTATAAAACTCATTGGACCAATAGGGTTGTAAAAAGCTACATAAACTTCGAAAAGGATGAATAATCTATTCATTTTCGCAAGAAAACGTATGTCAGGATCAGTTAATAGTTTAATTTGAATTAATTTAGGTAATGACTACAAATTGAAAAGTAATCGGTATTGATTATTTTTTGTTTGCGCAGTTGAGGAGATTTTTTGTAATCGTTTATATAAAGTTATTAAGTACTCGCTAGATTTTTATTGTTATTTTTTATTAATAATTGTTCATTCATTAAAAACATGATATATTGAATAAATTTTGCGTTAATTTTGTAGAATGTTGTGTTCATTATTCACAATTAAATGAAACTACGTGATGTAGTTTTATTTCTACTTTCTTTTATTTCTTTACCACGACCTAGGTTTCGCTGTATTACAACATCTTCAGGTGGAATATTGGCAAAGAAATCACAAGATGCTGTATGCATGCACCGTGGGAATATATAACTGGATATGCAAACAAGCAAACCTTCTAAATTTATAGTTGTTACAATCGCAACAAATTTAATATTCTGTATTATTTGGACTTTGATGTTCTTCGCTTTTTTTGCCTAATTAAGGTTTTATTCCATCAACTATTCGTCCATCTGTTTTAAGCATTACCATTATTTCTAGCACGCTTTTTAATGGCTTATAGAGAGCCATTACATTAGCGTTTTGTCTGTGAACTAAAATTTCATCTGCAATAAACACATTTTAATTTTTTTATGTGGCACATTAACTGTTTTTTCTTTTTTTTTATATTTGCTTGCTACAAAAACAAGTGACGATGAGAAGCCACATTTTAATTTTCTTTACTTTTTCTTTTAGCACATTTTCAAACTCTCTCTGTTCCGTTTACTCTAACTCGCTTATCGGGCGCTGTCACCATAAACAACTTTTGAGCCATGACTTATTGTCATAAGTCGTTCCACAACACTGCTAGTCTTATTCAATTTTGGATGTCAAGCTTTATAGATCAGTCTCTATGTCATGATCCATTTTCACATATTACCCTTAAATATTCTGCAAAATTTTCCGGTTCAATCCCTTTTGATTAAAAAGGCTAAATTTCTGCATATAAACTAACTCTTTCGGCGATTGTTTTAGTTAAGAAAAATCGAAGAAAATTTTGGAAACTTTAGTATCAGCAGTTCCCGGTTTTCAAATTTGGAGGCAACTCATTATCTATTTTGTCTAGTGTTCCCAGGTATTCGAATTGTTTTCATCTTTAAAAACCGTTCTATGAATTTTTTTGCGGCGTGCCGATAATGCTATGAATTTTTCACTTGGTCTTATATCTTGCATTGATAATTTACTTAGATTTGTGCTAATTCATTATTAATCTAATAGTCAATACTTTTGCCAACATTTTGTAATTCTTTTCTAAATAGATTTGTTTCTATCATCAGTAGGCTACCTGCCTACTGCCTACTACTACCTGCTATACTGTTTTTTTATAGAGCGTGTTATCTCGCCGGAGTTAGCGAAAAATTTTCTTATTAATGTTTCCAGTGCTTAGTTTTGAACTGTTCGTCGGGTATATGCTAATTACAATATGCTGCTTTTAAGTTAACACTTACTCCATTGTTATTGTTATTCAAATCATACTTATAAAACGGGCTCGTTGAGAAATGGTAAAAACCGCGTGTGACTATAAAAATCTCTTTACGCATGCTTCGTAAGGTTAAATACTGTCATCAGAATATGCACTGATAATAGTTTTACAACGTATTAATTCTACATTAACGTACTCAAATAAAGATACAACGTTTTCTCCTGTAAATTGATTTTCATTATATACGTTATTCAAGACAGAAAATGACCTTTTTCAACATAATGGAAAAACGATAAGCAATCTTATAACGATTATATATTCCTCTCAATATTGATGTAAAGGATAACAAGTTAAGCTAGTTTATTTACGTGATTGTCTAAAGAAATGTATAATTATAATTGAAAGTCTATCTATTTTCCTTGTTTGTGGAAAACTTTTTACTTCAGAACTAATATACGTCATTTAATTTTTTTAATAGCAAATAATTGTAATTGAGAAGTCTCCAGAAACTAACGTATTCCTAATAATACTTGCATAGCAGCTCCTGTGAGCTGCTATGCAGCCTTAATACAACTGAATATATAGTTTTCTTTTAAGAACCATTTTCACCTACTAGTGCAGAACTGACATTTTATTTTGTATTGAAAAACTATGCTTTACTTTGATAAATTCATGGTTTTAATTTTTTATATTTTATTAGAAACATGGTCCAAGATTTATATTTCAAACTCGAATCAACAAAAACTGTCCATAATAGCAATGACAATGATAAATATTTACTTCTATTATCTTCAACTTAATAGATCAATATTGGCCAAAAAGTCCTAACAACATTCATTAGAATTTAGTTAGGACTTTACGACCATATCGATAAAGTTACGAATAAAATAAAGCAAATGGAATAAAATACAAATTCAGACCTATAAAAAATGTTTTTATCAAACTGCTTGTCATAATTTATAACGTTAAATATGATACAATAACAAGGCAAGAATACAAAATATATAAATGAAATTATGTGAATTACAAAAAAAGAGAAAATTTTAATTTTATTGATACGCTTAATTTCAGGTAAAGTAGTAAAATAAACTTAAAATTGGTAAAAAATAGTACAAGCGATAATTAAAATAGAGAAAGATTTTACGTATAAAATAATTTTTTTTTTAAATAACACTGTATCACAGACAATTAATTTAATATTTCGCTGATATTATTCCAAATATTGAAAACATTTTCAGTAAAAGCGAAATAACGCTCATATCCATATAAAAACAATAGAATATTATTTGGCTAATTCCAAATATTGAAAACATTTTCAGTAAAAGTGAAATAACCCTCATATCCATATAAAAACAATAGAATATTATTTGGATTGTTCCAAATTTTGAAATCATTTTCAGTAAAAGCGAAATAACGCTCATATCCATATAAAAACAATGAAATATTATTTGAATTATTCCAAATTTTGAAAACATTTTTAGTAAAAGAAAAATAACGCTCACATCCATTTAAAAAGAATAGAATATTATTTGGATTATTCCAAATTTTGAAAACATTTTCAGGAAAAGCGAAGTAACGCTCATATCCATATAAAAACAATAGAAGCTAAAATATTAAACAAAAACGGAATTTAATTTCTATAACTAAAAAAATGAAGGAAATAGTATATTCGCTGGAAAAAATGATGACCAGCATCATTTATTAGAGGTTGTCGAATAAAATTTGGATTGATCAATAGATCCAAGTTTCTTTCTGTTGACGTCACAACTCACGAACCCATTTGACGAGCCCACTAAATAATTGAAGTATATAATTCAAAACAACAAATTAATAAAACAATTGTATTTGATACGACCACAGGAAAGCAGCGATGACACCACCAAGCACAAATTTACTTCAGTATAAGATTTTATGTCCACAATCTCAAGTATGCTATATGTAAATGAAAAATTAAAGTAATTTCTTATATTTTTATTTGCTGTAACACACTTTCATTTTATATCTTCAGCAACATTTTAATACGCATTTAAATACGCGCAAACATTTAATAGACATCGTCACTGAACGCCCAGGTCCCACGACGCGATAAATCTACGCCAAACCTCACCCATGCTCGTCCTCACAAACAAACAACCATTTCCACGTCACAAAACAATTTCTACAAGAATATTTAAGTTGGACGATGAAATATGCGCGCCCTCGAGTGGCGTCGTTAACCCGAATGATGAATTACAGACGCCCATCGATCATCAATCAACATAGAACATTAATGACCGCAATAAACGTCAATTGTATCTACATTGAAACCGTTCGATGCCACTGATTTCAGAGAACAATGACAAGTTTAATGGAAAACACAAACAAGCATTGTGTCTTTATACGGAGGGCCTGATTGATATGCTCACGGCTGCCTTATTAGCTTCCTTTTCTTCGTTATTCTTGGATTGTATTGATGTAAGGCGGGTGATGTTTGAGATATGAATGACTTGGGACGAATGTGCTTTCTTTTTATCTATTATGATTGTACTTAAATTAATGATCGATATAAGTAATATTGTATTTTTACTGAATAATGTATTGTGTAGCGGATGAAATCAGAATTTTTATAAAATCGCAATTTGATTATGATTTTCATTATTCAACTTAATGCAATCTATAATCGCATGGTATTATTTAATATTTAAATACGATATGGTTTGTTATCAGATAATACAAGTTAAGTTCAGTGATACACATTGTTTGAAGCATTTGTTTCGAACTATTTTTCAGGTATAGTAAAAACTGAAATTACAACTGAAAATTAAAATAAAATTGAAACGTAAAATAAACCTGTTAAATTCGAGTAGAACTCGCACTAATAAGATTTGTAAACTCTTAAATGCATCTAAAAGCTTAAACATTACTCAATGAGACGTATTTTATCGAATAATTTATAAAAATTAATATTGTTTTTTACGATGTAAATAAATTGCACAAGTAATCTTTCATCAGTGAAAACTATATGACTTGATTGCTCACTACTTTTGTTTGTTAATGTACTTTAGTAATTTTGAGATATCGTCAAATATTTTTCTAGACTTTTTTTATTGTATTTTAAATTACATCTTTAATAAAACAGATGCTGTTTTCAAAAATATCTCCCCATTTAATTTCAATATGGAAAATGGAAAATATTTATTTATAATTATTTAGTTATATATTTCAAAAGGAAAATGGAAAATATTTCTTCGTTTTCTTCATTTTTGTTTCGTGGCATGATTTACCTTATGCTGTCTCGTAAACACACTGTCATCACAATCAGTATTGCTGTGAAATACCGACAGATAAACGGAGATGAATAAACTATGAATTTATGTTTTACAGTTTAGTTATGGAATCCTAATAATAATGTGAATTAACAAATTTTTTCCCAATGCGAAGTGCTCCCTTTTTCATCCGCAGAGTATTTCATTACAACCATGACTCGGTTTTTATCAAATGCATCCTGCATCTGTAAAAGCAGATGTTTCTTCGATCTTATTAAACTAGCAATCTACTTGTATGAAACACTTTACATAAGGACATTGGTTTATAAATTTTAAAATACTTGAAAAGATAGTACAAAACTCGATATCAAGTTGTATATACATATTTTGCTCTGAAATTTATTTTTAGAATTTATCCAAAGAAACAAAGATTGTCAACTTCAATTTTACAATTCACGCTAATATTACATACACAATGGACAAAATGAAAATAGGCGATATTGACAATCATTTTTTACAAAAAGCACTATATACCGCAGCAAACCCCGACGAACCAATACAATAAAACTGTTGCAAATAGAAGTTTTCGCGCATCAGGCGTCAATTTCCCAGATTGCTTTCGAAGATTTTCCCAATATGATGAAATATGATAATATCCAGCGTGCTCTCGATTTTATCAACTTTATTACTGGCAAAACTCCAGCCAATGGTATTATTACCGGCTTCGGCTCGGTTCCTTTTTGCCAATAGTGAAGCGAAGCTCACATAACAATTTTATTAATACCGTTACGGCGTTCAGTTGTACCGATAAAATTATTTAATGCAACCTCAGTAACGAGTATTTGTCATTTTAATTCACGAGGAGGTGGAATATTATAGAATGTTTGAAATGAAAAAATGTTTAATATAGGAAGAGTGCATTTTCGCATTTTTACATACATATGAATTAAAAGAATTATTATGTATATGTTATATCCGTACATATAACAAAACTGTATACTTTTTACATGTACGTACATTGAAAAAAATTGTGAAAAGAGCTAATAGGGGGTGAAGAATAAATGATAAAATGCATTAATATAATTTCTGAATTGTTTGCCTGATTGTGTATTTCTTTGTGCACGCATCATGTAAAGTCTACTCGCGCAATTCGGATATAATTTTAAACATGACTTTAATATTTCCAATATAATAATAAACACTACGCAAAAAATGTGCTTATTTTAATGACAACTTTTATTTGGCAGACAAATCTAATTACAAGACTATTTTTCGCAAAAAATTCGTGCTTGTATAAATTAATTTAAATAAAAAATTTGCCGTTTTCGTCGAGGAATTGAGTAATCATCTTCCTACATATTATTATTAACTAATAATAATTAATTAACCGCCTTCATCGCTTAATCTAAAACGAATATGTTTGGCTACTAACGAAAATAGTTTTGTTCACGTTGTTAATATTTAAAAAAAAACATAGTCTTACCAGAAGGAATAAATAAAAAGGGTTTTATTTTCAAGATTTTGTTTCTTATTTCCTAAATAATCCGGGTAAAAATAATTAAGGATTATATTAACAATTTTTTCCCGTATTAACAATTGTTTTCCTCTTTATTATGAGAAATTTCATATCGCTACAAAAATCAGTACTAATTTTCATACGCTTTTCAGCTCAGCCTTTAACTTTGGCACAAAAAAAATTAAACAATTTGCTTTTTAGAATACGTTTAAGCACTAAATATAATTATTAGATAATTATAATATTACTCGATAAAAATGACAAATATTACTCGATAAAAAAGTTATTATGCTTAATCGAAGGTTTAATCTGCAACAACAACAGTTAAGATTTAACCGACCTTTAATCTGCGACAGAAAATAACAGAAACGATAAAGTACGAGCTGAACTGATGATAATTAACATACCAACTTAAATTGGCATAGGCTCATAGTAACGTTTGAATCTGAACCACAGATATTTAAAATGACTTGAAAAATTTCTAGTCTTTTTTCTCGGAATTTATTATTTTCAGGCAATTTGTCTTATTCCTCTAATCTACAAATGGTCATTTAATAATTTAAATAATTTAATAGTTGTTTTGGGGAAAAGGAATTTTTGTTTTGAAACAGTGACCCCAAAACTAAGTTTGGGGAAGCAAATATTTCATTTTTAAGTCGGATAGAATCTGTAAAAGAGACGTGAGCAAAAATTTTGTCACAAAGGTTTTTTTTTACCATATTAATACGAAATCTTCAAACCACGCTTGCAGCATAAAGGCACTCAGTTTTTTATGTACTATTGATCAACCCACAAATACACTACCTCAAATAGGCACAACGGGTTTTATCGAAATCCACTCACTTCTGCTATATTTTAATACAGAAATAAGAAATACGTTGACCTAAAATGTGAGAAGGATGATATGAAGATTTTAGAAATAAAAAACATAAACTGATTGCTTTGAACTCCAGAAACGACCGCAAACTTTTCTCTGTCCTCTATAAAAATAATGAAGCCATATTTTCTAAATTTTCCAATCCAGTAAAATTCCCGATCACTATAGTCCTATTTTATCAAAACAGAACTATGTAACAAAGCATTGTTACGTGTAAATTTATATGCTATTATTAATGTTATTTAAAATAGTAATATTCCACTAGAAGACCAAGTTTTACTTTAAGAAAACCCATTGAAGCGTGAGTTTAATGAGGTGATAAAAAGCGACACATCTTTTCATCAAATCTTTTAAGGCCTACGTTAATAAAAACTACACTTACGACATAAATCTACCCCAAAACGCCCAAACCCGTAGCAGAAGCACTATCGGCATACATTCCGCACCAATGCGTCGCTGCCAGTTGCCTCTCGCTTCCCTGATCACTTTATTATTACCCATTAATAACAGGACGCATTCACCTCTGACCGTTATGCTACAGTCACATTGGGGGTCCACTAAAACGAACGTTCCAGTTCGCACGAACGCTTTGCAGACGCCTTAAAACTTTCGTATTAATTTCAAGACAATAGTAAAAAAGTTTTCGCACAAATATTTATATTAACCAAAAATACAAAACAAATCATAAGTGTGAGTACATAAGATATATTTCGCACTTCGCTTCGCTTCTACAAGCTCCAAATGTAACCGTAGCCTTATAAAGAATACGGGGTGAATATTAGGGCCACCAGACCTCTTATCACTGACACAGGCGGCCCTTAGCCTATCTACCTATCTCAGCTATCTTAAATGTAAGGTACTATCTGCTTAAGTGAACCATTTGCATGAAACCTCAACCCTGTTAATCATTTATTTTACACTTGCAAAGTATATAAACGTACGTATATTATGTAGGTGCGGTGTACGACGATAACTTACTTTTTGTTTACGTAGTCACAAAACGATGTCGCTTGTGTAGATTTATATACGTATAAATGTGGCTTAAGTATACTTGATAACAGAAGTTGGACTAGTAAATGACTCTACTGATGATGCTATGATTTTATTTGTGAAGAAAACAATTTTAAGATGATTTATAATTTTAAGTGTAGTATGGATGCAAATTACTAGTGTTTTTAATATTCGTGTATGTAGATTAAACTTATTCGAATTCACTAACGTTATGGTCCATGTATAGTGCCCAATGTGCCACACAATAATAATTACTTTGGTAATGTATAGATAACGTTACATTGAAGCTAATAAATATATAATAATAAATTTTGTAATAAATGAATTTGTGACAGTTTCGTCGAGAAAAAATTATAAAAACAAAGTTAAATAAAAATGTAATATTTTTTTAATATTAAGGACGCCAGGATTTAAGTTGGACGAACGAAAAACAGCGATTAATAACTATTTAATAAATTTATTTAATGATAATTAAACTTATTAATAGTTAAATTTATTAATTAAACTTATTTAATAATAATTTTTATGTTTATTGATAAAAATAAGTAAGAATTCCTTTTTATTAAATTTTATATAAATTTTTATACAATGTTTATCATTTTAACATTTTCACTGGTAAGATTTCCATTCTAACTAATAATATAAATATGAAAATTGTTTAATTTGTTTTGCATTCACGCTTCAAATACACAATTTTATCAGTCTGTATCATGGAGATGAATACACAATACACATTTATCTGAATTTTTTTTTTGTGGTAATAAAAAAAATCATCCCATAAGGGATAAGAGTGTGAATACGTAATATGACTTCACGGCACCATAAGAACATAAGGCTACCTACACACATATCGCAGGCTTTTCCTTTTCGCGCCTTTTCTTCGATTCTGCGCATCTTAATCATTTTCCACGTTAAGATTCAATTTTTAAAAGAATATTTTTTTTTTCTCCACTATCTCTTTTTCCTTTTTCACATCACGGACCAAAGTAACTAGAATATAAAAAAAACAATAGGATAAGCTCTTTATCCTCAAACTTCAGTCATAAAAAGCACTACTCGCTTCTCTTATTGGAACGCGACCAACGAATCAACTACTCAACGTAGATTAATTCTGTGATAACTCCCTCCCAACATGTAAGCTTCTCCGCTGATGATGAAAGCTTTTAACAATTTGAGATGAAGCCGATCGATATTCATTTATGAACACTGAAACATCACGGAATTATGTCAAAATTCATACAACAGAGTAATGTCCTATGCCCTTATTTATTTAATTATGCAATGATATTTAATAAGAGAAGCCTGTCAAGGACAAGTAGAAGTCACACTACGAGGTTAACCGTTCATATTCAGTATTTTGTATACATATAAAGGTACTTAGTATTTTTATTAGAATATTTACAAATATTAAATGCATACTTAATATTTCACAGGCCTAAAAACTTGGTGCCTATTTCAAAAGTTATAAGATCTAAGACAATAGCCACAGCTTTCTTATAATTTTCTTTATGATTTTTCTTAATTTTGAAAATAAAAAGTTTAGGAAATCTGTTTAAATACCCAATTTAAAACTTTAAAAAAAAGTCCTTATAATGAACCACATGATACATAAAATTGATTTTTTAAAATTCCTTTTTAATGTAATATGGGGATCAGTGAAATATATGGCTATGCCAAATTTCAAGTTTCTATGTCGCATAGTTTCTAAGAAAATCGGCTGAGACAAACAGGCTGGCAGACAAGCACACAAGTAGTCTTAAAAGTGTTCAATTTCTCAGCTTGAGGTACGAAATCCTAAAAACGACTTTTTCCACTCATATAATTACATTTAAGCCATATTTTTAATATATTTATCGGTCTGGACGTTTTAAAATACTAAATATATTAATGATTACAAACATTTATTTATTTTCAGATTTTCAGAATGGTTTTTTCTTCAGGAAAATTTGTTAAAATCTGTTTTACTTCAATAGATATAAAAATGAGTTGAAATAAACAAATTTAATTAGGTAATATCAGAAACAAAATTCTTCAAAAATGATGTCTTCATTCAAATATTCATCAGGTAATAAATTATATTACTATCCAAATTAAAAAACTATTTAACATATCGAATGGTGCTTTCTTTTAATACAATAATGCCTTATTCAATGTTATTTCTGATTAACGCTAAGTTTAATTTATAGATATTTTTTCTATTAGTAAGCAAAAACATTTCGTCCATAATTTATTAAATATTATTATTATTACACTTAGAATAATATTGTCATGGCTATTTTCTTATTATGCTCTTTAAAAATAAAAGGTAGTCATATAAAAATAAAGCTAAACATACCAGTAAAATACTTATAGAGTTACATACACACTCAGTTAGATATAAAAATTTCTCAAACTATTAGAAACATTAATATCTAATAGATCTTACACAGGTTCAGGAAACACATTGGTTGTCCATGTTTCTTTGGTTTATAAATATAAATTTACCAAATGCCATTGTCATGTTTTTAAATGTTTGACATACGGGGTTAGAAATACAAGAGAAACAATTGGCTCAACGCAATACGCTTTGGAGAATCATATCGTTTTAGAATAAAATCGCTTTAGACATTATATTTTAAAAGATTTCATCAATGACGTCTCGTCGATCAACATCATAATTAACAATCCGTATCTAGTCACTAATGGACATAGGCCCCTCCCGCTGAAGCCATTGAACCCAATTCGAGTCTTATCATGTAACTGCTGCCGCTACGCCTGCTACGCAGATCGTCGCTTTATCTAGCCAAAAATCGTCCTACACTACGTTTGCCTAAACGTGGTCTACACTTTAGAACTCGTCTATCTCCTCTGTTATCGATTATCACGTACTTGAGCGACACACTGCACCTTGCTTATTCTTTCAGCTATGTCAGTGACTTTAGCTGTCCATAGTATTGTGTAATTTCGAATTCAGTCCATCAGAGAAACCACGAGTGTAGTTCATTCTATGGATTGCGGAATATCTGAGCTTTTAGATCAGTCTTATTTTCATAGTATTTTACGGAAGTAACTTATTGTCATAGTCTTTTACGGGAGCACAGTGAAATATCCCGACAAAGCGTTAATGGTCGGATGGCTCCGTGCGTCTTCGTTTGTTTTCGCCTCTTTCTAATTATGTATACGTTCATATATATGTCATCGTGCGACTTAATCCTTTTGATTTTTTTATTTCCTTACGTAATTTCACTTCTGTCGCACGTCATATGTCCTTTCGAGGGTTCAATAGCCTCAACTAGGAACTTTCGTAGGTTTGTAGCTTCTATGCATTTATACGTTATTGCCCAAAAACTCACTCATTCTTGGCTCAAAAATGAGAAGAAATCGATGTATGTTGAAGAATAAATAGTAAGTTAATGATGCAAAATAAAATATGAAGTAATATTTTTAAACACCCGCCAACACAATGAAGGGGAAATAAATAAAAACAAAAAATGTCACCTACGGCATGAAGATTTGATTAAGTCTTTCAAAAATCAATAAAGTTTCTTTAGGAACTAAGTAATTTTAATGATTCGGTTTGAAAATATTTCCATTCAAAGTCGACTTCCAGCCTTAACTTCTAAACTATCGTTTCAAAAAATCTGAGAATTTTTGAAATGTAGCTCTTAATGAGTATATTAAAATGAAAATTATAGCAGATACTGTAGGATTCATACTTTCCTATTATTTTTATGAAATTGTTTCTTACAATGACGTAATTTCATTAAAATGAACAATTATCATCGCCTATATTGGCAAGATTTTGAAACTAACTTCAGAATATCTAATAATTATTAAGCTTAGGCTGTGGAACCCAATCATCGGTGTGTCTCATGCGCTCTTTTTTCTGATTATAGGATTATGGTTAGCTACAGAAAAATGGTAATAATTAAACCTCACATCGTTCGTAATTTTTCATTTATTCACTTTTATTCTTGGCATATTTATCATACCTAATTATACAATTATATCTTTACACCATATATAAATAATCTAGGCCAAGTGTACAGTTTGAAAACATAAAATCATAAAATACTTTCATTCTCAATCTTTTCAACGTTATTTACATTTGCATGTATACCAACTCACTATCTGATCAACACCTCTTGAGAACGCAGAAAAATGGTAATAAACCTCATATCGTTCGTAATTTTTCATTTCTTCAATTTTATTCTTGGCTCATTTAACATACCTAATTATACGATTATTTATATATGTTTACACCATATATAAATAATCTAAGCCAAGTGTACAGTTTAAAAACATAAAATACTTTCATTCTCAATCTTTTAACATTATTTACATTTACATATATACCAACTCACGATCTGATCAATACCTCTTGAGAACGCAATTTATTCATATTTGTTAGGCACATTAAGAGCCAACTGAAAAAGGAGGAAAACTCGGTTTGTATTTGTTCATCGATTGTGGTATTCACCATATTTGAGTTCTCTATATGAAATATGAGACATATGATCGCTCGAATATTTTTATCCTTTTAAGAAACCTTGAATAAAAGCTTCTTCGCTTTCACTTTTAGGCGAAAATACTTCTTTTTACGATACCACTTTTTTAGCCTTACCATAACTTATTTTATTATTAAATAAGTTTGGAAAAATAGATTAATATATCCAGATAAATCTTGTGTTGAAATATTTATAAATGAGGATAAATCAAATATAACTGACCTAATACGCATGTCGTAACTTATATAATAAAAGTGAAAGTGAATTTGTTGGTTCTATTTTTACGGTCGAACTATTCATGCAATTTGACATACATTTAGCCTATGCTATGCAAATTAATATAAGATACTTTTATCAAATTAACTTCACACGAGCAAAACTACTGGCAATAGCTAGTTTCGTCGTAAAATTTAAATAGTCGGTCTAAACACTTTACCTCATATGAAATTTATTAACTCAGTAAATTAGAAAGTGTAATAACCTGAGACAGAGAATTTAATAAGCAGTTCGAACAAAAGCAATCACCAAATAACTTTTGGCTTACAGATAGACGATCTCCTAATGACCTACACAATTTCAGATATAAAAAATATGTTTGTTTTTGTTAATCCTAGGTTGAAAAATTTCAATTGCTTCTTGTAATACAAAATCATTAAATATAATAGTAAATCACTAATCGACTTCAAATTAGTGAGAATGAAAATAATCAAAAGAAAGTGTACATTTATAATTGAAATAGCAGGAAGATTTCCTTTTTCTCTTGTTTAAAAACATTTGCTACTCTACAACACATTCAGAAATTATTTCCCCTATGGCGTTCAAAAATTCATATATTTGTTATTTTTAAATTCATATATTCTTTATTTTTGTATGTTCGATTTTTTAATTGAATTTTGGAATTATTATAATTTTTAACTCATTATAATTTTTAGTCAAACAAAAATCAATAAATTGAAATCATGTACCATCAAAAAAAATTCTTTCAGAAACAGCTAGTTATACCCATTTGCACGACGTTATGTGCACTTCTGTGAAAAAAATCGTTAAACTAATTAAAGGAAGATGTTAACCCCTGACGCTTTGGTCTAGTAATAAGAGTATGATATTTATAATATATTCAGCTAAGTTTACCTAAAGTCGCCGAAATATTACTATATGAAACGGCTAACTGCCAAATTATTGAAGTTTTGTCCATTTGCTTAGCAGCATCCCCCAGGGACAACAAAAGTATGAGTCGGGACCCCACTGAGGTATAATAGAGAATACCGATAATATGCCGAGACGCCTATACTCGTGACAAATATCTACGGAAGTCTGCCTCTCTCTTTTTCAACCACTTTCCATTCATTGTTCAATGCAGGTCTCTTCTTGGAACCACCGATCCTACCGTTCCGATTATTGGTGAAAATTAATGAAACTAATTTTAATTGAATATTCTAACCAAATACTAGCACATGGAATTTTTTCCGATTTCCACAACCCATAATCGATAGAGCTGAGAAATACCAGATACGCTGAGAACATATTGTACATCACGTTGAATACTAATATTTCACAAAAGGAAATCAGTACCTAATTAAAACATTTATTTCATTACAAATATCGATACAACACTCGTTAGTGTGCGCAAAACAATATTTGCTCCCACTTTACAGCTACAACGTTTTTTTTTTATTTCTCTACGAAATCTTAGTTGACGCCAAAATTTCTAAAATCTTCTTTCTTCCTGCTTCAAAATCTTGGCCAAATACATCAATCATCACATTAAAAATACGATATTTATTTTTAAAGGTACATTCTGAATCGAAAATAATTTAAAATTATCTTAACAGTTCCGTTCACTAACTACTTTTTAGACTAAAGGTAGTTTTTTTTTATCCTGATAATCTTTCTTTAGATATATTCAAATACATTACTAAATTAAAAATTATTTTTACCTGCAAACATTTATTGATTACTGGAATAAAATCCTATTTTTTGATCTCCATCTTAATTAATTTAAGAATCTAAAAACATTTTCCAGAAATATTAATTTATTCTACCAACCCAGAAACTACTTTAGGACTATTTTGGACGTATTTTTTATGGTTATGAAGCTACTTCAGTTGATTAAAATATAGTCAAAATGCAGCGTTTTATTTCAGAATTATTGGTTTATATATATATATATATATATATATATATACATGTATATATGTATATATAAATATATATATGTATATATATATATATATATATATATATATATATATATTTATATATATATTTATATATATATATATATATATATATATATATATATATATATATATATACATATATATTTATATACAATAAATTAAGAAGTCATTTAATGAAATTTTGGCATGTACGACAATTTATGAGTTGTAAGTAGATAATCAGCTGACTGGGCTCGGAGAATAGGGTAGACTGGGTACGGTTGAAACAATTTCATTTATATCGTCCATAGTTTTGCTTTTCGTAATCCGAGCCATGAAGCAGATATGTCAAATAAAAGAGCATGTTCTATCTACCAATGGGCAATGCGATTTTAGTTCCAGGTTAAAAAAGGTGTTATTTTAGATAGTAGATCGATTTAAAAAAGAAATCCGATTCGTTTCAACCATCCCCATATCAGGGGCGGTTGAAACAGTGATTGGGGTCAGTTGAAACACATGCGAATAATACAAAATGTACTATTATAACATGTTTTATTAATTGTTTATTTTAACCATAAGAATAATTAGGGAACTATTTGACAATAACAATTAGTCTTCAATGTTTTAAATACTTCTAACGACATTTTTAATGAGCCTTTAACATTTTTAGATCACGCTAATTAAAATCTACATGTATTACCAGTCATCTGTAATTATAGATTACTTAATATTGATACGTAATTTACGTAAATTAACAAACAACAAAACAAAAATCCACTGTTTGTTTTTTAAATATAACAAACTAAACAAAAATAATTTGGAAATAAACGAAATGGAAACTCTCTTTGACTTTCATTAGTCAATCAGTCATTAGTCAAATATAAAAATCAATCTGAAGCGCAATTATGGCAAATATAGCTAAGACTACTTTCTGTGCATTCTTCGTGAGCTCACAATTTACAAGTGGTACATTGGATCCACTTTTCTTCAAATCTACTCTCTGAACATGGTGACATACATACAAGACAAAGCACTCCTTTTCTTCTCATGGTACTTCCTGTTGTACTTTTTTTTTTCTTTTGTGGTATTTCTTTTATTTTTTTCCTCCATCCAATTGCTTCTTAACTTGCTTAGCACTTGTTCATTTTAATATTGTTTCTTGCTTCTTTCTTATTTCTGCTTTCTCTGGTGTATCAGTGTAAATTATTGACTTCCTGATTTTTCACCCTCTATTATTATTTTTCCCCACAGGAGCTTTCGGAAATGATCGTATTGTTTCCGGTTAAAATACAGCAGGGACACTAGAAGAAACTGTTTGAGCACTTGAACTAGGTTTTGGAGAAGTTTCCTGAATTCTAATCATGCTATGATAGCTGGGAGGTGTAATTACAAGTTTCCGGACGTCCAATTATGTATTATTGTTCAGTTCTTGAAACTGGTGAACTATTGATAGCCTCTTGTTGAACGACCATCTCTACCGATGGTTTGTGATTTAAGAAAGAAGGCGATAATGGCGACGTTTCGTCTTTAGGCGGGCTAGTATTTGGTATAGGCACAATTGCAGCTCTACTGTATTTTCGGCATTTGATCTATCCGTTGGCAATGGACTCGCAAGACAAAGAATGGCGGAATTAGATTTCCGATGGCATTCGCTGCAAAGATAACTGTGACTAATGTACCCCTTTCCACTGAAGTTACTAAATCTACTTGTTGAGCATCACGCCTGGCCACCTCTCTGTTGGGCTTTCGAACAGCAATTATACCTGTTTCGTCAGCGTTATAAATGTCTCGAGGCTCAAACTTATGACAGTTGTCATGGAATGGTCAAATTATCATGGAAAGAATCTACATTGGTTTTGTTACAGCTAGTCGACCTGGAGAGGCTTGTAGCTTGCGCTGCGCGTAGAGACGGTTCGGGGGTTTCTTCTCATAAACATGCGAAACCATTCCTCACTTGATGTTAGCTCGTTGTCATCCCATGTCTGAGGCTGTGATGAATTATATTTAACTGTAAGTTCAAAGGCCAATTTTCTTACCTTCTTCTTAAGTAGGCCAAAATATATATCTGCACATCAAAACAAATACTTTGAAAGCTCCCGCTTTGTATCCTCATTAAAAACTCGGTTGTGTGCTTTATATCCCATGTCTTGATTTTTTTTCTCGTTAGATGCATCTCGTTTTCGAATATAGTTTAGGAGCGAACTGTGGTTTACTCCGTGCTTCCCTGCCACTTTTCGCAATGAATCTCCTGTTTTCACCTCCGTATAAGCGTATTTGTGCTTCGACAAGTCTATTTGTCCTCTCTAAGTTTTTACGCATACTTTTGGCATCTAGAAAACAAGAAAAAAAATAAATACAATGTTTCAACCATACCCAAGAAACATCTTTCAACCGTCCCCAGCTCCTTCTTTAGGTAAAAAACAGTTATAGTAATTATGACAACAATGATACGTAAAAACTAGTCGCGGTGCCATATTCTATAATCTTTATTTCAAACAAAAATATATACTCAATACTCTCATTTAAATAGAAACCACAATAATTGGAAAATTCTCCGGGAAAAAATATTTACTTTCTCTTGGTTAAGAAAACACAAAGGGTCTTCTAAAAAGAGCTAAAGCGCGCGGAGAGCATCGTATTTCTGAGATTTCTGTCCAGATCGATCGTCCGTTTCATTCTTCCATTGGACCTCCTCACCGTCCCGACAATGATTCGCAAGATATTCGTGTTGTTTCAACCATCCTTTGTTTCATTCATACCCAGTGAACCCTACATAATAATAATAGGTAAATAGCATGTGATTATTATTCCAGTTATAGTGCTTGATGTAACAAATTTTGCCGTAAAATATTATATTTAGCTTAATAATTAAAGTATTTTGCTACATATGCAACATGTTAATTTAAACGTAATTCCAATTACTTTCGGTCTAATATTAACTGCTATTATTTCTTTATGCGTAATTTTTTTAGATTCTATTATTAATTTTCTAATAACGCGACAGATTTTGTAGTTGAATTAATTAAAATCTATATCAAAATTAATAAATATTTTAATTAATATTATATCAAGTTATAGTGCATGACGTAACCAATTTTATCGGAAAACGTGATGTTTAGCTTAATAACTAAAGTATTTTGCCGTTAGATATGCAATAAATTAATTAAAATATAATTCCAATTACTTTCGGTCTAGTATTGGCTGTTCTCATTTGTTTTTGCATGATTTTTTTCTTAGTTAGATTCTATTAGTAATTTTCTAATAAAGCGACAAATTTTTTAGTTGAATTAATCAAAATTAATATAGATTTTAATTAATATTACATTCGGTTATAGTGCTTGAGGTAACAAATTTTGTCGTAAATTATTATGTTTAGCTTAGTAACGTAAAGTATTTTGCCGTTACATGTGCAACATATTAATTTAAATGTAATTCCAATTACTTTCGGTCTAATGTTGATTGCTATTATTTCTTTATGCGTAATTTTTTTCTCAGTTAGACTTCTATTAGTAATTTTCTAATAAAGCGACAGATTTATTAATTGAATAAATTAAAATGTATATCAAAATTAATATAGATTTCAACAGGATATATTTAACTTAATAACTAAAGTACTTTCACGGCAAAATTCTTTTCAAATTCTAACTTTCACGTCAAGCACTAACTTGACGTAGCAAATTTTGTCGTAAAATATTAGGTTTAGCTTAATAACTAAAGTATTTTGCTGTTACATACGCAATACATTAATTTAAATGTAATTCCAATTACTTTCGGTCTGTGTACGCCGATCCTGTCTATAAGGTGTGAGGCGTGCCTAACCTTAAGTCGAAGCGATCGTGTGGACCGTATTATAGTAACATTAAATTAACACTATTTCGATTGAAAGTATGAAAGGAGTTATCAAAATAATTTTTTTCATTATCAAATCTAATTAATCATTAATTGTTTTGTTATAAATTATTTTTAAGGAACTAAATTATTTATAATTTAATTACTTTTGATCGATTAATTATCAACTTTTCAGATTTTTGAGATTTTTGTTACGGTTTTTGAAATTGCGGCAGAGACACATTTTGGCAATTTTGCTAAAATGAAAATTAAAATTTGTGTATACAACGTTTATAATCGGACCGCTGCATCCTACAAGTACGCAAAATTTCAATATTCTATGAAGAGAAATGTCCATGATAGGTAAGCATACAGATAGATATTTTTCATAAAATTATATTATTATTAGATAAAATTGGAAGCTATGTAACGGCGATACCGTTACATAGTTCCCAATTTTGGTACGGGTCACTAAAAATGTGTACATATTTAAGAACACGTCACATTTTTTTTTCATTGTTTATGCCCATTTACACATCCAAGCACAGAAACAAACATAGAAATGATTCCATTTTTTTACAATCTTCTTAAGGAAAATTTAAAGGAAATAAATTAAAAATCAAGTTATAATTTTTAAAGTTATTTATGCCCATCACAGGACAGCAGAGAGGCATACATTAAAATAATTCCATAAATTCCCACTTTTGATACAGAAAAAAAATGTGAACATATTTAAAAACAGGCTACATTTTTTTTAAATTATTTATGTTAATCATAGGCAAACAAAAGGACAGATATCGAGATGGTTCTATAAGTTTCCAATTTTTGGTTCGGAACACTAAAATTTGCGATTATATATAAATACAGGTAACATTTTTTAAATTATAATACGCGTTTTATCTCTTATCGTTGTTTTATTTGAATTTGAAAGCAAAATTTTATTACTAACGACTCGTGCATCCTTTTTCAAATGAATTATATGATTAATAAAATAAATTTCATACTACTTGTTTTTTTACGTACATGTGACATAAAGATTTCTGATAAAGACTACTTTTTTATTTCGTAATAATAATTGGAGAGCTTAAAAGTTCCATTACCAACTCATAGCTTCCTTTAATTTTTTATTTTAAAATTTGTGATTCCGTAATTAGGTCCATTTATAAGAAATAATTTCAGTTGTGCATTTAACTTAAACGCCTTCCAAATTGCGGCGTATGCTGATGACTTAGTGATCACCAGCAGGTCTGAAAGCCAAATGGTAGCCCACAGGTTGCACATTGAGACAGAAGCGTAAATTTGGGCTTTATGTGAACGCCTCTAAAATTAAATACCTCGTAATAAGGAGACTGCCCAGGCCACCTTCAAACATCTTTGTGGGAGGTGACAACAAATCTAGAAAACTCTTAAGCTCAAGTCTCCTAAAAACGGCATAAAAGTTAATTATCTACCGACCTGTTATAAGACCTGTTGTGACTTTTTCGTGCAAAACTTGGGCTTTATTTCAGGGAGATGAACAAAAGCTTGTAATTTTTTAAAGAAAGTACTCGGAAAAATCTTTGTGCCAGTAAAAGAGACATATAACACGTATCGTACGCGGATGAACCATCAAGAGGAAGCACCGAGGGGTTAAGAAACCATTCTTAGGTTCTCTAAGTCAAAGCGTCTAAGATAAGCAGATCATCTGGAAAGAATACTGGACAACACGTCCACAGAAATTATAACCAGATGGATGCCTCAACAGAAGTGATCAAGAGGCAGGTCGAGAAACCGACGGATCGACCTGCCTCTTTTCCTTCGGATTGTGCGGAGGAAGACCTCAGAAGGTGGGGAAAGTTCACCAACTGGAGAAGAGAGGCAAATAATCGAATCAGGAGGAGAGTAACTGTGGAAGAGGCCAAAACCTACAAAGAGTTGTCAGCTCCACTGAAAGGAAGGTGTGTTATGCATAGTATTCTAAACTATTGCACAGCTTCATAAAATCAGAAATGAACCTCTAAAGCGGAAAACTCATCTTTTATTGTTGATAATTTTACTTTTTTCGCGGATCATCTATTGCGATATTTTAAATAAAAATTCAGAATACGACTTAAATAACAGTGGTTCCTTTACCAACGCTATCTATAAATCGAGGCCGATATAAACAAAACAAATCACTGCAGGGACAGAAATGTCTATATTATATTAGTTTTCATTTTTCTCCGAACGAACATTTCAATCTTTCTACTGAATATTGAAAACAAAATTCCAGCCCTCATAGGAATGTTTCCTCCAGCTCCATACAAATGTTTTATGTGAGTGGTGCGTCTACACAGATATATATGCTCGTACATGTGAATAGGTACCTACCTACATTCCTGGTCGTACATTTTTCCCAATCCTCAAGACGTGACATCAGCATTGTTCCCTTGGACGGAAGTTACTTGGCTCGATTGCAAAATCTTGATCCTCGCATTTAAAATATAACAAACAATTATAATTCCTAATTTATTCCTCGCTATTATATTCTCTCCTCACAGATTGTTTTCTGCTAATATATAATAACGTGAACCTTACTATAACGTGGTAGAAATTATAATATAAGAATTATAGTAAACACGGTAGGTCTGATTCTCTATTCAATTTCATTCACTCCAAATAGACATATTTGTTTCAAAGTTTTTGGTGCCGAAATGTGACAGTAAATAATTGTAATCCGGTAAAAAATCGGCTTAAAACCAGTTTTCATTAATTTTGTTATGGAAGTATTCACTAAATATCGAAAAATACCTGATACGAGCGAGATTGTTATCTGTGCTCTTTTGATTTTAACTCTATTACGTATAATTTAAGAACGACTTGTACTACATATATACATAGTGCTACATTACAGCGGTTTTACAAAATAAGTTGTCTGGTTTGCATTATCTATAAAATTCTTAGAAATTTGCGTTATAATAAATTAATTATATTTTAAATAGTTATTGAAGTTATATTTCTTTAGGCACGTTATGAAAAAATTATGAGAGTAAAATTTTAGGAAAGGAACAGAGTGAAGTTGCTCACTATGCAACAAAAATCTGTAGGGAATCAACAGAATGAAGTTGCTCACTGGACTATATTTACATAGTTTATTTGACAGATGAGTGTTCCACCATTTTATGTTTTGCTGGCTTTCCACTGTAGGCCAATTAACTGCCAGACCGTTTTTATATGCACGTGTTTATATTACATTGAAGGCTCAGTATTCATTCTAAAATTATTAAATTTCATTTCGAAATTAAGTTTAAATTTAATTAAAAAAATAACAATTATTATTAATAATAATAATAAAATGAATATATTAAATGATAACGATTGTAATTCTAGATATAAAGACGAATTTTTTTACTAATATCTATGAGAAAATAATAAAGTTGAAAGGCGATAATTTGGAAACGATTTGGCAGATAATTGGCTTTTAATTGATAGTCAGCAGAAAAATAAAATGGTGGACCACTCATATGTCAAATAAATTTTCATTTTCAAAAATTTAATTATTTGATTGAATTTTGATTTTAGCAACTGCATTTATAATGACATGCTAAATAAAGTTGTTCTTTTATTATGACAAAGAAGTATAACTTCTAACGCGCGTACATAAATATATCCACAAATTTTTTTTGTTACTTATTGCCGTCAACTATTATCAACATGCATAGACCACACAATATGTCTATTCGATCGTATAACTACATATAAGTACGTACATCTATTTTTAATCCGCTCGTCTATTAATTATAATCAAAGTAAACTACTGAAGTTCATTATAAAATTTAGTTAGCGCTTTCATGCGAATAACTTTCCTTACCGAATTCAAAGTTTTTTTTCGTATAGTTTCAGAAATACTTTTATATTTCCATTTTTTTAATTTACGTATAATTAATTTACATGCATTTTGTTTATCAATTGGATGTTTTTGAAATTTTCAAATTACCTTGAAAAAATAAATTCAAATTACCTTGAAAAATATTATCACATAGTTTTGTTCAAAAATTATAAATCGGAACAAAACGCAACTTTTATCTCTTCAACGAATAAGATATTTAAAGGTAAATTTTAATTTAAGTTAAACGAAACTATGTACTTCGATCATCTCCACGTTACAAAATTAATCACACATAAATTAAATATATTAAAATATAAGTATTTCAGAAACGATCAAGTGCCAAGCAACTTCGACCCATCTATACTCAGTTGGTATTGCTAACGCGGACATTTCCCCAACATGATTTGAACATCGCATTACAGAATGTCTTGCGACGACCTCCGCCGGTCTTTTCTATTTACATCATGTCTTCACACACTTATCTATACTTCTTTACGTTACTTATTATGTGTAAGTAAGGTTTTTTACGCTTTATTCACTTGTCCGGAAATTGGTTTCTTTACTTTCATTTAGTCATTCTTTTTTATATCATTTAATTACATAATAACAACAAAATTAAGAAGTTGATAAATCAAACAAGTAGTTGATGAATTATAAAATTGAAATTCTACCGTCAAAACGCGAACTACGTGCAATAAACCGTAACTCTATTACGCGTGAAGTTAGAACAAATTTTTAAAAAAGTTAAGTTTCTTTAATGCCCAATGCATTAAACTTATAAAGGTACAGTAGAAAACGTTTTGTACAATATAATATTGTTATTACACGCACTGATGTTATTCCATCCGTACCCCAATTATGAATCTTCGCTATTAATAATATACTTTAATTATAATCAAGATATTGTGTATTTTTTTCATTTTCATTTATTATTAGTTGCCACAATATTGTGTCTCATTAAAATTAAAATAAATAGATTTAAATAGCAAATAACATGATTTTTTACTTACAAAAGTAGTTTTAATATTAAAACAAGCGTAAGACGCATCTCAAATAATTGTGTAACGATTGGATAATTATCATTATAAATTAAAATTATAAATATCACCAGACCTTCGACGGTGTAGTCGATAGCTTATTACGTTATGAAAAACCCACGTTATAGTCGTTTCGTAAACTAAATGTAAGAGTCGATAACACGTCTATTACTTTTTCACTTCTAAATAACAGACACAGATTGTGATCATAATTGATAATTGATTATAATCAAAACTATACTTAATTCAACTTTACTCGAGCCATTCTTAAATACATTACTTGTTCTAAATAATATAATAAACGCGAAAGTTTTGGATGGATGGATGCACGTTTATTACTCTATAGCTCCGTAATGTTTCAGCGGATTAAATTGATATTTGTTTACTTTTCATCCTGAAATCTAAAGTAGTTTCTGAGGGATAGCATCCGTACTTCCTGATTTTAATTAAGTTCCTACTCAATTACGTAGGTCTGTAAAGAACATTATTTCAGTTTGGTTTTAGCATATATTATATGCCATCTCTTTGCCAACATGTACACTTGTCGTAATTTGAATAAAATAAGATTCGATATTTTGAAATTATAATATGCGAGTCATAATCAAGCGCTAGTACATAATCGAATTTTTCAGGTCTATCATCCAATTTTCTTAGTTTTTCAGACACACGCCTGAAAAATAAAAAAACAGCATACTTTTTACAATTATTCGAAGCTTAATGTAACATAAACAAATACTAAAAATGTGAATGGAACGTCAGTTTCATTTTGACAACATTTGCAGCGATATCCCAGCCGATGGGATAAATGCGAAGAAATTGTAACATAGGTCTATAATTGTGGAAACTCTGAGGGTTTGACGTATGAACCAACAGACGGATGGAAGGACAAACAGATATGACAAAATTACAACGATTCCTCATTTTACTACGGAACTGTAATAAAAAGAGACACCCTACTTGCAAGAAGTAAATGAAACAAATAACCCTTCTCGTTATTATGTAGAGATAATAAAGTTAAAACCAAAATCACATTTTTTTTATTTTAATGAATACACTCTAATTTCACTTAAAATATGTTTATTGAAGACTTAAGATTTATCGTAGATCAATATAAAACATATCCTTAAATAAATTTTATTATTTCGGAAAAATCTTTCAAAGCGGCATTAAAATGAGTTGATTCATTAAATTTATTAGAGGAGGTACAAAAACAAGTATGATTTACTCTTCAAACAAATAACTTCTCTCTTTTCTCATCTATTTTCGCTTCTTCTGTTTTAACGGTTCCAAAGAACTACTATTCTTACGCTATAATGACATTATATTTATATAAGTATACACACAAGCACAAGCACACCTATACATATGTCTTACTATATAATAATAACGAATACCATACGTAAATATTAGGTTACAATGACCTATTTTAATTTTTATTACATAGCTAGCACTTTCAAAAAGCGACCTATTTAAATAACATGAATATATTGCTCGACACAAGATAAAACATAAAATATCACCCCCAACAGTCCCAGCGACTGAACCGCTCATTTCTTACGCCAAATTACTCATACAAAATATCTCTATAAACTATGAAATTTGAGGACACCCAGCGGTCTCCATAAACCACCTAATAAGGTCCCCTTGATTACATATTTTAAACCGAGATCCAAGGGGCCGTCCACTTGTGGGAAACTGAGCGTAAGGTACAGAAGCTATCTATACATTTACCGTGGCCCTAAACCCCTACTGGGGTGAGTAATGGTGAGTAGTAGCAAAGGGATCCTGAGGGACGCCCGGGCGGACATGCGTGGCTCTTTTGGCGTCGTTCCGACACCTGTTGTGTTGAATGTTTGATGGAAATGTGGTTCGGGGTGGAAGACGCCTATTGGACGTAATTGGGACTACAAATTAGCTCGCAAACTGCACGTAGAAACGTAGGCCTGCCGGACGTGTATCGGGTAGTGGTCTCGCAAAAGGGATTATGGATAGACAAGAGAATGGTGTTCATTTATATTTCAAAGTCCACAAAATAGTGAATTACTTTTTAGGGTTCCGTATCCGAAAGGCGTGAAGGTTCGTCCGCTTATCACCGCCCTCCAGCTCCTAAACTGTGAATTTTACATGTATAAAATTTGCATAGATTATGTAAATTAATAACTCAAAACTAGACATGAACCTAATTTGGCAAAAAAATCTTCAAGCCGCACAAGCAAACAAGCAAAAGTAGCAACGAAGGAAATTCTAACTCATTTATAAGTGAGGACCTCGTTGGAAAGAAAATTTTGAAGCTAATTGAAATATAAGATAGAAAATATGTAAAAATTGTATCTTTCTTCCTCTTTAGATCATTCTAGAGGTATTGTTACAAATCTTCATGCCGTTTTTCTTAGAAGTTAACTCTCAAAGGCATTTATACAGAAATTTTAAAATTTTATTTATCATGTGGAATGTCAATCAAAAGAAAAAGTCATGAGCATTTCCAAACTTTTGCAATTTTATGTAAGATAGTTCTATGTGTATTTTCAAAAATGTTATCCCCGCTCCACTCTCGTATTTCCGAAATTGTTACTGTCAAGACTGCGAAAAAAATACTCGTTACTAAAAAATTGCCGGAAAAATATCAATGATTCTAGATACTAATTAAGAGTAATTTGATAACTGCATTCCTATATTCTAAAAATAAGATAATAAGGGGTCGATGTTGACTTTAGTCTAGAATATATACTACACACACCCTTATATTTATATGTACACATTAATAAATGAAATGGTATTATATTAAATATTCACAAATACATAAGCGAGTACATTTTAATGCCATTGGAAATCGATTATTAAAATTATTACACATTTCTAATGCAACACTTATCCTAACAGAGATTAGCGACGAATAAACTATACTATTTGTATTTTACTGAATGTATTTTAAAAAATCTGAAGGTAATTTTTAGACCATACGACTTATATACACACACGTTTAAGCGCGTATATGGAAAGCTAATAAAATGTCAGTAAATAATTCATTATTCCCCGAGGCTCGTCTATAAAGGTCGACTACAATAAAACACGCGTTAAAATTATCTCACACCAGCAGATTACATAACAGTTCGTTCTAAATAATATTAAACGATAAGCCAGTTCTTTGGAATAGACACAGAAATTCCGAATTTAAAATTGAAAATTATTTTATAAAATATTTATATGTCAAATTACTAGATTTGCCAGTCACTAGATAGAAGTCATTCAGATTGGCCGAAACACATAAATGTTTGGGTAATATATAATATGAAAATAAATTTAAATGAATAACGACACCTATATAAATATATATATATATATATATATATATATATATATATATATATATATATATATTATATATTTAAAAACAATATGTATAACATTAATCCTGAAGAATCTTTTCGTTTTAAAGAAGTCTAAATAAACTTCGATACTAAACATAAGCGACCGCTGTTATCTCTCTAGTCTTTTGTTGTCCAAGTCGATATCTTTCATCTTTCGCGTTGTTAATAACGAGTTTGTTACTTCCATTGTAGCCGACTAATATCCCAAACTGATTATAAACTTCATATTTCGGGTCACTTACTTTGTATAGAATATCACAGTACACTCACTCGTAAACTGTGTTGACGTAGTCTAAAACTTACCTACGAGTACTCTACGAGTTGTTACCAACGAATTGGCAAGATTAAAACTGGGTGAAGTTTTAAAGCACTTTTATAAAAAAGCGTATTCAATAACTTTATTCCTAAGTATATTTATGAGATTGCCCCTAAGGTGATTTCTATTGCTCAGGTTTTCGAAAATAAATTTGCTTTATTTATTCACGTGTAGATAAAAAAAATAGATGGTTCTCTGAAATCACATAATTGAAAACTTACGTCACAAATAAGTTTCCAATATTATAAAGTAATATTTGTTCCTATAAAATATGCTTGCCAAAATCCACTTTCACGCAAGCATTGTGCAAGGTTAACATAGAAGGAAAATGTACTAAAATAGATTTATTTTGAAATGATGATGGGATGAGTAATATTAAAAACACAAGATTACGAGGAAATTTTTTCATGGCATACGAATTACGAATTCTTTGATTTACCACGGTTTTTACAGATTTCATAAATATGAAAAAAATATGTATACTAAAAAAATAATCATACGAAAAAATACATTCTATTTGAGAACGACAAAAGTAATTTCGTAATAAATATTTTCTTTATACTCATTCAAATAATATGGATATTCATATTATTTTAAAAGTTTTTATTAAATTATTGAAGAGATTTGAATAATTTACTAAATTTTAACCTGAAGTCAATTTTAATTAATTTCATCAGTAACTCGTTTTTTCTAAGCCTGCTCAATTTTATTTGAATCCATACATATGCAAATACGTATCCATAATATGCAAACAGACAATAATTTAAAAGACGTAAGTAATTAGCCAATGGAGTTTTCGTTTTTGAAAAAATAAACTAATTAATAGTAAAGTTGCATTTAAGACGAATATATTAAAATAAAATATTCAATTTTCATTCGGAAAGTTCTTAGAATAAGTTTGCTAGAAAAAAGAGGAATACAATATAACTTACGGAAAACATGTCTATATAAAAGCAATGAATTAAAAAGCAATGTATGTGATTCAAAACATCGCACAATACTTTGTAAATTTCAATTCAAAGTATAAATTGTATCAATATAAATTGTATCAATATAATTATATAATGAAGCGGACGAACCTTCACGCTCATATCATTATCAAAAAATTTTCAAATATTCTGTTTGACATAACCACTAATAATATGGGGATAAATAAACCCAATGAAGTATACGTGAAAAATCTGTACTTACTTAAAAATACCACCTTACGAAATTACAAATCTCACAATAATATTCACAAAAATTTGTACAAAACAACACGACTTTTGCCACCGACTATAACAGAGCAAATACCCTGCAGCCCGCTCGCATCCTAATCCAAAACAAAGGGACCTCGCAGCGGCCTTATCGCTCAAACAAATATTATAATAAACGAATATAATAACAATTTGCAATAAACAAACGGATCATAACGGCTACGCGCGGAGCTGTAGAAGCAGCGTAGCACGTAGATTTATGTTGTAATTACGTGATGACGTAGATCGCTACACCCGTGCCGAACATTGTGACAATAATAATTAATTTACAACGGCGAGTGACAATAATATGATTTTGTGTCCCGAGCGAACCGTGTCGTATAATACTCTCAGTATTAATACGAAAATGCGTTCCGTTCCTATCTTGATTAAGATACATTTATTTTGTGTGCGAACATGCGAAGCTATGGATTGATTAGATAGAGTGACAGATTCGGAGGATGAACAAATTTTAATTAAGCTGTGTTTATGAGACAAGGAGTAAGCAGTGTGGTGAGTTATTAAAAGGCACGAAGGGTACTGTCGGAAATAGTTCGGAGATTTTAGATTAGATGCAAGTAGATATACATGTTTCGTACCGTAATGAAATGCTTATCGCCACATTTAAAATATCTGGTTGCCTGTTAAGTTCAAGATTTAGCTATGTAATCATTATTATAATATTCTATAAAATCTAGATAGAATGTGATAACAGAAAATTATATCAAATTAATGTCAGTACGGCGCGATATTATAATCCTACTTTTGAAGGAAGGGTGGATGAAGGGAGAGAATTCAACCTAAGTCTTAAAGAACATTACGTACACTGAAATGCTTTTATTTTATTTAACCTCCAGTCGTCCTCATTAATGATTATAGCCGTGAAGCATAAATACATACTTTCTGTTTTCGAAGACAATACACACTTTCAAAATTTCATCTTTATGGCTGTCAACATATTATCTATTTGATTTACGAAAAGTGACCGCACTAACAATCGATAGTCACAATATCGTTTTCTTTTTCCCGCATAATACACTATTACTCACGTACTTATTACTTATTCACTTATTGACTTGTGTGTTTGAGTTTCTTGTCTTTGTGAAACAACCAATTGGATATGATGCAAAAGGACATCATTTTGCATTATATCCAAAGCAATTTTGTATATACTTGAATTTTTATATACTGCAATTTTCAAAAATGTTTACTAATATTTCTGCATTAAACATTCAATAAACAATTAAAACGTTTAATGCTAAAACAATCTAACATGTGAATTGCTATGCTCCTCAAAACCCATGGCAAGAAAAAAATAAGTTGGTAACGATAAACTTTCTAAGTTTTATCGGTTCAAAAAAGTTTTGACCTTTTTCACACTTTGCAATCATTCCTACCTTTTCCTCCTGAGTGTACGTACAATAATTTTATAAAAAAATTGTTGTAACTCTGTCCACTACTATTTCGATCTAGTGAGCTGTGAGTTCATCAACGAGCCAGCTAGCTTTCTACCGATTTATGCAATGCCTTCTTTATATATTATATAAACACTAAACGATTTGCATGAAAAAGGTTATTTTATCTGATACAAAAACCGTTTCTATAACAATGTATTTGCCATTTATATATACATATGTATTTTATAAAGATTCTTTTATAATAATAATACAATATATGTGCATTATGATGTTAATAAAAAATAACAATAGAATTAATTACATCAAATAATGAAAATATCCTACGACAAGATAACAACTGAAGCATTTAATTTTCTATCAAATTCTAGGAAATATTTTTAAAAAAATATAAAACTAATTATATCACTCAAAATAAAAAGAATAATGTTGCTATATTTTCACAAATACGTCATTATTCGGGTACGCTTCAACGTGGGAAATTTCATCCCCGTATTTTGTATACAACAAATTATAAATATAGTTGCGATATCATAATTTTACATTGTTTTCTTTAATTTTACATAATATTAAATAATATTTCTATTAGTTATAGTGTTCTAGTTTTATCAAACTTAGTTTTACAAATTAAAATTTGAGTTTCCGAAATATTTAGGATTTCATTTTTACGTAGACAATAAAAACGAAACTATTTTATGAAACAGTAATACCTTTACGAAATACTAAACAAATAAATCCGAAAAAATTAAAATATTATGAAATTGAAACGTTTTTATTTGAAATCCTAATATAGATACCATATTACCTTTAAATATTTCGCTCTATTGATAAATATGTATAACTATTGCAAATTTATAATTTTAGATATTGAAAAAAACTGAAAAAGTGACAAAAAATATCGGTTTATGATTTTAGTTTACTTGAAACTTTTAAACATAGAATTTTTTGATACTATTTTTGATGTAAACAGAACTATACTATTTCATTTCTTTAACCGTAAACGCATTAATGCTGTAAATAATGAGCCAATTACATATCGAATTTACGCAACAAGGATTCCATACCATACATGTAGACCTTCATAGTGCACGAGTATGAGTAATACAGTATTTTTAAACGTATGTAAAATAGCAAAATATTAGCCTACAGAAAAACAAACTATAAAATTTGAGAAGTCTCATTAAAAGAATATGATTTTCCAAGCGAAGTCTCGCACAATCCCAAATCAAACTTAACATTATACAAAACTAAAAAAATATACTTCGACTCACTTTGCATATAGTTTGCAAACTGCAAAATCCTTTCTAAGACAAGATTTATACCTGTTGATAAAGACTTTAATCCAAGACGAATCCGCGTAGGCACCTATTATTGCCGTCCTACGCACATACGCGCCCAAATTTGACAGAGAATTTCTAGAAATGTGCCACCTAACGACTTAGTCAGCGGCGCCGCGTGTGCCGTGTATCACGCTCGGATCAGCTAATGGGTCATAAAATTAATTCCGATACATAATGTAGACAGAGACTGCGAACGCCGCAGCGTTCGTACGGTGCCGATGAATAAATTTGTGGTTATCGGCTCGATGTGTATTGCCTGTGGCTTGACGAGTTGTGTCATATCGGCGGCTGTGCGCCGAACTACAGTTTTGGCAACGATTTGTTTCGAGCGTAATTTTAGGGGTTGCTTTGTTGTCGACGTGGAGGGAACAGCGTTCTCTTTTATTCCAATATAGGCGCTTGTAAAATACCAGAAGCAACATCTGCGTACCCCAAATTACGTATTCTAGGAATGGATGATCTTCTATACTTGTCTGCTTTATTAGCTTACAAATCTTCATATGAATTTAACTATTTAGTAAACATCGTAACACAGTTCAAGAATTAATACTTTTGTTATAATAGCTAGGATTAAACGATATTTAAGAATTTATTTAATTAAAGTGATTGATTTTTTATTTACATATTCTATTTTTAATATTTTTGAACAGTTCTAAAGACTGACAACAGTATCAACTTATATAAAATGCAAAGTTAATGTGTCTGTCTTTCTCTTTGTTCTCTTACGATTTAAGATCTGTTGCATAGATTTTGATGCTTTTTCACTATCGTGTTTGTTTATTATGCGTTTGTGTATAAAATATCAGTGTAGGTTTTGAAATTACAGAGCTTTGTTAATATTTATGAGAAGTGTCTTAGAGTGGCGGGCAATCTCTATGTATAGCAAAGACAGCGCCGGGACGAGGTTGTGGGAGGCAAATTCGTTCTATTATTACAACATCACGATTTTTGCACAAGTGGTGCTGTTGACAAAAACTAGTTACCAAATAAAAATTACTTAAAGTGACGATGATACATCGCTTTAAGTCGATCCGTAATGTATCAGGTACCAAAGATTTTATTCTGTGATTGCATATCGCTTTTATTTTTGAAATTATCTGTTGCATTTCATAAGAAATTTGAGTTAACATTATTTTCTTTTTGTGAAATGTGTATTTTAATGACCTTAACAGTTCTATAATATATATAAATATATATATATATATATATATATATATATATATATATATATATATATATATATATATATATACACACACATACATATATAACTTGTTGTTTTATTGTCACTGGTTTGCTGGCGCTGATTTCCAATTAATGCAGCCGTTTTGTTATTATTGTGCTTGAATTAATGTGACTATACCGTTCTATATTGATGACACAATGCATTTCTAGAAAATAATACTAAACGTTTAGCGGTTTTCAGTTTAAAAAATAGCTTATATATTAAGCTCAATAATGAACTCATTATCCTAATTAACATTTTCATTATCCTAATCTCTTTATCTTTCATTATCCTAATCAACATAGATACAATACCATTTTTAAACTGAACACTGCTAAACATTTAATATGATTAACATAGAGGTTTTACATCGTTATAAAAGAGTATAAACACGACAAACGTATCTATAGCAAGTTCAGCCGATTAGGTGTGTTTGGATAATAAACATCCAAGTATACTTTTCGTAGTAATATTATTTATTCCATGCGAACAAAATCAGGCTATGTGGTTACTCCGTCACCTGAAATATACGCATGCTGAAATTGATAGTGACTCATTATTTATTTGCACAATTATTAGATAAGGAACGAACTCACGTTAGTGTTTATAACATTATCTAATGTTTAAAATGATTAAATAACTAGCGTTCCCGACGGACTACGATAAACGATTGAGCTTTATATTTAATAATAATATAATCAAAATATTCAAAATGTTATTCATCGAAGTGCGACCTCGTTACATACATGTAAAATGAAAAATAATAAAAGACACTTTTCGTTACTAGAATTAAATGAAATTTTACAAAAACGGACTGACATTTGCCTTCGATACTTTAGACCTGATTAAATCAAACTGCTTAAAAGACATTCTAATCCGCCCCAACACAGTCATCCACACAGTGTCAGCCACAATAGATTATCCATAATGAGTTAGTAAGTACCTTACACAGCACTTTGCATACTGAGCGACCGCGCCTAAGTGCGTGCGTCGCCGTCTCCCGTTCTCGGACCCGACGCGAAGATCGCTCCAGCCTCCCTCCCGCACTTAGCAAAGATCTGCCGGCGACACGGACGCCGCCCGCCCTGGAATTTGATTAAGTGCTTTCATAATTCTTTACATTTGTGTTTTGTGTGTTCGAGTAAGAAGGGGCATATTTGTGTGCTCGTATAAGGAGGGATACATTTAGTTGTGTGAGCGAGCTGGTATGAGTTCGTATTTGGGTGCGATTGGTTGTTCAGATTTGGCCGAATTGGGTGGAGTTTTCCGTATTTGAATGTTATTGGAAGTTTGTGCATTTCTATAAAATATAGAGTACATTCTTGCAATTTATATTCAATGTGAATCAGTTGACGAATATATTATCTAGAAAAAATAATTGGGATAAATTTATAATTCAATTATAGATTATCTCTCCCTATTTAATTCTTATGTTCAGTACATCGAATATTCTCTTGTGACGTAAATACTATAATTTATAATGTACCATATGTACTTATTTATAATATCGTGGTATGTTATGAAATAGTAATATCGTGGTATCAATCTATCTACCTGTCGAACATTATACGTAAGTATGCTGTAACTGTTTATAGTAATTTGGAATATTTTTGTCTTTTCTTCACGTTTCACCGATCTGTTTCACTGAGTGTTTTTAAGTAAATTTATACAAATAGGTAGTAATTTGTATTATAAGGGTTCTTCAGAGAAAATTAAAACAAAACTCACTCGGAAATTTTACTGTTTTCCAAGCTATCTTTTCGATCAACGAATCTTGACTTAATGTAGTTTATACACGCGCATCAGAATACAACGCCCCCACAATGTAAGAGATATAAGTATTCACGTGCGCCTATACACACTCACACACACATACACGCACACGCGCACGTGCACGCACGCGCTTGTGCGCCCTTTCACATGCGCACGAATACTCACACGCTTACACACATACACATTATATTAAGAATCCTTTTTATAAATATACCTTGTCAGAGAAAATCGTTGACGAAATCAAACACGAACGAAGACCAATTTTTAAATTGGCAAAATAATAAAATGTATTCATTATACGTTCTTCTAAACTAAATCTATAATAAAACTCTTAATGCAAAAAACACATTTAATCATGGATGTAGTATACTCGACAGCAAATTCAGAGGACACTTTTATTTCAATTTTTTAAAGGAGTATAAATCAAATTCAGATCTCCTCTGGTACTCATTGCACATTTTATGGTACCGGTACTTCTCTGGTACTCATTGCACATTTTATATCCCTGATTGTGTCTAAAATTGGGTTTTCCTTGCTGAACAAAAAAAACTGTTTTCACAACAGATTTTCTCTGACGAGGTATATTTAAAAAAGTATTCTTAATATAATGTGTCTCTGTGTGTGTGTGCGTATGCATGTGCGTATACGTGTGAAAGCCATACATGATATGCGACACATGCATACATGTCAGCCAGAATAGCTTGGAAACTATTTCGAAAAAAGGATCTGGAGGGTTTGAAAGCCTAAAATAATCTTTGGTTTCAGAAAGAAATTAAATGGTAAACTCTAGATTTCTTTTAAATACACAATATTAATCGACATTATATTTATAGCCCCAATTTCGACCCAAATTGCGTAGTATCAACTACAAAATGACAGAATCATCCCCTTGAAAGTGTTCACAATAACTGAATGTTTAGGTTAGATTAACTAGATTAGTTAAATTTTAAAAATATTGAACAAAATATTGTATTTTTATTTTATATTTACTACTAAGTATCAGAATAAAGACGTATTGCTGGAAATATGTCGTTGCAAAAGTACTATCTTCAGTACTCTCAATCAGAAAGTACTAATACGAAAGAAGACTCCGCAATAGATTTGTGGTAATCGTATTAGTAACAAATAAAAATAACTGTTACAAGTATGGAACATTGGAGAAATACTCAAAAAGATAGTAAGAAATTTTGAAAGAAGCATAACTAATTACTGGAAGATGTTCATCCCGCTCCATTGGCCTGAAACATTTCTGGCCTGAAGTACTCCATTGACTCCAAAGTCATCAGGTTTTTGTGGTCATATTAAAGTTCAATATAAGACACAATTTACTATATTTATGCAAATACGAGACAATCTATCATTTTATGTCTTGTATGTAAACGAATAAAATTGTTTTAACGCCAGAAAATTCTCATGCAATGATTTTTTGACACTCTAATTTTTGTCTTTAGAAAAAGTTATGAAAATATATAAATTTGGCACACCATTTGGTTATCAAACCCCATCCTACATAATCCGTTAAATTAATTCCTCGACAACATATATCATTGAAAATTACCTCTTTTGGTGACAACGACTGATAAAATTAATGTTGGACAACATGTCGGAAGCAAAATAATAGCAGATCTGGGGTAGTAAAGGATTTGAAATGAGTTAAGTAGAAAAAATCTTATTGGATTAATTAGTATTAAGCCTTAATGCAGTAAATGTATACCCCAAAATTGCTGGGGTAACCAAGCAAAACATAAAAATGCAACAATGTATACTAAATATCCTGAAATAATAAAAAAAAATAACGAAATGCAGTCAAACTCTCTATTTGACATTTAACATTTACTATCTAACAATAATATTCGACCTTTAGCTGTATGAAAATTAATATTCAGTTTACTACACCAATCATCATAAACTTAGTTATAAATTAACTTTGCTCAGTGTCCCACATTTAACCCTTTATCCTTTGACCGCGACAACATCACAAACAAACTACATTAATATAAAACATACACTAACCTTTTCCGTTACAGCAGTATCGCCGACCCGTCGATACCCCATCCATAGAGGTCGCATAACAAACGCTGGTCAAAATGTGTGTCGTCAGCTGGCCCCGCGACGTCACAGGCTCCGCTCTCCTGATAAGGGTGCGGGATCGCATCTGAAAGTATAATTTCGTAGCGTTTTATTGCCGGTCTCGCGTAAGGCGACTTTATATCGCGTCATCCCTCGCTGTATTGCTTTATTTTAGCGAATCCTCTTGAATCGATGTTGATTTGTGTGTTTGTTAGTGTTTGCACGGATATAGAGAACGTTAAGCTAGTTCTTTATATTACAGGATGCTTTATATTGCCCTGTATTAGTTCTTTATATTGCCCACAGTGTCTTAGAAAAATTAAAAATGTACTTTGCAATCGTAACCTTAAAAGCTCCCCTTGAATTAGGTTTCTCCAGTACCAAATCTGGTCAATATTTCTATACGAATTCTAGGCCTGAATTATTAAGTAAGATATCAGGAAAGGTATAAAAGTATTCGAAATGTTGGCCTATTGACACATGATGTTGACTGATACATCTTGAACTCAAAAAAATATTATGAATCGCGCCATTCCGTTCACACAATTGCTTGTAGTTAGCCATAGTATGTTGTGATATGTGAAGTGCATTTTGATGGACAGTTTGTGTTTAGATTTCCCAATCAAGAAATTTACTGTTTCAAATAATCAACATGAATTTCCCTTATCTGACTGCAGTTCTGTTGAACTAACTTCTGCTACTAAAAATTTTAAATGCCCAGGAAATAAAATATAATAGAAATTATAAACTTTGATTTATAGGAATCAATGGCATGATCAATCAATCTAGAATAAATGTTAGATAACCAAGTAAAATTCAAGTTTTGACATTTATAATATATTAATAAATTTTGTATATCAACAGTCATTCAATATTCAAAGTTAAGAAGAAAAAAAACTTTTCGTGTTAGGTCCTTCGTTCCCACAAAAAAGAATGTTCACGCCATTATGGAATTCAGTATCGAGTATAATTGCACTTTACAACAAGGACATTTCGATAATTTTTTTGATATCACATGAAAGTATACACATTAAAAACTACATACCTGGAAAGAAATTCCGCAGCTGATGATTATTTATTATAAAAATAAAACAATTTGAACAATTTTGTGCCTGACGATTTTGTTTGCTATGGAACCATTTTTTCCAGTTATTTCACTTACTATTTTATCGCTGACCACTTACTACACAATTAAAAGCATAATTTGTTATGAATTAATAATTATTATTATATGATAATAATTATTATATGACAAAAATTTAATTATCAAAATTGAATATTTTCTTTTAACATGTCAATTTTAACTACATTTTGCTTAAATGGCGCCAACATTAAAAAAACAATATTTGTATTGTGGCATATATCTTTTTTGGTTACTATTTGTATTATGGTATACATCTTTTTTGGATATTTTATGGCACATTTCACTTCGCTTTGTAGTTGCCTAAATTTTAAATATATTTTAAATTCACATACTATTTTTTTTTTCATTTTTGTCATTTTGTTATTAATCTTATTAGTATTAAAAATTTTAATATTGACAATATTTATTATTGATTATTTAAATTAAGCCCAACTGGGCTAGGATTTTGCTTATTCTTTCAAAATACTTATAATAAATATTTTTTTTTGGAAATATACATTTTCTTATGGAAGTAGTTTTTTAAACATTTTTTTAATACATTAGCCAAGGCCGAAAATTATTTTAGTTACATATATTTGTGGTACATTACAAGTCTATATCTTAAAAATTCATTAACATAATTATATTTTTATACTAATGGCAAATGCAAAAGTTGATAGTCATAAATTAAAAAAAAACGATGAATTAAAGATTTACAGAGGGTAAAACCTATTAAGTAGATATAATTGATAATTTTTCTTATTAGACCTTTAAGATTTCATTTTTTTAACGTAATTTTAAATGTTTATTTTAAGTGATTTAATTCCATTAATTTTTTAATTCCTTCGTGTGTGTCAAATGTGTAATATCTAACGATAAATTCATTGTGAATATAGTGAGAAATAACCATGTAATGTACAAATTTCGACATATTTCTGGTGAGTAATTTTTTATGGTTTTTTTATAATAAATAATCATTAGCTGCAGAATTTCTTTCTAGGTATGTAGTTTTTAATGTGTATTTTTCATATGATTTCAAAAAAATTCTCGAAATGTTGCTGGTTGTATAGTCCATATGCTCCCAATATCGCATTAAAAGTCTTTATGTATGGCCTACATTGAGAAAAAACTGTACTTAACGTAATTTTTAGGTCTGAATAAAAAATTGATTGAGGAATTCAACAATGTTATTGACGCTTGACCATTGTTTTTCGTCAACGTTTAATCCTGAGAACCTCTAATTATCAGCATGATGGAGCACGTCCACTTCACTGCCTGACAACTAAAATGATTCCAAATTATCAAACGATCCTCATCCATTTATTCAATTGGCAATAATCCTTTGTCGAAATGCGATCATTATGTGATTATGTGATGAGTACCAATATGAGAAATCAAAACAAATACCTACGACATGAACGAAAATCATCGTCAAAACAAATATATCCACTAAGTAAACTTACTGATGAAACATGGTCCTAAAACCCAGAAATACGCTCGATTGGCACGAGTGACACTTTACTTTATTGACTGAGAGTTAGTAAGTCCGCGATCTTAATTCTAAAATCGGTATCGATATGTGTTTCCTAAAAATAATTAATATATCAATAACTTTTTTTTAATATATACGTCGACTATTTCTTTATTTATTAGTGTTTAATTTTGGTATTAAGAAGAGGAATACTTGAGCAATTTCTTGCTTTAAATCGGTAATTTGGTAGACTAAAAGATTTATTGATCCGTCTGTCACATTTGTTTTTCTAAGCTGGTGTAGTGATAAAGTGTATTACCTTTGATCTACCTACATTTCAATAATTAAGTAAATATATTAATTTCAACATTTTAGAGGGAATACATAATATAATTGATTTTTTAAATTTCCTATGTCTTGTGGAATATCAATTTAAAAAAGAGTTATACAGACTCGAAAACTATTCTGTTTTTTTTTCAGAATTATATCTAGAGTAATTCTAGGAATATTGATAAAATACACAGACCGCCATTTTCAGAAAACGTTTAACGCTGAAACTTGAATTTGAAACTTGAAAATGACGAAGCAAATCTATCTGATAAATGTATTAATCTCAATAATTAACGCTCACAAATATTAATGTGGAAATATTAGATGGACCAAATTCAGAAATAAATTTTTTATAATTTCTAATTTTGTGTGGAGCATAAATATGTCTTTATAACTTTGTCTCCCACAAAGTTATAAAGATTCTTCAATTATTTTTCCAAAATTTCGTAAAACAGTTTTGGATATATCGTTAAAAATGTCCCTTAAAAGAAAACTATGGCAATGATTCCATATTTTATTTTTTTTTTTAAATTCAAATATTTTTACGCCTGTGAAATGCTAGGCAATAAATTGTTGAAAATTAATATCATTATTTGTAAACAGTTTAATTAAAATACTACGTATGCACTGAGAGTTATATTCGGTTTTAACAGGTTTTTTTCTGTTTTCGTCGATAAATAAAAAAAAGAAATAGAAAAACCAATAAATGTATTAGGTAATATAATTTAACATAACCTTGAATATTTAAAGTTAATAATAATAATAATAAAGCCTTTTATTTCCTAATAACGTTAATGAGATTGGTACATTGCTGTAGGTAGTTTACAAAAGCTTGATATTAAATATATTACATAGTAAGTAAGTATATAAACTACTATGAATTAACTATATCACTTTTTATAGGAACCCCTCTCAGGTGAAGGCAAACTTTTGCCAATTATCTCTATTTTGAGCTATACGTTGCCATTTTGGGCCAGCAATTTTTTTGATATCTTCATCCCAGCGTGCCAAAAGGTCTCCCTCTCCAGCGTTTTCCTTCAGGACCTGACCAAGAAGTGATTTTTTTTGTCCATCTGTCGTCTTTGAGCCTCGCGACATGTCCAGCCCACTTCTATTTTAGCTTTTGTGCGTAATTTAGTGCATCTATTGTTTTTGTTCTGGATCTTATGTCAGTGTGCCTTATTTTTTGGATTTTCCTTATGTTCAACATACTACGCTGCATACTTCTTTGACACGTTACAACCTTATTTTGATTTTATTTGTAAACCTCCACGTTTGACAAGCGTAGGTTAGGCATGGGTTGAGACAAGCGTCCATAACTTTCTTTTTAAAGTTTATAAGTATATCATATCTTCATATCATAAATATATAAGAAATTGAATATTATATTTAAAGTTATAATATTCAATTTCTTGTATATTTATTTGTGAAATGGATACGTATTCATATCAAGTCAAGAAATGATTCGAATATGAATGACGAATTCGGATCCACCATCAGCAGTAAACCTCTTAATAGTTGTTTTACGAAGTTCTATTTTTTGTTTTAATCAATGCACTTCTACTATGCACCTTTGAAACTCACAAATAAGCGAATTGCAAAACGAGCGCCTGCTCAACCCCGGAACCGGACGTCAAAACATTTTAATTTTGAAAATGGAGAAATATTTTCGAAACACGTTAATTAAAAGTCCGCCGCCGCAACGCGGGCTCGCGGGAGTAAATTCCAAACCGGATTTAGGTGAGATTACGGACCGAAATTTGGAATGCCGACGCGCCTTCATTAGCCTAATGTTACAATTCATTCTCTTTAAAGGAAATTAACGTTACTAAATAATCTCTGTACTTACCTACAGCTTCATAATCGCAAAAAATGTTTGCATTAATAATCTTGGCCTGCGCGGAGTGTATTTTTTTAACATTTTCACTTCACGTCAAACTTTTTGCTCTATATTTTGATATAAATACAATAGGTTTGACAGCACGTCTCTAATAAAAAATGTTCAATGCCTCTCACTAACACATATAAATACTAAATATTAGGTGTTTCACAAACTCAAATTATCCACTTCCATTTCAGAAACTTCTATGTAAAATATATGTTTTTGCCCTAATGTTAAAATATAATGTCTATTTTATCTTTAAATTAATAGAAATCTAGATTAGGTTAAGTTTTCAAATTAAAAAAAATACCATTTTTAAAAAAAGCTGGTATTTTTAAAATATAGAAACCAAATAATTCAGCGAGAGGTAATTAGAAAAAATAACAAATAAACACATAACACAAACCACAATACCTAAGCATAACACAAAACAAAAAAAACTGTGTTCATAATAGTACCTATATTACGTTTTCAAAGTAATAAGAATTATTAACAATAAATAATAGTAACTATAAAAATCTAGAGAAATAACTTAAAATTTTAAAATGATTACAAAAAACAGTCAGTATCGATCACTTTTTTTAATACGTAGCCATTGCCTAAATAAATTAAAAATAAACTGTTAACTGTCATTGACATTCATTCCGTGTTGTCAAAATAAATATCTTTTTCGTTCTTTTTCCGTTTTACGTGTTTTTTTTGGCGGTACTACCAGGCCTGTGAGTTTTATGGGTTAGTATGTTACATTACTGTGCGGAAATTAGAACAGGACATAATCTACACTCTGTTTCGTCGCATTCAAAGAGCTCCTACAATTAGCCTGTATAAGATTTTATGACAATAACCTAATTTTTTTTAAATAAAAAAATGTCTTCTTCGTCTGCCTGATATTCAAACAAAAATTTACAAAACGTAAAATTGTATAAAGTTGGAAAAATAATAAAACTTAAAAAAAAGATAATATCTAAACAGTAATAACACTGGTATAAAATAATTTCTGTATAATGTTCTTTGTCCATATCATATTGTAATAGACATTGTACAAATATCACATTCGAAAATATATTCAAGTCCTATAGTTATAAATAAAACAGATTATGTAAAATTAAATTAACTATGAAGAATTTTTTAATTAAACAATATCCACGCTAAAATCGTTATAATTATTTCATGTGAAAATAATAATTATCACCTAGCTATAAGCCCACAAATTATTAGCCCACAAAGTATACTTTATTTAATAAGATGGCGCGAAGCAAGAAATAATTTAGAAAAAATATCATGAATTAATATCATAATGATAAATACCAATTTTGATAAAAATATTCTACACGTATGACTTCAACGCTAAACCTAATGTGACTATTTATTTTATAAATAGTTTGTTTATAAAGATTTTATTATAAAATAATTACCCAACATATAATGACAGTACATATATTATACTGATATATCATATGATAATATTCAAACATCCATTACACTATTATTTAATACTGAAAAAATTATATAAAACAAGGCTATTAAAATTTCACAACATGAGACACTTGAATAAATAGATGATGAAAAAATCGTAATGTCTAATATATAAATATAGATTGAGGAAAATATAGTTTTGAATAAGACATTTTTGAATGGAAATTGACTTACGTATGCTAATACACTTTTAATTTAACATAAGTATATTAATATAAAATGAATATAACTTATTAACCTTTTTCAACACTTAAACATAAGTAAAGTAAATGCATTCAAAATGACACGCCATTAATGCTAGTCTGATATAAAATAGTATGGATTTACGAATGGATAAAACTTAGCAGAGATATTAATTCACCTTACCGCGAATAGCATTTAATAATACAAGGCGAAAATACAAACTGAAACTGTGCATACGCTATGAATATATTCATCGGATGCGCTCCAGCTCCCTACAGTTACTTACGATGTACACTAGCTCTCAAAGCTTAATTGCATCACAGCCTCAGCGAGGACGTCTTTGTATCGTTGGATTAGTTTACTGGCAACCGTAAGCGTGCATTCGGCCCGAGCCAATGACTTAGTTCCAGACGTGTTCGCTCTGAAGCTCGTAACGCTCGAAGCTTGCTTATTGGACATAATGTGTGGGTTTGTGAGCTCCGGTACGGCGAATAGAGACAATCACAGGAATGCATTTTCAATTTCAAACAAGCTAATTCAAGTCAGACAATTCCAAACTGATAACTAAAAACGTTTACTTAGGATAAATTGAATATTTTAAAAATATCCTAAAGATAAACTCCGTATTCAAAAATTATTTACACATTCTTTATTTATTTAAATAGAAAACTTAATAGGAAATCATTTTAACTAATTTTTAAACTGAAGGACAATAATTGAGCCAATGCATTATTGAAGAATTAGCAGAACTTGTGGTCGCCCAGTGGTCGAAATTCGACCGTAATTCATTATTTTTTTAAGTTTGGACGCTACTGAGGTTCTTTTGTCGAGGAGTATACCTCTATAATAATAGCATATAATTTGTTTTAATTTAGTTCTATTACGTCGGCTGAGAGCGTGTACAACTACATCATTAGCAAATACATTTCTGCAATATCTATGAAATTTAAAATTGAATGTTAGTAAGAGTTAAAAAAAACATATAAACTATAACTATGCCAAATCTCAAACTTCTTCGTACGCGCAATATGCTTAAAAATGAGTACGAAGTTTTTCCTTCACGTATTAATGTATAGATAATAAGCATAGCATCTATCTTTTGTAATAATTAACAATTTAAAAAGTTGATGAGTAAAAATTGACAATTAAGGAGTAGGTCATTGTTATTTATAAAAAGATGAAAGAAGAAACAAATTTAGAATAAAAAAAATCTGTCAAGTGCACCTCAAAGCATTAAAAATAAGTTTCCGCAAACATTTCAAAAAATTTACTTATCCATGCAACCAGTTCAAAATAATAATTTGAAACTAATACTTAAATCAATATTAAGGATTTTTTTAAGATTTTCTGAACTCCATAATTCCCCTAATCAGAGAAAAAATTGTCGAGATGGTTTTCGATATTTAGATTTATAAACGTAATACGAATAGCAAAAAATAAATGCACAATTAAATGAAACTATGTGATGTAGTATTATTTCTACTCTATTTAAGTTCTTTACTACGACCTAGGTTTCTTTGTCTGACAACATCTTCAGGTGGGCAATTAGCGAAGATGTTACCCACCTGAAGATGCCATACAACGAAACCTAGATCTTGGTAAAGAATTTAAATAAAGTAGAAATAATACTACATCACGTAGTTTCATTTAATTGTGAATGATGAATTTCTATAAGATTAACGCCAAATATATTCAATATTTAAAAAATAAATAGAAAGATGAAATCCCTTATCTCATTTCAAAATATATAAAATGAAAGGGATCGTAGGATATTACACATTTAAAAAAAATGATCTAATAACCTCAATTTTATTTTAAAAAATCTGCCCAATGACACTCTATGAAAAGGCAAATAACAATGTTACATTTATTTTACATGTAAGGAAAGGTGCATTAAAAAAATATTTGTTTTAGAGCATGTTAATTAAAGTTTGTGTCTGATACCGACATCTTCAAAATTGTACCGATATCTTTCAAATTGCGAATAAGTCAAAAATTATAGATGCTCTAAAGCTGTTTGGTGGAAGAGCAGACATACACATAAATAAAAAAGTTTGTTTACGCCCTAAAAATTTGAAAAAGTTTATATAAAGTTTACTTAATTAAAAAAGTTTATTTATGCCGATAAAAGTTTATTAACGCCCTAAAAATTCGATCCAAATAAAGACCGAAATTGTTTCGAGGGAATCTTGAAAATTGTATCGAATAAGAAACAAAAAATAAATATGAACACACAGTATATATTTAGAAGATGCGTGGTAGAAGTTCACCGTGGAAATATTCGTAAAAGATCTTGAACCCCTATTTGCCAAAGAAAGAAATGAAATTAATAAAATGCATTTCAAATAAAAAAAGTACTTAGAAAAACCTTACCGGTTTTTTTTATATTGGTGCAGATGCCAAATAAAATCTGTCAGGATCGAACGATTCCGAACTACATTGAACATCTGTAAATAAATAAATAGAGGAAGATGATATCTAAAATAATATAAAAAACAATTTAATATAGGTATCATATTCCGAAATCGCATATGATATATCCAGAGTGTCTTTATAATCACTTTTGTCATAAAGACTGATAATATTTTCAACACATTTTCCTAGCTCAACACGAATTGGATTTGAAGTTCGTCCAATGTCTACCCGGGCAAAGTTTTCATGTATGTTCAATATGAATAAAGTTAACTGCTCCTTTAGACATTTTACAGTTCAATTTTACATTCCGTATGACAGTGGAAGTCACGTTGGTGCTTACCACATTTGAATATGACACGTTTTGTCGTTCCTAGGATAAAGCTTCGTGTACATTACGTACATTACATTACGTAATAACCATTTAGTGCACCGAAATGGTTATACTTTGTTTTAACTGCATTCACTTTTTGCACATGACCCTGTTAACTTGAATGTGGAACTGGATTAGCTTTGAGTATATATTATTATGAGTATGATTCTAAAAGTTTATTCATGAAAATATCTTAACTGATTTGTTGGTTTACCTATCACAAAATTATACGAAAATGCTCGGTTTAAAATAACATTATCCTACATAATCTGAATTATAATAACTGAACTTAATAATAAACCAATTATTCATGATGGAACATCTTATATTGTACTATACAGCAAATGGTAATAAAGAAATATTAAAAAAAATTATTACACCCGTTTTTGTGATAAATTTGATTTATATTATTGTATTCTGTTTAATATGATTACAAAAAAAAAAGTAAAAACAGTTCGAAATATTAATTATAGCTGGAAAAAATCCGGGTATAAGTTTTAGTATATTATAATTTGACGTATTTGGAAAATTAATACTATCATTTACCTTATATGCGTTTATTGTTCTATCTCAAAAAATATAAAAAATACCTAAGAAACGTTTGTTACAATATGTATAGATTTATTATAGTTTTATTTTTTTCTATCTTTTTTCATATGTGATCGTTATGTATTTTATATTTGGTCAGTACACACAAATCCACATGAACTAAGCGAACTCGAATTTCTTCATTTTTGTAAATAATACTTGTCACCTTCAAAATACCTTAATAGAAAGTAACTTGTAAGAGAATCCGACAACAACTCTGTGAACGTTTCCTTAACATCAGCAGAAAAGTTTTAGAACTTAGCTGCCTCCAGACACGTTTGAATAAATTAAAATCCTTAAAACCAATGTTTCTATGAATATATAATAACGCTGCCTTTTTATTATAGTGAAAAGTAATTTTAAATGCTCAATATGGTAATATCGATATGATAAACATTGTGTGCTCAGGATTCTGAAATAAGATCGACAGGTGAAATAATTTTTGTTCTCTTTCGAGATAATTGTGCCAATCTCACAAATTTTCGCGAAAGAAAACAAAGAAACAAGACTTCTCTTCGAATTTATATATATATATACATATGTATATATATATACATATATATATATATATATATATATATCTAAAATTAACGAAAAACCTTTGCAATAGGTTCAAATCGAAAGCTTTTTAATAAATTCTAAACATAAAAGTTAAAATTCTAGCCTGGCTGCCAAAATCTAAAACTTATAAGCCATATAGTACTTACGAATAGTTGAACTGCCAATATCCCCAATTAGTTACCCTCGTAAGTTATTATCTTTTGTCATAATAACATTTAATAAAGTTATCGTATTTTAAGAGCTCTATCAAAAGTAGCAACCTTATTAAAACACCAGATATGTAATACGTATGCATATGTATATCAAATTTGTATTAAAAATATAATAAATAATTTAATTAGTTATCTGGCTTGATGTGGAGTTTATTTTATTAACACCTTATCGCGTTTATTTCATTTATCACTACAACTACTAAACACTACATAAAATTTCTAGACGAAACGAAGATTTCGGTCAAAACAAATAAGCCATCAAAATCGCGAGCCGGCGACATTTAGACCGCAACTCCTTCTGCAGAAAGCTCGCTCCAATGTTTTTATATCAGCTTCCAGAGGAAAAAGGGGTAAGATTAATTCGGAAACAAAAAGACCTCCCTCATTATGAAAGGATATTAATCATATTTTATTCTCATTTTGACGTTTAATATTTGACCAAACAAACGTCCATATTGTTGCCCGTGTTCAAACTTAAATTTACGAGATCCTATTATGGCGACCGCCACGTCAGTATTATTATAATCAACAATGTATTTGAAAGCTATGTTCGTAATTTCGCCATTTTATGCGGCAATTTAAAGTGGATAATGGCAAGCAAGCTTTTGTCTATGACATGACGCTAAACATATACATTTTAGTTTACGTGTTTGCTCGATGAATGACTTGGTTTATGACATTGTTATGTAGGAGATATCTCACAAAGCTTTCAGATTTCAGATGCATAATATTTTATTACTTAATAACATACAAACGTAAACACCGATGTAGATTTTATTTTTTCTCTGTGTATGTACTTTGTCATTACTTATGATTAATAACATCGTTATTATTATTTATTTTTATAAGTCATACGACGTCGAAACCCTCAAATACATTGCAACTACGATTTCCTGTTTATTGATGGAAATTAATAAAACTAATAATTAACTATATTAATCTAACACCAAGATGACTATTTTATAAAAAAATACTCTACTAAGCAAAATTTAAGGATCACTGAAAATTTTGAAAAATGTTGGTTACAGCTGTAATTTCGCGAAAAAGTGGTCTGATTAAAATAACAAAACGCCCTTATTATTTAATAATTAACGTATGCAGCATCATTACGTGGAACGTCGTTTTTTATGAAACTCTATATTGTCTCAATTTCTACTGCAATAGTAACTATAGTTGAATCAAAGAAATAACGTAGTACAAAAAATTCGCGGTTATTAGATTCAAATCCGTTTCGTTTAATCGTACCATAAAAAACCCGAAAGAATCGGAAGCCCACCCTTCGTCATACTGCCCCTAAAAGCGTTTTCGTGAAAATTTATGCTTATTTAAATAGGATGTGTATAAACCAAAATCTTTAAAAATAATATTTTAAGAACTTTCAATTTGAATACAAACTAAGTGTTTTATTTCGCACACTGATACCATAATTTTCTTGACAATCTTATTACGTTTTATACTATCTTTTACTTAGCAGCTTTGAATTCAAATACATAGAAAAATATTAATATAATACAATCCACAATTAAATGAAACTACCTGATGTAGTATTATTTCTACATTCTTTAAGTTCTCTACCATGGCCTAGCTTTCGTTGTATTACAACATCTTCAGGTAGGCTATTAGCAAAGAACTTAAAGAAAGAGTGGTAAAGAACTTAGAGAAAGTAGAAATAATACTATATCACGTAGTTTCGTTTAATTGTGAATAATGAATTTCTACAAAATTAACGCCAAATATATTCAGTATAATACAATCGATAATACTTTACTTCCAACTGATTAAAGATATTTATAAATAACGAACACTATGTACAACGATCTGCAAAAGTACGTAGACCGGGTCAAACACTATTTGCCTTGGATCTATCCACTGTGAATCGAAGTGCGCCTATAACAGCTAGTAGTTATATGAAACACAAGTGACATCGTTTAAAATATTCAGAAGACTTCAGTAGTACATATCCTTTGCAAACTGGCTGAAAGACAGAGAAAAGTACGTGATTTTACTTTACTATGCACACGAAATGCAACATCACTAAATATTAAAGTTCTTCTCACTCCTCAGTATTCAAATATGGCAAAATACACTTATGTTTTTTTTTAAATACTGTTATTTCTATTAATATTACTTATTTTTTTTAGAAATCTCATTAGCAATATAGAAAATAAAACACCTCAAAAACTGACTTATTGTTACATGAAAGATTATGTTAGATACTAACCAACAAAACTTTTTAATTGCAACAAAACTTGACAAGCCATGTGTTGTACGGGGAGAGGATAAAAAGAAGAGTGAAAGTGAAAAGTAATGTATCTTTAGATACGGATACTAAGGATACACTTTAGATGTTTAAGTAAAGTTGTTTCTGCATCAGTTCTACGAGGAATTTTTCAGTGTTGCATAATTAATACAATATCTTGCGTCGAATATTCAAACGTAACTGTTTAATTCCCAAGCATTTATTTTCTTTTGCTCATACAAAACATAGAAATAAATAATATAGTTTATTATTTCTGAAGAAATTTAATTTAGACATATATTCTGACTCAAAGCTTTTTTTTTTACATTATTTTTGTTAACAAATGAAACAGATTCAAACGGTGTTTACAAACACAGTTTGCTGAAAGAAGTCCGAAATCGAAAACAAAGAGTGTCCATAAAGTTATTTATTCAAATATTGATACCGTTCAATATTACTAAATTTCAGTGAACGAAAAAATAAGGACTTGGTCACTAAAAATAATATGGATTGATTTCTCTTTCTGAAGTAACAACCGTAAAAATGTTCACTTCAAAAACTGTCATTTCACAGTAGAACTTGAACAAAAAGATTTCATTTTTACCTCAATTAATTTTGCTCTAAGGTATTTCTTATTAGACGTGAATTGGATAACAATATTTTACCAGTACTAAAGAAAAAAATCATTTCCCACGTATAATTTGCATTAGGGTAATTATATTTTAGACATCGTTAGTACCACGAGGTCACATTGAACATGTTTCACATTGAATTTCTCCCCAAGATGTGAAATAAATTGGCACCAAAATGTAAACTGTTTTCGCAACATCTATTTAATATAATGTTTAATAGATTTCATTCTTCTCAATATTTGCAATTTTTTTCCTTTTAAAGAATTACTCTTTTATACTGTGACTTATTATGACATAAATTTATACACAAACATGTTTACATATACTGATACCGTTCAACATTGTAGCTTATATATATATATATATATATATATATATATATATATACATATATATATATAAATATATATATATATATATATATATATATAGGGTGGCCTAAAACGTAATGAGCGTTTTTTTCGAAAATTATCTTAAAAATATGAGAACGTGATGTAGTATTATTTCTACTTTCTTTAATTTCTTTACCACGACCTAGGTTTCGCTGTATTACAACATCTTCATGTGGGATATTAGCAAAAATCTTTGCTATTATCCCACCTAGATGTTGTAATAAAACGAAACCTAGGTCGTGGTAAAGAAATTAAAGAAAGTAGAAATAATACTACATCACATAGTTTCATTTATTTGTTAATAATGAATTTCTACAAAATTAACGCCAAATATATTCAAATATGAGAACGTATCAGAAGCTTCCGTGATCGAAGATATATAAAGGGGGCGGGACGCTCTCACTGATTCAGTAGTAACTAAGACGCTGCACTGTTAAGACACATAAAATATGGACGACATTAAAACTCGTGTGAGAACTGTCTACTCTACCAGTATCAATCCGATACGATTGTTCCAGCGGTAATTATTCCCTGAGTGCATTTACACCACTTGAAGAAAAGGTTGAAATACGGTGCGTGGGTATCACATGTACTTAGTTCGGGCCAGCTTTACCACCACTGCGCTGACATCTGTTCTCAACTTTTGACTTTTCGACGAACTTTTCGCTGGTTATACCATCTTATTCCCCCACCCGCCGCATACCCCAGACATTACACCCAATGATTAATTATTGTTTGTTTAAATTTCTCAGCAACATCTTACGCGAAATAAACTTTTATGATGAAGACCACCTAAGACAGTTCGTAGATCAATTTTTTCCTTTCAAGCTACCTGGATTTCACGTAGATGCCATCCACTCTCTGCCTTGGAGACATCTAGTACAAAATTATGGTGATTACTTAATTTTTAATCGTCGTTTAATTAATTTTAAATTGGAAATATAATAAAAAATTATAACATTAATGACCGCTCATTACTTATAGTAATTTATATATATTATATATATTTTAGTAATTTTTATGAACAAAAATTATTGGGTTGGCCACCCTTGATAATAATTTTTGTTCATAAAAATTACTTCATAATCGTCAATCCGTAGCAAGAAAGGGTGCATTAAAATTTGTCATTGTTTCATGAAACTACATACTCGAGTTACTTACCACATTGCAAAATGTTTGAAACTAAATCGATATTGAGAAATTTTTTAAAATGAAATTCTTTCTTACTGTCGTCAAGACAAATTATACTAACATCGATTCCTACGTTGAGTCCGGTAATAAGTTTCCCACTTAATACAGTTCAGCTAGCGACCAGAATAATGAATCTCGCTTTTAATTTTCCTCCCAAGCACCGGCTCGACATAAAGCTGTACCAAATTATACACGGCCACTCACACACCGACGTGAGCCAACCTAACCAAACATAATGCCCGCACTCATGTACCAACATAATAGGTTTGGGCGGCGCCTCGCTCGCTGGCTGATAAAAAGCATAATTTTATTTGCCAGTCTCGGCTGCAATCTCTTTATCTGTAGCGCTTGTCTCGGAGGGCTCTTCTCGCGTTCTCTAATCTTCCGCCGTCGTGAGCGAGTTTACTGCTCGCTCCGGCTAACTACGTTCTATGTAGCGCGCATAGCCGAGTACAGCTAGCAGCAAGGTGGATGCGGCAGACGATAATTAGTTTGTTGTCTTTAGATAGTTTTACATTTTACGTATTTGCCGGCCTTAGTCGTGATCTTCACGTCTCTCGTTTAACTTCTTGACTTTTTTCGTAATGAAAAGATTTACCTAGGTATTTAATTAATTGTACCTGTCTACCCGACGGTATAGCTATCGATATAGATATGGGTACATAAAAAAATATAAACTAACATTTTACTACGTTACTGTATGTCGTTCAAATTATGTAATTGTTCCCCTACTTATCATTTATTAGAATATAACATAATTATAATTTTAACCGAAACATTTTAAAAAGATTTATTGTATATTATAGTACATTTTCATAGGCTAGGTAATATCATATAAAAGTAGCGCGTTTTCTTATTGTTTTATTTACAAAATATTTCTTCCAATTTTAGAAATAGTACAATAAACACACAATTTAGGTAATATTAATGCGAGTCAGTTCTTAATGTGTATATTTTAATATTTGGAACATATTTTAAGCAGGTAACTTTCGTTATTTCTAACTTTGCCGACAGTTGTAATAATAATTAAAATTTTCATTAGGTTAGTAACGAGGAAATTCATGTTAATTTGTGTGCGTGTAAAACTGTAAAATAGTTTTGACTAAATATTTCTGTTCACAATATCTTTACCTTATGAAGAAAATCCAAAATAGTTCCTGAAAATTATATTAAGCACCTTAATCACTTTTTGGATGCTGATAACAATAATTTTGAATAACGAGATGATATTTTTTCAAAATACAAGTTAAAAACAACATGAAATTCTTAAAATTCCATGTTCCAAGTAAACCACTCTTTATAAAATAAATTTAAAAACTTTTAAGAATATGCCATTCTATGTCAGAATTTTCCAGAAATGAAATCTAAAAATGCTCTATTTTTAAATTTAATTAAAAAAATAACAAAATAATGTTAGACAGTCCATTGACGTTATATTTACATCAGTAATTTTTGTGGAAATTCAAATTTTTTGGAAGACGATGGTTATATCTCTAAAAAAAACGTGCAATTCAATTCTTTAATGAAACGTCTAAAAATGTTCTAGTAAAACATTTATCGTGTATTTTAAAATTAATATAATATGAGTAAGTTTATGTATGGACAAAGTATAATAAAACAGAATAATCAGAATAATTTGATGGTGTCATAAGATTATTAAATCCCTAATTAAATATTATTTAATGTAATTTCGTATTAGGGTTCATTACCTTAAAAGGGAAAAAGGGACTCTTATAGGATCACTTCATTGTCCGTCTGTCTGTGTGTCCAGACCCTTCTACTCAGGAACCCGTGGTAGTATCAAATTGAGTTTAATATCAAATAGTTAGGTCTAAGGTCTCTTGGAGTTGTAAAAAAATTTAGCTTCTAAATCACAGCAATCAAATAATATGACCATTTATACCGTATATTTTGACACTGGCAAATAATCAAAATCATTAAATTTGGCAAGAAACAAGATTTCAGAGTACAAGTAAAAGAAAAATCTGAAAATCGTTAATAGTTAAATCATATAATACAAATATTTTTTTTGAATATGCTCCTGTGAAAGGCAATATATCTTCGTTCCAAAAAATTAAAATTTTGTAAATAGTTTAATTGAAATATTATGTACGTTTTAATTAATTTATAAACCCTAGTAATGCGAGTTCCACTCGTGCTTGACAGGCTTTTTTAATTACTCTGGATTAAAAAAAAATATCAAACCAGTTTTCTTAAAATAATTAGTGATGTCGGGTTACTGAGATGTTACTTGATTTGTTCATTATTTTTTACTTATTTAAATGTTCGTTGAAATTAAATTCATTTTTATTATCAATTTGTTTTTCTTTGAAAATACTTACTTTTCATATATTTATGCTACAAAAGTTATTTTCCAATCAAAGACCATTATTCTAAAATTTTATTAAAAATGTGAAATATTTCAATGAATTGAAATGTAAAGAAACTCAAAACAAAATACGAACAAGTCAAAAAAAATTAAATGATATTTTAAAAATCGACATGGCTCTTTACAAGAAGTAAAACGTGGTAAAAAGATAAAAAAAATCCACAGTCTCTTGAAAATAGATTAAGGCAATAATTTGTTCGATTGAAGAATAGTTTCGAAGCCATAATTTAACAGATTCAGTAGAACAAGTCTTATGAAAATGTTTAAAAACATGAAAACAAAATACATTTTCAGAATCTATAGAAAAGCCTTGAGCAAACAATTTTTTTTTAATTTTCGCTATAATAAGTAGGATGACACGGTTCTCTCTATGCATATAACTTCCATTTTCATTCACAACATGGAGCTCTCGTAAATCCACAAACACTTTTATCACAGTACCGCACGTTCCCCAGCCACTGTCCACATTCCAAAACGAACCGATGTAAAAAGCTTAATAAATAATAACACAGCATTGCTCCGCCATATTTTACGGCTATCTGACATTAGTGGCGAAATAAATGTCCCCAAACGACCTCGGTTTCCAGCAGGCTCGCGCGATGCTATCGTTGGTACTGCCGACGATTGTTTACTTGCCAATATATCTGTACTAATTGTCAGTGCTTCTGAATTACTATTAAACAGTATAACTCCAATTTTCGTTAAGCGATGTCGATGTCACAGAGATGATAATTAACTAAATATTATATATATACTCTCACAGATCTACTTAAAGAGTAAAATTTATTTTTATTAATTATCTGATAGTTTCAGTAAACAGTATTAAAGGATGTGTTAAATTTCCTTACATCCTTAATTTATCTATGGATGCAGTTCAAGTGAATTGAAATTATCTCAAATGTGAAAAGAAATGGGAGAAAAATATTATTTTTAATTCACCCCCAACTTACGAAAACTCTCAGATTCGGACTAAAATAATATGCCACATTTAATGTAAAGTATACTTTACCTGACTAGGAAGATACCAGCCGACTGAGAATATCCTTTCCGTATCAATGTCCTTTTCTAAAAACAACCTTACTTGAAAAGACAAGTGTTCTTCGTGAGATGTGAAATAATATCGTCGCTCTATATCTTATTACGATGTGTGGAACCTTCTTCTAAGTGAACATAGACGAGAGTGTACTTGAGCGCATACCTTGAATGAATCATTGATTGTCACCATTGAGCACATTATCCTATATAGGAGTAGAATGAAATCAATAGCACCGTAGTTTTTATTAATATACTTGAAGAACATAGAACAATTCAAGCTTTTTGATTAATATTCTTTAATCTTTTCGTAGCATATACTTATTTCCAAATGTACGCGTACAACATAGATATTCAACATACTTGTAACTTAAAACAATTTTTCTTATGGGACAAAAAATGATGTTAATTTTTATATTTCAAATAATTTTCTTCACAGCAGGTATTTCGCATAAATCGTACAATTTCAAAATTCCAAATGTGGGACATCCAAAACCAATATCGCTACTTTTCAACGAAATAACAAGATTGCAAGAAAATTATACTATCTGTTCAGGTTCGTTGATTCATGGCGTCATCGTAATTTTACAATATTATAAACACCATAATTAAATATTGTTATCGAATATTTATAAACACCATGGAGTCCGATTAATAAGGTACAACCGAGTTACAAAGATCCTAATTTTTTTAGTAAAAATAAAATTAACAATTTTAACGGTTTTCAACAATTCAAAGTTGGTATTGCTCGAAGACAAGATGAAGAGTATCTTATTTACGATATTCTATATAAAAACTATCCGAAATTGTCATTTAAATGAACCGCTTAAAAGGAATCGATAAAACTTTTTGAAGGTGACAAAATAAATTTTGATGAACAAACTTTAATTTATGTGTTTTTTTAACGATTCCGGGTAGTTTTTGTATTGAATCACTACTTGACTCACAAGAATCAACGTGCCTCTATGCATTTATTTATAATTTAATTTTTAATATTCCAAATTTATCTCGACCTTCGTTATCATCTGTCTTTTATTGGTCTTCACCGTTTACGGTTTTCATTATTCTCTTCGCTATTATTTTCTAAATTAATGAGATTCATTCTAATTAGCATAGGAGTATATTATAATTTGCATATAACGATTGCATTATAAGTAATTTTTTAAGACGTCTTGTGAATAAAAAGTACTTGGGTCAGATTATAATTCTCATTTTGTTGTGAATATTTTGAATACAATTTGTTATCAGTAATTACTGCATATTGTAAATAACAATTATAATAATTACTTAATTATTTCACATATCTCCTATAGGGGCAAAAGGCTTCCACGGGGTTTCACCAATAAATATGATTTTTGATCATTTACCGGAGTTGTCCTTATGTCAAACTAATAATCTCCGCCTCTCCGGCAACAGATCTCCCCCAAGTTTCTCGGGGCAAGATCTGCCTCGAATCCGTTGACCGTGACACTTCCACATCAGTGCACTATTCCTGATGGTTTTATCACTTGCCTTAGCATATGTCCAAACCACCTCCACATATTTTGTAAGATCTACTCAATGATCAGACCTTGTAACCGTCCATAGCTCATCGTTGATGATTACCGCCCGACGACGTAGAGCCCGACCGCCCTACCGCCAGATGACGTAGATATCTGTTAATTACTACTTGAAATATATGCGTGAAAGTTTCTGTCACTTTTCAAATCTCCCTAGCACCCATAAAAACAGGTTTTTTATTGCTCTTGAAGATCCTGAGTTTCATTTTCTAAGAGATCCCTTGTTATTTCCATAGAGGATAAAGCCGAACAAAAGCGTTTTTTTGCTTATTGAATTTAGGACCTTACGTTTTCATACAAATAAAAATAATAACCTTCATTTATCAGTTCTTATTAAAAGTTGTTTAAGCAAATATCTATATGAAAAAAAATTAATAGAAGAAATACACGATAATGTAAAAAAACATTATTTTTCTTTTCTTTTGTGCTTCATCCTTTATTTTTTTATCGACGAATTCAAATAGCTTTACATAAATCGGAGACACCACAAACTGTATAAAGCAAATTGGGAATTATATACCTATAGTTTTCCGAACTACTTCTTACTATATTCGGCCAAACATGTGGTAAGCAAAATAAAAGTAGGGCATGTATGTGTACTTCCGTAAGTTATTTTTGCTCTCTCTTTCCTACGGCACAAATTTCAGGTTACGCAACCTGTCGCCAGCGAAAACAAATCCATTCTAAAGATACTACGTCGAATTTTATTAGAAAGAAAATCCGTCTTAGAAAATAAATTTCCTGTAACGGCAGGTATACACCACATTGTTTACTATTCTGAATTCTGACTTTTTTATAAGCAGCCTTTACGACGTACGCAAAAACATGAATGAAAAATACTTTTAGGTACTCGTTTTATAGTCTGATGAACGTGCATATATATCTGGTCGCTACTTATATTTTTAATACGGTGAAAAAAATCATAATAATTAAAAACGAAACAAATATTTCTTGTTTACCCTGTTAAACTACATTATGACACAACATTTAAACGTGGAATACACAATCGAGAGAGGTTTCAAGAATCTTTATAAAAATGTAATATCGTTTTTCATTAAATATATTTTCTATATATTTACAAATCTATTTCACTATTTTTATCATAATAACAATTTTTTTAAGAAAATGCTCATAACAGAGACTTTCTAGACTCTCTCGACCGTTCGATACGTATCGAAGCACGATCATATTATTAATAATTACCATGATAAGCAAGTATATGATAAAAAATAAATATCAAACCAACTGGTATAACCTATAAGAAAATTGCATGTTCTATTTGATGATAAAATACCTCAATAGTACCGTACAAATTCGCTGATGTACGCAATAACGTATACAATTTAATATGTTTTAATCCAAAAAATAGGTCCGAAATCTGTTTTCTTCATGAGTTTGAGGCTATTCATATTCATACCATATTTGTAATTTTATTCTATTCTTTATAAAATTAAACTAATTTACATTTATTTAATTACACGCATTAGATACTAATTAATTTCGTTACCTTCAACTTTATATTTCTTTTTTATTTTACCACGTAACTAATCTTTCCATTCTATTTGAGGGTTAACAGAAAAAATACAATTGGGTTGTGCATAATTCGTTATGTGTTTACTTTTACATGCACTAAAAATATCAAATAAATAAATGGAACTGTGGACATCAGGTGTAACACCTGCCGGAAAATTCATTTCTTTACTAAAAAATCGAACCCTAACACTTATCGACCCTTTCGGTAAAATTATTTTTCGCAAGCCATGCTGCCAAATGCAGTTTAATTATGATTGCTGGATATAAATTTAATAGTTAATGCTTAATCTTGAAATTATAGTACCTCTTCCTAAAATAAGGTCATATGTTTCGATCTTTTATTCTCTTGGACCTTGTAACAGACAGATACCGCATTTTCAAATATTTAATTTGATCAGTTTTACATATGAGGGGTTTGCTATATTATTTTTCCAGTTTATTTCCGTAGTAAACCAAACATATACCCAACTATTTCTGAATTAATACGCTTTAACCCTCTTATTCCTTTTGATCCCCATAATTTTAGGTTTGTAAATGCGAATTGCGGTGAGGGTGATGTATTATTATTTTAAAGTGATTATTAACATAAAACACAACATTAAATTTTGAAAAGAATGAAACAGAACACAAAGTTTTGGGCGAAGAAATAATCAAATTTTATTTTCGATGAGTCGACTTCTGAATGCCTTGCGAGTAACATCTTTTGGTATAGGCACTTATAAAATTACTATTTATATATTTTTTTGTAATTCGGAAATTATCATATTTATCTATTTAAAAAATAAATCATTTTAGAGATTCAAGATGGACGCAGTCTATTAAATATTTATTTAATAGGTTTTAAATAAAACAAAAATTAAGGCTATCTTTAAATTTGCCAGTTTTCAATATTATACCTGAAGTTCTAAAAAATTATTACAATCGGTTCTCCATCTTTCTTCTCTTTTGTACTTAAACTTTAACTAACAATAACGTATTTTAAACTAATTCGTAAGCAAGAATAAATGACAATTAACACGATTTTTGTGTACGAATGTGGATTATTCAAATTCAGTCATTCGATCGTTTAAAACAGTTTACCTGAATTTTGTATTTTAATGTATTGTAATTTTTTATATATATTTACTAAATATTGTATTCAAATATACTGTGCTGCTACTCTTCACTTACTTCCTCACGAAAAGCAATCATGTGTCTGTGTGTATATGTCTTATAAATGTTCCGTAGAAAAATATCAAAAAAGGAATACCACTAGTTCCGTCATATCCGTCCCTCCGTCCATCTCTCTCTTGCAGTTCCTATAGTTTTAGCCTGTTCTGCATGAATTTTCTAAGTAGACGCTGCGTATGAAGATTTCGATTGATAGTAGTGTAGTATAAATTTAAAAGATTTTTACAATGTAACTTCCCATAGATATAAAGTGGGAACCAATTTTTTTCGAGCATCCGATCAAATAAGATTCATTGGACAGGTCATTCAAAGTCATATTGATTTCTATTTACCTTTTAAACTCGATTTGCGAAATATTAAGCTTTACAGCGAAGTGCGATGTATGGTCGCACCCTTTAATTTTTTATCCATGATATTGATAAATTTGAAAATAGACAAATACTAATATTTCATTTCAATTAAATTGCGTACAATTTAAGAGATATAGACAACAACGAAACCATACTTTATGACAATAAAATTGCATCCTTTTATTTTACTGTTACGCTTATTAATGATTTTGTATTGTTTAGTTCATAAAGTACTAACAATTGCAGCGTGGAGCATCCTTTCTCCACCTGCCTACTGCTACGTCCCGCGCTCACTGTACGAACGCACGCAATTTACTACAGTTTTGTATGAGAGGTAAGCAGATTTTCCGGCTTAAATAAATTATTGGGTGTTATTTGCATTACAAAGAATTACGTGACAATTTTGAAGAAATTAATCAAGCCATTATTGAGAAAAAAATCCCATTTGTTGGATGGCGAGCACCTGAAATTTTGAAGTTAAAGATATCTTTAAATATCAAGTTATGAACGAATGTGATGAAATCTTCTATGAACATATATTTGGATTACGTGAATGCATAGAAATAAAGAAAGAAACTCTTTTTTAAATACGGTCCATATAATGGACTTGGACATGAAATATTTAAATACGGTCCATATAAAGGACTTGGAGATGAAATATTTAAATACGGTCCATATAATGGACTTGGACATGAAATATTTTTCCTACTCACTCCACTGAGTGGAATGTCATGGAAGAGGTATTTTAAAAGGCAATGGAAAAAGACTCATAATATTTGCTGTAAAGACTCATAATATGGTGTCTCCTTCATACGATATAAGTCTTCAACATCATCCGTGTATCACTCACATTGTCATCATCGTAATTTTTTTAAAATTAATTTTGGTCAAATTATATAAGAGATATAATCAATCAAGTTGTTTGTCTTAAACTTGTGACAGATAAACTAGTATTTACATATGGGAAAATTACATCACCATTTATTAACAATAATATCCTTAAATGTTTAAACTTTAACCATTACAAATTCGATATCAGATTAATGGATGAAAACAAAAGGATCACTCTCAGTTTAGAATTAAAACAAATTTGAAAAGAAAGTTATAATAACGCACATTAAACGAAGGAAAAGTGAAATAACAAAATACACTTAAAAACACATATCACTTGAATAAAAATATAACTTATGACAACCTTAAAAGCTTGAGTGTAATATGCAGGTTACTTTTCCTTCAAAATATAACTTTATGATTCATTTTATTTTCCAATGCGTGTCAAAATGAGGCCAACCCAGTATACTGTGAAATATTTACCAGTCGTAAAAATATCATTTACGTCTGTAACTATTTCTTATGAAAGGAATCATATACGTCAATATATATTTATACCCATATTTTTTTTAATAAAACAGGCAAGTAAAGTACAAGTAAGGGCTACCGACGTGTACATACAGTTATTCCAGACTTTCCTATTCAGTTTATGATTATAAAAATTTGTGATACCTCGACGTACCTATATGTACGTCACGTCTAATTAAATATAAATTTCCAGTACATAAAGACTTGCTAGCTTTGTCTCTTTTTTAATTTCAATACATAATATAAACATAACTACTTAAAGAATGGTGTAAAATAATTTTATTTGTTTTTATTACGAAATCCGTGAAATTATACAATATGCAATAAGTCAAATGATAGTGATTTATATTAAATGAAAGCTTCTACGTACATAGTTTTTTTCCTTTTAAACATGGTTTTACAAACAGTATTCCCTACTTATTATTATAATAGATAAAGTATTTTCAATAAATAAATAAAACTATTTCTTTCTAGACAAATAATGATTAAGAACATTATTCAAATCCTCCTTCCCATTCCGGTCAAATTGCTTATACTCACACACTACTAAATACTATATAACGATTGTTATAAGCTTCAAAGTATTTATGATCATGCCTGGGACCAGCAGTAAGTGTAATCAGTAGCCGAACAAAATGGGTAACCGCGCAAGTATGGAAACAATTAACCAATCTTACGTGCGAATTGTAACGGATTTAATATCATCGCTTCACGATACCATCGTCAAAAAACAAATTCTTTTATGCGTCTCATTTAAAACAAGTAAATCGATAAAAAATAAATGTTTAGTGAGCAACTTCATGGTGTCGTCTTTGTGTTGCATCGTTGCCAACTTCTTACTGTATTTTTAAAAATTCACTCTCATCGTTTTTTCATAACGCGCCTAAAGAAATATAACTTCAAAAACATATGAAGCCTGTATGCTAAATTATTTGAACTAATTTTGAGTAAGATAAGTATAAGATAAATATTTAAAATCTTATACGACGTTTAACGTGCGACAACGTTTATTAACTCCAAATCAATTCCTAAATACTAAAATACCAGTAAACCCGTATCGTAATAACTTATACTTAAATAAATTTCCTGTCTAACTAAAACTGGAATAAATGAACTACTTAATATGAAATATCCCATAAGCATAGATCTATTTTTTAAGTTCAGTTTTCGAATAGCAACAGTCATTGTTTTCGTTACAATTCGACCGATATAATTCAATACGAACCATCAAAGTGAAAAAAAGGTATTTGAAATAAAAAAGAAATGAAATTATTTAAAAACAAAAACTTATCAAAACGAGCTAAGTACAAATTAAGCGAATCGTAGTTATTTATCGCGACAGGAAAATAGTAACAAACATAATAACCTAAGGGAAATCTCTACAGGATAGAATTTCTATTACATTATATTTTATATTATGTGTAATTCTTTTCGGCACTTCATTAAAAAAAAAGATCCACGCATTCTTTTTTTACTCTCTTACCTTTTCAAAAGACTAAGCCCATTCCCCTAACTCAAATAACCAACTCAACTTGATACAAAACAAACTGACACTTTTACTTCTTATATAACAAATGATAGAGAAGTGCCATCCAAAGAATCATTTTCTCTCACAACACGCAATTCCTAATCAAAGCTCAACGCAAAAAAGTCACTTAAACCGTTCCACAAATCCCACGCTAGGCCCGAGGCTGCCGGGCGAGCTGGCGATACAATCGCCGGCCGTCATGTCGATTCCGTCCGAGCGTAAAAGTTCAACCGGACAGTGATGGAGGGACGCATTTATCCTCCCCCGCATTCTATTAGCCGCCCCTACACGAACCGATTGCACCCGACGGACGCGATCCGGGTCCCGACGGACGCGATCCGGGTCCTAGCTCTGCAAAGTCCGCTATGGAGTAAAGGGGTAAAGTCGATCGCGTAAGTGTTTTTGGGGTAGCTAGAACAGTTTACAAAAAAAAATTAAATTGCTAACTCTATGACTACTTACTCATATGCGGGTAAGATTCCAAAATATATGACAGATATGGAACACAATGATGAATAATATAAATCTGTAGATGTAAAAAAATACCTGTGTTACCTAAATTAATCAATGAAATTTTCATTTTACTTCGGGTTGTAAAACATTTTTAGGATTCAGGTTCTCAAAATCTGAAAATTAATCACTTATAGGATTATTTGGTTATCCTTGCGCCAGTCTATCAAGGCCCTTTTTCTCAAAAAAGGCTAGAGATAATAAGCAGAAATAAATGTCGTATACTGAGCCTATATTTACATTGCTGCACAAAAATGTAATTTTTTTATTTACGCAATAAAATCATATGGTCCTCTAAAACGTATTTTTTCTTTATTTTCACCATAGTTTTACTCCTTGATCTTCAAGTAAGTGGAAAAATCGTAAAACTCATTGTTTCCAATTCTATGGCGAATTTACTTTTTTCAATATGCGCCTGTGAAAGACATAGAAGGTGATATTTTTTTTATTTAGACCACAGTATTCTCACTGATTATCAAAACTTTATAATGTATTTTCGATCAACCTACAATCTTGAAAATCGGCCTTATAATACAAGTAAAAGGAAAAAACCAAAAATAACTGTTTTCTAATTTTATGTGGAATTACGTATTTTTTTGAAATGGTTTATATATTTTGAAATGGTGTGAAATATATGCAAACTCGGAAAAATTAAAATTTTGTAAATAGTTTATATTAACATTATGTACCATTAAATGTTTATAAATGCATAAATGTGTACGAAATCATTGCGTCGAAAGTATTACTTGTGATTTTATTTTCATTCAAGTTTTATCTGGTAAATATCTTTAGTAGGTACACTAAGTTTATTGGAACTGAAAGAATAAAAATGATTCTTGCGAAAAGCTCTTGTATGCACAACATTTTTTTATCGTAAAAAACGTTTGGTTCATGTCATGTACATTCTAAAAAAAACTACTATTTTTCAACAAATCTTGATTAATATATACTTGCTGTTTTTAAACATAATGTAAATTCGAATGAAATTTGGCTATAAGAATAAAATTCTTTATAGCATCTAAACTATTTATATGCAAAACACATTAATTTATTGGATAACTGCAAATTAAACAAAGATATTAGAAAACTTCGCTTCTTTATTTGAGAAAAAAATAAGTATTCGTTTCGTAACACTAAAGATAAACTGGGTAAAAATCGTCCCAAATAATCACGCAGAAAACAGTTAACAATAACAAAACGCAGCCATTAACAATCCACTTATTTAATAGTAATAAAACGCTATTATTGTTAACTCAATGTAGTAATCCTTTGAACTTATGAAATAATAAAATATATGCTAATACCACTAAGCATAATCATTTTATTAATTTGAAAACGACACAAGGTCTTCCCACATTTAATTACGTCATTTGTCTACTACATATGCTTGAGGCACATTTTAAACTAATCTCAAAATGGAATTTAATTAATTTCTGTTTTGTAAAGGTCAGCGAAATTTGAAGGGCTTAATTTAAATTAGCTTAACGTTAAATCCACAGCTTCTAACTTGGAACAAATTATTTTAGGTATATTTGTGACTGCATAAAAGTTAATTCTACTATCATGGTCAGACAAATGATTCGCTAAATGAGAACTTATCAAACTATACCTTCGGCTGGGATAAACAATTCGGTTAGCCGCAATTTATATCATCGAATGTTAACAATTTCACCCTTTAGATGACTTTATAGAGGCCGGTAGGATCACGCTGGACAATCATTCCGTTCGTGTTTGTAGGCGGCACCTCTTTCTACCTCCCCCTAGTTGCACGCCTCTCAATATAGTTTTAACCTAGTACCATCCCCTTGCTAGGATTTTTCTGTATTGCGAGTGCCGCTTATGTGGCGGGCGGTGGTGGGCGGACTTACTTACTTATTTTTTATGCGAGGAATATTTCTTGGGTATGTTTTATTATTTGGGCTGATTCTCTATGTTATAGATTTATGGCCGTAGTGTAACTTAGTTCTATTTTAGGAAAGTGAGAAAGTACTAACAAAGGAAATACGTTAAATCCGTGGTTATTTATGGCCTGAAAAGTAATTAGTAACCTTTTCGAATGAAATATTTATTATATCCGATTTTTTATTTCAATAAATCTTGCAAACTTATATTTTGTATAAGCTCCGGTAAACTTTCTGCAATCGTTAAAAATACCCTTAATAGTCAAAATAATTTTGTGGTTGTGTCAGAATATTGTTATTAATGTAAAACTACATGATGCTAAACCATAGTGTGGGATAAAAATTAAAAATGTTGGGCAAATTCAAAATATAAATATTCACTGACAATTTTAGAATAAAATAAACCAGAATCAGGTTATATTTTTAATTACGAAACTGAATTTACATGTTTCATGCATCGCTCATAATATAATATTTTTCCAATCATATTAAATTATATTCTTTATATTTTACGACTATGTTCATTGTTTGGCCTGTACTTGATTATCATCATCGTCGTCCTTAATTCCCTTCTCTTGATGGTACCGACTCAAATGTAGGATTTTAAACCCTATATCTATAATGAAGCATTTGGGATATCAAAAAATGTTGAGCAGAATTCAAATTGCATATCAAATTACAACACACAATATTTATTCTCCCTCATCCTAAATAGAAAAATTCAAATTAATTGGCAAAATTATGAGTATATTGATAATAAAGAAGAAATATTTGTAATAGGGGGGCAGGAGATGAATATTACTTGACAAATTTACCGAAAAACATTAAAGAGCCCATAATTATTTCCGAAGCGATGAGTATTTATTTAATTCTTACAGAAGTTACCAATTTCTGGTACCAAAACCATAACTCAGTTTTATATTTATAGCTGAGTTAAAACGAATTGGTAAAAGTATGATCTGCACACGCACAATGGCCTTGCTTAGAAGAAATAAGTATTTATAATAAGAATAAAAAATAAGAATATTACTCAATGAATATACCAAAACGTCTTTGACTTCTTATAGTATTTACCAATTTCTGGTAATAAAACTGTAACTCACTTTCATACTCTATAACTTAAGAGCCTAAATAGCCAAATACATAATACAAAGACAGAAAAGTAAGACGAAAATTATGCGATTTATAGAACATTTGCACTATCACATACACATAAATGATATCATCCTGTAAATAGATTTACTTCTTAGTTAGATAACATTAGATAATTATCGTGAAAATTTTACGTTAAAAGTCTACTAACGATCTTCAACATTTTGCCAACGATTATTTAAAAAGTAATTTGCCAAATGGCATCCCTACCAATAGCATTTTCTCAAATATTCCAACATTCGTTTAACAGTCGAATTCACGCAGAACTAAGAAAATAGTATATGAATTTAAGCTACTTCTGCGTTAATAATTATCATGGAAATTATTTTCTAAACAAGTAATTAATGAAGTAGTAATTTAAAGTAAACTTCATGGTCATTACGCATTCAAAGAATCCGTAAAAGTCTTAAAGCCTCATTTACATTTTAATTTCAGAAGTAAACAAATATTTACATTGTATATTGTTACGTTTGTTTTAATACGGTGTACGTGCTTAATGACCTTACATTGGAAACTAATAAACATGCAACATTGACGTAGAGTGCCATTGGTTTATCGCTGCAATAAAATAATAAATTAAAATCCCGCATCATTCATCAGTCCCGTAGACAACGTTAAATGGTGCGCAATTCACATGTCGACAATGCTTGTATTTATTGAATGCGTAACTTTTATTGCGTCAGTGTATCTTTTAATTTTAAACGGCATCCTTATAATTGTAATAAAAATTATTTTCAATTTGTATAAAAATCCATTAAAACATTAAAGTAAACTAAATAGTCAAAATATATAAAGATGTGTTAAGTAGCGTTTTAATATTTGGAAAATTTAATTAAACGCTCTCCTTAAACAATATTAAACGTTTTTCTTAGATTAAAAGCTCCGCTTCTGCAATAAACGCGAAGGACGAATTTAGTATAAGGGTCCGAATGGAAACACATTATTATCACTATGCTGTCTGGTTGCCGGTCGTCTGAGACGTATAGCTTTTAAACAGAAAAAGCTACACATTTCATATTTACTCATATTATACACTAGGTATTGCCCGTGTGGACTTTGCTTGTGTGGAATTAATGCTTCGAAAATGCTACGAAAAATATTCTATATATATTTCCACGATGACTGACACGTACTCATTTTCACATTTATAATATTAGTTAAGATTGCTTCAATACAAAACTAAATACATGTTAAATGGTCGATGAGACCGAAAATGAAGCAAAGATATAAACTTATAGTTTATCATTAAAAATGTTTTTTTAATATCACATGATGCCTTTATTATTCTAATTTATTTAAATTTTGCGATTTCCCACATCGTCATTTATATATGACCATGTCGGAAATCGCGAATTAGGCAATTTTTGTTAATAGATTTGTTTGGTAACATAACAGCTAACTATTGTTATCTTTATTCGAACACCTGAATTTAAATCAAAATACTAATAATACATTCAACTATATTAGTTCATGAGTTACACATAGAAGTTTTAAGAATCACGACAGTGATGAATGGCATCGCAACGAGGAATGGCATTTAATTGTGAACCAAACAAACATTGAGAATCACTACATCTTCAATATAACATAAAGCTAGGCGGACTTTTACCAATTCATTATTTCTCTATATCCTGCTATAATTGTTTTACACAATTTGTAAATTATTTAGATTTTTATTATTATTATTTTTTCATTATTTATTGCTCATTAAATGAATAACGAGATGAGAGTATGCATTAAAAACGACACATTTAATAAATGTAATTTTCACTCCCGATTATTTTGTAACAAAAAATTATTTGAAAAATATTTTTCATACAAACAAAATTTTTGCAATTTACTACTTGTTAAAATAATTTTGACTTAATTTTCATTTTTATTAATACTAAACACTGAATACGCAAATAAAACTTGGATTTAAATAAAAATAACAGATTCAAACTTTTTAGTTAAGCTGGAAGAATAGCGTAAAGAGAGTTTATAAATTTACCATCAAATTTATAAACTCACAACATAAATTGCTACGAAAATTATGTAAAATACATTTATTGGGAACTATATATTTCAAAATTAGCTTTAGCCTAACGCTCTCAATTATACTATTTTATCAGTAAAAGATAAATTGGAAAATCTCACTTAATTGATATAGTCTGCCGAGTAACAAACATTCTTCGCGGTCATAATAAAAATGCACTTTCACAAAAGTAAATGCAAAAAGAAAACATAACAAAATAAATCATTCAGTGAATTAAATTCACGGATAAAATATATGTCTATGTATAGTAATGAAAACTAAATGTTTTGAGAGCAAGGTCGTTATAACACTATGATTCTGTGTATATGTGTATGTGTAAATGGACGCAAGTTTTTTCAATTTCACTGTAATCGGCGTCTTTAATTATTCAAGTTTTATCAGTATTTCTTAATGAATTGAAACACTGTCCTTATATTATTCCAATCATATATATGAAGCTTTCTTTAAACATACATTTAAATATTACTAAATATTTACCACTTAAAACATAGACAATTGCCATTATTTAAAAAGACGCTATATCTATTACTTTAACACATTTTCTGTTCAGAAAGGTATTAAATTTTTCTGAATTCACATTTGTTTCAAGATCAATTTTATATCATTTATGGAACTAAATTTCATAGTAGAATCCAATATAAACACATTATTTTCATATAGTTAATTTATAAATTCTTCGCACTGTTTATATCAGTCACACTTCACACACATTTCACGTAAGTATACAGTAGTAATATTACGAACAAAACACAGATAAATGTTACCTGGCATCGATTCTAGCTCTGATCGGATATATTACTTCCACAACTACGCTCGAATGTAAATGAATCTTATTCAATTGTTTTTCCAATTTCCGATCGCAACATATCTCCTGGAAGTTAAAATGTTAATAAACGGTTAAATTATATTCTATTTTCCCGGTTACTATTTTGTATTCCAATTGCACGTTACTTACTTCTATTTGTGATATTCAGTATTATCTAGCGTTACTTTGTCGTTGTCAATGCTAATAAAAATTATATGAGATTACTGTCCGTTTTTATTACTTATAAACATATTCATACCACAAACTGTAGCATTAAAAAAAAAAAATTATTTGTGCATAAAGATTATTTGGAAACAAAAAGTATTAATATGAGACAAACGATGACATATAAATCCCACACTAATTTTACAAAGGGGAAAGTTTAAATTCTTTATTTATTTTTCAGGTTTGATACGAAGACAGCTAATCCGATTGACTTCAAATTAGTTTATATGTTCAAATGGATTATAGCTACGACTGTAGTTACGACTGGATGAACATAGATATACTACTTTATATAATACTTTTTTTTGTTTGTAGTAGTTACGACTGGATGGATATAGAGAATATAACATATTTTTAGAACTTGTAGTTAATAAAGAACAACGATTCAAGTCATAGAAACTGAAATATACCCGGTGCATTTTTAAGTTATACTTTTAAACCATTATAACTACATCTTAATAATATTAAAAAACAATTGGACCTGGCAATGTAATCTACAGAAATATTCCAAAATGTGTATGGCTAATAGTATAGAATGTAGGTTATAAACGCCGTTATTTTCCAAAATTGTGCCCTATCGTTCTGTATTAGAATAACACTTGCAGTAAATAACGAAATCGACTTTACGACTAATCCTTTTTTATGACTAATTCTCAATTAGTCGTAAAAATTGTTTATATAAAAACGATTGCAACAAAATAGTCATGGTATTTCTTTTGTCTGGGCAAAGCCGAGACGAGTAGTTACGACTGTATTATTTTATGCGCAATATACTTTATTAGCTACTTTTAGTTAACTTAAAGCAGAATATAACCTTCAGAAGAATATATATATATATATATATATATATATATATGTATATATATATATATATAGATATATAGATATATATATATATATATATATATATATATATATATATATATATATATATATATATATATATATTTATATATATATATAATTTAAACCCAGTGCTACTAACTAAAATAGAGAGCCTTTTTAAAAGTAAAAAATGTATGAATCCAAATATCTTATATCATTATTAAGATATATAAAACAAAATAAAAGTTTGTAGGTATTTAAAACTCCACATCAATACGAACCACTATATTTCAACAACAATCTCTACTTTCTTATTCCATGTATCATAAAAACAATACACACCTCTATACACGTATAAATATATCATGTATCTAGTAGGCACATGGGTGAGCAAAGCACAGGCACACAGCAGCGCTTCACTTTAGTGAGTTTGCATAATGCAATAACGTGTATTAACCCCTGTTGCGCCGAAAGCTCGCACCACCTTACGAACAATCTACCCCTATGTAAGCACATGGCAAAAGTCTTCTGATATATTTATTTAATACATTTCAGTAAATTTGAAACGTTTCAAATAACACTATAAATGGCAGCCAACTATAACGTCAAGAAAGTAGGAATTTCAGTGTCACGGCGGGATGCAAATAATTGTTTTCTTTATTCTCTATACGTACATATAATAAAATTGTGAAATTGGCATATATGTATTTTAGAAATATTTACAGAAAAAATATTTGGAGAAGCTAGGAGGATAATAAAAACAATATGATAAAAATATTGTTTTTTTAATTTTTTTTTGTTAGTTTGCCTGTGAGTATGTTTATATGTTCGCTCATTGCGCAAGAATCACTAAAGATGTTCATTGGATTCAACCTAGCGACTTGAGGAAATATATAGGCTTTATTTTATTGCAATTCGGTCAATATTAAAGTATATAATTTGAAATTTCAATAGGAAAATTTAGTTTATAATTGTTGCAGGTGACGTTACGTGTATTTAAATATTTAATCTTACAGTTAGTTAGCTTAGTAATATTTTCCCAAGATCTACGTGAACGAAATCTTGGGTATAGTCATTATTAAATCAATAGTGTTTATAATCAATGCACAATCGGGCTGCAAGATTTTGTTCCATACAAAAAGCAAACAAATTATTAAACTTAAACAATTTATAATAGAATTCTGCGTAATAAGATTGTCATGTTAGATACAAACCATTTTAGAGTAAGAAAAACTGATAAACTACATAACGGAATTCAGTAGGAATTGGGGAATATTGAAAACTGTAGAAACTTTGAGGCTGTGAAAGACAGATGGACAGACGAATATAATGAATCTATGAGGGTTCACTAAGGGATACAAAAATTATATTTCGTGAAAAATCAGAACTATTTTTTCCTAGTATTATGTAATTTTTAATGAAATAAAGAAGCAAAATATCATTGTTGTCAAGTAATAAATACCAAGTAGTGGTAAAACTAATTTTCATTATTTATTTATATCCATTATAAGATACTTTGGTTTCCTATCATCAGTTTGATCACTTGATAAGTGTATTATTAATATTACTGGATATTTGTTACCCCCATAGATCTGTTTTGAAACACTATTGGAGCGTATCGCATTGTAATAACCATCACTTGTATTGGAAATGAAAATGTTTACTGAGCAAAGTTACTTTCACAAATATTTCTCAATCAGAACTTGATTCGCGAACGAAACATGAAAATATGTAATGCTTCATAAATATTATCTTCATTATTTATTATCCTTTATTTGTAATTGTAACCTTTATGGCGCACATTATCCCTATACTAAAACATCATACCTACACCTCCACAGCACGCATGATGTCGACGCCTTTGTGTCACACAAGATACCTAAGCTTTCATAGCACACATGATGCTAACACCTTCGTAGCACACAAAAACTAAGCCTTTATAGCAAATCCTTTGCGGCGCACACGGTACCTATGCATTAGCACTCTCGATTCCAACACCTTTACGGAACACACGATACCTGTACTTTCATGGCCACCATGCCAACATTTTCATAAAACACGCGATAAATGTAACTTCACTGCACGCACCGTGCCAATATTTTCATGACACACGTGATAATTATACCTTCATAACGCGTACGATGCCAACGCCAACACCACGGAACACACGTGACCTATAGTTTCATAACAACCACGATGCCAATACTTTCATGCCACACAAGATATCTGCACCTTCATAGCACCCACTATACCAATACCTTCATGGAATACATGATATCTAAAACTTCATAGTACGTACTATGGCGACACTCGTATGGTAGATAAGATACCAATATCTTCAAAGCACCCGAAACATTTTGACGCCTTCCTTGAACAGGCGATATCTAAACCGTCATTGCACGCATGATGCAGCCGCCTCCATAGTGCACACGGTGCCTATACCTTCATAAGAGGCACGATGCTAATAAACTCATGTAAGATACGATACTTACAGTTTTACCGCACGTTGCCAATCCCTTTATGGCACACACGATATTTACTTTGTAGCATGCACAATGGCAACACTTATATAGCAGAACGTCATCGATGTCAACACCTTCTTTGAACACGCGATACCTATATCTTCATAGCACACATGATCCACCATCATCACAGTATATACGGTACCTGTAACTTCATAACAGGTACGATACCGATAAAGTCATGTAACATACTACATTTATAGTACCATAACAGGCACGCTGCCAATACCTCAATGGCACACATGGTACCTCCAATTTCATAGAAGCAAGACACCAATAAATTCATGTCATACTCGACATCTATTTATATATATAACAGAAAATTGTATGTCAATTCGACACAACAGTTGAAAATATTTAACCTAACAAAAGTTAGCGAAAAATATTTCAAACAGTTCGAACGATCTACTTAAAATAACAATGTTGACAAAGTTGAAAACAGAATTGAGATTTGAAATTTATGTATTTTTCATATGAGATCTTGAACTTCTCGTACACAAAGGAAATATTCAGTTTCAATCTTACACTCGTTTTAAAAATCAGAATCCAAAACAACATTACTTAATAAAAAAATGCAATCCGCGCAATAATAACTTACAATCCTTTCAAATTCCAAATTCACATCTTAAGAGCGACTGCAAGCCATTTTGAACTTTAGTGACGACACTTTGCATATAAAACGATATCACATTTCCCAATCCTGCCAATTGTCATACGTCATTATTATGTCATGATACAGACAGTAATGTTAGAGAGAGACGGCAGTACAGATATCGGTCGTTGCGCTTTGCGTGCGAACGAGACGGCTTTAATGTGTGTTCATATTGATCTTTCATCCCCATTTTTGGACGGTACCATTTTCACGCTGTTGAAATGTTTGAGGGGTGTTTATTTTGTTCCTTGCATTATTACGTATATTTGGCGCGGATTTGGATAAAAATGGATGAATATATTATCTAATACACATATTATAAAGTGTATATGAACAACTTTATTTTGTTTTGTTTAAATTTAATAAATCTCATAGTTGAGAATAAAAATATGTATTAAAATGTTTATGCCTTTATTTAAACGTTAATCAGTAATTAAATAAGTACCATGAATGAATTTCTCTATACATATTTCATTAATTTGCAATGAGTGCCGTAAAAAACTGCAATTTTCCAAAGTTAACAAATATGTCATTATAATAATTTACATGATTTAATGTCATATGTATTAATATCATATTTTTGGTAAAATCATATTACCAAAAATATTACTGTCTCTAAGAAACGACGTGATTTTTTGTTGTCTCATATAAATGACTATGTAATTATGTCCAAAACACATTTATTTAGAATATATATATATATATATATATATATATATATATGTGTGTGTGTGTGTATATATATATATATATATATATATATGTGGAAAATTTTGCTATCTCTCAAATGTTGTAAATATAAAATAAATTTTATATAATGGTTTCTCAAGACCATAATAAATAAAAAGAAAACTGACCAATTGTGCTAAAAGTTCCGTAAATAAATTTAATTATTTTTAATTAACGAATTATTTTATGATATATATTTCGCTACACATTTTATGATATATCCTTAAATATACTTAATTTATTCTTGGATATAATTTTACGATATATGAGCACATGTTTAAGACTCAAAATGTTTTCTTATTCTAATATTTTAAAACAACATTTACGCGAAATTAGAGGTTGTAAGCTACCGTGATGTCAGTGTTTTAAATCAAAAACTTTCAAAGAAAAAAATTGTTACATACCGAAACAAAAAGAGAATAGGTGTTGAAGTAATTCTTTAGGCGCGTTATGAAAAAATGATGAGTGAAATTTTAAAAACATAGAATGAACTTGGTACGATGCAACAAAAAATCGACACCCTAAAGTTGCTCACTAAACATATATTTACATTGTTTATTTAACAGAAGAGAAGTCCCCCATATTATTTTTCAGCTGGCTTTCTATTGTAAGCCAATTATCTGCCAGAAGGTTTCGAATTCAGTACGTACTTATTCGTATTTGCATTATAAATGATTAAATACTTAAAAGTAATAAATTCAAATAAATTTTCAACATATGCATTTTTTTTCATTACTAATTAAATTTTATTTATATTGTTTTAGTAAATTTAACAATTAATTATTTATACGTGTTTAGGTTAATCTGAAAGCTGAGTATTAATTTAAATTGTTAACATAATTAAATTAAATTTTAAAAATAAATCAATTTTTTTATTACTATGTACGAGAAAATAATTAAGTTGAAGCGCGCCAATTAGGATCGGCTTAGCAGATGATTGGAAAGCCAGCAGAAAAATCAAATGGTGAACCACTCATCAGTCATATTAAATTAAAATTTAATTATTTGAATATTGATAAGTTTTGTGTTACGATATGCAAAATGGTAGACATTCTCCTCCGACTGTTGTATATGGCCATACTAACCATTTTAAAAAATAAATTATATCGTCCATTTTTTTATTTGAAATAATTTACACTAACTTTAATTAATAACATTACTCCAAACCAAAAAATGGACGTTATCATTTATTTTTAAAAGATTTGTGTGGCCATGTACAACAGTCGGAGGAGAATATCTTGGTAGAGGAAAAGACAAGTTACTAATGGTTCTAAGTGGAGACTTTAACATCAATTTATTGACTTTTTTCAAAAACACATAAATTTAACAATCAGCAATGATCCTAAGATTTAAACAAAACGTCATGACACTACAGCTGATGCTTTATCTGCGCGAAGTCTTGACGCCGTCAGTACAAAAGTATACTCACTAGACTGAACTGGTATGTCACTTGAACTGATATACCAGTTCAGTCAACAATAGAAGAAGCTATGGCAGTAGATATTATTTAGAAATTATATGTATTTATTTCTATTTGTTATATATCTTTAGGAATATTTATTAGATGTTTATATGTATCAACTTTTAGGGTTATTTAATTATTAAATGATAACGGTTGCAACTCTAGATAAAAAGATAAAAGATTTTACCCCATTATAGCCCCATTAAATATTACTATGAGACTTTAACTATTATTTTGGTTAGGATAGAATTGGACATTACTTGTACTTAACGAAAATGTTAAGACCATTCCATTTTCCTTTCTAATGTATTATTTAAAACTTTTCTTTCTTTTAAGGTAAATTCTATAAAGCAGAGAAACGTGGTAGAGTCATTATACGTTTGCCTTCTTAAATACTCTTAGCGAATTTCTTTAAGATTTAGAGACTTGATAAAGACAATGAAGGAACACAATATTTTTACAATTTTGGAATCCTTATAAAAAAGTATATTTACAAAAAACTTGCAGTATTCTATTTTTTTTTGTTACATATACGTTTCTTAAACTTGACAATGGAGTAAATATTTATTTAAAATAAACAATGTAATAGTAATTTTTTGAAGTCCTTCTTGAATGTTTCTGGAAATTTTAAGCCATAGTAAAACTTATTTCACGAATTAACAACATCTACAAAAAAAATAATACTGCTAACAGTAAATAGAAGAATAGTTTCAGACCACAGACATGAACAAATTGGAAACCTCTATCTTAAATGGATTGAACAGCGTCATCTACTCCATTCGATTGTATTACTTACATTCACTTTAGTATCAGTGGTCGTTTCATAACATTTTCATACATTTTATTACAACTTCAGTTTTTTTTTGTTTCTTGGTAAATTTCATTTAAGCAGCATTACTAAAATTGTTTATTTTAGCTAACTCTACTTTACTTATCAACTCTGATGCGCCAGCCGGGTAAACAAAGTCATAAAATGCTCATAGAAAGGCCACTTGATGATTCATAACTTGTTAGAGAATAAAAATAATAGAGAAAACATACTATTTATATGGAAATATTTACAAATACTAATTTTTGAGAACCTAAATATACTGCGTACTATATATTTTACAGCCCTGGGACATGGTGTATATTTAAAACATTGCGAGATCTAGAATAATTGCTATAGTTTTCATACAACCCCTGTGTAGGCTTTTTTAGAATTTTTGTCTATCTGTCTGTATGTTAAATTGTACGGATATCTCATAAAATCTACTAGAGGGATTTTGATGAAATTTGGTATAGTAAAAGTATATACCCAGAAGCAACAAATAAGAGAAAAAAATATTTTTTTTCCTAGTTACATGCGAGCGAAGTCATAGGCATAGCTAGTAAAGAATAAAGTGTCTTGGTCTATATTGGCCAGATTTTGCGAATGATGCCATATAAATAAAAACCTTACAATCTGATGTCATGTTCCACTCTGTAAACCTATTAGTCTAAAGAATCTCTACTATAATGCGTAAGAACTTTTAACGGTATATACTAAACACCAATTATTGCTCCGGAAAAATTCTAGTTGAAAATATTAATAATGCTTTTTAAAAAATAGTTAGAAACAGACGCTAAATATAATCACATAATAAAACTTATAAAAAACAACTTTTTAAAATATATTTATAACAATATTAACACACTAAATGTAGCTAGAATCGTATTCTGTCTCTTTTTTGCACTTAAAAATTTTCTTATAAATTCAGACACCAACCTTGAAAAGATATTCGAAACCCCTTTAAATGTCCATCTATCTAATTACTAAATAACAATATAATCAATATATTATATAGGCATCTTGAAAAATTTATATATCAGTCAATTCTAGAAACTTAATTAATAGTAAAGTCTTAAAAGCTCCTACCGACGATCCCGGTTACTTCAATAATCCTCTTAAACCTCCAACCAAAACCAAATTACCAAAAAAGAATCTCGGCTCTTCTGGCTAGCACATCGTAGCAGTTTTTTTTTATTTTTTCTTCGCCTTCTCCTTAATAATATAGATAAAATGAGTGAGGGAAAGTTTTTGCGCGTAATTCATCCCCGTTGGGCCGTAACTAACAGTAGCCATTGTGACAGCGCGCAGACGGGCAACGACCTCGGTCTGGGCGCCATTCTCACCCCCTCAATGACAGACGTAGCAAGCATCTACATTCTATGGTGTAGCCGCGAGTATACCATGGGCACATAATCCGATGATCCCGTCGATAAAGCCTACACTAACGCAAAAAAGCAAAAAAGGTCGTGTATGTACAACAACTAAGAAATTTACTGACCAACTGACCAAAACACTGACAGTTTACAGTGACAATAATAATGATATTATTGTCACTGTAAACTGTTGGTCAGTACTTCTAAGTATTATTGTCACTGTAAACTGTCGGTCAGTTCTTCTAAGTACTGACCCAATTGATGATGACCATTGAAAACATTGCTTTTAATAAAAGTATAAAGCAGACCGGTAAAAATATATAGAGTGCTAGAGCCAAGCACTACATGAATAAAAATGACACTCTTAAATAAAAAAATGAAAAGAATAAGCTCCTCAAAGGTTAATTTTTTATAAGCTCCTCAAAGATTAGTTTTCATGTATAAAGCATGAAAATTAATCTGTCTTCACAAAATCTTTTACATACTATTTCTTCGGATCCCTTTGAACCAGCAAGTTGAAGCAAAGTACAGACTGTGTCTCGTTGTATCCTCCATTCACAGATGTCACATAGTAATCCATGAAACTGGCAGCTCTGGCAGGATCGTCGAAAAAGCCATATAAAACTCGAAATGTACGGAATAAACATTCATTTTTACAACACAAGGCTATTGTTTTGATTCGTTCTGCCAGTTAATAGTCTATTTTTAATAAATTTTGGTAATGGCTACACATTAAAATCGATATTGATTATTTTATGTAATGGTTTTTAAAAATTAACAACTTCATTAAATATTTAACTGTTTCTGTAACGTTAACCTGAATTCCTTTGCTAGCAAGACTTATTTTACTAATTTCTACGTATGAACATACTTCTTAGTACTTAATATACCTAGATTATTATATAAAAATGGTAGTAGAAATAAGCATGAACCTAATATTAATATAAAAACTTTCGAAACTGTTCCTGTTAATTTTATATTTTCCAATTCAAAATATTACCACACATTTTTCAAACAGCAGTTCTGAACGGGAACGCGAAGCGCAGAAAATAAAGAACCTTTTGGGGAGAAGATTTTTACCGCCAAGAAAGGGACTTACAATACACTAAAGTTCCAACATAAAATTAAAGTGAAGTAACATATTAAAATGATCAAAACTACTCGCGTACATAATTTATATCTATACATTTATTATAAAAAATAACTAAAGATATTATTTTGTTTTCATTAATGTGGTAATATGTACTAAAAACAAGTAAAAAAATTAATAAAAATAACTAAAATTAATTTTTTGTTATCACATTTTATCCATCGCAATATGTATGTGTATATTATGCTGTACATCATACAATATCATCGATTAGGACAACTTTAAGCTCCTTATAGCCAGAAAAACTTTCTTAGCCTAAAACTCAAACAAAATCCCAAAGCACTTCTGAACACGCCGTCAAAGCTTCGCAGTCGAGCCATTCACATGCCAACAGGGTGCCACTTCGCATCGAAACTATGTTGGAGATTGCGTGCCTGTAGCGTGCCTTCCGCGAGCCGCTTTACGATCGAGCCGGCGAGTTTGGGCTTTCGTTACTAGCGTGAAACGCTGGTGTGGGTAGTTCCGCACGGAACAGGGTTGGCTAAAAAGAAAGGGTAAAGACGGGTTTTGTTACACAGTTGCAAATGGCGCACATTGTTGTGTGAGCTGCTTTTCTTTTTGTCATCATATCAGAATATAATATATTTTCATTTCGATTTTTTTGTGTTACATATGTGCGGAAATGCCATTGTAAAAAAATATTTGAGACGATGGGATAAATATATTTTTTCTTGAAATTTAAATATAAATATCATCATAATAATTCCAGTTGGCCGAAACCTTACTAATTAATAATGCATAAATATCACAATAATCCTATTAAATTGTTTATTTTTATTAATAAATAATCAATTTCTGCTTGTTTGTTTTTTCTAGTTTGATACAAAACTATTTATATGATTGACATACAATTTTAGCAATATATCGTAAATATGTCTCATGTTATTGAAATAATGTTAAAGTAGTAGAAAGAAAAGTCGCTGGTCTAGGTCCTTTTGTAAGAAATGTTGGCTAAAGTATTACTTTTACACTAGCACTATTTATAGGTCTTAAAAAGATCTACACGGAAAATATCTATAGTTTATGGATATATAAGGCAAACTGCTTTTTGAAGTAAAACTTCTTTACGCATGCTTGACTTGGGGAGTAAGCTGGTGAATGCGTGACGAGAGCGTTACGAAAAGTGTGATCGGGCGAGGCGAATGGAAGTTGAGAGGGATATATAAGTTAATGAAGACAGAAAAAGAGTTTCGTTTCGTATATTACTGTAGGGACAAGAGAGAGAGGTGTGAGCACACATTTTCTTTCTCTTTTTTTCTCATAGCCAGTGCATGAAATATATATATATATATATATATATATATATATATATATATATATATATATATGCGAGTTTGCTAGCGTTACGCGAACGGTGATTTTTTGATTATTTTGTAATTTCATTTCGTTCTTGAACAATTTTATAAATTATTATTTTGTTCAATACATTAAATATTCTACGTTTAAAGTGAATAAAAAGTGAATATTCATTTAAAAGTTCATATTTTGTGAATTTGAAGTTTGACTTCAGTCGTGTGGTCTAAAGTATACTCGTTTTTTTTAAAATGTGTTTTGCGTCAAACTCGCATCACACGACATTTTCAATAGTGGTAGTGATTATAAATAAAACTTACGAATTCATTCAGTTATGAATATATACCGATATGTTTCGATTATCATCATTAGTAATTACTAATAAATAACGTCCAGACACCAGTAAATAAGCGACAGCGTACGTTTAAATATATGTTACGTGATTGGATATATACTGCCAACATATAATCGAGCTAAACAGAGCAAGGTTGAACGGATTCGCCAGATGAGAATAAATGCTATTTTACGCTATTCTGCACGAACGCCTAAATAGCGCTTTACGGCCTTGGATCAAAGGTTAAACAAATGGATGTAATTCAAATAAATAAATAGTACTTGGATTCCATTTGATAATTACTTTTACTACATATTCGATTACAGGGATCATTGAACAACTAATTTCATAATCGACGATCAAAATATCTCATTTGCTTATCATTCGTTTATCGAAATTAACCATAATCGTCCACCGTTAACTTTAACCCCAACTTTTATTGTACAGTGCTATTTGAAGTTTCACTTAACTGGAAAAAAATTGCAGTGAAATTTAAGTCGATTTTTTAATCGTTATAAAAAGAAATATCGCAGCCATTTCCAGTAAAGTTTTAAGGGAAATTTAAAGGTTTTTACCATTTTAACGGCTTCTTCAATAAAAAAACTCTTTAATTAATTGATATTAATAAATAATGACACCTAATGTACATTTTCTTTTCTCGAGAACAATTTACAAAGATTCCATTCGTAATTAAACAGGAGCTAATGTTGTTACAAACTTAAATAACAATTCACCACTTTCTAACTCTATTTAATTTAATATTGAAATTTATAAAATAGATCATTTTCTAGTGATAACGCAGTAAATTAGAATAATAACTACCTGAAAATTTTAACTAAGCATATCTCATCTCCAGTTCTATATTTGTAAATATAATATCGTATAACGTACACATATTTTTATAGTTTAGAATTTATTACCATGTTTTCACGAAGTATATATTTTCTACTATTGGATTATTACTTTGTTAATTATTAGCGTATTAAAGTGCAAAATGTATTTAATTCAAACCTAGAAATAATGCAAAATTAATCTTTTTAAACGTCGAAGTGTCCCATTCTATCAAGTAAAATCAATAATATCTTTATCAGTGATACTAATTTCACTTGCATCCTTTAAACTGCGGAGCACATTCTTCTGCTGTCTTCCTATCGCTGCGAAGCAGGGCTTTCAAGAAGGCTTTCAAGGTGGCAGGGATTCCGTAATACCGTAAAATCAATCGCGATGTAACTACATCATGTGCTGCCAGCCGATGGATTAATTAACCAATTATCGAACGAAATCTACGCCTCCACTTTTACACGGAGCGACGTATTAAGCTCGTGACGAGCGATTCGATGTTCCATTAATGAAAGACCGGTTTTACTGATGAAAGACCGGTTTTACATTAATGAAATACTGGTTTTACAGCGTCTTCTTTGATAAAGTCCTTAGAATGAAGTAAACCAAGGATACAGATTATTTTCAAAGTTCTAATTCTATGGTATTGGTTGTATCGCGGATGGCAACTTTGTATGGAATCCCGTCGACTAAATTTGGCATATCCGTGGACTTGCGTTGACTCTTAAAAGATCTGACTACAATTTTCCAACTTAACCAGCAACTATAACAAAAACAAAGCGATAATATAAACAATCATTTAAAAAAGGTTTTCAAGAAATTGAAAATAAAATGAAAAATCTTTCGAAGAATTGAAAAACCCATGTTTGCTGTAGCTTTTAAGAAATGTGTAACTACCAACAATTAAATACTTACGAACAAAAATTTACACAATAAAGACTTATACTAAATATATTAACCTAAGACTTGTTAGACCTTTTGTAAAGATAAATTACAATATTCAGGTTAAAACTTCATATAATGATGTTATTGCCTTTACAATGACGAGTCTCATGACCGAAATAGGCAAATATTTTGAACATCATCGTTAACTTTGCTTGACTCACAGCATTCAATTAGTTTACTTAGGCGTTTTCTATAAGGCTCTGACGATTATTCTTCAACCCCAACTCCTTAATTTGAAATCAAAATTAACGATCGTAATAATGGCGCTAACTAAACAAATGATGATGATTTCTTCAATCGATAACAATAACTTGTCTCCGAGGATCGGAGTTTATTTATAAAAATGTAATTAATAAAGTGAGAGAAATAGTAGGACAGCCTTGAAAATTTCCTACTAAAAACTGCAAATATATTCTATATTTCATAACAAAATTAGATGTGTCATTTTGTCAGATATGACGAGTTATTTTTCATTGAACTGAAGAATTATATTTTAAAAGTTCCGATTGACTTGGAATTAGAAATTTTGGTGATCAAAAACTGCAATACCCTAATTTTGTCCATAATAGCCAGACCTCTATGAACAGAGCAATAATGTTCACATACATGTGTAAACGTGATCATGCTTTATTGATAACTAATGTCGCTCTGGATTTATAGTAAACAAATTAGACGAATTAAGAAAAGCATTGCAATTAACGGTTGGAAAACGCAAAAAACTTAGATTGTATTTAATATGAAGACTATTTTTCAATAGTTAATCACATAAACATAGATATATCTGACAATGATGTGAATATTGTTAGATCGCAATTATTGGTCAATTATTTTCAAATCTCACAATCGTCTAAATATTGATTTTATTTTTCTGCTATTGTTTTTTGGTCAGAATTGAAAAAAAGATTAAATAAATAATAAAAACGAATTATTGAAAACTAATTGCTTAATAAATACTTATTTTATTTTACTTAATACTTATAGATCGAGCTAGATTTGATGTTAGTGGCCGATATTTGATCGCCACATTACAGTGTCCATATTCCTAAGCGGAGGTAGTTTTTTAATCAGAGCCAAAAAAATGAAGTAGTAATGCAATGAAATGTTAGATGGTACGAGAAAATCATATGTATCATGTATATCAAGATCACATATATCACTTGATCTCTCAATTGGGATACTCCGAAAACGTGGAGATTTCAAAATTGCCCAATTAAACTACTGTGTAGCGAACGTATTAAAGATATCTATTATCCTAAATATCAGTAGAAAATTGGAGATTCATAAAAATTAACATTAAAGAAACCAAGGGATTAAAAAGAAGCTGTTAAATTACACATAATTGAACTTTATTTCGTTCAAACATTTTTTTTAGGTTTGACAGCATTAACCAATTCTTAACACACATCCTAACCATGAATAAAAAACCAATGTATCCGTTTCAAACTTTCCTCAAAATTTTAAAATATCCGAAATCTGGCTATTTATATTTGCAAAAATTGTACATTTAATTAAAATAATTTCAAACAAAAGGATTGGATTATTTTACATTTGCTGGAAAAATTATAATAATCAAAAAATATTAAACCATTTTCTTGTGCAAGATAATGATTAAATATTTTATCATTATCTTGCACTTTTAATGTAAAATAGTTATAAATGTTCATACTGAACTAGCTAAGTATGCCCCTTACGTTAGCTCATATTTAACTTTTTCTCAATAAATTAATATTTGATATACCTCTGATGTTAAAAAACAATAAAAATTTTCAAAAAGCGCTTTAAAATTATAAGAACAATTACTTACAATTACCGATTAACAGCCTGCTGGTTCCTAAATTTCAATAAATAATTAAGATAAAAAACTCCGATCTAATGCAAACTACAGTTTTCAATATAACAACATATACATAATGAAAGTACATATAGAGAAAGACTTAAACCGTAGTATCTCCCACGTGTCCAGTGTACAGTCTAATTAAACGAACCCCGACGAACGCCCCACAATATTAACACACATGTGGTGACCAGGGCGTCGCCCGCCCCCGCCTGCTATTACTGAATATGACGCAATACGAAAGTAGGAAGTAAATAAATACGCGAGATGAGCTGCAGGAAAAGTATTGTAATAAAAATGTTCTACAAGATTCGATAAGTAAATTTCAACTCAATAAATCCTGTCATAAACTGTTTGGGATATTTATTAAGTTACTTACAATTTATTTTCAATCATATTAACTTAGTGGAATGTTTAGATAAACCCCAAACGAATGAGGATGGATTCCAATCTCATGAAATTTTGAACCCCAAATCTATAGCTATAAATATCTACACACACTCTTGCATTGGACTGATAACATAAGAAGAAGTTTTGGACATAAAGGAATTATTATTAATGGTTTTTGCTTTTAAAATTGCAATTACCGGATAATAAAAAACTGTAAAATATATTTTGTTAATAAAGTAAAATGGAGAAAAAGAACTTGAAAATATCTTCATGCAATGGATGATAAAACTTAACTTCACACATAGCTCAAAACAATAAACAAATCACATACTATTCAATAATTGTCAAAATATATGTTCAATCGCTGTTGATATTAGGTTTCAGAAAATTATAAATGAAAACTTACATTATAAATGAAAACTTTACCCTGTAAAAGAAAACATGTTTCTAATTTTTTTCGACTTGATTTTTTTCATTGAGTAATGGCAGTTTTCATAAAAAATTCTCCTTTTCTTTTAAAAATACAATAACTTTGGGTGAAAAAAGTACGCGAGGTCTTTAAAAAAATAAGAAAAATTAGCATGAAATTCGAAGTTTGTACATGGTTCTATTAAAATTTTGTGAAAAAGTGTACATAGTTACCGAGACCTAAGAAAACGTTTAAATTCATTTCTAAATTAATTATTAGCATAACAAAAATTATTTTCAACTTTGTAACTGTCTTTATTAAAATGTTAAATTATTTTTAACAAATTCACGATGACCATTTTTAACTCAAATTCATGTGGTCAAATTATTGTACCGCTGATATTAGTTTTATTCAAAATACTGCAAAAGGTCGATTTTATGACTAAGACCTGGAGTATAGAGAATAAAGAATGACTTAGGGCTGTAATTAAAAACTATTTCAGAAACTGCAGATTTTACCTTTTTTTTAAAGGAAAACCAGCTGATGATATAAGCAAAAAGGCTAACTTATTTATTCTCTGAAAATATAATGATAATAAACACAAAAAAAATCTTGAATTAAATCAAAAACATAAAATTAAATTGAATTAAATCAAAAACATAAGTTAACTGTTTAAGTCTCCGTAAAGAAGTTTTATCGAAACAATATAATATTTTGAACTCTTAACTTAATTTTTCTTGTTATTGAAATTTTGCATAATAGAAATTTTGCGTATAGTCCATAATAAACCAGAAAATAATATGTAATAAATAAATGATTAAATAATATGTATAAATATATGTAACAAATGTCTATAATAGGATTCAAAATATTGAAATGTTTTTTGAAGAATTTTTTTTGATAATATTGTATGAAATTAATATGTAATAAATGTTCATAATAGGATTTTTAAATTTCATAATTAATTTTTATAAATAAGTGAAAAATTCAATCTTTACATTAATACGCAATTTTGCGAAAAAACATATTTAAAAAGGGATCCAACAAGCAATTTACTCTACATTTTGCATGTATTTCTAGATTTATGTTTTCGGATAAGATTTTATCTGAATATAGTAGTTAGTAAGAATCTAATTTAAAAACGGCGTTCACGTGATTGGTTGGGGATTATTTTGTATTTACTATTTTTTTTATAAAAACTTCAGATTACCTTGATAAAAATATGTGATTTTGATTGTATTTAATAAATAAAGAATTGTATGCATCATTTTTTGATAGCTTATTATTTTTTTTTACTCCTATGTGTATGTAAAATTTTTGGCGCCGTTAAAAATTGCTATTAAATTAATATCACTAACTGTTGTATAGGACAAACAAAACAAAACGCCGTTTATTGTCCAGCTGCTGACTTATTTATTATTTTCCTGTTGGTATCCATATTATTTACCATTTACAAACATCGCTTTAACCGGAAGTAAAATTGGTATGCAAAAAAAAAACATGAGACGCTACGGTCTTCCGGAGATATTGAATTTTTGTATAAATAAGTAACTCTAATTTTTTTCATAACTTTAACTTCAGCAGTTTCAGAGACAGGGAGTGAAAATAATGTTTATGTGTATTTAACAATATTTCTGGAACAAACTAACATTGAATTCTAAAAAAATTGATTTGAAATACTTATAGATTGATCTTTCAATACACAAATTTAAAAACAAAAACAAATTGAGTACCTGATTCATCCCCTAAAAATTGTTACATTAATATTTTTTACTATGTACCACCGAAATATATAGGCGTTAATATGCTTTATCACTATGCTAAATTATAAGGTCAAAAGGTTTTTGAAAAAAATTTCATTAGACATTTTCAGCAATATCTTTAGAAATGTCTACAGTAAAATTTTGAAAATTTTACTATGGACCTATCGACAGATATCGGTGAAAATGAAAATACAAGCTATTGTTTTTATTTGGATATCCCATTAAAATATATTAAACACTGGTTCATAATAATAAATATAAATATACAGAAAAATTACTAAAACACTTTCATCAAAAACATTTAAATATACAATAAGTATCCATAATATCAATTTCTTTAAGTGCATGTAAAATTACATAATGCAATGCCGTTCGGTGCCATTAACAAACCATGTCTACTGTTCACCATGCACAACGTTGTAACTGCACTCGTATCCAATTACGCAAGGCAGTCCAATCAATGCAACAACGGGCGGCTATGCAGGCACATAATGAAACGCCGCTCTCACCTCTCTCCCCAATGAGTAATACCACTAATATTGCTGATGCACGGTAACTGATCCGTATTACAGATATGCCATTTCGTCTTCCATATTCATGTTGCAACGTGATATATGGTAGTAGTGACGTATCTCATGAAATATGGCATACAAAATCAGAGAACACTGTTTATAAAGCTATATAAGGCAAAGTAACCGACTAACACAGATTTAACTACTAATAAATTCGGAAACGAATCTAGATTTTACGTGAAATCTGTATTTAAAAAAAGCGGCTTGCCATAATTCTGTGATTTTCGTTTTATTTTTCAAGAAGGAAACTTATCTTTTCTACAATTTCTCTAGGGTTCAAATGTAGATAGAAAATGTTTCCTTCGCTTTCACAAGTACGGTTTATTTTATTTCGTATTTTTGTTAAATATTCTAATTTAATTAAGGTTTTTCTTAATTTTAACTAATTACTTTAGCTTGCTTCTTCAGTACGTTAAACTTTCCATTTTAATAATAATAATATGCATGTACTATTTTCTTTGATATATGTGCGTTGATAAAAGGCACTGATACATGTATAATACAAACGTTTTTTTAAAAAAAAATATATTTTAAAAATAATTTCTAACAAATAATCGATGTTCTGAAAAATGTTAAATAAGATAGAAAGAAAAAAAATTTGCTTGACAGTTTTAAACTTAGTTTCGTTACATAGAATAGATGTAAGCTTACCACTTCACTAGTAAAGTTACATACTTGAGACGTTTATATTTTTTGGGTGGGAAATAAACAATGACCACTTTTACCCAGAAGCAAAAAGCTTAATCGTTCGCAGGGACCCGTCCCGGGCAACAATTTACAACTGTTAATAACTACCGCTCATTTCGTTTAAATATTTTCTTAATTAAAAACACGGCGACGGTCGACAATAATCGTCATTTCCGCCTGCGCCACCGCCATTCGTATTCAGAGCCCTCCTGGCCGCTAACTAACTTCTTAATGGCACACTCGGCGAAATTAACGTTTAATAAGATCATTTGTACAAAGTTAGTTACTATTAAATGTTAGTGTTATTGGCGTATCGATTAATTAGTTGTTTTATTAACAGTTTCGTACATTTAAATGGTTTTGCCACGGAGAACACGAACTCAATAATATTCTTTTGGATATTCTACGCCATTCTATTGTATTACCTCTTAAACAAACGGCACTTTTTGCCCTGAATACGAATATTTTATTCACATAATTCAAAAATAACTACTACCGCTATTAAACTAGCACATTTTTACCAAGTTATCCAATTGCTGTAAGTCTCAGAGCTAAGTAACAAACTTGACTTTATTAATTTGGTTCACCAATAAAATTAAAGGAAAAGATCATTTTACTATTTCAGGCAAAAATTTCTAATCCCACAAACCTACAACTTTTGCTGTATTTTGTGTTATTATTGTACCTACAACTTTTGCAAAAATTTCTAATCCCATAAACCTACAACTTTTGCTGTATTTTGTGTTATTATTGTACCTACAACTTTTGCAAAAATTTCTAATTCCATGAACCTACAACTTTTGCTTTATTTTGTGTTATTATTGTATATACAACTTTTGCAAAAATTTCTAATCCCATAAACCTATAACTTTTGCTGTATTTTGTGTTATTATTGTACCTACAACTTTTACAAAAATGTCTAATCCCATAAACCTGCAACTTTTGATGTATTTTGTGTTATTATTGTACCTACAACTTTTACAAAAATTTATAATCCCATAAACCTACAACTTTTGCTGTATTTTGTGTTATTATTGTACCTACAAATTTTGCAAACATTTTTGATCCCATGAACCTACAACTTTTGCTGTATTTTGTGTTATTATTGTACCTACAAATTTTGCAAAAATTTCTAATCCCATAAACCTACAACTTTTGCAGATTCACGCAGGTTCTATGTTATGTAAATATATTGTGTAATCATTAAGAAATAGTTAATAATGTTAAAACAGCAGGGAAAAAAGCGCTGGTCTGGATACTTTCATGATAAATGCTGGCAAAATTATTCCAGATACAATATGTATGAGGAAATTGTAGAGCTTAAAATGTCGACAAAAAGGTCCATGATATCATATGTGTTTATTTTAAGGATAAACTACACTAAGCCTTTTAAGTTCAAAAAAATGCTATAGATCGAGCTCGTGAAAGCTAATATTTTACCCTCAACTTTCAACGCACAACGCTATAAAAGAAATTTTATTTTGAAATCGAAAAAATGATTAACTTAAAATTTAGGTCGATTTCTTAATCCTTATCAAAATAAAGTTAAGTTGTTAGCAATTTTAAAAATATCCAGTACTTAAAAATTACCCTTTATACATTATAGTTTGTATCGGTAGTTTAAGAGAAATTAAAAGGTTCTTTGAAAATAAACAGGAGTAGAAATTTTGATCATTTCAGTGCGGTGTACGAATATTCCTAAACGGAGAGGCGATAGGCAGAGGAAAAACGGATACACTTGATGCGGTTAATAATTTCAGTGCGGTGTACGAATATTTCTAAACGGAGAGGCGCTAGGCAGAGGAAAAACGGATACACTTGATGCGGGTGATGATTTCAGTGCGATTTACGAATATTCCTAAACGGAGAGGCGGTAGGCAGAGGAAAAACGGATACACTTGATGCGGTTAATAATTTCAGTGCGGTGTACGAATATTTCTAAACGGAGAGGCGCTAGGCAGAGGAAAAACGGATACACTTGATGCGGGTGATGATTTCAGTGCGATTTACGAATATTCCTAAACGGAGAGGCGGTAGGCAGCGGAAAAACGGATACACTTGATGCGGTTAATATTTTCAGTGCGGTGTACGAATATTTCTAAACGGGAGAGGCGGTAGGCAGAGGAAAAACGGATACACTTGATGCGGGTGATGATTTCAGTGCGATGTACGAATATTCCTAAACGGAGAGGCGGTAGGCAGAGGAAAAACGGATACACTTGATGCGGGTGATGATTTCAGTGCGATTTACGAATATTCCTAAACGGAGAGGCGGTAGGCAGAGGAAAAACGGAGACACTTGATGCGGTTGATGATTTCAGTGCGATGTACGAATATTTCTAAAAGGAGAGGCAATAGGCAGAGGAAAAACGAGCACACTTGGTGCGGAAGTATCACAAGCTGCATGGAACATGGTCGATTATTGAAAGATTTCAGTGTATTGAACAAAATTATTCAAATACACAAAACTTTTTTGTCTTTTTCATTGTGTTAATTATGATTTTTGGCTTATAATATCCAGATGGACTTAGAATGTTAAATATTTTTTTTAAAACGTATAATTCACTAATAACATTTCTCTTGAAGGAAGTTCAAACGTGCTGGGTGCATTTTTAGGAAAACTTTTAATGAATTATAACGACATTTTATTGTATAGAACATGAAAATATGCATAAAAGTTGAACGATACATGTTAGTCATTGTTAAAGATTTACAATGTTATGACTCGATTTTTCTTTGTGACTTTAAAAGATTTCTGACTTAAATAAACGTATCTGTTATAATCATATCAAAATAATCTTCGAGAGAATTTTACATGATAATCAAATTTACAAAAAAATTCACAATGTGAGTTATTAATATTATAAACTTTCTGACTCGAAAATTAGGACAAAAAATCCATATTTTAAATTTTGTAAATCGGGCATTAATGAATCAAAAATATTTTTTTTCTTAAACAATTATTGTATTAAAAATTGAAACAAAATCTAGGCCTAATGAACAAGTATCCTTTGGCCTAATCTCGTGGACTCAATGTGTTTTTGTAGCTACTTGCAAGTTCAGTTATACTCCAATTATTTTTAATTTTTCCATTTTTAAATTTTTTTCCGTATTTACATTTTTTCCTTAATTCCTTTTTATTAAACAATGTATTTATATTATAGTAATATAAATTTTATGGCATAAATTCTGGTACATGATGTTATGCATAGAACATACTGATAAACATTATATTCACCAGGTCTCGTATTAGTTGTTGCAAATAATATACATTGGTGCTGCAAAAATTTCGATTGGTTTACCCCACTTTGTGTCATCACGTCCAAAAACAGCCAAACAGAAAGCAGAAAAAAATACAGATTTTTAATTTATTTTTTAAATACATAAACTAATCTCCAATCGTATAATAACATCAATATCATATCAATAAACTAAATAAAAAAAATAATGTTCGATTCCTTTTCATTGGTTTTCTGATAGTTCCCTTCAATACATTTGCCAATCAGTATTGTCGATACCAGCCATATTATTATTACATTCGTACACATACCAGTTTCATGTAATGCGTAGTTACTTCTTTTTGTGCTTATTAATGAACTGTCGTTACAACATATACTTCTCTTTATAATCAAGCCAAGTCGATGAGAATGAGTTATGTATATTATAAACTTATTCAGTTGTTGTAACTTTCTAACGATTCGACTAAAAAAATGAATAAATATAGGTGACCGATATTATAACGAATTGCAAATTGCATCGGAATTTTGAAATTCGGAAACGTATCCAACATGATATATACAAGAAATGTAAAATATAACCTGGGTACTATTAATCAAGTTATAGAACTTGTATTCCAAAAAAGAGAACCATTGTCAAATATTCGCGTATATCGTACACGATGTTCTTATCGATAACATAGAATACGGTAAATTTATTTGTAAAAATAATGAAACAAATGAGCGATTCAACGTTTCTGTAGTCGGCTCTTTCTCGCATATGGAATGTACATGAAGAATTATACAGGAAAGAAACGACAATATGGTGACCTAAAGAATGTTGAAACTATTTAGCTGATATAAATATTTTTAAACGTGTAATATTATATTGAAGTAGAAACATTATCATGCAGTTATAGTATTATACATCGAGTCAGTTCAACACACTTAATAATTAAATATAAAATTTAACGCAACTCTATTTGTAATTAAACGTATTATTTGATACGAACCACCACCTGAGTCAGAGTTGAATTTTAAACTTATTAATCTTCAGTCCGAATCAACGAGTATGACTATGACTTCAAAAAAAGGTTACAATTCTCTATTTTTTAAAAATGGTATCTGTATTATGAAGTTAAATGCCACAATTTTTCTTTAACTATCTATTTATATGTAGTTCAATACTATCACCGATGAAGCATTTCACAAACACACAACTGTGTGAATCACTCACTACATGGAAACTAACTAGCCATTCGCAAACAACTCGTATTGTTACAATTTCCATTACCCAACATAAAATAAATACATGATATATCGTATGAATATTTATAAAAATGGCCTACAAAATATTTAAAAAGCACGCACTTATTGAAATGATACATTATCTCGTTTCATAATTTTTCGACTTATTTTTAGCAACCGATGTATTTCACATTTTTGCTGAATATAAATAAAATCAGTAAACAGTAGTAAGGAATTTACTTTACCCTTTTTTGCTGCTGCCTGTCGCTCGAGTATATGGAAAAGAATGGCCTTCGTCATTTGAAAGACCCATATTTCAATAAAGGGAAAAAATGTTTATTAGGGCACACGATTTAATATACCACAATTTTTTTGAAGTCGTCTCTTGAACAGGTCACATATGATACATAAAAAAAAACAAAAACATATCGGCTTTTCTATAATAAATTGGTCGTAGCATACGAAATATAACATTCGAAACAATATTATCAGAAATTCTCGTACCATTTTGTCTAGAGTCTTCGAAAGAGGAATAGAAGTCTACGAAATAATTGTATATCCACAACTTTGAACTTTACATCTATTTCAAACGAAATTATAATACGACGAGTGTAATGAAATTTCTAAAACTACTCTAATCGGGAATATATTTTTTCGTCTGAATGCGGATTTGTCAGGCAGGTTACAAAAAATATCAATAGATAACTAAAAAAGGTGATAAGCAACGATAACTTTTTAATTTTCAAAGCACGTGAAATCAAAGTCAATATCAATATTATTTCAGTAAATGTTTCAGTAAACCGCGGTATAAGCTTTAATTTTTCTAAGCTCCTAATCGACTTTATAGCTTATATTGGGCTTTTATTGGACTTTATAGCTTATATATAGCTTTATATTGGAAATATATTTAATTCATCAATTTTAACTGCTTTACTTGTAAAAAACATACTATTCGATCGCCCAAAATTGCTGCCTCAAACAGTCAACACTTTCTTCCGATCTCCATTTTATCATTTATATTTAAAGTTTTCAAATAAATAATTTATGATAATTTTGTGATTTTTAGTAAGCAACAGTTTCTTAACTCTTTTTAATATGATTTCAAATCAAACCACAGTATTTCTACTGCTTTAATAAATGTCAATGATAATATAGGTCAAGCCATGAATAACACTCAGCTCTCTATTGTCCTTCTTCTTGACTTTAGTGACCCTTTCAATTTTGTGGATTTCACTGTTTTATTAAGTACTTGAACTCAGTTAACATGGGTATTATAGCCTTCTTTAGAATAATTTAAATCGTTTTTACACTACCGTAAGCAAGCTGTCAAAGTTTCTGTTATCTGCTCTGAGTAGACTAATTTTATAAATATAGATAGACTGATTTTATAAATATACATAGTTTATAAATTCAGATCTCAATCTTATCAGTCAAGGGGCTCAAAAGACAGACCTATTAGTCGATCCAATCAAATTTTAGGTCAATTCAGTAGTAAAAAACTTCTTTCTAAAATTAAGACAAATTATTTATCCCAGCTGTCCTGAGTTTATTTATCGACAAAATTTTAGTTGGCAATCCCAAATAAATGACCTACTCACTCAAATATCTCCAACAGTACATTCACTTTAGTACTAAAGACCATTTCTTTTAAACTTTTTTTATTATCTTTACTTCATATTGAAGAGATGTGTACTATTCAGATCTTACCAATTGCTTAACAGACCAAGATGGCTTTAAAATTTATAGACCCGTTACAAATTTGGCCTCAACAAAACATAATCGCGTTTCTGAATTTAAATCACGGACCACATGGATAGCGATTCGTGATCGCTGCAATCCTCATATTCTTCCGTTACTTTGTAATATATTAAAGAATATGCAGACATTCTTATCTCGATACCAGGTTCACAGATCTACTTGCCCGTGGTCTGAGTTTACGTTCTGTAAACCTACACCTGCTTCTCATACCTGAACATTTTAAGTTCTTTTATCTCTTCCTTTCACTGTTTAATTTGCTAAATTATGGAATTTACTCGACTCTAACGTCCAAAATTCACAGTCATATGAAAACATTATACCTCTCGTGATGTACCAAAACAATAATTATAGTTCATTTTACTCTTTATTTATTAAAAAAAATTGTCAAAATTCCAGTAATATAAACTTTTGCAATTCGCCCTGGAATTAATTGGTTGCGTTCCTTGGTTATCGTTTATTGAAAGAGCAATAAAAATGAAATAAATAATTAAAAATATCGTCGACTTTCAAATTATCGTAACTCTAGCAAGCCAGTGTGTTAAATTTGAAAAGAAATATACGACATGATCTATGAGTATAATCTAGTAATTCGTAAATGAATTACGATTCATGATACTCATTGACTGTTTTGTGTCCGGCAAGCAGAAAATTATTCGCAGTAAATAAATGAGACAAACGCGCCTTTCAACCCGACATTGGGCACTATTTCCTTCTGCACAATTCACTTTTTTACATTCTCGTTTGCTACTTGAATTGTGAAAATTTTAAATAAATTAACTAATTATTCTTAAACCTTAGAATGTCGAAATCTTATATCTAAGTATTGGTCAATAAAAAATTGGTAATACACGTATATTCCATTTGTCCTGTTTTGACTTTTGAAATTGAATTTAATTACTCTATATGTTGATTTAATCTATGCATAATCCTTTTATTCCGCAATTTCAGTGCTGTATTTATAACGAATTACTTTTATACTATTTACAGTGACAAACTATCGAATAAACTTAACAGTATCAATTGAATGAAACTACTTGATGTAGTACTCTACTCGTATTTCTACTTTCTTTAATTTCTTTACCACGACCTAGGTTTCGTTGTATTACAACATCTTCAGGTAGGCTATTAACAAAGATGTAATACAACGAAACCTAGGTCGTGGTAATGAACTTAAAGAAAGTAGAAATAATATTAGATCACGTAGTTTCATTTAATTGTGAATAATTACTCCTACAAAATTAACGCCAAATATATTCAATAGTATCAATTGAAATTCGTCAGTATTCATTAACGGAATCAATGCACTAAAGAAACATAATTTAATCCCAAAAACTGATTATCGTCATTCTTATACTCTCTTTTCAAATGACCTCAAATTAAATAAAATGAAAAAATTCTTTTAAATAATTGACATAAAAACTTAAGAATAGTAATTACGTATCATTTCAGTGCATACATCGTTTGAGGATATTAAAAATGCGTATTTATGCCCATGCGTATTTATTAACTTTTCTTTGAATGTATTAACATATTAAAAGTGATAGGTAGTCCTTAACTTTAATGAAGCAACGGAGAAAGGCGATAATACTTCAGGGATCTCTTCAAGGAGAATTATGATCAAACGAGAGCCGTAAGACGATTTCATGATAATACCATATATAATGCATTAAACGCTGAAACGGTACCATTTATATTCAGAAGAAAAAAATCAATGGCAAAAACGAAATTTCAGCAGAATTAATTCCACTCATAATTCTGCTGAAATTTCGTTGATATCTAGTCTCTCAGGTATAACAAAAAATGGTGATCCTTACAGTAGTTTCATTATTTGATTCAACCCACTATATTAAAATATAATAAAAATTGCAAAAAATGACAAGCACCGTAGAAAATGTCAGAATAACTTCCAAAAATCTGACACGGAAGAATTCTTAATTACATGACATTTGGCAAACTCGAGAAAAATAACAATGCTGAGCACAATAGGCCTGAGATACAAATGAATAATTATTTAGAAGTGGTTCCACCAAGGCGAACATTTCACTGGCACATTGCCACTTGCTGCTCACATTACATAGTAAATATGGCTACGGCCCCTCGTACAAGAACGCATATAGTGTACCGCGAAAGCACATATTTCTAGCTTTACATAACCTCATTTTTTTAAATGCTATTTACTTTGTATTAAAAAATGAAGGAAAAAAATGCAGTGGGTCCTATGATAAATACTTACGTTTTGCTACTGGATACCACTTTCTGAGAGTACCATATCGTCTCATACGAATGCGCAAATGTATTGTTTTATTGAAAATAGCTTGAAGAAAAATACAGAAGTAAGAAAACATAAAGCTATTGATCCTTGCTAGCTTAATTTCAATTTCGATTATTTTTTTTTTATTTTAAACCAAAGGTATTCCATTATCAGTAATTCGTTTTTCTCTGATTTAGTCATAATTAAAATTAGGAATAGGTTGGACATTAATTACGCTTTTTTTTAATACGAGTTCGTAATATAAATTTGACGAGGTATATGGATCAAAACAGGAACATTTCATCTTGGAAATATCTATTTCAGGAAAAATAAGTATAATTTAAGCTTCTAAACATATTGGAATCAAGGTCGGTAAAGATGAATTTTCTTTCAACAGCGAAGTCGAACCCTTCTCAAACTACAGTACCTAGGGGGAATTGATGTTAATGTTAAAAAAGTTTAGCTATTTGTATGAAACCTTCAAAACAAAGAAGATTTAAAAAAGGTGTCTCACGAGCGAAACACAGCTGTCCCATGATCGACGTGAAGATAAAAATTTTCTAAATAAATTGTTACCTGCGACAGAAACGACCAAATCGTTAACCGTTGTCGCAATGATAGCAGACAAGCGGCCTAACAAAACAGTATTTTAAACAGAAGCTTCTGATGAAAACCTGGTAATTCGTCTATAATTCATAACCAAAAAGTCTAGATTTATTAACTGCTCCTGCCCAGTACCACCCTAAAGTAATATACGAGTTCAAGTGCGGGCTGGAAACGTTAATATTATTATACAACAAATATTTACAATAATATTTTTGTTACGATTATAGTCCTCTTAATTATTATTCATTTGTAACTTTTCTTTTCAATTTCTTTTTATAAGACGACAATTCATAGGTGAAAACCCGATAATTTTATTACACAACAAATATAAATAATAGAGACATTACAATCCTCTTACTTCATAGGTCAGCTAACACAACGCACATCGAAACATCAACTTTATAAAAAGTGATATTTCCATCTCACGACGATTTTAGCATAAGCTACATATGTCCCTGCAAAATGCTACTTAAAGTCGACTATACACAACACAGTTTATTAACTCCCGACACGAAAATACCAACAATGTTTTTAATTTACTTCAACACGAACCGAATGAAAGCCCTCTGCTGTGTTTATTATATATATTTTTATGTATAGGTAAACATAAATATATTTGAGAGAACAATTGTCAGTGTTTCTCCGTAGCGGGAAGTTCCTTTTATTAAGTGTTGTAAAATACTGGGATGCTCTCCACCCTCATCATCATCAATATTCTAGGCTATGTACAGTACAATTATTATTATTACCTTGTTAAATAAATTCACTTTACAGATCGTTTTTCATCATCATTTCATAATAATTGTGATTGATTAATGAAAATTTGGGAGCAGCTTCCAGCTAAATCATAAGATTAGATTTATTTATATGTTTAGACTATGAATTCTCCCTTAATCATAAAATGTTGTGAATGTGAATTCATACATGGATATGAATTCTCTCTTAGTCGTACCATTTGAATAAGAGGATCTAGCGATTGTGACATAGTTGCATTTTTCATCATTATTAAACACTAATTTATTTTTATTTATTTAAGAATATTAATGATAATAAATATAAACCACCTGTTTGTTCTCATGTATTTTATTTAATTTAGACCACTAAATAATTATTTCTGAAAATAAAAAAAAATTTAGAAACAATCCTGTCAAATGTGTTGAGTTTAAATCGCCATGTTTTTACGCTAAACATATATTATCACTGCTTATCCGAGGGCAACAAATCATATTGATCATATGATGAAGGTTTTATCAAATTAATGTTTTTGGTTTTACATCAATTTCAAATAAAAACGTTTTTTCAGTCGATTTTTAAATATATAGGTCTAAAAACCTCATTCCTTCGCATGATATTTTATTCCACAGATATGTTCTACTATCTATCCAAAAGCTTCAATTATACATTTTTCTGTATAAAGCTTTATATTTAAGAGTTTGAAGAGCACAGAGCGAGTAGATATACGAACGCTTGTCCGCTTATAGACGTAGACTAGCGTGAGCAGGAAAACGCGGTCCGACGTAGCGAAACGTGGCGGACACAATAAAAGAGCGTTTTCACAATTTTCATTTCACAGCGGCAGACGTGGCCGAGGCAAAGCCGTCAGCCTCTCCGCCGGAGTTGGCGGACAGCACCAACTGCTACTACTTTTATATCTACATTTTGTTATATTTTGTTTATTTATTCAATTTCAAATGGATGGTAACGTAAATAAAATTATCATAACTTAAATGTTAATTACTATTTTGGCAATGTCAAGAAGAAATTCAGTCTTTTATAGTCCACCCCAACATAAACATATTTAGCTACATGAGGTCTTCATTAATTAGAAAATATTGCAATGATATCCAAGAAGTCATCAGATTTAATAAATTTGACAATACAATAAAAAAATACAATGTATTTAATAGATAATAAGAAAAAAAACATTTAATCGTCATGTAAAATGATTTGACTATTTCATGGTTATCTGACAAAAAAACATCGACATTACATGAGATCTTTATGACTTGAACGATTTGATAGTGATGCAACTTTATAAAATTATCTATAAATATACCAACAAAAATGATCAAGATATGTTTAAATTAAAAAAGAAAATTGATATTGTGCCTATGATTTGATAGATTAAAACGTTTGTATTGAAAATAATGCTGTACTTTTACTTTAAGACTCAAATCAAGGTGTGTAATTTTTCAAAATTTTTAGTAATTAATGGTGACGAGAACTTGTATAATCTTGTTAATCGATCTCCTATAATAGGACTTCGAAGTTAAAAGTTTGATATCTACATACAACGAGGTCGCTAATAGAAATAAATGCAATAATGTCACCAGCATCTGTATAAGTGCGTAGTTTGTTATCAAGAATGATTACGTCACTAGCTTTCTTTACTATCCAAAGGATACTGGCATAAACAAGCCTTCTTTTTAAACCAGATTTGCACACCGAAGAACTACTTATTTTTTTATCGTATTAATATGTAGCACGTCTGAACCCCTTGGGATCCTGAAAATATATGTAAAAGTAATCTCTTAAAAATTACATTTCATGCAACAACCACTTTGATTTTTTTATTATATGGCGTTCATTCTCTCTTTAGAGAACCTTTGGCAGTATCAAGTTTAGAAGGGGTGGCCAGGCAACATTGTCTAAATCTTTTCCGGGATATCTACCATTGTTGCTTATACATTTACAGTATATACGAAAACTAAGAAACAAAACAAAAGTTAAATAAAAATAGTATACATTAGATACAATAGCATTTAAGTATACAGAGAAACCCAAAACGAGAACAAACATATATATATATATATATATATATATATATATATGTATGTATATATATATATGTGTGTGTGTGTGTGTGTGTATGTGTGTGTGAATTTACTGAATGAATTTACTGGGTCCTAAATTTTGTGTCGTTCAATCTTACACATTATATGATTAGATCTGAAATGGGTTTCTTGGCTTCTGATAAAAGGGATCTGATGTTAATTGGTAATTGGATTTTAAATTTTAATAATTTACGCATGAATGAAAGAAATTTATCATTTAAGGGACATCCAAAAAAAAAAGGGGTTAGACTACTCAACAGTTCGAAGACACTCTAACACACAGTCTACCCAAATAAGTAAGAATAGAACAATTTCCCAAACGTATGCGCCCCTCTCCATATTGCAGGATTGCCATATAAAAATATATCTATCCTTATTTGATTTGAATCGGTTAAAAATATTTAGTGATTTATAAATCCATCACTTGAGATACAATCACTTTTGTTTTGATATAATATTTTAATTTATTTAATAAATAGTGTTTATTATTGCGTATTGAAATCGTAATCAATTATCGATTTAGCTAAAAATCTTGGTTCAACACTAAAAAAATTGGCAACTTTTATTTTATGATCTGTCAGTTAATGCGATGTCAAAGTCTTTGTTCCCTTTGAACTCGTGCGGTGTGATTTTACTAATAAATATTATTTTTATAATATCTGCATTTTCAATATTGTCCATGGATTACAAGTGAGACTGATGGACTATGGCCGTTCGCCAGGCACATAATTTGATTAGAATGGCCTTATTGTAAATATACTTAGGTTAATCGGTTGTGAATAATAAAGAATTTAAATGTCAAAAAAAGAATGAAAATAGCTGAGATCATACAATACGATACTCCCTTTACACCACTTAGACAATTTTGGTGGAATGACATGGAAGTTTAATTAAACCCTCTTCTCCAGTCGGTACTTTGTCAATCTTGTTATCTCTGCTCAGTTGTGTACCTCTACTACATAAATAGTTCCCCAGCTTCCAATCCCAGCCAGACTTCCAATACAAGTGAGATGAGTAATATTAGAAAGTAATATAATGGATATGAGGAATCCACTTTCAAAATCGTTATTTGAACTATTCGGTATTGATATATATATATGTATATATATATATATATATATATATATATATATATATATATATATAAATATATTAAATATGTGATATATTTCCTTGAAATTGGAAAGTGTACACAAATTTTCGGTAATCAATTTGATACCTCATAATTCTAGCTATATTTTCAAGCTGTTTTCCATCTTATTTGACGATAACCAAGAGTAGAGTGACTCTTCCATACTTACATGAATAATTACGACGATATCCCCAATATTTCACGAAATTCGCTAAACATTCCTACTGAAAAGCAAATTCTCAATACATAAACTTATTTTAATAACACATTGCTTTACTACGATAGTAACTATTGTCCATTTAATTATATGTAACATGAGTAGAAACATATCTTGCATATTATATATTTTGTATAATATACAAATTATGTAGCACTCTAGATACTCTTGTCCCTACAAAATTTTAATATACACTTGCTTTAAAGTATCGCGTTCTGGTAGATTAATCTGAAGGTGCACAAAAATCATTTCATTAAAAAATATACTTTGCATAATTAAATATTCAACAGTTAAAAACTTTTTCGACTTAATAAGTATATCATTGGATCGTCAATAAAATATTTACAAGCCAATATATGTAGAAAATTAATGCGAAACTAATCGAAGTATACGATTCAAATCCATGGTCTAATTACCATATACAAAAGATACCCCGACTACCCGCTAGCTTAAAAACTATTTAATTCTTCAAAATGCTTGATTTATTAAAGTACCTTTCGTCTTATTAGGTTGCAATATACCCTTAATTCGATATAAAATTCGAGTTTATTTTATACAACCACTAAAATAATAAATTTAAAAAAATATTATAAACATATTAAAAAAGAATTTACAAAAAATTAATTCGTATTATAAAAGCAATATCCTAATCATTTTGATATTAACATTTTCAATTTCTACAATTATGTGTTTTTCTTTCAATATGTTTAATATTTCTCTCAATATACCTGCCTATGATTTTAAGATATTATACAATATTCAATGAAAAAATTATCAACATGACGAATCCCACATCCGCAGAGTACAAGTCAAGTCTGTATCAAAATTTTCCAACCAGTGTGAAGAAAGCGTGTCACTAACTTACAATATACGTGAACACACCAAAGTGGCCATTGTTCGTAGAGGCACGTAGACATAGGGTGAAAGTATTGCATGTTCTCACCTCGCATTTACATCGTTTGGCTTTTCAACACTTGTAGCTCATTGTCAGGGCGACACGGCGGAGTACGGCCCTCGTTAATGCGCACATTAAACCTTCATATTCGACCCTGCCACATGTTCGTGCGCTGAATGTCTACGCCCTGGGGTAACCCTTGGCGGCCAGGGCATCTTTACGCAAGCCCTTTTGGAAGCAAACATAGTTGTGTTCTGTTTCTCGAAATTGCATTGTAAACTATATATTTATTCTACGGATACATTTGAGCGCAATGCTTCATTTAATAATCTGACTTTCTCTAAAATAAATAGATTTTGATTGAAGTGTAAAATAAACTAACATAGACTAGATTAACATCTACTTACTATTGATAGATGAGTGAATTATTAGTAGAGATTATATTTAAATCTAAAAAATTGTGAATTAATGTCAAAGTTGGTTTAGGAAAAAGGAAGTTCGGAATCTCACATCATTCTGGAAGAATTCAGTCCGCCAGAAATGTTGCATGTGCAACTTATTACAAAAAATTAAAATATAAATGACGTATAGACGTAACCTACCTCTGGTGCAAGATTAGCACAAAAGATAATATTGCACCGCATTACCTCTATGTCCCCTATCTCAAAGTACCTGTTATATGTACTGTATACCCATAGTTAGAAAATAATGTAATAACTATCTGTAAACTATATGAATAAAAGTTCATATTAATTTTTTTTATTTGGTAATTATATTGTGCCTTGAATATTGTTACATAATAATCATGTTAGGATTTGTATTTTACTAACGTTGTAAGAAAGGTCATTTTCAATCAATTGATTTTCCAAAAGTAATTAAATTTCAGAAATGAGGAATACATATTTTTTAAAATCAAAGAAAAAGGGTATCGCCATTTAATATTTTTCAGTCGTTCGGGAAATTGTTTTGTAATGCTTACTGTTTTATAATTCCCTTTACCTGATAATAATGCACAAATAGTCACAAAATAAATACTAAAGCGTACTAAAACATCTTTACGTATCAATTAAGCCTATATAAGTATAGGATATAATAATTTAGATTATTATCTCAACTTTCTATGACCTTTACATTCTTGCGGAAAAATAAATTGAAACGTGTCGATAATTATTTATAGAATATAAAAACCACGTCAAGGACGAGTGGAACTCGCACTACGAGGATTCCATACACATTTAGGCATTTATAAACATTTGTTGGTATATAATATTCCTATTAAATTATTTACAAAATTTTAATTACTACAAAAATATATTGCCTACTACATCTTTTACAGGCGCATATTTAAGAGGATTATTTCCTGTATATAACTACAAATTAAAGATTTTCGGATTTTTTTCTGTACTTGTGCTCTTGCCAAATTTCATGATTGTAGGTAAACGGGAAGCACTCTATAGGTTTTGATTTAATTGCGAATGTCAAAATATATGGTGCAAATGGCCATATTTTTGGATTGCGTTGACTTAGAAGTTTGATTTTTTAACAACTCCAAGGGACAGTAGATCTAAGTATTGCTATTAATTTCAAATTGATACCTCCAAGCGTCCCTGAGAAAATAGACAGACAGATAGAAGGACAACGAAGTGATCCTATAAGGGTTCCTTTTCTTCGTTTTGAGGCAAGAAACACTAAAAGTATCGTATTAAGTTTTGTATTTGTGTTGTTTAAATTAATTTTTATAATTAGTCAACATGTAAATCAAAGAACCCTAATATACATTACAGGTAGAATTAAATATTAAAGCTAATAAAAATGAAAAAAAAATATGGAAAAGTAACGTCTCAACTTATAGATAAAAAAATTAACATTTTTTTGGTTCAAATGTCATTTATCGTCAAATTTATAAATAAATAACAAACTTTTCATGAGACACTATGCCCGTTCCATATACATAGATATTTAGAAAAATTAAACATTTAATTGTGCATCGTTCTTCCATTAAGCTAGGCACAAATGTTGATCTTACTTACAATGTTCATAAATTGTTTGGATGTTGTCTCTAATTAATTAATGCAAATGGACTGAATTAATTTGCATTGCAATCCTTACTAAATGCCATTATCGTGATTCATGGCACGCGTGCTTCAATATTAAGGGATGAGGTGGTGTAGGATACTGCAAAACCTTTTGGAAGATCATACCTTACGAAACGGACACCGTATCAAACAATGTTACAAGACATTTTCGATTGTGTTCTTAAATACTAAAGTAACATCCCTCTCATTGGGAACCATAAAAAATGCCATCTTCTAGTAATTATAGGAAACTACTAAGGAATATTAAAATTTGTCTTCTTTATTTCTGTGTATTTCACAATTTTTTTCTTTATTTCTGTGAAATTACCATCACCAATTTCTTAAAATCAGAGAGCTATGAGGCTGTGACATATGGATGGAAAGAGGATGATAACGAAATTATAAAGGTTTTCCATTTAGCTGCGGAAACCAATAAAAGAAATTATCGTTTGTACAAGACCTTCAATAAGGTTTGTTCAAAGCTCGTTTAGGAACAAACGATAAAAATAGATCATTTAAAAAACAAACAATCTTATGGTGTATATGTTTGAGTGTATATATTTACGCGTATTACAGCGTCCAACAACAAAATCACTTTAAACCGATTGTAGTTAAGCGCAAGATATTGCGCGAGGAACCCAGCTACTATAATATTAATATTCGGTCTAATTAAACTGATCTGTACTGCCTCGTCCTAGAACCGACCAAGAATATATCGATTAATTTATGCCATCAAGGTGTGTGCATATTTTCAATTATTTTTTTTTAAATCTTCCTAAAGTACTTTATACAAAAGTCAATACTATAGCTTCTTCTTTCTTATTAAAACTCCATCTCTCAACATAATATAATTAAAAATAATAGATAGAATCAGTAATTTCATAATTTTGTAGATGAAACTGAGAAATCAAAATTTTAATTGTTTTCTAGAATCTAACAACGTTTCTTTCCTATTCAGATTTCCAATTTCGACATTTTTTAATGTCTTTTTAATTTTTAGTAATTTTTTCAATAATTTGTTATAAGTGGCATAATATCCACAATGTTTTCAAAGCTTCAGTACCCCAAAAGAAAAATAAAACCCTTTTAAAACCACTAGTAGACTTGAAATTTTGGCCAGTAATAAATCATGTTAACCTGAACATATTTTAATAGCTAACACGGAAATATACAAAAACCGGATTTTCAGAAGACCATCCAAAATTTCTATGAAAATTATAATGGTGATTCTATATATTGTAGTTTTTTGGAAATTCATAATCTTATGTATGACGTCCCTACTTCATTATATTAAGTAGTATTAAATTTTGATTGGGCTAGAAACTCCATTTTAATAATGCCTCATGATAAATAAAGTAATACAACTTCAAACGAGGTACGGACACCTCGATGTGAGAGTCAGACCCGCAATTGGCCAGTTTTAAGACTCGTCTCTCCCTTATTAGATCTAAATCTGTACAATATATCAACGAAAAGATTTATACGAAAATTTAAATTCATAACTAAGCGACACTTTCGTTGGGAAAAAGTCATAAAAGCAACGCGGGTCAACGGTGTTCCCACGAGCCCCAAAGGGTTAAGGTGACTGAATGTAGGCGAGCGAAGATAAGTATTTGCTGAATAGGTAAATTGTACAGATGTAAGGTGGCGAGGCTGCGATGTAAAGGCAGTTCGGGAAAGGCTGGGGGATTATGGGAAGGACGTTGGAATAGGAGAGAGATTATGCGATGTTTCGAGGTTTGTTAGATTCTCGCAGGGTCGAGGATTATGTGTGATTGAATTGCTGCTCCGTTGTTCGTTCACACAATCCTAGTGACAGTTTGAGTGAACGATGACGGAACAAAGGCGCGTTTGCTATGTAATTCTTGGCTGTCGCGTTAGAAATTCGGTACGAATGTACTTATTTCGACTACCTATAACGATAAAGAAAGTCTGAAGAAACGCTTCGAAGTCGTCGGAAATTTTCGGAGAAACTTAAAACAATTAATTATTACCATAGTGGCTATATCCTACATTATTTCTATAAATATATCTGATTTATAATTGAACAATGATGCTTCGGTAATTATAATTAGGCGACTATTATACTATTTGTTATTTTATCATACCAATCTGGAAAACAGTTTTTTAGGCTCCGTAGTCAAATTAGGAACCCTTATGGTTTCGCCATTTCCATCTGTCTGCCGTCTGTACAGCCGTTTTACTCCTAAAGTATTAGTACTATAATAAAAGTGGGATATTTTTTTATTTGCATGCTCCATTATATATCACTGAATAGGATTTCAAGAGTATGTCATAAACACTTTTTCGATACAGTGATCCGTTTCAGAAATATCAATGTTTTAAATCCCCACCCCCTACCAATTAAACCGCTATTTTTAGATATTTAAAAAATATTCCCAATATTAGCACATATAATAAAAATCAAAAGAAAATTATCACAACTAAGTAAGAAAATTCTCACAACTAAGTAAGTTCACGAGTAATAGTCGACCAACTTACAACATGTAGTTAAGTCTACAAAAAGATCATAGAAACTACACAAAAATTATTTAAATCAACTGATAAAATACCTTTTTTATTTTAAAATACATTATGTCTGTGAAATATATTTATACAAGCAATATATTTACACACTTCTATGGTAAATATTAATATTAATAAATGTTTTCATGGAAATGCTATATACACCTAAATGTCTATATGCGCTTAAATGTTTACGGAACCCTGGTAGCGGGAGTTATATTCGTGTTTAGCAATTTTTTAAGCAAAGCGACACCGTTAACCTAAACAGATTAAAAAAAACATTTTAAACTCTTTCTGAGAAGTGCCGCGGTGGAAATTGTAAATTATTAAATACTAGCTATGCTTACGACTTCGCTCGCCTGAAATTTGGAATAAGAAAAGCTTCGGAAAGTTCTCTCATTTGTTACTCTTTCGTATAAACTATTACCATATAAAATTTTATTAAAATTTGCGTAGTAGCTTTCGCGTGATTGACGAATAAATTAACATACAAACAGACAAATATTCTAAAAATAGGCTTTCTGGCTTCTATTATCATTCTTTACGTTAAATTAATCATTATTTGTATGTACGGTATTCACTCTGTTACAATTTTAGTACATGTATGGGTATCTGTGTTATCAAATAATTAATAACAAAATAAAGCTAATAATTATTAAATTATGACGTTACAATTGAACAAATATCTCCAAAAATCATACAACACTATTCCTGAAAGAGTAGATCGAACAGTCAATGCACCGAATCCAAATATAAGCTCCAATGCTGAAAAACAATACTTTGAGATAAAATGTTTGATCAGGAGAATCTTCTGCATCAGAAAGAGAGAATCTCAAACCCTTAAGAAGAAATTAATGTAATCATTTTAATTAATATGATAACTTATTCCCGTCATATATCATCTGTGGTTAAATCTAATCATTTTAGTTATTTTCTTCAATACAAGGATGTATCTTCGAAAGGATATTTAAGGGTTATATTCATTTGAGGTTTACTTAGTCGTTTGGCTTCTAAGAACTTCAATGTGAATATAATTTAAGTCACTAGAAATCCGAATAATAAATCACAAAATATAACACCATGTTTGGGGAAATATCTATAATAAAATAGTAAAACATAACCCAAATTTCCATCGATATCTTGCATGCAAGTAACACCGAATCTTCTTTCTGATTATATCATGGGGACACATTATTAGTAATTCTGTTTATTTTCATCATCCTTCGGGTCCCGTACCTCAAAAGAAAAAAAATTTAGAGGATGTAAATAAATAATGTGTTTTGTTATTTTTCTTGCAAAATTTACAATCTGTTTTTCTGGAAACCGGAAACGAGGAAACTTGAATATTTACATAAAGCACATTAATCCGCATATATTTCGAGAGTTGACACTCAAAATTTAAAAGAAGGAAATGAAGTAATAATTTTAACTAAATTCAAGTTTTGACAGAAACAATTATAAGGTTTCTAAAACAATTTTTTTTTTGTTTTATGTGAAATAGTTCTAGATGTATTGTTGAAAATGTCTCAAAAAATATATCCTCTCCTCCAAAACTTTTACAGTCATAACTTATGAAAAATAACGGTACTGAAAGTTTGAAAAATTTGTGGATTCTAATTTTTATTCTTCGCAATTTCTGTATTCTTTTCTTTTTTGTAGTATTCACGATATTTTTAGGTCTGCAAGGTATCTTGGCAGAAAAAATTTGTTATTTGTAAGTCGTTGACAAAATCGAGTGTATGTATACCGCATTTTTTATTCAGTTTTTTTAATAAACAAAAGAAAAAAGTTAAACCTGAGATAAAAACAGTAGTATACAGAGAAAAGGCACAAGAAAATTAGCATAAAACGCAAGTGAAAATAGTCGCCGAAACAAATAAATTTTTTTACGAAAAAATTGTTTGTAAATATTAAAGAACTTGAGAAATTATTGTGAAAAAACTATCAGCAAATCGGCTATGACTACCTTTAGCACGATCACATGTATTTATACGTACATGAATACTTATAGACGGGAGTCACATGTCATTTTTCAAAGAAAGCAAATTTAAGTCAAAATAAATATTTTAAAACAATACAAATATGTATCATTTCAAAAGGCAGATCTCTTGCTATGATATATTACAAGTTGATTACTTGTAAAATTACACGAGTAATAATTACTTCTATTGACTCGAGAAAGCATTAAAATATGCGCATGGTGTATATAATATTTTGTATAAATATGGTGTATAAATACTAAGTACCTTTATATATTTACATGTACTTAACTTTAAACGAATATTGAAGGCTCTACTTGGGCTTAACAAGTTTCTTATTATTAATATGAAAATGGTATCTTATGATCAATCCTTAATACCATAATTAATAAAATATCTGTACGATAATGACTTCTCCTAATAACAAAAATAAGTGACTTCTCTTAATAACATTATTATCAGGAATTATTAATAAACAAATATTTGATTTCTGCACTAATATAAACTATGTCGATGCTAATAAGATAGGAAAATTATTTACTAAATTATATCTATCCGACCTCTGTTTGAATTGATATAAACTTTCAGAAGACGTTAAGATTTTTGAACAAAGAAAGATACGCAAGAAAGCCTGGAAATAATTAAATCCATAGAAATAAGATTTATTAAGCATCTCAGCCGTATTATTCGTTGCGTAGCCCAATTGTATAATTTTATTATAAACGCTGAAATTAATCAACGTTAATTAATGTAGCGAGAAACGGTATCTGTATTGTGTAACACAGGTGTTGCCGTTTTAAAATAATGTTATAAATGTGTGTCTCACTCTTATTTCATTTTTCACATCTCTGAAATAAGATTAAATAGATCTACAAAATGCCAACTTTGTGTTAAAGGCTAATTATATATGTTATTTATCAAGAAATAAATCTCAATACTAATCTTTGCCTTTCGCGATACATGGAACGCTGACATAGTAACTCTCGTCTTTAATACTATCTATTTATTATATTCGTGGTTTCGTGGTCTCTCTATTCTTTCATCACAGTTCAATTACATAATGTTTTCTCACATGTTTTCACTTTTCATGGTTTTTCATATTTCTTAACATTAATGGGATGCCAGTTTCATAAATTTAGCGAGGAAAAAGGAAAATGTTTAAAACATTATATGATTTAGACTATTACTATCAATAATAAGCGTGTCTATAATAAATTGAGATCACTCTTCGTTGTAGCGCACAATTCCAGTCATCGAGTATATATTTGGAGTTTAAGTCGGACGATTACCATAACCGGTTATAATATAATGAACTTCATTCTATGTAGGGAACATTAAATTATCTAAAATATGGTGAAACGTTTCAACGCTCATTCGCTGTAAGAACGATGAGAATATTTTAGAAACTTAGTACACGCATTTAATGTTATCGAAACATAACACAAACAAATCACAAGCGAAACGTTACTTAGAAAAATAGTAGTCCGTTACAATTCAAAAAAATTGCTGAAATTGGTGCTGAAGGGAAGAAAGCAATGAAGCTCGCAAAAGCTCCCCGATCCAGAACAAGAATAGATATTGCTGAGATTAATTGGACTACTGCATTTTTTTTTCTAATATTATTAGAATGTATGAAAAATGTTGAATGGAATTATTAAGATTAAACTGAAGCTGTCATTTTTGTTTAGACACTTTTCGTGCACACAACCTGTGCTCAGTTTTTAAAAATAAGTGGTTATATCTCGATAGCTAACCTACCTACCTTTTTACATATTTCCGTGGAATCGGTATGCCTAGAGAACGCGACTCCTTCACCTAAAAGTTTCTTTTAGATGACTGCAAATGAGCTCAAGATTTATCCTGAAGCGTTTGGATTGGACTTAGAGGTATAACCTAAATAGATCAACGGCGACATCATAACTTTCCATTAAAATTACCTGTAGTTTATGATTGGCTATAAGAGATTACTCCCATAGCAATAAGTCCGCCATATATATCAATTAGATATATTAAAGTAGATAAATAAATAAATAAATATAATTATGACATCATTCGACAGCTAGCCGTAAAACACTATATTCAAAATAATATCTCCTAATATATATCTAACATCATAGAATTAATGGAGAAAGAGTGTTGATTCCCAATAACGGCAATGTGCCAGAAAGAAATGAATCTAACAATAATTACGCAGACACTTCTAATACAAATATTGAGCTATTTTTTCAAAGTTCAGACAGAAATTAAAATCGTATAATACACAATATCAATTTGGTAATATTGATAACTTTTATCCACATTATTTATGAACAAATATCATAAAATATTTAACAGTCGTTATAAACCATCACTTGAATACCCATTTCACTGATTTATAAGTGTGGCCGTACTGTGTATTCTGTCATTTCCATGATTGATCATAAGATACCATTCGTAAACACTTTCGACACGTTTAAAATTTACATATATTCTAAAAAGTAACACTAAATATAATTTTACATTATAACCGAACGAAATAAAAGAGTTACATTTTAATCAGACTGTTACATTTAAATTAGAAATTAAATAAAGCGTAAAACATTTTTTTAGTCTGAATGGGATTATGACCGGTATTCTCTTGATTGACCATCAACTTATGCTGCAAGTGTTTATAACAACTAAGCTGTAGGGATTAATAAATGTAATACGTGGCTCATAATCTCAGTATTCCATATGTGCCTTATATTCCCAGCAGCAATTTGCCACTGCTATTATGAGGCACGTGTAAAAAACCTAAACTGCGACAGCAAAGGCAAACAATGTCAAACAAGAATAAAGTCGGGGCAAAGTTAAATTCTAAATATCACGTATATAGATATTTGCAAGAATGTATAATTTACCTGCTTCTTCTTCTTGAATCAAAAACTTTAGCGAACGACGTTAAGAGCGGCTTTCCGAGGCGATCGATAAAGTTGCGGGCCTTGTGATTTATTACGGAAAACGACGTGGGAATCAAGATTTTTCTTTTATTTTAAAATTGTCTTTCTCGAAATTATGAAAAACAAAACTTCTATACGATTGCACGTTTATCCATCTATACGATCACAAACTTATCATGTTTGTCATTGGGTCTTAAAATAACCATATTTAGTTCTGTTATCCATTGAGGGAACCTACGGAAAAAAATGTCAAGCACGAGTCGTACTCGCATTACGAGGATTCATTCCACATTTAGGCACTTATAAATATTTAAAGGTAATAGGTTCTATTGACAATGACTTTTAAAAATATTGATTTTTCAGGATGTAAATACATTAGTTACTACATCTGTCACAGGCGTAAAAAGAAACTAATTATAAAAATGTATAATTCCACATAGAATCAGAAATAATTAACTTTTGTATTTTTCCCTTTAATTGTGATATGCCTCCTAGTAAACCACCCCTTATGCCGACTTTTAAGAATCATGGACCGGAAGTACTATATGGGTTTTGATGATCAGTGAGTAAAACTGGTGTATGAATAAAAATACGTTTTAAAGGACGGTATCTTTTTGTTTCGTGCACCAGACATTTAAATTTTTCGGAAATTTAAATTTTTTCGGAATTTTCGGACATTTTAATCTTTCACAGGCACATTAAAAAAAATATATATAATTCTACACGGAATTAGAAACCATAACCATTTGTTGGGTGAACCAAAAAAATTGCTTTTTTACAGCAATAGAAAAAAGGCTGTAGACCTCAGTATTATAAAATAATTTGAGCTTGATAACTCAAGCCGTTTCTGAAAAAAGAGCTTTAATATGCGAACAGATGGACGAACAAACAACCAAGAGATCCTATAAGAGTTTCTTTTTTTATATTGAGGTACAGAACCCTAAAAATATAAAAAATCATTTTTGGTTTCAGAATGAAAGCAGAAAAAGTGTATTTATGAGCGATTACGATATTTACTGTAAAAAACGACTGAATGCGCGTCAAAACACGCGAAAAACGTTTACCGCATTTGTCTATACCTCGAAACAGGCATTAAATAGTTTACCGCATTTGTCTATGTCTCGAAACAGGCATTAAATAGTTTACCGCATTTGTCTATGTCTCGAAACAGGCATTAAATAGTTTACCGCATTTGTCTATGTCTCGAAACAGGCATTAAATAGTTTACCGCATTTGTCTTTTGTTGATACAAGTTAACCAAAGTCATTTTAATCAAACATATTGCACACTACTTTGGAACTTAATATTTTTAAACAACATTTAAAAATGAAAAATTGTAAACAGAACGTCAATTCAATTTTAAAATACTTTTCCCTTAATATCTCATTCGACGGAGCGCGCGAAAACTTTTTGCTTCCGGTTTACTGTATGGAGAGATACGTTAAAAATATTTTGCTCCATATTAATTGCCATCCCAATCTAAAGAATTATATGCAGCATATGAATTTATAAATACGGAAACTATGAGGCTGCGACAAATACATAGATGAATACATAGACGAAGTCATAAAGGGTTCTCTTTTTGCTTTAGAATCCTAAAAACTAATCGCAAGCTGATGCGTGATCTAATTCTAGATTTAAAAAAATCGAAAATCGGAAAACGCTTCGCAAATTAATGGCAAAAGAGCAAAAACGGTAATTCTTTTCATTGGTTGCATCAAAATTACTGACAAGTTGGAACATAGTATTTTAAGAATTCAACCCATGTCAAAATAATAAAATATGTACCGTAACTTTGCAGACAAATTGTTTGTTACTAAGAAAAACAGATGGACCTCATTTAAAATTGACGGATTAAGCTTAAGAATGTTGTGACTTAAGAATGTAGGAAAGCCTAATACATACATATCCCATAGAACATAGTAATATTCCGTTGTAAATCCCGTAAAACTTAATAATATGATTTTCAATGGAAGTGCTGAATAATTTCTGAGAGTGTTGTTTGAGCAAAATTAAAGCTAATACAAAAACTTTCACATGTCTTTTTTATTTTTGTAATCCCTGAATTTTTTCTACAAATATTTTAAATTTAAACAACCCAAATCAAAATTAGATTTTTTTTACTAAATAATATTAAATTAGACAACGTTGCTGGTGCAATGCTATTTAATCTCGAATGTCGCCCAAATGGTACCTCGAAAATTTTAGAAATTCAGCTTAATCTTTGCGGGCCGTCTTTGCTCATGGACGTGTGTATGCTAGCACGGCGGAGTGATGAATGACTTTATGTTTGTATAAGGCGAGTCGAAATTGTGCCCGCAGATTCAGCAAGTTCGTCAGCAGCCCTTATCTATACGTGAAGTGATGTTTCAGGTTTCTATTAACAGGGAGTATATTAACACTTCGTAGAGAAGGCAGTGATCGATTTGTTTATCACGTTTCCTTGAAGTATAAATAATTAATGTCAACAATAAAAATTAGAACCGATCTAAGAACGTATCATCATTAAACAGGTATAGCAAAAGATTTAACTTGAACACAGTTAAAACAAGACTAAACAATGCACCGAACGGAAAGCGATACAAGTTAAGAATTGAATAAAATTAAAATAATTTATATTTAAGTAAGAAAATTCCATCAAGTATAAATTTCGCGAAAAAGTTTATTTAACGAATTAAATTAACTTGTTTTTAACGAATTCAAATTATAAATACGAAAGTCAGTTTGCTTGATTTCTTATTTGTTTCAGATTAACTCTGCAACTAATAATGAATCAGTTCCAAATGAGACTAAGACAAACAGATTTTTTTTACGTTTATGAAACATCCGATTAATCGTCATAACATTTTCAAATGGTATATCTACGGAACTCTTTGCACCACCAAGATGAAACAAAGTGTCTCGTGTCCTCCATATACGGATATAATATACCAAACTACGAAACTCGTAAGTCCAACAATGTCGATGAGAAAAACCACCTGAAACTCAAAAATAGCGAAACAGGCATTCATTTTGACAACAGAACAATTGTCAAGTCAAGTTGACAATTTATTTTTGAGTAATGTTGGCAATGGCTACACATTAAAAAAAAGCAATCGGTATTGATTATTTGTTTTATTCGTTCCTAAAAACTAATTATGTGCTTTGTTAGACTTTCATTATTTTTTTTTTATTTCTTATTGCCAATCCATGCTATTTTAAAAATAGAATTTATGCTCATTTATGAGTATAGCATTTTTGTTTTATATTATTGGTACAAATTGTACTTTATTTTTTACTTTTTTCTAAAGGATAATTTCTAAATTATTTGATTTTTTATATTACAAAAAATACCAGTTTCCTTTAAAATGATATTCTGTTTCTATACTCGCGGTCTATTTTCGCCAGTCTCCTTTGCAATACGTTATTGACATTTTGGTTAAGTAATACATTATGTTGCTCACTTATATGAACTACATAAGTAATATATTATCCGCAGCTTTTCTTGCATATAGTTAATAGCATAATTACTCTAAGATGAAACTTGATGTATTTGTGCAATAATATAAAATTAGTACCACAATATATCGATAATTTTTGCAATGTTTAAATATATTACTTATTTATCTCCAGAATTAAAACCTGCACACATATCTCCTCGCCTTAACTAAAATTCTGGTTCTGTACTTGGTATATACAACAAACACAAATAATTATTTCAGGACAATACCGGGCCCACTGAATCTCTAGTGACTCTGATCCACCTTCTCAACTGTAATCGGGTTCACCTACTCCAGCAGAACCACGAAAGAAGAAAATTAAATTCTCACAGTTGTCTACAATTTTTAAAAATAAGAAAGGGATGAATGTTGACTTATCCCAGCCGAAAGAAGAAGAATAGAAATTTGACATCTTCGATAAAAGGTTGCAAAGCATTAAAGCTAAGGGACATTTAGAGCGAGATTACAAAAACCTTTACATATAGATAACAATTGCCAAGACTAATTATTGATATGCCATTGAAAATAATCTAGCATTTATAACTGATGATAACTAATGAAATATATTATGCGTTGGCATAGAATATGAGAACATTATCATGTACGCTTTTAAAAATGCATAGGTGAAACAATATAACAAATATTTAATAAACGATTAACACTTACCTTGACTCTTTTAATGTCCGTCTCATTTCCTGACAGACTTCTGGTATAAATTTTAATTTAGATGAATTTCAATAACTGGAATATAAGACAGGGATTTTTGTAACTATTTTCAATACTAAAAGAAGATAGAGTGAGCTTCTCATTTTATTTTCGTAGGTATTATATTTTTTAATATTTTATTATTACGTTAAATATTATATAAAAATAATGATAAAAATTCCTTAAATTTTCAGCGAGTATTCTCATTGCTAATCGATACTCCAAGGGATCTTCTAATTTCATTTCTGGCAAAGGCAATGTTTATACTCCTTTTTTACTTCTTTCTTTTATCCATTTTCTCACCCAAATCCGTTTTTCTTCCTTTAGTTCCTTGTCACCCTCATTAGTAACCTCATCAATAATCGTGTGACATTAACAATTGAGCATTTTTTTAAAACATTGTCTTAATTGCTTTCTACGTGATATCATGGTCACCACAGTTTTTGTAATTCAACAGCTTTTAAGTAACTGGAAAAATGTAGATAACTTCAACCATTTTGGTCTAACGCTGGATTGAATTTACTGGATCCAGTGACTAGTTTAATATTAACCAGGCTTAAGCCAATGCCGGTAGCCTTGCAAAAAAGACAATTTTATAAATTATAAACTGATATAATCTCCTTAGTGTAAATAATTTGATTTACTCATAATAATAAATTTATTATTATTATAATATATTTTACATATTTATTCAAAATTCATGCAATAAAAACATATTTTGTTTTTCTTATTAACACCTATATATTAACATATGTATGGATAAGATAGACATTTACTTTATTCACATCAAAGTACAATGATTATTGTTCGTTATATTATTAATATGATGATTTTCCTATCTACTGTTATATACATCATTATTAAGTAATTAATAAAATGTCGTCAGTATTAAATACATTATTGATAACTTTAGTACACTTTATCTTTCCGAAGATTCATCCACTTTATAACCATCAATATTATTAATCTCTTATGTACAAATATCTTATTAAGTTATCTTATCAAGTTGATCAAACGAACACTTAAATCACCGAATACTTGATCACCTGAGTACTTGATCACCCAAGTACTTGATCACCCGAGTACTTACCTCGACTAAGAATTGGTATACACGTATCATTTAAAACGAATAATTTTAGGTAGTAAGAGTTATTATAATCATATAAATATTAGAAATTGCTTTTCAATTGCCTGAAATTTGAATCGCGTGTGTCCGCAAACAAATCGGAGATTTAAACAACTATATTATTTTTGGGGTGAAGAAATATAATACGTACCAGGTGTAAATCGAATATAATAGGTAAAAAAAATATAAATTAAGTGGTCTAACTAAAAAAAGAAGTAAATTAAGATTTGAAACCCAAAATTTAAATCATATCTCTGAGACTCTGCTCTGCGAAACATAGTAAATAGGTTGTTCTATTGCTTGTATAGATTTTTAAATTACTAACATTGAGATAATAGTAACAATTACTAATTACAAACTTAAGTCACAAAAATAAATAAATCTTCCTAATAATTGAGCATTGTAAGATGTGAATACCATTAAATGTTATCTATTGTTTTCATATATTAATACAATCAATTAGATTCATTATTATCAATTAAGGTTATTTATTTCTTGAAAACAAACTATGAAACTATGAACATATTATAGATTTACCCCAAGCGTTGAACATATGGAAGTACCATGAATGATTATAAATATAGTACAAATAACAACGAGTAAGACAGAAACACACAGTAATTTGTATAAACATCAATATATCTAGTTGCCAGTCATGAACTCCCAAGCAATTTCACAACCCCATTCCTGAAGCGGTCAAATGAGCAGAAACAATATCGTAAGATATTCGTGCGCGGTCTGGGTAGGTGAAATAAACTATGACATCGTCTTCTCATATAAAAATCAAAAACATAAAGCTTAAGCTTTATGTTTTTGATATGCTTTATGCTTTATGTTTATGAAACTCAAGTTCCAGGGTTTTTCAACGTAATTCATAATTTAAAAAAAAAGGCAAGATCAAAAGTGATCCCCGACGGGGTTGAAAAGAATTAAACCGTGCCCATCAAAAATTCTGAGGGGAATAAATAAGGATAATACCCATTCATTTTGTGATGACCTTCTCTATTGACCCTATTGACCATCTCTAATATATGTTGCTGAAACAATTGCATTAATTTGAAAAACACTTTCACTAAAGAGTTGAATAAAGTTATAATATATTCGATGTCATGAAAATCGTGAGAATGCCGTATGACAAGTCCTAGTACCTTATAGGCGTTCTGACAGATTAGATTCGAAGTAGAAATCATCATCCATAATTAATACCGAGATTCCGTACGGACGAAACCCATTCGAAGATATATCCGTCCAGCTCATAACTGTACATAAGTGTAATCATTGCACATTTTCTCACATTAAAATGTAGCTTATTTCTCAAACTCCGTTGATTATAAGATTTATACCTAAGAAATATAAGTAAATCATCGACAAAGAGAATGCAACAAGCATTACTTAGAAATGAGTGCAAGTCACTTATCGTAATGAAAAACAAAAGTGCCCAGTATGAGAAACATAAATTTCTAAACTAGACGTATTGTTTACAAGCCCCAAAGTAATAGGCAAAAAATTTAGAGTGGAAGACGTCTCCGTCTCCTCTCATTTTAATAGCAGAATGTCCTCGTCAATTCGGTCAAATGTTTTATTAGTATCAAAATAAGCTACATATACTCATGGGCAGTTCTGATATTTTAGGATCCAGTTATGAAATATCAGAACTGTTCTTTTGGCGTAAGCGCATTATACTGAGACACCGATTGGATATACCTTAGCAGTCTTTCTATGGCGCCACCTTACTACGGATTGTAAAAAGACATGTTTAGTAATTCCAAAAAATGTGAATATGAGAAAAAATCTGTATCACAGAGCTATACCTTTAATTTTTCTGTATAAAAAAAGTTTTAATTTTATTAAAATTTCAGCTACTAGCAAAATTTAAAAACTTCTGTGATTATACAATGTATTCAAGAAACTAATATGCAAAATACGTACTTTGTCGACGGGTTTAAATCTAAGTTTGGTTGCGATCGAGACTAAATATACGAGAGCTTAGTTCTATTTCTTGACCAAAGATGGCTATATTAATGACATGTGTATATTATGTATTTAAATAATAAAACTATAAAATCCTAACATACATTTTGACAAACTTAAGCATCACTCAATTTGAATTTATAAAACTGTTTTAAAATAATTTTATGCTTCAACGATTAGTGGAGAATTTTTTTTTAATCTATGTTTGTTTAATACTTAATTAGAAAATGGAAACTTAATCCAATAATAATTATAATTCAAACTATAAAAGAAGAGGAAAAGGAATAATTCAAAACTATACATAATGTGAAAGCTCAGCAGAATTATATGACAAAATACAAAATATACTCTAAAAGAATATAGAAAACCAAAAGCTATTGATGCTGAAAATATCTGGAATGTGACATTCACGATTTTTTTAAGGTGACTTTATTATTGTACAACGTATATTTTTTATTTATTTATATTCATAGAAAAAAATGAAAATGTGTGAGAAGCTAAATGCGAAAAATAAAACATCCGGTTTCTGGACGGAATAAATATTTCAATATAGGTAAACATTTGACGGAATGTTTTCTCAAGCGTTTCATTTATCATTTACTTGTGTGATGTTCATGTCATCTAACCTAAAAAAATATATGATAAACTACAGCACAAATCTAATTATTTCATATGGCGATGACAAATGCCGTCGGATATCCTTTTTTCTAAAGAGTTATTGGAAATTTCACGTGATATTATTAAAAAAAATACACTGTCATAAGTCAATTTGAAGCTAGTTAATTTAATGAAAATCATTAATCTAAGAGTCTCTAAATATTCATTAAGTAGGTAAACAATAAAGCGACTTAAAAACAATGACTACATGTACATATTTTTACTTTTATTGATAAAAGCAGGCAAATTCTTACTTGTCATTTACAATAAAAATTTAAATAACCCAAGCCAGCAAACTAAACACATCATTGGTCGAATCAAAATGTCTAACATTCGCTCAAGTGGAAACGCTCACTCAAAAAGGACACGAGTACTGTGTTCCCGATGAAAGCAACCAACAGTAACTGTAACTGCGTTCCCCCAGCTCCGGCTCCCCCAAGTGTTATCAAATTAGAGCGAGAAGGGTGCAGACACACCCTTAATTCGCGTTCATTTCACCCGCGATAAACTGCGGGGCCATTTTTATCCGAATATGCTTTGCATTGTGATTGCGCGATTTAAAACTCTTCAGACGACGGTTCGAGTATATTAGTTACGTATAGGTATGTATAAATAAACGGAAGATGGCGGTAACTTTTCTCGTTTTATTTTACTTACTACGAAGCTGAGATACAGCATTGATCTTTTTTTATGCCCAACACACTGGGCCGCTTAAGGCGTGATAATTTTTTCGTCTTTTCCGCCCTTCAGTTTTAAAAATAAAGCATCAATTTTGAGGTTGTTTTCTAAAAACTTTTAAATTATGTTTGAATACTTGCATTTCTAATATATCTTTAAGTGCTGAATATAACATAAATGCAATATGCATATGCAATATACAATATGCAATGCAATATAATGCATAACTGCAAACATTCTAAGAAGGATTCACAGTTATTCCTTAAATATTTTAACACACTTTTATTAACTATTCACTTTTATGTATATATGTAACAATGTAACAGAACCTTTTAATTAAATTTTCATCCACTTCCAGAGGTAAGAATTTTTTTAAATTTTCCACGTGTATCAAGAACTGATGACAATATAATAATTACATTATTTTAAGACTACAAAAAAATAAGATTATAGTCTTAATTTTAAATTATTTAAAATTTTTGAATTCATATTGCTACAAAAGCATGTCTTTTAGTTTTTTTAAACTATAATTTTATTTATTATTGGGCTTTCAACAGTGACAACAAACTCTTGTTGAGAAAAAGACACTCGAAAAAAAATTATTATCATATATATAATACATAATCGCTGAAATGCTGTTGCCCCCAGAATAATATATTGTTTATAATCCATAGATTTTTACAAAAACCCTATCCCCTCAATTTTAAAAAGGGGTTTAAACCCCTTTTCAAAATGTTGTTCAATCTATTGTTAACAAAAAATCAAACATCAACACAATTACGCTTCAAATTCTTACAAACATACAATTATAATGCAGAGTGTATCTGGTTCGTAAGTTTACATAAATAGGTAACCATTTTAAAATTCTTCATTTGGTCTGCAACCTATACATGTTTTATATATATATATATATATATATATATATATATAAACATAAAATTAAGGAAGATACGTTAAAAGGCTTTTATCCAATAAATAGAATTATAATAAAATTGAAATTATTTAAAATTATTTTAAAAAATTCTTAAATCTTGAGATGGCTTTGTCACATAAAAGGAATGAATAATGAACTACTTACGAAAAAAATATAAATATGATGTACATAAACCAATTAAAAAAAAAAAAAAAAATATGTATATATATATATATATATATATATACATATATATAAATCGAAAACCGATGAGTGATATGCCGGTTAAAGATATGTTAAATCGCGAATATCAGCATGAGATTTTTTTTAACGCTACTAGATGTAACAACATTGTCCAGCAACTCAATCCAATAGAAATTCATACGAGATTCTGATTTATATAGGTGTGGTGTTTTCATAACGTCCTGTTTTTTAAATATTTTTCCTGATTTCTGTTTTAAATAAATAGTTAAAACTATAACATGTTTCGAAAATATAACACGCCTATTATTATATGTTCGTATAATAAATGGATTAAGTACAAACAAACGCATAAATAATTCTAAGTATTTAACTTTATGGAACTACTAGAAAAAAAGCTTTCACTTTCCTTTCTATGTATTATGAAATGGTAGAAATCAATAACAAAAAATATCAACAAATTTCTACTTCCCAGAGCCTTTTTAGTTGTTGGAAAACTCTAGAACTGAGGCTGTAGTAAGTATGTTGAAGAAAAGAAAATATACTGTTTAAAAATAAATGAAACTACGTGATGTAGTATTATTTCTACTTTCTTTAATTTCTTTACCACGACCTAAGTTTCGTTGTATTACATCTTCAGGTGGGATATTAGCAAAGATTGAATCTTTGCTAATAGCCCACCTGAAGATGTAATACAACGAAACCTAGGTCGTGATAAATAAATTAAAGAAAGTAGAAATAATACTACATCACGTAGTTTCATTTAATTGTGAATAATGAATTTCTACAAAATTAATGCCAAATATATTCAATATTCAAAATTATATATGTAAAATAAATATTCGCTCCACTTATTTGGGTGACTGCGCTATTCGTGTTTATAAATGAATAGGCGAAATTAACTATCCAATCGTTGACTGTATACATTTTGTTTTAAATTTCATTTTACCATAAGGTATCTTTCATAACATACTTAAGTAACTAATTTTACCCTATTGCACAACATACAAATTGCATATTTTCTAAACTCATCAGACATTTTACCTGTAAAGCGTTATTTATCGTCGTTAACAACAAAAACTTTTGATGAAACCTTTACGCAAAACGATAACTTATAACAAAAGCGAGTTTTGCAAAGCACGCCTTCATAAAGACATACATAAACGTTTATGGTAGCTGTAATGCTCGTAACATCACGGAACGAGAGTGCAATGCAAATTTGTGGAGAGAGATAAATGGCGTCATATTTAAAGCTATTCGCACGGACATGTAGGTAATATTAAAAACATAAAGTAACATTATTGCACCAAACCCTATAAAGGTTCGATCACATATGATGCTAGCTAAGTTAGCTGAGCCATTAAACTAATTACCAAATTTTAGTATCCGAAGTAAAATATATTCGGGATGAGGGTAACCAAATAGACGCCATGTCTCGCTATGGTTAAAAATAGTGACGACAGCTATAGTGTAGTGATCTAAAAAAATAGTGGAAGAAACAGTAACAGCAAATTTTACTGATTCCCAGCGAATTGGAAATTTAATCAAAATATTTATTCTCTATTATAATATATCAGTCATAAAGAGAAAAATATAAACATTCTATCGTCAATTGGGTAGTTTGACTAATTTTTTTTCATTTCATTAATCATAATTTCAAGGTACAAGCTGATGTAGAGTGAATGTAATTTTAATAATCTTAAAAATTGACCGAGTTATAAAAGTTTAAATTTGACCTTTAGAGAAGGACGGCAATACTGTGTTGTGAGGTCGTTTTTAATATTGCACATTATTCTATGAGAGGAAAAGAGACAGGGATATGCGCCAACTCTACCCATATCTTCAAATTTAGAAGCCTACAACTAGCTTATTTTTTAATAATTTTTTGAATTTTTTTCAAGACTGGTTTTTAATTGACTTGTATTTCACAATATTATATGAAAATATCAAAATTTAGAATGAGTCAACTACCGTATTCGTGTACTGAATTAATTTAAATAGTATTGAAATAAAATTATATTAATAATTGGGAAAAAATTATGTTTATTCTAACAAAGTATATTTATTTTATCTAATCTATTAATTCAGGCTGAAAACAATGTAGTTTTCAGCAGCTACAAATGTCGCGCAATCTTTTCAGTGTTCTGTGACAATATTTCGAAAACTTAATACTTATGGAATTTATTTTGTGTCCGTTCATCTGCCCATCTTTAAAAGGTGACATTTTTGGAAACAATTCGACGTTAAACATTTAAATTTTACACAAGGATATAGTATGATGCTCCAATTATTGACGCGTAGTATCAAAAGTTCGATTTTAATTCTGGGGAATAATTTCGGGGGTGAATTAGGAAAAATGTTTTTAAGGGGATCATAGGGTGTGAAACGGAAACTTGTTGAAGCACCAATTCAACAATTAATTTCATGTATATTATTTATGAATTTATTAAAAATTTTCGGGGAAAACGCTTAAAAATAGCACTTTATCACGGAAAAGATCTCGAAAATATTGCGAATTAGATTTAAATTGAACCAAAAAGATCAAGATTGAAAAATTCTAACGCCAATAATTGTTATGAACTTCGTAATTTTTTACTACCTTGTAAATTTTGATTTTTTCTATGAAAAAGTGGTTTCAGAGAAATATTTTTCTCGTGATTATATCACTTTTGTAAAAAACGCATAAGATTTTCCAAATTGTTTACTTTGGCTCACCAGCTCATCTCAGCATACGCGATGTGATACGGCATTAATGCCGTAGGCTGCGGGTACCGCGGCAGATGGGGGGTGATAGCCGAAGTCGACCCGAGAGCTGACGAAACGAAGTAGGCGATATCGGAAATGTAACTACCCAAACGGGTACATGCCACGAAGGCGCACGCTTTGAATGGTCCTTTAGATTTTATACTCCGCCTTTCTAATAATTAGAAACAACAATATTTTAATCTCTCGCCTCCTTTATTCTACTATAATTAGTGAGAAACCAATGACACAGCATACTCATTGTGGAAGTATGACTTACACTTGACCAATTTTTATTTCTAGTAAATCAAATCATGGTTTAAAATATTTTTCAAATTGCATTTTGAAAAAAATACTTTTTATATTTTTTTTTATTTAATTGCAATTTTGTCTCACTGCTTACTAAATATGAATACAATTACAAATTAAAGATTAAAATGAGTACAAATTTATAGATTTTAAACATAATTCTATTAAAGAAATTGCGTATAAACACGTGCGAAAATTAGCCCACCAAAGCCGTTTGGCAGTAGTAAAAACATTTTTTGAATAAATTGTTTTCTTAAATTAATCGAAAACGACAATTATTTTTAAGTTATATACAAATTTATATAAATTATACTTATTTTTCTTCAATATGACCAAAAAGACACTTTTATTTTCCTACCCACATAAAATCTAGGTTCATTCAGACATGATAATAGTTAATATTTTTATAATTCTAAAAAAATTGTTTTGGCATCCTCACGACTTACTCTTTCAATTAATATCCTATATAACAAATAAAATAAAAAGATAGTTACATTATTGGCTCTTTACAACATTTTCACATGACTTTTGAGTTATTAAACTACAATGTGGACCACAAAGCTTTATCCTATACCAAATGTCAAGTTCCTACGTCAAACGTTTTCTAAGAAAGACGGATATGGCAAACAATGAATGAAACATAAGTAACTTTTCCCGAAATTCGTATCTTTATTTTGAATAGAGAATCGGAAACAGAAAATATATTTTCTTTTTTTTTTAATATCACCTAAATAAATTTTAAGATTATTGACAAAATCACGTATATTATAATTTATATCCAAAAGTGATATCAACCTTATTTAACAACCTTCTAACTATTGCAAAAGAAATTAAACGGGCTCAATCTCTTAGTTCAAGTCGACAATTGCAAAATAAAGTTCGTGAAAGAGTAAAGAAGATCTTTATTCGTACTACACCATCCGGCTGTATCACCCGATCCTAAGCCGATCCGACTGCAAGCGTCTGCTGCCTGCGAGTCAAATCTCATAATTTACGACATAGCACCGCGCGGCAAAGAATGCACGACAAAGCCGCGCCGCACTCCATCTGTCACGACTCATTGCCGTTTGCACCCAACGAAGTACGACGCAAACGTTTGCACACATACATGTTTGAGAGCTAAAACTTTTTTATGGGGATCCTGTACAAGCGGATGTAGTTTTACAATCCGTGTTTAAAGAGCGTGTGAACATCCCTACCGGAAGATCAAAAAGTCGTGTTTGACAAAAGTAAAGTAAAGGTTCAAATACTCTTTTTGATAGTAAACTTCGTACGGCAGGTCTAGACGCGAAACGTATACTATAATAAATTGTCCCGACATACTGCCAGTGGTCGGGTATCATCGATTGTTTCTACCTCTTTCTTGTTATGAATGTGTTTTCAACCACCCGGAACTTATATATACACAAAAGTGTCACTTATTCGTTCAGAATCTTTTTATTTCATAGTATGGCATTATTTTATTTCTCACGATTTCATATCCTTATTTGAAATAACAAATCGTAGACACTAATTGGGATTGTGAGCGTTCATCTTTTGTGACTGTTCTTTGGTCAGTTTCTGGTTTACTAATAGGGTATTCGTAAATTTCAGAACGAAGAAAGGAAAGAAAGGGTCAAGACACATTTATTTAAACAATTTTAATGTTAAGGTTTAATACAATACAAAACATTTTAATTAATAATGCCGTCTATTCTTGTCTATATGAACTTTAAAATTGCTCGAAACCCTTCACCTTACTTATCCTTCGAATTTCTCTTAAACATAAAATATAACCTAAATTATCTATGTTATATGTGTATAAAGTGTAAATGTGCTTACTATTAAAAAAATTATATTTTTTAATCACTAATACCAAATATATATTTTTTAAAATACTCACGAGGATGTATAAAAAGGTTAAAAATACCTGAACTGTGAAATCAGTTTGTTTACAAAGATCCTCATTTGAAACTGAATGGAATATAACATTTACATCATAATTAAACTATATTTCTATCGAAATTTTGTTGGTATTATTTTATTATAAGTTTTTTTACGTAACAGTAATATTTATAAACAATTTATTTAAAATCGCCGATCAGAATAAATAACACAAGGCTGTGCGCATAGAATTTGTCTACTTATAGAAATATTTATCTTACGCAAAATCTTTGTAGTCAATAAATTCGATAGAAAATTATCGCAAACAATCATATTTCGAACGTCTCGATAATTACGCCCCTGTTTAGCGAATCGGGGATCACCATTTTTATTCCTTCTGAAACTAGCCGAGAAAATTACAATAAACCTAAAATTGGCAAGCATAAACAAAATTTTATTTCTTGATTGACAATCGGACGTATGTTTACAATCTTTTTTTTAAGGTATCTAATTCCTACATATGGCAGACTTAATACTACCGGAGCAATCTCTTACAGATAACCAGAACACCAGTTCAGATCCGGTGACGAGCGATCGGGAATCGAACCCAGCTCCTCGCGGTGAAGCCTTATGAACAATCCAACACACCACATTCTGATGACAACATACTGCTTTTGTAACTAATATATAGTATATATATATATATATATATATATATATATATATATATATATATATATATATATATATATATCTTGCGATTGCGATACAAATTTATTTACAAATTGCGTAATACTTATTTATTTTCTCAGTAGTGTATCTGAGTCGATCAATGGGTGAAACTTTAAAATATATTGTATTATGAATTGGAAATAAAAAGAAATTATTTGAATTTTTTTCAGCTGAAATCATCATTGGTACTAAATCTACTGTAATCGAAGAAGTCATTTTTATAAAAACCTATTTGTTAGGTTTCCCATTCATTTTACACATAATAACCATATCTGATTGATCTTTGTTAAATATTTTTACTATAAAATGAAATGTCTTTTTATCTAGTAAGTACTTAAACTATCTGTTTATAAATAGTTTGTATCCTATGCGCTTCTGCTCTCTTGTCTCGATTTGTTTATACAACAGTAGTAAAAAGTAAAAAAAAATACAAATAATACAAAAGCAGTAAAAAGTATAAGTTACACAACATTATTAAAAACACTAGAAAATATTATAAATGACCTATATACAATTTATGACCAGATTGAAGTATGCTCATATTAGAAACAATTGAAACGGTATTTGGGAAAATCCAAGTAAATACTTTGCTGGTACTAAGTTAATTCAATAGTAAAACAACAACACGAAAATAGTTCGGAAGTAATTTTTGCATTAATCAATAAAAAATTTGAGCAATATTATATAATTAAAAATGTAAAGATGCAAGAATATTTTACAATAAAATTGAATCATCCAGAGGGATTATTCGAAGATAATAAATAAGACAACTTTTTAGAGCATATTAAATAAGTGTTTGCAGAATAGTATATTGATTGCATGGCATAACCTCTGTAAGGTGTTTATGTAAACCTTCAAATAGGGAGGGAATATTATAACTTCCACCCACCCATCTATCATACTATATATTCGCATTAGAGCTATCTTCGAACCTGGAAATTGGTTTAAACAATACTGAAATAGTTAAGGTTCCTTTATACCCTTAAACACTTGAGAATGATGTATTAGGTTAACATTAGATTTGAAGTTTTAACAGAAAATGGACGGAGCATAAATCTTTTATTCCTGTTCTGATTAAAATTATTACAATTAATTACATTTCTTTTTTCAAAAGTCCTTACAAGATTTGCACTGAATTTTTTTCTTCGCCCAAAATGATGGAAATACGAAAACGAACTAAAAATTTAACGTGGGTCGAGTGTTATTATACTATGAAAATTTCCCTGACTTATAAACGTACGATGGCTTCAAACAGACATATAATTAATTTTTCATTTAAAGATATTAATTAGTAATTTTTTTATTCATTTATAAAAAACACTCATCCATGCCCAACTTACGGGTTAATCCAAAGCACAAGACATGTGCAAGCACTAAAATTCTCCAGTTTGCAATAAATATAATGACAGAAAAAAATAATAATAAAACCGAAAAAGAACACACATTAACCTAAATTAAACATAAAACTAAGTAATTTTCCAACATGAACAACCAAATAACTTCATAATCGCAATCCTAAAGCGCAATACCGCATTGATCAACGTAAGTGCGTTAGAAACTGATGCAAGATGTCCGTGCTTGCTTTAGGCAGATGAAATAACTATGAGTCCATCTCCTCATATAATAGTCAAGAGCATGAAGCATTACCAAACCCAAGACCGAGGGGTTATCAATAGAATAATTTATTAATTGAAAAAATACATGCCCATCGCAATTGAACAAAATTACATCTGATCATGTCTATTATAAAATTTAAAGGAAACAAATCAAGTTAATACTTTAATTAATCCATAATAATATTATAGAGAATATAATAAAGGAAATAATTATTAAACTCTTATTAAACTCACATTCTTCAGTCAATAACTCAAATAAACGAGCAGAAAACAGCAATCATGGAGCATAAAATTATAAAGCTAAAATGTTAATTATGAACTAATTGACGCAATTTAATTTATTTAGAATACTGGAATAGTATCTAAAAATACCATTGAAAAAATAAAACCACTGTTTTATTATAAAGGAAATAGTGAACAAAATAAAAATACCACGACCAAACGACATCTTGACTTAAAACGTGAAAGCCTTCAAAAGCTTCAACTCAACAACTTATTTACGTTATTTTCAACGAAACCTACGTTTTAGTTCGAACGAAACACTCATAGATGGCGTAAATTCATTATAAAAAGATTGTAAAAACTTACGAAATCACAAGCCCTCGAGCCAGCTAAACACTTTTTCACTCAGCATAATTTCTGTGTTAATCTAATGTAAATCTTCTTTCCTGCATTTATTTCACTTGAAAAATATGAGTACGTATAAATCCACGAGACAACAAATTATTTGAAAAATACGTAAATAGTTTTACGGCATATGGCTACAATATACCTACAAGAAAATAAAACGTAAACACCATAGAAATAATAATTAAAACTCTTAGTTATTCCACGAATCAACTTATTAAAAAATAAATAAAATATACAGCACCGTTTTTAAATTTATCACGCGCGCAAATGGTAACCAATGTCGCAATATTCTAAGTTCAAAAAGTTCTGTTGCCAACTTCAACGTCCAGACATTCAAGTTCCATTTCGGGAGTAGACTCGCTTAGGTTTTTCTGTCGCTTTCTGTTATACGAATATTTCGATTTCTCGTTTCATTTCCACACGAGTTACGTACGTTAAACGATCGTCTTGTCATATATAAAAACTTACCCCAAGCGTTCTCACCCAAAATTGCAATTTATCATTCGACTTGACAAGCATTCTATGATTTCACGAGGGGAGAGTGGTAGCGTTGCTGCTGGCTGCTGTTTGACCGCGTGAGATGATATCGTATAGTCTGTTTAACGACGAATTTCATGAATGGATCTTATGCCATGACATGGAAACATATTTCAACATAAAGTATAACATTCTATGTAGCTTGCGTGTTTAATATTGTAATTCAAATACGACTTAAGAGTTTGATATATATTACTACAAAATTGACAAATATTTAATTTACAAATGAAGAATAAAAAAGAAATGAAATTCGCGGCGTCAAAAGTGTCATAAAAAACTAACACGAAGATATTTTTGAAAACATTCTTATTCTTAAACTAACTAAAGTAAAGAATGAAAATTCCATAAAAGTTTAAAATATTGTAAAACGTTGTAAATAAATTGTAATTCCAAAACTTTCAAAAGCTTAAAAACAAACTGCATTAAATGGACATAAAAAAGGCGACGTATTAAAGTCTAATATTTAACTTTAACTTTGGGTTACAGTTTGCGATACCAACAATATAATACATGTAATGTCGAAAATACTGTCAAAATAAATATAATATTGACGTTATTCAGAACATTTTTTAGATTAAAAGTAATGACAATTATAAAACAGTTGAAATTATTCAGTAATCATTTTATTATAAAAAGTTATATAAAAATCTTAAAAATTTAAAAATCACGTCTGATTGAAAATAAGAATTTAATGTTAGAAACTTTCAAGATAGTTCAGACTTCACACAGAACTTAAATGCCAGTCAAGATGCTACGCAAGGACCGAGATATACAGCGTTTCGTCAAAGGGATACAGTTTTCTTTTTCCCAATATGATCTCACGCCGGTAAGTATTGAGTAAAGATCTTAATAAAAGTCAAATGTATAAAGGGCACCCATAGTAGAAGCCTAGGCACCAAACTTTCAAAGGGACAAAAAAAACAAATAAATTGATATTTTGTAGAACTACCTTTATTCCAAATTTATAGAAGTCCGTTGATCAACTGATATGTTTTTTAATGAAATGTTAATGACAAATTTCGTATCCATTGACACAATTAAATATATTAGTAACATATCGATATACTAGGAAAACACAGTGTAGGTTTTATCGTTGTTCATGGTTTAAACACATTTTCCCTTTTTTTAAACGTTTAATATCAGTATTTTTTTATAAATTGTGACGACGTAACGACGCAAAATTAACTATTCGCTCCGGGAGATATTTAATTTTTATTGAACCCATTTTTAATAACACAAGTAGCACACATTCAAGATGATTACGTAAAATGAAAATTACGTTAATAACATCTATTAGTTAAGAGTAGAACTCACACTACGAAAGTTCCGTCTACAATAAAAACTAAAACTAGTTAAGTATGACGGCAATAAACACTAGACGTTGCATCTACGATACTATCGACGTTGTTCTAGACACTAGACGCTGCTAAGTAAATAAAATAAGTGAATCCGCTGGCTATATTTTTTACATTTAAATATTATTATAAAATTCTTCAACACTTATAAAATATGACATCTGTTCGCTTGATCGCTCTTCGTAAGTATAATTTCATACTTAGGAAGTATAAAAGACCTGTCAAGCACAAGTAGAACTCATACTACGACGGTTCCGTGCACATTTAGGAATTTTTATATTTTAATTTTTCGGACCCTTAAAATTTTGCCTACTACATGTTTCACAGGCGCATATTTAAACAAATGTATAATTCCACATAGGAACCATTGATTTTTTATTTTTCCCTTTACTTGTGGGATTTCTTATAATACTAACTTTCAAGATTACAGGTCGTCCGGAAGCACCCTACATGTTCTGATGATCAGTGAGTACAATGATGATAAAAATAAAGAAAAAATACGCTTTAAAGGCCATATCCTTTTGTTAAATGAACCAAAAAAAATGTTTTTTTACATCAATTTAAATTTATAGACCTCAGTACACGATATTAATTTCATCTTGATATTTTAAGTGGTTTCAGAGAATAAGGATTTTGACAGACAAACAACCAAGTAATTCTAAAGTGTTACGTTTTCATAATTTTGAGGGACGGAACCCTAAAACCGGAACCATTGCAAGATCTCTCATGTGTCCGTCCATCAGTATTTCAGTCACAGCAGTTTATTACAAAAATCGTCCCACAAAAACTGTCACACACAAATCGGCGTAAACATTTGAAATTTGGCATAATAATACATTATATAAATCTGCAGAATAATTAACACGTTTATACATAAGACACATTTTTGTGGACATTTTAGAAACTGTACAGTAGTTGAAAAATATGTTTTGATTTTATGTGTCTTGCATAAGTCATAAGGATCTCAAAAATGTTTATTTCATAATGTTAAGCAGTATAACTCCATAGATGTGGTAAGAAATATTTAAAAAATAGATCCCCCTTTCTTCACCTCATACTTGAAGTACGTACCATGTACCCTTAAATGTTTAAACTTTTATATGTATCGTAGTGTGTACGGAACTCCCATATTCCACACGATTTTTAATTCTATATTTGCTTAATTAATTATAAGACTATTCTTTTAATTGTATCAGTACGCTGGTTGATTATAGATTATATATTTATATCACAAGAAAGAGCAACTTAGCAATAAGTTCAATTTTCAAGCAAATAGAAGAAAAGCATGAATGGTGAAACATGAAATAGTAATCTAATAATATGCTAAATTCATTAAACGTGACAGGAAATTATGAGACTTAGGTGACAAATATCGATAAGGATCTATGACACTTCAAACATTTGCTGACGTATACGTATATCCACATACCCATCAATATTTTACCAGATACATAGAACAAGCTAAATGAATACTGATATAATTTTCTTCGTTACAATACCATACTGAATTATAGAAACCAATTTAACCACCCCAAGATTCTTAATATTATTTTAAGTTTTTGATTCCATTCAGAAATTTAAAACAATATTAAGAATCTTGTCAATTAAATGAAACTACGTGATGTAGTATTATTTCTACTTTCTTTAAGTTCTTTACCACGGCCTAGGTTTCGTTGTATTACAACATCTTCAGGTGGCTTTGTTGTAATACAACGAAACCTATTGTACTACATCGCGAAGTTTCATTTAATTGTAAATAATGAATTTCTACAAAATTAAAGCCAAATATATTCAATGATATAAAACTGTTTAAGGATTAAAAAATCGATAAGTACTATGGTGGTGGTTGGAAAGAACTATGATGGTTCCACAAACTGTTAAGCATATATTATCAACATTTAAGGGTGTATTTTATTTCTGCTCAGCTATTTACATATATTAATATAATTTTTATCACAGGCATAATAATAACGCGAATTTTTCAAAAACTGTGAAATTTGAATAATCTCCATAATATCAATGGTAAATTTTAAGTAAATTTCAGGAAAAGTTGTATTTTTCCTAATTTTGACTTAAGCAATTTTGGAACTAGGGGATGAAATATTTTTGTGGACATTTTCATCAATAATCTTACATAACATTCTAGAAAAAACAGTTTTCGACTTCTACTGATTTGTGAATGATCTTATAAGGGAATTTGTTTCATTTTGAGGAAAATAACTCTAAAAAGAACAGTAGTAAAAAGAAATAGTCCGATAAATAAACAATAGATTCATGAGCATTTTTCACGAACCTGTAATATCCCTGCTATATTCTAATATAAAAACTTCTCTATATAAAAATTATTTCTTCTAATATAAAAATTATTTGTAAATTTTTCTACTTTCACGCCTTAACTACTCCACATATCTTCGTAAAATTTCATAGACTTATAGTCCGTATCATAGAGAAAACCATAGGTTATCTCTTTGACATGGGAAAATTGTCGTATTTATCGCTAAATATATTTTCTTTTTGGTAATTACAATATCACCCAGCTAGGAATAAGAGCGTAAACCTAAGTACGTAATAACGTATTACGGCCACATCTCAGCATACTGTTACTTCTCAGACTACCTAGCCATTTCTAATGCTAAGATCCAATTGTTTGCAAGATCATTTTTCTTTAGTTTCTTTTTTTAATTTTATTTTCCATGCGGTCTGAAGGTATCTCTCCAACAAAACAACGAATCACACCAATCTTGGAATGAACTCTGTGTGGCGGGGTAATATAGAGATTTTTCTCGTGCGGATGCCACTACCACAAAATGGATGTTTTGATGTTTATTAATTACGTCTAAACAGCTGATAATTTTTAATAAAACAGGTTGCAAACATCAAATTAATATATAATTTAAGTTTCAACCTGAGAAATAGCGCATTTTCTGTGCGAAGTCACTGTTTGTATTTATATTTGTAAATAGTGCAATTCGATATTAATTCAACATTTTTAACATATTTATAGCGGTACTACAACAGTGTAGTTAGGTCATGAATAAATCTCATCTCCTTAATCCAAAATCAATATTTTAGGAAAGAATCTAAAAAAATCGCAGCGGATATTTGAATGGAACTTTTTATTGAATTAAACATCAACACAAACCATTCCACAAAGAAATACATATATATATATATATATATATATATATATATATATATATATATATATATATATATATATATATATATATATATATATATATATATATACACATATACCCTACATCATAGATTACAAGGCTTATATGTGTACAGAAGGTCGAAATTACTATAAACAAAATATTTTGACCCTTCCTGATAGATGGCAGCTTCTCATATTGGGTTAAGCTTACACGGTGAATTCTATTCTAGGCTTGCATAGATCAATCAGTCTTTATTTACACGCTATACGTATTACATATTACTAGATATTTGTTAACATAATTATACCGCATTAATAATTCCAAGTTAAATTAATGTCTACATTATACTCTTACAATTAGAGTAACTTTGACAAGTGTAGGTTCATGCAACTGCAATAACATTATGCGACTATCCAAAGTTGCAATTATGCATCAAATCCTGACCCAAATTAAAAATGTTTGTACATAATTTTATTTAAGTTTACCTTTAACATGTTTCTTTTACATTTTATACTCCAAATTTACAAGGGCATATATTTAAGTTTACTTAAATTTGCGTTTTACATGCTTACATTTAATTTTCACATTTTACAGTTTTGCAAAATTCAAAACACACAAGAATTGTTATTCTATATTTATTATTTTATTTTTACATATTCAGTATTAACTTACATTAAAGAGGTAGCTCGTATTTTAAATGCACATGGATATATACACACAATATACACACGATTCATAAAATAATTCATTAATTACATTACAAAATTGTTAACTGATCAAATTATAGTACTGTCTCACGATCTGCGGTAATGAGAAATAGGCGAAGTCAAAAACAATATAGTAATCAAACAGTTCTACAGAGAAATAGCTCATACGTACAACTACCATAGCTATATTTCATTTAGTAAAATTTCTAATCAGTCACTTTTATATAACTAAATAATTATGAGATGAAGGAGAATTATCAAATTTTCACCATTGAAATTATTCCTATGCAAAAAAAGAAAAATAATTTGGAAATAAAAATTAATAGACAATTTAAAATTCAAATAATTAATAAACCTAATATGTACTATCACATTTTACCATATTTATTTTTCATGTCGTACCTCAAACATAACAAGCTAAATTATATTCAGTTATAAATTAAAACACAGGAAATTAATACTTTACCATTCAGCCCTTGTTATTCAACTTTCATCCCTAATTTAAAAATAAATTGTTCGACAAATCTTTAGTTTTGAATGTAAATTATCCGTATTGAAAAAAAATTACTTAAGTTCCATTGCGAGCAAAGCTTACATCATACATACGACAGGACCACGCTCGGTCGAAGTGTTATGCTTATTATCAAACTTAATATTCAAAACGAAAATCGGTGACTTCAAAATATTCTAAGTTAACTTTTTACAAAACTGATACCACGAAACTTTTGATAACTAAATAAAATATGTTAAAAGCTTACACGAGGAAAAATTTGTTGGACTTGATTAAAAACAAAAACATTACAGGAGCCGTGCTTACGGTAAAGATTTTGCTCAAAGTTCTATCATAAAGCGTCTAATATAACCTGAAACTGAGGGTCACATCTGTGTGTCTAATTTTCAAAATTGCTGAACGGATTTGAACACTATTCTCATAATTAATTAGGTTTTTAACATCCCAACAATAACATAAATAGGAAAAACCGAGTGGAACTCGCACTACGAGGAATGCGTATACATTTAATGATACGTAATAATCCTATTAAACTATTTACAAAATCTTAATTGTTTAGAACAAAAATATTATTGCCTACTACATTTTTCACAGGCGCATATAAAAAATATTTATTTATGTGATCTAACTACAAATCAACGATTTTCAACTTATTTCCTATATTTGTGCTATAAGATCTTGCTTTTTGCCAAATTTCATAATTCTATGTCAACGGAAATTACCCGATACGTTTTGATTTATTTGCGAGTGTTGAAATATGCTGCACAAATGACCGTATTTTCATTGCATTGACTTAAAATCTTGATTTTACAACTCAAAAGAACCATAGACCTAAGTATTTGATATTAATTTCAATTTGTCAGCTCCAAGCGTTTCTGAAAAAAGCTTTTGACAAACAGACGGAAAACGAAGTAATCCTATAAAACTTCTTTTTTCCTTTTGAGGTACGCGACCCTAAAAATGGAAACTTATTCATACGATATTAATGAAAGTAGTATATAGATCACGTAAAAATTAGCAAGGAACAGGGAATCAAGATTAAATTCCACTTCAGGTAGTATAAAAGAAGCACTGAAATATTTGAATTGTCACGAAAGTTTTGTTTTGGTCAATGCTTTTTTTGTGCAAATATTTGAATGGTACAAACGTTTTTAAGATAGTTGAAACAATTTTGAAAACCAAGAACGCTCTGGTATTCTAAAATATGCGATTGTTAAAGACAAAATCGGAAAGATGTATGAACTCATCAAATTTAATAGACAATATCCTGCTAATATATCTAACACTTAAATAGAACTGTAACACCAAAAAAAAAACAATTCAACACATCTTAATTGAAAGTCTTAAGCTAAAGAAGGCGAATACGAAATTCGTTCCGCACAAGCTTACTGATGAAAAATTATATCGAAATAAATATTGCAAATGCCTTACTAAACAAGTTCGAAACGGGAAAATCTTCTTGAAAACCATTATCACTCGCGGCAAAACATGGTATTTCCAATACGATACAGAAACAAAATATTAATCAGGCCAGTGGAAGACGTCAGAACAAATAAGTCCCAAAAAAAGCATTGTTAGGAGCCAAAAATCAAAACAATTGCCCATGCAAACAATGTTTTTACAATTCAAAGGGAATATTCATAGCGAATTCCATAATTATGGTACCAAAGTCAGTGCTGATTGTTATATTCTTGTCACGAAACGTCTATTGAACCATATTCATCGTGCAGAACGTCATGTATAGCGATGCAAACAGTTAGTAATATATATATTTATATGTTTCAGAATAACATAAAAACTGCTAAATCGATTTGAATCAAACTTACTTTGAGGTAATGCATAAGGTGTAGATTAAATTATAAAGCAGGTACTTTTTATTTAAAATTTAATTTGTTTATTTTGTTACTATTTCTTTGTTTACATTATCATATATTTTCGACACGTAATCAACTTGTATATCATATAGAGCAATTTTTTATTTTACGATCTTTAGTTTACTAATGAACATTTTTTCTCTTAGGTAGTATAAGACCAACGGCGCAAGCTTAAAACTAACGAAAACAACGATGCAGCTTAAGCACTATTGCTGTGGTCCGTTTCAAACTAAGAAACTAGTTTTTATTCAGAAAATTTTTATTCAGAAAATAATTTAGAGGAAACCTTATTGCTGGAATAAAATTCCGGAAAAAGGAAATTTGCATAAAAGGATACTTGAACGAAGCCGCGGGCAAAAATAGTATAGAAAATAAAGTGTGCTTTTCATTTATATTGTCATAAAGACAAAACCTTTGCTTGTTGACAACTCTTTTCATCCGCTACAAAACGTATCTACGTTTCTTCTTTATTTAAACCACTATAAGAAATTGTATTATTTAAATGATTTTTAGACATTTCCCATCGCGCATTATTTGTTATTAAATTTTTAACCAAAAATCAGTTTTTGTCATCTATCATTGACCGTATTCACTTAATTTTTATGCACCATAAACTACAATTGGCATTGATAATAAATCGCTACACGGCCATTAAAAATATTTAAAGATTAGCTACGAACATTCCAATAGCTGCTTTGTAAAATTCGTTTGAATCACATGTTGAATGCGCCAATCAATCAATCGATGGTGAAGGAGACTACTTCGAATAAAACAACTAAAATTTTGCTGAAATAAACAAAATTCATTTCTGTATTTGATCAGTCGGAGAAATTATGACACAGAGGTTCTATGTTCTTTAGTAAACTAAAAATCGTAAAATAAAAAGTTGCTTTATATGATGTACAAGTTAGTTACGTATCGACAATATATGATAATGTAAACAAAGAAATAGTAACAAAATAAACAACAAAGTTAAAAGAAAATAAAGTAAGTATTTAAAAGTAAAGTATCTAAATTATTTATTCAAGAGGAAAATTTCATAATTAATTGAAGAAAAGAAAATATTGTAAGCCGGGTAAGCGTCCAACACCAAATCAACAAAACCAGTGCTCGTACCACACCAAAGAATATTTATTCACGCTTGATAGGCAAAAAATGGTTTCAGGGAAATTTAAAATTCTGGGTTATTGAATGAATTCAAAGATTTCTTCTTATATCTGAGAAAACATAACATACATAAACTATTTTTGGATCTAACATAAATAAATAAATACACAAATATATATATATATATATATATATATATATATATATATATATATATATATATATATATATATATATATATATATATATATTAATGAGAACAGGTAAGTGTACACAATTTATGATAATATAGATGAAATTGATAAAGTATTCGTCATATCCGGTTTGAAAGTGTAGATTATATTATTGAAATAACTTTCATTCAAACATTTTGCAATTTCCATTGGTTGCGTTTTGTAATTACGGCACTAATTATAACCCGTTTAACACAAATTATGAAGTAATTGCTTATAATTAATAAGTAACCATTATATTAAAAAGTAATTACCAACCGGGATCTGCATACCGGAATCCCCGGTGTGGGATATTACATGAATTAAATAAATATGCCGGTATTATATATATATATATATATATATATATATATATATATATATATATATACATGTATATATCCATTTGGTTCTTTTCCCGTTTCTTGGATTTGAAGGAAAACTTAAAAAATTAATTAATTATATAGCACCAAATTTAACGTTTATCTGTTTCAGAGAATTCTAAGATTAGATTATTTTATAACTCGTAAAAAAATTAGTTTTAAATATGTTTTTATGAAAAACAAAAAAATACAAAATCTTTTAAACCTACATCTTTTAAACATTTCAGTCTTCTTATATAGGCAAGTGAGGAAAACTTGTAACCACAAATATAAGCTAATTTGATGAATAACGTCATTTAACATTTTGGCGCATTCAGTAATGTTCTTGTCAATTTCCACTGCGTTTACTTCAGTGAAATCATCGAAAAAACCTTTTTACGATAAAAATATAAAAGAAATCATAAAAATTAAGGCATCCATAAAATAATTATGAAATAATAAAAATCGAAAAGTTCTTATGATTCAGACAAATTACATTAAAATTATTTAACGCTAAGCGTATAAACAAAATATTCGACACGTTATTTTTATTTAATTTTTATTCGCCCAAATATTAAAAACATGTAGCACGTAAATATAATCGAAAAACGTATCTGCGAAAAATGGTTTTGTAGTCTTTTACATTTTTAATATTATATCACAAGCTAAAACTCTCTTTCTCTTCTCTACTTTCATTGATAATTCGAATCAAGGCCTTTTTTGTGTAATATGTTAAATTGTATGTATAAATATCATTATAAACACAACAAAAAATGTAAATTTTTTGTTTCTTACAAGTTTTCCAATTATTGTGTTATAGCCTATAATATATTTAAACCTCTCTAAACTGACGAATTGTTTTATTAGATACCATGCAATTCGGGAACATAATTTGGGTCACATAATTCTGACTGCACAACTACCCTTATCATTCAAATTGATTAATAACCATAGTTTTTAGAGTTCCGTATGATATCTTTACAATTTTGATATATCCGTCCGTCCGTCGGTCACAGCCTCACAGTTTCTAAAGTTGTTGACTAACTGTACATAATATTTTACAAGAAGATGCTTCTGGTGAAGTTCTGAATTCAAATTTTATAAAAATAATGTTTTATTAATAAAATACGGAAAATCGTTTCATTCACGCACGCCGTCGAGTCATTACAGAGGTATTTTAAAAGAAAATTATGTTTTTATTTACTATTTTCTCATTATTCAACTCTGTTGAAAAATATTAAAATTAAAGATATCACATTAATCCATTTCAAATCTAATTTTTCATACGTGAATTGATAAATGTAAAAAAACTAGGAAACTTCCAAAAATTCTTTAACATTATTTCGGTTAACTTGCATTAACAATTTCAAAAGAATTTCAACCCCAATCCTACTTTGTTCCAACATGCACTTGGCCGGCTTCTGTTTTATAAATAAAAACATGTAGATAGTATTTTACTGCACAAAAAGGTCGGTTCAGCAACTCATAGTACGATACATTTAAATAAATAACATTTAACATTCTTGACAAAGTAACAAATCACAAACAGTCAAAACGGAGGTAGATACGTGACGTTAATCATCACATTTGAAACCTAAATGTAATTATGACGCCACACAAACGGACCGACGTCATAGCAGATATACGCAGTGGCCAGTAAATAGAATGAAGGTAAATGGCCGAAGAATAAATCGAGTCAGAAATGAACTACTCATAAATCAAAGGTAAATACCGAACCTTCTTGCGATTCGTGCTTATATACATGGTACCTACTAAAATGTTGGTTTTTCCATTTACGCGGTGTCGTCATACTAAATAATAATATGTACATGTATATATGGAAAAGAATTATCAAAATTTTTTATTTTTTCGTTATAAACTTGTATTACAAGTTAATTTACCTGTTAAATTAAGTTGCTTGGCGTTGAATTGTGGTCTGACATTTGCGGGTACGGTGGTTTGGATAAAACTATAATAGGACCGCTGGCTGTATGAAGCTAGTGATGGGTAATTAGTTATTTTTCGTATAATAGCTACTATCGTATTGTGAAATATTATAATTTTATAGATGATGAAAATTGTCACATGACATGGTAATAGGTTTTCTAAACGTAGAAACTGAACGGAACGTACAAGTACCGGCAGTTTTCTACCCATTGCTTCTACCAAACATCAAAATTTTAAATTATCTCTCTATCCACCTCCTCTTTGTAAAATTTCGTTTAGAGTGGAATACAATAGCTATATAGGTTGTTTTTTTTTCTTACATATGAAAGAAAAGCTTTAAACTGAAAGCATTTAATAAATTAATTTGTAATTTGAAATGATCAATTACCATGAAAATTTCGAAATGTTATCTTTCATTTACGTATATATGGAAAATAATGATAGAGCATCAAATCACAACATTCAATAAATTTTTTTTCTATTTGAGTATGCATTTGCCAAAAAATTAAGCTATTTTAATTTCCATGTGATAACGTATTGATGTCAACCATCACGAAAAAGTCAAAGGTAGATATTTTTCATTTCAAGAAAACTCAAAATATCTTATCTCATTTAAAACATCTGATAATATTAGTCACAAAAGTGTAAACAATTGCCTCAAAACTATATCCCATCAAAAAACATTTCATATAAAAATGTTACCAAGACTCACTATACTTTAACTCTTAAAAATAGAGTCAAGAGAAAGTTCTCATGTAGAGCCAAACCCTAACTGAGTCTACATCTTGGTCAAAGAGAGTTACAAGGCTTGGCCAAGACGCAGAACTACGGCAAATTAGCATAACATCAGCAATTCAGTTCTTCACAGCTCAATCTATAGATACCATTGATGATTTAAATATTTTAATAATTCTATGCTACTGATGATTTAAATAATGATGAAAAGTAGAGATTGTGGAAGATGGGATCTCAATTTTTTTTGTAGGTTACCGTTCGTCTTGATCACTCCCAAACGTTTCAATTTTACCCCTTTCGTTGCTGCTCCGCCACCACTTCCGTTGCTGCATCCGCCCACTTCGCCATCGCTGAGTACTCGCTATACATACAATCAGGTATGCGCGCTTCTCAGCAGCACGGCGGTGGCACACATCGTCGCCGTCATATTTACTTAATATTTATGATTATCACATTTTTTATATGCTACTATAAACTTATATACCAATTTTCTAGGCTTTGAGAAGTTATTTTACCTCTATAGGAAATTCCAAGACTGTGGCACCTAAACAGTTTCATCCACCCATTGTTTAGAATTGGATGGAGAAAATCACGTATTTTATCATTACCCGTTATTTGTATACTAACTTCAGCTCGTATACCAAATTTCAACTTTTTAAGACAGTAGGAAGTATCCTAGAGGTTTTGTTAATCAATGAGTGAATGAGTTTTGTTAATCAATGAGTGTTGAGTTAATAAGTGAATGACGAAATAATTGAACTTTTCATATTAATAAAACCTAAACTAATTGAGCTAGAAAGATGAAATTCGTTATGTTTGTTAAGTTTCGTAATTGAAGCTTTCAAATTTTATTCACACTGAAATTATGAGGTCTCCAAAATATGGCGAATCGCTTCGACAAAATGCACTGCAGCGCCCGCTTTTCTTGGCTAGTGCTGGCGGGGGCACTATATATATTTATTATTATCATTATAGTATTATTACTTATTATTTTTTTTTATTTTATTATTTTTTATTTTTAAAATTACATTTAATTATTTTAAAAATTTAAGTGAAGGTAATGTAATGTTCAATTTACTAAAGCAATCTTAATAAATTTTAATTAATAATGAAAATAAATGAATATGCCGAAAATATATTTAAATATATTAATAATTTAATAAATGATAAAGTAATAATTTAATAATTTTTAATGCAAATAAATACATACCAAAACTTAACCTCATTTAAAGAAATACGTTTAAAATATATTTTAAAAAGTTTATAAACAATAAACGTTACTGAATAGATAAAGATACGTTTTCTTAACTCCCATTAATCTAACTGGAATGGGTAAAAACTTGATTTTTATATGAATTTTATTGTGAAAAACAAATCACTTAGATTTTCTTTACAGTTAAAAACAGAACAAATAAAAATTCTTTGTTTCTCCAAAGAGGTAACGAAAAGAATATCAAGTTTAAGAGAAATTCCAAAGAAAAATAATCGCATGGCCAAATTGACTGACATAATGTTTCTTCTATTAAATTTATTAACATCTTTCTAAAAATCAACTTTAAATTGATATATACATATATCCAATTAATATTTGATGATTTATTATATTTTTGGGTAACGACTAATTGTCTAATTTGTTCTGTTTCTTAGCCATGATTAATATTCAAATCATTTACATTTTACTATATTTTCCAATATTTTTTTAATTTTAATACAAACCGTACATTTTAACTCTAATTTAACATTTATAACAATGAAAATCTAGTCACTATTGATAAAAAGTAATGTTTTTTTAATATTTTAAACTTAATCTTTGGAACAGTTGTGGCGCAGGTAAAGTGTATTTAGTAATTTAAAAAGGACACTATAATGTATTATAGTGTCATAATAAACGGATAAACGCACAAATAAAAGGATTAAAAAAGAAAGTAATCCTTTAATTCCAAAAGTAAGCCTTGAAATCTGGGTGCACAGATTTCAAGACTCAGAAATAATATTGAAAGCATATGGATTTACAAAAAAATTATTTTGTAAAAAGAAAAAAACTGACAACATTAAGTGGTGACACTCGAATAAAATTAAAACGCCACATTATGGGAATGTTAAAATATTAATTGTTTCGGAAAAAAGTATCTACTAATGAATAAAACAATTAATTTACATGGAAGTTCTCTGGTTATATATAATTTTTTTTATTAAATATTCTGAAATTATCTACAATAAGTTCTTCATCAGCCATCCACGACTGTACTGTAACCAATAGCGACAAGTAATTTTAACTATTGTTTCCTGGTTTATTTTAATATTAGCTGCACGTCCCGGATTTATTCGAATAAAAAAGTATCGTGACTGCATTTTGCATTAATCGTTTTTATGCAATTATTTATGTACGGTTAATTTATTAAAATTATTCTCAAACTCTTGAGAATTAAAAAAAGGTGTTTACGCGTAGAAAGGTATTAGAAAGGTATTTACGCTTATAACGGTATAGTTGCTTTAGCTAAAAATACTTCGAAAATCTAATTATACAGTAGAAAACAGACCTTAAAAAATAATCTGAAAAAATATTAATACAGGCTCCCGATATTTTTATAAATTTCATATTGTTTCAATACGTTCGAACTTTATATTTGTATTTCATTATGTTCTAGGTCCAAATACGAGTATGTCAATATTATAAACTATGCGATGAAGAAAGTGTCGTGTCAGTGACAGAAAGCCTTTTTAAAAACAAGTCTTGGAAAAAAAGAAGCAACCGAAACATTTCGCTATAAAACTAGTTTAATAGAGAATAGGAAAGTTTCATTTGACTGCTTGATAATAAAGGTCTGAAAGTTAGTACTCGTAATAATTGCTGTGACAAGTGAGTGTTTAGTCCGAATCTGAACTAAATAATCTAAGCCAAAATTTAAAAAAATATTTTTAATACAAAATACCTTAGTTTCGCTCACTGTTAAATTGATCACATGTATAATTAAAAATAATTGAGTTACACATAGATTTTACTGAATCAAACCTGACTAAAGGATACAAACAAATAAACAAACAATAAACTTACTGAAGATATTAAACGGATTATGAAAGTTTTTAAAAATTATATTTTCGAAAGAAAGAAAACAGGAAAAAGACGATGTAAAACCGTGTGTGCTAGTAATCGACGTAAACATGTAATTAGCATGTGATTAGTCACGCAACATAAGCTTCTAGAATGTTCACGTGACATAGGATGTATCAAATCCTGTACAAATAGGACAATCGTAATATCAGAAATACATATAGTAGAAATCTTCTAATATATTTTTAAAATTGTTTCGTTATGAAATGCATATGGTGTTTATATAACATCAGATATATAAACAAAAGGATAAACAAAAAAGCTATGATGTTACACTAGAAACAAATATAAATAATTGTAATGAAACACTACAGAATTTTAAAGAACATGGTTTTAAACTGGAAAAGTATATTTCACGTACCTACAGATAAATTTTTAATATCAACATAATTTTGAATTGTTAGAAATCTAAATTACCCCAATAGTTATGAGGATCAGTGTGTTTTGAACTGGCAATTTGGAATAGCCTTGTTTAGATCAAGTTCAGAAAACCTAGTAATAATTTACTATAGAGCTAAAGCTAGTAAAAATTTCAGTTTAATAAGGATGAAAATTTATTCAAAACTCTCGAGAGGAACTACAATTAACAAAGAGCCCAAAAAAAACAAATATATGATAAATTTGTTATCTCCTCAGAGTTATTAGGGACAAATGAGACCTGAACGAATACCTCCCCGTATCGGCTCGCTGACCCCGATAGCTTGTCCACGTGACCGCGTACTGATAACATTATCGGCAGCAGCCAAACTTGTTCTCGCCACCAACTTTATAAGTGTATTGTTATGATAAACGATGATACCTACGCGGATGACGTCCCTGTGTTTGTGAGGTGGAAATATACTGAGTTTGAGGAGAATTTTGAATATCATATATTTTTGTATGACATATCAAATGGGAATTATGTGTCAAGGGAAAAACCGACATACTTTAACATAGTACCACTAAATCTAGGCTTCCGTGAGGTTACATAAAAGTGCGACACATATTTCACCATCAGTATATTTTCACAAGTTTAAAATGTATTTTGCCATATTATTAAAACTATTTTTTTTGTACAAGTTTATGAAAATTGATTGGCAGACAGATAACATGAAAGATGTTACAATATTAAATAGCACACTTAAAAAAAAAGATATAATAAAAAATATTAACATGAGTTAGAACAGGAAAAGGAAAGGACAGAAGCGTAGAAGAAGTCTTTGGCTGGATGATATTGTTACACTCGACACTTGAAAATTTTTATCGAGGTCACTTCCCTGGTGTCAGCATTCGGTCGAGAAAATATTTATAAGGTTATTTTCTGGTGTCTGTATCTGGACGATGAAAATATTTATCGAGGTAATTTTTCTGGAGTCTGTATCTGGTCGATGAAAATAATTATCAAGGTCATTTTCCTAGTGTCTGTATCTGATCGAGACCAAAGTTAGAGATATATATAGTCATAAGTAGGGTGAGGAAGCTTTCATAAAGTAACCCAACTTATGAATGCCTGCTGAACAACACTATTCTCAAATTTTAAATTCACTTTGAAAACAGGGTGAAATATGCATATCCTAAGATTATTGACTCCCTTGAGGTATTATCATCATAAACCACATTTACCAAATATGTTGACTATCAATAAATCTAAGCACATAAGCACTAGTCGAGCAACTACTTTATTTATAAAATGTACAGAATATTTTATATCAACAATTGTAAAAAAAATTCTTTGCCAGCTGTTTTTTCTGGTTTTTCTCTCTGTCATCTTAGAGACCACAGAAATGTTATTACCTTATGACAATAGTTTTTTTAGTTAAAAACAAGTTAACACATATACAACGAGTTACTGATGTTTTTTTTTCTAAAACATTATTTTTCTTGTTTTATAATATTCTACAATTATTATACACTTAGTCGAAAATTAAGGTAACATTATTTTCAAAACACCGTAATATTTTATAATTTTTTGAATGTGAAATAATAAATTTTGAGCTCAATGTACAATATTATAGTTTATAATTCAAATTTATACCATGAATTTTTCACAAATATTTAAATCATTTTAATAAGTTTCTTGCATATCGAAACTACTATTAAGACAATTTTGTCTGAACAACCTAGTTAGCAAAAACATTACTTTTATTAATTTAGTCGTTTAGCCCTAAATTGATAAAAGTAACGTTTTTTACTGCTCAATTTGCGACCTATTAGTAGATGTTCAACCAGCTGTATTTTTATATTAACTTCACAATGGTAAAAAGAAAGACTATCAAATAACTTACAATGAAACGGCAAATGGAATAATGAGCTATCTTTTATATTTATTAGTCAAACTTAGCCTATTAAATGTTATTTATATTCCCTTTGTTAGATCGTCTTTTAAAAACTTCTAAATATTAATTATACCTTCATATCCTCATGCCGTAAGTATGGATGACTTTAATGTAGAACTCCATCAGAATGATTATAGAGTACAAACAGCTTGCATTTCTTAAAAAATTGTATCATAATTTTACCTTATGAAAATCTTTTTTCATCTCTAAAAAACAGTTTCCACTTTATAACATTATTTGTACGGAACGTAGTACGTGTGTACAGAAATACTGTAATTCAAAGTAAAAAAAAGACATAAAAATTATGTCATCTTATTTTCCAACAAGAGTCTTCTGTAAAGCTTTAGAAATATCTCACTTTAAATGATAATCTATTTACTATTCGCATTCTGTGGCTTATGTACATTTCAATATTTTATTGATCAATATTTTGCAGCCTTTTGATTTGTTGAAATTGTATTTGTGCAGACGTTAACGATATGACAGCGAAAGGATATCCCATAGTGTGATATGCTTTGTCCAATTTATTTAGGGTTCCGAATTGCAACAAGAAAATCTAATAATTTCGTCATATCCGCTCATCTTTCTATTATAACCACACACTTGCAATACCTTTAGACATATGTGTACAAACTTTTGGTAAGTTGATGCTTCATGCCGGGATCTCGATTAATAAATATATGGCAAAATATAAATTTTCCTAAATATACTTCCCAATAAATGTAATGTGGTGGTAATTTTTTTTCCGCATGTCTTGTAATGTCATATCTTAATATTTAACTGTTATTCCCTTTACTATTTTGTTTCCATTTTCCAACTCTAACTGTCAAATATTAAGTTTCAAAAAGACGTGCACTATATCAATCTGGCCTTTGAGTGTGAAAATCTGTGTAAATTCCAAATATTACAATTTCATTAGAACTAACATTAATATTAATTCGGTTAACATGCACCAACAACAGTTATAGACAACTACTGAACAATATGCGTTTTTTGACACGCACTATATATATATTATTTCACTTTTCATTGAATCTGTAAAACGTCCATTACAATCATCTTCTCATGTCTACCAGTGTACAGACGTACCAAATATTAATTTTTAAAATACTATTATGCTAATTACCTGATTTTGGATCCCTCTCCATTCGACCAATGATTCTAAATATTGAATCTTTTAATCAAGTTTACTCGGCCTAAGCTTTTCATTTATAAAAAGCGTCTTTTTTCTAACATGAATATAATATCATAATTTTTCTAATTACGTGCAAAACAAAATCCATTTTTCAACGTGTTAATTTTTAAAATCAAATCACTATTGCAATTATAAAACGTCGTAACAAGAAGGTTGGTGTACATGAAGAAATCGCATGTAGGCATATACTAATTAAATAGAAACACTGGACGGAACTTTAATTGTGAATATGTAAATGTGTATGGTTTATTTATTTATTAGATATATTCCGGAAGCACATCTGTTGATATAATGTATGTACAGAACCAAATAAATCTACTGACTAATCAGACATGGAACTTGCTTCTTTCTTTACTGGTATTGATCATTACGTGTGTACCAAATTTCATGGTTGAACCACTTCTAGAAATGGTCTGTAATTTTTGATGACCAGATAATGAATTAATTAATTAATAAGCTACAAAATTAACAATTATTGGTCGCATCTGCTTACTAATAATCATATTGATAAACATCTGCTTGCTAAAAATCATTCTCTGGAGTTAAGTTATTGGGGCTTTAAAATAAACAAAGAGCTTCAGGGAAATGAAGTAATATCTGGTAGTACGGCACGGAACTTGATGGTACACTACCGTACTCATTAAAATTACTTAAAATATTAAATAGTATACTGATATGTAGTTGAAAAATGCACATTTAACTTATAATTAGAAAATACGATTAGTTAAATGTAAATAGTTAATTTTATCTTAATCACAAATTCGTTGTCATGTAATAATATAACATCCTATACCAAGTACATATCATAATAAATGTAATTAAACCTAAGGTAACGGCCTAAGTTTTACACCTGTAATAGCAGTTCCCATCATATTAAAATTAACATTTAATTAGACGTCAATTAGGAAAGAGGATATTACTTACATAATTATAATTTCTATTCCTTGAAGAGAAATGGCTGGAAGTGGCCATTAGGTGACACGCGCACTTGATATCTGGCAGGCAGCGAGCTAATAGACGAGGTGATTAAAATTAAGTTAACGATGATTAAACGGCATTAGATATTGGAATTATCTTTCTTAGAAAGTTAACTGGCATTAAATCATTTAAATATCGATATTAAAATATCATTAAAATATTGAAAATCACATTTAATTTAAAAAAATCTGGTAGAAAAGAACGATATACGAAAAGAAAAGATTTGGTTGTCAAAAATTTAATTTATTCATCAATATTCTGTATTGGATACAGACACAACAAATTAAATTTATACGCATTTGCAATGTGTAAGAAATAATCCTTTGATTTTAGTATAAATATAATTTATAAAAAGCAAAATCGTCTGAAGTTAAAGAAAAGGCAAATATGAAATAATGATGACAGCACTTGTCGAAAAATTCATATTTGCATTTACACTTGCAGGTGATAAAGAATAAGCACTTATAATTACACAAAAATATTTAAATTGAATTAATTATACTGATAAGTAATAACTATTCCTAACAAAAAAATATCTATTCAGTATTGTCACTTTACACATTAAGTATTGTCATTTTATACATTAAATATTGTCACTTTACCCACCCATCCATGCTTTACACAACGTACAGTTAAGGTTACTTTGGCAATAGTGACAGCGGTATAATTTTATATAAACCTAGATACTTATTATTAGTTTTTAGGATCGGCAAAATGAAACTTGTTCAATATTCGAAAATTTTGCAATAGAGAAAATTCCTGCCATAAGTAGATTAATTCAAAATCTAAATAACACGCTTGACTTAAAAACAAATATCACAAAATCTATAATTATAATTTTGAATCAATGAACAAAATATTGTGTTCTCCTTATTAATGAATTTTATGTCAATTATAAAGGGTCAATTCTGTTATAAACTCTAAATATTTCCAGAATATTTCATGTACTATTACAATACTTGCTCTATTTTCTTTTTACTACCAATGTTTTATTAAACTGCTTCACATACATTAACACAAGTACAGTCTAACTTTCATCATCGTTTTTTGAGAAACCAGTAAAATAATTAAAAATATGTCAAAATGTATTTATTTTCTAAAATATGACACTATTGATAAATTAATACATTTTTATATTAATATCCAATAACCCATTAATAAAATAAAATTCGCACTACGAGAGTTATGTACATAAATGTGTTCGTACGTATAAAAGTTTAAACATTTATGGGTATTTTATTTCTGGCAAACTATCCTCACTAATATTACAACATTAATGAGAAAGTAAGTTTGTTTTTATTTGTTTACTCGATTTCACGTCTCTAACACTCGATCGATCTACGTAAAATTTTGTATACACGTAGCCGGTGCCATGGAGAAGAAACTTTCGTCCCAGAACTTAATAATTGTTTAGTATACATATTTTTGGATTTTCATATGAAACCACTGTTGTCAGTCTGATTTTTCTAGATTTCGTGGTTAAAAAAATAGAAAAGAAGATAATAGAGGACAACGCAACATTTTGGAGAGTCGTATTTAATGGAAAAGAAAACTATGTAAAAAGTAGTTATTATATTTTTATGCCTCATTCATTGGGTCTGTAAAAAAATTTCAATGTGTGTTCGATGTATGCCCACTTTTCCTTAATACATTTCACTACGTCTGCCTCTTTAAGTTAGACTTAATTTCTCAAATTTAATCACAATTAGCGTTACCATGAAAAATATTTGTAGCTGTGGCATGCAAACGAACGGTCTAGATAGAGAGACTTGATGAAATTATAATAATTCCATTTTGTCACTTGGCAACGGATCGCTAAAAATGAGCCCGAAATTCGGAGCACTCTGCTGCTCTTTAGTAAACATTGTACATAACTATGGGTACAACAAAATTATTAAATTCTTTGTCAATTGTTTCTGACGTATCTTTGTCACATCATTTATTCAAAACAAACACTAGAAATTTGATAACACTCACTTATTGACAATATTTTCGAGAGAGATGACAAAATTTTGCGAAAACTTCTCACAATCGTTATGAATCACCAAAGTGCACAAACGCATTGTTATCATTTTGCACATAGACAAAGCTTGTTGTCGCGGCGTCTTAAGCTTATCAGTTCAGATACACAATTCACCTACATTCTTCAAATATTCTTTGTTCACGTAACGTTACGTTTGTCCGGCCTTTTGAGATGATTTGGGACAATACGTGCATAGGTATTGAACGAAATTATTGACCGTGTTAATATTGTTTTGTTTACTTCACGCATTTAGTTTTTAGTTTGTTTGTTAGTTTTTGAATTTATATGTTTGTTGAATAAACGGTTATTAAGACATTATAAATGGTTGTTATTGGGATCAATATTTAACTGGTAATAGTAAAAAGTGTTTTTGTTCTCTGGAAAACAAGCGTAATGATTTGTTTTCTCTTAAAACTTTTATGTTCTATGAAATGTTTTTATATATTTATATATAAAACATTTCATAGAACATATATTTATATATAAAAACATTTCATATACAAATTTTATGGAATCTTCCATTTTTATCCGACTACACAGATGCAAAGGGAAGTTATGTTTTAGAGGTGTATGTATGTAAGTACGTGGAATATGTCTGAATTTAATTCTCTAGTACAGCCTGAACCTCTTCGCGGGTTTTCATGTGCGAGATGTCCGAATATATGACCTCACTGAATATGTGGCATGAATTGAAACCCAATACGAATACTCCAGAGCTGTGAATACGATCGGTCATAACATAGCGGTAGAATCGCAGACTCGAAGAAATAAAGCGCTTGGTACTTACAATTATAGCATAATAACATACGGAATAAATATCCTTCAAATGTATTCGTGTGGATGTTTAAAGAATGACTAAAATAAAAACTTTGAAATAAAAAATATCCACAACTAAATGAAACTACGTGATGTAGTATTATATCTACTTTCTTTAAGTTCTTTACCATGACCTAGGTTGCGTTGTATTACAACATCTTCTGGTGGGCTATAAGCAAAGATCTTTGCTAGAAGTAATACTACATAATGAATAATAAATTTCTACAAAATTAACGCCAAATATATTCAATGTAAAAAATATTATTCAGAAATGAAAAATGTGACTAAAAAAGAAATAAGTTTTACTAATATTTTCAAATTTTCGTAAAGTATGTTTAGCAGCCGGGATTCTGTTACGAATAGTGATTTAATTTAAAGTAATATTTTATTTTGAAACATCACTGACGAAATATTATGTAAAGAAATTTTAACAGGGTTTTTTTTCGCATTCAAAATTGTTTGTGTCTTTTATGATGTTATATAATATCCAACAAATCAAAACAATTAATATCTTAATAGAACATGAACAGACGTAGCATTTTCTCGATTGCGCACTACAAAATGTTTAAAGGCTCCTATTGTTGCTGTCGTGTCCACATGAGACGAAGAATATCTCATATGGAAAAATGTCCAGAGCCTCGAAAGGTTGAACTTCTACCAGTCCCGCTTCGGTGGGCGGCCGGGAATCGAACCCGGGTCCTCGCGGTGCGCGGTCATGCGCTCAGCCCAACACACCACGTTGACGACAAGGCTCCTATTAATCTTAAAACATAAACTTAAGTGATATACAACTTTATACTGATTACAAATGCTGGTAGAAATGTGATCTAAGGACGAATAATTTCCCGGTTTCAGTATTATATGAAAATATGTCGCATATTTTTCTAGTTTAAGTAATGATTGTATAAATAAATTAATTTATTTGAAACAAAAAATAAAAACAGACACAATATTGTAAAATAATAAATCATATGAATTGCATCACAATTATCGAATATTGAAGTTTATAGAAAAACAACCGACGAGGATTCAGTACGCATTCAGGTACTTACAAACATTTAAGGGTACGTAGCATTTGTAAAAATGTGTTTAAAAATATTAATTTTGCTGCTATATCTTTCAGAAGCATAAAAACAAACTAATTACGAAAATGTGTTTTTCCGTGTAAAATTAAAAATCGTTGATTTTTTAATTTTTCCTTTGTTCTATAAAACCTCCCATTATGCCGACTTTCAAGACCGTAGGTCAACTGGAAATACCCTCACTGGATCAGTAAGACTATTTTATGAATAAGAAAAATATTTTTTTGTCGCGTGAACCCATAATTCTCACATTCTGCCTTAGTGTACGATATTAATTTCAATTGATATATCAAGTCGTTTCTGAGAAGAAGGGTTTTGACAGACAGATGGACGACGTACGTACGGACTGCCAAGGAATCCCATAAGTTCCATTTTTTTCTTCATTTCGAGGGACGAAGACGGGACTCTAATAAAAATAATAAAAAATTAAATCAATATAACACTTTTTGTTATTAAAAAATAAAAGTATTTTTAAAAAAAATTATTTCCAAAAAATAACTCTTATTAAGATTTTAAAGAATCACATTGCCGCTTCCAAAAAATTTCTTTTTCAAATTGATTTTATTTGATGTAACATTCGTTTGATTGTGAAAATTTGATCAAATATTATTAATTTTGTTACAGGATATTATAAAGTCGCTATAAATTGAATGCAAAGGATGTTTTGCGTGGAGGAAAGATTGGAAACCAAAGATGATTTGAAAAATTGTTATTTTATAATTTAAATAATTATTATTAAAATGGTAATATACATTTAAATAATAAGTTTTCTGAAAAAAAACCCTTCAATTTTAACAACAAAAAACTTATTTCATATAAACATGTCATAGAATTTCTAGAGAAGATATGCTTTCACAAATAATAAATTCTCCCAATATTTTTAGCAAACAAGAAACTAATAATTTAAGTAGCGATCAAGAAGGCCATTATCATATGGTAACAATAATCTACAAAATATTCCTAACATAAGTATATTGCAAAAGTTAATCTAACTTCAGCTCAAAACTTAACATACAAGAAAAATCTAAGAAAAATCTGTACATAGACACATTCAAAGTATCCACATTCAATAAAATATCCCCCAATTTCAATTTAATTTTACTATTTTTTCCAATAAAGTCTAAATACTGTAAATATTATGTATTAAGTAATTATAGAATTGTCAGATTTTATCGCTTTGTATTCAATGAATAGCGGCAACAAAAAATAAGAAAAGAAATCCATTTTTTTCAGGCCAAAATTTAATAAATAAATAAAAATAAAAACGTTGATTCGAGAAAGGTATTTAAAAAACGCGAAAGCATCCTAAAATCTGATAAATTATTCACTAATTATACATTTTTTATTATTGTATGAATTGACCGAAATTTATTTACTTGATAATTTATAACCATTTGATATATTATCCTGTAATTAGGTACACGCTACTAGTAAGCTTCTTCTAACTCAGGCAGCTTCCTGTATTACTTCAGAGATTGGATTTTTTTCAACACCTTGAATTAATTGATAAGTATATATTATTTATGACACCAAATTACACTCCCGTGGGTCGCCCCTAAACAACACATCAAAATTAAAATACTTAAATACACATTAATAAAACTAACATTAATGCATCACCTATAATTATTTATCTATGAACACCTCTTGTTTGTTGGTTTAATCGCGGTCGCTAGTACCTGTTGTCAGCCTGCAGATAGTGACGCGAGTTTGTGTTGTTTCCCCGTGCATTTGTGACGTTTTATTTGTTTTTTTTTTGTTTGGTATAATATTATCGATTTTAGGATTTTTTTGTTTGTTAGTCTTTTTTTTCAATGTTGGACTTCGTTTTTGTGACTTATGTGTTAATGTCAATTTCATAAATATATAAAAATACACTTGTGTTTCACGATTTTGTAAAAAATGTTACGTGATATATGACAATAATAATTAGATCAAAAATTCATCTCTAAGCATAAAAGGTAATGTATCCATATTTATTATAACAAACTTAAAAATAAAAGAAAAACACCAAAAACATTGAAAAAGCGTTTTATGTATTCGTTTTTCAAACAAGTTCAAAACTTTTCCTGCATTTAGCGTCAACTAATTTCAAAACCAAATTCCAGACTTAATTAAGAAAGTATTGAAATATCTGGATGAAATATATTTGTTACTCATATTATTTCTCAAATAATGAAATTCAAGAACTAATTATAATGGATTGTATTGATCTGTACTGACACAATCGGCTGAAGCCTAGCTCATTTAACTCTTAAGTAAATAATTATATTTTAATCTCCTTTCTTAATTTTCAGTATAGTTTAACTGGATATTTCGTGATTTTCAATCTATTTTCGTCAACTAATTTAGGAGCCAAATTCCAGACTTAATTAAGAAAGTAATGAAACATCTATGTGGAATGTATATGTTATTCATATTATTTCTCAAATAATGAAATTTAAACACTAATTATAAAGGATTGTATTGATCTGTACTGACACAATCGACCGAATACTAGTTCATATAACTTTTAAGTAAATAATTATATTTTAACCTCCTTCCTTAGCTTTCAGTATAGTTTAACTGAATATTCCGTGATTTTCAGTTTATAAAGTCAATAGTTTGGAAATATATCATAACTTAAGTGTAAGGTAGGAAAGGCAGTGATAACATGCTTTCTAAACTTCACGTGCAATATGTTAATCTGCATATTTCCACTATTATTCGTGAATTATTGAAATTTTATAAATTGTAAAATATATAGTGTATATAAGTGTATATATATATATATATATATATATATATATATATATATATATATATATATATATATTTATATATATACACTATACAATTATACTTTTGCACGGTATACAATTTAAAAGCAAAAAGTCATAAAAGAAAATCGAATGTCCTTTCGTATTACAAAAGAACTTTAGCTGTCATTGATAACATACTATTAAATTTAAATTCCATAAAATCAAAACTTAATGATTGTAATATATATTTAGTTTCCAACGTTGCTACTTACGAAATACATGACAGGAATATGGAATTAGGAATTTTAATCAGCAAATAAGCATTATAGTGAGCATCGTTAAAAATATTATTCTCTAATACCCGCTCATTCAATAAAATATCCTATTATGTGGCTTGATAGAGCAGTAGAAGCAATCCCATTTAACATTTTGTTAATTAAATAAACGTAAAATGCATGTAACTTAGAAAGGGAAATGTGACAAAAGTAATCGAGCACTATATCTTCTAACTATGTTTATCCCATTCTTTTTAAAAAATATTTGCAAAGCAATTTACGTAACCATTAGATAATTTATCCAAACGAATTTAAAAATCTATATTTACGATAATAAAACTTACGCACCTTATAAATATAATAAAAATATAGATATATAATAATAATAATAAAAATAAAAAATTAATTATAGTCAATAACTTGACAAATGTAATTTATTCACTATAAAATGTTCGATTATATTTTGTTAATTTAAATGCATCATGCGACATGTAGCTACCTCAAAACCATAACCCAATTTGTTACAATTAATTAATTTTACTATAACCAGTTTCAAATTTGTTGTAAACAATTTTGGCCGCGCGGAGATTCTTAATTTTACTTGTGTTTCTTCTTATTTCATGATTTTATTACCAATTTCTATATAAATTCTTATTACGAATTTCTTGCAATCAAATTTCATACACTTTTTTTATTTCATACATGAAAGGCGTTTAAACAGCATATAATGAATTAGAAATTAACTTCCACAAATTAATGTTTACCAAAATTTTGAATATGTAATAATTTTATACAATAACAATTTTTTTTAATAATTTGTCATATGCCTTAGAAATACAAAGATACCATTCTGTTACATATTTCTGATCGTCAATAAGTATGTATAACAAAATAAAATATCTGTTCTAATGCTTAATCATTTTGCAAATTCATATGAATTGAATAATATACAACAATATAAGAAAATATTTCAAAATAACTGATAAAATGTTTTTCTATATTTCGCAGATATAAATTTTGATTTTTTTCCCCGACTCTAATAATAATAACGGCTAAAAGGATTAATTTTCGCAATTAACCTCAACAAACAACCCTTTGTTTACTTTAAATTCTGAGAATAACTAACGATGTCTTCCATCACGGATGACGCTGAGACAAGCAGTTACTCGAGCGCGTCCAGCCCGACAGGCGAAGACTCAAATAGCACCGCGAACGCTATCAACCCTCATTACGGATCCAAATATTCTGGTGAACACATCCCTTCATATAGTTCATATTCCACCGAAAACAAGTCTACCAAAAGTGCCAACAACAATACACAAAGTGTGACTTTACATAGTGTTGATAATATTTTATCAGACTCCAATACAGCCGCAAACGGCGAGGATAACACGGCATATCAAAATTGCAAACCTGACGTTTTGCCCTCGATACACCAAACTTTCGTAAACGACTACATCGCTCAATCTACGGATTCCAGAGACTCAACTGGTTTCAGTATTCAAGATATCTTGGGGTTTTCCCAATCGTACATGGCTTCATCTACTCAAGAAGATATGCTTGTCAAAGACGAATACCAAATACCGACGCCAGTGGTTGAATCTGCTGCAGCTAGCCACAACTACCAAAACGATGCACTGTTGCAGCAAAAGGCTGAAGAAGCATACCACAGCAAAGCAGTTTCCGGTGGCCTGTTCGGTTTCCACAGTAATTACCATACGAATTACGAAATAAACCGCTTTCAGAATGACCAGTTTCATGCTGCCGCTAACGAGGACTTACCGAGGAGCCAATTGGCTGATAGCTACACCACACATTTCTACCAACAGGTCGGTCTACAACTAGTTGAGACATTAATTAACTTTTAATAGCATTCCTCATGTGCGTCATTATTTTTGAAATATTAAACTCGATCTGTGAACACGTTTAAAGTTGTCAACATTTAAAAATTAAAGTTACAAGTTAATGTGTCGTTAAGCCTCACTATTAGAGTTCAGTTAATTTTCTTGACTGGAGCTATTGACATTAAAGTTTATTACAGTATTATTTTAAACATTAATTCACTAATTTTATTGAATATTATATTTTCAGCATAATTCCTGGTCAGATAAACCAGTCACTATCAACGATATGCCGAACACAAGGAGTAGCATAAGATGCAACGTGCCTCTAAGGCCTTCTTCGTCAGGTTAGTATCAATTTAATTTATTTTATTTTAATTTTGTTTATTATTCTAGTGAAGATTGTACTATTACCAGTTTAAATTTTTAAACAAACCAATAATGGAAAATTCTAGTCAATTTATTAAAATTAAACAATTATAGCTTTATAAAGAGTTACATTTTGAATCAACAGTATTACTAAAAAAATTATAAATATCTTATACGTAATTAAAATTGAATTATTTTAAAATATAATTTTGATACGAAGTTTAGTTAGTGTTGTTGAAAATAGATGAAATCAATGTTTACGTTATATTAAGAAAATAAAAATATGTCCACAGAAATAAATTATATAATATTTTTAAACTAGATAGAATAATATGCATCCTCCATAATATATTTTCGTATATATTTTCCAGATCTGCCACCAGAATCGACACAAGAACAGAAGAATTTCAGCAAGCGCGCCCGCACAGCGTACACGAGCTCCCAACTCGTCGAACTCGAGAATGAGTTTCATCAAAACCGCTATCTATGTCGACCGCGTCGCATCGAACTAGCCAACTATCTTCACCTTACCGAGCGTCAAATTAAAATTTGGTTCCAGAACCGTCGCATGAAATACAAGAAAGACAATCTCTCTTCAAACAACAAACACAATAAACCGACATCAACCGTTGACGATGCCAACGCTTCACCTACAACGTCCAAACTCGTAACTCCGAACGAAGAGTTGGCTCATTTAGCAAGTCACATGAGAGGCTGCTCCTCTTCTGACCATGAAAAATTGCGTAATCGCACCAGTTTTATTGGCAATCCCTATGCTAATACTTCTAAACCCATGTACGTAAATCGTGGACGAGAATACGCCCTACTTGATAAGCCCATTATCAAACACCCGAACTCTGAACTGCCACAGTACAACGTTCTAAACAGCCAATATTCCACCTGCTACGTACCGGCTCCGCCTCATGTTCTTACCGGCAATAGCTACTCTCCCATATCTAGTCATCAGGAACCCAACTATCGCGATTATAGCTCTGATGATTCACCACCCAGCTTAAGCCCTGGAGACAGTTACGTACCAAATGGCTTAGCAAGTTACAAACCAAACGATGAACCAAGTGTGTTGCCTAGTTACCCTGGCTATTACAACCCGACTACTTGCAACACGACGGGTCTTCCTCAAAGTACTGTAGCTGATAGTGTTGCCTATGAATATGATCAAGTCTCGGAAGTTCCAACAGAAGAAAATCTGGATGTAGATAAGAGTAACGCAAATAGTGCACCACCACCAGAAGCTTGGTATCTTGGAGAAGGTGGAGTGGATTCCACTGTTGCTACGGGTACACCCAAGATATATTCTTATATCTTGCTGTAAACTGTGATTATCTGCATGTCAAGCTAGTAATTTAAATTTATGACAAATACAAGATTTTGTATTAAAAATATTCGTGGAAGGTTTAAGTGGTTCATAAAATATATATTTATACTGCTTATTAATTTTATAATTCATTGAGACATTATTTTATCTATATTCCTATATATATATATATATATATATATATATATATATATATATATATATATATATATATATATATATTATGTATGTATATATATGTATATATATATATATATATATATATATATATATGATTGTATTTTATTGCATTTCTAAAGTTACGTTCTACTAAATGCGACGTTGAAATTTATACTTTGTAAATATAAGAATCTCATATGATTAATATATAATATTCACAATTTATATATAAAATTTCAAAGTCAATTAAGAATTATGTTTGTAAATAGACTTAAGAATATAAATTAATAAAACATTCAATTCAATATATGTACGACTTCATATCATTTAACGTCATATTTTAAATTCTTTCATAATTTTTTTCCTAAGCACCTTCATTGTTAGGTGTTTTCTTAGACATTTTAAAGACAAGAAAGATATGTGTATATATTATTTTTAGTCAATTAATAGTTAATTTATGCACCGTATTTTTAACATTGATTTAAATGGGAAACAAATATTTATTACGGTAGCAAATATCTACATACATACACGCGCGCGCGCGCACACACACACACACATGGTAAATTTATTTTTGAAAGCTTTATTTCTAAGAAAAAATTTTTCAGTTTTCAATCCAAAAAATTTTTGAGCTTGTCATATAAAAATGTATTTTCATCGAAGCTATTGAATCGAGTCAACTTTAAAAGAGTGGTCTTAATTTTACGTGCACCGTTGACATAGTTACTTACACATTTGGAAAAAACTCCACAACGTTTGCTTTGGAATCCTACATGACTCAATTAATCAGTTTATTTCCTACATCAACAAATGGTGTTTCGATGCTTTTAATATTTACTTTTCAATGTCAATTTAAATTTTGTAAATAAAAAAGTGTTATGCTTAACTAAAAGTATGTTGCGTACGCGCACATAATATTTATTTTAATTAAATATGAGACTTCCATTTTGGATCGAATTTATTTACGAGGTAAAATAATATACAAAGAACATTTATACAAAGAACATTTTTTTCTCATAGCAAAATTGCTCATTCACATAAGCCGATAAAATACTCATAAGTACCTTTTTGAAAGCTATATAGTTTTGTTTTTTTAATATTAATAAATCTTCAAACAGGCACTAACTTAGGTTATATTAATTTCCTTTAATTGGCTACTTACAATTTGCCCCTTATCGCTCCATAGCAATCTATAATATATTACGACAAAATCGTCACTCGCAATCTCCAATAAATTGTTTGCTTATTGTTAAATATAAATATTAGGTACATTATGATGAATCAATTTTAGGGCGGCTACTAAAAAATCTCAGTTATAAAATTATTATGTGTTTAATTATAATTAAAAATTAGTCCTCCATTATAAAAGCACCACCGTTTTTCATGATTTATTGCCAGCGTGTTCGCGGAAATAAATTTTGGTTCTTTATAGAATTCTTTCGGCTTTTTACCGGGGTAAATTCAAACTTAAAATCATTTGCGTATTTTTATCACATAATTAAATACTTAACTAAATAATTAGATTTCAAACAAAACAGATGATAATCGGAGGACGAGAGATCCGGAGAGTATGGTGGGCGAGTAAACACGATCCAAATAATTAAAAATATTTTTTCACGCTGGCAACTCAGTAGCTCTGTGTTCACGTTGATTCTCTGCTTAAGTTAAGAGGCGGTAACTTAAGTCTAACATAATATTTCCATTTCTTCCCCAAAGCACGAATTTGTTGCCATATGAGAACACGAAAGTAGATCTGCCACGTAATCCGAACTTAATCCGAGAGCTTCTTAAAAAAGCTTTTTAATTTTCCTAAATTTAACGTATGAGATTCCTTGGATTTAAATTTCCTGTCTTGAATTTCTGGAACCGGTTTGAACCTATTGTAGAAGAATAAATCTACACCTATCGTTGTGTATATATTGTATGTCCCTCGCTTATCGTAAAGCAAATGTGATAAGTTCCCTTCGTGAATTTTCGTATTTTGTTTGTTTCCTAATAATTTAGCTCAACATGAGATCTAACGCCTCTTTTGTTATATACCATATCAAAGATGTTCGTGAAATATCTATAACATTTCAAAAACCACTGACAAAAAATTGTAGCTTTATTAGTGGCCATCTTAGTTTTATAATGATCATATTGGCTCGGATACGGGCAAAAGAGTGCATTTGTTTTTACTTATATCCAGTTACCTGCACGCATTCAAATATATTATAAATAATGACGAAATATAATATAAAAAATTATAACGGAACATAAAATAAAATATAAAATAAATAATGATGTAAGGCATACGGCCTTTGACTGCACAGAGCACCGCGGGGGGACCCGGGTTCGATTCCGGCCGCTCGACTAACGGGGCTGGATTGGTATTTTATTGGCTGCAAGATATTGCTCTCGAAGCAATAATTCCGCCATATGTTTTAACTAGCTTCACTTAACTATATAAATTAATATATATATATATATATATATATATATGTATATATATATATATATATATGTATATATATATGTGTATATATATATATATATATATATATACACATATGTATATATATATATATATATATATACGTACTGGTATGCTAACTTATCATGATTCTTTTAAGGATTTTTCCTTATTATCAATCCTGAAATATACTCCATTTTATCAATACTGAAATGTAATCCTTTTTATCTATACTGAGATTTACTCCTTTTTATTAATACTGAGATTTACTCCTTTTTATCAATACTGAAATTTACTCCTTTTTATCGATACTGAGATATACTTCATTTTATCAATACTGAGATTTTGAGACTAAAGATCTACTCGATAGATCGACTCTAATAATCTCATTTCGTCTTATAAATCGAATAACAAGTAAACTAAAATTTTAAATAAACTCCGAAAATAAAACTGTCATCGATTAATAGATTTTCTTACAGATAAAATGGAACTGAAATTTTAAAAAATCATAAAAAGTGGACGCGAGATTATTTTCGATGTATTTTTAAAATGCAAAAAAAGCCCACAATAAACGTTCCGTATGTAAATTTCCTCTTTCTTTCCGTACATCAACAATTAGTGTTTCTATGTCCTTATACTTTCTTACAGCAATATTAATACGTTTTGGTACACAGAATTGTATCAATATATTACCGTGTTAAGTTATAAATTTAAAATGCTTACAGTTTTAAATGAACTCAAATTTATTTGTTTATTTCAAATAATTCAAGCTTCATTTAAAGCGCAAAGACAATAATGATAAACCTAACATATAGAAATAACATCACGTGAAACTTTATAACACATAAGATGATTATAATAATAATTATAATAATCTATAAAATTTTAGTTTCAAATATAAAAATAAATATTTCCAGAGTAATAAAAACCAAAATCGCCAAATATATCAACAAAATTTAGGTTAATACAATCAGGCAAGTGCGTGCCAGAACACAAACAAAATAGGCTTATATAAATAGTAAATTATCCCTAAATTTATAATTAAAGAAAAACTATTAACGGAAATAATTTAATTTAAAAATGTTAATCAAAAAGTAAGTATTTTGAATTTTTTCCAACTTTTCTTGAAAAATTCAGAATGCTTGAAAATTTGAGGTGACACTTAAATTATAAAAAAATTATGAGGTTATGACAAACGGTCGGATGAATATGATAAAATCATAAGAGTTCTTTATTTCACTGTGAAACCATCAATAATTTCACTTAAAAACGTTTTTAAATAAAATATGCCAAGTTAAAATGTTTGACGGATATTTAATTTACAATTTTAAATAGGTACGAAATAACTGCCACTCTTGATAAATGCAAATAGTTTTTCTTAATCAACACGCTAGTTTTTAAACTTACTGTACATTATTCTGCTACTGATAATCGCAGATTTGCTGATCGTACAATAAAACAAACTAAAAGTAATCTAAATTAAATTCTATTTATAAAATGTTTAAAAATAGTTTTACTACGTTTAGAAGGTAAAGATGAACGGAATATTCCAAACATTTAGCTGATAGAAAATACCTAGATCATCAATGGATCTCAATAACTGACAAATTTAAAATTTAATAAACAATTTAAACAATATGTGACAGATATATAAATGGAAATGTGATAATTTCGCTGTTTTCAAAAAATCATAAATATTCGTAATTATATTTAAAAAAAAAACTGGAATAAGTGTTTGAAAATGGGTGCACTTTCAACTCACACCAATTCTATTTTTAAAAGACGTATAGACAAATCCTCAATAATCAATTCTTTTGATTTTGATTCAAATATAAAATTGGAATTAAACGTTTCAGAAAGTAAAGGACTAATTTCTTTAAAAAAAATTTGGACTCAATAATTACATGTTTTTATTGAAACACACATCCACTTTATTTTTTCCCAAAAATAATATAGTCCCAGCCAAGTCCAAAAATAATATAGCTCCATCATGCAACATGGAATAGTTTCAGCATATACGAAAGCATATCATAAATAAGCATAAATAAGCAAAATACGAAGTAAATCATAAATAAGCAAAAAACGATGTATTTTTTGTATCGAATTTTTTATATATTTATTCATTATTCACTTTATTAAATATAGTGTGTATATATACGATTTAAAATTACATAAACAAGGAAAAAATGTAGTTTGACTTAATCAAACCCATATTATTTATACATCACATATTCTGAGAAATATCTTCTTTCTGTTTAAATATGATAAGTCTTAGAAGCCAATTTACAAAGTTGACGACAAAAATATTACGTGCGATAACTTCGGACCGCAGTCTTTGCAATAATAGTGCAGTTGCATATTAATATGCATATATATATATATACATATATGCATATATATGTTTATATATATATATGCATACTTACATATGGATCTTAATTATCTCAATGAATTTGAGGTTAAAATTTCATGAATTAACGTATTCTGAAAAGTATTTACACATGTAGTTAGTGCTAATCCAAATAAACTATCATAAATAATATACAGAAGAAATGAATGTTCCCCGATATTCTCCTACAGAACCAAAAAATATTAAAATCACATGTTAAAAATGAGAAAATGAAATCAACTTAGAGTAAACAAATGTCTTTAAAAGTTATTAAGTCGCTGACAGCATGTAGGAGTACAAATGAACCCAAAAAATCCAATAGTTGATAGTCCAGTTGCCAATGAAGCTAGAATTTTGGTCCCCAAGCAGCAGGGGCTTATTATTCATGCATTATATGACCAAGGGTCAATCTAACGATTGCATTTTAAATAAATGTATAGTAAATAAAAAAAAATAAAGTTTATATAACAAAATCATCAACGACTCGTGCTTCTCTAACGTATCTGGTTTTAAATAAATAATTTCCGCATAATTGGCAAATTATAATATTAATATTTTATTCTAATACACTTATGTTTACAGTGTGAATGGCTGACGTTGAGCAAGCCCTCCAATTTAGCTTATACATTTATTGGAGAAACTATTTCAAATAAGTTTAACCTTATAAATATTTGGGTATGAAGAAAATACCAATTCGAAATACATTTCTGAATTCATTTTCTCCAATTTCGAATACATTTCTGAGAAAAGCAAACTTTATTAATAATTTTGTGTTGGGTCTTTAGAATTAACAAAAAAAACATTGAAGGAAAATGTAGATAGGTTTAAAAGTATAATAGGTACTTCTTTAAATATATATATATATATACATATATATATACATATATATATATATATATATATATATATATATATATATATATATATATATATATATGTGTGTGAGAGTTTTAAAATCATCTCAAATGTGTCATTCACGCAATTTCAGATCTGAAATACACAACTTCAATCAATCTTATGCTAGCTGAAATTAGACGAATCCTACAACTAGGTTTGAAAAACAAAATGATCAATTATTTAAAAAAAGTTATTTAGATTAACTATTGCGAATACTGATTATTTCTCATCCTTACTTTCTTTATGATTCACACCTGGAAATTTACACTGAAATTAAATTAGCACCAGAAATATAATTACGTCGATGCTTAATTACGTCAATTGACAATAATTACAAGACACAAAAGAAGTATCACAGTGTACACATGGTACACCACCATCTGACTTTCGCCAGTTCCTATTCATCCTTTTATCGTAAGTAGTGTACTAATTATTATTCACACGCTCCCGGCACAGTGGCGTTAAGCCACTGTGCCATAAATAGACATACAAATTTTCAACGACCTCATTATACATCCATCACTTGTCGTAGACACATCTACCATCAGTTACATTTTTGCAAACAAATTCCTTTTTCCTTATCAGCGAAGAGATACAAAGTTTAAAGTTTTAAGTGACAGTATCAATATAAAGATTTACCGAGTGATTCTAAACTGGTGACGCGTTCATAGTTTTAGCACTCAATATCTACAGTTTGGTTCGTATGAATCTACATAAGTAAAGCGACAAATAACATCAGAAATAACATACACATTTGACAAAATACTCTTCAAAAGCACAATGAGTCCATTGAATAATAATTACGAGTTGATAAAGGAAGAAGTGTTAGAAGATGAGGAAAGTTGGTCGCATAATTTTTTGGATTTCAAAAATTATTCCTATATGAATCATCAAAATCAAATTGGAAATGAATACATTGAACCTATTAATTCTACAGATGTGGGAAACGGAAATCACACTTTTGACACCCATTATACACACCAGGTGATTTATATTTTCAACTTTACATATTTGCATATATCATTCAAATTTTAATTTATTGACATGAATAATTAAAAATTCCTTTCTTTTTCCATAAAAAGCTCTTATTTTAAATGTCACAAGGACTTTTAAATGTATAACATTTTTTTCTCCATATATCATTTTAGGAAAAAGAAACCAAGAAAGAGAAAGTTTCAAGTATTATTCATAATCATTCTTATTAGTAATTAGATCTTTTTTATTTTTCTCACAAACTATTTCCTCAAATCCTAAAATTAAATTGTTTAATTTTTAAACATATTTTTAATCTCAGTTCTTTTCATTTTTCAGAACAACAGTTGGTCGAGCATTTCGTTTCCATCTGGTCAGACTTTACTTGATAACATGCAAAACATCACAACACCGTTGCAAACAAGCGGTAAGTGTAAACCCAGTATATTTTTGCCGACATGTAATATAATATTGCAACATTTTATTTTTTTTAAATTTAATTTTAATAATTTTGTCGCTACTTTTAAACATCATTATATTTTATACTCTTCAAACCCACCAGAAAATATAGATTTAAGGTATTTAAAAAGTAAATATTACATTATTTAATGTAAAATATATTATAAATAATTAGAATGCGAAACAATATACATATAAAATTGATATTTTTATTAATTTACAGATCAGCCACATGTAGCCGGGAAAGACACGAAAGGCAAAAGGATACGCACTGCCTATACAAGCCACCAGCTTATGCAACTAGAGAACGAGTTCCATCAAAATCGCTATCTTTGCAGACCGCGCAGAATCGAGCTAGCAAACTCCCTAAAACTTACCGAAAGGCAAGTTAAAATCTGGTTTCAAAACCGTCGCATGAAAAGTAAAAAAAATCCTTCATCTGCTAACAATAACAAGCCATCTTCTACCGTGGAAGAAGCTTCATCCACTTCGGTCACTACTTTGTCGCGCGATGAGGAAATAGCGCGTTTGAGTCGACACTTGGAAAAATGCTCCTCGCAATATTACGAAACCAACGGAATCAATGATCCCAGAAAAGAAAAACTTTCAGAGAGTATGAATATTCAACTGCAACCCTATCATAATGAATATCAATCAGCAATTATGTCGACAAAATTGGCTCTCGATACAATACATATTGCACCCAATACTTTCAATCAAAGTGAAAATTTTAATTTTTCTCTACCGTTGCATAATCAGCCCATACCATCCAATAATAATGTATTTTCCTCTCAAAACTACTCGCCTATATCTACCTGCGAAGATACAGATCTAAGCGGGCATTCATCTGATAAATATGACGAAAACGAATACAATAATAGTCGTGATGCATACATTCCCAACGGCTTTAACTTTAATAATAGTAACGACTTTGTTCCAAGTGACTTTGACAGTAGCTATGGCGCAAATCTACCTGTTGTCTTTTCCTACGATAATTATTTCGAAGTCGCAAATGAATTAGGTTTACAAAACGTAAATTGCTATGACGTAGAGGGAAATAAAGTTTATATGACGTTACCTGCGGGTGATACGTTAGAATCTAAACATAGTTCTCCACAACAAAGTTCTTTCGATGATTTTTAAAAAAAATATGTAATAACAAAATTATAATGTTCTATTGTAAATAATTTCTTTAGATGTTTATATTACATTTTATGTAAATATTTTATTTAATAAGTCAATAAATTACTAAATCAAATGTTAAAATATTGTTTAATTGACATTTAAATTAAGAACAGAAAGGGATAAATGTATTAAATTATCGACGTAGTAAATGTATAAATACCGATATATTTGCACTCTCTTCCCCACACTAATCGAAAATAAAAACGAAAGGATATGTGAATGTTATTTCGTTCATCCTAGAATCAACACTTCAACTTTTCATTCTTTATATGTATATATTTAATTTAGTCCACTCATATCAATCTTCTCATTTAATTCTTGCGTAAAAATCATTTTTTTTATCTTTTAATCTCGGCTATATAAGTAAATAATTGTTATGTTAGTTTCTTTATTTATTATCTTTCTTTATCTTTAGTATTTATTGAGCTTTCCTATTACCTAAAACTTCAATGATTTATATCTGTGAAATATACATAGATATAATACTAAATAAAGTAGTAATATACGCAAAACTAATAACCTTTTTTGAAATTATTTGATTCTTAATTTCTTCATTTGTTATATGCATTTTCTAACCTATTTTACATAATTCATTCAGTTACTATAATTTAATACATAGACGGTTCTCCTTTTAGATCATTATTATTGCTACACATAGCTAGACGCTAACAAGACAACGTCGTTGGATATAGCCTAAATATAATTGTTAACATATATTTTTCTAAAAGATTAGACTATTAAGGTTACCAGTTGTATTCCATATACCTACGTTTTCAAGTATTTATTAAGCAACATTAAAAACAGCTATCGATGTATACAATACATAGCTGACAGAAGATAATACTTACCAGACGCCGGTTAGTTTATTTCCTCAAATACAAAGAATATTTCAATTTATGTGAGTGCTATAAACCTATAGAATAATATTTATTTGATAATGAAAGAGAAACAGGAAGAAGGCATTTTGATCAGTTAGAATCTGTTATTTAATTATTACACTCCTCAACGTAATATCTTTATTCATTTTTAAACTCTGAATTACAATCTACGTGTTTTACGAAGAAAGACGGAAGTCAAACATAAATGTCATTCATTTTGTGTTACCAGAAATATAAACAAACAAACAAACAACATTGCACCCACAAATATTTCTTATCACAGCACTACATTCCAAATATTTAAGTCGGATATCCGGCGTATTATAAGAATTTGTCACAATGTCTTCTACTCGAAAACGTCGGACGTTGATTGAAATATTGGCTAAGAAAATGCTAAACGATGATAAAAAAAACTTGGGCCGAAAGATAATGAAACCTTGCACATTTTTGAAAGCATGTTTAAAAGATAGTGGTCAAAATCCACTGTGAGAGCGTGAATTCAAACCTTGCTCAGTCAAAATGTTTTAGTTTTAGATATATAATGTTTACTTAATAAAAAAAAGAAACTAAATTTATTACCACAGAAGACATAAAGCAAGTCTTAAGTAAATTATGTGTGTTCTGAATTTTCAACATCATGACCCACACGATCGGCTTATTAACTGGAATCTGGTACGATTTAAATAATAATACCTGTAATTTATATACTAATCGAGGAGGTCCTGTTTAATACAATATTATAAATATAACTACTCGTGTGACAGCAATGGCGTAGGTGCTTTATTAGGAGTTAGATTTACCATTCTCATAATTACAGGATATTACCTTTCTCATAATTCCGAATTGTCAACATCATAACCCACACGATTGGATTAATGACTAGAATGTGGTATGATTTAAATAATAATACCTGTAATTTATATACTAATCGAGGAGGTCCCGTTAAAACAATATTACAAATATAATTACTCGTGTGACGGCAATGGCGTAGCTGCTTTATTAAGAGTTAAATTTACCTTTCTCATAATTACAGGATAATCTGGTTATATAATTTGTATTTCAAGAAAACTAATTTTACAACAAACACACGCTAATTGTGTAAGTATAATATTGCAGGGTACACGACAATGAACGAATTTTCAAAAACCGTTAGTTATAAGTTTAAGAAAGGAGCTACATGATATATGGATACAACTAGAATTACATTACAATTTTGGTGAAATTAAAATTAATATCTTGATATCAAAAATTAATTTACCAAATAACATAAATCTATATTTTTATTAAATTAGTCTTATACCCCAATATGATCTGATGACAAATATACTATTTGATAATTGTTTTTAATTTCTCATATGTAAAGCTTCCGTAACTCTCGCCAGTAGAAATATCAGTTTGCCGGTTACAAAAATGAAAAAATGTCATTGTAATGGTCTCAACAATGACAATTTAATTTAAAAATAATCTATCGTATATCTATATCAATAATATATAATATATATAAATCTATAACATGAAAATAATATATTTAAAAAATTATATTTTTTTAAATACAAAAAGGCAAACAATCAGCTGTCGATAATTAGGCGAGGACAAAAAATAAAATACAATTTATAATTCACAATTAAATGAAACTACAAGAGATACGAGAGAAACTACTAGATGTTGTAATACAACGAAACCTAGGTCGTGGTAAAGAAATTAAAGAAAGTAGAAATAATACTACATCACGTAGTTTCATTTAATTGTGAATAATGCATTTCTACAAAATTAACGCCAAATATATTCAATATTAACAATTTATAATTATAATCCAAAAAAATAATGACTATCTTAATAGATGCGCGTATATCATATTTTTAAGATATCAAAAATTGTTAACAAAAAAAATAAAATAATAATAAAAATGTAATAAATTACATAACAGCTTTTTAGAAAACAAAAAATAAAATACGGATCGCTTCGGGACTTTTATCTGACACCGATATTCATTTTGGCGTTGTCAAACTGAATGTCTTCGCTCTTCACGAATTTTACTCGGATTTTTCTCAAAAACCCCATCGTATCTGCAAGTTTCATAGATTAATATGTTAAAACTGTGTTTAGAGGATATAAAAAGATAAAACCTTGTTTCAACACGCCGGTTAAAAGGATACCGAGAAATAGCATTTACAAACTGTTTCGAAAAATAAGCTGACTTTTTAAAAAGAAATTCAAAATTTTTAAACTTTCGAGAGCCCTGCATTTTCTATTTTTTTCTATAAAAGAATGTAATTGTTATTCTTGTAACGACAACCTGAGCCCAACACTATTTGAACTTTTGCCCGCCTCCTTTGACACCTATGTAGTTCATATATCAGAGTCAAAAATGAGTTAGGTTCTTAAAAGAATAACCCAATGTCTTTCTACCATTATACGCACAATTTATTGGGTCAGTTGCAACGTCATGCAACAAGAGGTTCAAAACAAAATTTGGCTTTGCTAGTAATCTTCGCTCTCATCTCAAGATGTGAAAGTGTTCACCGTCAATAAATACGTCAAGGAGAACATCATGATCAACATTCACTGTATATACTTGCGGCTTAAATAGAATTAAGGTATAAATTAATGTTTAACCTAGAAATTAACATAATTTTATTATGATGACTGAGTAATAAAAATTTAGTATTACATCTTGTGAGTATTTACGATAGCGTAAAAATGTGTTTTTGCCGAACACAGCACAATGTTTAATATATTTACAAGGTATTGTAATAGTTTCATTGGAACAATGGTAAATCTCGTTACATTTGTCCTTATGAGGGAAAAACAGGCAAAAGCTAGCGTGTGTATACAGTAATTGAAATAAAAAAACTTTTCCACGCATTGTTATTGAAGGTTGACTACTTAAATTGAAAAAATAAATTTGGATACAAATATTTTTGAGTATGAGCTATTGAGGGACATTTGTGCATGTTAATATATTTTATTACAATGATAAATTACAAATTTTTACGTCAAGCGATTTGAAAATAGTTGTGTTCGACACGTAGTAATGGTATAAGGCTTCCGTTCCTTTTGGGGTACAAAACCCTGAAAATGCTTATATATATTCAATATAAATAAATGTTTCGCTATTATTAAGTATTAGTTTAATTTTCTTTACCTATTTTCGTATTATTCTCTTACTTGAATGAAAATAAAGCCCTGATTTTTAAGTTATCCACCTTATTTTACGTAAATGTATTTATTAGATCAATTTCACTTTTCCAGTTCTGATATTGTATTTTCGGAACAGTCCGTTTTTTGCGGTATGTGCGAAGCAGAACATTAAATAGTTAGTTTGTTTGCAACACTAAATAGTTCTGAATACTTACGTGCATATAATAACTACTCGTCTAGTTAAATTAAAGGTTAATTTGCCAAAAATGATTATGTGTAAGTAGGGATTCTACCGAATATCTTTTTTAAAACCTGTAAAATATTATGGTATCAAAGTTTTTTAACGGAGTTTTAGTATACTACACGAAATATTTATAATTCTATGATGATCTTAAAATCTATGTATTTTACTACTAAACAAACAGCAAGGACAGAGTGTCACGTTAAGCATTCTTGACCACACCACTCCACATATTTTTTATATATACTCGCCTAATATACAGTCGGATCTACCCATGCACTACACATCCTTCCACACGACCTCATGCAAAGGGAAATTTATCTAATTTTATATATATATATATATATATATATACTTTTAATTATTCACTTATTATCTATTATTTTGATAAGGGTTTCTTTAGAGACTAAATCATCTCAATATATCTTTTCTGTGTAATTAATTTTACCTCATACGTAAAATAAATGCATATTTCAACTCATAAACAAAATTTAAAAAATTACTTTGAATCGAGATTTATCTGAACTTGTTAATTCCCAATAAATTATTATCACATTCCGTTTCGTTATTTAGATATAATTTAATAATCGATTAAATAAACATATTCCATGCTTTAAAATATCCAAAAATCGGTAGATCAGTTTTGGAGACCAATTTTGAATCAACCTAAATAATATTTTTTTGAAAATAGTACGATCAACTAGGTAGGACCAACCTAGATAATATTTTTTGAAAATAGTACAATCAATGGTAGATATTTATAAATTTTATATTTACAGAATGTTTGGATATTGCAAGGTATTGGTATGAATTAAAACGTGACTGCTGACATCTACATATTTAATTGCCTATCGATGCAACGTAGAAAATAAGTTTAAAACAAGGTAATCTAGTGCCGTTACTAAATATATAACATTTTGAGAATTAACTAAACAATTAAAAGTTTAAAACGATCCTGGGCGAGGTGGGATGAGCTAGAGCAATGCTATTACCATTTAATACGGCTTGACGTGATGTAATTGTTAATAAGATCGAACAGGTATTAGGGAAAAGAAATTAATATCCCCTTATAGTCGCATACTTTTTTAAACATTTATGTGTTTATACAATAAATTCAACACGATTGTCAGAAAATGATAAAACGTCAAAAAATTATGTTCGAAATCACTGAGTGGAAAATTATTTGAATAAATTTTATAATTATCCGTTTATAATTATTAAACCATCAATTAGTTATAAGTCGAATAACCGCAATAATTTTTTTAATTCTGCTTAATATAAATATCAAATAAATTCCGAAAATTAAGTTACATACTATTTCTAAAACGAATTGGAGTAGTAACAAATAATGAGTTGTGTAATCAATAGAATGATTGAATAAAAATCTGTATTTTAATTATTTGTTACATTAATAATTGTAATTATACGAAAATATCTTGCATTATAGCTTATTTTATTTTTATTAATTTATACCGTTATTAAATTGCGATAGAGATATATCCGCATATTTAAGATATTCTTTAAAAAAAATTGTAGAATTTATGTTTCCCCAAAACTAAAATACGCTGTTTTTTTTCTTTTTGGCTGTAAATATAACTAAACCGATTTCAATTAAACTTTTTACTTATGTAATGTCTAAGAAACAGATTATAATCTAAAATTTCTGAATAAATATTCTTTAAGAAACTCGAAATGCAATTATTAGCACTCAGATACTAAGACCAAACGCGCGGTCTTAAAACTGATGAATGAAATTGCCGAGACCATTGCAGGGTAGCTTAAAGTTCAAGGGTGCTTTTGAAATTATAACGTCATTCAAACTACCATAACATATATTTTTTACCCTTCATGAATACTTTGAGATGAAAACATTATTAAATAAAGGAGGAAAACTCCACCACAAATATAAAAAATATATATGAGCAAAACTGCGGTAAACAGCAAGTTTACAATTAATATTAGATTTTTATGCGTAATCTGATCCTTCGTGTTTTTTTTTGTTATTCTATTTTTGTTAATTATAAAATGACGCCAATATAACCTAAAGACATCGAATGACGTTGGTGATATCTTGACATCAACAATTACTTTTTACTTTCAAAAAGATTGTAGAAATACTCTTTCTATATAAGCATATTTAATCCTCAATGTTACAGCCATTTTTTAAGTCTAGTTTTATAGAAAAATGTTAGGTAAAAGCGGAACTTGAAAGAGAAATGTTTGTTAACCTACTTACAATATCACGCTAATACTTAAACTTAAAACTGTCAGTTGACAGTAGTTGGACAAAAACATTCACACCATTTCCTCTTCGTTCGATTTCTTTCCTCTGTCATTCAGGTTGAAAAAATTACCTTCCGGTAATAACAGGAAAACTTTTTTCATTTATATAATTTAGAGTAAAAAATAAATTGAAATTACATTTTACTTTACACCCTTTTTGTAGATATTTTACACGTGAGTATTTATATTAATGTCATTCTAAATAAAACCATATAAAATATACATATACACATAAATATATAGTATCATTAACTTAATAAGCACTACTTTATCTAATTAACGCAAAACCATGAATTTCTCCGCCAAATCAATATCTTGATAGTATCATTATCGCAACACTTCGTAAAATCAATCAGCTACTTCATTTAATAAATCCTACGAATATTTCCCTTTCCTTCCCCTTAATTCCTTCCCAAAAATCCGCAATAATTAAGCGAATTCCTAATAATTATAATTAATTAATGAAAAATTAAGATACTAATCGTTCTCCACTTGAGGACTTTCACTCGTTCCTGAGTATTCCTTAATTACTGAACTTGTAATTACGTTTCCATGCGTCCTAAGTGTGACAATTTAATAAAAACATACGTCCAAATTTGAACGCAGTCATTACAGATTTGCACAGAGTTGAAAAAGCACCTGCTGCTCCTTGTAATAACTAAATTTTTCAAGACCTATCTTTTCTCTAATATAATAGCCCGTAAACCATCCCGTGCTGAACTTTAATCTAAAGTGCCTAATCATCTTATTAATTTATCCAAATGAACGGACGTCAAGAAGAATATTCTCTTTCAAGAAATCATCTTCCTCTACAAGATACATCGGTAGACACGATGGGCACTCCTGGTCTATCCACTGACAACAAATATTTCTTTCCCGCGAGAATTGGAAATACAAATATTCAAATGGCTTTACCGAATTACCATGAGCAAATCAGAAAACAATATTATCAGCCACTAAATACGAATCGAGTTGAATACCAAGGTTCCTCCATAACCAATGGTACTTCTGGATCCCAGGTAAGCTAGCCTTAATTGCTTTAATTTTTTTTCATTTGCAAATAAAAAAAAAAAAAAAAATATATATATACATATATATATATATATATATATATATTATTAAATTCGTGATTTTATTCTCTAAAATATAAAATGACAGAACTATGCAATTTACCACCATTTTATTGTCGTTCAGATAATCAGATAAAACAACTTTAGGTTTCATAAGTGTCATTAATTTTTTTATTAATTTCAGACTAACTTTTGGGCAAGTTTACCCGAGCCTGAATATCGTGAACCTAACCCGAATAACAATTTCACAATCGAATCTGGACAATACGTAAGCGGTAAGCATTGATTAATATTATTTCATAATGATTAAAATGCGGCTAATAATTTCATTTGATACCACTTTGTGAAATTTAATCTCTGCTAAACGGATTATATAAATATAGATTATTTGATTATTTCAAAGTTAGTCCTACCTAAAACAAAATTAAGGTTACCCCTTTACAGCCTTCCTTAAAGCCTAAAGCCTTTATACCACAATTTTGTTCTTCAAATTCTCAGTCACTATTTTCTGTTACCTAAGTGCTGTCTTTTCGGGTTTTTAAGTCATCATGTTTTTTTGGAATTAATATTGGCATATATGTAACAACTGAATTTGATTCAATTTCATAAGTGACTCAGATGTTTTTTTAAATTCGTAGTCATACCCATAAAGCAAGTGCATTTCGAATTTACCATTTCCCCTTCTTTGCCATATCACTTGGCTCACAATTTAAAATCGAATTAAATATTTCCATAGACGAATTACTCGTTCACTCATAACTTAACTTTTACATCTAACAGAATCGAAAGCTAAGAGGATTCGCACCGCTTACACAAGCAATCAACTCTTCAGGCTGGAGAACGAGTTCCACAAAAACCGCTACCTGTGCAGGCCGCGCAGAATCGAAATGGCGAACTCGTTGAATCTCAGCGAGAGGCAGGTTAAAATCTGGTTCCAAAACCGTCGTATGAAGAGTAAGAAAGATGCTTTATTGACATCAAACAAAAACAACAAGCCGTCATCGACTGTCGAAGATGCCATTACAACGTCAACTGGTATGATAAGAGCAAATGAAGAATTTTACCATTTGCCACTAAATTCCGGTGTATGCTCGTCTACTGTCCAGGAACAACATAGTAATCCTAACAATTCAATTTTAAAATCAGTCACTACGAACTTCAGCGAAAAAGTATTTCAAACAATTCATATAACAAATGAACCTGTCTTAAGAAGTACGTATGAACTCCCACATTACAGTTATGTTGAAAATGTGAGCAATTCTACACCTTTCTATAGTCAACCACCTTTCTCTATCGAAAATAACGTAAGTTACTCTAATAATTACTCACCGATATCGAACAACGACAACTCTAATATTCAAGACTATTCATCTACTGAATCTCTACCTGAACTTATTCCTTTAAGTAACCAGAACGAAGTCGAGGAATGCGATAATGAAAACACTTTATCCAATAATCCAAATTATCCGGAAAAAGATATGAGCAAGATTATTATAATAAGGGATGAATCTGCTGAAAATACTATGTGTAATTATGATAGTTTTAACTTTTCTAATAATGTTGATATTCAAAGTGATACGAACGAGCCATATGTTTACAGTGAAACACAAAATTCTAAGTATGCAATTGAAAAATCATCCGATACCAGCATTATATCGTCAGAAGATAATTCATATATTGAATTATAAATTAAATGTAAATTCAGAAAAAATATATATCCATGTTATAGGTTATAGAATTATAACTTAAATGTAAATTCATAAAAATAGATATCCATGTAATAGATTACAGAATTATAACTTAAATGTAAATTCAGAAAAAATAGATATCCATGTAATAGATTACAGAATTATAACTTAAATGTAAATTCAGAAAAAATAGATATCCATGTAATAGGTTATAGAATTATAACTTAAATGTAAATTCAGAAAAAATAGATATCCATGTAATAGGTTATAGAATTATAACTTAAATGTAAATTCAGAAAAAATAGATATCCATGTAATGGGTTATAGAATTATAACTTAAATGTAAATTCATAAAAAATAGATATCCATGTAATAGATTATAAAATTATAACTTAAATGTAAATTCAGAAAAAATAGATATCCATGTAATAGGTTATAGAATTATAACTTAAATGTAAATTCAGAAAAAATAGATATCCATGTAATAGGTTATAGAATTATAACTTAAATGTAAATTCAGAAAAAATAGATATCCATGTAATAGGTTATAGAATTATAACTTAAATGTAAATTCAGAAAAAATAGATATCCATGTAATAGGTTATAGAATTATAACTTAAATGTAAATTCAGAAAAAATAGATATCCATGTAATGGGTTATAGAATTATAACTTAAATGTAAATTCATAAAAAATAGATATCCATGTAATAGATTATAAAATTATAACTTAAATGTAAATTCAGAAAAAATAGATATCCATGTAATAGGTTATAGAATTATAACTTAAATGTAAATTCATAAAAATAGATATCCATGTAATAGATTATAGAATTATAACTTAAATGTAAATTCAGAAAAAATAGATATCCATGTAATAGGTATATTATTTTGATTTTAACTGTAACACGGGAATCACTTAGAATGTAATCGTTTAAATAAAATGTTTCGATGAGATAAATAAATATTTGAAATATAATATATTGTTTTCTTATTTTTCTTTTTTTTAATGTAAAAAATATACTTGATCTTATATCTTTAAAAATATACTATGATTGATATTAAGAATATTAAAAAGTTCAACCAACTCAACAAAAATTTTGCATAGGGAGATAAAATGATCAATTAATATTAAAAATGAAAGGAACACAATACAAAGGCTCCTCATAAAAGAATATAAAGTAAATACATTCTGCGATAATCAAAACAAAAGACAACTTCAGTAGCGAGACGCGTATACAACATGTGTAAAAACCACTAATATTTTTCTTGTCAGGAGGACCAGTAAATTTACTGCAAAAACATGCGCTACCCATATTTATTTTCACAATATTATTCGCATGTTGGTATTTTTCCTTGTTATGGAAATGTCATTTTAAGCAAAAAATATTTTGAAAGTAAATTCTCAAACAAATTTCAATTGGATTATATCTTACAATAGGGTTCTTTTTCTAAATCCCTATTTTAATGCTAGTTTAAAGTTTCGACATTTGCTATTTTGATAATCACTATAATGTTCAAGAACGTAACTTACGCAAATAGCAAGTGTTTACACGATAACATGTAATATACTTAACCTAAGACTCGTATGATTACTATAAGCATAATATTCAAAATACAAATTTTTATACGATATACTGTACTGAAAAAAGGAAGCTTATTTCAGAAATATATCTTTATACTACACTTACATTATTGAAAAAATAAGGGAGGAAAGGAATAAACTTATTTTGTGAAACAGCGTAGCCATTAACACTAATAATTCTGAAAGTACACAATAACATGTAATATACTTAACCTAAGACTCATACGATTATTATGAGCATAATATTCAAAACACTAATTTTTATACGATATACTGTACTGAAAAAAGGAAGCTTATAGCAGAAGTATATCTTTATACCAAACTTACGTTATTGAAAAAATTAGGGAGGAAAGGAATAAACTTATTTTGTAAAACAGAGTAGCCATTAACATTAATATTCTTTCTTCTATAGATTTTAAGAGCGTGTTTTAAAAGTTACACATGTGTCAACAAATACTCGCATTAAAACTATTGAGAGGTATCGAGTATAATATTTAGATTAGGGTTGGCACATCCTAACTGATATTATAATTGCGAAAGTAAGTTTTGTCTTCATTTGTTTGTCTATCCTTCACAACTTCGTTACTCAGTAGCCGTAAAATTGCATACGTATAACCTGTGCCATAGAAATATATACTCGATACCGTAAACCGAGGCTACTTTGATTTGAGTTACTTTGATAGTTTTTAGTGAGGACAACGCTCTAACAGTGTTTTGAAAGATTAACCATCAGGCGAAGGGTGCAAACAAGGGCTGTGATGGAGAGTTTGCATGTAAGTAGATCGAACCTCGCTTGTCAATCTACTGTGACACCCATGACCATGTTTATGGTGGGCGATGCACTTACATAATGTCTACCTAAAATTTTTGGTTAATTTTAAGTATTATCGTTTGCTAAATTGATAGGTATACATAATGTTAATTAACACACACGAAAATGTGAAGTTATACGACACGAAAATGTGAAGTTTTATGTACGTTACACTTCAATTTAATTTAATGACACATCAAAATAGCATGAATTTACATTGGAAATCTTTTAAAAAAAAAAGGAAATTGTGAAAAGTTTTAGAATTGTTTTAAAGGATATAGTCAATTTAAATTAGGGCCCTAGCAATTTTTTTTCCGAAAAACTTCTTCATTATGCCAAAGTTATATCCGGTTTACCGTACTTTTTATTTTATTTGTTTTTTTTAAATAAATGTTCAATATATATATATATATATACATATATATATATATATATATATATATATAAATATATATATATATATATATATATTTATATATATATATATATATATATATAATATATAAATATATATATATATATATATATTTATATATATATATATATATATATATGTATATATATATATATATACATATATATATAAATATATATATATACACATATGCACACATACGTACATACATATACGTTTATACATATATACCTATATAAATTAAAATATCACATAGCATAATATAATGATGAATATAAACGACAACAGTAATTGTTAAATCGACTGAAATATTTAATTTGAAGAGCACGTTGAAATTAAAAGCCAGTCAAACATAACATTGAGATTTTCTCCAGTAATCATATTTTCAAATCAAAATTAATCAGTACCTCCGACGCCCTCGTCCGTTAACCGGCTTCACATGTTTATGAAAATTTCAATTCCTCAATCGTTTAGTCCGCGTATTACGAAACAGTTTTTTTATATGAGAATGATCGACGTACCAGAATATTCAAAAACATAGTGAACGTTTTTACGGTAACGTTTTGAAAATAAAAGAAAATTTTTACGTAATTCTCTTATGGCTCTTGCTTTTTATCTAATAAATGTACATAATTACGTACACTAGAACACAAAAATTTCACTCAAGTTTTATTCTGTATCCAATTATTTTTATTCCATAACTTTATTTTTACTTACACTATTTTTTAAACCAGCCGATTAATATCTGCACAACATTTTTAAATTTTTCAGTCAACGGTTCAAAAGTTACAACGAACAAAATGCTTATAAGCAAGTATGACTAGCCGTAAGATTTACGTTTTTGTTTTATCTTTTAAGGTCACTTCTTAAACTAACTTTCATTTTATATAGACAAAGTTGTAGGAAGTAATGACTCAAATACATCCATTTATGAAATTCATTTCAAAATAACTTGGAAAACTCTAACACCAGTGCTGTGTACTTAAATACTACAAAAATAAGAAGAACATTTTTTACAAAATATTATTCAGTTTCACCAAAGAATAAGTGGCAAATGTACAAAGTTAAAAAGGATTTTAGAAACCCTGGAGCAATTAAGAGCGACACTCATCAATCACCCGGCAGCTGCATCCGTCCTGTCACAGCCGCTGAGCTAATAAAAGACGAGCGCTTTGTTCGTGGTTGCAGTCGATCGTGCTTATCTCGCAACAGTTATCGCAAGAGCATACGAAATGTTGTGTAATCAAGGGGTTAATAATCAATTTATACGAATTTAAGTTCTATATATAATTTGATAACTAGAATCTTTTGACTTTATATTCATTTAAACAACAAAAGATGTTAACCTTCTTTGATGAAATTATAGAAGTGCATGTATAAATAAAACCTATTTGTAGAATAAAGATAAAAATATAATTTCTTAACGTTTAATGTCTACTGCTCTAACCTGGTGTTGATCGATTTAAAAAACATAAATAACATTTCTCTCTGATATCACATCGCAATAGCTCATCATAAAATATTTTGAATAAAAATTATTTTGCTAGACAGTACACGAGCTATTATTATTCAGGTTAAATAAAAGCCGTCACATAGTAAATACCGTATAAATACTAGTCACCGACCAAAGTTTCGGTTTCGGCCAAATTTCGACTTAGCCGAAACGTATGTTCGTGAACTCTCGGTTTCGGCTGTACTCGGAAGTTTGCATCGCAGGCGTTTCGTGACCACTTGACCTTCAGTACGCCGACGAGTCGCGTCTGACATGTCACATTTTTTTGTGTTGCGCGATAAAGCCGCAAATATGGCTTGTGCTATGCGAACCGGACACTATGAGTCTGTTGGCTGTATATCACTTACGCTGCAGTTGGGGATCAAGAAGTCGTTATTCACAGATACAGACACCAAAGAAATAATAAAAAGTTGCCGAAAAATCGTAGGCCCCTTCCACCACAGTGAACCAGCGACTAGACAAATAAAGGAATGCCAAAACCAATGTGGGCTGCATTATCATACTTTGATCCAAAATATTGACAAATAAGATGTAACAGTACCTATTTGATGTTCCAAAGACTTTTAGAGCAAAAAATGCTATGAACTTGTACACTATCCAACGTGGTAAAATATATACACTTTGCCCTACCGAATTAAAAATAATCTGACATTATTAAAAATCTCACAGAAATATTGAAATTATTTTATAAAGCCATCCTTGATTTGTTACTAAATGACGCTTGTATTTCTATAGTTATACCTTTGATATTGTTAATTAATCAGAAATTACAAGTTCGATTGGAAAACGAAAATGAACGAATGACAATAATGAGAAATTCTCTAAATGAAACCGTGAATCAAAAAACGTTTGTCTTAAAAGAGCATCCGTCGAAAAGCAGTAAATAAAAACATTACCCCTTCATCATGTAACCAACTTCCAGAAACAAGTAGAAAGTTCATGGGATGCCCACGACAATACCCCATGTGGGACTGAAACAAATACAAATGAAACAGAATATGATGAAACTTCGGTATTGAAACAAACATTCCAGTGTTACTTGTCCGAGCCACGACTACAAGGTAATCCTGATATATTTTCCTATTGGAACTCCATCCATACCCAACGTTGAGAAAAGCACTGTTAAAGTACTTTTCCGGACCACCAACTAGCATCTCCAGCGAGGAAATGTTCAGTGCTGCTGGACAAATGTACTCAGATCGTCACAGTAATTAGCTAGGTGAAAATGTAGAAAAACTACTTTTTTTGACTTACAATATAAGATTTTTTTAATTACGATTAATTTATTTTCTAAATAACTGAAATAATTGTTATTTCCACCAAAAAAAGTATTTTTAGTTAGGCACTATTTTTTGAGTTTTGATTTTAGTGATAGTTATCGAAGACTGTTACTAAACCGTTAATCGTTACAAAGAAGTTATACTACTTTGTTTTAATTATAAATATAATGTGACAAACTGATAAATATAGTTACTAGTTACTATTTCCTTTCGAATTTTGGTCAATGTGATTTTTTATTGAAAACTGTTACGAGATTGAGAGAAATAGAATACAGAGAAGTTCAGTGTTTTACTTACTCTTTTATTGTAACAATATAGGCTGTACGAAAAGTATAAGACATTAGGCAATATATTTTATTTGTTTAATAGTTGTTTTGTTAGAATTGTAACTATCTACATATTAATATTGCATTAAAATATTCAAGGAAAGACCAATGAAATGAACATTAGATTGATTTAAAATATAAGTACAACACATTTAGTCCTAAAAGTAAAATATATTTTTTTATTTACAAATTAACTATAATATTTCATTTCATGTAACCCTATTGAACCAGAAAAACATACATTATGAGAGGTAAGTTGTCCAAGTGCTCCTATAAGTCTGTAAACCTCTAAATTCTAGGGAATTATCATAAGTCTAAAAAAGTTTCGGTTTCGGTTTAATGTTCGGCCGAAACTAGGACCGAAACCGAAGGTTCGGTTTCGGTTTCGGCTGAAAATCCGGTTTCGGTCAGTAACTAATAAATACTTCCTTAATTAAAATTGTAAAAATTTTGATTTCATTTTTTTCTATATTGAGACAAAAATTGCAATTAATAAAGTTGCGTGAAAAGGTCGGTTGCACTCACTTAGTTTAGCTTTATTCCCGAATCTGAAGGAAAGCAACCCTTTCTTCAAGTTATTAGACGATATACATCTTTTTACGGAATATAAACGCTACATAATTGCGATATAATTTCTATTCCTAATACCATTATAAAAAAGGTTTAAGAATCTTCTAAATAATATTTATTTAAACGGAAACATTGTATTGACGATAGATATATGTGAATATTTTTTTTAAAATAACACATCATCAAATAGCAAAAATAGAAAAGCAAGCTAAGCTTCTTTTAAGAGAGCACATTTTTCATGTTTAAATAGTTTTTTATGTACCGCTTATACAAAATGCCATATAAAGTTAAACCAAATTTGAAGATCATTTTTATTTATTTCATAATCAATAGACCGTCGTAAGTTAATTCTCAAATTTTAGCTTCATTGACTAGCTATATATTAACATACATAAAATAAATATTTTAAAAGAACATATTATGATTAAACATCAAATACCCCATGAATTTAACAAAAATTTTATAAATTCCATATCCGATTGTTTTGCTATTGAGTATGATTCCTGTTAAACACGTAACAAAAATAATTAACAAACACCTAATATTTCCAATTAATATTTAGTATATTCATAGAAAAATTGTATTATTCGGTTATGATTCTTTAGATGTAACGTCATTTAAAATAATATCTGTCCTTAAATTATAAATTGCATTAAAATGTAATTTTATTATAATTTAGTCATTCCTTAACCTAATTTTAATTGCATTGACTATTAGTTAGTGCGCTACCAGCTAAATGTCAAGTACGCAAGTGTCACTTAATGGTCACTTCCAGCCATTCCTCTTCAAGGAATAGAAACTATCGTTAGATAACTAATGTCCTCTCCCCTAATTAATTTACACTTATGAACCAATTAATAATTAACCCAGGAATTGTAAACGTCATTCGATGAATGTAACCAAGGACATCAGTTTAAATATATACATACATAAATATATATATATATATATATATATATATATATATATATATGCATATATATATTTCTTTGCAAAAAATTGGGAACCTAATATTTTGTTTACAGCTATGGAAATCTTGAAAAAAGAGGTTTTATATGCATTCAAATAATAAAAAATAGAATGGTAGATAAGATAATAAGTTCTAAATTTAAAAATTTTAATTTAAATGGGTTCGATTGCAATTAAAACTTCATTTACGTAATTTTTATTATTTATATTGCTGTTAAACTGTTGTCTTTCGTGACAAACTTTATAACGTACTATGTCGGACATAACAATAGTCGTTGATAATATAGTGACTCTTTTTGAAGAAGGCTGAACTCAAAGTTATATTTCGTAACAGTTTGATGTAAGTCATCCTATTGTTCAGTTGATCTGAAAAATATTTCAAGAGAGCGATTCATTCAAAAGAAGACCAGGACCGAGAAAAAACGGTGCAATGAGCCCAGGGCGACCGAAATATTGCGACCCAAGCTTCACGAAATCGGAAGTCTCGAATAAATGAGAGATGCAAGTGTTAGCCTATGGACTGTAGGAGACTTCTAGAAGTTTATATTCACAGTCGAAGACTGAGTAGGGACACAAAATTTCTCCTTGGTCACCATATTGCAAAGTCGAAGTTTGCCCAAAATTGTGCGAAATGGACCGATATGGAGTAGAGTAGGGTTTTATTTTCTGACGAAGCCAGAATATCTTTCTTTGGTGAGAAACGAAGTAGTAAAGTGCTTAGAAGACCTGAAAAGCGTTAGCAAACGTATGTTTCCAAAAGATTACGCCTTACAGTAGACGACATTTAATCTTTCGAGCAGGCATAAATTCTAAATATGGTACAGTGTTAGTTTTTGATGAAAATGGTTTCCTGAATGCACAAGGATACATCAAGGAAATCCTAATACCTCATGTATAAGCAACGCAAATCATTACAGGAACTGTTGTCTTCATTGCCGATAACATATAAGCACATCGAGCGAGTAAAGTAGACGTTAAACTTATTGAGGTCGGGATGCGCCCTTTACCTGGCCAATGTATGGCCATAACTACGTGATGTAGTATTATTTCTACTTTCTTTAATTTCTTTACCACGACCAAGGTTTCGTTGTATTACAACATATTCAGGTGGGATATTAGCAATATTTGCTAATATCCCGCCTGAAGATGTTGTAATACAACGAAACCTAGGTCGTGGTAAAGAAATTAAAGAAAGTAGAAATAATACTACATCACGTAGTTTCATTTAATCGTGAAAAATCTTATCATTAAAATTTAGCCTCAGATTATCAAACATTATTCAAAATAAAACTTGTTAAGTACTAATAGAAATCGCACTGTGAGATTTCCATACATACTTAGCATTTATTAACATTTAAAGGAAATACTAATTCTGTTAAATTATTTACAAAAATCAATATTATATTGACGTAAATACACTTCATAGTATATGTTTCTCAGATATCTAAGACAAAATATAAAATTAAAAAATAACTTTCGTTTAATTAAAAAAAATTTCGATACAAATATTTTTGATCATTAACTATTATAATAAATATGAGTTAATATGCTTTATCGTTGTAACAGACTCAGACAGACAATCGGACGGACACGTGTTTCATATGGGTTCCGTTTTTTTTTAAACTTTAAAAAATATATTAGTTAGCTTGTTTTTCTAAAATACATTGAAAACGAACAAATATAATAAATCAATAGACAATAATATGACAAACCAATGAATAATATGACAAACCAATAAAACCAGTAAAGCTTTTATAAGACCAAATGACATCACTAGATCACTCTTTATGAAATAATTTTGTGAATTAATGTTGACATATCATGCGTCGTTTCAAAAATTCTAGTTACGTATCATTTTTTCCATTAAGCACACCATATATCTAGAAATTACAATTGATATTGTATGTGCGTGTTATATTTTTAGGCAGTCTCCTCAAAGTAATTATTTCAGCCTTTACGCTTTAATTTTTCATGGCCTTCAAATTGTGACAAAATTCATCTCATCAGAAGCATTTATAAAGACTGAGTTAAAAAAAAAATTGTCAGCAGCTTTTTAAAGGAGTAATTGTTTCCTTTTTATTAGCTTTAAATCGAGAAACTGAGAAAAAAACGGATCGATGCCCTTGAGATGTGGTGCTGGAGCAGAATGCTCGGTATATTATGGACGGAATTCCGAACCAATGAGTCCATTCTTCGAGAACTGCGCATCAAACAAAGAATATCAAGCACAGTACAAGCTCGTATTCTCATATATAACACGACATGGATGCGAATCCATAGAGGGCCTAGTAGTGCAGGGCAAAGTCGAAGGCATCAGACCATGCGGCAGATTACCAGTAAGGTAGGCAGATCAAATAAAGAAGATCTTCAACAGACTACTGCACGAGTGTACAAGGACAGAGAGAGTCCGCTAAGAGTGGCGTCGTATTGTGAAACAGTCCACTGATGTCGACGTGACGACCACCATAACTCTGGAAAGAGTGGTATGACAAAGAAGAGCTTTAAAAATTAATTTGTACTTACTTTGAAGACACTTAATTAACTTACACACACACATATATATATATATATATATATATATATATATATATATGTGTGTGTGTGTGTGTGTGTGTGTGTGTGTATATAATTTGAGAGCCAGAGCACTGTAATATTTCTTACTGTAGTATTTTTGTTACTTGAATTAAGAATCTTTGCTAATAGCCCACCTGAAGATGTTGTAATACAACGAAACCTAGGTCGTGGTAAAGAACTTAAAGAAAGTAGACATAATACTACATCACGTAATTTCATTTAATTGTGAATGATGAATTTCTACAAAATTAACGCCATATATATTCAATATTTGAATTAAGAACTGAAGACCAGTCTTAGGGGTAATGGTTAAAAACATATTTTCTAAATAGGGTGTTATTGTTTTTAACTCATTTTATTCATCGAAGGATACCTAAATAATCGCTACGTACGTGTCCGCAACTCGTACGTTGCGGACACGTTTTTAACTCAAATAACGCGGAAATACCATTGTATTACAGTGCCTCAAACACCGGCCTTAAAATTGTCGCTGGGTCTCACTCTATAGTAGCTTCCAAATTTTGGAAACAAATGTCAGTTAAATAACCTTTTTTTTTAATCAACATGAAAAACAGTAAACAATATATATAATATTTATGAAAAACCAACATAACATTTTCGTATTTGTTATTTATTTATTTTGTAATACAATTAACAAGTAGATTAAATGATTTCAGTTAAAGCATTAACCATAATAAGTTTTCTATTGAATGTAATAAATAATGACGTTATGCAACGGAACTTATAGCATTGTTTATTCAAAATAACATTCCACATTTTAATTGGTTCGTAAATAAATATTGTTTAAATTAAAAAAAAAACATGAACAATATTTTTAAATAACATGTTTCACAATAAATTACCAAGACACAACACTATTCAGTAAACCAGGCCGTGTCTTCATTCGCATAATAAAACAATAACAACTCACCAAAAAATAAACAACCCACTTTCTTATCTTCGACCCAAATCTATTGTCAAATATTATCCTGGTGCGTCCTGTTCAAGAAATTGTGAATACATATTTTTCGAAATCTAAGTGCACGTTTACACCTCGTACCGTAAAACAGGCCATTAACAATCATAATAAAGATACCGTCTGTCCACTCTAGGTTAGTACGAGTGGTGTCACACAGCAACAATGTCACAGGTAGCTAGATGATATGTGGCGGTATAAAACACGAACGAGTAACGGTTTATCGTTCAAAGATTATTTTGAAAGCAAGTGTTTTGAACTTATCAGAAACAGTACTTTAAAATTTATCTCACATTATTGTTTTAGCTCATTTTATTTTTCTTTTTCAAAAAACGCTGTAGAAATATAATATTGTTTTCGCAGCTATTTTAAAAACATTAATTTTTTGCATTTGCATCATAGCTTATAACAAACGGTTAATGTGACTAATTCTAAAATAAAATAACGGTGTCCACACGATCATATTTTTTAGCTCCCTGCGATACCACATTTTTAATAATATTAATTTATATAAACGACTTGTCATCATATCCGTGTTGCTCTCACTAAAATTTCAATAGAATTGAAAGAAAAGTTAAATGGTGAAATTTCGGTACTCTTTTGCATTAGATAATTGCAAAAGCCATTTCCTTTTCGAGAGGTAAAATTATTTCTACCAATTTACAAACAAAAAATAGAACATTACTATTTCCTTTTTATGATAAATGATAAAGAAAATGTTTTTTTACCATGGATTAAGAAATACATAGGCTGCTATTCGTGCTACCCCAAGTGAAATCAATTTATGAAAATAATCTATCTCATCATGATGGCATCACAAAAATTGAAAAAAACTCCACCATATGACAGATATGTTTTTTTTTTTTTAATTAATGTCAATTTTGTCAAAAAACTAAAATTCTCTGTTCGAAATTCGTTTTGTGAGTTTAAAATTAAAAATTTTATTTAAATTTATTACTGTAAATTACAAGAAAAGAGCTGTTAATGTGCGAACATTTCCGATCACCGGAAAAGTCTACGTACCAGCTGTTATTATATTTAACATAACACAATTAAATATTCTACTGCAAATTTAACAAATCAACTTTTAAATATTTATACTTCAGATATAGACAATATTTATTTATATACATAAATGTTATAGTAAATTACGCTTAAGCAAATATGTTGAAAACTATATTTTTCATTTCTTTAAAACTATTTTCACGAAATACTTTATCAAACTGTTTGAAAATATATTATAAATTCGTCAGTATCCGTTTAAAACCTACCTGGAAAGACAATAGTATCAAATTCTATAAAGTATTTCAACTACCCTTCAAAACCAAATATCATGTTCCCGTTCTGAGGACAGCCATTCCAACGTGTGTTTCATTCAAATGAAGACTTATACGAGTTGCATTTCCATTTTATTAAATATAATTTCATTCGTATTTAATTTAACTGGTGTTTAAATAAATGTAAAATATTGTGATTAAACTTTCACGAAACGTATAATGATTGTGAACACGCAATTTAACTTTGCGCCTTACGCTTCTGGCGGCTATGAAGACAAATCTGGTGAAATTTTTCAACACGAGGATTCGCCGACCGACGCTTCAAATTTTCAGAATAATTTCAATTTAAACTTTTCCGCTGGGTATAGCAATTTTCAAAATAATGCTTTACACGAAGATATTATTGCGAAATCTGAAATAAATCGAAATGGACTGTCGAATTTCATGGAAAATGTTAGTACTTCTTCATTACGATCTTTTTTTTATTATTATCGTCTTTAGTAGCGTGAGCTTATGTGCACAATTCTTTCATGCCACCAAAATTCTTATGCCCTCTTTTCTTTCACTTCCGACTGTTTTAATTCAAAGGAATAATGATAGATGCGCTTTGTTACAATCTACTTCCTGACCCTAATGGTAGTAATTAACCCCCTTCAAACATTCATTATTCTAAATATATCCGAAGGAACTTGCTGGCAACATGTAAAAATATAGTAATTATTAAATTTATAAATAAATCTATAATAAAAATTTTATCATATTATATTTAGAATAATAATTTGGACTAATAATGTTTAATAATTACTCTTAGGCAATCGCAGAGATAATATTTTATTTAAAATTAGCAAAAAATGTTAAAATCTAGGAACTAATTTTCGATGGAATATGTCTCTATGCACTTTATTATTTTTTCCATGTCATTTCATATTAAACATTAGTTATTTTAATAAAGAATTTATTGTTTTTAGGAATACCAGTCATTTTATTTCCCGGTGCCGTTAGACAGTGAAACAAGCTCGGAGAAGACCATTTCTCAACAGAGACTTCCATCACCCCGTTGTGAGTTGCTAATCATTAACCGTAACGTGGAGTAGAAGCCGTTTTAAAATGATAAAAAAAAAATACCTATATATATATATATATTGAAATCGTAACTCGAAAAGATTTGGATGCTCTTTCGTAGCATCTTTAATATAATTTATTGTAAGTAATTTATTATATAAAACCTGGACAATGTCTTCCGGATATTATCCAGGTTTTAATGAAAATTAAAGTCCTTCACCGCTTTTAGCGTTCCGTACCCCAAAAAGAAAAACGGAACAGTCTGACTGTCACAGCCGTTTATCTCAGAAACCGCTTCTCATAAAAACTTGAAATTGAGCATAAATTAAACATATTAACCCTCACAAAACTCAATACCTAATATTCAAAAATATTCACGTAGAAATTTTACGGGGAGGAATGGTGGTTGGGTGGCAAAAGAAACGCTCGAAAAAAATGTTCATTCCGTAAATAGTAGAGGGCATCGTTGGGCAATATTTTTTTATAATTTGAAATATTCATGTCTTAAAAATTATACTGACAAATTAGCAAAAAATATATTATGATTTTTTTAAATATACACCATACTTTTGCGCCTGTGACACATATAGTAGTTAATATATTTATGTTATAAAAATTAATACTTGTATATAGTTTAATAGAAACTCTATGCACCCTCAATTGTTTTACGCCTAAATATGTACGGAACTCTCATAGTGCAAGTTCTAGCTGCGCTTGACAAGTTATTTTTCTTAATTCAAATTAAAGTTATAAATACGTAAGTAAATTTGTTTGTCTCGTATTTTTGTAAATATTTAATCTATATCGTGCAGGTGAGCCTAGGATGGATATCATAAATATATCCTAGAATAAAGTGGATTCATTATTTGGTAAATAAATTGCCTCGTTAGAGGTTACAGCGTGAACGTATGTACGTATATGGATAAAATCACATTTTTCCTTCTCACGTGAGCGAAGCCGCGGGTCGAAGCGCGTCTTCATATCAATTAAGGACAACGAAATTTAAATCAATAGATAGTAAAAATCTTATTTTTCAACATGAATATTTTAATAATGGGTTTCTATGGCACTTATACGCAAAACCTATACTCACTTTTATACAACGCTTTCAAGATTTAAATGTTCTATAACCAGAAGAAGGTTACTACCAAATACAAAATCTTTTAATTATTTTTAACTGAATTACGTAATTCATGACATTTATTATGTCATATATAATTATTGTTGGATGTATCAAACTAAAACACTTTAATAAACTCTCACACTTTATTAGTAAATTTATAAGTTTATTTATCTTATTAAATTTTATTTATTCTGTAAAGTTTAATTTTACTTATCATAACGAATTTAGTTTGGAATAACAATATTCAAACAAATTATCTGATTTTCAATTTTCTAACACCGCCATAATAGACTTTTCATCTTTTAACAATAAATGTGTTTTATCATGGAATTCAAAAAGAAGAGACTTTCAGTTTACTGCAGTAATGTACTTACCCATTTCATTTAAACGCATTACAGACTCAAAATCGGCTAACAAGAAAACCAACAAACGCTTGAGAACGGCGTATTCCAACACCCAACTCATGAACCTGGAGAAGGAATTCCAGAAGAATCAATACCTCTGTCGCCCTCGTCGCATAGATGTATCGACTAGACTCAATCTCTCCGAGCAACAAGTCAAAATATGGTTTCAAAATCGTCGCATGAAACTGAAGAAAGACAAATTATCCAAGAACAAGAAGTTCAGCTCAAACTCTAAAGATGATGATTTAAAATCGATGAATAATCGGTTGGTAAACGCTGATATTTCTCATAACGTAAAAATAGAAAATGTGGAATGTAGCAACAAAAGTTTAAACACAGAGTTCGAGAACCCTTCAGCAAATACCCAAAACTACACGAATGATGATAAAAGAAACTTTTCTGTACCTAATATTAACTACAATGCGAATCCATATGTTTATAATTACCAATCGTATAATTATTATCAAAATCAATACAGTGAACCACTCTTCATGCCTTACCAGTTTAATAATGCATATCCTTCTAATAACATGAGTGATAATCAAGAAATCAAATTTTATTCAGTGAACAGCTCGAATGAACCTTCACCCAGTTTAAGTCCTGTCAGTTCCCCTGATAGTTATGTTCCCAATGGACTAAATGACTTAGATATTAATGAACATGGAGCAGAAGTGAATTATGTTTTAGATAGTTATTATAACGGTCAAAACAATTTGAATAATGAACCAACACAATGTCTGGAATTCAATCACTGCACAAACCAAGAAACAAGCAACTCCTATGCGTTATTATAATGTTTATATTTATTTTATTTAAGTTAACAGATACATAATATATTGCATAAGATTTTAATCTATATTTTATACAATTAACTTCAACATTTTATAATTTTAATATAATGTACTCGCGTTGAGTAAACATAATTTTATATAGGTAAGTATGTTCATTGATACATTAGAAACTTTGCTTTAATTTTTTATTTCAATTAGTAATAGTGACACTCTGCTATATTAGACAAAACTATGAAACTAAAACAAGAGAGAAAATTTTGAACTTTCCTCTAATTCCTTTTCTTCTACCTTCTTTTATATTTGTTTTGAAACCTTTATTTTTTTTAAACAAATCGTCATTTTATATAATCTTTTCTTCATTGAAATTTCCAAAACTACTCATATTCTATAAAACCAATGTGTCAGTAAGTATAAAAAAAAGAAAATTGTAAATCTATAAATAATAATACTAATATAATTATACTGGAAATAACAAATGTAGGTTATTTTATTTTAATTCATACTCTCTCCCAGTTAACATTGTTCAATGAATTATTCCCTATTTAAATGCACTTGTTTAAAATCAAATGTACAAAAATCACTAAACTAATGACCATCGAATCTTGAAATCCACTTAGAAATTTGCGGGTAATAAAAAACTTCATTCATACCTGTATAACAAAGGGAATTTTTTCAAAATGCACATTTCTATTTGAAATTTCTATTCAACGGGTAAGTTATTTACTATTTATCAACGGGTAAGTTATTTACTATTTATTTTTACACAGTTTCATTCGCTTATTTATTTTTATAAAGTTTCATACCACTTATTATTTTTATACAGTTTCATATCACTTATTATTTTTATACAGTTTAATTATGAACATCATTTGTTTTAGTATTTCTCTTAAACTAACAACCTACTTACCATTACAACTCAGAGGCGATGTGCGATATATGCTTTAATACTGCGAAATAGCATGACCTTACTTAATGGTTTTAAGCGTTTTAAAATTTAACATCTTAAACATAAAATATACAACAAATAAGCTAAAAGAGCAGAGTACTACTTAGCAAACACAATAAAGCATCTCGCGTTTAAAATTTAAATTCGTAATCTAAATAGATGAAGCAAGTGTCTATGAAGATAATCATGACTACTATAAAATTTGTTAAGAACAGTGAGGTTTAGTCACTTCCTAGTTGTTTATAGCACTCAAAAGCATTACATAGGTAATATAGTAAATAACTTTGTTTACGTTTCTCCAAATATTATTTTTCGAAATGTCCGATGAATCTACTAAAACGTCAAAATCATTAACATTTTAATATTTCCAATCGGCAGAATGCTAACGTTAGACATTGTAAGAATTAAGATAAAAGCTTCAATTCGACGTATTCTTCATAACGGATAAGAAGACGACAAAAGATGAACAAAAACAATAGGTCGGTTGAAGAATGTTGAAAATGAAGCAAAATAATAATTTACTTTTCACAAACGAATATTAACTCAAATTTTAGACGAAATTTCAGCATTTTTGTGAAAACAAGGCAGACTTTGACGAAAGTGACATATTTCTCGACTCTAAGAGAAATGCGTTTCCTGGTTCACATCCTTTGCCGCCTATTATAACGACTCATTATTTTCTAATGGACAAGGCACAAATTAACGACAAAAACTTGATATAGAAAGAACTGAAATGTTATTAATTGCAAAAATACATCTGAATATTAGTCAAGAAGGTAAAAAAAAGATGAGAATAAAATTTTTGTAAATGTTAAGAGAATAAATAACAATACAAAGTCAATATTTTAAGGTGTATATTATCTCATAGAATAACAGACAAAACTGAAAAATAGAAAGCAACTCAACAAATGTTGGTACCGCTGACGGCTTGAACATTGCTTTAATGTATGATACCTCAGGGCTACTTTCTCATCAGGATATTGTCTCAACACAAGGAATAAAGTTATTTCCGAGAACAACTTCTGTGTAAATATATTAAAATGGGAGGAGCACAACCAGAAAAAGTTAGTCAATCAGCTTTGATACAACACTTTATGGCTGCTAAGTACTTTCTGTCCGCTTATCGATATCGCATTGCTCAAAGTTAAGAAGTTGCTGCGTTGGTAGAAATATAAAGGAAGGAACGAAGGAAAGAAGAATGCAAGGCATTTAATGTATTGCTACAACACATCTTTAACAAAAACGTGTCACTGAAGGAAGTCTGGAAGCTGCAAGACTTAACAATGAAGAAGTTACGAACCCATCTTGAATTATTCTAACGCAGGAGGAGCGACCAATGGGACACAAATTGTCTTTTCTTATATGAAAATACTAAACCGATTCCGCATAAGAATTTTTGAATATAGTCTAAAACATCTAAAACATTAGAAAACGTTTCTTAAACAAGAAAGTGTCCTTTACTTCTGAATAATAACACAGAATCCCTAACACTTGCTAAATTGTATCAATATAGGTTAATCCTGCATAAACCCAGATCTTTGAATAGCAAATAGACAAGCTATAAATGCTGCTAAATTTTGAATGGACATTGAGACGGAGACTTACATACAAGCTGCAACACAGAACGTATCTGTGTAATTATGTGTTTCTGTGCGTCAAACTAAGTAGATCATGTTAAAAAGTTCATATTAAAATTTGGAAAATAATCACTATCAAATTTACGTCTCCAACGAAAAAGATGTAATTTTTTTTACTGAAATACGCTTCAAATGGAGGCATTCTTTGTTACAGTGTGTAATAACTTTTATAGTATTTTTACACTTGATATGAAAATTTTGTTAAAAGAAGCTTTTCGAACAACCATTATATATACTTAATATTTAGGCACTTCTAAAGCTTAATTTTTTTTACCACACTAAAAAAGAAATGTCCTTTTCATCAGATTGGTGAATGTTTCACTTTTAAATTTCATAATTCGTTTCATATTTCACTTACTATTATTATAGTCCAGAAGGGAAGGCATAAATATTAGTTAATACAGTAGTTACCAATTAGAAATATGATCTAAATAGGCAATCATTCGGTGAAATTAGTGGTAATAAAAAAAACTGAAAAATTCAATAATATTTTACACATTTTTTTCGAAAAACTTGTTATGTTTTTTTATACTCCGTGCCCATATTTACACTATACCTTGCCAATTTATCTTCCAATCATACATACAAGAAACTACAGCGTGACTTCTCCACCCAAGTCAAGGTGTCCTCAGCAGGTCGGCCGCATTAGGGCCGCGCGACATTAGGCTGCGCCGCGTGCGAGCGGAATAAGGACGCGCGCGTCTGTCGCACCGCGCTCCGCTTTGCTTATATTGAATGGACGTGAGCTGAATGACAGCTAGGGCTGTAACTAGTTTTCTGTATTCCAAAATACAATGAATTTTATTGAATTTATTTTCTAAGGCAAAATAATTTAAGATTTAAATATTGTAAACGTGTTCCTTAAACTAAACCAATAATAACCAGGAGAGATTTTTTTAAATTTTTAGTATATTGACAAAGGATATTTGACATTATTAAAAATTATAAATTGCAGTTCTATTTCTTATAATATACAAGTTGTTTTATAACGTTTTTTAGAAATGCACAATTTGTTTTATATCGTTTTTTTTTTTTGCAAATACATTCTAATTGATAATAGTTAACTGACGTCAAACAACGAAATTAATATTTTTTCGTCGTGATATAATAAAAGAAAAAATAAAAACAAACATATTCTCAAGTAGAAATCAACGATATAATTTATAATCAGAGAGTCTTGATATTCCAATCAAATTCATCAGTTTCCAAAGCTTTTATAGAGAATTAAAAACAGAACTTGGATTGAATTGTCAAAATAATTGTAACGTAATAAAAAAAGGTCAAGAACTTAATCAAAGATATAATTATAATATAAAAATATAATTGTGTCTTAACATCAAGGCCTGAGGAGGAAAAATAATCTGAATTTTTCTATGACATTTGTCAATGGCTTTTTGGTCATCATAGGCCATTCAATAACAAACATTGATATTTGATTAAATCATCACATAAAAAGCAAATTTGCTGAAAATTGAACTTTAAATATATCCAAATAAAACAAAATTCATGATGCAAATAGTTGAATAAATGATGTTTCCTTGAAATTCCAAAATTATTTTCCTTACTGCTAAAATATATAATGTAAATATGATCTAATGAACAAAATTCCTTAAATAAAAAAAATGTATTCACTTTATTGATAATATGTAAAATATTAGACCAAATACAGACAAAATCTTTATGTATAAATTTGAGTAAATAGGATCACAATTCGTAAACATGCGCCGTGAGAGCGTCAGAATGGCGACAAAGGGCGGAGTTTCGTACGGAGGGCTGCATCTGGACGGACCCTTTGATCTGTCAATCATTCGTTCAAAATTGTGCTACCTATGTATAACAATATACTTATTATTTACCTTATACGAATACCACATCAAAAAGGATTAATAGATGTAAAATAAAAATGTATAGTTATTATTGGGCAAGAAAATGTTGATAACTTTTTATTCATTATCATTAAAACTTTAAATGTTATGTATATTTTGTTCGGATTAATATTACATTTTAAATTATTCAAAACGATAATTAAAAATTTGTAAAAAATATTTAAAATTCAACATAGAAAACCATAAATAAAATATTCAATAATAATTGATAAAAAGTGCTTATTCGGGGGATTATTAGTGAAATGTATTAATGTGAGACACGTAATCTTAAAAACTTATGTTTTGTATTGCTACTGCCTGCAAATCTTATTAAATATAAAACAACTAAATAATCAGTATCAAATTTAAACGTGAGTGCTTATTGAACATTTTATCGAAGTCTCTTGTAAATTGTTTTTTTTCTTTCAACACATTTTTAGTTACAACATCGCGCCTCGACAATGTAGATAGATTTTCTGGTATATATAATTCATCCCAAAAAAAACGAAAAACTTATCAAGTACGATTAGAATTCGCACCTCGAGGGAGTTACTAATAAACATTTAATATATAATATAATTAATTAATATTTGTAAATAGTTTAATACATATAATAAAAATAGTATATGTATTAAACTATTTACAAATATTAATTTTTCACAATGTATATATGTAGCCTACTATATCTATCACATATTCAAAACATTATAATATTTATTGAATAATACCTATAGTTTTCCTGTAATCTCCTAATTAGATTTTACCAATCCTGTTTTTTTCATGATTTTTGGGTCAGTACTTTTAGAAATAAACTGCTATATTTTATACAATCAAATTAAACTCTTCTTTAATTTTCCTATGAATATTTTAAAACTTTAACTGGTACTAAATATCTTGGTTAACAAGATATATTACTTTACTAAATTTCATGTTTATATATCGCAGTGTCTGAAAAAATCGACGAACAAACGGACAGATAGACACGTGTGTAATCTTATAAATGTTCCGTTTTTCCTTTCGAGGTACCAAATCCTAAAAATGAAATCTTATAGATCTTTGTTAAAAAATCATGATTTAAAAGTTAAAGAACACAGAAACCACGGAGTTAAGAATCTGTCAGAAACACTGTTTTTGTTGATTTTTTGAAGATTAATTTATTTTATTCAGTCATTCTATTCGCACATTCGAGTTTTGCTCTTTGAACAAAGTCTCGAGGTCAGTGCCAACCCTAACACCAGATCGTACGACGTCATCAATCATCCGGCTGGGAAGACAATCACGCACGGTAGCCAGCTGCCGCTGCGTCCGCCGCTGTCTTATCGACTCTCCGTTGCGGTACTGCGCCGAGATGTGAACCACGTAAGATAAAGCCGCTCCGGGTGGAATGAAGTTAATGGTTTGTGTTGGCTTCAAATAAAATGTGTACTGCTTGGACTATTCATTGCTAATAAGAGAATAAAAGAATCGGTTATAACTTGTAATATATTGTTGATAACGTTTAACACATTATAAGATTTACCGATGGATATTGTTAAATGTGTATGGCAAACCAGTTTCTATGGGGTTTAGAGTACAAAATAAGACGATTATAAACAGTAAATTTTTTTTTCATATAAGTGACAACATCAAAGTGACGTAGTGAACACCTTATCCTGTGTTGAATATTAAATGATACACGTGTTATTTAGCAAAAAAAAATGTAATACTGGTAATACGGCGTCTTTTCTAAGTTTTTCTTCTTAGGGTTTTGATTGTATTAATGAAACATTTAATTTTAATTATGATTTATGAAATCTTGGACGTAAACATATTTCGATATTGAAAAATAAATTATTACTAAAACAAAAAAATTGTAGATTATTTTCGTCTTATATTTTCGAAAGGAATCCAGAAAAAATATTGCTGTACTAATTAACCTACAATCTTTACAGAGACTTCCTTTGATGAAAATACAGATTGGAGATAGAAATGAATTTTTTTCAGGGGAAGTTGGTGATATAAATTCAAATAATTTTTTTCACTTAAAATAGAGGTTAATTACCAAATTAATTCCAAAGCTGCCAATCAAGTCACTACATAAATAAATACACGTTTATGCATAAAAATACCTGCACGATAATTTTATAAAATGAATTGTTTATAATCATGCACAGAAAATAACTTTATAACCGTGCATAAACAATGTTAACTGTCATTAAAATGTTGGTTATTTATTTTAAAACTTATCCCTACCACTTTTATCAGTGCAGGAGCTTCCTTGCTCTGAGTGAGAAAAAAGGGCTTCCATTTAAAATTTTTAAAAAATTTAGTCATATTAATATATTTTAGATACACGTAATGAAAAAGCAAGTCAGGTACCTAAAGAATTTTACACTAAATTTTTAGCGTTAGTCTTATATTTCAATTTGTTTTTAAATTAAACACATCGCGAAGTATAAATTTCCAATATTGCTATATATAATTAGAAGAGTTATCGTTGTGTTTTTTGCTATTTCTAAAAAACATGACCAAATATAATAAAAAGCAATGATAATAAAAATATAATAAAAGGAAATAAAATTTGACCTCATTTAGGGCCACGCACAAAATATGATGGAATATATAAATAGCACACTATATATATATCGTAATCGTATTGAAATTCAGCCAATTTTATTTCCATTTTGTGACCATTGCAATTTTAGAGCGTTGAAAACATATATGAGCGTAACTTTATGATTTATTTTCATAATTTTCTTTCCATAGAAAGATAATGAAAGAAATTGATAAAAAATCCGAATTTGATTAATAATGTTACCACGTACGGTCAATTTAAGCAAAAGTTGATCTTAAACTGTACAATAAGATAATAAAAACAAATTAAATAGAACATATATGTAGGTCTCAAATAAGAACGGAAATAATATGTACTAGTTTTTCCTTCGCAATGAAAAGTTTGAATAAAAATTTTTGTGTATTTGTTTCAGATTTCATTTAAATAGGGTTACGTTTAAGCGAAGGCTTTGCAATTATATGTAACTCGCGTTTCAAATTACGTATCATTGAAAAGTCTCGGCTTAAAGCCACGCTTTCTTGGGTTTTATGTTTAGTTTAATACTTCACCGACGTACAACAATTGAGATTTTATTTTGCTATATTACCGTTTAAGCTTTTTTATCAATTCAATCGTTTATATTGTATTCACTTCGAAATTATTGTCAAATTACACACATTCCAAGCGTCAGTTGATCATCAGCGCCAGTTATATTAGGAGTCTCGTAGTGATTTGGAGAATTCTGCGCAATTCTCGCATAGTTTTGGTGAACACTCTTATTTTCGTAGAAACTACATTTTGAATGAAAACATAACATTTGCCTACATTACCGCTATGCCGTCTAACGGGGATCATCACCTCACATCGCCCACACTCCGACAATTTACAATATTGTCGCAACCAAATTTATAATACCGTCGAAAATAAGGTAATATCGCGTCGCCACAGAGCCTTAGCGCCAACGGCACCTATATTTCACCGCCGCAACTACTCGTCGCGCCCGAAGCCGCCGCGTAACGAGCTCGCCCGACAGATGTCACTTATCCGTCTTGCTCCACACACGCATGAAACTCGCCCATAATGCGTAATAATGCAATCTACGCGGGGCTAAAGTAAAAAAACTAGAATATTACCCATTTTCCCGAATGCTCCGGCTGCGATTAGCGGCTATGAAAAATCGTAACATATACATCAAGTTTCAAAATTGTAATATTTATGAGGGGGCGCGCGGCGCCGCCGCCACCGCCTTTATTTTATTAATAAACATTTTTCCGACGAGATATATGAAAATGGCTGGCGGCACGTGTGACATTGATGAAAAAATATAAAAGGAACGGCGGACGAGAGGCGGCCTTTTCCCTCCAATGCTTTCCCCATTTGCCGTTTTGACAAATGAGCATCATTATTTGACAGATGCAATATCGAACTTGTCCCGTAGTAGCTGGCTTTAGTTTCGACACGCCTCTTTGGTGTTTTTTTCTTTTATCATAAGTGGGTACTTTTATTGGATAGAGGATACTTTTGTTATTAGGTTTCACTTGTACGGTCGTAGGATCTGTGTTCGAAATGTTCGAGTCAATAGATTCTTTCATATAACATATACTTATATATTTTATTTCCGTAATGTTTAGATGCTAAATATGAAAACTAAACCAAATTTTTAATTACAAAGTAAGAAGATAATGATTAAGTGTCAAGCCATAAGAAGAGATGTGTAAAATTTAAAGTGGTATGAATTTCTTCCGCTGAATAGCATTAAACTTGGGCCGTATCGTCCACTTAGCAAAAATTCTTGTGCCTTAAGTTGTTTTTATCGACGAAATATTAACCAAAATAATTTTCGACAAATATATTAATAATGAACCATCTTGTCAAACTACTTCTAGTTTTTAGTCCCATAAGTACAGAAACAAACCTAGATTGGATTGGTTAGATTTTCCGTTTTGAAAACTAATTTACTGCAAATAGTGTATGAAATAAAAATTAACAACTAAATAGAAACGTATGAATTGTACATAGAAATATAGGAATAATTATGGTCACCGTTTTTTAGTGATTTCAATCTCTACCATTAGTATCTAAAATAATTTAAAAAAGTAAAAAGTAAAGTTAAAAGTATTAGTATCTAAAATAACGTAAAACCTATTTTGTCACCAGGTCTGTATTGACAACCTTAACACTTATTATTTTTATAATCTTAACGTGTCGTCAGGACTATAATAATTTCCTTTTTTCCTGATTAATACTGTATGTTCGTCAATTATTAGTAATGCAAATATAAGTTGTTTACATCACTTTAACTATGGTACAAAAAAGCAAATCTTATACCCACATAAATAAATATTACTTTATTTAATCTGACATTAATAAAATAATTAGTGTCATATTTAAAATAGAATTTTGTTTGGTTATTGTGATCAGTTTGCTTTTGTTACTCAAGACCTATTTTACTATGAAATTATCATGTTGATGATGATTCTAGAGTAAGAATTTCTATACAATTTTCAATGTTTCTACAGTAGAATTATTATGAAATTATTAACTTACAATCTATAAAAGGGAAAAATTAAATTTTCATAGCTGATGTCTTCTTCATTCGATTGGTATGAATTAATATTTGAAATAAAAAACAAAGTAAAACACGAAGACGCCGTTTTTGCCTATTAAAAACATTTCGTTGGTACTAGCATCCACAATTAATATAACCATCTGAAAGAAAATAAAAATACTTTTAATATAGAATAACCAAAATCTAGGTACTTGAATTACCTATGTATGTTTTGAGGATGATCAGAGTCTGAAATATCTCAGTAAATATTATAATTTAAGCAATGTGTGCCTCCGCCGCGGTCATGTCAGTAATTTTTAGAATTATTTTTTCTTCTTTATAATGCAAATAGATATTATGCTGAATAAAATTTTGCACCACGGCCAACACCAATGTAAGTGGAAATATCCTTATATTATTAAAAAATTGTAACTGAATGTGTGTTTATACATTGCTTGGCCATTTTTAAATTTGTGGCAGTTTATAAATAGGTGTGTTATACAGTAATGCATTTATATATGTGTGTCTTTTCGTCTCTATTTCTTTTTGTCGAATTTTAATTTTTTTCCGTTCACGATTAATATCGCTTTTAAACATCGTAGGGAATAATCTGAATAAAAATTATAACAAAAACAAAAAAAAATCAGGAAATGCAAGTAGTTGAGTATGATAATTAATACTTAAATAACGTTAGTGGCAAATACAACATAATAGTATATTCAATTATTCTCTACATTTAATGACGTTATTTATAGCATTGTTTATATTTCCAACTATTCAAAATAAGTGACAGATATAACAGCGATAATGCACATGCACACTACCTTCGTCAAAACGGACAACGTCACACCCGCAGCTGAATATCTTACCATAAGTCACGAACTTATGGTGAGATATTCAGCTGCGAGTGTGACGTTGTCCGCAACTCCCCATTGTTTCACCAATATTGTATAGCATTTATATACTATTTTTGCCCCCTCCATATTTGCAATAAACTTTACGGGCAATTTTGGGTTTTTTTGTCTGTTTCCAATTTTTTTTACTACGGAAAAAATACTGTTTTTATGGCAATGTATGCATTTAATATTTACTTATTCTGAACTACTATAACAAAAATTATAGTAATTATTTTCAGCATAGCAATAATAAAATTAAAAGAGAGAGAAGAAATGTCAGAAAGAGAGAGGAATATCATAAAATATATTTTTACTATATTATGAAAGTCAAAATTTTTATGATATTTTAGATCGATAAAATGTACTGAATACCCTTTAACCAAGTGCACACGTAAATAGTAAAATCCTAAACACGTAAGTTGTAATTCTAACGACAATAATCACTGAATAAGTACTTTCACGGCATTTTACCAATCTTTTTCACAGAATAATTATTTTCAATAATATATATTTTAAGTTTTTTGGAAATAACTACTAAAACTTCCAAAAAAATACGTTCATTTAGCCTATTTTTTATTTAATTAACCTGTAATTTTATTTAAATGGCACTTGTGGTAATTGTATTAAAATATTATATTGTCCTAATTGCTAAAATTACGTCACAGTAAAGTGAATGCAATTAATTAATTTTATATATTAGTTTTAAAATAAAATTACGACTGTTATTTGCATCAATCATTACATAAAAAATTATCTAAAATATAAGGAAATTTCTCTTCTCATTTGAACGAATATTAATAAAATTAAAAACAATTAACTGAAGAGTTATTTTTTAAGTTTAGTAACATAATTTTAAACTTTCATGTTCAAAGTAAACCAAGTTTTAAAAAAACAGTAAAAATACAATTCTCTTATCAAAATATTAATATCATTCGTTTGCATTAATTTAATGTCATCAGAAAACAACGACTGACAGGATTATAACGGGTCTACAAATACCAAATTATTTCTCGTTTATATAATTAATAATATAAGAAAAATATTATAGAATCGTGTTAATATATATATAGAAACAAGCTTAATAATGGTTGAATTTCCAAGCTGTAAATTCAAAGTCGACAATTCCTACAAAAACCTCTAAGTGTTTTTAAAAGAATATTTAGGACATTAGATATTTTTCTAAGTTTTATAAACCTCTTTATTTATATATAGCTATTAAGACGGTTTATGAACTTCATGTAATGAAAACACGTGTTATTGTATATAAAGTATATGATAATAATTAATCTGCAAACGATTTCTTTAGATTCAATTCGAAAGACAAATCGCAATCGACCTTATCGGCACCGCAAAATCAACAAAGCGCCGCAATTTGAGTAGAAGGCATCGGAAGTGTAACAAATGCAAACAGTTAGAGCGACAATGTAGCCGCCGCCGCAGACTATAAATCAATTCCCCCGCGGAGGCGAGTACGAGTGCGCGAGCTAGTACTACAAGAGCGGTTTAATAGCGCGTCTTGATTTAGCGCCTTGTCAGCTCATTGTAAAGGTGGAGTCATGCTTTAAGAAGCTAAACCTCCTTGAAACTAAAAAAAAATAATTTTTGCTTTATTTTATATTTTCAAATTTTCATTTATTCCATAAATTAGCTGTATAACAATTTAAATTCAATGCGGGATAGATAGATATCGCCGTGTATGTAGCGATTGTCATAGTGATCGTAAAAGGAAAACAAGCCTCTTTCTATTCAATAAGACTTATTCTCATTGGGAATTTATTTATTCCAATTTTTAAATGTATTTTTTTCGGTGTAACTGGAACTTTAAATTATGGATCTACTTAAGTGGATCCACTTAAGAGTTCTATACTCTAAGTTGATGAAATTATTAATTCTTTCATACGCGTATATGAAGCAATTTTACACACTTTTCTAATATATTTCACGCCAAAACAATTTGTGTACTCCACACATCGTTATAGAAAAGTTTGCAAAATTGCATCATATACTGCTGAAATTAGAATATTTTCAACGTGCGTTATGGGTGATGCAAGTACTCAATTTCGAAAGTGAACTGAACACACAGCGAATCCGTGGGGACTTGAACTCTCAAACTTTGCCGAATGCTTTGCCGATTAATTATGCTTTGCCGAAAAAAATTTAATTCTAAAAATATCCGTTTTTCTTAATAAAGAGGTTAAATATTTAAAATTATTGTTAGTTCAATAATAATCATAAAAAATAAGCACTTGAAATATATCTGCCAATAAAATAATTTAGATAATGAAGCACTTTGAATAGGACTCTTCTTAAATAATTACATATAAAACTACAATGCAAAATACTAAACTTCAATATCATTGGACAACAGACTAAAAAAATTAGATGAATTCATCTAAAATTCCGTAGACACTCAAAAAGTGCTACCATTCACATTGATACAACAATGGACTATTGACAACAGTATGTGAGGCACCGCACATACTCATTTCAAAAACTTAATGTGTTTAAATTTTATTTAGATAATAATAACGTGACGTTATAAAAAGGAATTTTCTGTTTATTACGGCATTTGTAGATTTATTTCAAAATGTGAGCAGGGAATTTTGTTTTGGTTGTTCGAACTTGTTTTTAAGGTTCCGTAGCTCAAAAAGAAAAACTGAACCATTGTAAGATCTGTTTATCTCTGCCAACTATTCTTCTCAAAAAGTGACCCTAAAAGCTTGAATTAAATTTAGGAAATGCAAATTAATCACTTCATTTTTATTTAATTCGATACACAGTATGTAGTATTGTAACGATAAGGGATTCAAAATATTTCACATAATTTTAGATAGTATATCTTCAGGGATATACTGAAAAATATTGCGGAAAGATATAACCTCCACCCTTATTTCTGAAACTGCTCAACCTAAAATTATGAAAAAATAGAATTTTTAGAAATACATACAAAGGTTTTAGGAAAAATATAGCCATTATCCTGGATCTAATTATTTTTTAAATGTATACCATGTTATTGCGCCTATAAAACATACAATAGGCAATATAATTACGTCATGAAAAATTAATATTTGTAAATAGTTTAATAGAAATACGATGTACCCTTAAATGTTTATAAGTACCTAACTGTGTACGAAACCATTGTAGTGCAAATTCTACTCGTACTTGGCAGGTTTTTTGAAATTGAATGTACATTTTGATTAGGTTAGCAACTAATAATCTCGTCTTCTCTGTTTATCAGTGTTAGCTCATGTGGCAAACAAATTTCAACTTCTCCTCCAAAATATAAAGCTGTTTTTCTATTGCAGTATTAGAGCATGAGAGTAAATCTACTACAATATTATAATGCGAACTTAATCTGGGATCTGTTGCAATTAAGTTTTTCATATTTAACAAATTTAATGGCAAGGTTTCCCTAAATAAGGGTTAAATATTTATTTAACTATCTGGAACTGATATTTGGCTACATAATAAGAGCGTACACTTTAATTTATAGCCGTGCATACGCATACTGCGTGTAGCTTGGCCCGCTTATTGTCCTAAATGGAATTCATAAAAAATTCTAAATTTACTTCATGAAATTTGGTAAATGAACAGAAGATCGAACGCTGTACTCTTCACATGGACTGCAAGAAATGTTCGAGATGTTTTATGACATTCTAAAATTTGCTGGAAAAAGTGGTGAGTATATTTTTTGTCGATGTAATATTTAAGTTATAATAATTTCACTCTATAGAATGGGGTGAAAAAAAATAAAAATTGAAGAGTGTAGAAAACATGACACGAATTTAATTTTTTTTCGGAATTACTACAACAATAAGCTCATTATCATAATATAATTTATATTTATGTGCACATTAACAGAAAATAACACATCAATCATTCTCCTGCGTATCATGCAATTTCATATTTTTTATAATTTTCTTGATCATTTTACTGAAAGTGAAGAGCATAGTAATTTTCGTATTGCGACCCAACTTTATTCACAAGTACACCTTGCTTACAATACAAGTAACGTTGTTCACAAGATACAAAGTACTTGCATATAAATAAAATATATTCGATCTCCGCAGTGTAGCCGCGGCGTTACGCCGCGACTACACCGCACCGCTCCGGAATCAAATCTACAACCATTTATATTCGTTTTATGATCGAGTGATTATTGCTATTATTACTTACTGACTTAACATTTTCTTTACTCCCCCAGGCCATGGTAAATATTAGGTTATTATTCAGTGATACAATGCTCGTGGTAATTTGTCTTCGTTGTTTTCAAAACTGTATAGATGCCTTTGAGCAGTGTTTTTTTTTCTAAAAATTGATCACGATTTAAACGAGAAGAAATTTCTAAAAAAATACAACTATAAAGTTTTCCCGAGGGAACATTGTCGATATGTTATAATAAAACAAGTTTGGTGATTTAAATTTTATTTAAAAAATTGGGTAATAATTCAAACATTAAAAAAAAAAAAAAATATATATATATATATATATATATATATATATATATGTATATATGTGTATGTATGTATATTGTTTCTCTAATGAAATATATATATATATATATATATATATATATATATATATATATCGCTTCTCTAATCAGAATCTTGAAAAGTCGATCTGTAAAATCTATAATTATCTGTCATAACTACTTCTTTCCAACACTGCTCCTTTTTCTTTCACGGACTGTATTTTAAAATTGTAGAAAATGATTCGTCCACTTTCAAAATTAAAATAATCTTGAGCTTTACATTTCCTCCATTAATTTTCCGGAAGCATTAAGTAATTAAAATTACAATATTTTAAGCATATCAAATTTAGTGGAAACACCATTTCCTTTTTGGGGTTATTCCTCCTAAGTTGATTTGTAATATGTATACTTAAAAATATAAAAAAATAATTTAATATATGTGATTTTTTCAGATTTTTCAGAATTAATTTTCACGGTATGTGTTATTAAGTATATCCTACAATCATCTACAACAGGAAAAGTTTATTGTTAAACTCTTTCTTTTAAATTTTGGACCATGTTAAGGGATTGTCTTAGATCCGCCTTCGCAAAAACAATTATATTATTAAAGTTGGTTTAACAAAATGTTATACCAATAGCGAATTAATAATTTTGGCTACTTATGTAATTACCAAATTCGAAAATGAGATTGAAAAATACTACACTTATTCGAAACTTGCATTTTGAGGAATAAAAGGATCCAAATTGATAGAATTCAGATATTATAATAACATTCTTCTTGGTTAAAACTTCATAAAGAAATTAAAACAAAACCATGACCACAGATATCGAACCGTTAGCCCTTTTAAAAAATATAAAACCCAATATCGCATAGCACAACTGCTATCTCCAAGCATATGCTAACAGGGTTGCCAATATGTCAAATACGCTTTGAGATATTTTTATAGCAAGAGTGTTATAAAATAACATAGCTGAAAATTTCTTAATTTAATTATTATTTTACTTATCAAGCTCACCTGACAGTAATTAAATGTCTGAGGAGGTATTGGCATTAAATGTCTGAGGATGTATTGGCATTAAATGTCTGAGGATGTATTGGCATTAAATGTCTGAGGAGATATTGGTTGTTTTTATTCTTAGGCTTTAAGAGAATTAGTTTACTAAATACACACATTTAACGCTCGATAGCTTCCCCAATAGTCCTACCAATAGCGAAAACCTATGTAAAAACACGATCTAAATCAAAACAGTCTCAATTAATCACCCTTTTTATTATGCAGTATCACTGGTACTTATTCAAAGTAAGTAAGTAACTTCAATAAAGGAAATAGCTAATATGAAAATTACGACTAGTTCAAAGTTGTGACATTAATCTTGGAAAGAAAATGTTTTGAAACATGAATAACAGACACGATAATTAAAATAACTATCGCTTTTTCGTAAAATATAATTTTTGTGATTAATAAAACAATTTGAAATAATATAGACGAATATAATATGAATTTTAAATAATATAAATACGTATACTTTTTACGACGCAAACGTACGTATATATAATACAATATGAATTAATCTGGCAATTTTATGAATTATGTGAATTAGAACTTAATTTTATGCCACATCTTTCTCAAATTTAATAATAAAATAAAAATGGACTTTATTTCTATTCTCCAAAAAAGGGGGAAACAAAATTATTGCTGATAAACAATGTCTTCAAAATATAATTTAGGATGTATTTCGCTTTTCTTATTCAATTTTCTTCATAGCTACGATAAGTATAATGACAATATTAAAAAATTTTAACCGTTTTTCATATATAAATAATAACATATTGTCAAAATGCGGTTTACCCAACACATTTGAAGTAATATCTATAAAGATGAACAATACATACATATGTGTGTATATATATATATAGACATACGTATATATATATATATATATATATATATATATATATATATATATATTTTTTTTTTTTTTTTTTTTTTTTTATTATTAAATAAACGAATTAAATTTCACAAAAATCATTTTATTAATAGTATTATAAATGCAGAGGTGGATTTAAGACTATCTCCTAACAAATATCAAAAATGGTAGTATCTGAATTTAATGAACTGAATGTAACAATACATGTACAATTCCTGTTGTTCATGTACAGTTCCTACTGTAGACGAATTTAGGTGAAACTTAACAAAACTTACTATGTTTGCTTACTAATTTCAAATTTTAAATTTGATATTTTTTTAGGTTCTACGATTATTTAATACTAAATAATTTCAATTACCTACTACTTAAATGGTAAGATTATTTTAATTTTGAAACTGAATAAATCATTTACTACCATTTTAAGAAAGAGTGTGTGCAAGAATAATGATATTGAAAAAAAAGTAACTACGAAATAAGAACAACTTTTCTAGGTGTGTTTATAGAGATACAGCATAAATATATATTTAGATTCACTATTTAGGTTATGGCACTATATATTTATATCGTATCCATGAAAATACCTTTTGTAACATGTAGTATTAAATAATGTGCGCATATGTGAAATATTTAACCAATTTTGTGTAAAATGTTATTTTATACGGATTCTAAGAATATTTTTAAATATTTCTAATAAGAAATAATTATTCAAAAACTATAATATTTTTGAAAAACGTTAACGGCCTGATATATTTTGTCAATTTTATAATCAACGTCTAAATAAATTAAAAATGATTACTACAACATATACAAATCAAATTGCATCATTAACATTGAATACACAAAAATAGATAAAAAAAATTATAACTTATCACCCCTACGCCGCGCCGTGCACACACAGACACTACCCACACAAGCGATTCTAATATTTGCATAGCATCCGCCGTCATTTCAATACTCGACCCCTGTGAGTGACGCGCGCCCCGTGACGTCATCCATCATCCAAGATGGCGTCCGCGCCTAGCCGAAGCCAGTCCATGAATAAGCAATGGGGTTAGACGCTCTCTTTATGAAGACCGGGCCTTATTTAAGCCCCATATTGTATTGGCGTGTTTGGATATTTATTTTTATTTATAACTGATATGACGGATAATAGATATTTTGTGATGGATAGATATTGTAATCGGGCTCTTTTTGCGTATGGCAGAATTTGTCTATGATGAAAATAGACGAAGCTAGCGTCTAATTCCACAGTTAATTTATTTATTTATAGCATGCTCAATATTTTTAACAACTCAATATTTGTCTATAGAACAATACGCGATTGTCAAGTAAGAAATAGGAATGAGCTACATTAAAATATTATCGATATTGATACCGATGTCAGCATTGCTAACTAAACAAGAAATCAATTATTGTCGAATTTAAAACATCAATGATTTTATCTATACTACTACTATCCTGGATCGTTTATTCCATTTACTTGCCCTCCTTCTCCTTCTCTTCCACAAAGCACGATTTTATGCTGTGTTGAGCTTCATTCACGTCTTTTTCGATCGTCGTCAAAGAAGTGGAGGGTGGCCTTCCACATTCTGGTTTTGTTGTTAGCAAATTTACGGTAAGCTTGACCATGTGATCCTCCGGGCTTCTCTAGATATATCAAAACCTTCGGAGTTCTTCCTTCACTTTATATATCATCAAGACGACTTTCGAGCTCCATTTATGTACTCGTATTGGTTTCTAATTTTATCAAGCGGAGTAATACCTGCTGACCAGCGTAACATGCACATTTCTACTATGTGCAGTTTGCTTATATTTTGTTTATGGTCGCCAAACATTCCAAACCATACGAAACTGGAGATATTATAGCAGCTTAGTATATTTTCCTTTTGACCTTAGGTAACATTCTTCTATCGCACATGACGCCTGTGAGTTGCCTCCACTTGAACCAGCCTATTGTAATTCAATAAAATTGTTAGCCACAACACTAACAATTTTACCATCTTTACTGACGATTGAGCCTAAATATTTGAATTGGAACACCGTAAATAATCGCAAAATTCCAATGGAAATTTTCAGATTATCTGGATTTGTGGTGCAATCAAAAGTCATGGCATATGTTTTGTCTTCTTTCTACTAATTTTGAAACGATTCTTTTCCAATGTCTCTGTCTAGGAGTTGAAATTTTGTTAGAGGTCCTCTATATTATTATCGAAGATCAATACAATATCGTCCGCATATAGGATGTTCCACAGCAATACTTTTGGCCGTGTTTAGTCAAATGGTTGATGACAATATTTTTTATAATTTAGTTAATTAAATGTCATTATTTTGATTTCGACATTCCTTGACATATTCAGAAAACATATGCACATCGTATAGAGGATCACCGTTATTAATTATTTTCTAGAATTATTTAATTCATTATATAAATTATTTCATAAATCAATATCATTCAAAAGTTAACTGATATTATCGATGTTTCAATATTCCACATATTTAACCATAGATGTTAGAATATCGACTTTATTTCATGTTCATTAAATATTTCCTACAGGTCGATCATCCCTAACAAGAATACAACTAATATTGGTTAGCATTATTTCGTTCTTAACCTTATCGTAAAATAGAATGTCTTCTTTCATTTATGCATCTATTTTGTTTAAATAATGCATGATGATTGGCGTATGTTAGACAAAGAAATTTTATATATATTTCATACTTTAACCATCGAAAATCAACACAAACGAATTTAGATAATGGTTTATTAATTAACAATTCGTATTAATAGGTAAGTTTTCATTTACCGTGACCATTTTTGGTGATAAGTTATCCTTTAGTATTGGATTCACGAAACGCATTAATTTAGTGCGACGGTCTTCAACAGCATAAAACAACCCCGCAAAACACTTTTTATTTAGACATTGAAAAGGTCAGCTTTAATGTTATAATGAAGATTTTCTTTCCAATTTAAAAAAAATATTATACACCACATTCCTAAGCAAAGCTTTAATATTAATTACTGTTCATGTATAAAATATTTTGACAAAAAAATAATCCTTTTTAAATAACCGGTGAATAAGAAATATACAGAAAAATATGTAACTATAAAAATACGCGTACCTAGTTTCGACCTACGTACCTACTTTCGAACGTAAAAAACTTGGAAAATACCGCTATTGTTAGAGAATTAAGTAATCGGTACCAAGTCAGTGCCTCTCTCTCTCTCTCACGTACATACACACCCACACAAACACATAAGCACCGTATTCAACTTGACTCCAAAATACACATTTGCGGTATTTAATGAACACGATTATACTCATATGTAACTACATTAAATCATACATGCCTGTATACATATACACATATTTATATAGGAACATATCAATAACATTTTCCTCTTCCGGCTTCACCGTAAATAATTCGCACCTTTATATATACCTGTATATACTTACTTATCTACCTACCTAATGAGTCATTAGTTGTTTCATGTTTGATTTGTGACTTTCTTGCTTACATCAAGTTAAGCAAGTTCGATCTCGATCAGTTTATTCCTCCCCACTGTCACCACCCCCCGATTACCAAATCTTTCCTGGTTGCCCGCTTGATTACCAAACCCTTCCTGTTTACTACTTGTGATCAAAAAATTCAAACCAATTTATTTTGTATACAAATCATGTATTTAAACTTCGCAAGCGTAATAATCCCACATAACTGTAAAAATTCAGTGACAGGCTCTTAAAATACTTATAAAAATAACAGATCCTCGTTTGCAGATTACAGGGAATGTCTGTCAAACACTAGGAATTAACAGTAATGGTAAAGTTTAAAACCCACTAGGTGAACTGAATTTCCGTAATAAATAGCTAATGGCAGATTATGATTACCATATTAAACCTACTGAAACATTTAGAATTTTCTAGGTAGTAGAACATTTTCAAAACATTATAGTACGACGAGTATTAATGGTGATGTGATCAGAAAATTTTATGAATATTTTTAAACACTTTGAGAGAAGATTTAAGTCATAAAGAGATAAAAAAAAGTAATATAGCGACGGAGAGCTACAAAAAATATGCACACAAGCTAACACAGACACATGGATAAACACATTTCTGAGTAAGTCATTAATAACAAACAAAATTTTAAATAATTTTTAATTGTAAAACAAAACAACTTTAACTTTAATTGTAAAACAATAAAAGTTAAAGTAAAATTTAAAAAGTGAAATTAGTAAATATGTATGATAATGTAACGATAAAATATAGTAATAATTAAAAATTGAAGATAAACGGAAATTTTTGTCTCTCTTCATTCCGAGACCACTTTAGTACCACCATATTTACCGTCTTATCAAGACGTATTGATAAACAATTTACTCATCGAACGCACTATACCCGTATGTGCTACGGAATATTCGACCTGCATAATTAATTAAAATCATTTTATATACCGCGAACCATATCTGTAAGTCTAACTAGTCTTGATTAAGTCACTATTGCCTTCTGAGTACTAGAAAATCTTCGACTTTAACAACCTTTATTAGCAGACCATATACACCTGTAAACGATTATTCAGAATTCATACAGGAGTACAATAAGATTCAGCGGCGACTGCGCGGCGGAGACATTTCCATCAATCAGAGCGGGCGCGGGGTGCGGGTTGCCGTCTTGCGGTAAGCGAATGCCTTGTAAGGGCTCAATTAGTAGCCACCAATCCCGGCTGGGGTGAAAGGCCACGTTCATAGCGAGGAACTTTCGTTGAAACAACATTCAGTCCATTTCAAGCCGTATTACGTTCGATATGAATTGGGACTGATTAAAAAAAATGTTTATGATAAATTACGATGTACAAATCTTTGCGAAATATTTTCGATTAAAAAAATAATTACAATAAAAACATGTGGGAAATAAACGCTTTAAAAATGTGCATATGCGTATAACAAAAAATATGATCTTATTTTAGGATAAGGTAAAAAAAATCGACCAACTGCATGATTAGAAGATCTGTTATAAAAAAAGAGTGTGCTTTAGACCACACAACTGAATTAAAACTCCAAATTCACAAAATATGAACTTTAAAATGAATTTACAATTTTATTCACTTTAAACGTAGAATATTTAATGTATTGAACAAAATAATTTATAAAATTGTTCATGAACGAAATGAAATGACAAAATAATAAAAAAATCACCGTTCGCGTAACGCAAACAAACTCGCATATATATATATATATATATATATATATATATATATATTTCATACACTGGCTATGAAAGTAAGAGAGAAAGAAAATGTGCGCGCGCACTGCTCTCTCTTGCTCGTACAGTGTGATACAGACAATAGGCTTGCACTGTGTCTTAGATATTCGAAACATAATTGGCTATGAGAGAAAGAGAGAAAGAAAATGTGTGCTCGCACCTCTCTCTCTTGTCCCTACAGTAATATACGAAACGTAACTCTCTCTCTCTCTCTCTCTTTCTGTCTTCACTAACTTATATCTCCCTCTCAACTCCCCTTCGCCTCGCCTGATCACACTTTTCGTAACGCTCTCGTCAGGCATTCACACCAGCTTACTCCCCAAGTCAAGCGTGCGTAAAGAAGTTTTGCTTCAAAAAATTGAAGTTTAACATATAAACCTACGGAAAGACAATGGAATCTAACCGTAAGGATTTCATTTTCTTATTTTGTAGTACTATTGCTTCAATAATTACTTTCTAACTTCTTGAAAATTATTCTTTTGTCAAGCGTTAGTGATAATATAGTATTCGAATCCAATACCATCACTCATTTTCCCACATGGGGCAACGATAAAGCAACGCCACACTACTTAATTCTGATAAATCTCTGCTACATACTTCCATCGACTATGTGTGTAAACTAACACGAGAAGTATTTCTAATTATTTGTAATAAATACTCTCTCAAGCCACATTGTTCTATAATAAAACAATGTGGTGTCTGACTTCATATTCTATTTATGACAATTTTCTGTAATCTCATTTCCACTGGGTTAACCATTTTATGTTTTAGATATATAAACTTTAACTACTATTCTTATATAACCGATTTCTATTATGCAACTATTGTATTTTTATTTACCTAACTATATCTCATGGCTCGCTTTGATTGACATTTGCATAATAATACACTAATAATTTTTAGGTGTATTATTGTTACTATATATTTTTATATAATTTTATTGCCTGATATATCTTTGATAATATATTGCATCCCTTGTATAGAACTAATAAATATATAAACACCCATTATATATTTATTACTTCTAATTGCTGAATCATGGCGAATTAAATACATTTACTGTTAAAATATCATAACTTTTCTCCACATACATTATTATATCACAGAATAATCGTGGAAAGTTATTCCAAACATATGTTTCAGGATTTTAATTGTCTTGTATTAACATCGCATAGATCGTTTACATGACTTTAATTAAAACGGAAGCCCTGTTGGTGACCCGCAGGATCACAAAACGTATGAAATTTCTAATTAAATTTTATAAGGGCCAATATTATTATTTTTAGTCAAATAAATCATTAAGAAGAAGCCGGATTTGATTTTAAAAATATGTGTAAAATAGCTGTACTCATGACTTTGCCCGCGTCGATTTTGATTAACATAGCATAATTTACATGCAGGTTTTGAGCTTTGGAAACGCATGACTAAATTTATAATTAGGGCTAACTTTGGCCCTATTTTAACACAACATGTTTGTTATCAAGTAACAAAAAATATCGAGTTTGATCTTAGTGGAATTACGCTATTTCTCCGATTAAACAGTGACCAGTATTTTGAATTGAACCAAAAACTAAGTTTCGTGAATAAAGTCTCATGAAAATCTGTTTAGCCATTCAGGAGTGATTGAATAATTAACACCCCAACTTTCCTAATTATATTATTAAATATTTGCCTGTAAAAATTTAATAGTTACAAAATACCCTAAATAGGGAGACTGAGTATTGTCAAATAATAGCTGAAAAAATAGAGAAAGAAGAAGATCGTTGAAAATAATTACCAAAAATTTGGAAACGTTTAGGTACGTGCGACCAAACGAAATTCAAAAAACATAAACCACGGAATGTACTTGAGCTATATACAACTGAGTGCTTTTAGCAATGTACATCAGATAGAACTTTGTATAATTTCACATTATTACAATCGATTGTTAATAAACTCGTAGCCAGATGTAATGCACAATAAAAAAAATACTAAATTATACAGATACTGCGGTCTGACCGAATCTTCTCAGCCAGCTCCGCTCTCGCCTTACCCTCGCCATTTAATGCACGGCGAGACGGTTTATGAAAATTAAATATTTCACCACTCCACCTCTAAGTGTGTCTAATGTTGAATTTACATAGCAAAGCCGGGATTACGGCTGTATTTCTGTTTAAACTTTAGAAATTGCGCCGCCCACGTTTCGAAAGCTCGACTGCTGTAAGCTCGCGGGGGCTGGCGTCTTCGGATGTTCTTTATAATTTATGTAAATTGTTTTTTTAACCATATTTTAAGGTATCGGAAATTGTTTAGGTATGGTTATTGATTGATTTTTGCAATAGAGTAGAGCTTATGCAAAATTCGAAATATTATTTCTTAACGTACGTGATTTGTTGCTTTGTTTTTAAGAGTAGGAGTCCCTATTACTAAATTCCTAATTACGAAACGCCATATACTTTTTTTAAGATCTTTGAACCTAAAGTTATTTGCATCATTCGAGCCACATTCAAACATTTGCTGTTGAAAGTGTTAACTAATACCAGTAGAACACTGTCACATATTTTGCGACAAGAAATATATTTAATAAGTCTTAACTGGAAAAATATAACGCGAACCGCAATTAGGCAACAAATATCGTTAGTAACCTAATTATTACTTCTTTTAGGCACCAACTTATTAAGTACTCAATATCTTATAAACATAGGTATTCCTATCCAAATAATTTATTGCTAGTATAGACATACCATATTTCTATGCAATATTGGTATTTGTGTTATTTATTATTGTAAGTAGAATTTTGCGAAACCCATATTTTCATATCAACTAACGATACTAGAAATTGTAATCTAGTAGCAAATTGAGAAATAATAGCAATATTTTAATTCATTTAATAACAAAGCAATATTTTCTTATCTAGTTTGAATTTGTCGTTATTATACTTAAATATCCACGCATCATTATCTATAAAAAACCTTTTGCAACCAATCTAAAATCACGTGCTGGTATGTCGGGATCAGAGAGTAATTCAGAACCGAAATATTAGTGGGACTTTAGTACCCATTTCAGCAATCGGTTTCATACTCGTATGAAATATGGCTGTGGAAAGGATTTCACCAACAATTTGTTCCAGACGTCATATTTTCTTGTATCAAAAACTCAAAAAACTCAAAAATTGCACTAACTGCATTAGATGCAATTTTTGAGTTTCCTGATATAATTGGGACAGTATGAATATTTCCTACGACATTTAATTATTAAAAAAATGAATGCTGACAAAGTCACAATTGCATTAGTGATCAAAATGCGGAGCCCCGAACTGAACGATACTCTTGCATACTTCTTTAAACTCTCCTACTTCTAAGAACTTTATTGAAATTTTTAGACCTATTTCTAGCCACCAGTTCCAAAAAAGATAGAAGGAGGAAAAGACGAGCGTATTTAGGGTAACCGCGGGCGTCCATAATGACTCTGTGTAAGTTAACTACAATTAACTTTCCGCTCCTAGTATATCTAGACCTTAATTATTTACAATGTGATCTATAGATATAGTCATAGTTTATTTCTATGGGATCTGGAAAATGTTACTACCTAACAAAAACCTAAAGCTATAAGAGGGATTAAAATTTAGTAATTTTCACAGAGGTTTAAACTATGATGATAGTAAAATAAAAATCCTTTTAATTCAAATTATGCCAGTAAATTAGAAATGGATGAAATTTAATGCTTACCTGCCATATAATGTTTCTAAATATGGATAAAACTTTATAACATCCGAGAAATATTTCTTATTACTTTTGACGATTTATAAATTACAAGTCAGGTCTATATTGGAATACCATAAACCGACTTGAATGATTTTCTCTCGATGGAATTTAAAAATGATTGGTACGACTTGTCAAAGATCCACAAACTGCCTGTGTACTTATGTTTCAGTCCCCATAAAATAGGCGTATTATTGTCACTCCTTCTCTATGCTACATATTTTATACAAATAAATATTTGAAAATTACTTAGGATCATTTCCCTGCGTCTTTATATGAGCAACTTAAATTCTCATTTAATGAAGTGCCATTACCACATCGAAAAACACAGTTTCTATATCCAAATAGTAGTCGACACCCCCAGACATTGCAGAATGTTGAAAAACCCCCTAAACATTAGAGAACATTGTAACTCGCTTTTGTAGTTTTGAATTACAGTTATACTTTTTAAATATTTTGAAACTTTCTATAGTCTCAGATAAAATTGCAGAAAGTGAATTACAATGTTTTTCATGGGAATGTCGACATTGTGAGTACTATTAGTTCTCTCGTTTGTGAGTGGTACTTCTCGACATACAAGTAGCTTACCTCTAAACGTATTACTTCTATTTTCTTGCAATGTCTTCCTAAATGTGTTTCAGTCTAAATTACTTTCTTTTGTACTAAATAAACCACAGGTCTCAACGAAAAATTGCCCAACATACCTAAATTGTTCTATAAAACCTACTTAATTATTTAATTCACACAAAGGAATTTTAACAAACCAGTGCAGCAATCATATATTTTTTTGTTATTTCCAAAGTAAAGAGTCTAGTCAGTGCCTAATTTTATACACACAAGACGAAAATTCCGTCTGTCTATCTGTTCCCTTGTATCTTGTTTTCTACTAGGTAGATATAGATGCTCAGGTTACAGAGTTATATTTAAGACGTTTGTAAGACGCGTCCTTCGATGCAGTAACCACTATGAACAGCTAAGGATGATAGGACGACTGCAGCAATACTAGGATGCGGGAGAAGTCATTTTATTAGAGAGATGTACAAATTCAATAGCCGGTCGTGGAAGTTGTGAACATTACTACATCTGTACGAGCGAAGTCACGGGAAAAAGGCAATTTAATTATGTAACATAAGGGCAAAAGGAGCGGTGGACTAGATTTCCTCCTTATGAGAAAACGTACCAAATATTAAAATCGTCTTTTATCACAGTCTCTCCACTTTTTTTAACTATCAATCAAATACATTCAAACTTACGGAGATACTACAGCAATGTAAAAACACTCAATGTAGAATTTAAAACATGACCCACACGTGCTCCGAAAACATTTTACACAATATATATTTTTTTACTTTACTTCCTACATTAGTGATACACATCTAAATCCCAAACGAAGTGTAAAAATAATATTTTCCAACATAAAAGGATCCAACGACGTACGCGAAAAGGACGAGAGCGCCGTATCTATTAGGGTTAGCGTCTATATAGCAGATTCCCACCCCGCATGGCCCTCTAAACGGGAGTAAAAGATGCTCCTATGAACAATATTTCGTCAATTTAAAATTCTAACTTAATATATTCACCCCTCCATAGCGCCGCGCGAGGGTGGACGAGAGGGTGGGGTGCAAGTTTAGCACTCCACAAAGAAGTTTAAATGGTTTGAAAATAAATAAAAAGTATATGAAGAGAAAATGTCCCAAGAATTAATTATATATTGGAGTGCTTTTTAACTTGAGCTTTAAAGTTTCGTCGTCGCCCGGTGTTTACTGAATCGCTTCGATGGGGGATTTTAGGCTTTTTGTAGGCAAAGTTAGAACTTGCGTATGTAATCAAAGTCGTATTAGTTTTGAATTATTAAATTTTATTTACGCTTCAAACTCATCAAACTTTTCTCTAATGCTTACTACAACGTTTATTTCAAGCAAATTTACCTATTGCCGGAGACCAAATATTATATGTTTTGGTAAGAAATTATATAATTTGAGTTCTAACTCGACATTTAGATAATATTACTCGTTGACTTAGAAACAACTGGAAATACTATTATAAAAATGAAAATGAAAAATGTAAATATTGTTATACCAGTATAAAAATGAAAATGAAAATGGAAATACTATTATAAAAATGAAAGTCGAAAAGAATCGGATCATGGAAATATAGGTTTCATGTTAATCATTAGGAAATGAAATATTTCTACAACCGAATCTGAACACAATGTAACTGAAGTATCTAATACAAGGTAATAGAAACATTTTCGATAAACAATTTTTCATAATTGTATGTATTAGAATTGTAGAATATATGTAAAATTATTAAAATTGCAAATGCACAAAAATAAAATTCTTTACTAAACATGAAGCCACCTTGCATTCACTTTATCACGGAAAGCAAATTCGTACACATGTGTTTTAGGATGTTGCGGTAAAATTTTGTTTTATTCATATTTTTTGGGCCTTATTCATATTTATCGTTGGATTTATAAAGTATATGTATTGTCTAGCTCTCAAAATATTAACCATTTTAGCGCTAGGGACGTCTTCCAATATCCATTAACTTAAGTGAAATTAATGTGAATCAGTAAAAATAATCGCTTCATCTTTATGACTCTATGACTCTAATGAATCAATAGAATTCTATCGGTCGAGGAGTGCATAGAATCATTTTAATAAAACGAATGCAGAGCGACTAAATGGTTACTGAATCAACGCAATGCAAACCGTTAGCCATCCATCCATTATTTATTACGCCGACACGTTCCTGACTCAAAGAGTCAAGTTAATCAATAAGGTTTCAAATAAGTCATATGGCTTAGTGGATCTATATTTGACATGGGTAACAGGTGAGTAAGTAAATCAAAATAATCAATACGGTATTCTTTTGATTTTTTTCCTGCTACCCATGTATGCTCAATTTGCATCAGTTTCGTATAACAGGTACCCCAAACAAGCGAGAAAACCTGAGAAAATCAAATCAAATCAAAGTACATTGTTTTAGGTATAAATTTTTCTTCTCGAGAAAACAAATTATGGTACATTGTTTTACATATAACATTACTTTTTGCCCATAGCTTCGCCCACATGAATTTTATTAATAAAACGACAGTATTTATATGCAGATTTTGACTTAAGATAAGAAAGTGTGCAAGAGATTTAATATAAAATTGATTGCACTAAATATTGATATGTTGTAATATTAAATTGTATTATTAAATAAACAACGCCGAGTTTCATCTTAAAGAATATATACTACTTCTTGAGTTCAACTGTTTAGGAGTAATTAAGAAACGAAAGCACTTTTAACGGTATTAGCATTCACGCTGAAGTGACGAGTATGGTGAAGACACGATTTATAGTCCCAATATAACTCCGGAACTTGAACTACATACATGTCAAGTTTGGTAGCAATTCGTTGCTCGGTTGCAAAGTTATTAACTACCAAACAACCAAAAAGGTTCTCTCATTAATAACGTTAGTTAGTAATAACGACATGCACTTTTAAAGTGAAAAAAAGAAAAGAAACGTCATGAAATATTTACGAACAACTTTAAATATAAAATTTTCTCGAAATCGGTCTAGCGGTTTAGATGAACGCAAATATTTTTCATTTCCATGCTTTTATTATTTCCGGTATTCCATTCTTTAGAATTTATTTCCGGTATTCCATAATTTTTTTCCATAAAAATCTCGTCTTTAATATTTTTACGATTACATGGCATTATTTACACTTATTGTCGCTAAATAAGAGTTTTAGTACTAAGTGGGAGAGAAGTTTAGTACCAAGGTAATCGCCGAGCAAATGAAACAGGAAATAGTGGCTTAATTTGGATTTTAAGTTATACGACATGAAAGATATAGTACATCCAAAATATATTTGTGTTGGCTTATATTATAAATATTATTTTTTTAATCTTTATTATTTAAAACTTGAACTAAAAGTAGTGAATATGTTCCACATACTAATTTCGTTTAGGTCAAACAGCAATCTTTAGCCTAAGGAGATTGAATCTTGTAGAATGTCCATGTAATATCCAATTAATGTCACATCATAATTGTTTGAATATGTTTGATAAAATATCCTTAATCGAGTAATTAACCATGTTAGAGGAGTATATCGATGAATGAAATTGATCCAATTCCGTCGAAGATATCATTTATTAATTTTTCATATCATTTTTCAACCATTTATTCAACGGTTTTTAAACAAATGCACTTGCACGAAATAAAGTATTATAGGTCTTGAAAAATTCACTCAACAGTGCACAGTAATATGCAAAAAATATTTGTGAGTCATTAATCGTTAACGAAATGTTGAAATCATTAATCAACATTTTAGAATAGGGATCCAAAAGTAAGAAAACCTGAAAATAATTGAGGTTAACACCAAAAAGTAGCTATTAATGTCAAATCTAAATGATGTAATTTCAGTTTTTTTATATTTTCATATAGATACTGACAACAATTTTTTGGCCTATTACTTTATTACTATTTTTTTAGATTTAGCCAAATGGCAAAAGAAACATAATTTCGCCCTGTCTGTTTATGCGTATGCCTGTTTGTCCGTCTATCTGTCCGTACATCACATCTATTTTACTCGGAGATTATTTCAACTTTATTGGAGAAATTTGGATGATAGGTGTCTTCTATGAACCTGTATATAATGAAATAATGGAGTTATGGAAAAAAAATAATACTATAGATGACACTCTATAAATGTAACTCAGGAATGAAAAAAAATTAAGTGCACATAGGCGTATGGGTATCGTTAGATAAGTCTTAAAAAATTATACAGCAGTTCCAAAATAACTTTTTTATTTAAGTCAATAATTGGAGAAATATGCGCTTCTAAATTCTTAGGAAGTGCGTGTCTCCCTTCCCGCTCCTCTAACTTTCTAACTGAAGTGGTAAAGTTAAAAAAATTAAGGTAGTAGAACCTAAAATAAATTTTTTTTGAATAAAATATATTGTGAAGTTTTCCAGATGTGGAATTGTAAAAGATATGTTCTGTAATTTATTGAGATATGGGATATTTTCGGTACCAACCGCAGAAGTTACTTAATTTTTCAGTGTCTTTGAAAAATACAAACTTATAAGTTGAATATTGTATGGCGCTATGGAACCCTTCTTGCGCGAGTCCGACTCGCACTCAGCCAGTTTACTTTTTTTGTTGGCTTCTACAGCTAAGCAAAGAAAATAAAACAAATCTAAATAAGTAGAACATAAATAAAAACTCTTTAAATGACGACTTCGAATCATCTTCGAATAGAAATATGTAATTGCTAAAAGAAAACATCGATACCAGTTGATAATTTCCTACTTCAATAAGCAAATACAATTCTTTGCCAATTTCACAGTATTCAATCAACATTTGCCAATTTCACAGTATTCAATCAACATTTGCCAATTTCACAGTATTCAATCAACATTAATTTCCACATATAATACTATCCGAAACATGCTAATCATATTTAAATACCCTGGAATAAAATGTACCGCCACAGGATGCACCGCCGGCGGTTGCGCTGGCAGCCCATGAATAAAACAACACCCAGGCGCGCGTACCTCCTTCGATTTATTCCACGGATAAAACAAACTTTAAAAAATATCCCCGAATCCGCGCCGAAAACAAAGTTTAAAAGCTTTGTATAGTTTGAATATTACAACGGAGTGTATGCTTGGTCTGGCTTCCCTCTGGGCTGGAGATAAAAATATTATCTGCTTCGAGCTTCGGAACGAAACAGGTCTGTTTGCATCTTTGGGGCTGGCGTCTTGAACTTGGATGTCTGATTTTTTTAAAACACGAAATTGAGAAATTCTTTCTTTGCTGTAAATACAAGTTAATATTTTCTTAATTTAACTAATTTTCGCATTATTCTCATCAAACCTATCTTAAGCAAAGGGTAGAATTGCTTCAGAAAAAAAATTCCAAAAATTATTTACATTATACCAGTGTAAATAAACTGTCAAGTTTAAAAATTTTTTTACGTTGACTTTATAAAATGTTTAATTATTTTAACTTGATAAAGTTTTACATTTCAAATCTATTTATTATGGAAAGAAAATTAAAGCGGGAGTGAAATGCCAAAATCAAAAATTTATGGAAGTCGATATCTCGAATCGATCTCGAATATTCTCTATCGCCTTACACCAGGATATTAGCTCTAGATTTCAATAATTATTTAGACGTATAGGTCTATAAATATAGCTCGAAATGACAATTCGCATCTTGTGCCCTCAGACCGTTACTCACCTAAATATCCCAGAATCAAAATCACTTTGCTACTTACTAAATACGACGCTAACAACTCATTAAATATGACACTAACACCTTGCAAAAAATATGACACGACCAGCCAAAATGATATCTGTTTCTTGGATAAGCAACTAAAGTTAGGTAATTTCGTAATTCTACACCAAATGGTGATATTTATTATGTCTTCAATCAATTTATTTCATTTAATAATGCGTTTATATATTCGTATTGGTTTAATCGCCCATTATTATTTCTAGTTAACCCTCATGTGAGCACTTCGGAGAAAGATGGAAGATCCAGAAACATGTAACATAGCACAACATTTCTAAGTATTTGTATATGACTCTTAAATATTCTAAGGTTTTCGTACCTGAATAAGAAAAAAGAACGGATCCCTTATTAGGTCACTGTCGGGGTTATCTGTCCGCCTATTACAACCGTTTTTCTCAAAAATCGTTTGACTTAGAAATTTTTAAATTTTACTTGGTATTGTGATAAACCATACTAACCCATATATATTTCAATAGTTAAGTCAAACATAAATATTTTATCGCTAAATATGATACCAATAATTCCTTAAATATAAAAACGACACTAAATACTTAGAATATTGAAAGGAATACAACAATTTTTTCCAATTGCATATATTTTTCTACCCTGCTAGTAATTAACAGGTCACTATGTGTTATTTTGCATAAGTATACAGAAACAAATAGTAACAAAATTAATTAATTTTTTTCATAGAAATTCTGTATAATTGCACTCACCGATACATGTTAATTGTTGCAATAGTACGAAAGAATATATATATATATATATATATATATATATATATGTATATATATATATATATATATATATATATATATATATATATGTGTGTGTGTGTATAAATTAATTAATACAATTCAAAAGTCGTCCACTAATAAGAAACAGTCGAGAATAGCAGGATAAAATATTAACAGATGAGTGTGGTGTAGTACTTCCACTCGCTCACACTATGTAGCATTTTTTGTTGAGGAAAAGAGTATAAAAATGAAGACAGGTAAAATGTACAGCAAACAAAATATGTTCCAGGGAATAATGCTATAATAATGATTTATGTGTATATCTGTGGTTAATATCATGTGGTTCATTCCATGACTATTTTTAAATAGGAAAATTGTATTTCCAGTTTCTGGATTTGATTCAATGTGCAATATAGTTTTATAAAAACCACAAGCTTTCTCCTGAAACACGTTTCTTTGTTCAGATACCAGAAGTAATTTATCCATTCTAGAGAGTTTCAAGGCATAGCAATATCGAATCAGGATTTTATATAAGCTTAAAGGTACTAATCAAACGAAAAGATCATAACGGTATATAAAAGGAATGCCAAAAAAAGACAGCAAACAATAAATGGATATAATATGTCATGTTATGAACCCGGCAAAGATGACGAGTGATAAGATGGAAGGTGATAAGATGGAAAGGAAAAATGATGGTAAGGTGACTCAAAACAAGTTTTTAAAACTGGAGCTGCGAATTTCATCTGAATATCATTATGAAGCATTTTCATTAAAATTCAAAGTATCACTATTTTAATTTGCGTATACTTTTTTTGACACAATTATTAATTGTTTACCTAACTATTTATTAATAATTACTATAAAATTTAGTATGCTGTCCTTTTGAAATGGCCTTACTAGACATAAAAAAGAAAGAACTCTTATTAAATTTATACAGAAACTCAATGAGATAAAATCTTTAAAGATAGTTTTACATCAATGATACGTAAGTCTGAGATAAACTTCGTAAGTATACTGGGCATACCACTGATATAAAATATGTTAACCTATTTATAACTCGTAGATACTTTTAATTGAAGACCTTAATGTCTTATCCGTAACCCATTTATCCGTTATATGATTTTTAAGAAAGATATTCACCTAAAATGGTTATCCCAAAATGACAAGAATGATTATAAAAGTTATATATGGATACAAAATCCGTGTTAAAATATATCTTACACACCTCTTCAATACATAACAGTACAACATTGCAAAATTATATCTAAAACAAAAATAAATGACGTCACTTGATCAAATTTATACACAGTATTAAACTGATACATAAACATAACTTAGATATAGTTAATATAAGCACCGTATAATTCCTCGTCGAATATACGTTTATTTACGAAATAACACTGTACATACGTACATATTCAATATCCATCTCCTACACACCCATTCATGCGCCCAATGAGTGTGCACATCCGCAGGCGAACTAAAAACCGATAACGTGTACATATTAGGCAGCGCGTAGGTAGTCACAAATCAGCACAGCCGCGTGTCATCTCCCCGCCTGTCACCTGTCACTCGTCAAAACTCCAGCGAACATCTTTACTGAGTGGGGAGGCTGGAAAGCATGCACCGCCGCGTTATGTGGTAGCCCCGCGTCGGGCTGGGTTGTGTGGTGTCAAGTTATGTGCCTACGTTTTAGGGTTAACTAGCAGTGTGGTGGGTAATCATGGTTAGTGGTTTTTGACGGTATGAAAATAAAGCAAAAGTTAATTCTATTTATCACTTCGTACATAATTTTTTTAGGAATACTCGAAATTGACACTTGATGACAGACTTCCTAAAAATATGTAAAGGCAGCGAAACCCCTTCCATTGGGATAAAATAAGATGCAATGAGAAAAAAATGGAGCCAGTTACTGCTCATTTTTTATTAAATATTTATTAAGTTACATACTTGAAATGGACAAAACTTTTAAGTTGTTGAGTCAAAATAGTTTCAATAGTTTGAATTTAAAAATGGTTTTAAAATAAAGTATCTTTCTTGTAAACGGTACATTTCCTTTTATCAAAATTTGGTAACATCTATTTAGATTGATATCAGTTAACATTTTTTGCGAATAATTATTAAATTATTATATCTATAAATATGCCTTAAACTTTCTGAGAATACGGGGGAAAATTTCTGAAAATTCTATGGGGGGAATATCATTTCACAGTTTCAGTTGCTTACTTTGGGATTGTGTGGCTCCAAGCACCATTTAACTCCCTTTGAGTATATACTCATTTGAGAATATTGCATATCTAAAAATATTCCATTAGTTAAGAGGAACAAGCATCCATTAGTGCAATAGTTAATTTGCTAAGTGGTCTTTACAAGCGAAGAACTTTGATACTAAATGTTAAAGTGTAATTTTACGATTTCCAATTCATAAAGATTCCATTTCTAATCTAAAATCATCGAATAAATATAAATGTTTTAGAGTATTTTCAACTAAATCCTGGAAACAATACTATATTTAGCCGATTTTAAACCGTATTATATTTTTGTTTACAAATATTTTTAAGCGATACGATGTCTAACATTCGCCATTTTTCACTTTGCTTTAAGATCTTTAGAATCGTGAGTAAACGAATGAAATGAATTTTGTAAAAGCATAGACATAACAAATAAATCTCTATTCCCTACATTACCCCTAAATGAATCCACGTGAATCAAATGCATTCGTCTGATTCCATACATAATTTTCTTTCCTAATCTCCTTTTCCTCTCCATGTAGATGACTAAAAAAACAATTTAAGTAAAATTATCTTCTATTTTCCGCTCAATTATTACGCGACAGAAATTATGTTAGCGGCAAGTCTCTACACGTGTAAACCTTACTCGCACGAATGATAAAATAGGTATAATTCACTATCCATAAACGAATGTAGTTGACAGGCAGGTAGGTACGTAAATGTACATAGAAATAGATCTAAGTAACTATAGTATTTTCAACAAGTCTCTAGACAGGCCACGCAACGGTACCGCCAGGAACATCCCGGGAGCTAGGCATTAGGCAAATTTACGGAGCTATAAAAAGTTAAGGACATTCATTGTCGTTTATTTTATTTAATATTATTTTTTCTATTTAGAAATTATTTCTCATTTGTTAAAAACTTGGTAGTAAATTCAAATATGAATTTTTTTTATTTTTAGGATTTATTAAAAATTGCTATTTATACCCTTTGTGTTATTTAATTTGTTTAATTTTATGTTTCAAGATATTATAAAATGTATTACTAAATAAAAAATAAGCCATATTATGGTAGACCTGCTCTATCTTTGGGAATCCTTGAAATGTAACAAAAACGAATTGTTTATTTAAATATGCCACATTGTTTTCATTACATTTCAAGGATTCGATTTAGAGCTAAAAATATTTACTGTATCAGAATAATTGTCGAAATTTATACCTACCGCTCAAAAAATTTCATCACTAGGGAAGGAAATTCCACCACAGTTTGGAGTCAACATAAAACTGTCGATCTATTAAATCCATGATTTATAAATTGATAGCCACTAAAAAAACAAACGTTATTGCAATTATATAGGAATATATAACGGAACTAATAGTTTTTGGGGATACGTAGTCTAACCAAAAACAAAAATTCGCCTGAAAAATAGCAAATTAAAATGACGAATTATCATAATTTTATTTTGTTTATAGATATTATATAACACATACACTCCTGGTGTATGTGTTATATAATATCTATAAACAAAATAAAATATGTGTTATATAATATCTATAAACAAAATTTCGATGTAGCGATTATTAGACAATAACAAGAACGATATTTAGATTTCACAATCCCGTGGCTACAAACTATTACTTGCCGTCGAAACTGACTAAACCTTACTCCTGCACTAAAATATGTTTAATAAATTTAACATAATGTTTAAAAAATATGTCAGCAAATCAACTTATATCTAAATTCTCAGCATTTAATGTTCGTAGTCTTAATTTATACTGTGAAAAATTGCTTACTTTTCTCATTCTGAAATAGAATACTTCCTTCTGGAAGTATTGTATTCCATAATGAGTCTTCTCATAAATCTTCTCGTAAGCAATTTTTTACAGTATAAAGTAATACTTCCTTCAATCGTCTAAAAATAAGGAATATAATACTTCCCTTAAGCGTATTAAAAAATTTCGTTGCTGGATCATTTTTTATTTTACTCAAACTTTGTAAGTCTTCTTTTGGGTCCCAAGTGTGGATCGAACGAGTCAATTATATTTTGTCTCTTCTACTAGATGTACGCTTGATTTCTGAGCTATTTTATTTTAGAGATTTCTGAAATATTAACTGTTTATATTGGACAGTCACGACACTGAAGTCAGTTATAAATCACGAAAAATTAGTAAAATACTCGCATTTTCAGCATTGTATTATTTTTCAGGGGAATTAATTGTGTGGATTTAAATGTTATACACAAAAATTACTTTCTTTCAGACAAAAACTGCACAAAAACTACTATCTTTCAGCTTTAAAATGTCATCCCAAAGATAGGTATCTGCAGTGGGAAAAAAAACAACAGCTAAAAACATTAAAATATAAAAATGACGTTTCCTTAATATTTTAAGTCTGGTAAGGGAGGACTGGCGTATGCGAAAATAATAACGCTGGATTTCCTTCTTTGGAACCCTAAAGAATATTCTTATTAAATTTGAGTAAAATGAGCCGGCTTTATTGATTAAACATTTTCAGCTGTTCGCGGGGATATGTGGAACGAGTTAGATCCTGATATCGGAAAGGCATCCTTTTTTTGGAATATTCGTTCTTTTTCAATATTTTTAAACAATATATACTATTTTGGTTAGTTTTTTGCTAGATTTTTTTATTTTTATTTGTTCTGCTATACTTTTCACAATTTTTTGCGTCTTCCACAAAACATAAGTTGTAAGTTCCTTTAGTTAACTGGAAATAATTAGTTTAAAATAATATGTTCGTGGAATGTACATTAAAGGTATTTGATAATAAATAAATGGACTCAAGCTTTATATATATACGTTATTTCTGAATGTCGAGTAGCTATGATGTTATAGCAATTTTCCTCATGTATACTGACGACCGTCATTATTCCAGTACGCCAGAAAGACTATTCCGAAAAAAATGAAAAAAATAAAATCTTCGTATTGTATTTACTGCAAATATAAAATATTTTAACGAAAATTCAGCCTTTGGCCATTAAATGAATTAAGTGTGTGGCACGCACTCTTAAATGATAATTAATTCGAAAAATTCCTGGTCTCTGGTATGTGATTTAATCCAAAAAAGTCAAATTAAAAGAAAGTAGGAATTTTTTTATTTCAAAGAAATTTCAAAAACGTAATTTGTCATTTTGTTTTTTTTTGTGTGAATAAAAATCATTATTCATATGTTAACTTATGATATTACATTTTATTAAATATTGTCCTTCCTACGCCAGACCAATTCAGATTATTAATAGTTCATGTCCCTATGGACAGAATAAATATTACAGAGCTGGTACAGAGCGCATATGACATACGAATGGTTACACAAAGTCTCAAAAGAACTGTATATTTTTTACCACATCCATTATATCTATACAAATCCGCGAGCCGCTGCTATTATTTCGCGATTTGGCTCCCGCTCCGCACCGCCCGCCAACCTTTTTGTATCGTTCGCGCGAGGTGAAATTCAATTTCAGCACTTTTATAAATATGCATGAAGCCAGTTCTTATTCCCACTCAACTTGTAATCTGTTCCAGCCTCCACCGCCGGCTCAAGTTCTCTCGCGGGTCGCGAGCCAGGCTCTGCGAACCTATTTTACTTAAAACCACTGAAAAAGGGAAAATGTTCCATTTACAACAATATTTTATAGATACTCTATATACACTGCAATTCAGATTTATTTATACTGTTGATTTATTTAATATTGTTTTACAACTGAAGATTTTATTAATATTGTTTTCGTTTCTAAAAATAGAAGAAATAATTTGTCCGAGAAAGGGAGAAAAAAAATCGTGTATGTCAAAAATTAGCCTCGATATGGTAGCAACGGCTAAAGGTCCAAATAATGGATACGATAATCAAAAATAATTTTCAAAGCTAGATATCCATAATAACGGATATCTAGCTTTGAAAAGCTAAGTTTATAAAATACTTCATCAAAATTATTATAGTCCTACGTCGGTTAACTAGAATTATAAGAAAGTTTATGAAATAGACCCATTACCGTATGTTTATTTACCAATAAACAAACGAAACTCGTTTATTTCTTCAAGCCTTTAAGTATATTTATAAAAATATATCTGAAGAAAATATATTTAAATTCCTTTTAAAAAACGTTTACATTTTTCTCCAGCAACATTAAATTATGCACTTTACTTCCACATAATTCATGCACATTCAAACATGTCTTATTAATAAATATTTTTAACAATCGCACATTACCTTTCTTCATTTCGTTACTTTTAAAAAATAAAATCACTTTAAAAAATAAATCGTCCTAAAATAAAATCAAAACCTCGAGCTTTTTTATTCTCTTTTCTCTATAAAATATCTTTTCATCGTAATACACTTATTCAATCCTATTATTTAAACAAATTGAACAAAAATATTTCACAGAAAGATTTGAAAGAAAATGAAATTAAAAATGTTTTAATTAATCACGAATTTTTCCAGCGGTTTTACATAAAAGTTACTTTTCAAGACCTTCTTGCATGTACGTAATTTGTTTATGTATTATATCGACACGAACTCGACACCCTCAACTAATTAAGAGTAACAGTAACTCTTCTACGCATTTCAACTATACCACAACATTTTTGTTCTACGTAATAAAATTAACAACTATGTACAAAAACAGCTTTCATATCGTCAAAAATCAAAATATCGTTATATCTTTATTTTTATCGTATGGAAAATCAGAACTATCAAGTTTTTACAATTTTTAAGATAAACCCCAAAACGAAAAAAAACTATCTTGTGTTGCATCCGATTTTTATCAAAAATCGGATAAAAATCAGATGTTCGCGTATCAAAAAAATGGAAAAGACAAATAAAATTTTTGAAATTTTTTTTACCTTAGTTTTATTTAAAATGGTGCTAGAGGTATTAATAAAAATGTCGTCAAAAGTTTTCACAAAAACCATTTAATGTGCTATATAATAGCTAAGTTTGAAAGGCGCAGAATTGAGAAGATAAGGTCCGGTAAAAAGTAGGTGATATGTAATTATATACTTATGTTCATACACTTATCATTAGAGGGATGATTTTATTAAATTACCAAAATGGATTAATCATAACTTTAAATAAATTTGTTCATCTCCGTAAAGGATGCAATATGCATGTAAAATTACATGAAGATTGGTTTAGTAGTTGAAGCAAAAAAAAACAAAGAAATTAATAAACAAACAAACTTGCATTTGTATTTGTAATATTAATTAGGACAAATATAAAAAATAAGCGTATGAAATTTTTTAAAGGACAAATAAAGTACTTGGGAAGGGTTGTGTTACACTTCATATACGATACGTAAGTATTCATTAAAAAACAAATTATGCGGATACCAAAACAATTATTTTTCATATTTCATGTAAAATAGCCCTAGAAATATTATTGAAAAGGTCCATTAATATATGTCAGTGGAGGGGGCTCTGCTCCGTAACTGCTGGAGCCAAATTATGTAAAAACAGCCTAATTTACAGTTCATCTAAGTTTTACCGGAAAGATTATAAAATTCCTAGTACTTGGAACATTCAGAATATTTTTATGTTTATGAAACATATGTTTCATTTTAGGCGTTATATTTACATGGTGAATGATAATATCGATAGTTTTATATGGTTTAATATAAATACTCTATACGCCGGTGTCCTGTAAATAGTGGGAAACTTTCAACTGCGAATAGAAGGGATAATTCTTTCTACTCGCATTCTTTTTTCATGTTTAGTTAGTAAAAATCGAACTATTTTTGAGATCTTCGTACTTTTTTTTATTTTATTCAAAAATAGGCACTTTTGGCTAACTTGTAATATTTCTAAATACTTGTGCTGTTAATTAATTGTGTTATAATTGTTAAGTACCTATAGTAATTTTTTTTTTAAATATTCAGTTCCTCCGTAAGTTTGTGAAAAAAATATACGAAGACGTGGTCAACCATTTGGGAAAATCGCATTTAATAGAAGTTTTAAAATACCTCTCTTTTTAAATAAGTATATCATTAAATTTTTACCCTGTTTTACCAAAATTAAATTTTCAATAAAATGGATTAATTCTCTTTGTATTGGACTAGTGTACTTGAACTTGTTGCATTAAACATCGGATTGAAAAGTTTATTTGACTTTTTTAATTAGTAATCATTTTCATTTTTCTTTTATTTTATTTTTTCCACAGTACTTTACACACTTTGATGAATATCTATAAGGCACGGTGGTATGATGGTACTGACAGTTTAAATTTATTTAATAAATTTATTAAAACAAAGTGTTACTGTTTTAAAATTTCTACTAGATCATAAAGCCTCGATACATTTCATACCTCGTTTTTTATATCACAAATGCTCAAATTCAGGGGAAGAATTGGTTAAAAAACGAAATATAACAATTAAAAAAATAATAATTAGTTACTTAAAAATTCTAATGCGTGTTTATTGACTAGCACAACAAATCAGAAATGTTACACAAAAATTATACTGAGAAAATTCTTTCATTTAGCCCTCACAAAAATGTAACCAAGTGTACATATTTTGGAAAAAATCAGAAAGTCCAAATATCGCAAAACTAAGCATGGTTCTCTATTTTCTGATTGAGTACTATCTTCTCTATCTACAGTTATTCACTATTATGGAATTCTTTCGCACGATTAATAAGTTAATCTAATTATAGGGGGAGTCCAAATGGTCTAGCCGTACTTCCACAGTCAAGTTACCCCCGACAGAAAGCAATACATAAATATAAGAATATAATGTATTTCAAAGTTTATTTTATTACATTTTTGAAAATTACAAACTTTATTAGAATAACTAATAAAAAGCCAAAAAAGGTTCATATCTGCCAGATGTATTTAAATGACCGGTTCGAAAAAAATAATATTTGTCTGTAAATGTTCTAATAACATACCAAATTTATTTATATGTTAAAAAAATTAATATAATACTAGCACACTCGATGATTGCTACATTATTACAATTAAATATATTTTCTGAATTGAATGCATAAAAATACAAAAACATGTACAAAACTAAGACTTTCTGTATATGTATTACAGTAGGTCCGGATATATTAGCCAAAGAAATATTTTATTTCTTCTCTCTTTCCTTCCTTCATGCGTTATTAAGTATTTATAATTAAACAAGTGTTTTAGTAATGAAACTATAACATAGATAATAATAGTGTAATCGCTATCGGTTGCACTATTTAATTAAAAATAATTTTATCAAGATGTATGGTCACATTTACACTCCCACTATTTATATTTACACTTCAACATACATTTACATTTACACTTCTACATCCAGTGTGACAGTACATCTTGATAAAATTATTTTTATTTAAATCCTGCATCCAAACAATTGTACGATTTAATTAAAAATAATTTTAACATGATGTACTGTCACATTTACACATCCACTATTTCTATTTACACTTCCACACACATTTATATTTACACTTCTACATCCAGTGTGACAGTACATCTTGATAAAATTATTTTTAATTAAATCGTGCATCCAATCGGTTGTATGATTTAATTAAAAATAATTTTATCAAGATGTACTGTCACATTTACACATCTACTATTTACAATTACACTTCCACAAACATTTACATTTATACTTCTGAATCCAGTGTGACAGTACATCTTGATAAAATTATTTTTAATTAAATCATGCATCCAATCGGTTGTATGATTTAATTAAAAATAATTTTATCAAGATGTACCGTCACATTTACACATCTACTATTTACAATTACACTTCCACAAACATTTACATTTATACTTCTGCATCCAGTGTGACAGTACATCTTGATAAAATTATTTTTAATTAAATCGTGCATCCAATCGGTTGTACGATTTAATTAAAAATAATTTTATCAAGATGTACCGTCACATTTACACATCTACTATTTACAATTACACTTCCACAAACATTTACATTTATACTTCTGCATCCAGTGTGACAGTACATCTTGATAAAATTATTTTTAATTAAATCGTGCATCCAATCGGTTGTACGATTTAATTAAAAATAATTTTATCAAGATGTACTGTCACATTTACACATCCACTATTTCTATTTACACTTCCACACACATTTACATTTACACTTCCTCATCTAGTATTTCAAATTGCGTGTCTACAAAAAAAAAATTCGATAGTATTAGATTGGCTTACAGATTTATGAAACTCTTTTTAATCGATTATGAAGAATGACTGTTGATGTTTACTGCACTAAATTGGGAGAAAATCAGAACCCTTAAAAATATATTAAACATGACAGAAATATTCAGTTTTGCGAATTATCACTCGCGCCTTTCCTGTTGGGGGACAACTTTACTATAAAAGTCTAGAGAGTTTTCTATAAATTTGAAAGTAATTATGGACCATGCAAAGTTTCTATGAAGTCGGTTATAAAAAAATACTAACTAAGTAAAACATTAATATTTAATTAATATCAATTTTATATTAAAATATTGTAACCTTGACACTAAAAACACCCACAGTTCTGTAGAATGTGGAATGCAATTGATGCAAATGATTTATATCTCATGATGATGGACGAATTTTATAAAGGACGATTAATTCTGCGTTCAATAAAATAAAATTCTACGAGGTTTAATTCTACGAGAAGCCTCTACTAGGTTTCATCAAGCTACTTATTTTGCCTTAGTAGAAAATTATGTTAATTTATAAATACTGATAAATGTCTTTACGGTGGCAATTTTCATACACAATTCTTCAGATCCACTCGAAATCTTGAGCCCCGCCCCAGAACAAACATTCCACTTACCGCACATCTCCCAAACTTCATATTTCTCTTTGCGAAGAATAAATACTACTGTCAGGGGACCCGGCTTCGGCCCCCGGCGCCGACGCGGGACACAAATGTATTTATTGCGCGCGCCCGCCTGTCACGCGCCGCCCCTGACGAAGACGAATGGCGCCGCGTCGATTCAATCGCTGTACCGGATTAATTTGTTTATTGTTAACGCCGTCTCGCTCTCGCTTGCGAGGGATACGATTTGTCGAGCGAGACGGGAGAGGCGACGGCCGGGTATAGTTTGCTGTAATATCGATTTGATTAGTTCAATTGGAAAAGAAGAAGTTGCATTAGGATTTGCTGGATTGGATTTTTATGGTGTTGATGATACTCGTGCGTGGATGGAGTACAGGTAATGTGGATTGCTATTTTCTTAACGTATGTCTAATCATACTCGATATTCATTTATGTTTGATCTTAGTTTTTCTAATTGTATCTCCTTTTTCTTCTTTCTCTCAGTTTTCGGATGTTATCTTCCTCCCAAACCTTTCAATTATCACTCATTTAAAATACTGAATAAATTTATTTATTGTTAACCTAACTTGATTATAGAACAGGATGATTACAGTTACGCCCGGATATGATTTGTTGTTATATTCATAAATGTGATGAAATACGGTAACAAGGACGAGTGGCTTCGGTGTCTCCGACGATAAAGGAATTCAATTTAAATGAATGATAAGTTCTGTAAAAGTTATTTAAAATTAAAAGATAATGAGATAATATTTTTAAAAAGGAAAAATATTGCTTTCTTACTGCTTCATTTTTAACACTGCAAGTTAATTTATTTTAAATATGAATGAGTGACCCAGTCAGTGTCAGCCTTTTTTTCTTTTCCTATCTTATCTGCCACACTGTGCGTGTAAGCTAAAAGAATAATTCGTACAACCTCTAGAAAAATGGCTCACTTAAATAAAAGTTGAAATTAAAGAAAAAAAAATAAAAGACCAAAAAAGGACAAGTAATAAAAAACCTAATAACACTTCTAACGTTAAATCACTTTTTGGCCAGTTTTACTGAACTACTCACAAAATTCATATTTATTAACTAACAACATCGCCTTACAGTGCACGGATGATTTTTTTGTTGTTTGTCACCAAAATAATTGTTGTAAAAAGCAGATTAATGTTAAAATAAAATAAAATTGCATTATATACTAACAACTGAATAAAAAGCTATCTTTTCCAGTCCTTTCATACATTGTTAATAAAGTTATATTAAAAAGCTGTATTTTTCCATATAAAATATGCAATACAATTCGTAGAACATATTTAAGAATTTTACTACCAGACCTACAGCTGATGTTAAATCCTCTACTCCACAAAATATATTTAACACATTTTGTTTTTAATACAAACATCACAAGTACGCTAGATACGCAATAAACGATTAACTATTAATTTACTTTGGCTTCATTAATTTATGATTAACAGTATGTTCACATATTGTTCAAATATGATACATTACATAGGAATAAGCTCATGGCTGCACACATTGTTCAAATATGATGCATTACATAGGAATAAGCTCATGGCTGCCCACATTGTTTAAATATGATACATTACATAGGAATAAGCTCATGGCTGCACACATTGTTCAAAAATGATACATTACATAGGAATAAGCTAATAGCTGCACACGTTATTCAAATTTGATACATTACATAGGAATAAGCTCATGGCTGCACGCATTGTTCAAATGTGATACATTACATAGGAATAAGCTCATGGCTGTACACATTGTTCAAATATGATACATTACATAGGAATAAACTCATGGCTGCGTACAATCCGAAGTAACACGTGCATACTAAAAGCGCCTCAAAAATAATACACGCGGCTTCCGGGGACAGACGTACTGGCAACACCAAACTGTCAAATTATCATTTAACCTATAATAAAAAAAATAAACTCAGGAAAACGAAAAAAAAATCAGGTTATACAGCATCTTAGTGTCTATATATATACATATATATATATATATATATATATATATATATATATATATATATGTATGTATATATATATATATATATATGTATATATATATATATATATATATACATATATATATACAAGTTTATGTTAAAGATACACTCTCATTTATAATATTAGTCATAATTTCTGAACAATACGAGTTTCAAATTCATAAATCTTTTATCCTAAAGGCCACAATCAAGCATACTTTGATCCATTAATTATATTCCTTCTTAAAACTGAAAATAAGTATCGCAGTAACGAGCTACTTAGAGGTTTTACTGAGTCCCTCTTAGCATAGACAAGTCTTATTCAAAAATTTGGGCTAATAATGAAGCAGGGCTTTTAAAATAATTTCTAAATCGAATGTAAATACGAGTACATATCTTCATAAAAACTGCAGATTTTTTATATTTTCAGAAAATAACCAAAACTTCTAAACATCCTCATAGCTAATTTTGTTGTATCGCTTAAGATCTTAGAGGTCTAGTCGCGAGGTATTTCGAGAGAAATTCCATAATATGTGCAGTATTTTTATAATTACTATTTGAATATTGAAAGCAGGTAAACAATATGTCTAAAAACAAGAATTTAAAAGGCCTTTGAAATTTTTAATTTTTCAGTTAAATTAATTTTGCATTATTTAAATAATGAGAAAGTATTATATTATGTACTTTATTAAAATTTCTAACACAAATGCTTTCAAACATATGGAAAGGATAGAAACTGGTTTAATTATATTTTAATATATGACATCTCAGTTCCATTCGAAAAATTATTCTCAATTTCTTTTTCTTCAACTTTTTCAGATATATTTTCTCAAACTCGCTTCCAATTTGACCCAGTTTCCATAGGTTTACCTACAAAATTCTAAAAATTTCAATAATAAGTTAAGAAGCTTTTCATTTCTATAACAAATCAAGAAACGTCCAAACGTAGAAACTACAAAATAAAAGCTTCTATGTCTGCTATAGCTACTATTTCATTATTTGCTGTAATCTTCACCAGCGCAGCACCGGATAATACCACCATCATCATATATATTATATATATTAATACGCTAAGGTTAAGATGTTACTCTCCCTTTTTAGAAAAAACCTCACAACTAATCCACATAAATTATATATCATTTTATAAATAATTGCTTGCTCAACCGGCATCCACAACTAAAAAATTTATTATTGCTATTGTTTTTGCAAATTAATTAATTATTAAAATTATATACACAAAACAGCAATGCTGCCATCTAACGGCTCAACGTCAATATGATTGAAGGTCGGTAAAATTGTTTAATTTGAAATCCACTCACGTATAAATAAAGTGGCGCTTTAGCTCAATGCTTTTGATACTTGCACCTCTATATGTCAATTTTAGTAAAATATTTGTTTGATCTGTCATCTGAGCTTCATAATGGAATAAAAACGTAATAAGCAGTGTGCAAAATTAGAAATGAATTGAATACCTGCAATAAATTTTGATTTATTAAATTGAGTTGAATAATTTATAATGCGAAGACTTCGCACGGGTCACGCTAGTTTCATAATAATAACAATAATTTCAAAACTTTCTTAACTAATGGGGCGACGAAAGCAAAGCAAATTTCAGTTGGCCCTCTAGTCCTTAGTGCTTTTGTCTTTAGTATATGATAACTTGTTATGTTGTCGATTTGAAATTACGTTCTTGTTATGTTTTGATACCGTGTTTTGCTTATTGCTTATTCTATATAATACATCATATATACAAAAAGAAATTTTTATAATGTATTATGTACGCAACTGCGCAATTAAAAAAAATCATTACATATACCACGGTACATATTGCCTTAATAAAGTGTGATAGTTAAATCATTATGTTATTAGTGTGTTTTTATGATTCCTTCTCTAAATTTCCGATTAAAATCACTATATATAAAAATATAGTGTTTGCTAATCTTTACATTTTCCCAAATTTATTTAGTTCGGATATTATTCAGCTAGATGTAAAAATAATTGTTAAGAAATTAAACATAACTTACGTTTTATTAATTACATACGTAATTTACGTTAGAGAATAAGGTAAACGTAAGTAAAATGTAAAAAAAATTGAAGAGCCCTTTTGTAACAATTGTTTTAAAGACATACCTCTCAAAAAATGACTTCAAATAAATTATTCGACTTTGTTTAAAAAGTGTTTTTTTTAAATTTTTTTTTATAATCACTTCTCTAACATTAACACATAAAAATATTTAATGTTGATAATATGTACCTTGTCTCATCTTGAATGAGTTGAAGTAGGGATTTTTCTATTAAATGTTAAAAAAATTAAGTGTCTTCTATTATAAATGTTTAAAGACATACCCCTAGAAAAGCACCAATAGAAAAATTACTATTACTTTATTTTCATTAAGAAAAATATGGTTTTCCTTTATTTAGTTTTTTTGTAAATCTATTTATGAAATCATAATTAAATAGACAATATTTTTAGTTATATATATATATATATATATATATATATATATATATATATATATATATATATTGTGATAAATATTTTACTACGGTTAAATAAAAGAAGGTTTTCGTTTAGTGATTTTTTTTACAATTCCTTCTCTGAAATTACCACACATCAAACAGATGGCAAATATTTTTGAGACTATGGAAATAAAGCTATTATCTAGCTCATTTTTTAATATTATCATTTTTTAATATAGTTCAGTAATACTCACCGATCTTTTAATATGGACTCGTTTATTTGATAGTTCCCGATCATTTAATGAGATAAACCCAGGCAATTTATTTTAAGCTCTTGAAAATGTTGGTGTTTTCGTTTTTATTCCTATTGCAATGAAAAACATGCTGCACATTAAAGCCTCCATCACCAAAAAATTAAGTCTCCTGGTTCACGCTTAGTTAGTAAAGAGCTATATTCCATTGCCTGTCCATCCATTGTTGAATCACCAAAGGCAGGCGAACAATATAAAAGTAATCTTTCTGGTATCGCTCCTAATAGCACCTTCAACGTGTTATTATATTTATAACTGCTCCTTGAAGCCATGAAGTATTCTCTGGTTTCTAAACAATATATTATGTTCCATCCATAACAATAATACACAGTTTTATCGTATTTTATGAATGACTTTGTTATATAGAAATCAACTATTCTTTTCTCTGGCCAAATATTTAACTTATTACCTACCAGATAAATAAACTTCACTTGTATCACATATATATTAGATATTGTGAAACGACAATGGTAAAAGATATCCTTAACTTAAATGTTGTTCTATTCTGACATAATTTCATTAACATCAATAAGAGCTATTTTTCATAGAACACATTTATAAATGTATTAGCATAATATTTATTTTTTGTAACATTGGTTTTAATGGGAAACAATACCAATGAAACTTTTCAACATGGTATAGAATAGTAGTGCTTTATTATCATGTGCTGCAATATTGATCATGTACTATGTCAATTTAGGTTCATTTATGAGACTGTTCTGGTTCTTTCAATGCATCAATTATACTGCTGTCTTCGAGAGAGATTTAATTCAAACTTAATCTCTGAACCAATATCAAGGATACAATAATTTATTTGATCTATAAATCATATCACTGTCTCCTCATTCTCATGTTATGTTTCATTGCAGAGCCTTTTTTTAATTTGAATGTAACCTTGGATTTCGTAAAAAAAAGAACCGAGAATATTTTTCTCCCTAATGACAAACCTGAGCTTGAGTAGATTCAAGTTACAATTACTTTTATTATCGAATAAAACCACATAAAGTACATAAATATTTAACCTACAAGCGTACTTGCTTTCTAGCAGTTATTGCCTGATTTTAAATACTTTCAATATAAGCTAACAGTAGAGGTTGGCTTCCTACTTCTTCGACATACTGATTTAAACCACTTAAAAAGGTTACTATTTTTAGAAAAACTACAAACTCGTATCGATTATTTGCTTAACATTGAGACATCTTTCAATATTTATTAGAAAAAAAGTGAAAATCGTTACAAAATACTTAACTCCACCAATCGGAAAAAAAATTTCACTATTTCTCCCCATTCCCATTAAACACATGCCATTAGATAGTAAAAATAAAAGAAGTACCGAAACGAAACAAGAATCTAATAATGTGGGTAGGCAGTCGTCTTTATGCTTGTATTTTCATTGCAATCCTCGCTGACAGATGAAGGACCTGGGTTCGATTCTGACAGTTCTCGGTCTTCGCGTGTCAAGTGACAGGCCGACAATGACTCGACAAAATCTTTGGAGCATTCGGTACCCATATGTCGAGTGAAATTAGTGATAGTTACTGTGTAAAATTGGGAAGAATCGTTTTTTATAATTCCCATGGAAAGATCTGCATTTAATTTTCTTTTTTTGGCTTAAAAACAGTCAATAAAACAAAATTAGAACGCAAAAGATACTAAGATTAAGACGTAAGACATTCATCTTTACATATACCTGAAATAAAGAGGTATGACAGTTAAAATAATGTAATTTTAATCATATTAAGTATGAATAAAGTTGATTCTACAACTAAATTGCATCGACAGTGAAAATAGCGTCCTAACTATTATAATAACATTGTGTGAAAAATGTATAAGTGTTAAAATGTGTTAGCTTGTTGTTTTTTTTTTAAATTGAACATCTATTTGATATATCGTTATCAAGTGATCGTGTTACAGAATAATATATTGAATATGGATATTTCTTACAGTAAAATAAAGAATTTCTCAAGGCAATATCCAAAAACTATTATTTTTTAGATAACACTACTAAACGTCTAAATTGTTATTTTTCACGTTTATACATATGTTAAAGGACTGTTTATTAATCCAAAAGATGCGATGGTCAAGTTAATTCTCCCATTCCTTATAAAAAATAATTTCCCCCTAGCCAAAAAAGGGAGACTATTTTTCGACAATTAATTATTCCAGGAATTGTTTTTTTTTTCTTTAAACTAAGTAAAACCGGAGATAAGGAAATATTTCATCTAGATATATACTCAGCAGGCTTGCATACATAATACTACTTTTAATCCATATTTCCATTCATACAATAGTATTCTTGTCGTTAAAAGTTAATTGAAAGTTATTTATTAAAAAAAACTGAAATCTCAATCGATAGTAGAATGAAGTAGAAAGATTATCAAACAGGTTAAATGAAAGGATAAAAAGGTGTAGATTACGCCATTTCTAAATCACCTTTCAAGTGATCAGAAATATGATCATATTTTATGTACCTAAAACATATATCCTACACGTTGATTCTTATTCTAATTAGCAAGTAATTTTATTTACTATAGTAAGGTCAAGTGAGATCTTGATCGAATAGCACATTTATTTTCGACGAAAATTAAAAAAACATTTATTTATGATCAAATAAGGCTGACCAGAAGGCCCTGCCGTCTAATCTACTAACTGTTATAGCTAGATTTAAATCTAAACTCACGCTGAGTGTAGATTTAATTATAAATGCGAGAAGTGATCACTTTATAAATAAAGTTAAAGATCCCAGTTATGATAACAAGTGTTGGAAGAAAATGTCGTCATCACAATATAGATAAATAACGAAAATTACGGTTGAATAAATTACAATAGGTACCTCAACAGTAATATAGTTAGTCTACTTTCAACAGCCTTTCTACATTTATTATCTGTTTTTAGACAGGGGATCGTAAGCGATCAATTTTGAAGGGAAAACGTTTAATTTAATAGATTTAAAATGAGTTCAAAGAATGTATGGAGCCTAACAAATCTCCTAGATATATATTTATGTGTAATACACTTTAAGAACTAATTCATAGTTTACTTTCACTATAATTACTATAATTACCATAATTCAATTAACATAATCATTACCTTAGTTTTTTAATGGAAAGAAAATCAAGTTCGGAATTAGACAGAATTGTTTGATGAAAATTTATTAACAGCTTGCACACCTTATATTGTATGAAGTAAATATACGCACATAGAAGCATCGCGTTAAAATATCGTTATTATCTACGTTTCTTTAAACTACTGGACAAAACATTTTTTTTTCAACATCAATTTTCACATTACCAGTTATGCTTTAGAACAATAACTCTCCGTGATTTAAAATTTTCATAGTCTTAACTTTCAAAAAAATAGTATGTACCCAAAACCTAGTCATTTCATCGATAGATACTTTAAAATCAGTCAATTTGCAATATTCCATCAATCCGACCCTATACTAGTATACCCTGCCCCATATTACAATCGCCATGCTCGTCTTAACCGGATCCATTATTTAACCGGATTTCTTCCATTATTTAACCGCAGTTCTTTCATTACAGCGCCTCGCCACTGACCCTAAATCAGCTCCCGCCAGCCGCAAAACGCGAACAAACGATATTTTTCTTAAAACAATTGGAATTGCGGAGCCAGTGGCAATAAAGAGGTGCAGCGGCGAGGAAAAAGGGATGTTTACTTGCGCACGGCTATTTAACTCTTTACGGACGTTTGTTCGGTTAGTAGAGCAGGTTTATGGAGGAGAAATATGTGTTTCTACTAGAAGTTTTAGTTATATCCTTTTTTATTACGTTCAATATCTGTACGTGCAAGACTTAAATGAGGTCGATTTATTCACTTTCCACATGTCCATCATGTGTTTATTTAATCATTTTGGCTAATGAAAACAAATATTTTAGTGAAAAAATAGTAACAAAATTAATGTTATTAATATTTATAATATATAAATTATTCTAAAACCTCAGGATTGAATATCTGGGAATATACTTAAATATGTTTATATTATGTAATTAAAATTATATTTTTCAATGGATGATCTAAATTGATAGTTAAAATATTTTATCTTATCTATTTTAATTAGAAAATTATGCTAATTACCAATATTTACATATGTATTTCATCTATCTCCAAAAACGATTATTAAAAAAAACAGTATTTTTAGTAATAAATTACAGAACATTCTTTGAATTTCGAAGAAGGTGTGCAATAAAGGTATAAATTAAGAATTATTAATTTTAAAATAAGAATGATAAATCGAATTTAATAAGGGTCTTATTCGAATACACTTAGAAAATTTGGAAATAGATAAAAAAATCGAATTTGTTTTTCTCAGTATATCCTCAATTAACGACTCTGATTTATTTTTTTTAAATCTTAGAAAAAATAAATATTTTAGATTCTAATACATACGTATTTATATAATTCTCCCATTAACTTCATAGTTGTCGCGTTAATTATATCACATCTGAATGTCATCACTAAGTCACGGTTGTCAATCAATTTGGCTTTGTAAAAGGAAAAGTGATACCTAAGACGAGTATCAGAACTAGAGTATGGGTACTTTGTACAATGTAATATCCAAATTTGATATATCTTTGAACAATATAATATCCCGATAGCTCATATCACGCATTCTTATTCTATTTTACGCCGATACTTTTAACCGTCCAATGAAACTATTCTGCTAAAATTGGCATGACTACTTATTATGTACCGATTTGCGATGGTTCTTTAGGAAATGGAATTATGAGAAAGTTGATGTAGAGTCTGATTTTCAAACACATGTGAATATTTCTTTCCATTAAAATATAGGTTAATAAACTATCATTCAATAAAGTGACTTCCATAATATAATTTACTAGTTAAATTAATCATCCAAATTATAAACATCATATTTCATTCCATTTTGATCAATATCACATTGTCCTTCATGAAAAAAAAATATGTATGATAAATAACTCTAGAAAATATGTAAGTTTGATATAAAGTACCATCGAAGAATTATAATTAGATAATAAATTTACCAAAATGCAGAATATGTCGATAATAATAAAAATATTTGGCAGAAATTAGAAACTTCTGTATGGAAAAGTGTTTTAGGAGTATAAGCTCGTACATGGAAAGAGTCCAATAAGTACGTTTGGCAAATAGTTAAATTTAACCATGATGATAGAAGCCACTTTTCGGTAAATAACATAGTTAAATGTTCTAATAGGACTGTGTTAGAGACCATGAGAGTGAGAGACGCAAAGATGACAGTTGATAAGTAAGGTTGTTGTATAAAAATTATATAGCAAGGTTTAAATAATATAAGATATGGACATCTAAAGCCGTACCGAGTGAAGTCGATGTTTAGGATAGAATACAGTTAGGTAAGAAAGTTGACAAAAGCATTAAGGTCAGTACATAAACTTAGGAGAAAATATTTGACCATACTTCCTACACGTTAATAAAGCGAAAATTTATAAAAAGCGCTTTTACGAGAGCTCGTAGGACGAAATATTGGTAACACAAATGTTAACTGAATCAGCCACTAGAACCTAAAATATGCATATGAACCTAAATAATCAATAATAATACAGATGAAGGTTGTTTTTCACCTCAAACGGTTATGTGGTTCCCAAAGGATAGTGTGCAACATATAGTTCGAATAAAAATTCGTATAAATTTACATTCTAAAAGCGCCTAAAACATTAAAGACTATCAATAAAAGACAAAAAGTTATCAACGCACAAGGTTATGATTCCGAACAAGTAGATATATGCTTTCATAAATTTAAAAACTTCCTTAAAATCTGATTAAACCCATTAAATTCTTAAAACCTAATTTAGCCTCGAGTTCAGGATGAGAAGAAACGAAACTAAAAAGCTAGTATAGGTATATATACACGGTGACCGGGAATAAGTGTCGGACAATGGAGCCGTTATTCCTTGACTAAAAAATAGTTTTACGTTTTATTTCAACGACAACTTATTCCTTTATAGCCAATGAATAGCGTCTTTTTTGTTCGACGTATATTTCAGGACACAGTATATATATATAAATATATAAATTCGACATATCCGTCCGTCCGGTCTCACCGTATCTGTAGATTTTAAATATAAAATATTATTTTATGGCTTAATATTTTTATTGGTTCCCGCGGTTATTTTATCATTTTTCTGTAGAAATTATGCAACATTGAAAATAATATTGTGGCTAATATGAAATTCAAACTAACTTACCTACTTTTTCGTTGCTATTTCTCTATGGTCTAATTATCACAAACAAACTCAAATCAATTAGAATACAAGAGAACCGCCTACGAACTAACGGAAACATTCCGCGCCTTTGAGAGAATATGCAAAGCGCCAGGGCAAACGACAGTGGCGACGCGCGGTTGTTTATGACATCTGTTTGTATATTTTTGGCAACCTCCTTTCTTCGCCGTGAAACGTGTAATAAGCTAGGCGAAAGTAAACAAGATCGTTTATACGGAATTAATTTAAAATGCGAATGTCGGCGCGAGAATATGGAAGTATGCTTAATAGAAATGAATAAGAATAACCCAAGAATTTAGGGCTTAAATCTTAATTCACATTTAGACATTTTTATTAAATATTTCTAATACCACCTACCTTCATATATGTTAATAAAGTTTATCTCTTTGAGGACAAATGAAAAAGATTGCAGGCTGAAAAAAATATTTGTTTCTTGTATAGACTTTATATAAAAATAAACTTTTTTATTTATAAAACGTGATCCTCATAAGATAATAGTGCGACATAAAGCGTCGAATACCTAACTTTTATTATTAACTAACTGCGCCCGCGACTTCGCTCGCATGCAAACCTACAGAAAATATTACCTGCAAGATTAATACACGTAACGCTGTCTGTTGGAATAATTATAAAAGTAAAGTTTTTTAAAGAAATACACTTTACATTCAAAGAAGAAATTGTCAATTGTTTATGGTTATTCAATTGTGATAAAATATAGTCTATGTTTTACTTCATTCCTAATAGAATGCACCAGTCAAAACTTGAAAAATTAAAAAAACTTACAAATTCTTGAGCGTTTAAAAGACTCACAGACAAATATTTAAAACAATTTTTTTGTGTTTCATTACTTTTGTTATGTTCCTCTAATTCCTTTCTCATAAATAAATTCAATGTACTATAAAATACGTAACTATTAAATTTATACAGCCGAATGCTAACTTTGCAATCTAATCTAAATTAAAATATTAAAAATAAATTCAAATTTCAAACAAATTGAGGAAATATAGCAAGTTTATAACGAATACATATAACACCGAAAAAATTTGTGCCCGGAAGACGACTGACAACGATGTTTGCCCTCATGCGTCCACACCCATTCGAGTTGCTTGCTTAAGCACCTACTCCTCCCACACCACTCCACACTTCATCTCTATTCACGCCAATTTCGCCAATGCATATCCGAGTGGAAAGTTTCATTGCGCAATTTAAATTACGCGTAACGCCATCTAATGAAGTTTATAAATACAACAAACATTTGTGTAATTACGTCGATTAGCTACGCACTTCTTTGTTGTTATTAAACGCGATGCAAATATTTTTTTGGAAATTTAATATTAAATTCGCATTTGTTTCGGACTGAGTGCACTCCCGTGAAATAAATATTACTTCGATAAACGAACTTCTTCTTCTAATATGTATATATATATATATATATATATATATATATATATATATATATATATATATATATATATATTATTTTGTACATTCCCACTTTGCATTCGACTTTTATATTTTGGTAATATATCCTCTAAGAAAATACATTGACTTTTTAAAAAAAATTGGTTAATTGCCACTTACATAAATCAACAAACAAAATACGCGTTCAGTTTTCTCATCGATTTTAATATTCAATTCTCCTCTCAATATTAAGAATATACCCATGTTATTATCGTCATTATTGTATACTAAATGGGAGATTAGTTAAGAAAAATATTTTAATTTGACTCATATGTTTATGAATTTATTTGACAATCCTGAACCACACACCGCCCCTGAAGTAATTTTTCCGTGATTAGGGATTATTTAAAATGCGCGAGCGGCTAGTGAGTGCGACGCGGCGGCGGGGTGCAACCCCTTCTCGGTATAAATCTCGTAAGCCCCACGAGTGCTTCCGACGTACCCCCTGGCCTAGCTATGCGGCGAATGAAGAAGGTGCATCGCCATTCAGGGTGAAACAAAATCCAAATAATATACTTTAAATTATAATCAATGTAACCTAAAGACATAAACAATTCAGCTGTAAATGTCAATTCTGACTTATTTTTAAACGTCACCGCAATTCACCACTCAAGCAATTTCAGCATTAATAACATTTTTTGATCGTTTTTAAGATATTGTTAAAAAAATAAACTCTTACCGGATCACTTGTTTTACTCCTCCATATGTCACCGGGACTTTAGAGCAAAGGTGGGTTCTGCTAATTCACTGGAGTTTAATATTTAAAAAATAATATATTTTTCGTATCAAAATATATTTTTAATAATATAGAATAATTATAAATACCATGTAAAAAAATAAAAATTAAATTTCAGTTATTATGACTTTTCAAACTTTCTCCAATTTTTCAAAACTGTGATAAAAATATGATATTTTTACTTTTCTAACAAAAAGTGCTTTCCTTTACGGGCATTACAATAAAATAATGAAACCTAATTGATACACGGTTTTCAGAGGTTTACAGAGTAAAAGTTGTCCTTCCCTCCTTCCCTTCTTTGAACTATTTTTTTTATATTTTTACCCTTAATCGATTCGATGAGCAAACACTGATTAACACTATTCTAAATAACATTAAATTAGACAAATTATACACGTGCATATTATAAAAGAAAAAGTGGTTCCAGGTAGCATTCAGAAGCCTATTATAAGAAGTATGTAAAAGAGACAGTTGTAACTAAGTCAATTCAATTATCTTATCCATTTTAGGGTGCTAATAACATTATTTCGTACGGTTTCATCAAGTGTTTCCCCTATACTACCTGGCCATTATAATTAATTCTAAATTTAATTTAAAAACGTCAGTTTATAATAAGATTTCTTTATTTTGATATTGAATAACTCTAGATAATAATTAAGAAGGAAAAATAATCAAACTTTGTCACAATTGTAAAGCAGAATTAATGAATCAGTGATCTAACCGGATTATACTAGTGCTGTATTTTTCATAGCTAAGACAAATGCATCTTAGATGTAATAGTTAATTAGCGCACTATGAATCGCTCGAGCAACTTTTCACCACATCTTTCATTATTTGTATATTATATATAACAAAATATAGCTTGTGCACTCCAAAAATTTCACATATGTTAGATTTTAACCATTACCATTAAATGCCCCTAAACATAAATAAGGGTTAGTTGAGAACAACTGACCCTGATATTGTGTATGTATATGTGTATATATATATATATATATATATATATATATATATATATATATATATATATGTATATTAAATTAAATAGACGCTTGTGAAAGATATAGTAGACAATACATTTTCGTTCAAAAAATGGAAATTTTGTAAATAGTTTAATAAGAATATTATGTACCATTGTATGTTTATGAATGCCTAAGCGTGTGCGGAATTCTCGTAGTGCGAGTTCCACTCGTGCTTGACATATATAATTTGTAAATATTCACACCTCACCTAAATCTCAATCATCACATTTGTAATCGATTCAATTCTGTCCGTTAAAAGCGGTTGGACCTATCACATGTATAAACGCAGATTTAAGGAAATTTATAATCTAAAGATAAGTATATTTAAATATATCGCTTTCAAATAACTAAAAAAGTTTTTAATCTAAGTGGCATTTGAACACCGTTTTTAATCACAGTTCGCCTATACCTATATAGACTTCATCTATTAATCTCTTCATAATCTATGTCTCTTTAATATCACCCTAGAACCATTAAACAAATTTTGATTTTGAAGCATAGTTAATTTTATGTTTAATTAAGAATAATTCCTTGCAAAAAATAGATTATAATGGAAGGGTGACAAAATGAATGTAATTAGATCGTTTTAAATACGTATAATAGCAATTTTCCAAAATCTAAAAATTAATTTACTATAATTTTTACTACTTATTTACATCCGTGCCTATTTTCGAATCGTTTACTCTAATGATATCATAAATAGAGAATGACACTACAACACATTTATGAAAACCTACATTTATGATTCCAAAAATAGGTCCCACATAAAAATATAATATATATTCATAGTCCATGTAAGCTACTAAATATAGTTTAAAAATTCAATGGTTTTCCGAAAGAATTACATGTAATGCTAGAAGCATTATTTACGAAATTTACAATAATGATAATATCCCGTCCATATTTGACCCCTTTTTAAAAGTATATAGTCTTTATTCCATGCATGGTTTCAATAACAATACATGGTTCGGCCTTTTTTCCTTCATAATATGCAATATTAAAGATTTTCCAATTTTAGGTGGACATAAGTTTTAAATATTATTGTAAAACTGTGACTTCCTCTCTTTTAATATAGCGAAGTTAATCTGGGACAAGCTTTTAGTGATTACTAAGTTTGTAGTTAAAAGCACTATATTACAAACACTTTTTAAAAAAATGTATATTTAAAGCCAATGTTTTTTAAGACCATCAAAGAAACAACTGTTCATTGGACGTTAAGCGATTAATTACTCTGCACTGTAAATTAATTACACCAGAATATAATTATTATAGCAGACAAAATAGCTCCGAATTCAATTTCATTAAAACTGCGACCCTTGTGATATTTATAGGATGGTTAAACAAATACGATGCGTCGCGTCATTAACGGAAAATTCTGCTCGGTGTAGAGAATTAGCGAAAAATTATGCGATGGTGTATATGTATTTGTATATGGATAAATATGTAGAATTAAAGGATGCGTTTTGATTTAGATACCGACAAAATAAAGTATAAGACTACAACCAATAGTTCTCACGCAATTAAAACCATCAGTGGGTACGCTGTGCAATCACTGTTTAAAGGAGACTAGTAAAAGTCCATATACTACTTAGTTCAAGTGTTACGAAAACAAAAATGATAAAATAAAAAATAAGCTCCTTAAAAGTTTATTTAAGTCATTAATCTGACATATTATAAATCCTTTACTTTTTTATGGAGGCAGATTATTTTTCATAATAAATGCAGGTTGAGTCTCATTAAATCCTCCAAATACAGTTGTAACCCACTAATCCAACAGACTCGCAAGTTCGAAAAGTTCATTGAAATAAGTACGTATAATTCAAAGAAAAAGACATTTGTTTTTAAAAATAAATGAATTATTGTTAATGTCAATTTGCAATATATTTTTAAGTAATTTATTAATTAAATAATATTATGATGTATTCGTTAGATTTATATTCTTATTTTCATTTCTTATTAATAATTCTTGATATATAATATCTATTCGTTTATGAAGATCGCTTGTTTTGTTTTATATTTCAGCTACAAACTGTTTTTTTTTAATTTTCTGCTCTTTTCTGTTTAAAAATTGCTGAAATCTTCGATTATTAAAAATATAAGTTTTTTTTTAAATGATAGCCCCTTTCTTTGACGCTAGGCCGACCCAGTTCTAGAATATGGCTAGATTCGTCGCCCTCCTTTGCCAAACCGAGTTCTACTTGTCTTAGTGATATTATATGTGTTCACATTTATACGTGTTCCTTATTTCAGTCAAGGCTCGAAGATTTTTTTAATAATAAAAAAAATAAGAAATATAAAGTTTACTTTAAACTTGTTAAGTAATTTTATAAACAATGCATTATATAATGTAATACACTCCACGTACGTTTTTTTTTCTTTTTGTTAATTGCCAATTTATAATCTGAAAGAGTCCTTGTCCTTGTCACTTGTTTAGAGTATTCTTAATCAAATTATATCATTTCCAGACCAAAATCGTAAACACCTGTCCAAAAGGTTTCCAAGTTTCCGAATAAATATGTTCATCCGTTACCTATTTGATATTTTTATCTAAAAGTTACATGTTAATATTGAAAGACGTTTATTCACGTTCGGAGGAATTTCAAACGTGTAAAAGCAAAGGTTGTTTTGGACACACATTCAATTTTAGTTCCCTTTATTTTCCACTATTAGTAATTAATATTTACATTTATTATTACTTGACAATAATCCTAAAGCAAACAGATTGCCAAATTATAGCACAGTGTTATTAAATTTGAATTTACATAATTTCCTTTTGTTCGTTTAATGTAATAACGATTCGCTAAGTTCTTTTACTTCAACTAAACACAATGTCACGGTGTCCTTTTTATGCCAACATGGAAACAAACCCCAGTAGCCAGTTCTTTCGATTCGGCAAATATAATCTTTGTTACACGGTAACCCTTAGTAACGCATTAGATATCGTTTGAATAAGACAGAAGTAAGAACTTTTGGTTCAATATTTGTCAATATCAGTGCAGTTTATTACCTACAAAATTTAGTAAACATCATTGAACGTAAATAAGTTTTGTGACTGGTGAATACAAGATTTGATTTTTGAAAAATTAAATACTATTTTGTTTTTATGACTTATAAAACTCTTTCTAAAAGACAATATTGATAAATAAATGTTTGTAGTATTTTTTATTATTCAGATATTTATTCAATAGATATTAATTCATCTTGCTATATCTTTTGACTTTTATTTTTTTAAATACACATTAATATGCGTAGTACCAATATACAACCAACAAGATTCCAATCACAAAGTCCCAAGCATTTTGAATAGAACCAAAAAAACTAAATAAAGCTTATGAATGGGTATTATATCCAGAATTAAATTTTATTCAAAATAATAAAACCTTTCAACTGATTATCAAAGATCTTTGCTAATAGCTCACCTAAAGATATTGTAACACAACGAAACCTAGGTTTTGGTAAAGAACTTAAATAAAGTAGAAATAATACCACATCACGTAGTTTCATTTAATTATGAGAAGTTTATGTTATAATAAAGATGAAAACATTAATACCAATATCGCAAAGTCAAAAATATCACTAAGTGGTAATAGAATAAATACAACGAAATAGTACAAAACAAATTCTTTCCCAAGATTTGTAAACATGTTCAATGTTTTATCTGCACAGTGAGCTATAAAAAACGTAAGTTAATCGATGAAAACGTTAATACCAATATCGCAAAGTCAAAAATATCACTAAATGGTAATAGAATAAATACAACGAAATAGTACAAAACAAATTCTTTCCCTAGATTTGTAAACATGTTCAATGTTTTACCTGCACAGCGAGCTATAAAAAACGTAAGTTAATCGATGAAAACGTTAATACCAATATCGCAAAGTCAAAAATATCACTAAATGGTAATAGAATAAATACAACGAAAAACTACAAAACAAATTCTTTCCCTTGAATTGCAAACAAGTTCAACGTTTTACCTGCACAACGAACTATAAAAAACGTAATATAATCGATGAAAACATTAATACCAATATCACAAAGTCAAAAATATCACTAAGCGGTAATAGAACAAATACAACGAAAAAGTACAAAACAAATTCTTTCCCTAGATTTGTAAACATGTTCAATGTTTTACCTGCACAGCGAGCTATAAAAAACGTAAGTTAATCGATGAAAACGTTAATACCAATATCGCAAAGTCAAAAATATCACTAAATGGTAATAGAATAAATACAACGAAAAACTACAAAACAAATTCTTTCCCTTGAATTGCAAACAAGTTCAACGTTTTACCTGCACAACGAACTATAAAAAACGTAATATAATCGATGAAAACATTAATACCAATATCACAAAGTCAAAAATATCACTAAGCGGTAATAGAACAAATACAACGAAAAAGTACAAAACAAATTCTTTCCCTTGATTTGTAAACAAGTTCAACGTTTTACCTGCACAGCGAGCTATAAAAAACGTAATTTATCCGCTTCCAGTACTTCGGAACAAACCAGAAGGTATCATATCGTGCTTAAGCCCGTAATTAGAGTAATTATATATAAAAATATCACCATTAAGCGCATATGTCGTCTGAATATGGCCGCCGTGTGAGCTCGCACAATATATTTTTACGTACCTATTACAAACACTTTGCTACAAGATGTCGCTCACATAATTATATAATGTAATACGGGTAAAGAGTACTCGTAAATTTGTATAACTTTACTCCATTTACGTTTTCAATTTTACTTTCTGCATAAAATAAATGAAATATTTATTTTTTAACTATTTGTTTCAAAAGCTTGGAGGAAACATAGATTAAATCAGGTAGGTTACTGAAGTATCAACTTCATTTCCCTCTGTCAGTAGTAATAATATACTACAGAGCTTATTCACATAATATCTTAATTAAATCATGTCATGTTACAAATCGTGGGATTTTTTCCCAAATATAATAACTTGATTTAAATTCTTTGAATCCGAACATAAAACCTAATAATAGACTAAGTAAGTTATAAAAATGTGATTATTTTTGTTATATCTATTAGGAAAATTTAAAATAAAGAAATCATTCGATCATTTCACATCATTTTTTTCACTTGTCTCAAACAAGTGAAAAAAATTATCTGATTCAATATTGTTTCCTAAGTACCATATGTTCGTACTTGTGTGAATGGCTGAAAAATTCCAACACTTTTTATTTTCATTAGACCTTAGCTTTTATCCAAAGCTTCGCTCACACTATTTTATTACTAAGGCGACTAAATTTTTTGTCGGTAATAATGTTAGAGATGCAAACAGCAGTATTGGAAAAAAAATTATTGATTGGGCAACACCTGTTGAACGGGTAAACACCCGTCAGGACAAATATCTTCTACTGTGATAAAATTAACAAATTGCACCTTAGCAGGAACTTTAAGCTGAAACTTTCAGAGTTTTCGCGATTTTTATTCAAAAATTATTTCTTAAACCCGCCAACGCGGTTCTTGACCGAGCGCCAATATTTAAATTGAAATACCTGTACCTTAGATAATATTTGATGGAAACAAAACGTAGGTAAAATTTGAATATTACCGCATGTAATACTCTATCGTACTATGTTTAATTGTGTTTAATATTTTGTACGTGATACTATGACAAACAGTATGTTTAATATTTTGTACGTGATAATATAAAAAACAGACAAGCAGACAGGCAAAAAATGTAACTGTATTTTAACACTAATTGATAGTATTGCTAATGAAAATCAAATTCCTCAAAGAACTATACTCCAAATAAAAGAAAAGTTTAATTTTCTACATTTCTCGCATTGTGTCCAATTCTATGAAATAAACATGTTTCATGGTAACAAAATATCATATATAAACGTCTTTCTTTTGGAACGTATTTACATTTTTGACGAAAAAGCTCTATTTTTTCCACGTTTTTATAAACTCTGGTAATATGTAGTACAAAGATTTTGAAATAAAAAATATACTAAATCTTCATCTACATTACAAGAAGATTACTTTTTGTTGGTTTCATATATTTATTTTAGGAAAATCGGCTTTTATCAACTCATTTCTAGTCAACATCGCTAAACGCAGGTTAGAGGATTCGTTCGAAACAATTATACTTTAATTTGAAATGGGAAAAAAACAATAAAATGCTCATTTCTTCTTACTTAATTTGTAAAAAAAAAACAATTTAAATTGACGCAATAGCAAAAAGAAAGAGTAAAATATTTAATAAAAGAAACGTCTTTTCGGTTTCTCTTGTATTTTATAATATCGGCATGCCATTCTGCCCAGAAATACACCCCAAGTCAGTTTCGAAATTTTTTTGAATTTTTAATAAGAACTCGAAATTTCTTTTAAATCCCGTATATAGTGTGTGGTATCGTTTGAAAGGATTGGTTATAAAGATATTTTTTTAATAATTTTAGGAATAATGTCTTTAGAGATATTATGAAAAATATGAAAGAAAATATACTGAAAATCTTGTATCCTAATTCAAGTTCTGAAACCAAAATTATGAAAACATAGGGGTTTTTAGAGGTCCATGCAAAGGTTGTAGGAAAACTATAGCGATGAGTCTAGATGTCTTAATTTTTAAGATATGCATCGTGTTTTTACACCTACGAACGTATAGTAAGCAACATATTAAAGTTTTTCTATATCCTTAAACTATTTTCTTACAAACCATGCGACATAGAAGCTTAAAATTTATATAGAAATACATCTTACTAACCAATATATTTTTTACTAACTTTTTTCAGTTTTAAATATAAAATTGAAACTCCGAGTAAATAAAGGCGTTATTTTTTTTAATGTCATATAGGGTACGAGTATCACTTGCTCATGAGGTATACACTAATATATTTTTTATCATTTTAAATTGTATTTTTAAAAATATATTCCAAATATATGCAAAACATTAACATTCCTCCATTATTTCCGAAATTACTGAATATATTTACGTTAAGGAAAGTTAATTCTGCAAATAGTTTAATAAAAATACTATGTACCTTTGAATGTTTGTAACTGCCTAAACGTAATGCTCGTAACGCCGGTTCTACTCGTGTTTCACGTGTTTTTATGTATTTTATATAAATGTGTGTACCTTATAATTTTAAAGCGTGTATCTTATAATTTTAAAGTTTCCCTGTCATTCTAGTGTTCATAATCATCTCTCAATCTTATTATTATTAGTTTCGATTTCATTCCATTTACTGGATTATTTAATATATAAAGAAAGTACGAAGATGTATTTAAATTATTTCATCTATTCGTTTCTCAATTTTATTATAATTCTGAACGGCTGCAAGTGAATGAAACGAAGAACACGAGTCGTTTTTTATAAAAATTTCAAACCAATATTCCTGAATAACACTAATTTATTAAAAATTTTAAATCCAAAACGTCCAAAAGGAGAACGCGTTTTATCTAAAAATATTAATTTTTATCCGCCGCTTCGCTCATGTCGTTATAATTAAAAACTTATAGGGAGAAATAATAACAGAAAAACAAAATCTAGAATAATTGAAGGCAAATTAAATCTAAAGCCTTTATTTTCGTGACTTTATAAGATAAATAAAATGAAAAAAAAATTCCCTATAAATTAGGGATTAACGGGAGTGGTTTTCTTTGTGCCTTATATTACGTATGTAAATGTTCATTTATTAGTGATTTCGTTGTAAAGATACGTCCTTATTCCTATTGTGTACTTTTTTGTTTCAAATAAGAATTTTCCCAAAAGTAGCCCATACCATTTCCCAACCTGCCAACTGCCTCTACGCAAAAAATCTCATCCATCTATTGCTCCTTTGCGATGTGTAACAAGAGCAAAGAATCACAGTTTTGCATTTGAAATAATAGGATTGTAATATTAGTTTGGATGAGATTTCCCGGGATGCAAAGTAGCCTATATCATTTCCCGACCCACTAACTATCTCTGTGCAAAAAACACTTCGATCCTTTACTGCGACCCGACGTGAAAGAAGGACAAACAAACACACTTTCAAATTTATAACGTTAGAATTATGGTATTAGTTAGAATGAGATTTCCCGAGATGGAGAATAGCCTCTATCATCTTCCGGTCCTTCAACTACATACGTGCAAAAATCACGTATGTAGTTGAAGGGTTCATTTTTGTTCATTTGTTGTTCTATTAAGACGCGAAAGAAGGATGAATAAATATACTATCGGATTGTAATATTAGTTAGGATAAAATTTACCAGATTGTGAGGTTGCTTGTCATTTCCTGGCCCGCTTACCAACTATGTGCAAAAAAAACTTACATCCATTGCTCTATGGCGACGTAAAGGAACAAATAAACGCACTTTCGGATTTATAACATTAGTTGAGATTGTAATATTAGTCAATATAGGGTTTTTTTGGATTAGAAAACAGCTTATGTCATTTCCTGACCCGCCAAACGTTTCTCTGCAAAAATCACGTCGATCCGTAGCTCTGTTGCGATGTGAAAGAAGCACAAACACATCTTTGCATTTGTAATATTACTTAGGCTTGCAATATCAGTAAGAATGAGATCTCCTAGAACAAAAGTAATCTACATCGTTTCCTGATCCACCAACTATTTCTATGCAAAAAATCAAGTTTATCCCTTTCTATGTACCTGAAAGAAGGTCAAACAAACATACTTTTGCATTACATTAGTTGGGATATTAAAACTGTAGAATTAGCCTATCTGTAGAATGAAATATTTACGAATCAAATATATATGACAACACAATAAAAGTAATATAAAACAAAAATGTTGTATTTAAAATGTGTGTCTGCAAGTCTGTTTATTTGTTCAAGTGCAGCTATAAGAATTTCAATAAAGTTTTTCCTCGCAGAATCTATTGGCTCTGAGGTATCAAATAGGCTATATCTTTTTCAAAATCTATGAAGTAGAAAGAAGTTATTGCAATTTGACGTTAAAAGACAAATTATATTAAAAATTTCCTCTATATTTTTTAATAGATAGCATTACGTGTATTTTATATTACAATTAACATAATAATACTTTCTAAAGAGAGCGAAGTTAGTTAAACAGATAATTAAGTTCAAAAGTTCATTACTTTTTCAACTGCACGTATTAACAAGGAATAGGAGATATAAAAAAGTACATAAGTATTCTATTGTAGATTTTATTATCTAAAGTTAATTACTAAACTACAATGATATACTTTCTAAAGAGGGTGAATCTAGTTAAACAACAAATCATTAGCTACTTTGTTTTATTTGCAGATACTTAATTTTAAAAATACATTACTTTTTCAACTGCACGTATTAACAAGGAATAGGAGATATAAAAAAGTACATAAGTATTCTATTGTAGATTTTATTATCTAAAGTTAATTACTAAACTACAATGATATACTTTCTAAAGAGGGTGAAGCTAGTTAAACAACAAATCATTAGCTACTTTGTTTTATTTGCAGATAATTAATTTTAAAAATTCATTACTTTTTCAACTGCACGTATTAACAAGGAATAGGAAATATAAAAAAGTATATAAATATTCTATTGTAGGTTTTATTATCTAAAGTTAATTACTAAACTACAATGATATTTTCTAACATTCTATAGGTGATGCTGTATATCGAGAGGTGGCTTTAAGACAGTATCCACTAATGAAATTTATCGCCCCTACAATGTCGATTTATTGAGATAATTTTTCACGATTCGTTAAAAAATAAAGTTGTATTCTAGGACATATTAGTTTGCAAGAGGGCTGTATAATTACCAGACTTTTGATGTCAAATTTATCATTGATACCGAATTCAATTATTTATATTAAATATATTGTTATGAGTTGTTTACTTCTAGTATTTTGGAAAGAAGCGCGGAGAAGCACACGCGAAAAAAGCAAGCTCGTCAGCAGCTTTAGAAAGGATAGAAAATTTGAAAAGTCACTTTTTTATATCTTATTCACATAAAAATATGACATTTAGTGGTTATATTTTTATGCCGTATTTTAAATTTACAGGCAGATATAATTAGACCAACTAAGTGCATGTTGGAATGCAAAAGAATAGTAGACACTAATTAGCCACGAATTATTGCTGCCTCGATAAAGTGGTATTTGAAAAATAAAATTATTGTACACAGACATTCTAATTAGCTGGCTTTAACAATGTACGAAATTCTAATTAATATTGTAATAGTACTAATATTTGTTATTGTTTTGTGGACGTAATTTTAATAATACAAAATAAATAAAAGTTACAAACGAATATTGACCACATATTTTTATTTTAATTATAAGTAATCAACATAATGCGAATATGCTTTGTCGCATACGACAAGTGATGTCGCTACGCCGTACTATGGGTATTAGATGATTTTTACGATTAGTAAATATCCGTTCTCGAACAGAGGGATTATGTAAATAAGTCCTTAAGATCAAAAAATACAACCATGAAAGTGTCATGAAAATCTATTTAGTTCTTTTAAAATAATGTCTGGTCAATTGCCCGGTAAAACAGTGTAAATACTATTTACTTCTCACACTCCGGTCTTAGAGATCTGACGTGATATAACAAAAAAAATGTTCAAAATATTGTGACTTGCATTCTTTCTAATCACTTCTATCAATTAACTGCCTATATTTGCTTATTCAATTTACATTTCCTGTTCACGTAGTAATAAACTCCACACTAACGAAGAAAAACTGTTTTCTGCAGGTTATTTTCTCTCGCATATTTAACAGATATTGTATTACGAAGACTGATACTAATAAAAGTTTTAAAGTTAACCCAAAAGAAGAATAGTCTATCATGAAATGTTAGCCACTCTTGCTCTATCGGCCAGCCAGTGACCTGAACCGAAAACAAAAATGAAATCGTAATGAAGAAAATAGAAATGTACACAAGTTGAATTAGTAAATTATATACCACTAATTCAAAATGCCTTAAAACAAAATCAATGCTTATTAACATTAGCTAGCAATCGAAGAGACATAAAAAATAAAGAACACGTATTAAGAAACTAATTAAAAAATTATTAAAACAGCAAAGAAAATACGTTTTCAGAAAATTAATAAACAAACCGTAAACCTTGCATAGAATAGGTGGCAATCTAAACAATCAAAAGTATCCCTTGTTACATATTTTTATATGGAATCAATAACTTTACAACATTGTGCCTATCTTACGTTTTACACCCGCTCACAACCCCGCTCAGTTATATTATTAGATTGACATATTTAAAAAAGTTGGACGTGCGGTCATGTCAAATTTATTGATTTTATGAAGTCTAATTTTAGATTTTCATTACAATTTCCGCATTAAAAGCATTTTGGCTGTTAAATATTAAACAGAAAAAACTGAAGTTGCATCCCTAAAAAACCCGGGGTATATTTCTATTAGAATTAATACTTGAATTGAAAATCTTTAATTTTACGTTTTTAAATAAAATATAAGAAATTGAATATCCTTTAAGAAATTACAAAATTATAATATGCTCATATTATATATTTATATAATATCAAAAAATTATAACTCTTATATATATATATATATATATATATATATATATATATATATATATATATATACATATATATATATATACATATATATATATATTTATATATATATTAGGGTGTCCCTTATTTTTCAAAGTTTTTATTTTGTAACGCATACCTTCTAATTTTTTTCATTTGGCCATAAAACACTCGAAAATAAATATTTATCTTATTTGAAGCACCGCAACCCGTGCCGAGTTGAGCGCGAAACATGTTCATACAAGTAACGCGGATGACCGGCGTGTACTCGCTCGTGTAGTCATTTGTTTCCAAGTTTTCACCGGCGTATCGCTTAATTAACGTGCATAATAGTTTATTTTCAAGAGTAATAAGAAAAATATTTTCTTGGTTGGTGAGATAAATCATCAAATAACGGGTGCAAAGTTGCCGTTTAATCGTCAAGTTCTCTCAGTTCTGTTTTTTAATATTCGCGAGGTAAAATTGACTGTTAATGAAAGTGCAAATCTTATTTTTCGTGAGTGCATCATATTTTGGGAAAAAGTCACCTCTATCTACATAACAGACACCTCTATCCCATCTTCACGAACAGTCTACCAGTTCTGACAAAAGTTTGGAAGAAAATTTACCTTCCACCTCGCAATCGCAATCCGTGACTTCGCTATCTGCTATAAAAAGAGTAAGGACGTGTTTTATTACTCTTAAACTAGTTGCAGCTTTAGATAGATGTCAACTAAGTGTAAGGGATTCTGTTTACATACTTCAGGCTGTTGTAGAAGCACTTGATCTCAGTTGTGACAACTTTCCTATCAACAAGTCTTCTATTCAACGAATTCGGACCTAAATAAGAAAAGAGAGAGCAGAATCGATAAAAACTGATTTTCAGAACAACGTGCCTGAAATTGTAACTATTCAATGGGATGGAAAGCAACGAAGATGAAGAACCGGGCAATAGGTTTAAATGTGACAGGTTCAAAAGAAGAACGCCTGCCAATTCTCATTTCATTCGGAGAAAAAGACCAACTTCTAGCAGTGCCAAAACTCGATAGTTCTACTGGCAAAGATCAAGCTGAAGCTATTTTAAATGTCCTTTCTGATTGGGATCTCAATGACAAGGTACAGATTATGTGCTGCAACACAACGGCTTCTAATACAGGCCGCTTAAATGGGGCTTGCGTGCTCTTGGAGCTAAAATTAGAAAGGGAATTGTTACTTTTTGCTTGCCGCCATCATATGTATGTAATAGTACTAAAATGTGTGTTTGAATCAAAGATCCATCAAGTTATTAGCTGTCCCGATATCCCGTTATTTGAAAAAATTAGAGACAATTGGAAGAACGTTAATGCAACTGCTACCGAAACATGTACTGATTTTGTAAAGAAATATTTTTGTGAAACGATGATTAACGAACTTATTAATTATTATAAAAAAGAACTACTGAAATCTATTATACGTGACGATTATCGGGAGTTGATTGAACTGTGTATAGTATTTTTGGGGGGAGATAATGAAAAGAAATTTAAAATCAGACCACCTGGCGCCATGCATGAGGCAAGATGGATGGCAAGAGCTACTTACTCTTTAAAGATATGCTTGCTGCAATCACAGTTTAAAATGAGTGCTAAGGACAAACGAGCACTGCAAGATGTTTGCTTATTTATTGCAATGGCTTATGTAAAGCCCTGGCTTGAGTGCAATTTGGCGGTAAAAACCCCGAATCAAGATTTATGTGTCTTAAAAACATTGAAAAACTACGAAAGAGTCGACCAAGTGATTTCTAAAGCAGCTCTGACCAAGTTCAGCCGACACTTGTGGTATTTATCAGAAGAAATAGTTTTATTTTCATTATTTGATGATGAAGTTGGTACACAAACTAAAGCTGATATCGTATCGAATTTACAAAGGGAAAGTTTGTATGATTTTGGGAAGAGATATATTCCATCGAAGGAAGAAATATCTGCTTCTTTGTACGGTGAGTTGAATAAGTGTTTTTTTTCATTTTATCATTAGAAAATGTGATACTTTTGTTAATATGTTTCTTTTATTGTTTCAGGAAAACGTTTGAGTGATTTCGTGACCATCAAGAGCACAAATTTATTAAAGCGGTTAAAAATTGATAACGCTTTTCTCCAAGAAGATGTCTCTTCATGGGAACAAATCCCTTCCTTTCAGGAAGCTAAAAAAGAAAGTTATGCACTTGAAGGCAGTCAATGACACAGCAGAGAAAGGCGTGAAGCTCATGCAAGATTTTCATGGATTAATAACTGCCGCAGAAGAACAAAAACAGTTCTTGTTACGTTGTGTACAAAAACACAGAAAGTTGTACCCAGATTGCAAGAAAGATACTTTAAAAAAAAAGTATCCTGAATCCTGAATTATATATATTTTTCAATTTTATAAATAAATACATAACCTAAATTAATTTTCCACTGTTTTCTATTATAAAATATGTATTTTGATCATAATATAGCTTACATGAAACTAAGTCTTCTAAAACCGTTGTTTAAAAAAACAATGATGCCTTGTCGGCACGGGTTGCCATTGTCATATGGCGATGAAATTTTGCACGAAGGTAGCCTTTAGTACTATAAAAAGATTTAGAGAGTATGCCTTACAATATTTAAAAGAAAAAAAAATCGGTGATATAAGGGACACCCTAATATACATATATATATATATATATATATATATATATATATATATATATATATATATATATATATATATATATATATATATATATATTATATATATATATATATATATATATATATATATATATATATATATATATATATATATTCCATTTGTTTGCTACCCGTGGCCGTAACCGTTAACTCAATACATCTAAACTTGATTTGCACTTGCATATCTGAACCGCCAAATGACGGAATTATAATAGATTACGTATAAAAATACATACAATTTTACATTGATTGGAATCTAAAAAAATATTTGTTCGAATTAATTGTATTGACAAAAATATTAAACATGCCAAATGATAAGTTAACTTTCAATCAATTTGTATGTGGCCAAGTTCTATGATTGCACCTTAAATGGTATTCGTTTATTAAAAGAATATTTATTTTTAAGTTTATCACTAAGCTACATAAAAAAAATTAAAGAACTCCAATAGTTTCCAATCGTATACCGCTAAAGATGTCCTACTTTGTGTGAATAAACAGAATATGATATACGTCTGAGGAGAGTATTGTTTTATATATGAAAACTTCTTTCATTATATATTAAATAGCGAAAGCAGGGTAGCGGAGACATATTTTGTAAAAATCCATTATAAATATAAATAAACCAGGGGTTTCTTTTGAAAACCTTGGTTTATTTTTAAGACCCTTATTTTTAAAAATTTACATAAGTTTTAAAATCTAAGTAGAACTAAAACACTAATTATTGTCGATTTTATCGAACAACGAAAGTCCGCACGTTTGAAAAAATCTAAACTTAATAACAATTTAACTGATCGTATCTTTTAAATTCTTTTTAACAGAATCAAACTCTGATATAACTATTTAATAAAACCCTAAACGTGACATGTATTGATGACAATAGGAAAACGATACATATTTATATGCAATTGACTTATTTTTACAATTATCATATAAATCTATTAAGGGCAAGCTATACTTGCAAGATTAGTGTCCACTTCCATATTTTTTCCACAAAACACTAATATTAATAAACTAATTTTATTATTATTATAATGTATATAATGTTTTATTATTATAATGTATATAATGTTTTATTATTATAATGTATTATGAAAACTTGTACACTACTTTTAACACTTTGTCAATTGTTAGAAAGAAATAAACAAAAAATAACATTAATTTCTTGTAATTTATTTTACTTCTTTTTGCTACAGCATCTATTTTTCTATAAATTGAGATTGGCATTCTTTCTTTTCAAATTGGACACCTTAATAAGTATGTAAAGATATTGAATATATGATTCACTTTTATGAAATATTTTATTTTGCATAGTACCGCTTTGCTTTGCTTTATATTTCTATAAAAAAATTGGGGAAAAATGCAAAATATTAATGCGGCATTAACTTTTACCATCTCTTAAAAATTGCGTGTGCAAGTCTTATTTCTTTATTTTTGAAACCTCCTAAATCTAATTTCAGCTTATTTTTGCCTTAAACTTTATTTATTTATAAAACAATATTTTAACAAATTTACGTTTTTTAACTGTTTTCTTATTCATTTACAAATTTTGTAAAGTAAGTAAAATATCCTCTAACTTAATCTTCATGGCCGAATTTCAGACATTAAATACTGAACTCGTATCAAACTGATTTCACATTTATTCATTAAAATGAATTATGTCTAAATGTTTACCACGCATTGCGTGCTATTAAGTTGTAAGCTAAACAAACGTATGTTTGGGGTAAAAAAACATTATCTATTAAGTGGTAGCATAAATGTCACCTTAAGATGAGTCATTAATGAAACAAAAATGAATCTCAGAGAATCAATTTTTTTTAAATTATAACATAAGCGGTATGCGGATAAGTAAGACTTTATTTACAAAGATCCCTTTTTTTATAATTCTATATATGAATTTAAAGAAAAAATGTTCTTGGTATCTAAAATTCAAGATTTCAAACAGATTTTAAAAATGGCTATCCGAAATTTCTGTAGAAATGATCATTCGTTTTTTTGGCTTAAAAATGAAAATACATCATAAATTTCAATAATTTTTCCTTAAATACATTTTGAATATATTTTATCATAATAATTAAAGTTTATCTTCGATATTAGTCTACAATACTAAAAAATATCTGCACAGATCCCACGCTGATTTTGCAATCCGCGCTTTCTATTTATTTTTTTTTAAATTGTACGTCACTATTATATTGTAATACTATATATTTTAATTTATTTTTACGAGTCATGTCTTAGAAAATAACTTTTAAGCTTAGTTTAAAATTTATTTAAAAAATTATAATTTAACCCCCAAACAGGAGAAAAAATTCCTATTTTTGAGGCACTCTTAAATAGCTTTAGTACTCAATCTTACTTCATATATGTATATTTATTATTACTTATGGTTAAGGGTTAAAATGTAGTTTTGCACTTTGCGTACTTTATAATTATTAATGCAAATAAATTTTGTATGACACGGTAAGCTTGGCGCTAAAACATGTAGCCGTAATAATTACCATATGCCCTATCCGCCCACAACTAGCAAGTCCACTCCGCCCGAGCATAGTCGTCAATACGAGCCAAGTTGGGCTGCGCGCGCTGTATTGAAAAGTCAAATATTGAAAATGATGAAATTTATTCATCTCGCGATATCAGCGGCACCTGGCGCGGTGTCTGTCACGCGCGGTGCGGGGAGCACGGGGAGAGGGAGAGTTGCAGACTGCTGTACGAACGTTACGTCTGGTGGTGGTGGGAAATCGCTAGCGCACTGGGAGGGCGAAGAAAAGTACTATCGCAACCTACTTTATTGTTATTTTCCGAATGTTATCTTGCTAATAATTTCAATATTCTTTACATTAGACTACTATTTTACTTTTTTATGGCAAGAAATTTCTCTTAAAAATAAAGTATACAATTTAACCTATTAAGTATAGATAGACCTTGCACTGCGAGGATTTCATATAGCCGACATTCAGTCAGTTTTCTTAATCATTCTCATGCTTTTTGAATTATTAAACGTACATAATTCAAAATCAAACATTAACGAAAGCTAAACACAAGTGATTTTTGACACGTCTATATTAAATCATAAACACATGATGGTTACAATTAACAGCGTTACGGATACTTTACGAATATCATTTCACAACTTATTCCAGAAAATCCATTATCAAAAAACAAAACAACGATATATTTGCGTCAAGTTAAATGGAAAATAAAACACCCCGCTACATGAAGCATTACTCTTTTAACTCCCACATAGACAAGCCTTTGACAATATTTGTAATACTAGCATCTATATCTGAACACATACCTATACCAACATACCTTCTTCCGTTACATGCAAGCAGCCTATATCTCCATCACTTAGACCGATAGCCACGCGAAGCGCTCGTAAGCAAGTGGTAATGGCCAATCAGACGACGACATCTCGAGACGCGGTCACATGGCGCGTGAGAGATAAGGACGACTTCCTGCTGGCTTCCGGCAAGCCTGCCGCCCACTTCCGTATCCTCCGGGGGCTTTTTCTTATAGCGTAGTCGGCGGTATACTCATAGATCGATATTTACTTAGCGGTTAAAGATTATGGATTTTAAAGCCGCAACAAATTATTGTGATAATTAGTTTAAAAAAGGACTTCGAAATAAAATAACACAAAATTAGGCACCTTTCATATTTAGTTTAATTCATGTTTTGTGCAGTAGGACGTTTAACAACCCTTCACAGAAACGAGTGTTCACTTTCGCCTTGCCTTCACGATATATAGGCAATAATACACAAAGCAAGATATCGTGAAGGTATCCTCATATGTCTTCATTTTATCGCACAAAGTTGACTCGCACATTTACTTCTTTTACAGGCAGACTACAGCCGCTTAACTCCTTTAAAAACCTACCGAATTTCGTTTAACATATATATCAAACACGCCCATGTCAACAGACATCAAAAGCGCAGATATCAAATACCCGCCTACCCGTCGCCTTAAGAGCTACTTTATGCTAATGTATTCGTCGAATAAATTTGGTCAACCGTTATAGCATTTAAACTATGAAAATCACGTTCTTCTTTCAGTAATTTCAAATATTGATGCACTTCCTTCAATATTCCCTCATAAATATTGATTTTTTTTGTATCTGGAAGTTTTATCTAGCAATATTATAAATAATTTTACGAGTTGTACATCTCCAACCCGTTATAGTGTAGAGAGGGAAAGGTTAGGTTTCCGCCATTTCATTTGTATCCGCCATGACGAGTTTTTACATTCTCCTGTGTAAAGCGTAATCAATTTGATAATTTTACGATGAAATGAAGTTATTAGAAGAATATCTAATAAATTTATTGTAAACCAATTATAATTCCAAAATGATACGAAATGTTAATCAAAGCATATTTTCTTCATGATATGATAAAGAAAATAGGCTTTGATTCACATGTTCTCACCCATCTATGGAAATATTTGCTAATTCCTTTGGACTTTTGGTCTCTTATGCCCTTCTACTTAAAGTTAAATTAGAACACAGTGCTACGTCTATTACCATTTCGTCACATACCACTATACGTCATTATATAGGTACACCACCAATGAATAAGGGATTGTACATAAATGTATTAAAACCTTTTTGGAAAAAAACATTTTTATATTTTTTTCTTATTGTGATCTAATATTTTTGTAACAAACTCAGTTCGTTAATTAAATAGTAATAAAAGTTTTTAAGCTATTGATCGGAAAAGGGAATATTTTGTATTTAACCGAGAAAATAAAAGAAACAGTTACTGTTCTACCAAGAACAGATTCTAATTAAAAACCCGTTTAATATTCCTTTTTATTTATTAGCATAGTAAAGTTGATTAAGAATATTACATATGTGATTTTTTTCATATTAATTTTTTTTTAATGTTAGCCTACATATTTACAACACTGCATCATGCTCTATTGACAAACTTTTGATACGCTTTAATTCACTCTGCTATAATCTGTAAAACATAATTATAACACAAATTTTACAAGAAAATTAGCTGCATTTCCATGTTTTTTTTTAAACACGTATGAATTCCCTAAAACAAATATTCCCATCAGAAGAATATCACTTAAAAACGTAGCTAAGTCATATGTCTTTTTGGGCAAATCTCTTCAATCTTTTGTCAGAGAATATTGTGTCTTTTGGCAGTTACGTAGTACTAGAGTCTGTGGTTATTATGTACATTATATTTATATCGAACAAAATACCGAATATAATTCCACAATATCGAATAAGGTACAAATTAAGTCAGGAATTATTTTTTTTCCAAATTAATAGTTAATCATTCGTTACGATGAATTCAATGGCAATCAAAATTCCTTCCATAAATAAGTAAAGTTCACATTGTATAATTTATATTTTAAACACGCTTAATAATATTTCAATGTAAATGTTAGCTTTGTAACGCTGCGGAAAGTATTTTATGTTTTTGACGACCGGCGAGTCAGTCAAAAGAGCGAAATTGTTGTAATTAATAATTTTGTAATAATTGAAATTTGTATGTTCAGCTCAATTTGCAATTTTCTTTCAAAAGAACATTTATTCAGATTTTAATGTTTATGAATTTAAATTTAAGGCTTCTTCTCAATCCGGAGCAAAGATATGGGAGACTCAAAAGTATGTCAAGTTGTTTTCAGTAAAGGATGTTTAACTACAATACCTGCTCGATTGCGTGGCACCAACAGTGTCCCTAAAAATGGTGGTTTTTGGACATTTTCTAAATTCTCTCTTCGTAGTCTAAATGAGGAGATAACTTTACATGCTTTACAGAAAAATACAAATGAAAATTAAAGAAATTACTCGGGAAAAAAGGTACGCGGTAAACGCATAGCACTGTGCTTTAATTGGCGCATTTATATCATTAATATAAACGCGCAACTTAAAAAAATATATGTTTAATAAACTATTTTATTACTTTTATTTCAATAAAATGTGCACCTGAATTGAATATTTTGTTCTAATTTAATTATAACAATATTTATTCATAAATACCCGAAAGTAAAGAAACAAATATGCATTAAACCGTCTACTCATTATGAATTATTATACTAAATGCGTTCAACATTACGCAAATAAAAAAACATAACGAACTGTAAATTACATAAATTGTAATCAATTTAAATGATTCTAAGTTTTATTACAATAAACGTACAAATGTACGGAAAGTGTTTTTACAAACTTATAAACTAAAAGAACGATGTGATTCATGATAATAAGAATAAGAATAATGACAATATTATTAGAATGCAACTTACCACTAAAAATAATGGAGAAATTGAAACGATCCAACTTTCATATATTATTTATAATTTCGGACCCACATAAAACAAAAAACCTGTCAAGTACGAGTAGAGCTCGCGCTACGAGGGGTCCATACACACATGGCACTTATAAATATTATTCTTCTCTACGTTATATATTCCCTACTCTATCTTTCACAGACCTAAAAATATGGCACATATTTAAATAATAATAAAATCTAATATTATTACTATAGCTTTCCGATAACTTTTGCGTAAGCTACTAAAAACCGTATTTTTCATAATTTCCGGTTGAGAATAAGAGGGATGAGAACACATTCTTTATGTATTTTTGAGTTTATCTCTGTAGATATATTATTTTAAATTATAGAAAGATGTACTGTCTAAATTTTGAGAAACTTATAGCTAGTCCTATTAAACAATACCGCACAATATGCATTGAATTAAGAAAACTAATTCGAGTAATTAAGCAAATAATTTGCCCCAAATACCCCCCTCCTCTCCCCTCCCCCGATATCTATTGATATATGTATGGGGTTAACACATTTTATTTCCATATTCCATTTCCAGTCCCTATATCAAGCTAAATAAAAGGTTGCGGCACACAGACAAACAGACACGTGACTAATTTCGGTTCCGTTTTTCCTTTTGCGGTAAAGAACCATAACAATTTATTACAAGCGGTGAATTTACTTACGATGAATACAGTTAAGAAAATAAATTTGAATATCTACGGATATCCTTTTCAAACTCTGATCAAGATTTTCCCTTTCTTTTCACCAGGCAAACTGCTTCAACTCTGTAACATAGTTTCTTTAAATAACATAATTAGTTAATTGGCCATAAATATTAATGCGTCATCCTCACTACGAAATTAATAAATAAGAAAATACTGGGACTAAAAGGAATAATAAGTTTGAATGGCGATAATTTGGAAAAAATCTGACAGATATTTGATTTACAATCGAAAAGTAAAATGGCGAACCACTTCTCTATGGTTACTTAACTAATTGAGTCTTTAAATATACACATCGCACCTATTTTAAATTCTAACAAGAAATATTTCTAATATATTTGATGTTACCTGCAACAAATGTTCAGAGCATCTATTAAAATGTCTGTAAGTACAGAACTGTAATTATATAATATATAAAAAAGCAAGCGAAGCACTAAAAGATACTAACACAGTAGTTCAGTCTAAAAAATATGATATCATATATCATAATCGATAAAAATATGATATCATATATCATATCATAAACGTAAAAAACATGTAATAACATCGAAACCAAAATTCTGTCGCACGGTTATTTTAAACTTCTATCAAGTGAACACTTCCATCAAATGTTACCACTGCTCTTTAATTTCCTCAAACAAGTCAAGAGGCCTGCGGAGCAACTATTATCTTGTATCTCTTTCCATTATCTCACGATCCATCGGACGTGTGAGGCGCAACGCCACCCTCCGAACACATCCGCCCTGCATCGGAAGTGCCGCCCTGTAACCCGCCCGCTCTACGACGGAATTAGCCGAGCAGCGGGAAATTATGGTACACCCGTTTATCACTGAGTATGTGCATGAGTACCGAAACCCGAAAATAATTGAAACCCTACACCGTACATCTGAAACTTTGGATGTACTTTTATTTAATACATTTGAAGTTATTTATCTACTTTAATGTATCTAATTGATACATATGTCGGACTTATTGCTACGCGAACAATCTCTTACAGCCAACCATAACACCAGTCTAGCCCCGTTCGACGAACGGTCGGGCATCGTCAAAGGCCGCTTGTCTTGTGATCAACCCAACACATCACGGCGATGACAAAGTTGTGTCAAGATGACAAAAAAATGAGCCTGAATAAAGACCTTTATTTTTCTAGCAAATACATACATTTTTGCATTCAGTAAATATTCATAAGTTAAAAACTAATAACTCATATGAAAAACGTGTATGTATTTATTACACAGCATTAATAATTTGTTTGAATACGTAATATTTTAAAGGTTAAATATTTTCTTTAAGAAAATTAAATTTAAAAACAAAAAAAGTACGATAAAGCAACGCAAAGTTGTACCACCTCTTAGACTCTCAAACATCATTGTGAAAATGGTACGCAATGGGCAAAACCGAAGAACTATTTCTTATATAACAGTAAATATATACAAAACCAAAGAACTATTTCTTATATAATGAAAGGGTCATTATAAAACAAAAACATAGATGTAAAGAGCAAAGTTAATTTTTTTTAAATAAACGTTAAATTGATTTTGCTATTGGGGAAGAAAAACTTATTCCAAGGAAGAATTTATAAGTTAAGAAACAGTCTTTCAATAAATTATTCAATTTAATTTTTACTTCATTTCCCAAAATTTTACTTCTGCACATTATGTTTTGATAAATTATTTACCTCAAAACATGTTAAATGTCGACGTAAAAATACTTTAACACCATACGCATAAAAAAAAATTTCCACTTAATAAGTAATTCAAACTTTAAACATGAAAACTAAAGGTGCAAGCATATCAGCACGTTGATCAATATATTGACAAACTGTAATGCCATAGTTCATGAAAATCTTTTTCTATACTTTTTGGTAATTGTTGCCTCTCGTTTACATAAAGTTTATCACAGTTTTGAAACGGCTAAACCAATATTAATTAATAGTAGATTAAATGATTTTGAAAATTTATTTAACCGTTTCTGAAATTTGTGCTAACGAACAGGCAAAGAAAAACCGTTCTTTAATTATACAAGAAAGTTTGTCATTTGCCGTAACATGATAAGGAGGTTTTCGTAGATAAACAGACTTTTCGTTTTCTATATGTAAAAATAAAATCACGCCACTTATGATCGCCAGATAATATTCTTTTTACTATCATTTTTTCAATTAAATGTAATAAAAATCTAATTGTTTATCCAATTAAATATAAAAAAATTGATAAAAACATAACTAAATAATTAATTCGACTTAATCAATGATTTTATTAAATTCTTTATACAAAAGTAGTTTCTGCTATCGCTGACACATTTCTAATTCGCACCAAACTCTTAATTACCCTTTTATGTGGGAAATAGAGTTGAGAAGTGGAAATATTCATAATTACAATGTCGATTTATATTTTTTCCTAATACTATAAATGGCGTAACTGTTAATTGTTACAACTAATGGCATGCCTGTTATGACTACCAATGGTATACTATCCATTGTTATAGCCTCTACTATCAAAAACAACAGAGATAGCACAATGAATCCCTTTTAAAGATCAAATAGTCCTGAATGCAGAAAATATTGCACATACACAGTGTAAAGTAGGATATATAGGTGAAACAGCACAACGGCAGCGAGAATAAATACAGGAGGTGCAATTAATTGAAACATTCTAATGATGGCGCGTAATGAAGATCGTGATAGGATTTTATGACGCGCGCGCACTAAACGCTCCGGCGGGAGACGACTTTTTCATTAGGACGCGACGGGTCGACCCGCCCTAGTGTAACCGTGAACTATCGAAAGAGTTGTGGAACCATTGCTATGATTTATTTAAAAAAGGCGTTATCATTGTTATGCCACCACATATCTTGTTAATTGTTACAACTAATGGCATGCCTGTTATGACTACCAATAGTATACTATCCAATGTCATAGCCTCTACTATCAAAAACAACAGAGATAGCACAATGAATCCCTTTTAAAGATCAAATAGTCCTGAATGCAGAAAAGATTGCCCATACACAGTGTAAAGTAGGATATATAGGTGAAACAGCACAACGGCAGCGAGAATAAATACAGGAGGTGCAATTAATTGAAACATTCTAATGATGGCGCGTAATGAAGATCGTGATAGGATTTTATGACGCGCGCGCACTAAACGCTCCGGCGGGAGACGACTTTTTCATTAGGACGCGACGGGTCGACCCGCTCTAGTGTAACCGTGAAATATCGAAAGAGTTGTGGAACGATTGCTATGATTTATTTAAAAAAGGCGTTATCATTATTATGCCACCACATATCTTGTTCTCTTTATTTTTTTAAAGTCTTGTACTGGAAAGGAAATAAATCGAAGAATAAAGGATACCTGGAAAAAACACTGGGCTTTGAAAGAAATATTCAAGAAATTAAAAACAACAACATACCTCACACCTTGTTTAACGTATCTCTAACTACTAGGGCTTCTACTAGGGCTGAGAAATGACTCAGAAAATTCTAAACAACTCAAAAGTACGTCAAAAAGGGAAATCTAATGAATCTAAATGAATATAAATATGAAACACAGTATGATAAACACCACTGTTAAAGAAATAGCAAATGCAAAAGATGTAAGAATACAAATACTACGTCTAAAGTGGAAACGGGCTGACCATTTCGAATTATTACTGATTAAAGGTGGTCACAGACAATGACAAAATGGTCCATTTTAGCTTGAAAACTAAGCAGAGAGACGATATGAAAAAGAGTATAGGGAGACTATGCTCTAAGAAAGCCAAAGCAGAAGAGAGTGGAAGCTTTTGGCGAAGATTTTACCACCGAAAGCGATCCTTACGATAACACTAACCTTATAACATAAAATAAAGTTTAACTAACACATTAACATTACATTGATTCCAAATATGCAGCAATTGTGTCTATATATTTATTATGAGGAATAAATAAAGCTACTATAACATCATTTACAACAAAATACATCTCTTCCTATGATATCATCTGTCAGAGAATTAAAGTTTCCTGACTATGTTGTATTTACGATATCCAAGAAGACTGATTCAAAAGACCGTCACAACGATTTATTCCTGTAACAGAGTAATTTGTTTTATTATCATTGTAATTTTGATTAAAGCTAATAATTATATTTACTAAACTAAAATTGAAATTATGGTTAAAAAATACATCTAAATGGATTTCCTTTAAAATGTTCTTCCATAAGAGTTATAATGCTTACTTCCAAATATATAAATTAAATTAAACAGTTATCTATTGTAAACTTAATAATTATACTTTAAATAGCAACATTATAGGAAATTTAAAAATAAGAAAATAGTGTGATAAAAAGCAACTGACAAATCAATTTTATTTACATATATTGTTTCTTAAGTCATGCGAATTGGCACTCATTTATTACTACTAATATTAGTTTTGCAATTATCTTCTTGCTTTACTTAACAGAAAAGTATCTCACGCATTAGGAAAAGTTATAAACAATTACGAAGTAAGTAATCAAAACTAAAAAATTAAATTTAAAAATTTTAAGAAATTTTCTTGACATAATATCTTGTTTCAAGTCATTGATCCAGACTTTTCTTTCCAGTGTGTTGTTATACTAGTATCATTTACAATAAGCAAGAAGCAATTTACGATACGTGCCGTATTTAATTACATATATTATTTACACTATCGCTCATCGAAAAAGTAATTTTCGTACGTTGCTTTCGAACAACGTCAAACTAATAACACGTTTGAGTACTATACATATAAAAACTCTAAATATTAAGGTTACACACCACTAATACCTCTACTACAAAGATTATGCTGAACCAAGCGGGTGAATGCTCATACCCCTAAAATTACCTGAAATTTGATTGTTAGTGAAAACTCTGTAATCTAAATAACGATGACTTAGTAAAAAAGCAATCAAAATTTGCTCAATATATTTGATTTATTTAGTTTGCAAGACTCGGGAAGCGAATTATGTAAGAATGTCCCAAAAAAGACGCAGAAACTTATAGGCGCAGTAATCGCCCAGCTCGTTGGGTCATCAATCACGCGACGGCCCGCCCGGCCGCGCCTGTCGGTCGCGGGGGGAGCCTTCGACACGTGGGGCGCTACCACGTGGATTGTTCTGTTTGGTTTGATGCACAGGGCTGTTGGGGATGAGGCCTTAGGGCGCCGGATAGATCATCATCCGCTGGCGGAGGGTTGTGTGCTTATATTGATGTAATACGTCCTAGCTTGGTATGATTTCGTGGAAAAATAATTAAAAGATCATATTTTGATGAAGTAATTGACAATTTATAAATGGTATAAATTAACTTTATTATAATTTTAAATTTATATTTTACGCAGAAATTCGAGCGGCATTTTTAGGTCGTCATTAAAATTGTAAACAGAACAAATCAATTGTAAGTAACTGTGTGTTACAAATTTTAGGATGAATGTATATCTTATAAATTTCCTATGAATTAGTGAGGAAATAATTAGACTGTGTTAGGTACCTGCAAGCTACTTTCAGTAAGATTTAATTTTTTTTAACGGAATATATTATTAAAATATAGTAAAGGTATCAAAATTTTAAGTATAGTTAAGTCAAATTTAAAAACTGTTGACATAAATTATTACAAATAATCATAAAAGCAGCGAAGGAAACAAGAGAGGTATAACGGAGCCTATAGATATTGCACGCTATACTTCTCGTTTAATACGTGGAAGTTGGTGTAACAGCATACTCGTAGATAAATATAAAAGTATTAGTCACCCGAATTTAATCTTAAATTTCATTAATATTACATTAATTTCTGAATTATCTTGGTGTTTTTTTTCTTCTACCACACAACACCGTCGTAGGTTTTGCAAATAAAAAATAATAAAAAGTCAATAAATAAATTCCATTATTATATCTGAACATACGCATCGGCATCACAACTATGATTTTCCAATATTTAAAAAAAAATATACACACAAAGAAAAATGGGTCGTAAATATAAATTTATTCGTAGTGTATATGCATTAAAAAAATCCGTATAAATTAGTAACAATATTAAATGACCGCTTCAAAATAGTCAAACTATTGAAAAATAGATTGTGCACGTTAAAGTGTAAACAGTCTATTTTTAAATATTTAAGAAAAACAAGGGCTACGTAATTCGTCGTCACTAATTTTTGTCATAAATTCGAATATTTATATTTTTGTAGCAAAATTCGTAATTTGACACAAATATTAAAAATATATATTTATAGCTCCTAAGGATAACAAAAAAAATATTTAGCCATTGGATCATTGGGGTATCTATTAATTGACTGGAAATGGAGATAAACCGTTTGCCTAATACTAATACTATTATTTAATATTAATATAATAATATGATTGAATATTATCATAACTATACTAACTATTCATAGTACAGTAGTCGCTGTCATCTATTTTAACCATTTCGAATATTTCTAAAATACTTGCGATACAAAAAGGAAAAATAGCAACATTGACATTTGTATACGAAAGTGGAATCAAGAAGAACAAGTGAACAAAATTACACCATTCAAAATGTATATGGAAAAACTGTAGAAAGTGTAACGAATGAAATTACATTTAAAATGTAAAAATTTCATTACAAGATTATCAATTAGTTTTAATACGCAAAAACCTTTAAGGAAACTTACTAATACGTTCCTTAAAATATCTTTCAAATAATTTCGACACAAATATTTTAAACAAATTTATGAAAACTCTTGTTCGTGTTGTACTCGCGGAAAACGAGCAAATGATATAAATATGGGGCTTCTACAGAAAGAGAGTTTCGAATTACATATGTATTTTCTTGAGTCTGAACGAACATTAGTTTTAGCATATAAATAAATGTCTTGCATCGAATCAAATCACACGAATAACAAAATAATATAAGCATTAATATGACTTTATGTTCACAATTAATTGCATATCATAAATTAAAGCAGATTTGGTAATTATAAATTACTAAATCTGCCTTAAATATCTACATTATCGAATCAAAGTCAATATGAAATATTAATATTAACAAAAAACCTTTTCCAAAAGAGAGTTTTTTCTCTCAATTATCGACAATACAAATAATGGCACACAAATAATGGCACACAAATAATGACACAGAAATAATGGCGTCATAATAGTATAATTTATATACGACACAAATCGACACAAAAGTATTTCAAATAATATAATCAAAACATTACTTAATCATATGCAAATGTGCAAAAATGTGGCAAAAACCGTATGAATACTCGATTGTGACACCGTGCCACTTACTATAAATATAAACGTTACCAAATCGAGCTAGTGAACGCATTTTGTAATGAAAATAGAATATTCGTTTTATTTATGTGAACCGTGAAGTTAATTGATCAATTATGGATGCGTATAAATATTGGTTCATTGAATGTGACTTAGTAACACCTATAATCAATTAATAATGTATGCAAATGCAAATGTAAAAGTAATAACGGGATATATAAGGAAAAACACGCATAAAGTAGCAAAGAGTTACACATGGCATAAAGCCAACTGGAATCTTACAAACTATAGAAAATAATTTTATTTAAAATTCTAATAAATGCTTGTATCTACAATTTTTCCAAATTTTTCCAATCCATGGGAGAAAAATTAGAGGGTAGATAGATATATAGCACGTTACTTTAAAGCTTAATATCCGACAAACGGATATTAAGCTTTAAAGTAAAGCATAGGAATACTTAATGGAACCTTGATTGTTATGGCTCCGTATCGAAAAACGAATAACGGAATCTTAACAAAATATCTGTCCTTTTCCTCAGAAATTGCTTGAAGTAGAAACTTTAAATTTGGCAGTATAATAAAACATATTAACCCACACATAGTTCAATAGCTGACACGAAATAAAAAATTAAATACTTGTTTTTTTTAAATTCCAGATGTATGGTATGTGGAGTATCGCTTGAAAGGGTACCAAATTGTTTTTCATAGTTTTAGATTCATCATAGATATACTTAAAAATATACATAACAATTAGTTTCCACCTCTTATTTCCGAAACTACTCACTCTAAAATTATGAAAAAATGAGGTTATTAGAAACCTACGTAATGATTGCAGGAAAACTATAGTGAAGATTCCAGACGTCGTAATTTTTTAAGTATGCACCATGTTTTTACGCCTACGAAAGAAATATTAGGCAATATCTTGAAAAGGTCTTGAGAAAATTATATTAATAAATATTTTCAAAAAAATTCTGTATACCCTTAAACATCAATAAGAGCCTAAATTTGTACGGGACTCATATAATTGTTTTTTTTCAGAAAAAACCCTGTCAGTGAGACGCACGAAAAAAATTCGTACAGTTCGTTCGGTACACAAAATTGTTATTCGTTTATGTTTTGCTACATATTACTTTAGATGTTTATATGTAGCTCCTACATGCAAAATGTATGCACATACATAGGCCTAAAGCGTCATAACTATGGGTCTGTGACAGACCGACGGGCAATAACGTGATGAAATTATAAAGATTCCTTGCTTCAGTAAGGATTTATAAAAACGAGAACTAAAATTCGCACAAACCTATTATAAAATGGATATAAATTAACAAATAAACAAGTAGATAAAGTCTTGGGCTACACTTCTATAGATACTGTGTGAAACGGAATACATGTCACTCCTCGTAGAGCTTGTAGGTGCATACATACATATGTAGGTAGGTACGTATACGTTCGCACACCCACACAATCCAACCTCTCCCCCCGCGCACACCCGCCCCGCCGCCTCAGTCCGCGCACTTTTCTATTATTATTCAGAATGAAAGCGTTCTGCGGGCATTTCCACCGCGTCATGGCGCCCGATATCTCATTTCTCCTATCTCGGGCGGTGAATTGCAAAAAATACTTTTCCAATTCAAACGTAAGCCCCCTTTGAGCTGAGATTTGATTTTTGCCTATCCGAATGCGCGTCGGGCGCGCGCCTCGAGACCGCTCCGATTGTGAAAGGAGCTGGCGCGCGTAAAGCCAGTCTTTATGCCCGACAGTTATAATGCCCCCATTATGTAATGTCCTGCTCGACGCATTACCGCCGACACTAGATGGGATACATATTCAAATTGTTTAATTATTAGGTAGGAATAACTCCTACAATATTTACGTAGGTTTCTAAAAACCTCACTTTTTCATAATTTTAGAAACATATTTTAGGAGTTTACTTCTTAAGAATCTATTTTCATATATAGCGTCCAGTATGAAGTTTTATGAGGAGTAAAATCAGAAGTTCAGAGCGTTAAAAAAAGTGTAACAGTTTGTAAGTTTGAATCTCCGAAACTATTCATCCGATTTCAAAAATTCTTTCACCAAAATTTAGAAAGCGCCTTTAGAATGGACATAGGTTGTACATTGTCCCGTTAAAAAAAAATTCATGGAGACCAGTTTTGCAACGTAAATAAACGAAAAAACAATCGAGAGAATAAGTTTTTCATGAACGCTGTCTTAACGGTAAGAAATATATTAATAGATGATATTGATATTTATATTTATATACAGTGTTATCTATTTTATACATTCTAAGACAACCGCAATTAAGGAATAAACTCCAGTGCGCATCGGAGCTAACACGCACAATGTTTTTTTTTTGTATTTTTTCGATATTTCTCTGAAGAGACCTAAAATTATGAAACAAATTTTGATACCCTTTCAAACGATACTTCACACACAATATATAGAATTGAAAAAAACAAATACTTAATTTTTTTAGTATCAGCTATTGAACTATGTGAAGGTTAATATGTTTTATTATTATGCTATATTTAAGTTTCTTCGTCAAGCGGTTTCTGAGAAAAAGGACAGACTCTGTAATTCTATTATTCCTTTTACGGTACGGAACCATCAAAATTAACGTTCTATCAACTAGTCCATAATTATTGTATCAACCTATTTATAACTTCACTGTATCTCAACGTAAACTTATTTATTTTAACAAGCTCGTTTAAATTTAAGAGTAGAAATAAATAAGTTATAATTGTTCGCATTTCAAGATTCCGTAGAGAAAATTTATACCATTTTCTACATAACTTCTTCCATCTGTCTCAGCTTTACAATTTCTACAATTTTAGACTTAAGCGCAAGAAATTTTATAACCTACGTCTCTATTAATATATAACAAAATATTAAAAAATATTTTTCACTACCTCCCCAATGACTATCTTTGGAAAAATCTTGGAAATAAAATTAAAGTTTACTTGAATATATCATATTTTAGAGTCCTGTTCACGAATTCTTTACACGTCAAAGTGACTTGTAATTAGGATGTTTAATCCATTTGACATATAATATATGAAAAAATTCTTTATACTGAAATTTGAATATCAATTTTAACTTAATTTAATTTAATCGAACGTCGAATTTAAAAAAAAGAAATTCGACGTTAAAGAAGATTTCCAAAACAACCTCGCATGGTTTTTTGAATCAAAGCCACCGGAATTTTGCAAGAAAAGCGTATTGTCCTTATCCAACTAGATGGCGACAAGTATAATTGTAATACAAGATAATAATGGTGCACGCTTAAATTAAATTTAGTGTAACATTTAATTTTTTTAATAAAAATTGTTTACAGCAACTCGAGGTTAAAAACTTATTAACCAACCAAATATATAGTGATCAGCGAATATTATATCTTACTATATATTCTTAGATAGCATTAGTAAATACCATCTTTTCAATTGGTAATCTTTAAATGTATACTAATAAAGAGAAGATAATGGGATGAAACTACAGTTGGACCATTATTTAAAGTTTGCATTAATAGACGTACTTATCTCACAATATGTTCATCTGTACGTAAACACTCTCCACGATGAAAAGTTTAAAGATTGCATTTTTTCAGGATTCAGTAGCCTAATGATGAAAAACGGTACCCTTATTATTTTATGTCTGTATGTCATAAATCTTTAAATTGAAGCCCGATTATAATACATTTTTTAAGGAGTAAGTAAATTGATTTCCCCAATACAAAGAAACAAAGAAACACCAAAATGCAATATTTATATCTTTTTATTTATATATAATTTCAAAATGCAATAGAAATTACAACATACATTTTTGTTAGTGTCTTCTTCGCTAGACACAAGCCTCCGAAGAGTAAAATAGTGTGAGACTCTCTTTGACTTTTTAACTATGGCTGTGAAGAATTTGAAAAAAATTACTATAACATAATTTAGTCAACAAAAAAAGGAATTTTTTTTAGATAACGTGCATTTAGAAATTAAACAGTTAATCAAGTTATTTTTCTTACACAAATGAAATAAATATAAACAAGGCAATACATTTACGTATTGAAAAATAAAGTTAATATGTGCAAAAATTTAATAAAAATGCTAATTACTCTTAATTTTTTAATCTTTTACATGTGCTATGGGCACGGAACCATCATTTTGTAAGTTTTAAGTTTTATAGGTAAACAGGTTTTTCTTATAATCTTTCATATAGTTCTAGCAAATAACTGTACCGAAATAAGCGCTTCTACAGCGTCTCTCCAATATGCTGAAAAATAGCTGTTATTCTAAAGTCATCGAGCACGCATCCAAAATTATTTGAGCAGGAGAAAATTTTCAAATTCTTTTCATCCTTAGAAGAAATGTATATAGTATCGACTTGTTGCAACCAGCCATTCTAAGATGTCACAAGCTGATACAGACCATGTCAGTTTGTGACAACTTAGTATTCCATAATTACGTTTAAAAGAGATCGTGGCAAAATGGCTATAAAGGGTTAAGAAGGAAATTTTCGGACAGTGAATTAAGAAATGATATTAATTACGAATGCCATTTTTTATTACCGATTACTTTATTACATTATATTTGTGGAATTAATTAAAAGTGGCATACATTTTTGATTACCGCTTAATTGCAATGCATAGCATTTGTGGCATCCAACTTTTAACGTCATCAAAGGTACTGGAAAACTCCATCGCTAGCTTTATTTGGTCTTTGTATACTGTCGCCTTGTTTGCTTGACTTGTAACAAACCAAGAGTCTTAGCTCTAGTAAGTGTCTTTAATTCAGCATTAGTTTATTTTTTTGAAAATTGTTAAACCCTGTAAATACTACTTACTTCCAACCTCCAATCCAATCTAACCTCGTAAAACTATTTACTTCCATGAAATGTCACTATACCCGTATTCATCCTATTATACATTTACTAATAGGTCGCCCATTGATAGAAATTCAACCGTAATTCGTTAAATGTTTAAGTTTGAATGTTACTGAGATTCTTTTCTCAAATAGTATACCTCTATAATCATTGCTAATATTTTTTTTTAATTTTGTTCTATTACGTCAGCTGAGAGCAGATATATATACGTCATTAGCGTGTGTTTTTTGTCTTAATTACCTGCAATACCTATGAAATTAAAAATTTAATATTAGTAACATCACACAAAATTCAAAACCTGAAATTCATTCAGTCAATCTGATATTTTAAAATATTATTTGTAAATTTTAACTTTCTGCACTCCTTCTCCATGTACACTTTAATTATAGCAAATACGCTTAAAAAGGGATACAAAGTTTTCTCTTCAGGTATAATATATGGATTCTAAATATTCGAGAAAGTAACGCAAACATAACTTTGTCAAATTTAAAATCATAAAATATGAACTTTAAAATGAATTTACAATTTTATTCACTTCAAACGTAGAATATTTAATGTATTGAACAAAATAATAATAATTTATAAAATTGTTTAAGAACGAAATGAAATTACAAAATAATCAAAAAATCACCGTTCGCGTAACGCTAGCAAACTCGCATATATATATATATATATATATATATATATATATATATATATATATATATTTCATGCACTGGCTATGAGAGGATGAGAGAAAGAAAATGTGCGCGCGCACTGCTCTCTCTTGCTCCTACAGTGTGATACAGACAATATAGGCTTGCACTGTGTCTTAGATATACGAAACATAACTATGCGATGCTATGAGAGAAAGAAAATGTGTGCTCGCACCTCTCTCTCTTGTCCCTACAGTAATATACGAAACGTAACTTTCTCTCTCTCTCTTTCTGTCTTCACTAACTTATATTTCCCTCTCAACTTCCGTTCGCCTCGCCCGATCACACTTTTCGTAACACTCTCGTCACGCATTCACCAGCTTACTCCCCAAGTCAAGCGTGTGTAAAGAAGTTTTACTTCAAAAAGAAGTATCTATTGCATTAATTATATAATTTTACTCAATGTATTTTATCACTCTTATCAGTTATCTTTCCCATGACTTAAATTTCCCAATTTCAAATAAAAGCTATTTTCACGCCAAATAGAAACGCAACACTTTTCATAATTGATGATATCTTCATTGGCAACGAAATTGATTTTTTCGTACTATTTATACTTTGAAAAATAACTTGGTAAACTATATTTACACTCAATTTTATTGCATCTTTTTTTAATTTATAATTGCGTAATGAAAATTAAATACAAAATATATTATGCATTAGGAATTCTTCAAAATAAAAATACTCCAAATGTACATAAAATCCGTAATTCCAAAAATATTCTATTTTTATATCAAATCACTCCCTCACATCCGTTTCTTTATAACCCAGAGTTACAAAGACCCTGATATTCCTTAACAGAGCATTCGTACCATGGCTAATAATTATTTAACTACCCAATCCGATTGTGAAAGGGGCGTAGGAGATAATAAGAATCTTTTGGCACACTCATATATCAATGATCTAACTTTCAAGCTCACAATTAAAACGAGAAAAATATAAAACTAAAGCTCAGTCTCTTTGCTCCCATATACCATAATGTGTAAATTAGTAATTAACTATCTGTAATACACTTCTTATTAACACTCTTTTAAGTACAATAGCTCGATATTACCATATTACATAATATAACAGAATAGTATAATGATAATACAGTATAACGATACTAATTATGGCATATAAACCGACACAAGTGTCATATCTATCACATTGAGATCATTCGTATCAGAATCGTCTGAATAGAGTTAAAGATTCTATTGGCGCCACAGGAATCGGTGCAATACATCATATCGATTTAAAATTAAAATGCCCGACGAGATTTGTGGACAGAGCCGTGAGTCGGGTGCCTTTATCAAAGCGGCAGCGGGATTTCGCACTTTTTATTATTCCTCTAATAGGGGTAAGGCCGAGGGATGCCGACTCGGTTTTGAGAGTCATCGTCGAGACAGGAAGATGATGATATATATGATTGTAATGAAACAATATAAGTAGGCGCTCGGATATTCCGCGGGGCGGACGTTGAGCGATATATCAGCGGCAATAACGATTTCGGGTTATAAGATTTAAGATGTAGTCGAGATTGATCTATGGTTTAATATTTCTTTTTACTTATGGTTTAAAACATAAACCATCTCTCAATTTTCGTGTAACGCTTTTATCAATATATTAAACTTTAAATATGAACTTCATCTAAAAACGGCCACGAAGAAGGTCATGATAAGGAAAAAATATATGTAATTGTAACCAACAAGTGTTAATAAAAATACTATAACAATGCTAAAATCTTCAGTTCATTGCAATTCACTCTATAACTACCTTTTTCATTATAGACAAAGGAGAATGATAAAAACACGTAGTGTTGGCCCAGATGTTACAAGAATCAAAATGGCACTCCTAAATAGATAAAATGAAAAAATAAACTCCTTAAAAGTTATATCATCACTCAGACAAATGAAAAATCTCATATTTTTATAACAAATCGTCAGTTTTCATAACTTTTATAGACATTTTTGAAACAAACATGCAGATTGTTATGCTTATATTAAGCCACGAAACTCGCAGACGCGGCAAACATTTATTTAGCGAAAACCACATCGATTATAATAACATCATCAATGTGATTTTCGCTAAATTAATGCTTGCCGCATCTGCGAATTTCGTGGCTTAATATATGCATAACAATTTGCATTTTTATAACATTGGTTACCTGTTTATTTTTTATTAATTTAAAAAAGGGGTAAACATTATAAAACTAATCGGTATTGATTATTTTTCTAAAAAATTATGAATAAGTAATTGTTTTTATTTAAATTATAAATAAGTAATTGTTTCTAAAAAAATATTGCGTAGTGTTGTGTTTTTATTGTTTTCTTTATTTTCTTTTTGCTGAATTCTTTACTTTTGTATTCTAAAAATACTAGTTCTTTTTAATTATGTTCTATTTCTGTAACACGCGGTCCATTTTCGCTGATCCACTTTAATACTTATTTTATATTGTAGTTCCTTCTTTTTTAAAATATACATGAATTTATATCTAAAGCTATTATTTCAACAACTTAAAGTTATTATTTCAACAGTACAACATTCGTTATTTAAACTAGGGTTATTCTAAAATACAACATCATTGTACTAATCCAAAAATTTAAAACGCATGTTCATAAATTCTTTATAGAGAAGAATATATGTTTAAAGAATAATATAAAAATCAACTACTAGCGAAAGAGTAAACGTAGCAATAATTATCCATCGCCTATTTTCATTGATTTGTCTTACAATTATTTACTATCTAAGTAACTTAAATACTTTTATTCCGTACGTTGTTTTCAGATCAACTCCTTCTAATATAATATCATAGAGCAAAAGCATACATTATACACGATCAGATAATACGTCACTTAGTCTCATGAAACTTGCCTTGAAGGAACATAAGTTTCCGCGCTATCATTGGGACAGCATTACATCTAATATATTGCGTGCCTAGATAAAAGAATAACTGTAACCGAGTAAACGCATAGCAGAATTTTTTTTATAATATAGAATTCTACATTATAAAAAAAAGAAATCTGCTTCTTCGTCATTTTAATTTTCTTCGGTATTCACCAAGTTGTCTAAAACTGGAACCAACCTGATTAGCCGTTACATTTAAACACTCAAATTGAAAATTTCTCAGCTAAATGAACTACTTGTTTTTATTTACTCTATCAAGAAGATTGATATTTATTATTACAATATTATCTCTAAACAACTAAATTACAAACAACTTAGGATTGCAACGTATAAGAGGAAATACAACTCTATCACTAATTAGAAGCATATATACTAACGAAAACTCACCTGCTAATTACACATTTAGATCGATACCACTATCGTAACCCATCCCAGTTTACGAGGTACCCACCACACGAACCACGCTGGGACCAGCCCATCAAACCCACCTTTTAATGAACAAATTTTTCGACTCACTCCAATGGGCGGGGCCCGCTGACTGATAGCTGGCATCAATAGCCGCGACGGCGTCCGACACAGTGATCTACGTCTCTCATTACGTGCTCGTAATGAGTCGAGTGCGGCTTTTATTGAAATATAAGTTAATTAATTATAACCCGCGGCGTGCGGCACTGTGGCTATGCGCCGCGGCTTTACTCGGGGGTGCGTTTAAAGCGGGCTGTTGCGCTCGGCCTCGCGGGACCGCAAAGGTGTAACATTAGTGGTGTATGATGAAATAATCTTGTTAATAGAAACCGTAAACTGATATTTACGTATGCCGAAGTGCTACGACGAGTTATACCAGTGCTGATTAATTTATTTTACAATTATATGTCCCGCCTCCAACGTAATATCCTTATTTTTCAATAAAACACCCAAATAAATGATCTGAATAGAGAAGATGATCATCTAAGCTATACGTGATGAAAGCAAGGCCATTACTAGAAAATAGATATTATACTATCGCATTTAAATGTTTCCTCATCACTCGTTTCGATGAAAAATAACTTAAAAATATACAGAATTATTTATTTTACCCAAGGTTTTCAAATTGCCAAATCACTAGGTGAACTTGTAAAAATAATACCTTCCTGTCAGTTAAAGATAACGCAGGTCATTACATTTAAGATATAGTGGTATTTCGAAGATATTCAATATTCTTAACAGACAATCTACCCTAAATAACCTCTAGCATCGGCATGCAGAAGGTTAAGAATTTCTCGTTTTTTTTATCTTTTTCGGTTACCAAGTATAGCACTGTAGAATTATGTATTACTTGCTATCAATACATTAAAAGAAACCTAAAAGTTACTACCTTTTAATTCGATAAAACGCTCAACATAACCGTTTTGTCAGACCTTTTTCTTGTGAATATTTCCCTATACTCGTTTTTCATCACTTTTGGTATGGTTAAAATTAACGCCAAACTTTCCATCTCAGAAGTAAGTTCCGGGGCCACGCACTAATACGGTGCGAAGCGAATAATCAGGCAGTCATTGTTGTGATATATTATTTGTCACTTAATTTATGAATTATCCACTAACTATAACTTAATTACTTTACTACTTTAATGGCGATCTACGGCCACATGGTAATAGTGGAGTTTATTTAAATTTTCCACGTATTGTTACTAACATTTTCTTCGTTAAAATATAGCAGGCTATCAATATTGATTTTTACAGTCCATCCATCAAGAGATTAGTTCTAAGTTTCCCTAGGAGAAATATTGGAACCAGCTCTCTATACTCTGCTATACGGAAAGGGGCAACAGTCTCACCGAAATACTGATATATATTTGGTATTCCTTGTTTTATTCTATGTTTTGAATAAAACTCATAAAATAGAAGGACGTGAATATCTCGTCTTGTTAAATAAATTATTTTCTGTCACGATTACAGCTGCTGTCCAATGAATACAATGTTAAATACGTCGGACTACTCTCTGTTTATATTTAAACTTAAAGACGCTTCTTAAATATATTAAACCCAACAAACGTTTTTACAGCTCTTCCTTAGTTATTAAGGAAAGGTTTCTATCTTTACTGATATGTACGAAGCAATTTTTAGGTGTGATATACTTTTAATAGATTTTGCGCGAGCTAGATTAAACCATAGATTAAATGAATACATATAATTTTATGTGCCTCTATATCCGTTACATTACGTCCATATTCAACGTATCCAATAATTATTTAAGAAACTAAGGTTAAAGGTTAATAAAACTAAGGTTAATAATACAAAAAAATACTTTTCAATAAACTAATGACAAATTACTTCCGTAAATAATTATGTATTCATTTATTTACCTAAACCATAACTTCCAAGATTCAAAAAAACTTAAATGGTTTGTATATATGTTCGATAGTATAATATGATCTTGCAAAAATAAAGATTTAATGCAATAAAAACTAAACACAGACAGATAGCAAGAGATAGCAATTTCTATATATATATATATTTCAAAACACTTTCCATCACTTATATAATTCTTTCCATTACAACAATAATCAATTGAATTTTGCATGTTTTGTTCTAATCATGATCCTTCTACACTAATGAGATTAACGAATATTTAAATGTCGAAAGAAGGTATCTCAAACCAAAGTCAACTTTACAATTTAAAATGTTTATATGAGTTTAATTTCGTAAATAATCCCATCGGTGCACTACACATGGAGACATAGTGTAGAACCTTAACGGGTGAATTGTTCGTTACTTTTCTAAATAACCATTACACGTAAAAATCAATCAATAAGTATTGGTAACCAATACAACACAATGGTACAAACAATTCAAATCTACTTAAATAATAACGGCTATGTTAAGAAATATTCTGTTTGGCCGATTCAAATATTACCAGCTACAATGACACCCTTTTAGGAAAACACTCTGAAAGTGGATTGAATTAACATCGAATTGACACAGAATTTTTGTTCTCATAGTAAATAATTCGAATTACTAATTTCAGTCAGAACACGATTTAAAGTCGTTTTCGACATTTTCTAAAGTTGGTATATTTGTTCTTAAGTCGTAAATTACTAACTAATCTAAAATCTTTTTACATTTTCGAAATACCAAAATGAATAAACGCCATCTTCACAATTATGAATTAATTTTTCAAATTTAAGAAATGTTTGTGGAAAATGACTCGAATTCAGCAAACGCTTACTTGGCTCACAATTAAATGGAACTACGTGATACTTGGCTGTAAAATTAATTGGCTCATATTTAACCTGTCAGATATGTTTGTAAAACATTGATAACAAATGAACTGATGTATGCGAATTTAAATGGGACAAGAATATGGAGGAACACAACCTTAATTATCGTTACTTTCTTTTAAAATATTTTGGATAAATTAACGGTCTACGAACCTCTTCTAGCTAGTTTCTACGGTAACAAATAACGGTTAAGTTGAAAAGTGTGAATGATTTCGTATAGTATTTGCCTTTCTACCGTATTTTTTTCATTATTAAATAACTGTAAATCTGAGATGAAACATAGTTATTGATTTTTTAAGTAATTATGGATTATGGATACACTTTTAAAACAAATTTTTAAAAAATGTACGCTAATCTATTTAGAAATACGATACACAACACAATATTTCAGTAATTATCACTTATTATGTACTACTTGTAGCTGTCTAGCTTGGCTTTGTCCGGACAAATAATGGTCCATGACTGAATTTTTTTTCTTTTTTACATAATAATTAGGAAACACTTAGTTTCAACTTTGCAACCACACTCGCCTCGGGGTACAAAAAATTGGTTTCCCGGCAGCCCCGCTCGGCGAGTCATTGTGCCCATAGTAACATCGACGGATTACTATATATTTATGGTCAGAACTAGGGCGGTAACATCTTGGAACCTCTGACTTTTGCTCTAGATTGCTCAAAACGCCTTTGGCAAATGCTTTCGCTGTTGATCGTCTTGCGAGGTTCCAAAAATGTTACCTCTAAGATCGCCATAAATATATTTGCTAATTTATGCAAACCTGACAACAACAGTTGTCAACTCATACAAACCTTATTTCAAAAATGCATGTGTAGAGGCAGTCCGAGAAACTTGAACCACCTCTCAAAATCATAATTGAATTTCACTATTTTCAGAATCATTAGAGGGATAAACTGTGAGTGAAAAGAGACCACCCATGTGTCTGTCACAGCCGTTTTTATCAGAAACAGCTTGACGCAGAAACTTGACATTTGGCATAATAATAAATCATATTATCTCAATGCAACAACATATACAAAAATATTTATGTGAATTGTTTTTAATTCCTTATTGTATTGTTTGATAGTGTTAACAATATGGGTCACAAAAATATTTTTTTCATCATTTTAGGTAGTATGTTTTAAAAAATATACTGAAAAATATGCAAGAAATTTCCAAAATTAATAACCTAAAATTATAAAAAAAACAGAATTTTTAAGAGCCTATCAAGTGTTGTAGGAAAAATACAACAGAGCTTTTAAGTAGATGTTATTGTTTTTAAAACATTCACTGTAATTCCAGATTCGCACCTGATAGAGTTATTGACATGTAGCCATTATTAAATCTAAATAAAAAACTTTTTAACATTCGTTCTATGTTATCAAAATGAATATCTCTTTTGCTTTTTTCAAATTTTACGTGAATTTTGAATAACCCTCTCAGACCTATAAGTTTCAGGCATTAGTACGAGTATAGTACATCAATGTATAAAGGGACGACGGGACGCAATCTACACTTTATTTCACCTTGCTGATTCAAAGAGTTTCGTAGAAAAGGTATTTACAAAGTGTTATTAAAAATAAACTGACTTCATAAAAATACTAAATTTCTCATTTGCCTGATTGATAATAGAAACAAAACTTTTAAAGGACTTATTTTAATAATTTTCTCTATGTAAAAGTTTCATTTTTATCCTTTCATTCGTCACACTTGGGTTAATATTACGTTATCTATATATCTAGTTTAGACCTACATAACGATAAATTAATATTAATTAAAACATAGATTAAAATTTATAATTTTTCAAAGAAATCAAATAAAGTTAAATGGAAATACTGCAATTGTCATGGGTTAAAATACAATTTCAGGCATTGTTGTTTTTTCCAAGGAGTGAAGGAAAAAACTTTTGAAACAAAAGATGGAATGTTTCGAAAATTCTTTTCGTTTGTGTACTTTGGTTCTAAAATGAATATTTGGCGATTATTTTTTTATTCATTTTATACATTGAAGCACCATCGTTAGACCGGTTTTGTCCATATACATATACAAATTTAACCTAGAATTTGAACTAGGCTATTTTTGAGTTCAGTTTTTTTTCAGATCGGATAAGAAATATAAATTCCAGAGCGTCTAGAAAATAGTTATGTGCATAAAACTTCTTTTAAGAAGACCATGGATTTGCATCTACAGACCAATATTGGTGAGGAGTGAAATCACCTCGAAGTTCAGAAGTTGAAACCTGTGCAATATGTGATCATTTAAAAATAAGAGACAGTGAAATCGCACATAAAGATGTACTTGTAGCTATTTTATGCTCATAGCTCTAGCTGGTGAGTGGCGAGTATTTCGGATATAGATAAGCGCTGGTATTGCGAAAATTCAGACATAGATGAACCCTGGTATTGCTTTATTTGCCAATCGAAAAAAATATGGGAATTGCTCTTTTATATTTAGTACCAAAGATATGTGTATGAGATTTGTATAAATCCTACAAAAAAGATATTGATATTTTGTCTGTCACGAAAGTACAGAAAATTAAAATTCTTAAGAACATAACCTTGGTTCCTGAAATATGAGAAAACTATTAGCTATTCTGCATGGGCTTTACAGAAATTACTGAGACTCATTAATCATATCTTGCAAACGTTATAAACATATGATTAACCCGACCAATAATAACCCTTCTAAATAAAACAAATATTCTTCGTTGATTATAATTTAGTTTACTTTACTTCAGTTTTGAAGTCTTTTTTGTTTTTCTCGACTTTATTTTACTAATTGTAATTGGTAAATTTTGTTTGTTACACATAAGTTTTATAATTTAGAACCAAAATATTAAATAACAAAAAGAACTTGTTGATAACATGAAACCAATTGGAATCTCTTGAAATATATTATTTTCTAGGGGGAGTTTATTTTAATATTTTAAATCAAGTATTCATACAGTTAGGTATTTGAATACTTGATTTAAAAATATGAAATGGATACTATTTTAATCAAATTGAATCTACAAAATGTTCATTTTATTTCCTTTTTCTTCATAATACCAAAAATATGGTTAAGTATCCTCGATCCCCTAATCAATTATCGAAGCACATTCGGGAAACTTGAGCCGAATTCACTTTTTTTTATTTAAAATCGTTTTATTTGTCAATTTGTTCACTGCGGTAATTACATACCACTGAATGGTGGCGACACAATGAGACTACTTTAAGAGATTTATCCCCATCTCTTTGAATAAATCTTTGTCTACTATCCACCTATCAATAAATACATAAACAATTAATTTTAATAAAACATATAACAATGAATTCAACATATAAGTTATACTTTACATAACTTTATCTTGATTTCTCAAAAAAATTAACGGAAACCTTCCCCAACTTTTTTTTCATAGAAAATATCCACAAAAATATTTTCAATCCATACAAATCTTAAATCTAAACAAATATGAAATGCGGAACTGTTCCCACGGTCCGCAACTCATGTCAATATCGCTATAACCATCCAGCTTCACTTGCGGCACTGCCTTTGTCGGCGACTAACACTTAGAAGCAGCGACATCACAATGGGCCACAAGCATGCTTTTCAGAACGTTAAAGAAAATTCCTAACTCCGCTTTGTATAGACGGCGACTTTCACCGATGTTTTAACGATGTCGAAATAGTTTTGGAGCACGATGTCGCGCTTCGTAGCGAGATCGTGCAAGTGTGGCACATTGCAGTGCATTTGAATAATGAAACGTTTGTTGTTTAATTACCACCTGTTATACCCGACTTTTGAGTTTAAGAAAGTCACCAGTTAAATTCCGATAATCGTTTGTCCCTTCCCGTCCCTATAATAAGCTCGGTGTTATCGATATAATATTCCTGTGTGAATTTCTTTATTACTCCCGTGTCGAGGAAAATAGTAGTATCAATTTAATTTGTAAATAATATCGAAATCATATCAAAATTTACAAACTGTTGAGCAAAAGCCTTTTGTAACAATTTATAGAAGAAATGAAAGCGATATAAATTAGATTTATGAAGAATAACTAGTGAAACTGGTTGTAACATATTGCTCCAAATCAATTATACCAAATATTGTAACCAATTGAAATTATTATGTTAAATACTAGTAAGCATTCATATCCTAACGCCTTTTAAGTATTTTGGGACAATTCTTTGATATTCCGTGAATTTTTCTTCTTAGCAAAGTATGGGTATCTGCTCGTCGCAATAAACTCTAAATCAGACGTACTAAGTGACGAAAATCGCAAGATCTGCTGTATTTAGTTTCCCCTACATGACATACTGCTCGATAAGATGAAATGAAATTTCTTCATCCTTACCACCCTTGGGATATTTATAGTCTCATCAGTGTACCGTAGTCGTCTCAACTTTTTCTCAATAAAGAAATGCTCAATAATAAGTAATTCCATGATTATTGATTTCCATGTAAGGTTGACAATGATGTACCTAAGTTTTTAAGTTTTTCAAATACCATAAGCAGGACTTCGCAGAAATCGACAAGACATTTCCACTCATCGCTTTTCTATCCCTTTTTCCTAACTGTTTACGCAAAAGTATGGAATCATGTTTGTACAGAAATACATGACGGTTTTGGAAGTCCTTTCTAAACTATTTAATTTTGTACTTCTATATCTAGTTACAATAGCCGAGTTTTGCGTTTGATGTGGAAAGTTTTCGACTTTTGAATTGCCAAAAACTAATATTAAATTCAAATGTATATATGTATCACCAATACATTACATCGTGTAAACTTAAGTGAATCTAAGAGCACAGATAGAATTTTACACTATATTTAAAAACGGACAAGGTTGTAATATTGTCACAGATCAATAAAGATTTTAAATGCCATTTAACCTAAACGTATAAAGTAAAATATGCGCCAATATTGATTTGATTTCAAATTTCCCTCTGATTATACCCTCGTTACTGCGAATCTTAATCACAAGGTTTATTTAATTAAACAATGTGTCTCAATCGACAAACTTGAATTTGATATAATTCAAATTATTCTAATTATTATAATTCAAAATTTGATCCAAGACAATCTGTGATCATCAATTAACTTGAATATGATCCCAAACCGTCTGTCTCCATCGATTAACTCGAATTTTATCAATCTTTTTCTAACCCTATCGGGTGGAGATGGCCGCTTCCAAAAGCCCTCTGTTTCGATTTTTACGAACCACTAGTAGTACTGCCAGATAATTCGGTCGGTGGCTTGGGAAATGTATCTGCATCGATTCCGGTCCTTGGTCACCCTCACCACGGTAGAGTTTGGAGAGAAGAGCGCTTTTTCAATTGGTCAAGCCACCATGTTGACAACGTGCCTTTTCTCTTTATTGTTGCCAACAGCTTTTTCCAAATTTCCGTCCCCTTTTAGCAGTATATGACCAACATAAATCAGTGCACATTTTAGATACACAGCAAACAAGTGAAAAAGTAGACGAATTTCTATATAAAGTCAACTATGGTAACCTTAGCGTTCGCGTTCAGTACCACATTTCGAATACATCTATCCTTTGTCTCAACCTAGCTTGAAAGGGCCACTCCATATAAGATGTGTTCACTCGATATGAGAAAATAGGAAAGATCAGGGGATCAATATTTAAAATGGAACGTGGCTTTATGACGTTTTTAATTAATATTTTACATTAATATTGTATTTACACATATTTACATATTAGTGATTGCAATATTACGACTACCAATTAGACTATAGGTTAACGGTCTTAACGCACATAAGAGGAAAAATGTTTCAAGGTCTAGAAATGTTAACATAGCATAACCTTTTATGCGTTATTTCACGCGTTTGTTTCATGCACCGATTGTGAAAAAAATTAGTAATACTTTGAAAATAATGAAAATCTCAAGGAAAGTCATCTCTAAAATCCAGGGTCTCATTCAATATAATTCAGTAGTGTATAAAAACAGACATGTGTATAAAAACAGGCGCAACAAATATCGGATACATATTTCCCGCATACTTATCCACCTTGTTAACAAGCCGGCAAAAAGGGTCGGCACCCCGTGAGTGTGAGACGCCAGAAGATGCGTCGAAATCAATTAACTAATAAACGGTGCGAGCCCTGTGAGAAATGAGCCTTAATTGTCAGGTGGTTCGCTTGATGATAAAGAGACTATTTCTCTTGAAGCCGACAATACCTTTAAATGGAACAAGAAATTTCTTAAAGATAATAATTATGTATTAGATATTTCCATCACTACACAAAAGTCAATCCGGATCTTTTTTTAATTTGTCAGTGGAATAAAAAATGTATAGAATCTTAGGAAAAAGTGTTGGTAAGTCTGATATTATTAAAATTGGTGTTTCAAGATTTTTTCTACATTTGTTTAATACTTACACAATCACGGTCGCACCATTGGCTATGACGTTGGTCGGAAATTTATCAGCTACGTTGTTCTGAAGTGTCTTCAGTAATTCATTTCTATTAGAAATAAAAGCGATATATGTTAATATTTTACTGCCAGTGCGATCTATGTTAATAATTTTCTCTCTGAAAAAATGTCTACCAATCTTAAAAATATTAGCGGACTTTACTTCTCCATATGCTACAGTTGGACTCTGGTGCAAAGTGTTTAAACTGGGCAGAAAATTCAGAAATGACAAGCATCATGAAGGATGGCATCCACGTTAATTTGTTTGTCACATGTCACAAAAAAATCGAAGTTCTTGTGTTATGTGACCGAAGAGTGATCAAACATTTAGTTTATGTCGCAGGGATCTCACATGGAAACATTCAGAGGATCCTTCATTACGCACTCCACATGAACAAGGTGTCGTCGCGTTGGGTACCCAAAATGTTAACCACTGAACAAACGAAGAAGCGAGTCGACATTTAAAGAACAAATATTGAGAAATACCAAGCTGACCCAGACATATTTTTAAAGCGATTTATAACCACGAACAAGACCTGAATTCAATACTTTTATCCTGAGATGAAACTATACATAGAAAAGACCGTCTTCACCAATACCGAAGAAATTCAAAGACGCAAGATCGGCGAAAAAGGTTATTGCGTTCGTATGTTTTGATATCGAGAAAGGTAGCCACTATTACAGGCTCTTAAAATGCAGACCAAATCATAAGACTGCGGGAAGCTATCAAGAAAAAGAGGCGGGGAACACTTCGAGCTAAATTTGAGCTTGAAGACACAAAGCCGAATTTTGCGGTTTCGAATTACTCGAACACTCACTTTATTCTCCAGATCTAGCCCTCAGCGACTTCAATCTCTTTCCTCGACTTAAGAAGCAGCTCAGGGGTAAGGAATTTGAAGACAATAGTTTGGTGACGGCTAATGTAGATAAATAGTGAGGTGATGGCTACTGAGAAGTTGTTGAGGGAAGGAGTACAGGGGATCGCTTGACAGCCGAGAACAATAAAAATACCATAAAAGTAGGAAAGAGATAACGAAACAATTCTGATAAGCGGTTGTTTTTGGATCGTAAGCGTTCCTGCGAACGCGGAGTTATTTCCATAAAACAGATATTTTCGAATGTTTATAGAATCTATTGTAACAATGTTACCTTTTTGTAATCTGTGCGAATAATAGATGTTTTTGAAATATGTTTTTGTAATGTTTTTGAAATAAAGTTGTCATACATTTTTTTACGCTAGCATTGTTCAAAAATCATTTTTCATATTTAGGAATTAAAAAAATGCTCGTGTTTCAGCGTTTAATTTTTGTGTTGCCAATTATAACGAATGAATAATAGTTTTCTTAAAGATATTGGACGATAAAAAAGCAGAAATATATATATACATATATATATATATATATATATATATATATATATATATATATATATATTTATATATATATATATATATATGCATATAAACACATACATAATGCATCAATCCGTTTGTCTGTTACGGCCCCACAGTTTCTATAGTTTTTAACCTATGAAAATTATATTTTGCAATGAAATGGTTTAGATGCAAATCGCATTTAATATTTAAGTAAATGAAAAAAAAATATTTCGCGCACTTCAACGAAGAAATATCTTAAATAGTCTTATAAAATTCACCATATTTCAGAAAATCATATTTAGGAAAAGTTCTAACCAGGATTTTATTACTTTAACAGCAGGTGGTTATAATGAGTACTTCCAAGATTACTTTCTTTCACAGCCCCCAATGTTTTACATGATATTATTAATTCTAAAACTAGTGGGTTATTTCCAATTTATAATACATCCATTCGCTGCCATTAAGATAAGTCTTCGTATTTATACTGAATAGAATCCTGAATTTCATAAAATAATCTTAATTTCAATTAATTACTTATGCCAAAAGTAATATGTGTTAACTCTATTAAATATACTTATATATAATGTAATTATTCCTAAAAGTATTGTACTCGGTTGCTTTAAGACCTTGGCTTATTTGAAGGTAATTTCTTCATCTATAACAGTAAATCTCTAAATATCATATAAAAGGTCTTAACCACAGTTTAGGTTTTTACCATGAAGTTGGGGATCTCTACCTCCATGGTCTTTCATTACAAATTTATCGCTTTTTGCGCTGACTACTTCATAACACATTTTTACATTTTATGTTTGGTTTGGCGCAGAATTTCGAATTTAGGTAAATCAATTTTCTTTTCAAATCAATTTTAAACCATTTTCCTTTCTGCTTTTCGTTTGTTTACTTTTCAATACGAGTGTTTGTGGAAAAGCATAGATTTCAGAAAGATCTAGTCTGGGAAAGGGATTCTAAGTCGAATTGTAAGAGTAGAATTGTAACGTGTAAGTATTTATTATTCTACATCTTATGACTTGTAAGACGTCGAATTGTAAGATATAACTAAAAATTAATGATGTACGATAACCATAAACATTTGACACAGGCGTTAAGGAAAACAAATCCGAAACAGTAAATCTCCTAGAAAAAGCTCATAAAGATTGCCTTTGATGGTTTTACTGTGCTTATGACATTTACTATATCTTCATTTCATTTGTTTTTCATTCAGTTTGCTATCAATGACTGTAAAAGATGATGGAGAAAAGTTTAATTGAACAAACGAAATTTCTAAATTGATTTTCCCTGCTGCTACTATATGACAACGCCCTAATACATATGATATAACGTACACGGTATCTACAACTGTGAACTCTGCATCAATCGCCCTATTACTTTTGCGAACTGGTTTCAACTTATTTGAAATGTTATTTAGAATAAAATAAATTTTCCTTCTAAGTAAAATAAAATTATATCGTAGCTCAATCTTGACCTTTTAAGAGGGAGTATTAAAGAGTTTTGTGAAAGAAGTTTGTCAAAACTACAAAAATGCAATTGTGCTATACCGAATATATCTAACACAATTACGTTTTAGTCAAATTTGGACGATATGGCTCCTTCATGAAACTCTGGAAAAAAAGGACATTAAAGTATATCTCGGTGCAGAAAATGAAAGGAGTTTGTGAAAACTGCAAAATCACAATTGTGCTATATATATCACACTCTGGCATATGTAAGACGGACATTAAAGTTTATATCGGTGCAGAAACTGAAATTAGTTTGTCAAAATCGCAAAAATACAGTTGTGCTACGTAGAATGTATGTAGCACGTAAATATTTTTATCCAACCCCATTGCAGCGCGAAATGTCGCTACGCCGTAGATAGACAAATACTAGTGGAATAGAACATGCCGATAATTAAATAGGACTGGAGTGGGAAAATAACACGTGAGTCGAAGGATAATTACATTCCTTTGAATATTAATTAATAACGAGTTCCCAAAATACGGCTCAAATTTATTACGCAAGTTATTCATATAAATTGTAAAGGAATATTCATTAACGTCAGAAGATTCGTAGAACGCGTGCTCATCCAGTAAGCAAGAGTTTATGATAGTTGGGCAAACGCCTAAATATTAATTCATCTTTAATAACACCTTCGTATCCTCATTATAGGTCGAGTTGCTAAAAATAGAAATTTAGAAGCGAATTCTTTTGAACTAAATTATATATTACTATTATCTTTTAATTATAATAATTTATTATACTATTCTCAGATAATGGAATATGAGATTAGTTTTATTTTAATTAGAGAAATTTCATTATTTTTTTGTATTAAAATGTTATAGTTGTATAAATCTAATTTAATGGCATATTTGATATAAAACGTTTGATACAAACCTATGTCCTATATTTGTATCTACTTGTGTCCTGTTATTACTTAATATCCATATAAACAGAAAACTTATTTGTTATGAAGAGATTTAGCTGGCCTCAAAGATATTCGTAAGCAATATTAAAATGTGTAAAGAAGCATTCGTCAAGAAACGTCCGCCAAGAAAACGTCACTTTATAATTAAGGGTGCATCCCTCCGTTTCGTGGTTAAGCTTTTATGAGGATATGAATTAAGAAGAAAATCGTGTTATGAAGTAAACTATAACTTAATAAAATAATATTTTTACAGACATGCTATGGTTAATTTGACACGAACTAAATAAAATGTACTGTTTGTAAAGTAGACACGGTGAGAGCAATGCAAGTGTAAAATTCACGAGAATTTTCAACTCAAACACAAAGGTATTAAAATCAGATACTTTCAGAAGTTTTGGCAAGTAACATTGTGTGATTCTGGTACCCTAAATTTCACCTGTTGGCAAAATAAATGTGATGTTTGTTCAAATCTTAAGAAATCCGAGTCGTTCAGTAATTGTGCCGCATCTGAATTTGGAGAGACTGGGCTAAAGACTATCCAAATATACTAATTTACACAATATTAGTACAGTTGTCCTACAAGATAAAATTATTGAATATCAGCACTTGCCCGCAATTTCGTTCATATGGAATTGGCATTTCTTAAAATAAGAGGTACCCAGCGAACACATGAACTAAAACTTACGTTACACGTAGATTATATGTATGTCACGACAATTTATATAAACTGACATGTCAAATAATCTTATTATGATATCATGGTATTTGCTATAATTGTGACATAAAATTTGACTTTAAAATTACATCATTTAATTACTTACATGTTTCGTTCACTAGATGTAATATTTATATCATATCATGACGTAAAATTAATGTAACTCAGGTATAATCTATATCTTACGTAATTTGGCGTAACGTCGTTCTGATTTCAGTTTTACGTCAAAGTGTTCACAAGGTACTTTATATTTATCTCCTTAAAACCGATAATTTGTAAGTAAAATTTTACGAAGACCGATTAAATGCGTGAACCATAAAAATGAAGTAGACCAACGCGTTTTCGTATGTATTACATTGGTTGGGATAAGTTGAAAGGGATTAGACAAAAAATATTTGTACGTGAGGTAAGTACTATATATACTATACAAATAATATATTTAACCCATATTATGAGATACCAACATATCCTGAATTATCCACAACTACTCTATACCTATCCATATAAGTAATATTTAAAATGTATTATTCACATGACCCTTACACCTCTGATACCCCTAAGGGTTGATTTTCAGAAAAACATTAGAGATTATGGCACTCCGTATTAAATACATATGTGAAATAGGACCTTATGATATTTTTAATATAAACTTTGAACCCCCGTCTAAAGCGGTGATTTAGAGATAAATTTCCAAAATATTATAAAATATATATTTAATTTTTTATTTCTTCGAATACTTATACAAAGTTTCAAATTAATAGGACCATAATTTTTTCATACAAATTTTGAAATTTTCATTTCACCTTCTTAAGGGTAGAATTTTGAAAAAACTCTTCCTTACTAAATTTCAAAGTTATATAAGGAAAACGTTTTATAGAATTTCGAGTTGCTAAAGTCAGCTAATTCCGCTCGGCGATGATGAATCAGTGAGTCAAGTTATCACTGTATTATGTATAAATTATACAACTCTCATGCATCATTTAAACTTGAACGGAATTCAAATTACACACTTTTGAAATGACGAAAAGAGCATCTATTTAAACATTTTTCAGAATTAATTCACGTTGCCATTTTTATGTATACCAGAATACTTTCTAGTCTAAGTCGTCGTAAAGTAAGTTTCTAGTCTTAATGGCGTATTTCTTGATGGAGAATATGAAACATGTTACCTGCTCAGAACAAGATAAATAAAAAGAAATATTTTATTCGTTTTAATTGATGCGTCCACAAAAAAATGTAATTTGAAGTAATGTTCCTACTTCGTAAGATGAAGTAGAGGAAACGACAAAAGACCTGTCCAGCAAAAGATGCTTAGTCGGAAGATTATATGCTAGTACAGCGTGAGACTGTAGGTATCTGTAGTCCCCTCTTAAAGAATGGTATATAAAGCACGGTGCTTAAGAGTGATATATTCAAAGGTTGCCATTTAGGGTTTGTATTACAAGAAAATCGCATGTCATTAAAAATTTCACTTTTGTTTAGTGGCTATTAACCTTGTTACTCATTAAAGTTAATAATTCATATTTAGAAATCACGCCCCATATTTTGTTGGCCATGCAGAACGTAACATAATTATATTGATGTAATCTATAACTGACATACGTAATAAGCAGTTTATCTGGTTATTATTTAATATAAAATTAACATATTAAGTACGAGTTAAACTCACACTTAGAAAGTTCCATATGGACACATAGGTATTTACAAAAATAAAACATTTAAAGATACCTAATATTTCTATTAAACTGTTCAAAAAATATATTTTGCACTGTGTAAATATGTTGTCTAGTAAATCCTTATCTATATTTTTTTCAGTTTTTTAACTTGCGTGGTTAAACGATAAGGTGGAAAAGGAATACTGCTAAACCTTTTTGAGACTAATATGACACGAAGAAGAAGCCACTTTAAATATATTTTAGATCATGTTTTAAAAAATACCTCTTCAATCTTACTATACGTGATAGTATCTGTGAGAAAAAAAAATTCATTCCGGAGCTCGATGTACAGAAAAATACATAAAACAAACAAGATATTTTTTCTTAACTATTAAAGTACATAGACAAACAACATATAATACGCATAAAGTATTCATGTAATTCAGCTACTCCATCCTGTAAAATTTAATAACTAACGGCCTTGAATTAAATGAGCTTGACATAAGGATATTGTGGCATATAATGGACATAGAAACTTAGAAGAAATTAAAAGTATTCCAATTTTGACTATGGAACTCTAAAAATATTTGTCTTGTTTTATACTTGAATTATTTTTTTGACTATTCGTTCACTGTTCCAGGACGTATTCTACCTAAGTATAATAATTATAAAGATCGATTATTTATCCTGTTGGTTGATCGTGGAACTGACGTTCTACTCTAATTATAATTCGCTGTTGTAATTAACAAGATCCACTAAATCAAGTCTTGCCTAAAGTTGCGCGTACCTATGTTTATAAGGTATATAATAAATATTATTAATTGCCAATGCAACGACAAGATATTTAAAACATTAGTCTTAGTTGGTGTGACGTGACCGAGCCGAATTGTATTTCGTTGCTTTAATCCATCCGGTCCGATCCGATCCAATCCGACCGACAGGGTCGGCGCCGCCTAGTCCGGCGCGGTTGAATCAAAGACTCCGACCCGGACGGAGACGTGTTAATTTATGAACCCGATCCATCATATTCGTCGAGTTATTGTAATTTGTGATATAAATACTTAAGGTTACGTAATGTAACCTGTAATATGGCTCTCAGGTTAATGTTATGTAAGTTTATGGTCGCGGGAGTACAGTTGGATGATTTGGAATGTGTTAGTTTAGAACTGGGGTATATTTCACCATTCATTAAATATTGAGTCATTATATCTGTGTATTTCTATATGTAGATGTACGTGTGTATACATAGATATTTAAATGAATGTACAAACGTCCCTATTGAAATGAAATTCTGAATTAATGCTTATTTCAGAAAAATGTCGTATCGCTCAGCATCTCTGATCTACATAGTAATTTTAAAATATCTGCAAAGTATAATAGGTTTAACGCCAGAAAAAAAAATAAATGCAGTCTCCATTTGCTAGAATGGGATGATATATAAATATATTTGCCACGGTTTTCCTCCGAGCATACATCAACGATGCGAAAATTCCATAAAAAAATGTAAAATATTATTGCGCTTGTCTGGTGCAGATAGGGGGATTTTAGGTCCTTCTTTTTGTTGGCTCTACTCTTTTCCAGTCGGAATACCCAGTTTCATATTTTCCGGAGTAATGAATTCATTCCACCTCTCCAAACTATAAATTGCATTAATTCTAATTATCAATTTCATTAATTGTTAGTTTAATTTTAACCTAAATGGATTATACGTATATATGCTTTGATATATGTACATATATATGTATATATATATATATATATATATATATAAATATATATATACATATATATATATATATATATATATATATATATATATAATCGATTCTTTTTTTCATTTATTTTTTAAAACCCCAAGCACAAGAAAAAGTTGAACCAAATACAAAGATATAAGTGGATTCGTTTGGAGACCAGATAACCCCATTCGTTTCAAGAATTCTATAAACTGAAGAACCGAAAAAAGTCATGATATAAACGATGTCATGAAAATAGTGGGAATGCCGCGAGACAAACTTAAAACCTTGCAGGTTTTCTGACAGCTTTCGATGATATAATTGTGAAATATACAATTATTATCCATAATTACACCGATATCCATAATTTCACGGATGAAATTCTTTCGATCGTATTTCCGCTCAGCGCATAACTATGGAAAAGGAATACACTAAAGCGGGTGTACGTGATCGTTGCACATTTGCTCACCTTAAAATAGAACCATTTGCTCAGTCTCTGTGGGAATATTCAACAGATATCATGTTGGATTAGCTCAGTATTAGATTGGCTATTAACATTTAAGAAGAGTTTTAAATCTTCAGCAAACAGAAGGAAATGGGTAGTACTAACGACCGAAGGCAAGTTATTTATAAAAAGAATCAAAAATTTATTTCATTTACTAACTTGGCTGACTGCAAATTGAGGATTGGATCGAAATAATTCGAAATTAGCCTAAAATAATGTGTATAATTTTTTCGTTTTATCCAGTTTCATATATAGATCCTAACAACATAATAAACATATAGATATAACAAATTTAAAATACATATTAACTTAAAGCTAATATAATATAACTTATGTTATAGTAAGTTAACAAAGTTTGGACGAATTAATAACTTATTTAATATTCCAAATGTTTGGCTCAAATTTTATTTGGGTTCTTTGAAAATGATACTTTTTGTTTCAATAATATCGTTCTATTAATTGTTCATTTAAAATAAACCAGTATATACCGTAGCAAATATTTAAACAACAGAATAGTGGAATATAATTACTAAACAGTATTTATGCTATCGATGTATAAATTTGGTCAAATAAAATTAATTACAAAGCAGCGCACGAATTTTCGACAGGATATATCACTTGCTATTTAACGTATGATTAATAAGTTTTGATGACACGAAAGTATATTAGCAGTTGCTTGTCTAATAGCTCAAGTAATAATAAAAACTTGTAATAGCAAGATCTATCTAATATTATAACGTCTGCTCTATCTGTTTTTCCGCTGCATAAGAAGTTCCAATTATGTAGTAGCAATGGAAAAATTTACACGACAATTACAATTTAAATAAAAAATTGAGACACTATTGTTATATCACTCTGAAGAATGACTCAAACAATTCTCAGAAACAAATTAAATTAAGCGGTACGACTTAACGACTCTATTTTCGTATTACACTATAAAATACACAGAAAAATACGAAGTTCCTATTTAAATATTATTCACATAGAGACTTTTATATTTACTAATAAAGTTCGTTGTACACTTAGAGAACTAACAACACATACGAGATCTCTTACTTAGCCAACTCAATTTTAAAATAAGTGTAAAAGTTTTAGTGTAACAATTTCGGTGGCCTAGCCAAAAAAAGAATTTTTTCCGTATAATGTCAGTAGTCACTGACAGGTTGCCCAACAAAATAGTAAAGAAATTACGTATTAACATGAAAAACCACATGGTTTATTTCACGAATTTATAAAATTATTTTTCTATTTATAATTGTTTTTATTTTTAATTTTAAATTTTACTCCTGCTACTCCTGTTACTTGGCAATTAACTCCATTTCATTAACTTCTTTGATTCGTACATTGGAAAATAACATTTTATGTAATGTTCCATCCATCTGCATATGACGCTATTATTCACCGACGTAAATGAATAGCATTAACATATATATTTTTCTCCATATTTATTCACTATAAAAATTTATTAATATTACTGTTGATTGTCTAAAATTCTCCCATTCACTATTTCAAGTTAATTTTGATATATTTATTACCCCTATATTCTGAATATCCATTCAAAGTAGCTTAACAATTAATATTAATGTAAATCATTAAAACCCCCAATTTTGATATCCCAAGATTATCAACACACAAATAAATAAACATGAAATCTTATTTCATTATAATATTAATTCAAATAGATATTATTTGCATATCCCAACATATGACGTCTCGTTGTATAACCAGCGGTCACGCGCGTTGTTTTGAATCTCATCTGTATTGGCGCAGCAACCCGACACCCCACTACTGTTTGATCCGTGCTCGACCCTGCGCCACTGCAAATATTTACTTCCTATTACCTTTCCAACCCTCCCATAGCGGATTTGGGATTGCCTAGTGAAGGGTCAATTGTCCTTGAGCGATTTTTATGGATGGGACATGAGGGATTCTTTATCGATCGTAGGTGTTTTTTACTTTGATAATTTTAGATTAAAGGAATTATATTAGCAATATTTAATAATTATAATGTCTATTTCTATTAATATAACAATCCTTTAAATTCTGACTATTAAAGAAAAAGTACTTCAATGTTAACAAACATATATATAAGTACTTCAATGCTAACTACTTATATTCGGTCAGTAAAATGACAAAAGACAATTAAGTATTAGTTATATGATAAAACATATGAAGTAATTTGATTAGTTTAAGAAACGATTAAATATGAGTAGATTTCGATAGTGATCAGTTCGAAAGGTCGAAAAGGTTTTATGATTTTAAGTAATGACAGAAAGATGAAAGATGACAGAAAGCATGTTAAAAAAATATAACTTTTTTTGGTTTAATTCTGTCTTTTACTGTCAATAAATTGCAAGTTTCATTAACAAGAAACTTAAATATATTCATTCGTCATCACCGTGGTGTATTGGGTTAAATATAAGGCATACGGCTTTTGATTGCCGGGCGCACCGCGGAGACCCGGTTTCGATACCCGGCCGCCCGTCGCACAGGGCTTTACTGGTCTTCTGGTAGGCTGTAAGAGGTCGCTCTCGTAACAATAAGCTCGGCTTATATATTAGATACATTAAAGTACATAAATAAGTAAATAAATAAATACAGTTTTATTTCTCACAAATATAATAGGGAGACTCGTAGCCCCTCGTGGTCGTTCACGGTACAAATCAGACCTCGGTGTTTCTAGGATTAAAACGATATTCCATGCAATATTTTTTTATTCAGGGTCACGATATATATATATATATATATATATATATATACATATACATATATATATATATATACATAAATATACATATATATATATATATATATATATATATATATATATATATATATATTTTATCAATTTATATACGTTGCTTTCATAAAAATATGTGCAGTAGATTCCAAAATATTTGCCAATAAAGTACACCATAATCTCGTTATTGGAAATTGCCTTTTAAATTAATGTTAAACAATGTAAAAACTGATTTAATTCAATCTAAAATGAAAGTACCTTTACAAGCATCATTAACTATACTTCGCATCAAGTGAAGCAGGATATATATTTTTTTTAAAACCGGTATATCAAATTCGTTTTGAAGTGAGGAATTCCTTAAAAATAAACCATGAAAAAGGATAACTGTGTCCAAATACCACTTTCGCTTGAATATTTTGAAACATTTGTTGGACATACCTTGTTGTATACAAGGTCTGTCCAAGAATTCTCTGTCATTGATTTCAATGATAAACCAAAAGTCTAAATTACACGAAATTGCTATGGAAACTAGAATGCTCTAGATATGAAATACATATACATCTACCTACATTTGAAATACATATAATTAGTGCTTTTTTTTAAATTAAACTTTCCAAAAGTTATATTAGTAGTTCGCATTAACTAATTTAAGATTAAACTTGCGAAAAGTTATGTTAAATTTAATAACCATTTTTATAATTATATTTTCAATATAATAATCGCCAATAGATGTGCACACAATGCCAATAGATGTGCACGTAATGTTCACTCAAAAGTATTATTTTGTTTTAAAAATTTATGAAAGTCATTAGTTCTTATTTGTAATTATTTCAATGCTGTGCTTCAATTAAGGAACGAAAATAAGACAGTTATTCAGATTCCAAATTTTCGAGGTAAAACGGAGAATAGGTTAGAACATACGACTAAACACGTGCTCACGGAGACGGTAACAGTTAGTCGACAGCACTCGCGTCTTAACTAGTGTGGTAAGAACGAAAGTCGAAGAAAAGTCGGCCATCGATCTTCGATAAGTCGGCAATTGTCGGCCGCTGACTCCCCGTCTACAAAAGTCTTTCGTCTGCGTTGCGCGTCAGTGTCGTAAAATCATTGAAGTGTAATCTGCTTCTCGTTTTCATTTTGATAGTTTTTAGGGTTCCGTACCTCAAAACGAAAAAAGGAACCCTTATAAGATCATTTCGTTTTCCGTCTGTCTGTCTATCAAGAGCCTTTTTCTCAGGAATGCGTGGAAGTATCAAGTTGAAATTAAAATGAAATACTTACGTCTACGGTCCCTTGGAGCTATAATAGCTTCTAAGTCAACGCTCTAATCAAGCTTCTAAGTCTACGCAATAAAAAAAACGACCGTTTATGCCGCATATTTTGACACTGTCATATAAATCAAAACCTATAGAGTACTTCCCGTTGACCTAGAATCATGAAATTTGGCAAGAAGCAAGGTCTCACACCACAAGTAAAGAAAAAAATTGTTAATTTGTAGTTATATCACGTAAACAAATATTTTTTTTAAATTTGCAAATGCGAAAAACAGTAAGCAAAGAATTTTCGTTCTAAAAAATTAAAATGTTGTAAATAGTTCAATAGGAATATTATGTACCATTACATGTTTGCAAATGCCTAAATGTGTACAGAATTCTCGTAGTGCGAGTTCCACTCGTGCTTGACAGATTTTTTCAAATTTTATTATCCACACACCTCAAAATTTAATATCCTATTACAATTTCAATTCATTTTATTTAATATTTAACTCAACTTCAGGCAATCATAATGACCAATATTGTGTTCGTTTTTGGTTTACGAGGCACGCTGCTACTTAGCAAAAATATGCAGCGTGATTAATAAAACTCGTTTCTCTCTTTCTAACAGAAAATTCCTTTAATATATTATGTAATAAGCAATGTATTATAAGCAATGTATTATACTTCGATATTCAGCTTCTAGCTTAGTTTAGACATATTTAAAATCGATTGTATCGTTTTAAAATCACATTTATATTTATATAATGTGAAGATTTAAATATTTTTAAGAAATTCATTGTCCTTGTGTCACAATTACAAACGTACTCGTGTTTCCATATGGACTTCCTGATTAATACTTCTATACTTGCAACTTCAAACCTGAATTACATACCAAATTTTGTTTTGAAGAGTTCGATGCGACCTTCGCTATCGATTGTTGAAAAAAGAACCCGTTAAGTACGAGTATAACTCGCACTACAAGGGTACCGGTACGTAATTAATCACAAATAACCGTTTAAATACTTATTTAGGGAAACATAGTATATTTATGAAACTATTTATAAATAATGATGCTATTTTATAACGTAAATATAACTTATATGGATTTATTTTATTAACGCTATTTGCATCATTGTCGTAAGCACGAAATATTATTATTATATATTTGGACCTTTGACAGACGTAGTTAATAAGTTGCGGAAAGGGGGAGGGAGGGTAAACCTCTTGCAAGTACCCAATCTTGCTAAGGAAATATTACCAGACTTTTTTAAATTCTTTTTAAAAAAATTTTAAAATGTTTGGTAATATTTTCCTCGATGACAAGTCACTCGGTAGGATCCATGAGAAAAAGTTTTATCCTCAATCTGAGGTATTGGCTGATGTAAAAAAAAATTTGAATATTTTTTTAATCATATATTCATTTAATTCAAGTACGTCTTTCTATTAAACATCACCACTACCGCTCTACAGCTGAAAGCGGTACATAGCTCTTTCAGTAGCTCCCATATATAAAACTTGATTTCTCCGGACTCCATTGAGTGGGGTATCATTATCTATACATATCATCATTATATGTCGAAAACCGCGGACGGACAGACAGACAGAGAGATTTCATCATTTAGCCAAAAGGCCTTATACATCAGTATTCAAAATGAAATCAATTACAAACTATGCAAATGTCCACCATAATTTCCTCATCTGTCTTTTTTTTAATATTCGATGTGTGGGAATGGCTCCAATTGCTATGTTACATTCTAAAAAACGTATTTTGAAAGAATTGTTGTATGGGTTTAGTTGCCACATAAATTGCGCTGTGAAGGATAATTCAATCCAACTCCACATAAATAGTTCGTGGCGGTATCGTACGCGCGTTCACACAGTACGTATATACCAAGGCGGCCAGCCGCTATTTCGACACGACATACTATTAAGGTAAATACCCGTAGCTAAGCTTGAGAACCCAAATACCTACCCGATGCTTACAAAAACTATTATAAATTCACGTCGAGAAGACAAATGTGCGAAGGCGTGAAGCGTACTATCAATCAAACCACGTCCGTCGTGGCGCGCGGCCGACGGGCGACTGTCAATATTTTGTCACGACCGCGCGATTAAAGCCGCTTGCGGATAGAGTTATCTGTTACTGTAGAGGCGGGAACTCACTAGGCGGCGAATATGAATCAATTTTAAGATGAATTCAATGTAGATACCTCTGCCCGTTTTACCCTTGATTCCAAAGTAACTAGTATTTTTCTTTCGTTGTCTTTTAATTTTTTTAATTCAAATATTAAAATGCTTTCTGCAGCTAAATGAATTCGTTACTTGCTAATATTACTTTTAAGTCACTTTTTTTAATTAGCTTTTTTCAATTTGATCAATATAAACACAATTGCTCAAATTAGGATAAGAATAAAGTAAGGAAATATCAATGAATGTAAACATTTCTCTTCGCAATTTTTATATATTTAATCTTTTTAACGGTTAAAAAAACAAAAAAAATAAATGTATTATATAATGTACTACATAAATATGAATGATATTTCAGTAACCAAAAAGATGAATAAGAGGACTCTTATTAAATAATTTGTGTAAATTGGTACTTAAATTTTAATAAATTGTTTATATTCATATTTAAATAGTTTATTTTAATAACGAAAAAAAGGAAGTACGATATAAAAACTATGTGTAACAAGAAATATTGGACGAAAGATGAGCAAAAATAATAATGTTTACATAATTTTAAAATACTCTTATTATTATTAATGTACTTATTTTCTGCTAAGTAAAGAGCTGAAGATCCCTAGTTTCACACTTTCATCGCCTGTACATTAATTTGAATAAATACCTACACTATATACTACTTTAACAGAAATGACACAATTATTACCTTTAAATTATATCAATAAAATTATGAAAAGATAAACGAATATGATCTAGAAGTGAAATTTTGCAATTAAATCATCGATAGAAAATAAATTCGCGAAAATTTAGTTTACAGAGAAAAAGTCTACGGATAGCTAATTGACTTGAATATACTTATCAAAATTCTTTTTATACCTAAACATATTAACATCTTCTGGGAGTAGCCATCCGCTTCATATAAAACATGGATATAAATATATATGTGCGTGCGTGTGTGCGGGCGAGCGTTTTATCAAATACTTGAACAAAAATAATTCAAATATCCGAAAGATATCATCAGTTTGTCTCCCATCATTTTCCGCTCACATCTATACGATCTTTATTCCTTATTCGTAGTAATATCTAATTTATTAGTTTATTATTTTCACAGAGAATTGATTGTTTTCTTTCACCGTACTTTGTTCTTAGTACATAATGTTTTGGTTTACTGGAAGATATTATCAGATAAATTAATTCGCCTAATGCACATATGTATGCAATTAAATTTTCAAATGTAAGTATAAATTATATTATAAGTGAACCATTAACTATTCGTGTGTTTAACACGTACTGCCAATTATAACTGCGAATGCGAATAATTCCGAATTTTCATCGTATTATTTTGGGAAAGAACTGTTAACAATGTAACTGTATATCAAGTAAGTTGGTGAAGCCGTTCTTTTCATATTTGGTCTCAAATATATTATTTCAATCGCATTTACGCTATTCGTGTCATAATTAGAATACAACTAATATTATATATCCTTCATAAAATAAATTAGATTTAAAATTAATCATGAACAAAACCAAAACATAAGGATCTTATTATAAAACTTCGTATAAATTAATTTTAAATATACGTTAATATTTCATAAATTCGCATACCGCTGTAAGTGCGTGCTGGCCCTTAAGCTCACGGCCGCATCTCTAGACGAGCGGTCACTTTTGTTGTGGAAACTCTTGATGGAGCGCGTCATATCAAATTAATATAATTTGTCATGACTTTTAGTTTCACGCTTTTTATGCTTCACTTTTGTTTAGGCGTTTAGTCGCGGTACCGCGGCGCCATTACGGTGTAGTAGTGGGTCAGCGGTTCGTGTCCGCACTCGATTTATGTGTCGTGAAATCATTTTCAAATTGGCTACCTGGCCGGCGACGTGTCTCCTCGAGTTGCTTTTTAAATGAAAAAGATGGATTTCGTGGTTTTTTTTTGTAATTTATTTATATGAATCCATCACGACGACGCACGGAAAAAGAATGGACATATTAATATTTTACTCTTGATACGTAGCATACGGATATCCCTATTCGAGATTTAAATTTGAAACAATACTTACATAGTAATCTCATGTTCAAAAAAGGTTCAAAAGTGCTATATGAAACATATCTTCAAATTGAAATTTAACCCATCTATATCTACTATTTATTCAGATTGTACTTCATTTATTTTAATTACTAATAGTCAGTAATCAAGTTTTGTTAACCAAAACAGATAAAAAACATTATAAATGCCTTATAAATACATTATTTTCTTTATTTGAAAAGAAAAATATTACTTGTAGCTCCTTATTCATATTACGGTAATTATTTAATATACCCTTTTTATTAATGCGATACATTTGCACTGTGATGTGAACTGGTATTTTATCATACATCTTATATTTTCATGGAAAATGGTTAAAGTGCAGAAAATAGAAACAGTCATTCTAAACGGGTAACTAGTGTTATTTTTGAGCATGTATAATAGTTTTAATGTTACATTAAATTCATATCGAACTCAGCACGGCAAGACAGACGCATCAACTATACGCATCAACTCATAAATATACGCATCAACTCATAAATACCTAACTAGTCGTAGGAAACAGTGTTTTAGAATCTAATATAGGTTTAGTTCTTATTCGTTAATTCATATATTTGCCAAACAGAGTAAAGGAAATATAATAAATTAAGCCAAATGTAAACCAAACTTGTGCAATTCGTGTTGTGTATATATATACGGCTATAGAAGACAAGTGCGCGGGCGCATGCGGACATGCGCGTTTAGCTAAACATTTATTCGCGGTGTAAAATGATACGTCCACCTGCCCGTTGTTATGGCATTCCACTACACTTGTCATCGACTTACGCTGTTTTGCCGTTCTTCTGTTCTGACCTCCTCAGAGCTCAAAGTAGCTGATCCCTTACACCTTGTCGTTCCTCAGCTAGTATTTCGATGGGTAGCATCCCGGCAATAATGCACACCGCGTCCTCGGCCCCACTCACTCACTCACGCCTCACTCAGCCTATATACTGGTGCTATTTTCCTCCGTGACTTGTGGTTTTTGAAGGTATCAGCCCAAACTGTTTCAATATGTAAACGCCGATGTATCTACTGACGACAATAAAGCTCTCCTCTTCTATTTCGGGCGTCCTATGTTGGGCAACAGTCGTGATATTCAACATAGGACGCCCGAAACAGACCACTACCAACGCTTTGGCACCCACATGGTCTGCCTGCTGCTTGAAATTGAGTCGGGCATCGATCATCACTCCCAAATATCAAAGAAATGATTGTGACGTGATTTCATGCTCTTCAACTCTCAGCGTGATGTTTTCCACCTGCTTTCCACTGGTGATGTGCACCGCTTCAGTCTTGTGCTCTGCCATTTCCAGGTTGCCCGCTGTCATCTACTGGGTAATCCTCTTGTAGATGACGTTGAAGGCAAGATTTATCTCTCCGAGGTGTTTCCCAACGATCATTATGATCAGGCCTTCTGCATATGCCACGAATTTGGCCTCTCCTGGTAATATCACTTTCAGCAGTCCGTCTTACATGATATTACACAGGAGAGGAACCCAACACGCTCTGTCCTGAGGTACACCTCCAGTGATTCTATATTCCTTCGGACTGGTGTTCGTGTCGTGTTCCAGGTGTCTATCCATAAAGTAGCTTGCTACCATATTGCGAAGTTATGCTGGTACTTTCATCTCATTGAGGGCCTTCAAAATACAGTCCCACTTAGCGGAGTTAAACGCGGTCTTGATGCCAAGTGTGATCATCAAGCAATTCTTCTTCGCACCTCCCTTCCATCTGGTTCCTGCGATCGCATACCTGACTATTTTAAACTAAAATAACATGAAATATGTGGACCCCTGTCCATGTATTTTCGTAAACGATTATCAAAAACATGCCATAGATATGTATCTGTATGTAGACGGAGAGAATTATAACATTATAATTTATTTAAAATAAGTTTTATTTTTTTAAATCTAAACCTTTTCATCGCTAATGAAGTATATATCGGTTCTTGCATAATCGTCTTACCAACGCCGACATCTATAAGTACGCAATCTCCCGATACAGTGAATAAATTAAAACTGATTGGCACGGAATGAAGTTGAGATAATTAAGCCACCTTAATTTTGAATCATTCCAGATATATCTATGTAGTATATATAATATCCATTGTATATATAATACCCATAATAATTTCCTTTTTTATTTAAAAATAACTTTTTTCCTTTACATAAATTCCAAGCTAATTAAATATCGTCATGTCAGTATACATGCATACAAATTGAGAACCTTTTTTTTCAATTTAATTAAAAATAATAAATAATATAACGTCACGACAAGATTACATCTACGGTCACATACAGTCGGCCATGTGACTTACGAAGTAGTTTCGTTTAATTGCAATAGATGGCGCGCATGAATTGATGTTGTCATTTTCTCTTTGGTTCAATGTTACTGTATCTTGATATTTAGATCAACGTTTATATGTGCATAAACGTGTAAGGAACCAGTTGTTTACTGAAGTGTGATTGAAATGAATATACCGCTTTAAATAAAACTTATTTTTATTTAATCCAGGACGTAAACGGTTTCTTTTTGGTTTCATACCTCAAGTACCGTAAGGTCACTCACGTGTCTGTCTGTCACTGCTAATATTCTCAAAAACCATGCGACGTAAAAAATTTGGCATAGTAATACAGGAGTACTACCCACGCATTTATTAATTTCTTAAAATATTATTATAAGATTAATGAAAGGTAAATAAAGTCTCTATAATTTTTTTTCATTTTTATAGATTATGTGGGATATAATTTAAAGGTGCTTAATATGAGGAATATAAGAATATCTTTTTTTTAAATTTTAAATTGCACGTTTAAAAACACATTCTAACAAAATATGCGACAATAAGCCATTCGTAGTTCATATTTCTGAAACTACTCAACTAAAAATAATTGCTTGATAAAATTTAACTAGAATATGTATAGAGCGATTACCCCTTCTAATTTTTAAATATGCACCATCTTTTAAAACCTATGAAAGATAAAGTGGACAATACATTTATGTTGCGAAAATTTAATATTTATAAGTAGTTTAATAGAAATACTAACCTTAAATATTTATAAGTGCCAAAATGTGAAAAAAATCCCGTGTTGTGCGAGTTCTCTTCGTACTTGACAGGTCCGTTTGTACTTCAGAGATCGTTATTTTTTCATGTCGACTTTTTGACGACCACAAAATATAAACAGGAAACAAAACTAATTTCAGCACCCGAAGGCAGTACTGCAATTATTAACTGAAACACCTTTATTTCAAAGTTTAGAAACAAAACTTATTTTTTAAACAATAATTTTTTGTTTTTAGTCTTAAATTGTGTCCGTAATTAAAAGAAATAAGTTACGCGCGGCTAACCTATTTGTTTCAATATAAGTATCTACTGTCTAATACTATCAAAAATATCCTTTTCACTAAAATATTCACGTGATACTGGAACAAGTAGCCTTGGATCACAGTAGGACGATGCAGTACCTGGAATTATTACCATTATTCCCGGGTAAGACGTTGGTTTTTTTTAAATTTCTGATCTTAGCTTGATTGTTTACCAATCTCAATTACGTGGTGTGAAAGTAATATTACTCCCATGATCCCTTCCTGTATATTTGTCAGCTATAGCCGTTTCTATCACAACTTAGTTGAACGTATTAGAGACACGTTGAACCTCCGTACGCTTTTCAGTATTTATAGAGTGCCGTGACTGCAATGTAGACATCTATTAAAAATCATTCTATAAAAAATAATTAGAAAAAAATCTTGAAATTCATATATCTTATATCACTGTACCCTCATCTACTTTCTTTAACAGACAATTCCTCTTAGGCGATCAAGAATCTATTGCTTCCATCTTTTTTTAATATGTTTAAGATTCAGGTTGTCAAACCACCTCTTCAGAGTATTATGGTCTTTCCACCATATTTGCTCTATATAAACACCTCGACACTTGTACCATACGCTTCTATCTCTCATTCCATCACTCAAATTTAAAACAAAAATTACATACCCCCATTCCCATGACCCCGGTACCCGCGGCACAATTAGATACCATCGTACATAACTTCATTACATTTCAACGCCACAATAATTCTATTATTACAGCATACAGATGCAGACGCCATACATACATATAACAATCGAACAACGAGCCGAGTTTCGAAAGATAACAATCGTCCTTTATGGCGGCCAGACGAGCACAGAGCGACACACAATGGTGGTGCCGGGCTGCGCGCCCGTCCCGCACTGGCATTACCGGCACGAAGGCCCGCACCCGACGAATAAAGAATATTCGATATTTGAATTTGAATGGAGGCCCCGCCCACTGGTCACGCGAGATCGCGTTCGGCAGGCGAGCCGCCGAATCGGGAATGAGTTTCGACAACTTCTTTTTTAAATTCGTTCTTTTTTTATAATTTTTTCGATTAGGCGATTCGATAAGATTGTGCGGCCGGTGTTTGGCCAGAGTTATTGTAGGCGGGTGGTTTTGTCGCGGGGCAACAATGCAATTGCTTTAGTTTTTTTTTCGTTTTCGTATTTTAATGGGAAGTTTTGGTCGATTTTGTGGCTGAATGTATACATTATATTTAGGTAGATACTTACAAGTATAGATTGAGAAGTTTGACTATGTATACTAACACTTGCTACTATATATTAATCTACTGGTAATTTAGTTACGAGGAATAAATTTTATATCGCTGTGTTTTCCTTGTTGGTTCCTATTTTAGTAATTTCAAAAACATTGAATCACAATAGTTATCTTGTTGGGAAGTACAGAAGTATTATATCGAGATTAATAATTGCTCAGATTCCTAGGTTTCCCCAGTTCTTAATATTACATTTGATATTAGAGTGTTATTCCATAATCTATACAACTAATTTTGAAAATGTGAAGAGTATATTTGTCTTTGCCTGTAGATATATTGAGGCTGTTCCTTATAAAAGGAATTCATTCTCAATAAACAGAGATGTCGCACAGCCTGCCAGTGTTCTCATACCAAAATAACGTTTAATAGTTTTCCTGTTTCCATTCTCAATTCCAATAGTGTATAGAAAACATTAAGTGGTTTCTATTCGTCGCATACTTTAACTGTAAGACACTTAAAAAACCAAAATAAAGAGTTGGGGACGCATAGGGACTGCGTAGGGGACGTAATATATTACTTTCATCGCCATTCAATTCTTTCAATATAGTAAAAAGATGTTAATTTAGCTTTATCTGTCTTTTATAATACTGGATTTTCACTTTTTTTCATAAAATATGGTAAACATGAGCTTTGGATAAATTTTTTATTAAAAATTATTGATAATTACATGGCATTTTACATATGATAAACAAAAATGAGCAATGTATTTATGTAAATTATAGGTATAATTTACTATCAACATACCATAATATACTATCAACTTATACATATAACAATATAGGTAAATATTATCTAAATTATATTTATCTATATTATGGTATGTTTAAAATATTAATAAACCCGAGTAAAACAAAGCTGAAATTTTTTTAGAGATTTGAACGATTTAAACAATTCCAAATGGAAAAATTATGTTTTCATCTATTTAGAAATACGTGTGTTTGTCTGAAATTCGAAAATCTGAGGTGATTCACAGTTAATTCAAGATTATTGCTATACATTAAGAGCTAGAAATGGGAAACTTCCGAATGAATAACTGAAATTTCCATAGAAACACAGCAACGTACAGAACTCATCATACTAATATAATGACAGGCATGCCAGTATATCCTGAATACAGCAACTTATTTTTGTAAACTTATAGTGAATGCCAATCAGTAAAGTTAGAATGTCCCAATCAGTGAGAATAACATGACTTAGTTATAAAAATAAGGATATGAGAAAACCACGTGAACTAAATATCATATGGCAATTCACAAAACACCTCTGTTAAAATAAAGTGGAAAATTCACAAAGTATTTTTGAAAAAAACGCATTGAAAATCGTTCGATCGTTGAATGCATTAAAAAAGTGTTGAAGATATAACCACATCTACAATGCGTAGAGATACGAAGGCTCTCCTTTCCAATTGTTCCCTTGTCATTCTGTATGCCATGCTCCAATGACATATAACATGTATAATTGTTTCGCATTTTCTTAACTAGCATACGATCTTGTCAGTTTTATGATACAGCTTCGTATCCATATCACGGATAAAAATTATGGTAAAGATAAGCTATGTGTTTCTACTCATACCATAAACTAAATAATTTTAAGCTTCTAAAATTCATTAAAACCATGGGAAGCAAATGGACGAAACGTGAGTAACAAACACTGTATATATCTATAGTACCTATTAAGAAATTACATTAATATATGCTTTGTAACAAATTCTGGTTTGTCGAAATTTCGTTCCAAAGAAGACACACGAAATAAGTCATTTTAAAATAAACCAAATTAATAGATCTGTCATTTTGCATATGTTGAAGTTGTAGAACTTCAGGGCACCATTTTTTCGGAAACGTAATACCCACAGAAGCAATTTATCTGTAATTCTTTCAGTTATTAACAGTAAATTAATACCAAATGAGCTTCTAAATTTTTTTTAGTGAATAAATAACATAAACAAGTACGAGTAAAACTCGCACAACGAGGGTTACGTACACGCGTACGTTTAAGCGTACATGGTATTTATATTAAACTATTTACAAATATTAAATTTTCACAACGTAAATATATCGCAGCGTATATACTGTACCTTTTACAGACGTAAAAATATGGTGAATATTTAAAAAAATATAAAATCTGTGATAATTGTTATCAGTTGTTTATAAGCTTCTAGCCAAATTTTACCCACCCAGTTTTTTTTTCATGACTTTTGGCTCAGAGGTTTCGGAAATAAGGGGCCTTATGCTATACTTTTAAGTATATATATTTAAGTATGCAATTTGAAATTGTTAAAAGAATTTGTTGTATTCTTCATAATAAGTCTTCAAATGATACAATACATAACATATAAAATGAGAAAATTTTTTAAAACCTTTGTTTACCTCCTCTTTAAATGTTATATGAATATTTTTAAAAATTGGTAATGTGAAATATGTATGTAATAAGATGTGATACTATGCCGACTTTAAAATTTCTCCGTCACATTTTTTCTGAAAGAAACGAAGTTTTGAAAACAGCAAAATTTAATATCCATATATTTTTCTGTTTTCAAAAACGGTTTTCTCAGAAACTATATGGCAGAGATATTCGTAGACGTAAAACATGGGGAATGTTTGAAAAACATCACATCTACAATCATCGCCATAGTTTTTCTACAACCGTTGCGTGGGTTTCCCAAAAACCATGTTTTTTTTAAATTTTAGATTGAGTTGTTTGGAAAATAAGGGGACGGAACATATTTTTCATTATGTTTTCCAGTATATCTTTGAAGATATAATACCTAAAATTATGAAAAAATATATATTTTTGAGCCTCTTATAACAAGCCTTTCAAAGGATCAAACAACACACCCCCCCACCCACTTTACGTGAAATTAAAAAAAATCGAGTAATTAATTTGCCCTTCCAAAAATTTCCAAATGAATATTTTTAATTTTAGTTATTGTGATATACGCAGTTTGATATGTTTTATTACAGTGCCAAATTTCAAGTCTTTACGTCAAGCGGTTTCTGAGGGAAACGGCCGTTACCGACATACGGACAGAGCGATCTTATAAGGGTTGCGCTTTCCCTTTTAAGGTATGGAACTCTAAAAATAACCCAAAGACAGAATAGTCACTTTGATATACGATATTTTGAAATGGTCATCGCCGTGGTGTATTGCGTTAATCATTAGGTTTACTGCCTTTCCGTTGCGGTGCATTGCGAGAACTCGAGTTCGATTCCCGGTCGCTCGTCGAGCAGGGCTGGAGTGGTGTTTGCAATCTCGTAATATGGTAGTTGACTCATTCTAAATTTTGATATTTTATATTCATTATTGTGAAATATAAGTTAATTAAAAATGAGTCTTAAAAAATTCAAAAATTTATTGAAAAATAAGCCCGTTTTAGGCTTCTAAATTTGAAGATACGGATAGAGTTGGGTATATCCCTGTCTCTTTCCCTCTTGTAGAATATAATGTGCAATATTAAAAATGACCTCACAACACAGTATTGCCGTCCTTATCTAAATGTCAAAATTAAACTTTTATAACTCGATCAATTTTTAAGATTATTAAAAAAATGTTTCACTCTTCATCAGCTTGTACCTTGAAATAACGAAATAAAAAAAATTAGTCAAATACCCAATTAAAATGCCACAGACCAGTGACGAGGAAAAGCGTTATTGGTGCAAAAACTACGTACTGATTCCCAACCCGCCTGCCCAACGTGGCGTATATGTGCTTAAACTCCATTGATACGCGCAATGGAAAGACCTACGAGTATAGTCAGCTGTGAAGTGAGACAGACTATTTAGACTATTGCTGCTTATGTTTTGGAATAACATCACCACAATGTGCTTCTATAATTTTCCTGTGAAAAAAGGTACTAAAAATATTAGACATAAAATATATTTACTTTAAAGAAAACTCAATTATCGAGTCCAAAAATTAAAAAGAAAGGTCCGTTATCCACAGATCAAATATTACCGGTTATTAAGAAGTCAAGAGAAAACTTTGTACCCTTTTTTAAGCATATTACGCGCACGGAGGAGAGTGATGGTTAATGTTTATATGGAGAAGGTGACCAGAAAGGGAAAATTTATATGTAATATGTGTCACAAAAGAACCATTGCTTAAGTTTATACTGTTAATGTTAAACACATAATAGTCTGTGGTCAAACAATCGCACAAAGTAGAGATCGTCACCAAAAAATGTTAAAATGTCAGATTGATTGAATGAGTATCGAGCTGTGAATTTTGCATGATTTTAAATGTTCGTTTTTCAATAGTCTGCGGAGTGTATATCAAGGCAAAAAAGCATTTATTTTATATTGTGTGTAATAGGTTGTGTATTATATATAATAATATAATAGTGTTTTATATATTAGTGAAATACAGCTTACTTATAATATACACCTATTTCAAAAGGAAAATTTTGTAGCATCACTCAGAATTGACTGCAAAAAAAACCATAAGCAAGGTTTATAGAAGTATATTATTTAACAAAAGAACCTCAATAATATTCAAACTTAAAAATTTAATGAATTACAGTCGAACTTCGACCACTGGGCGAGCACTACTACTATTAGTTTTCACTCCGATTCTGTTAAATGGACAATCTTCGAATTTAACTGTTTAAAGGTTTTCATGTTTTCTTTTTAGTATTTCTAATCTTTACCAAGATATTTATTTAATATCTACAAACAATTGGTACCTGACAGCCATTAGATAAAATTCAGGCAATGTTATTTAAAACGATTTGTGAAACCTTAATTTTTTAAACCTGTGTTATTAAAAAAAGGTAAAACTAACTTCTTGTAAAACTAACTTCTTTTTAGAGTTTCTTAAATATTAAATTCTGTTAGAAGTATGTCCGAAATATGAATCTAGTTAGTCCTCCGACTTACATCTCTATAGATAGGTATCTAACGAATAAATAATTGTTTACCAAAAATCACAACATATCCCCAGATTAAAACATTCTTATATTACTCGCCATAGTTATTTTCTACACTAATCATTTTATGTTCTCCGAAACGGAGACGTGGTTAAGATGTATCTCACATCTTAATAAGGATTAAGTTCAAAGCGCCAGTACGTCGTATAAAATCAAATTAACTTCCCATATTCTCTATCGTTTGCCACATTTATAATATTTTATTATTCATATAAATAGGTTGGCACATAATTTATTAAATGCTTAAACAAATAAAGAAAGTAATTGAAATGGCACTAAACGGGTTTTTGTGTTAAGTTTATGGTGTTTTCTTTTTCTTCTTGATCCTTGTATTCTGTGAGAAGTGTCAGTTGCCACAAAATATACCATCAATGTGCCCCGTCCCATCCAGGGTAGTCTCTCTTCAACCTCTGGTTTGTAATCGTTTAATAATTTTGTAGGAGGTCTACCTTTCCTTCTTAGTATCTCTGAATTACCCAACTATATTTTTTTTAACTGGAGAATTGCCCGATCTCCGCCATATATTTCAATATATAATTCCGTATATTTGAGAGATAAGTGATGTTGCTACGATCGGTAGAATTCGAAGTTGAATCAAGGACTTCAGTGGCCGTTGTCGTTTACTAGCTCATATATTGTTTCCAAAATTTTCCTTTCGAATGCAATTAATTGATTTTCAGTGGTTTGATTTTAAATCCAACCGTCATTGCCATAGAAAAAGAACGCGTACTATGTATGTCTTATATGTTTCATATAGTTGCATTCCAAGACGATAGGAATTGACCTATTTTCTCAATCCGGGAAAGCATTTTTTTTAATTTTTCCATAAATTATTAAATTAATTTAATGATACCGTTTCTAAAAAAACCCTTTCCAAAATAATAAATTTCAATCATATACTATTAAATCTAATATAAAAACAACTCCCATTCAGGGTATTTAACTGTCAACAACTATGTACTGTACAGTGTAGTATATTTTTCGTTTTTTTTTACAGAATTGCGTGTATTTCTTCACGATAAAAATATTTCAGAATGAATAAAGAGACCTATGTTGTGAAAATCTTTAACTCATTTTAAAAGTATATGTGTTTAAATATTATTGGAAATCCTGAACATCGATCATTAAGTAATTAAAATGAAATATTATCATAAATAATAAAAGAAAATCGTGTGATAATACTTCATTTCCTTACGTTTGAAATTGTAATTGCTTCGAGGTTCGCTCCTGTGTGTTTGTGTGCGAGTTTGTACCTACGCATATTCCTTACCCGTGCTGCATAAACTTATTGTTTTAAAGCACAAATTATTTAAAATGAAACGTGAAAATAAATATTAAATTATTGAATTTTTTCCAAGGGTATGGCCAGCGGAGATGTTTACCTTAAACCTTGCTGCAATGAAGACTTCTGTTAAAAATTAACGCATATATCCATCAGAATTAAACGTTTCTCGTGTCATAATAAGTTATGTGGTATAGTAATTAAGTACAGCATTTAACATTAGCTCCGCCTATATTTTAAATGCTATATTCATTTACTCAAACTTAGCCAACGTTTTTCTCTGTTGAACACGCCCACAATACATCACAAACATAAAACGCACGCCGCAATGTTGATGGTAAAACAATTTTTAACAAAACTTCGTATCTTTATATTAATAAAATAAATTAATGTTTTTTTATATAAATTTAAATAACCAACGTATAGCCACGTAAATTATAAGTGGAAAGTTGGAACCATTTTGTGTCCAGGAAGATGAAACTATTTTCCTATCCCAGCGTCTTGTTTGACCAATTTTTTCTGTTATCCTTAGCGATACCAACAAGTAGTGTTAGGATCACCTTAATAGGTTAATACATTGGCTGATAATGATTTAGTAGTGAAAGAACCAAAAGTATTTTCCTATATACCAGTGGATATCACCCGACAGTTTTAGTCCCAGCGTAACGTTATCCATCTTCTTTAATGAAGTTACACTTCGATGTGAAATAATAGAATTATCTTTTACCGTTATTTGTAAAAAGTAAGACAAAAATTGTAACAAGTAATCAGTAATTGGAATCGTTACGGATATGTGCAATACTTACATGTTACCGTGTATCTGATAAATATTTCAACAAAATACACTTAATCTATTCGTGGTAACTACAACATATTTTTATTTATTTGCATGCAAAATGTAAATAGAAATATGATCAGCATGTTGAAGCTAATACGCGTCAATAAATTTAACTATGATTTTTGGAATTTGTAACGAAATTTCTTTTACAAAAATGATTACATGTCGAAAATTTCACAAGTAGTTTAATAATGTATATAGGTTTACATTGTTTTAAAGACAAGCTCCTAATTCGTCAGACGTCTTTTGATGGATGTATTACATTTATTTGTGTACGAAAATATACTACGGTTGACAGCTCCTGATAGGTTCGCCTTATTCCTTTTGACCTGCTGAAAAAATAGCTTTTGAAATTCGATATAATCAATTTAACATATATGAGCAATTATTGAAAACAATCTTGAGTACCAAAAGGAAAGCATGAGGCAAGTATAATTTCCGTGAATAGATCCCAAATCACCTAGGTAGTTTAGGCCTTTGAATGGTACTCTTGTGGACAATGTACATAGAAACTCCGCACTTTGGTTCTTTCACTACCGAATCATTATCAACCAACGTGCGTTGGTCTGGCTGAACTTCTACACACAGTATATGAAAACATTAAAATTGTTCCACTCGTTCTATACACATACCTATTCTGAAGTCATTTGTTGTTTTATGCATTTCCAAAATTATTCTCTGCAGTCAAGAAAAACATTTACAAAATTCTTAATCACCGTAATATGTTTTGACAACTCCCTAAAACTGTAGGTGTATTGAGATAACTGTAGAGATGAGGAATATGTGTGCTCTCCTTGGAACTGTTGAATAAAGTGATTTAGCACAGGAATAAAACAATTAATTTTTTATAATTAACAAAATAACTATTTTCATAATTTTTTTTTTCGAAATAACTACAAGCTTATTTACAATTTTGATATTAAACTATACGCTGTTTACAATATTACCCTTTAAACGAATCTTGCATATCAGTGAATTTTAAATAACGCGTACCATATATTTTATGTAAATTGTTTTCTTAACATATTTAACTAAAACCATAAAACCCTAAATAAATAAACAATAAATTTGTGAAATAATTTTCTCGCAAAAATAAACCAAACACAAACTCAGTTAAGCAACATAATCATTTTTGAGAATACTAAAACGAATCGATATACTTTTATCGATAAATCATCGATTGACCATCCCATTGGCCGAATCTCGTCCAATCCTGACCAAGTTACAGCAATAACAATCGATAATAAAGAAACCTTTAATCTCCCCAACGCTATCAAAATTTATGATCATAATTATAATATGCCTGCCATATTTATGGCCGGGTGAAACGTACTCGAGTCCCCGCGGCCATATATCGAAATCTATGTATAACGTGAAACATAGCTTGAACATTTATTTACCGGCTAGTCTATAATTTACGTCCAATAAATATGAATACAAAAACGACGTAAAAAACGACACAAAATAATACCTAAGCATCGGGCCAAGTCGATAGAGATAATAATTTCTATGAAATGTTGCGATGTGTAATTGAACCATTTAAGTTTTATGTTCTGGTGTTTAGTGTAACCACAAAGTGTATATATGTATATATATATATATATATATATATGTGTGTGTGTGTGTGTGTGTGTTTGTGTGTGTGTGTGTGTGTGTCTATGTGCAATGTTTACCGCAATTTTAAAAAAGATAGAGGAAGTACGCGATGTCATTAACATACCCATAATTATTTTAATTAATTTTGAATTAGTACGAAAACAACGTATATTTACAACAGAGGCAACGTAAAATAAGAAACGTAAAAAGAAATAAATTCTAGCTATTTTATATTCTATTTTGATATCCCAAAATTTTAATAACCATAAACAAGTAATTACACATAAAATCATAGCTATTTATTAAAATAAGCCTTAATAAAAAAAATGGAATTTGGTTTTATATTATTATCCTTGTATTAGTTTTGTGTTGATATATAATATAATAGTATTCTACGAGAATAGAAAAATTTTTTGACTATCAAAATGTTGGCTCACCCTATTAAATGCCTGTATGCAATAAAAAAACAATGAATGAAATGAAAATGTTTTTCACATATACACGCTTCACGAACCAATTTACATGGTTAAGCAAAACTAAATAAAGTACATTTATACAAATATCTATACTTAAATAAAGGAATTAAAACTACATTCAATTACCTTTTTTGGAAAAAATGAGCATGTTGACGAAAAGGACATTTTAATTCTTTTTTTTGACCAATTGATATAAATATTCACCTATATGATAACTGCTCTAAATATGATAAGGATTTACAAAAAAATGCAAATATAATAACAAATCCATACTCATATTCCGACTTCACAGTCACAGTACACATCCGTCCAGACCCCAGAGCGGCCCAAGCGCCTTACGAACCTGTTTTTATACGAACCACTATTTCATAAAGCATTACAATTATCGACCGCAATCCGGCTTTAAATAATCTCATAACTTTATGGTCGCAACTCAAACCTATACTTAGTACAAATTGTTTGTATACTCACACAAGATACGAGGATGCTGTGAGAATGGACCGCTGTGTAACCGGCGGGTAGATGCAGGCCTATATATAAATGTATGTAATATGTATGTAATGTTATGTAAGGAAATAATAACATTGTAAATAATATGTAAGCATAATACAAAATAATTATTGTGTACACTTACTAAAAATGACGGTGGGTGTACTCGCACGAGTATGTTACTGTAGGTATCTACTACATGTGATGGTACAGTTGGGTCAATAAAGTATAGAAATATCAATTTATGATGGTGATGGAAAAATTGAAAGATACACGTGGAAAGGGAAATTCGTATAATCGTGAACTAGCCATCTATAGAACTGATAAATAGAAATAACGATGACTGGAAAAGAATGTAAAAAATTGAGTTTAGAACCAATGAAAATTTCGATATCGATTAATTATTAAATGAGAGAATATACATTAAAAGGGATGTGTTTAATGAAAATCATTTTTGCTCGTAGTTATTTTATTAAAAAAAATTATTTGAAAATTCTTTCTCATACAGAGTTGCGATTTTTACAATGAACTGCTCGTCACAATTTTTTCTACTTAAATACGATTCTTGACACTAAACACTAATATATATATATATATATATATATATATATATATATATATATATGTACACTTTCATTTGACGAATGAAAAAAGTGAAATTATTTTTGGCGCTAATCTGCATTTATACCAAAATATAATATGAAATATAGTCAATAATTAAAATTACATATTTATTATTGTTTGCATTTTGAGTTTTGTATGAAATAGTATCCTTAACTATAATTAGAAACGAGCGTCCACAATTCAGTAAGTATTCATCCATATTGAATACTTATTGAATTGGCGAAAAACTAAATGTCGCAAGAAAATTGAGTATCACATCAATTGAAAAAATAATTTAACAATTTTAAAAAAGGTATTTTCAGAAATATTCAAAAACGAAAAAGGGATCTTTCACATCGAACCAGGCCCATAGACGCCAAAACGAAATATTCACACATAAATAATTATACTGCATGTCTGATCGAACCAGAAAAGTGAAATCTGAAACGACTCCTGACAAACAGTATTAATTTCTATCTCGCCTTAGAAACGAGCTTTCACCGAAAGTGAAAGGGATGGGAGAATAGATATAACAAACTCATTTTTCATCATGGCAATGCTAGATGACGTTTTCATGAATTTCTTAAAGTATATTTAGTACCCCGCCTACCGTATTTACCAGATATTTATCCTTCATTTCATTTATTGTGGTCGTTTCAATTAGCACTTTCTGAGCAGGACTTCACCTCTACGAGAAAATAAAAAAATGGCTTGACCAATGGATTACCTCAAAGGAACCAGATTTCTTCTTTCACAGAAACGGTTTGTTATTCCAAAAATAGCAGAAAATTGTAGCTTTAGGGGGAACATACTTTTTATAGCAAATAATTGTCTTCTATATACTTATATGGAAAGGGCGAAATCATATTGAACTATTTCTTTAACAAATATAAGAATTATATGTACTACATTTTGTGACTGGGTAAAAACATAAAAAACAGACAATATGTTAAAATCTATGAACTATTGAAATAAAACGGGAATGTTAAGAAAATTTAAAAAAAATGTTTTTACATTTTTTTCACTATATAATTTATTTGCCAACTTTTAATAGCTCCTTAAAATTCCGTCACTGATCAAATGATAGCTCAGTATATGCCCCACCTCTAGTCCATGATAAGCACATATAACACCGAAATCTCTGTGTCTGTAAATTAAGTTATCGTGAACAGAAAAGTAATCAATATAGCAATTTAAAATGTTGTAAACAATTGTGTGCAGGTATTGACTCGAAGCTAGAATATCACAGACAAAATAATTGAGCGTTTGGCGAAATTATTATAAAATAATATTTCGATTATATTAAAAAACTTAAGTCAAACAATCATGTTTATGTCATTTATATGTTTTGTAATAAATAAAGCTGCCATGTCCCACAAATAATTAGTGTTCACTGAAGATACCCTTTTTTTAAGATTTTATTTTATGTTTTCACAGTATTGTCATAAAATATAAGGTAAAAGTTCATGGTTCTTCAAAAAATTAATATCAATTTATAAATCAATTCTTAAAAATATAAAGGCGTAACTTGTTTAAGTTCAATAACGAGTCTGGGATAAAACAATAATTTTAATCGCACCACTCATCACATTGTAAATTATCTTACTTCATAGGTAACCTGGCACAACATTCTTAAAAAAAATTATGTACAACACATATCAAGACGATCGTTCGATAAAAATTTGCTTTTGTCACAAGACACCTGCACGACGCATAGGAAATACATTATAAAACTACCTGTACAAACGTCACGTAGCCACGAAATAGTCGTCCATACTTATCATAAATTGTTCTATTAGCTGATTATGTTTGATAGTAGAAAATTGCTGCCAATTTAGCATTATACCTGGCCGCTGCGACCATTACACGCGGCGACCGCCGGCCCGAGCTCCGACCTCTCACAGGCTCCAATTACTGCCTCAAGACTGCCTTTAGAACAAGCCTTCTATATAACTACACATGACTATGTGCTTCGTAGTATATAAATGTGCTCGATAAGAAAGAATTATAGATTGATTCTTACACGTAGTTAACCGGCAGTGCTTTATATAATTTTAGTTAGGATGAACCAATCTTTTGTAATAGTATCGATAAATATATTCAATCAAATCTTATGTAGTAGTAATACTTATATAACTACACGTGACTATGTGCTTCGTAGTATATAAATGTGCTCGATAAGAAAGAATTATAGATTGATTCTTAAACGTAGTTAAGCGGCAGGGCTTTAGATAAGTTTAGTTTTGATGAACCAATCTTATGTAAGAGTATCGATAAATATATTCAATCAAATCTTATGTAGTAGTAACACTTATATAGTGCCCTAATTTCCCCAAATAATTTTCTCGTTACTATAATTTTAAGGAATGAATGAATCAGATACTTTAGAAATATTTTTTCGTTAGATACTCAAAAAGAAGTTATTTGAATTAGATTTTATTAATTATGTTGAGAACGTGTTGGGAAAGAGTGACCCCAAAACCAATTTGAGGAAATCCAAAAATGTTTAATTGAATTTTGGTCTCTAGATTACCACCTTGTAATAAGACATTAACCTCAAAACAACTTTAATTTGAGCAGAGGGTATAATTTTAAGATGAAATCCGCCAAACGGGTCGACGATGACAAGCTATGCATTTAAAATCCATAAAAAGTTTAATTGGAAAACCCGAGTTTAGGTTACGAAATCGACGCGCGATCTAGGCCGATTTTTATATATTATAAACTCATTTCTTAACTCAACTATAATAATTATCGTAAAATATATTTTACAAGTATATATAAAGAAAATAAATTATGAAAACTGATTTTCATTTTTAGACGAAAAACAATTTATGGCAGGTTTCATGTCATTTCAGACGGCAACATTAGATCTACAGATTGACTTTTAAAATTGATGAAAATTTAAGTTATGTGACAAAATATAAAATTTCCATATAATTAATATACAAATGTTACAATACAATATGGATTATTTTGGTTGCTCATATTTGTTATGCCATTCGTCTACCCAATTTCGTTCTTTTTGTCATTTATGCCTCATAATAAAGCAATAGACTACAATTTAACCGAAAATGTTTAACCTCCCAAACAAACCATTTTTAGCCATTCTATGTTTTGTCATAGACATTTAAGGTGAAAACGCTTGTGGATGGCTATTTTTATAGATTTGTTACAAACAATTTGCAAGTAATTACAAGAATGGTAATGTAATGTAAAAATAAATAAGTTTAATTTACTCTATTTAGTTTTAGTTTATATATGGCAGCCTGATGTATCCAGGGTTCCATGCCCTGTTTCGAGTAAAATTGTTTTATTTATCATAAATCATTAGTAATATGATTTTCCAGTGCAATAAATATTTAATAATATCTAAAATGCTTAATGTAAAGGGGAAAATATATAATATTTAGTTGAGCAGATTGTCAATAGATGGCGCTGTTTATAATATAAACACCTTTAAGAAATAATATACAGAGAATTTAAAAAAATATTTTAATTGTCTGTTTATTTTTCGTCATTAGCAAACATTGGCTTTGATAAAGTATTAAGGGCGATATGGCGTACTGTCAAAAAAAACCTTTTAGAAATAATATATAAAGATACCTAAATATCCTTGTCATTCTTTCAAAAGTCAATTAATTATATTAACAAAAGCCGTAATTAATTATACGAGTAGTAGGTGCTCAAACAACAAATATTTTCTTTCAAATGTACAGTCACTGTTGTTGTGATACACTTTTAACCGCGTATCAGTAATTTTCGTCTAAACTAAGTTAAGCTTCTGATTATTAATAAAAAAAATAAACAGATATAAAATTCTCCTTTACAATATTAATATAGAAATATTAAAAGACACGAAGACATTTTGAAAAATATTAGCCCTTCATATTTTGACACTGATGCAGATATCTTAGACTTCAGTTTATATTCTAGGAAATGGGTCGTCTAAAACGGATGGCTATATCTAAAAACACTTTCAGTTCTAGTTTTGGTATAAAATATAATCAATGAGGACTGATTAAGACTATTTAGTTAGATAGTTTTGACATTTTATTAACTTAGACAAAATATTCTTTCCTTTTCATCCGTTCAAATTTCGTATAAATTTTGATTCTAACTCAATTCATATTTGAAATATAAACAAAAAACGTGAAGATTTATAATTTAAAAAACCATGTTATTACTAATTGTTCATTACGTCTATGCGTAAACAACATGATATTTGACCATAAAAATTTACGGAGGCTATGTAAATACCATGAGTCATCAAGAGCAAGAAATTAAATTGTATGGATATTTTATCGTAAACTACCCTAGACTAATTCTACGAGAACGATTAATTTTTTGAAAATTTCAAGGAAAGTTACTGGAGCCATATCACGTGCAGTAGATTTTGTACGAGTAGTTGTTTGAGTCAGTGGATCATACAGTAATTTTTAGTTTTTGCCTTCGCGTTGACTCCAAACTATGACGCTGATTTCCAAACTATACAAATCGTATCCGAGCATAGCTCACTATGACTATTTTCACAAAACTTTTCTTTTTTAGTTTGTTAAATCATATTAAATAGGTTCTAACTTGCTATGGACCATTAACCATAATCTGGACGATCTAAATATATGTGAATACACACACAAACAAAACGGCTTGCTATTATCGTAAACATATAAATATTTACTTATTATCGAATAATAATATGCAATAATTACTAACACTCGAACTGCCATTACTGAGAATTGATGTTAAATAAAAATAAAATACCACGTGCCATCACACAGCTATGTCTGAAGCCAATCTTTATATTAACGACAAAAGTTTAGTTTCTCTTAATAATTGACTAGACTTTTGTCGTACGAAATGTTTACAATCGCAAGTCAGCGTCGATGAATGGATCACTTCCAGCGTCTGCCAGTTCAGTATCATCCCTCACAATATTAAACACCTCAACCAAAGAAGGAACCTCGGACACAAAAACGGAAAACTATCCCGACCTGCCGACGGGGTTAATAAAGTGGACAGAATTGATATTGATGCCCGCGGCGGGCGCGAAGGGGTTGAGCGATAAGAAGGTTGCGACCGCGTTACTAGAGACGATGTATCACTTACTGGGTGACCAGTCCAGTTGTATGCGTGTAGCGGCAGGGTCAAACATGTACATTTTTTTAAATATAGTAATAATTATATATTAAAATGTTATCTTAATATTTTTTGTTATTACAAAATTATGGAAAATAATTATTTGTTGATGTTGTCGAAAATATGGGAATCGGCGAAATATTAATTTTGAGTTTATTACATTATTTTAATAAAAACTAAAACGAATGACAGTTTCCGCAATAACGTGTATAAATATGAGATGGATGATTATAGCAACTTAATGAGTATTCCTAATAAATACCGATCATGGCGTGAATATAGAAAGAAACCTCCCTTTTTAAAATTACCGCTGCTGTAAATAATTGGGTATTTAACTAATTTTTTTTTATTTCGTTAATCATAATTTCAAGGTACAAGCTGTTGAAGAGTGCAAAAAATTTTTAATAATCTTAAAAATTGATCGAGTTATAAAAGTTTAAATTTAATCTTTAGATAAGGACGGCAATACTATGTTGTGAGGTCATTCTTAATATTGCACATTATATTCTACAAGAGGAAAAGAGACAGGGATATACCCAACCCTATCCGTATCTTCAAATTTAGAAGCCTATAACTGGCTTATTTTTCAATCAATTTTTTAATTTTTTTCAAGACTGGTTTTTAATTAATTTATATTTCACAATATTGTATGAATAATATCAAAATTTAGAATGAGTCAACTACCGTATTGAATAATTCATATAAGTTAAAACTTCTGTATTACCTCAGAACGTTATTGACTTGAATCAAAAAGGTCTTAAAACCTGTATATTTGCTATATAATGCCGATTTTTAAGTATTTATGGATTTAGTATAAACATTTTACTTCTTGAGAAACGAAGCAAAGTTTGGTCGAATCGATTATAATCGGTTCGGCAAATAAAACATTACTAATAGAAATATTCATATTTTGACACTAAAGTGATTTTATAAATCTACTTCAATTATGTTAAAATATTTACAACTGTTTATTAGTATTTTGATAGAACCAAGCGTTAACAAGCATTTCTCACTGTTGTCCTATTCAGTTTTCGAATAAAAAACAATTATTTTAATACCATTTTTTGCCTTTTTGCACATAAACTTAATAACCATTAATTTTAATGTAAGTCTGGCTATAAATTCGCACAATTACAAAAAAATGGATATCCCATTTCGGAATAAAAAACCTTGTTTTATAAGAAATAAATATACTAAACCAGACTAAATAAAATAAATGTTGGCAATGCGACGATCACCAAATACCCTCCACACCAGTTAGCTCCCGTCACAGGCCTCCTGTCTATGGCCAATTGAACACGATCCGCGCGACCCCACCGCCATAAATCACGCCGATTTCGCGCCAAATCCGTATTTATATTTCGAACGCCATCGACACATTCGATACATCTGCTTGCCGATTTGAATTTCGAATTTTTAAGTAGCCGCCACGTGACTCAAATGAAAACAATATTTCATTGCATTTCGCGCCATGAATATTGTTTCGTTTCTTTTTTTTTTTTGGTGTAAAGCTTAGCATGTCCCGATCGTAAAATATTGCAGATCGGTGTGCCAGTGCTAATATGAACTAATAAATAAAAATTTATTGTTTTTATTGAATACGGGATACTCGCAGTGTTTTTATTTATTGGATTTTTCAGAATAATTTTATTTCGGCATGATTTTTTTACTGAACTTGTGATGAAATTATCTAAATTGAAAGATTTTAATATATTTACATCGAATTAAAAGGTAATAAAAACTTTTTTAGTGCAAGTAATCGATTATATAAATGATGACAAGGTATTTTAAATAAATAGTAAAAATTAAAAAAAATATTGTTTCAAATATTGTTTTAAATAAATATTGTGTCAAATATCGTTTTAAATCAATAGCTAAAATTTAAAAAACAACATATTAATTGAAATTTAACATTCAATATAGTACGAAAATTCAATTTCATCCAATAGAACTATCATTAGGAAGGAGAAAACTGGTTTAGTATGGAAGTAGAACTTTCAATCTTTCTCTCCTCCGGTAAATGGAGGTAGTTGATAATCTCCATCGATGGTTTGAACATAAAATATAAATGGTATTAAGTTGAGCATGGGCAAAATAGATGTGGTGTAGTAGGATACCTACTAAAGATACGTACCCAGCTATAGGCGATAAAAATTGTATATTTCAAAATTATGTAAGTGGGCGGAGTATAGGTAATATCCTGCGTAAATTACTACAATTACCAATTTTTGCAATAGTAATTTATGAAAACTTGATTTACTTTAGGAGAAATATGAATTTCTTATTTTATTTACCATTGACATAAAAAGGGTATTATATATATTTAGTTTCTTAACATCATATACCTACTATGTCGAAAAATTGCTTTTGGCAATTACTGTGAATTACTTTGAAAAAGTTAATATTTAAATTAAATACAAAATTTTTCCAGGTCCGTTCATTTATGTAAGTAAAGTACGATGCTTGTCTCCCTGCAGTGAAATGTTGCAGGCCGCATAGAACCACATATACTAGTTTTATAACGTTACTTAACTTATACTTAGATAATCCATAGTCGCTGCTTATTCCTAACATTACCTGCCTTCCAAGAGCTTTCTGGGTATCCTTATATAGCTAACTTTTTCATACCCAAACTGTTTCAAGATGCACCTTTTTTTACCAAAAATACTGTTTAAAAATGATAACCTTATTTTTTTTAAATATATTAAATATAAGTTACTAAACAATTAAGTAGGGCAATATGAACATTTAAAGTAAATAAAACTAATTAATGAGTAAAACGGTTCTCTTACATATTCAAATGAATGTCATGTTACTATGACTTCTTCATATTACATAAACAAACTGTTCCCACTGCCTAAAAACGTGACTATTTATAACCACTCAATTAAAAAACTGAGTACCCGAACCGTCAGCCCTTTGTTCAGTCATTGAGTGCAATGTGCCGACGGCGCATGAAGCGAACATTTGTCTCGTAATGTGCGTGAAATAGAAATGCGGCCCGCCAGTTTTGGCAAACGAGCAAAAGCTCGGCCGGATCCCTGGGGAGCTACGCGACCTCAGGCAGCTCCGGAGAGAACTGGCCCGGCCAGGCCTGTTGACCATTGGGTGGGTGTAGTATGACTGCGAATGAGACCTATAATTAAGGTCATTAGAAGAAAAAAATGAGATATTTTTAAAAATATAGTTCAAATTTACTGATGCAATGCAAATTCCAAATTAAATACTTAGTTCAAAATTACTTTATTTTATTTATATAATATTTACATCGTGTATTTCTTTTTGAATTTGCAACCTTGAGGTGTTAACCACAACAATGTCGGTGATTTTAATTTCGCTAGTTATAGTTGGTTACACATTTCGAAATTTTCGAACTAACGTGGGATGCACTTAAGAAAATAATCTCGAGTCTAATATATTAGAATTTTTGATGTAGCAATAACTTTAACATATTTATGAAAAATACAATAAACAGCTGCATCTAGTGGAGAATTGTAAAACTATGATAATGGTGGTTGCTTATAAACGAGAGAGATGTCACTGTTAAATAATAAGTGGCAATTTATTAATTAAACTGCCGATATCCGTAAAAAATCACATTTAGTTTTGTGTAATTGAGTTTTGTGTTTTGTGTGAAAATAGTGTCTTTCATAGTCTATTTAATTATAAAAAATAACAATGACCATGAGTCTTATTTACATTACTTTGTACAAAACCCAAAGTACTAATCTCTCTCATGATACCTATTTATAAATTAATTTTAATAAAATTTGGCACGTCAGTTAATGTAACATACATCTTACACAACGTAAATGCATGGCTTGCGCCGATTTTATTATCAAAATTAATAATGTACAATAAAATATAATTAACTTTGAAATAAAAATCAAATCAAATTATCTATGCAAATTGTCAACAGAATTTTTCGACACTGCAATAGTCGACAAATGGCGTTAAGAAAAAAATGGCTCATTAGTACTTCGTAACTAAACTAGTTCTTATTTCCTTATAGTTGTGCCATGTCCGTCTGTATGTTACAGCTGTTTTAATCGCAGGCTATTAGTGCTATAAAGCTAGAATTTGGCATGGTTATACACACACACATATATATATATATATATATATATATATATATATATATATATATATATATATATAATATCTGTAAAGTTAAAGTAGTAATAGTAAAGTAAAAATAGTTTTTAGGGTACTTCCCCTGCACGCTTTTTTTTCACGTATCCCATTATGTAGCATATCCTTGACTAAGTCTTTCAAAACTACTGGGAGTATGTTGTGAACACTTTTTCGATAGAGAGATCCGTTAACAAAAAATTAAGCTTTAAAGGGACAATTTTTGTTAAAATTACGTGTCCCCGCAACCTACTAAACCGTTATTTTGAAATATCTGAAAATTTTCACGATAGTAGTTTATATGACAATAATTAAGAGGATCAAAATTAAGAGGAGAAAGGAATATTATAGTCAACCAACTGATGACATGTTAAAGTTGGGTCTGTAAAAAGTTCACAGAAACTTTATACAAGTGACATAAATCAAATGCAATAATAATTTAGTACTTTAAAATGTGTATTTGTTATGCCTGAAAGAGTTACTAGGCGTATATTTTGAATATATTTGGCGTTAATTTTATAGAAATTCATAATTCACAATTAAATGAAACTACGTGATGTAGTATTTTTTCTACTTTCTTTAAATTCGTTACCACGACCTAGGTTTCGTTGTATTACAACGTCTTCAGGTGGGCTATTAGCAAAGATCTTCTAAGAAAGTTAGAAGAAAAAGTCTTCTAACTTTCTTCTAGATCTTTCAATCTTTGCTAACAGCCCACCAGAAGATGTTATAATACAACATAACCCAGGTCGTGGTAAAGAACTTAAAGAAAGTAGAAATAATACTATATCACGTAGTTTCATTTAATTGTGAAGGCATATATTTATATGGTGAGAAATAACGTTACTTAAATTTGCACCCCGTTTTATTTCTGTGAAAGTTATTATGTTTAATAGACGTTCTAAAAAGATAATAGACGTTCTAAAAAGTTCTAAAAATATTTAGTAGGCGTTCTAAGAAGATTTACGTTCTAAAAAGTTATCATCCGCAAATTGTTTAATAAAAACAATATGTACTTTTAAATTTTAAAAAATACCTAAACGTATACGAATATCTTACGTATACGAATATTTTACGTATACGGATATTTTACGTATACGGATATTTTACGTATACGGATATTTTACGTATACGGATATTTTACGTACACAGATATTTTACTCGTACTTGACACTTTTTTAAATTCATTTTTATGTTAAAAGTAAGTATTCTAAAAACTTCAAAGTTATTCTAAATTAATTTCAACTACGCTAAAAAACTGGTAATTGTAGTAATTAGACAGGATATTGCACTGTGCGTACTTATATAATTATTAATTATACGGCCAATATGTCACTCCGCCTATCGCTGGGTTAGCACCTTTACTACTTCATGTTTTCTGTTCTTTACGCAATTTATATTTTCTGTTCTGACAGGGGATATCAACTACTTTGATTTCCTGAAGCAGAGAAAGATTGAAGGTTCGTCTTCTATCCTAGGTAAAACTCTAAAACTAAAACCGAATTTTTAGAAATATATCAGATGTATTACAACACGCGCTAAAATAAATAATCTTAATTTACTTAATTAATTGACTCATGTTTCTTTAAGGAGATTTTTAAGATAAATACAACGATTTAAGAGGTCCACGCTGAGCGAAATCATCTACGCTTTTGACATGCGGTATCATGAGCAGCATAGCCAGCTAACATGCAGTCTTAAGCTACATTTACTCCGTAGTATATTGATACTTTAGACCCCATAAAATCTCTACTCTGTGACAGCTTGTTTTATGGGCTGTCATTCAAATACATGAAGTAGAAAGAATGAGAATACGTAATCAGCCAATATATTTTGAAATCTGATAAAATGTAAAAAAGGAAAAAATGTGCATGCAATTCAAAATCCAGAAAAATTAATTTATTTTCTTATTTATTTTAAATATTACATTTATTACCATAATTTTTCAATAATTTTCACATATTTGATTTGTCAATCTCTCTGAAGGTTTTTCACATATACGTCTAAAAATATCCGTCTTCATTACTAAAAAGGGCTTAAAGAAAGAAAGGTGAGAAGCAAAAGAAAGTATTAAAGTAGTATTAAAAAAATTTTAAAAGAAAAGGGGATATCGAACGTCAAAAATATAAATAAATATCCAATAATAAAGCAACTAAACTCTATACCGCTTAGAACGAAAGCTGAAAAGTGGAAGACAAAAAATACACTTATTGTTCTGTTTACCAAAAGTGTGGATTACCCACTTGTAATACCCGATTAAAAAACAAAGTCTTATGACGTCACACCCCTCGCGCTTGCAAAGAAAGGCGCTGCACAGAGCGAGAGCCCTATGCAAATAAGGGCTCACGCTCTGTAACACGACGCCTTATCGATAATCGTCTAATTACTTCAGCAACATTCTGACTCTCACTTCAATTAGCTTTTCTTAAATTTTGACCGTAAAAGTGGTCACTTTAAAAAGAAACTTACGCAGATAACTCTTATTAATAATTAAATTTTCTGCACATTTCATTTAATGTTACATCTTTAAAATTATTATCCTTACAAAGTTGGATAATAATTTATCCTTACAAATTATTATCCTTACAAAAACCTTTATACAAGTGACAAGTCTAGGACCCTATAATCGAAAAATAGAAACAGTAATAATAATAAAAAGGAAACCACGTGATGTACTACTATTTCTACTTTCTTTAAGTTCTTTGCCACGACCTAGGTTTCGTTGTATTACAACATCTTCAGGTGAGCAATTAGCATAGATTCATATCTTTGCTAATAGCCCACCTAGGTCGTGGTAAAGAACTTAAAGAAAGTAGAAATAATAATACATCACGTAGTTTCATTTAATTGTGAATAATGAATTTCTACAAAATTAACGCCAAATATGTTCAATAAAAAGGAAGATATAAAATTATTAATAGTGGAAATTGAATATTGTCAAATTTTCATTTAATTCGTACTCATTCATTAATTCAATTTCAATATTAACAAAAAAATTACTTATAATTGACAAAAATTATAGTATTATCAAAATCATAAAAAGTCAAAGCGAAATTAAATGAAACAAAATGAGTTGATTTAAAACACAGTACGGTTAACAAATCTAACATGAAAATAAAACCGACCAATTGCAAGCGGAGTGGACAATGAAGGGTTCCATAGCACCAAACAATAGTAAATTTATAAGTTTGTGTTTCTCAGACACTGTGAAAAACAATTATTGCTGCGGTCGTACCGAAAAAATTGCATATCGGAAAAACTAGACGACATATCTTATTGAAACCAATTTTCGTTGAAAGTCTATTTTGAATTGTACTACCTTCATTTTTTTCCAAAATATTACACACGTTAGTAAAAAAGTTAGAGGGAAACATATATTTTAAGATTTTAAAAGCGCATATCTCACCAACTGTTAACTTAAATAAAAAAGTTATTTTGGAACTTCTATATCATTTTTAATACCTATCTTATGGTTACTGACTTGGTTTCGGAAACACGCAGCCTAGGTAGATTTAAACCAGTACCCACGTTAAACAAAGTAATGAAAGTTTAATTCATATTATCGGTATTATAATATATTTCCTTTTAAAGTGATTAAGTTTTGTTTACTGTCGCTAGGGAAAATGTCTTTATACACGAAATTATAATAATTTAATTATGCATATTGAAACTGGTTTTAAAGATATACAAAAATATCTCAGCTCATTTAAATAGATTTAGGTATATAATAAATACTCTTAATAGCAAGTTAAATAACTTTAAGTGACATCCCTATTTACACATCATAAATAAACTGGCAATCAAATGTATCAAATTCAAAGGGCTGTGTCATATCAAATAACCATTTCATGTATTTCGTAAGGTTCAAGAAATAAAACAGAATAACATCAACAGAGATGCTTCGATGAAAACGATATTTAAATACTTTCAAGATTGAAAATGGTGTAAAAACTATATTTCTTCTTTTTACGTAAGAATTACAGGTACCTAAAGATCGTTTCTTTACGTAAATATTAATTAAAATAAAATAATTAATTTCTAATAAAATATAAACATCAAAAACATGTCGAAATGATCCGAGAGAAAACGTAAATAAAATTGCTTAAATCAATGTTCTATGCCATGAAAATTCTCTTAATTTTTGCCACAGATATTTTCACGTATATTACTCAAAAGAATTACATTTCTTGTTTTTACAGAAAATCGCTAAGTTTACGACAGATGCCAATCGATCAATAACCGTTCGATTTTCTCGCACATTTTCAAATGCATCCCTCAAGAAATCAAGAAACAAAATAATAATCAGCATAAACCCTCTTTAAGACTGAATCCAATTAAGATTAAGCCAGATGAGTCGGAGATAAATAGGAGACAAGACTGCTTCAATTTTCTTTGACTTAAAAAAATGTATTAAAGATAAAACAAAAACAAAAAAAGAATGCAAAGAGGAAGCCGAAAATAAGAAAAGAAAAACATGCAGTTAAATAAATATTCTAATTAAACAAGTATCACGAAATTCTTCACGATGTTACTTAAAAATTCCTGGCAATTTCTGCGGTTCGACCCCGATAGATGAACCATTCGGTCTAAATTAACTGCACAAATTTCGGTTGCATGCGTGAGAATAAAGCTGCATAATGCAATTCGCCCTCGAGAGCTGCGAACTGCAGAAGCGAACGCGAAAAGAGCCCATTGCAGGGGACATCGACACGGTGCGCCGCCGATCCTATCAATCATGGGAGAATTTTTTGAATTTAATAAAATAAAATTTGTATTTTGTCATCGGGAGTCGCGGGTTGAAGAGCGGGCTGCAAGCGAGTCAGGGTCGGATTTGGGATTTTTTATTTATCTTATTTACGGTAATTTTTTCAAATATGTACATGAAAAAATTAATAAACTGTTTTTGGATTCCTGTCGTTATTTCAATAATTATGAAATGAATTTGAAAAAGAAGCTTGCAAATGATAAAAAAGTTAGCTTGAAGCGACTTTTGATTTTTTAAATGGGTCTATTAAAAATTATTTATGACGATTACTTTATAAAAAAAGATGATTAAATGCTACTCTTTTCAAAAAAGAATGGTAATTTTATAAAGACAATCAACAATTATTTTGATAAATTAGAAAAATCAAAAACCAAAATCGTTACTTGTATTAATGTACCACAAAATAATTACTACGTTATAAGTATTTGAAATCACTTTTTAAAGATTTAAAATATTGTTACAATTAGCTTTAAATCAGCCAATGTCAGAAAACGGGTATTAATTATACCCGTTTTCTGACATCGTACATTTGTCATATGCACAAAATAATTTTAAAAAACAATGTTAACTTTGTGATTAATATTTGTATGATGCAACTAAATGATACATTAAAAATTATATTTTATTATTTATTCACACGAAAAAATAATAAAACTGAAGATTAAAAAAAAATTTAGAGACAAATAGTGAAAAAAAGGGAAAAAATTCAGATCAAGTGAAGTCAATCGAAAATTTAATCTCGCTTCATGTGCAATAACACACGTCTACTTCAGATATTTTGAACCACACATGGACTTGAACGGTTTTAATTATTTAACAAGACACGGATCCATAACACGGAATTATTTCCAAACTGCCACTCCCAATTCGCCCCTACCGCGCGAGTGAGATAGCGCGTCCCGCCCGTAATGTGCCGCATCTGCTACACTCGCACCCTGCCTCTCCACCCTCCACCCCTCGCGGCCATAAAGGCTGCCCGCGCTCTTTCGCTGCTCGCTAGCGCGTTGTTACGGCGACGCGACGCCCGCGCGCTTTCTTTCTTTTAATTTTATAGTTTACGGAAACGACGGGCGGGGCTTTGAAAGAGAAACTTCTACCACGGACGTGTAGAACGAGGTGGAGCCTGCAGACCGTATATTGAATATGAGCGTATCTGTTATCAGCTTAATGGATATAAATTCTATAGTAAGTGAAAAGCATTTCGATCTTTCAAAAGAACTTGCTCTGTCCACTTATAATTGAAATGTTACCGTCCTTGTTGGCTTCCCACATATCCTTAAATGTAATTGTTTTATGGAAAATACTGAGTGATAACTTCCCACAGGTTTAAAACTAGCTTTATGTACAATATATATTTACTTATGTGGGTATACATCTATATTAATTTTCCATACAACCCTAATCATTGTTTTCATTAAAAAAGATGAAATGAATCCAACCGTTAGCCAAGATAAACAGCTTGGCTAACCATTTGTTCTTTTCATAAATTCCTTTTCTGGACTTGTCAGTTTCACGTAGGACAAATTAAGATAACAGTTTTAATCATATCATTACAACACTATTAAAAAATTTAAAAAATACCTTTTGCTATAGATATAAACTGTATTGAAAATTAAAATTATTAAACACAAATGATACTTTTCTGACTTGAAAATTATACAAACTTCGACCCTATTAATAAGGGGATGAACACTAACAAAGCTATGCGACAGTGATGCTACAAGTGGAGACTGATATATATGTTCTTTCAAGCTACACAGTTTTTATTTGTATCATATAAAACGGGGAATATTTTACTAAGTTACCTTTTCTTCTAACAGACCTGTGTTATATGTTGCCTATACAACTTTTTTGCCATATTTTATTCAGGTTACCAAAGTCTTAATCAGTTAGCAATCAATAAGTAAAACAGATACACACATACGTACACACAAAAACATAACAAAAGAGATAATATATATAAAAAAGCGTATTATATTTGCCTATCGCCTTATAGCATTTGAACTCTTTCTCCAATTTTGATACGTTTTTTATAAAATTACTAGCTTTACTTCAAACCAAATTTCACTAATTTAAAAAAATAAAAACAACCTTTTTAATACACTATATCTAACTTATTTAAAAACTAACTTACAAATCAAAATGAACGACACCTTTAGAGACAAAAATAATTACGGAAAAATAAAAAACATCCTCTTTATCTAAATAGCTATAATTATGTATCTATTTTGTTAGAATCAAAATGAGCTCTACTAAGTTGATTTCCATTTTCGTGGAAATTAATAGCTGCGATGAATGTTACGTATTTAAAACCAACATAAATGTATTATTTTAAACGCTTTTTTATACAATGATTATTTACGATTAAATTATTAACGATATTCTCTCCAGTTTAATTACTTACTCTAGTGCTTTAGTTAAACAAAAAAATGTACAACCAAATCGTGAAAATGCTTATAATAATGTATCAAACTTTCCGTCTATATATATATATATCTATATATATATATATATATATATATATATATATATATATATATATATATATATATATTTGATTTTTTTATAGATTTCATTGTTGGATTTATTTAACCCAGAAATACCAATACGATTCAATTTTGCTACAAAGAACAAGCCATAATAGGCAATCTATAAGAATTGGATATATACACTTCAACATGTTTTGTACGTTTTCATCTTTTCTACAACATTTTCATAATTTGTATGGTTTCATATCCCAAACTGAAAAGCGAAACCGTTATTGGGTCACTGATGTTTCTGTCAGTCCACTATGTAACGTAAACGTTTTGCATATATCTTATTAAACCTCACATTTTGAACTAAACAACTTTTTAGTGTAAATTATATTTAATATAAAGTATTATTTCTTTTCAATTTACATATCATGAGAAGAATAACTTAAAAGAAAAATATGCAAGAAAAGTGCATAACCCATCCTCGTTGAAATTTTAGTTGGCAAGGAAAAAACAGGATTGGTAAATTTTGACAAGAAAATTATAGAAGACCTTTAGCGATTTTTCTAGATCTTATAATTTTTTAATGTTTTTAAAATTTTATGTTATTTCGCCTTTGAACAATATAGTAGGTAATATACATGTATTATAAAAATGTTCATTTGTAAATAGTAAATAAGAAATACTAAGTACACGTAAGTGTTTATGAGTGCCTACATATCTACGGTTTTTTAATCTTGCTATAATATTTTAAAAGTTTAACACAAAAAGTTACCCCGTCATCTCCCTTCATTCAAATCGTTATCACTCATTACCCATACATTTTAAGATGTTGATCCTTTGCCCACCCGAGCCCTATAAGCTTCTACTTATACGATAATGAAAATATGAAACGTAATCTGGTAAATTATTTTTGTGCCTAACTCTAAAAAACAAAACTTTTTTTCTTTCATTAAATTTAATGTGTTTTTTTATATCGTGTTGCATTATTTTATTAAATATCTAAATTTAAAGAGATAGCAGTCATAATAAAATATCATTATTTCCTTTTTTAAATACATTCTATTCACACAAATATTTGACTCTATATAGGTTCTTTTACCATATATGTACTCATTTAGATTCAACATACATTTTTGAAGGATTTTATAACATCAAAACATTTCAAAAATGTCAACTTTTTTGAATGATACTTTAGTTATTAAGCTCGTATACCTTTTTCGGAAGTCAGATATCGAATAAAACTATAATTTACTAAAGCGATGTGAAACTTCTAATCCTTATTCGGGGAAATTATGTCCGCGCGTTTCGCACAACTCCATTTTGTCGTGATTCCCATGCTTCCGAGGCGAGACTAGTTCCAGATAGCGGCACTTGTCCCATTCGTTTTGTAGAGATCTCAGGGTTTCTGCTCTATATAAAACTCGTAAATATTTTATATTCCCTGCCGGCGACCTATCGAACAACCCCCTCTCGTTTATGGAGCTTCTTCAACTATCCTCTTAGGAGCGCAATGAGCGTGAGAGATCTTCCGTAATCTGCGAATTTACGCTACTTATTATTTATTACCAGGAAATTTTATTCAAACAAAATAATATCATATTTACCTTAGATAATTCGATTCCAGCTACTAGACTTGGATAATTTCCTAGTCTAATGGCTAGCAGCCTTCATCTAATCCAATATTATTACCTGACTGACTTCTCACAACAGTAGGTAGCGCAAACAGCAAGAAAATAACGTGAATCAAAAAGTAATATGATTTAAGTAATATTTAAGCATTAATATTCCCTTTATTCAGTATTTAATGCAGTAATAAGTAATACCAAAAACAATGCTCTAGTAACAGGCATTCTTCACAACTTTTTTTAATCAAAACGATTTTTCTTTGTCCTGTAAAGATCCATTTTTTTTTTACTCAGTCAACATTAATGTTACTTGATTAATAAATCATTGACCAGAAATCATTAACCCTTATATAAAATATAATCCATCCACGATTTAAAGCATTAATAAATAATAACAAAAACAATACTCCGATAATAGGTATTCTTCACCACTTTTTTTAATCTAAACGATTTTCCATTGTCCTGTAAAAATCGATTTTGTTACTCAATCAATTTAAATGTTACTTGGTTAAAAAAGGAACAATTGATGATGTAAAAAAATCAACGGCAAGAAAGCATCAAACCTTAAATAAAGTATAATCTATCCATGATTTACTGATGTAATAAATAATATCAAAAACAATACTCTGGTAATAGGTATTCTTCACAACTTTTTTTAATCTAAACGATTTTTTTGTCCTGTAAAGATCGATTTTGTTACTCAGTCAACATGAATGTTGCTTGATTAAAAATGGACCAATTGATGGTGTTAAAAATCGATGACAAGAAATCATTAACCCTTAAATAAAGTATAATCTATCCACGATTTAAAGCATTAATAAATAATATCAAAAACAATACACTGATAATAGGTATTTTTCACCACCTTTTTTAATATAAACGATTTTCCTTTGTCCTGTCAAAATCGATTTTGTTACTCAGTCAATTTAAATATTACTTTATTAAAAAAGGAACAACTGATGCTGTAAAAAATTAATGGCAAGAAATCATTAAACCTTGAATAAAGTACAATCTATGCACGATTTAATGATGTAACAAATAATAACAAAAACAATGCTCTGGTAATAGGTATTCTTCACAATTTTTGTTAATCTAATAGATTTTTCTTTGTCCTGTAAATATCGATTTTGTCACTCAGTCAATATAAATGTTACTTGATTAAAAAAGGAAAAATTGATGCTGTAAAAAATTAATGGTAAGAAATAACGAACCCTTAAATAAAGTATAATCATTCCACGATTTAAAGTAGTAATAAATAAAAACAAACCCAAAGCTCTAGTAACAGGTATTCTTCACAATTGTTTTTAATCTAAACGATTTTTCTTTGTCCTGTAATATTCGCTTTTGTTACTCAGTGAATATAAATGTTACTTGATTAAACAACGAACAATTGATGCTGTAAAAAATTCATGGCAGTGAATAAATAACCCCTTTAATAAAGTAATATCGATCCACGAACGAATATTTTCGAATTTTTCAGCGATATTACAGCATTTATGATCCACTTCTGCTAAAACAAATGTGATACAAAAGTAAATTGGAAATTACAAGTAAGCTATTCTATCTATATGTACTTGACGAAATAAAACGAATTACACTTACTTATATTTCCACAGTGCGAAAAATACTGCGTAAAGTATGGAGATCAGTGTAACGAAGGCTCTTAGAACTTTGCCAAAATAAAAAAAAACAATTGTTAGAAAAAATTGTTAAAACTACGTAAAACAGCTTAAAAAAGAAGTTTTCATAATTTCCCGTGAATATGCAATCGTTTCACGTTTTAATATCCCACTAGAAAACATTTCCGCAGAGGAGCTGTCGTGTTGTCCGGATTTACAATTCAAATTTGTTTTAATCGCGCACAACGGGGTAGCACTTTTTTTAAGCGTTTATTTTTTCCCTCTAAAATAATCTAAATACTGAGATATTTTTGGATGACGTTTTAATGTCCACCCTTTTGGTTACATTAACCAGTCTGTATCATCGTGACGCCACGTTGTAAAAAGTTGTTCGTTAGATATTTAGATAGTAATAAATTGTATTCTAAATACCACGAGTTTCCTACAAAATTCGCAATTCAAATACGATGATAATTTAGTCATCTCCGACATAATTAAGAAAGGAAATATTTAGTGTTTTATTTCTTCTCACAATACTATCTACAAATTTAACCGGAACATTGCGTTGCCCTTCAGAATATCTCACTTGCTTATTCCTCTCACATACATGCTCAGCTACTAAAAAGGCTGTTGACATTTTCTTCTTTCAGTAAAAGCTACATCTGATTTTAATATTCTTAAAAAGTCAAATTTATTAAGTTTGTAATTTATAAATATTGACATAGTTTACCACTCTTTCTGCATTTAAATGTGTTAACTCGTCATAATGAACTTTTGTTCGCTGTTTAAATCAGGCTCTTCCAGATATTATTTAATTATCTATTTAATAACTTTTATTTATAGCGCATATGGTGAACTTATTGCTGCCGGAAAAATGTCTTCCAGTCAACCGTAACAATACTTTTTTTAATTGAGTATTTGGCGAACTGCAACGAATGATACTATAAAAATATGGTGAATATTAAAAACAGTCAATAAATGATAATAAAAATAGAATTACACTTATAGCCAAAAAATTGGAATCCAAATATCAACATAAATTAGGTTGAAAGTAGAAAAGTACAAGAGCGCAGAAGAACTAGGATTTGGGAGAGTTAAGACTTTTTCGATCGATCCTTGAAGACATTTATCGAGAATATTTTCCTGGTCTCGGGACCCAGTTGATTCCAAAGTTTTGCTGCTTGGACAATAATGTTTTTTTGCAGGAAGTAGAGGTATGTTCGAAAAATAGTTGTCTATTTGATATGACTGTGGAATATATCTGTGACGAAAGATCACGGGCCAAGATATTAAATATTGAGTTGAATACCGTATCAAGGTATAAATATAACAGTATTATGATTATATTTTCTGCGCTGTATTACGAAAGAATTATCAATATAAGTAGTTGTTAAAAATAATACGACATCAGCCTATATTAATTATTTTTAAACAAGTAACATGCAGATGAAATGCAAAGTCAGAACGAAGAAATGACAAATATATTCTGATATAAAAATTTATAGTTCCAGAGAACAAAAGTTTATTTACTAGACAACCAATATTTCCATGGCAACGACCAGTAATTAAACCACGCAATGAATTACCGCGTTAATTAATGATGGCGTTGGCGGTGCGGTCGCCGCGCGGTAATATCCGGCCAGGTAGAGGGCGCTGACTGACGGCCAGGGGATTAATGATGGCTGCGCTTCCGGTCGGCGTGACCACTGTGGTGTGTCGCGGTACTAGACCCTCCCCTACCATCGGCCAAAATTCGGTTGCGACCAAACAGCCCGAGGACAGTTTTTGCAGCCGAAAGATGCGGCAGCTACTGAAGATTAATACAGGGACTCGTTTATTCTGATATTTTTCTGTGACTTTAATATTGTTATTATTATTATTTTTTGTAAATAATATAAAAGCACCTTTCAATAAAATATTACTGTTTTTCTTACGGAATCCTGTGACTAGTCAATTATCCATCTTAAATATTTTACACTCAAAAAAGAAAATCTTATTCCACATTTGATAACTTTCTAAATTTATACTTTGAAGACACCCTTTCTACAGTGGCTCTCAATAAATTTTCCTTCAACTTATTTCTTTATTTTTGGAAATTTTAAATCTTTGTTGGATGTTTGTGAATCGGTGTTCATATGTATAAGTATACTTAAGCACATAAGTGTAGGTATATATGATATCCGAAATGATATAAAGCAAACTGAAAAAATATCTGAATCCTCTGGGAGTTTAATACACATTAAAGTATAAATCCCAAAAAAATATTTTCAGATTTACAACTTGAATTACAATAAACTACTTTCCTCGCGCAAACGATTCTGATATGTATAGACTTAATCTGTTAATTTTTTGTGCCATTATAAAATTTTGCTAAAATTCTGTTATTCGCCAATTAGTTGTGGGTTCACGGTAGAGCGCTACCAAATTTCGAGTCGAACTACCGGACACCGCAACCTTTATCCGACGCATTCCACCGCCATTTTACAATCCCGTAATTCCGCTCCAGCGAATACTGAAAGTCTGACTTTTCAGTTTCAGCGAATTCAGACTGAATAAGAGACAAATACTTGATTTTTGTGCCGATAGTTCACATCGAATAATTTTTTATCTCTTTATCGCTTTGATATGTGATAGAATTACAAAACTGTTGAAATTTTCACTCCACGTGACTCTGTTTGTTAAAGCCTTAAAATCTGAAAAGTAGCCACCACGATCAGATTCAGTATGGTAATAGCTATAATATAAAATAACTCTAGATGCAAAGCTCTAACTCAGTCCTCTAGTACAGCAATGAAAGAACATCACTACTTTTATCTTACTACTTTTTACAAATAACTTTTTAAAAAATAACTTGGCCCTTTATACAGTAATATTTTTGATAGGATTTCATTTCCCTTAGCCTTCTCATAAAAACATATTATGAGAGGGCTTAGGGAATGAAGCCCTATGTATAAGCCTAAAGAAAGGAAATTAAAACTCTAAAAAATAATATTTTTGACGTATTCCTTGAAAATAAATATCGATAAAAAACTACATTGTATCACATTAGATATGTGGTTGGGCGAAATATTAAAAATCGTAGTTAACAATATTTTTCATTATGTAATGAGCCTCCATACTTTTTATCAGAATGATTTTCACTGCCATCTGAGTCCTGTGTCCAGAATTTATTTGTTTAAGGTCCTATAATAATCTATTAGAAAATGTAACTAATGAACCCAAAATTTTTTTACCAATGACCCTAACACTAATTAAATTTTTTGAAATTAATTTTAATTGATTTTGAACAACAAATGAGAAAATACTTTTAAATTTAATATAGTCATACCTGTAGTATTTTCGATATAATTTGGAAATATTATAAACAATTTCAAATGGATAATAAATGTTTACATGACAAAATTTAAGATGGATAAATTAAAAAAAAACACCGAAAACCCGTATTGAATAAAATATAATACTTTAATGAATGTCCCTACAGGCTTTTAGCAGGTAACTTTCCATGATCGAACGATGCAAACCGGATGTAATAAATAAATCAAAAGTGGCGACCAAAAACTCAAATTCTACCTATTTCAACTAAAATACAAACAGGATGTTTCTATCGTCTGATCAATCATACATTATTATGGCCGATATTGAATCTAATAGACGGAGGTTAAAATACTGACAAAGTCAAGCTGTATTCAAAAGGTTTGTGTGACACTAATTTCAAATTCGTTCTGTATATTATAAATATTACAGTAACATGACAGTGACTCGAACTAAATCGAATAGGAATTCATATTTTTATTTCAATAAAATTTTCATATTTCTTTGGAAAATGTTTCTTTCAGAAACGCAACGTCAGAACTATCGCATAAAACCTGTAGCACTATGGAAAACATAGATAAATATTTAAACACATATCTAAGGTCAAATATCTGATTTTTTCAATTTCAGAGAATAAAGGAGTAACGAGTGACTGTAAAGCAGCCAAGGGTCCAGTAGACTTTTTCAATTTCAGAGAATAAAGGAGTAACGAATGACTGTAAAGCAGCCAAGTGTCCAGTAGACTTTTTCAATTTCAGAGAATAAAGGAGTAACGAATGACTGTAAAGCAGACAAGGGTCCAGTAGACTTTTTCAATTTCAGAGAATAAAGGAGTAACGAATGACTGTAAAGCAGCCAAGGGTCCAGTAGACTTTTTCAATTTCAGAGAATAAAGGGGTAATGAGTGACTGTAAAGCAGCCAAGGTCCAGTATACTTTTTCAATTTCAGAGATTAAAGGGGTAACGAATGACTGTAAAGCAGCCAAGGGTCCAGTAGATTTTTTCAATTTCAGAGATTAAAGGAGTAACGAATGGCTGTAAAGCAGCCAAGGGTCCAGTAGACTTTTTCAATATCAGAGAATAAAGGAGTAACGAATTACTGTAAAGCAACCAAGGGTACTTGATAAAAAAACAACTTTCCAAAAATGATAAAGGCTCGAAAATATTTGAAATACTTTTGTTACGCAATTTTTTTCTTTTTATTTTTAAACAAACATAATCGAAAGTGAAATATTTCATTAATAATTTAGAAAATTACTTTTTCACTTGCTCTTGAATAAGTCGTAATTGTTAAGTATTTTATTTTAAATAAAACAAATTACTTTATAAAATACTCGCGGCTTGGCTCGCGTAGACGATTCGTTTATTAACATCACTCGAAGTTTTAACTTTCAGTCGTTCTAACCACACGCAAAACAGACGTGGTGACAGTTTCAAGTTAAGAAAACATGAAAAAAATGCAATCACGCTCAAACTATTACAAAATACCATAAAATATATTTTCCCATACAAACTTAGCCACCCCACTTCACCGCTTACGGATTGAATCTCTGAAAATGCTTAAATATGTGTTTCATAATTTGGGTTGAAAAGCATTAATACCAAGTTTTAATAAAAATTACCATATAAATATTTTTTCACACACAAATTTTTTTCCAAATTTCCCAAAACTTCTTATTCATCCCTTAGCTGGTGAATCTTGAAAAATGCTGAAATACCTTTTCCATTATTTACATTGAAGAGCATAATATCAAGTTTTATGTGAAAATTTACAACAGGAATATTTTTTCTGTACAAAGTTAACCGACACTTTCCATTCTCTTAGGGGGTGAATCTTGAAAAATTCTTAAATACGTATTCATTATTTATATTGAAGAGCATTAATATCAAATTTGAAATGGAAATTGCCATAAACATATTTTTCCCACACAAATTTTGCCACCCCGCTACACTTCTTTAGCGATTGAATTGTAAATAATACTGAATTACCTTTTTCATTATATGTATTAAAGAACATTAATACCAAGTTTTACGTGAAAATTTACAATGCACATATTTTCTATACAAAGTTAGCAAACAATTTTCACCTCCTTTAGGGGTTGAATCTCGGAAAATGCTTAAATATGTTAAATTATTCGTATTGAAGAACATTAATAACAAGTTTTAAATAAAAATCACCATAAAAATATATTTCCCATAGAAATCTTGCCACCCCTATTAACTCCCTTAGAGACTGAATTCGGAAAATGCTGAAATACGTGCTCCATTATTTGTATTGTAAAATATTAATACCACGTTTTACGTAAAAATTTACAAGAGAAATATTTTTTCCATTCAAATTTAGCCTCCGTTTTTCACCTCCTGACCCGTTGACACTTGGAAAATGCTTTAATACGTGTTTCATTATTTGTGTTTAAGACATTAATACCAAGTTTTAAGTAAAAATTACCATAAAAATAATTTTTCATACAAATTTTGCCACGCCATTTCACCTGCTTCGGGATTGAATGTCGGTAAATGCTGAAATACATGTTTTATTATTTGCATTGAAAAACATTAATATCAAGTTTCACGTAAAAATTTACAATAGAAATATGTTTCCTATACAAATTTTACCACTCCTTTTACTTCCCTAGGAGACGAATTTCGAGAAATTTCTTCTTAAACGATGTCCCCAGTATAAAATAAACATCCTCTCGAAATTTGAAATTTCTATCATTAGCGATTTGGGTCAATCTAGACAATGCCTTTTATTTAGATTAGTCTATTATTTTATCAATATTATCTATTTAAATAAAAATTATGTTTTGTTTTTATATAATATTATGCTATTTTATTAATTACAGAGTGTAAATCTAGAGTGCAGCACTGATTTATGCTTCAATTTCCGATCTCAAATGGAAATATTACGTCCGACGAAAGTGAAAATTGTCACAATCCTCCGATAACTGTAAAATATCTATTTCTTTTCTGCAAATCAAATATGTCATAAAGCAACTTTAAGTCACTATGTGCGTTATATCAAGAAAGTTTTACAAACCAACAGCGTGTATTTTCAGCCGAACCTAATGACTATCCAAAGGATCGGCAGCTACTCGTATTGGTAGTCTCGTGTTTGCGACTCGACTACGGCTGAACTTTTTGCTAACTACTTCCCGCCAATGCTTCAGCAGCGTCTTCTTATTACCAAGATAGCGCAGCGATATTAACGCCACATGATCTACTTATAAAGTCCAAAAACTTCAACTCTCCAAACTGAAAAGAACAATCAAACCACCATGCTGGGGTATACATTATAGCTTTGCATTTCCATATTAAAGTTTACTCAACTTTCAAAATAATTGTTCCTATCAGGTTATGGAAAAATGCTTCTACACTTAAAGGTAAGTTCACATAGAACCTAGGTAGCTTCAAGTCAGTTATAGTCCTTTTTGCACCAGCCGGAAACGAGGTACGTAAGTCAGTTTTATGATGACTAAAAGAGGTGAGGTGAGACGTGGCAAGAATTCAACAAACATAAAATTAAATAATTTCTATTACTATGTCTCATACCAAGTTGACCTTAAATTGTAAACTGATATTGAATATTTCGACAAAGGAAAAGCTTCATTCGTTATCGATACGAAATTTTGTAGAACCACTTCCGCACGTTTGTGTTTTCACTTAGACCTTTCCCACGCTTGTTTTCTTCGCATCTTATAGATAAAAGAGAATATTTGCGAGTGGAATAGATTCATCTGAGCTTTATTTTCTATTGTGAGTGTGATTTAACATTTAAATCTCGAACTTCTACTCTTTATTGTAAATGCTGCACGATACATTCTTCGCTAGAAACATGAAGCTATTTCCTGTTAGCAGCTGTTTACCAGCAGCATTATAGCAAAATATATATGGCTATAACCTGACATTAACATCGCACTGCTAGGAACTGCATAATTATGATATATAACCATGTAAACTTCCACCAAGTTTGAATATATGGTCTAACATAAATCACTGTTCACAATTAAATGAAACTACGTGGTGTAGTATTATTTCTACTTTCTTTAATTTCTTTACCACGACCTAGGTTTCGTTGTATTACAACATCTTCAGGTGGGATATTTAATTCAGGTGAGATTAAATAAAGTAGAAATAATACTACACCACGTAGTTTCATTTAATTGTGAATGATGAATTTCTACAAAATTAACACCAAATACATTCAATAAATCACTGTGTCAAATTTGATTCTCGGCTGACTTTTTACGACCAGATAGCGGATATGGTTGAAAAATAATTAAAAAATCCTACTTTGATATTTCATTATGCTAGAAATTCGCTTTACATGTTATCAGTTTCTATATGGTTAGCTCCATATTTAAACATACGATTCTATCATATAATCCACACGTAACCAAATGAAAAATACAGTCAGATGATAGAACGAATACAAAAGACCTAGACATAAGATGTTATAATTATTTCTTATTTATATTCACAACCGCTTTTCACCTGGTCATGTTAAGTTTTCACTCTTTAACCACTGAAATGAGATGTTAATTTTATAGAAATAATTTTATAAAGAAATTGTATATTTTTAAACTGCATTTCTAAAAAGACCTTCATTTTTACATCAATATTTTTTTGTGTTCACACTCTCTATTACATCATTACGTCTCTATTACGTTCAAAAGAGAATTATATCGAAGTTCTCTAATATCCCACAGTATTCAACCATAATCACACATACTAATTATAATTCTATCTTTATTGGCACAGGCCCACTTGGAATTGAAAAATAAAAACTTTGCTTTTAAAAAAACGCCATGTTTTAAATTTATTTTTTTAAATTATCGTTTAAACACTTTCTAGAAAAAAATGGGGTTATTTAATAAAAAAATTATTAAAACAATGTCATTAACGAATTAAAAATCTCAAAGTGAGATAAAGCACTGAAATAGTGCTTCCTTGTTCCATCATAAAGTGAAAGACAAATATTTTTTTTCAAAATCCAAGCACTCGCTCCATTAATTCCGAAGATTGTTGGCGACTCACTGTGAGTTTACACAAAATTAATCACAAAGGTACTCGCCAATATCTAAAACGAACATCACTCTAATCACCACAGGTCTTTTTGTTTTTTTCAGGTAATTCAAGCAGTATCCGTTTAGATGGGCGGTATTCCGACAATTTAAGCAGTATCCGTTTAGATCGGCGGTATTTCGAGTATTCCGCAAATCTACGCACTTTACATTTGCGTACACGAGAAAGAATTAACGACAACCTTCCCCACTTAAGCCGGCCCTTTATTATATATTTTTTTAAATATGTGTACCCGTCTTTTCAATTCTTACCCTCATATACTTCTTATAAGTATCACTTCGGTGCTTGTTCTAAGTTTTTGTACTTTTGTAGATGTCATCACATATTTTGGTACAAGTTGTTTAATGTTTTTTTCACAAGGTGTAACGACTTCCTCACACTTCTTGTTTGTGCTATCTCTATATGGTGCAACAGTCCACCAAAGCTACTCGTATGTAAATTTTATAAAGAGAACTAACTTCGACTAATATTCGCAGATAACTGAACGTCAAAACAAGCTAACCATTTTTTCTTCCTTTACGATCACATTTAATACTAACAACACCATCTCGTCCCGTAGCCGAACAGGACTAAAGTGAAAAATGCACTTTTTTTTTATTTTGGCGGCTCCGAATGAAATTTAAATTTTTTATTCGGAGCGGCCAGTGCGCACCCGCTTATTTACCATCATTAATCATTATTTTGGCCCGAACAAGAACGCTTTATAGTTTCGAATTTGAGGAAATAACCCTTTTGACATCTCGTCCCTTTCGCCCTTATCTATCTCGGCTCGTTCTATCTCCTTTAGGACTGTGTCCATGTTGGTTTGGTTGTATTTTTCCTGTAGATAAACGCCATCTGTATGAAGTTTTAATTTTGTAAAAAATGTTTTTTTCAGTTCATACGAACCGCGATACACATCGCAAGGATATATTCGCCTGATAGTCTTATTGCCATCTTATCTCGTCAGCATCTTAAATAAGGATGCGGTTTGTTGAATAATAATATAATTATGAATGAATTTTATTTCGATAGTATGTTAAATAAGGATGCGGTTTGTTGAGTAATAATATAATTATGAATGAATTTTATTTACGTACTTTTGCGTCATATGAACACACTTAGCTTAACTATATGTCCAGATATTGCTATATAATGTGAAAAACATCACAGTTATTATTTAAAAAATATCGATAATTTTCTTGACCATAGAAAAAGAAATAAATCTTTCTTTAAAAAAATGTTTATTTTTTCAATTTTCTTCTAAAGATAAGTAAATAAAGGATACATTCGCAGCTGACATATTTAAGACACGTTTTTGCAAACATATGTCTAACATTAAATTATAGTTTTAAGTTCTTTAGTTAATTTAAACATGGTAATTTTAAATTTTGTTTAAGATGTATCTTAATCAAAATACAACAAGATGGTACCGCTTTGGTTTTTAACACGGGCATTTCGGGTTTTAGTAGGGACTGTAGGGGAAATGCCCCAGTAAATCCAGTTCCTGAGATAAGACACGCACATAAACAAAAACATACAAAAATATACTCACAAATTCACAAATACACATACACGACACAATATAAATTTTTTTTTTAAGTTAATGAAAATGTAAATACGAAAGAAATGTCACATGCCACATAATGTCCATACTAGAGAAATAGGTTGGAATATTAGTGTTATATCTTAAAGACTCTCGAAAATCTGTGATGTGAGACATACCGACAAACGCATAAAATGTAGAAAATTATTTCAAACATAGTGTTCGGAAATACACATGTGAACAAAATAATTTTCTCTTTTTGTTTGTGATCTGCTTTTTAAACAAACAGGACACTGCCATATTAAAATACAACACGAAACCTTCAAGTCACTTTTCTGTCTTTTCAGTTATTTTTACTAAAGACTATTCTGACTTTCCAATTATTTTTCCATGATGTCTAGAATTTTTTTACATTATATCTTTTAATAATCAAATTCTCTCTTCGCTAGTTTCCCACACTCGCAAGTGCCACATATTAATTTCAATGATGAATAAATATAAATTGTAAATTCATCTCCCGTTGAAACTTAACAATAAAAATCATTTAGTCAATCAGAGGTGTATATAAAATCTGAATGCTTAAAGTAATTTAAAAGAAAACACGAGTGTTACCAAAGATTAGGGAATATCCAAGGGTCAAAAAAAGGTCCAGTCAAATTGAACGCGGAACGCACAAGTCGTAAAGTGATATGATTCAAAAATTTCAACGAAAATATATTCATCGAGTCCTTGATGATGTTATTTCATTTCGTCATATAACATATACGTTTTTGCACTGAAATAAGTCCATCGCTCCGCTGCTTATTGTCACCACGCTTTGCATACCGTTATTTGGAACCACAGTATGTACACGCCATTAATACATAACACATTTACATAGTGGATAATCTTTATTATAGAATTCGGATGACAAGTAAATGAAAATAAATGTTTATTATATTTTGTGACTATATATACATACTATATATAAGTGATGACTCGCTATACTTAGTACCTGTTTACAATGTTCCTTTTTGATGTATTTTATTTATCCTTTACACATTCAAAATACATGTAATTCGAAGGGTCCGCACTTGCAGGGTATATAATGTCCGATTTTTAAACCAAACTTTCTTCAAAATTACCAACTTTTGGGTGTAAATTAAAAAACGTTCGTAAGAAGTAAAACCTGTCAAACACCAGTGGAATTCGCACTACGAGGGTTCTATATACATTTAGGCATTTATAAACTTTTAATGATGCGTATTATTTCTATTAAACTATTTATAAAATTTTAATCTGCTAGAAGGAATATATATTACCCACTGTATCTTTTACGGGTACATATTTTTAAAAAAATTAGTTTCTATGTGATATCCCTCCTTTCCTTTACTTATTCTGTGAGACGTTGCTTCTTGCCAAATTTCATGTCAACGGGAAGTACCCTATAGGTTTCGATTTATTTGCGAGTATCAAAATGTGCGGGTATCAAAATGTGTGTGCATAAATGGGTGTATTTTTGTGGTTCTTGATTTCGTTGACTTAGAAACTTTATAGCGCCAAGGTACCATAGACCTAAGTATTTGACATTAATTTCAACTTGATACTTTCACCCGATCTTGATAAAAATGGTCTTAATAGATCGACAGACGGACAACAAAGTGATCCCATAAATATTCCATCTTTCCTCTCAAGATAAAAAAAAACAAAAAAACGAAGGAACGACGTTATTATTAGTGAGTAAAATTCTAAATAAATAGTTTTTGAAACACAAATCTTTAAAAAAAAACCTATTCCCAGAAACAATCACCTTTTTAAATGAAAGGTGGGTTTTTATGATATTATTAGCCATTATTATTTTAACTAAATCATAACATCTCATAATTTTAAACTTCCCTTACGGGATATCGGCAGTTGTTATTAATTTATAGCATTGAATGCCTTAATTATGAACGTAAACTAGATGTCATTTTGACGTCATTTTTATATCAATAAATATATCCATAAGACAATAAAAAAAATAAACAATATCAAGTTTAGTACTTGCTTGAGTCTTTATTAGATTTTCGATGCTAATACACATGTGTAAACAAACTTTTCGGTTTTCCTTTCCTAAAATATGTTTTGATATATTTAAGAATTCTAACTATCTACAATTCTTAATTTGAAAAGGTAATAATTTTTCAAATTGAGAACATGTGATGCCTACATCATTCGCGGATCGGCAACTGTTTTTATAAAAAAAAATACAAATCAACTACATTTACAGTTAAAGACGTCAACTCTCAACCTATTTACCATCACGCCAGTAGCTAATTCAACAGGCCGGCAATACCGTCAGGGGCACTCTAGCCACTCACTTCAAAGCCACCGCTTCCGCGGGATCCTAACGAGGTAGCTGAATCAAACAGTTGCCGATCCGCAAAGCGACGAACACGACCTAACCCTAACAGCTCCCCTGGGCCGACTCGGGGACACGTCATATGGGCACATGACGTGCGGGAACTTTAGCCACGACGTGCCTATGTATTTACGAGCTATTACGGGCCGAAACAAAAGTATCCTTAATATTGTGGCTCCGACGTTGACACCGCTTATTAGGGGGAGGTGAATTAATGCTCCTCTTTTTGGACAGCCGGCGTCCAGTCGTAACGATTTAAAGTTTCCACTTCATGTGACTTATTAAAATTTAACATCACGCGAATGTCAAAATAAATCGACAGTCAGCGCACACATATTACGATTGCAGCAATGAATCGTAATACAAAGTTCAAAGAAGAAAAAACCTTTCCTTATATATGTTTGTCTCAGTTAATTGGACTTGAAAAATGTGGAGGAAAATTTTTCTTTATTTTTAAAAATACACCTTATACTTGTCACCTGTATATACTTGTAAACCCTTTTGAGTTCTTTTTAATTTTCACATAACAGATTAGAGATTAGTGCTAAACATATGCACTTAGTACATTATCGGAAACCTATTATACTTACCTAATGATATAATTCTTTATTCTATAGATTCTTTTATGCGTTTTTATGAAAGATGTGTGTTAAAGATTTGTGTTACAGGTATAAACTGATAAAATTATCATACGATAACTAGAATAGAAAAATTATTTTCATTGTTTAGTTAAAAATGTTTAGTAATAGGAGATGAATTTTATTATGATTCTGAATACTTATATTTGTTGCATTCCTTATTTTCAAAATATTTAAAGATTTTTTTCTATTTTTTCCATTTTAATTTAAAATAAACTACACTTTTTTTTAACTTAGACATCTAAATAATTTTATGATCTTAATATAACAAATCATAAAATAGAAGAAAATAATGCTCTTGTTGCCATAAATTTAGGTTTTAGATATAAAAAATAGCTCTACAAAAAGTTATAAAGCCTATCAGACTGTGAAGCCTGTCATTGAAAATGTTCAAAGAAACTTTTCTTTGACGTATCCAACGTTCATATATAATTTCTAATATATAAAGACTTGCAACAAAATCCCAGCATTTCCGAAACTGCCACTTACTAAGTACATTGAATTCCAGCTTACCAAGATTTTGTACCGGAAGTTTCAGGATTGCATTATAAATTATGAACTGATGAAATACGTCTAGTAGTTAAAAAAAAATAGTCATTATAATATAACGTATATAAAATCAATATTTGTAGATTATGATGATTAGAAAAAAATTTCATCGCGTTTCACAACTATTGTGCCCTTCAATTTTATTCATAATTCAAAAAATAGGTAAAAAATGTTTTACACATTTTCAGAATTCACAAAATTAATGCAGATAAGGTAAACATATAAATTCAAAATACATCATATTTTTAGAAAGCAAAAAGATCTCACGATACGATTAAGTCTTTTAAAGCTAATTAAAAAGCAAAATATTGCAGTAAGCCGGAGACTGTGCCAAAGTGTTGCGCTCACGGTCCCCACAGTTTACTTGACATGAGATTGTATTTGCTTCCTCATAACACCTCATATGTTTGGTTACGAAAACATTTAGCCATCCTAATAATTTTTCGTCTAAAGAGTGTAGCTTAATATTCTAGAAAAATCAAGACGAGTTTGAAGGAAATCGCATTTATAACAATCCATCCGTTACAGTACTCGTATACTCGTACATAAACTACTAAAATCATAGTCAAATAATCATATCAATATCTTGTGAAACCCCTAAAACTCTCTACATAATTATAAAAAATGCGTTAACGATAATATGAACATTTCAACATTCAAACGACAACGCATTTATTACAATCTATCCGTTACAGTTGAATTCCCATACTCCTACATAAACTACTCGTAAAATCATAGTCAAATAACGATAACAATATTTTGTGAAATCCCTGAAACTCTCTACATGATTGCAAAAAATGCGTTAACTATAATATGAACATTTCAATGTACAAACGACAGAGAAGTGGCAATAAAACATAAACTGGAATTAGTTATGTGCACGCAGAAATAAATAGAATAACGAAGAAGGCTGAAAATGAAACAAAACTTCACCTAAACTTCTATTAAAATTCAAGAACATTTCAGCCATTATGTGAACATCACGATTGTGTTCTGTCGCTACTTACAGACCTTTACTTTTATTTTATGTACAGCGAAGTTTGAAATAATTTTATTGTCTTCACTTGATACCGCACTCTTTTTGCTATAAACTTTCGTTTATACTGAAATTAATTTTACAACTGCCATTTTAATTTTCAGAAACATTCAAATGTGAATTTTATTAATTAAAATTATCTTTTCCATTAAATTTTCATATAATAGCAATTAAAAACACTACACTTTCAAAAATGTATACATAAACCTACCCTTTTGTTTTAGCAAAATTTCATTTTTTTTTTCTTTAAAAATGTATTTAAGCGTAAGGAAATCATAATAAATTTGAATGTTAGAGGGGTATCAGAAAGAATAAGTCCTTTCGTCGTAACAAATATTGAAATTATCCAAATTCAAATTGAGACATTTATATAAATAATCGTAAATATAATAAAATTATAATAAACTGTATAAAATAGGGTTGTGAAGTTCAAAAGTCAAATTTGTGTTGAAAAACGTACAACATAAGGTTCCGTAGTTGTTTGTGCATACGAAAAACGTTGGCTTAAGTGAACCGAAATCATTTAATCTGAAAGTTCTAATCCAATGATAGTATCTAGAAATTTTTTGAAAACTTGTTAAACCCGTAGTCGGAAAATTAGAGTGTGTTACACGTTTTGTTGAAGCTTAATATTTCGTAAATCGAACTTAAAAAGAAAAACAAAATAGTAAACAAAACGTCAGTTTCATTTTAATTTCTCTAAATGTACATACGAAAATTGTTTAACTCTCCCCACTTTACATCTAAAAGTAAGTACATCAATTTTCTTTTTTAAATACATTGATACATGTTACTTGAGATCTCTTTATAAAGCATACGCTTGCAACTGTCGAAAATAACCAAGAATGTGAAAGACAAAGGCAGGCAGGAGGCCTGACATAAAGAAATTTTAAAAAATTTGTTTTTACCATTTAGGCGCGTAACGGGATTGGAGCCTCAAACTTATTTTAAAAGACCTGTTCAACGACACTCTATTCGATAGAGTTGACAAAAAAATTGCGCGTCGCTACGTCAAATATAAGAAGGTCCCAATTTATAATCAAAAAATCTAAACATAAAATTGCATGAAGATAGATATAAACTATAGAAATAGCAAGGCTATGATAAACGAACAACGGATGCACAGATGGACAAGACGAAGTTATAACAAGATTTTTTTTATTTCACTGCGCAACTTTAATCAAGTTTGGAGAGAAAAGGTTAAATTTTAAGGTTCGAAATTACTAAAACTAACCAAAATATTCAAAAAACAAACAATTCTCAAAACAAGTACTACACCATACATACGTACCTATACTTTATTGAAAAAAAACAATAGACAATAATGAAGTGGTGAGAATATTCGCGATCCTCAAATGCGAATGAATAGATATCAATATTCGCACAGACAAACGCAAGTGTTGATATACAATATGATTAAGAAGCTATTGAACAGATTGTACACGTCCGTACTAATTTCGCTACCATTAGCAACTAACTCGGCCCAAGTCGGTTGAACTTACCATTGTTTATTACTCCATGAATAGATGATTGGCTTTACGAGTGACAGGCTGACAGACGGTGAGTTGTTGGACCGACTACCGGGTTAAAAATCAATATAGCTTTTGTTTTTTCTTCCGGCAGATGATACCTATGTTGTTAAGTACCTACATGTGAAAGTTATAAGGAAATTTATTAAGCTTAGATTATATACGACAATTTTATACGTTCACATTTACGTCATATTTTATGAAGGTGATAATGTAACACTGATTTCAACACAATTGAAATCATTATATTGAAAGCATTTAATAGATTTAAGGAAACCTTCCTTATTATATATATATATATATATATATATATATATATATATATATACATATATATATGTGTGTGTGTGTGTGAGAGTGTGTGTCTGTGTGTGTGTGTAAACTTGAAAGTTTTCTTTTATCTACTTCAATTCGCTATTAATGCTTCACGAAAATACTCAAGGCTACACCGAAACGACGCAATTATGCAATTTTTTAGTGAAAATGGACTTAATTTTAACAAATATCTGAGAAAGCTATTACAATAAACATACATAAACATTTATCTATTACTGATTATAAAAGTTTCTATTACTTAACTACTATAATTTATTGATATACTTCTCACGGTAGATATTTAACAAATCTTCATTACACCGTTAAAAAAACACGCACGTTCTAGATTCTTAAAAAAAATTAAAAAGCTTTTCCCAGACCTGTTTCTTCTAAGAACTTAGGTAAATTGTCAAATTCTTTTTAATTTGAAAGGTATAAATACTTAAACGTGATTACAAAATATTAGGTACTAACATTAGGTAAGTTGCGGTATAAACTAACCATACTTTTAGTACGACATTAAATCAAAATATTACAACTTGAAGAACATTAAAATACATAAATATAGGACCTAAACACGTACATAAAATAATACACTTACTGTAGCTTTTTAAATTATATTTAAAGTTAAAAACATTACCTAAGTGTATAGAATGTAGCATGTTAAGTCTATGTAGAATGACGATGAAAATCACAGTTACATTTCACATTCGCTACTTTGATCAAGTAAATAACTATTAAAAAATATGTTATTTTTTTATTATGCCTTAAAATAAAATCAAGAATAAACGCTCATGAAGGAAAATAAAAAACTGAATCGTTTTGAAATAGTCACGACGTGCTTAAAAAGAATAAGAATCCACATTTTTATTGAAATACAGACTTGAAATTAAATTAATAAAAATAGTTAATTACATCATACTCTTTAACCAATTCGTTTAAAAAACGACATAAATTATGGAAAATATTTCCATAATTTCCATAAAATAGCCTATTTAGTTAAGGTAACAGCTATTATTTATTTAACTTAATTTCTCCAAAAAAACTTTCAGTCGTGCTACTGCGAAAACTAGTTTTAATTCATAATTATGTCTGACCGCAAATAACTGGGAAAAATAATAAGTTCCACTGTATATAAGCACTCCAGCCACAATCATTTTAGCATTTGAATATAACGATTAAATCCGCACTGTCACAGATATTTGTTCTGATTAATCTGGTCTAATCAACGAATATTGTTTTCTTTAATATCCTAATCGGAAATGCATCAAAAAATTAGTAAGAAAATACCGTCGTACATTTCTAGGTGAAACATTATGAATTGTCGGAGAATACTTAGGTAACACCTCTTTCTGTCCCACATTCACACATCGCTGCTACGGTGAGCTGGATATTTGTGTAACTCGAAGGTTAACTTGCGGCTTGTGGAATTACATAGAACCAAGTCATTAATCCAATAAAACTTCTTTGATCGTACTTGACTACGTTTCTAGATACGTACATATATATTCATACACATAGCTACCTGAAAAAATAAATAATTCGGAACGTACCTATTATTTCTTGTAATTATTACAAAATATGCATTTGTCGAAAATTACATATTTACAATCCAGTTTATGTTACCTGTCTTTAAAATATTGTATAAAATTGGGACACATATGATAAAATGGCATCTCAACAAGACATAGTATTCCTTGATAGATACCTGCCTACCTCAAACTACAATTGCAATTGGTATAGCTATATTTTTTCCGGATTCCCTTGAAAATATAGGACAAAAATCATTTAATTTTTTTTTTATATTTAGTTCATTATTACAGAGAAATAATTTATTTTTAAATAACAAAATATTTTTCATTTCCATACATTTTCCCAATAGTAATTGCATTCAAACGTTTCATTTTCATAAAAGGAAAATGTAAAATAATTTAAGAAAGACATGGAATAAACAGTATCCAAATCTATTTTTCTTTTTGCGAAATGATATTTGTATTGCTCACTATTCAATGCTGAATAGAGTGTTAGGTGAGTCGCATCGTGTACAGCTTTGATGATGTCGCCCGGCGCTCCGTGTGCATATACTGCAGAACCCTTAACCCTTGCGGTAACGTTGAAATAATGTATCAAGAGAACAGAATACATAAATATGAAAATATTGATTATATTCGTCTTATTTTAAACACAGAATCCATAGAAGTCGCCCTTCTAGATAAATTTAATAACACTTGTATAAAAAACAGAATCATACGTCATAAAAAAGTATAAATTTTCTCCTCAGTAATATACTATGGCCAAAATGGTTGTGATTACTGGCTATGGCTCTAACTACACAATCGGCGAAATTTTTTATTTCATTCAGGATTGATCGTTGACATCAAATTAAAAGAAATATGCGTGCCACTCTTTGTAATTAAAAAAAAAAAGTAAAAATTTGTCTGTGTTTTTTTTAATCTACGCGAAATTATTGCACGACATCGTTTATATTCACGACTACGTGTTTGGTTTCAAATTTATACCAAAGTTTTAATTCAATTTTATGTCAATTACCGCCAAACGAAATATCAAAACAACGTGCCAATTTAAAGTACAATAGCAAAAAACATTAAATACCATTTTTCCGTTGCGGTCATCTCTCCCGGAATTACCTTAAATATAAAAATTATATTTATGAAATATATTGTCACGTGATCAAAGTAAGTAATGTTATCTGTCACGAAAACTACAGTAGCATAACTATATTACAAAAATAAGATTTAGTAGATAGCATACATGTAAATGCTAACCATTATAGGAAAAAATTGCGATAAGGATATTGGTTACATAAACTATTTGAAATTGCATTATAATGTATGATTATATATTGACGATTCATCTCAAACATTACAATTTAATTAGTTCCACAATTTAGCAGAATATATATTGAAAGTATATTCAAACAAAAGTTTTTCTCTTAACCTAATTTTGTGAATGGAAAAATTGAACCAATTACGTAGTAAATAGATAAAAATTTCTTTTATCTATTATTTTACCTATTGAATGTAGTTACGGTTTCATTTAAGCGGGTAATCGTTTTATTTTCATAAGAACCGCTCGTCCCAAATACACGAACCGCCATGAGTCATGAATCGGGCACGCGGAGAATAACGTCGACTATTAAGTCGGCCGACAGTGATGGACTCCGCAGTCGTGATGTCGACATGAGGCTCTCGTGATTCAACCAAATGTGTCTCATTTCTCAATTTATATGCCGCGTCGTCGCTCGCGCTCGACCTTATAGTCGGAAAAACGTGCGCTGCGGTAGCGAAATAACGATTCGTTCCGATAGTCACAAAATGGATTACAACTATCTTGAAAGATTCATTCCGTAAATCGATTTCTCTACGTCTTAGACATTTTACAGCAAAATGAATCGATAACCAAGTATTCATAACGATATCGCTTTTTACCTACTACTGAAGAATTAAAAACTGCGTTTAATTTATGAAAGAACATGTTTTAACCAAGATTTAATCAGGCATAGCTAATGACAATATCCTCATCCTGTCCTGAACGTTCACCATTATGCCGCAGCGATCACAGGCAGTTGAGGCATTATAAATGCTTCATCCGGTTTTCTGTTTATCTATTTTACATAAATGCTCGTCGTTATTAATATCTATGGTCATTAATGATTAAAATAATAAAGTTGTTAATCAATTCGTAGTTTCGTTTCGATGGTAATTTTGAAAATATAGGTGGTATTTGGTTGGAGAAACATTCGATAAATATATATATATATATATATATATATATATATATATATATATATATATGTATATATATATAATGTATGTATATATATACATATATATACTAGAATGATATAATTTTTTGAAAAATCTGTACATTCTGTATACCTTACCGAATTAGCCTTCTAATGAATATAAATAGCGGACCCCAAAAAATTACTTTCAAATTGATATCAGTCTGTCGGCTGAAATTTGAGAGATGGTGTTTCTTTTGGTGGTGGTGATGGTTTATCGGCCTATTTGTCACGCAAGATGAGGAACAGTGTTCCCACTTATATTCCAGGAATAATATGATGTGTCTTCTTTTTAAAAATAAAGAGAGTGACCAACGTATGCCTGTAATAGATAAAAATAATTATTCTACTATCTGATGAGGAGCGAAGTTTTATTTATTTATTTGGTTGCTTTTTAAAGATTTACGCAAGAATTACTAATTCTATTGCTCTACTACTATATATCTCATAAACTATATATATATAGTTTTTTAAGCTGTAATGTCAAGGTAATGGGCGAAAAAGTCACTGGTCTGAATGCTTTCATGACGAACGCTATCAAAACTATTGCGGATGCACTAATAATACGAACAGTCTAAAGAAAAGCCCTAGACTTCATTTATCTATCTTTTGTAAACAAGCCATCTATCTATATACTTTTTATAAAGTAGTGATATTTAGGTCAATTGATTAGTCCTCATTAAGGTAAATACCATAGTAATTTTAAGCAATGGATTAAAATTGACCCATTGTACTTCATAATTTGGATTGGCAGTTTAGAAAAAAAGAAAAGAAATAAATAAAAGTACTAATAAGCATTTTAATTACGTTCAGTGCCAAGGGCACGGAGGTGAAGAAACCGGCTCAAGGATATATCGCAGTACATTATTATATTGTTGTTAACAACCATTAAATGAAACTACGTGATGTAGTATTATTTCTACTTCCTTTAAGTTCTTTACCACGACCTAGGTTTCGTTGTATTACAACATCTTCAGGTGGGCTATTAGCAAAGATGATCTTACGTATTCTATTAGCAAAGATGATCGCGTAGTTTCATTTAATTGTGAATAATAAATTTCCACAAAATTAACGCCAAATATATTCAATATTGTTGTTAATTAAAATAAAGGGAAAGACTACGTTTGTAAAAGAAAAATTCATAAACAAAAATCTGAATCAAATAACTTAATTAAACCTATACGCAGTCTTCATACGGGTCGTTTGGCACCTAACACTTGAACGAGTTTATAGAGAAATATTTTTTAAACACAATTTTTGTCTAACCAAAAATGTATCCATACGAAGATACATGGTTACTTTACAAATCGACACTCTTTTTTAATTAATTGATTTTATCACAGACTTATTTCAAAACCTCGGGGTAAAGTAATCATTCTTCACTGATACCGAAATTCTTAAAACTTTGAATGACAGGAGCGAACCTTTTTAAATCAGATTTTAAGACTCTACATTCTAATCCTTTTGAACTAAAGAAACACAATTATGTCGTTAGTTACTGTTACGTGATTTACAATATACAATGCAAGCTCATACAAATTATATTTTAATTTTAATTATATTTGAAAAATTGATTTTTGGAACAAGCAACGCTTAACAAGTTCACGTAGTAGAGTAGTACCGAAAAATCAAAATGTATTCTGTGATATAAGTAAACAGATTTTTTAAATATTGTATACTAAGAATAGACATAATAAGTTAAAATGAATAAGATTCAGTTCTACTATTTTCACTAAAATTCAATTGCGTTATAATTAAAATGGCGGCTTGAACCATAATTCATTTCTTTTGTTTCTGAAATATGAACTCATTATACGTGTAATTACTTTAATACTCATTGTTGTAACAATATATAATTTCATTGTTTCTGCGTATTTCCATGCCGTTTTATATAAATTTATACGTGTAAGCAGTAATATTTCTATTTTAGACACCATAATGGCTAAATTATCAAAATAAAACCATTACCTATCTTATAGTATGAAACGGTTCACCTAGTATCTTTACCACCGTCTTCATGCGAAAACAGTGGCAAATAACTTTTCTGTTTTCAATTTCAGTCATAGAAATTTTAAATTTTAATAGTGCGGAAAGTATTTTGGTATGGTATATATGATGGGAAGTAGAGGACCCTTATAAATTTATAAGATATTTAAAGTACATTTGTAATGAGCTTATTAAAGATATAACGAAGTTTCGCATACTCTTCTGTATAAACCGCTAAACCTATATTCGGTTATGTAACAGTAAAAGTTCACAAAACATTAATATACAAATTTATTTCTTAAATCTTATGCTTTACTTATGTACTGAATGAACACTATATACTGTACTATATTGATATGTGTAAACAAAATAACAATATGCTAATTGTGTTAATTTAAATTATTTATTTTCTGTTTAACTAACTAATAATCGATTTTAAACCAAAAAACATCTCTCTACTAGCTTTACTAAAATAATTTTGATGACAGTTGGCACGCAAAAATTTGGTGACGTGTGCTAAATATCCGTCCGTGCTTAAAGTAGCTATAAAATGCAAAGTGTCACCAAACCTAGGACCAAAGGGTTATAGACTACACTTGTTAAATAATTTAAAAAGACGAATGGTCAACACAAATTCCGTCGGAATTGACGGTAACATTCTGTCATAAATGTTATAAATACAAAAGAGAATATAATAAGGATGTTACTCCAAAACTTTCCTGTTTCTTACTTTCACACATTCTCCTGTATACTTTATAATCTACTAATTTTCTATTAATTCTAAGTTTCGAATAAAACGACCCTTAAATCATTCTTTGTTCATTATTAAACTAAATTAACATTCAACAATGAGCTCGCGGTTTGTATATATATGTGCGATATATTATAAACAATTGTAAATTTTCCCGATATGCTCATTAAATGTCATATATCGAATTTCGTCAATGACTTCGAACCATTCGTGAATTTATAAAAAAATCCGTAAATAACGTAATCGTATTTTTTAACAATCGTTTATTTGTTTCGTTGTTTATCGGCTGTCCGCTCACCACAACCACCGCGCCATACCTACTCGTCGAACGAGAACGCGCGGTTTCACCACAGAGCGCGCCAAGGAGGCTGCGTTCATTAGGCGCTATGTGCAACCGCGGGGGGAAAAAACGCAACGCAACGCGACCTTGGCCTTAATGACGGCCTCCGGGTCGATTCCCGCCACCGTAGAAATCGTCGCCACCTCCCTAATGCCCTTTTCATCAGTCCCGACATAGTCTTGGATCGATGAGCTCCCGGCGTTTACTTTTGAAAAAAATTATGTGCGCTTTTTCACATTTGCACTCAGAATTATTTATCGATTTATTTATAAATTTGAATATTGGTAAAATGTTGAGAACACCTAAAACCGAGACCAACCACGCAGTGTTGTATTTTTACATGAGTTCTGCCCGTACGTAGTAATAATTTTAAATCGATTTCATGTAAATAAGTTTGAAATCTCATTGCCAGTAGACTACATAACAATATCATATTAATATATTATAAAACATATTATAAATAGCCTGCAGAAATAAAATACATTAGAATTATATGATCCTGGTATAATTTCCTTATCTCAAAAATCTTCTTCAAGTTGAAATATAAATAATGATACTGGCATATTTACTTTTCGGAAAATAGATAAATATTTAAATATTTACAAACAATAAAAAGAAATTATAAGAAACCTGTCAAGCACGAGTGGAACTCGCTCTACAAGGGTTCCGTACATATTTAGGTATTTATAAACATTTAATGGTACATAATATTCTTATGAAACTATTCACAAATTTTTTTTTTATTACGAAAATATGTTGCCTACTATGTCTTTTCAAAAAAAAATTGTTTTTTTTGACGTAACTATAAATTAACGATTTTCGGATTTTTTCCTTTATCTTTGCTATGATCTTTTTCCTCTATTGTTGCTTCTTGTCAAATTTCATGATTCTAGATCAACTGGAAGTACCCTATAGATTTTAATTTATTTGCGAGTGTCAAAAAATGCGGCATAAATGACCGTATTTTTTATTGCGGTGACTTAGAAGTTAATTTTATTACTACTTCTAGACTATAGTACTTGATATTAATTTCAACTTGATACCTCCACGCATTCCAGAGAAAAGAGTCTTGACATCCAGATAGACAGATAGACAGATAACGAAGTAATGCTACAAGGGTTCCTTTCTTCCTTTTGAGGTACGGAACCCTAAAAAAAGAAGAAATGGTTTTGCAGTGAAAATTGTCTCATTTCTATTCCAGGATTCCAAGCAAATGTTGTAAAATCATTTAACCTAACACTAAAAGGAAACGGAATTATCTAAAAAATATGAAATGATTCACTTGTCATTATTTTAAATTATTTATTATTTTATTTTAATCTTAGTAATTTATGTAAACTCGTATTTATATAAGTCGCTGTAGAATATGGACACAAGTCCCTGTTTATGTTCCTCTTAATAATATCTGATATGTTAATGAGTGTTTTTTAAGTCTAAAAGGGACTGCGTTAATTAAATTACTTAATTTTAGCAATAAATTAAATTTAATAAAAGCTTGATTCATATTTATTTTCACTACTAAAACCGTTGCTTTTAAATGTATACCTCACTTTTAATTTTACATTTGTACATTGGTAAAAATTCCATAATTTGATCACCACCACAAATTTTCCTTCTTAATCTTTTTTGCACTACTAACATCATTAGCCAAAACAATTACTTACAATAGTTGATTTATTGAGCATAAAGATTTGAACGTTCGCACACGGTACGTTTTGGTCGTCCGAAAGCTTTAAGATTTTAATTAAAAGCTTTTAGAATCTAAATATTGGATAAAACTTCAAGAAAAATATTACCAAAGCTTTCAATATTGTCTAAGTTTATGCAGAAACTTTATAGGATGTACTCTATAGCATTCCAGAACTGAAATTTTGATGAATTAAATTAAAGCTAGTTACCATCAGTTTGCTTTTGAATAATAACAAAGACACCACTGTGCTTCCTGATTGTATTTGTAACCTGACGTTGTTGCAGAAGAGCTAAGATTAAATTTAGGTAGATCTGTCTATTTCGGCCTAATTTCTTTTATCTTTTACGTGCTTAGTTACACGTGATCGCTTACCATAAAAGTAGGAGTAAAACAATTCCAAAATGGAGAAATAATGGCTATGTACATGTGGCGCTCGTTAGATAAAAGTAGATACTGGTGCCGAAAATAATCTTATCTCCATTCTTAATGCTTGTGAAGGATCAAACGCTGATTTATTTGCCCCATGCGAGTAGCCATCTGCTTCGATGTGTTTCAGTATTTGGAGCTTTTAAGAAGCTCGTTGCATCCATTGCAGCTGGCGTTACTTACTGCTGGTACATTCTGTTTAGATTTTAAATTGTAATAGATTGTTTTGTCTGTTTTTAAATTCACATAAATATATTATCTTGTATTTTATATTATATTTGTTTTATATTTTTTTATATTACATATTTTTACCACTTTTTTATATCCAAACTATTGCTTTTCTGTTCATTGAGTATTAATGCCTACTCGATAGGGCTGCTTTAAATGAAGTATTAGGTAATTCAAATGAAACGCGCGTCAAAGAAAAATAATTCCAACACTACCATTGAGAATTAAGAAATATATTTACCTAACTTTATTTATTATAATAGTATTTGGAAAAAGACAGTCGCTAACATTTTAGCAAAATCTTTTCAGTACCTATATTTATAATTACATAGGTATATATTTCGATACATGATACATAATTACATTATAATACATTTCGATACATGCATTTATCAATAAAGATCTTATTTGCAAGTAATAACGGGTTTTCAGTCAGCATTTTGTATTTTTTTTTCTATTGTCAGCCCTTATCTTCGTCTTGGCTCAACTTGAAAATATACGATAACATTATTGGAATTTACGTTTTGTTTGTGCGTATATATATTAATATGGGTCTATTTAGTTATTTCTTTATTTATAATATACTAAGCAAAACAATATGACCGAAAATACGTCATCGTTAAAGCTACTGCTCATATAATCGTCACTGCAATAAAAGTGAGTTCCTAACATTTATAAAACGAGTACTTCACAACCGTATCTTTCATTTCTACGTATATACATATATATATATATATATATATATATATATATATATATATATATATATACCTATATATATATATATTAAAACGTCTTGGATATTGTGATAATTTAAGTGAATGAAACTTGTTATCGGAATATTAATTATGGAAAATCTTAAAACTTTTTATCATCTCAAGGCAATATAGGTACTTAGGAGTTATCGCGGTATACGCCACCAAACTTCAAACTACTCCGTAGGTACTGTAAACATTTGAACAGTAACGAAAATATCGTTAATTATAAAAATACTATACCAGGACCAGGTAAATATTAACTCTTGTAAATCTATTCACTACAAGAGTACGATTTTTATCGCAATTCGAACTTAGCATTAAATTGTAGATGCCTCAAATATTTAGTAAATATCACTTTTCCAACCTCACACCTATGGTAGGCAAATACAGAAGTAATGACGTGATTACAACGTAATTACTACTACAGACAAAGTGATATACAAAATTATATCTGGATATTCTCAAGCGGTAAAATCGGGATTTGAGTAAGTACGAGTATATACATGTTACAAATAGTAGATCTAACTGACCTAGGTACTTTTCACCAAAACATAAAGAATCTTCGCTTGATATTGATACATACCTACATAGAAAAAAAGGTTTTTAAATGTAATAACTTTAGTACTAATTTTCCAAAACTAAAGTTGCCTAATTATTTAAAACCTAAATAAACGCTTAAATTTGTTTCGATTTCCACTCGCCTTATCACTAGGTAGGTACTTATAAAACAAAATATATGCATATATTCAACATAGATAGCCCGCTTTATAGATAAATCCATTTAAGGTAACTCAGAATATGATTTTAAGCTATAGGTAGTCACGAAATATTCTCTATATTTTTTTGACTAAAATCTGGATGATTCAAATAACGAATTACAGTTAAATTAATAACTATAACTATAATTATATATATATATATATGTATATACATAGGTATATATACATATATATATATATATACATATATATATATATATATATATATATATATATATATATATATATATATATGTAGGCCATATATAGAATGTAATTATTTTTCATTCTATAGTTATTTGATGATTCGAGTTTAGAATTAAAAACAAAAATTCAAATTGAAAAACCACATTTACACATTCGAAATTCGAATCGCCACGACTTAATTTTAATATTAAAATTATGGCAATTCGTATTTTTAATGTGTGTTTTATATTCCATTTTTGAATTTGTTTATCGGTAGACACGACCTGTGTGAACTAAGTACACGCCCTGGCAACATATTCCTTTACTTACAAATTCTGTATTGCATACTTATTTTTCACCTGTACAATAGGCTCCCTTTCTAATTTTAAACTTTAATTGAATAATAAATAAATTAGTAAAACTATATAAGCATCGAAATAGCGGGAGCTTTGATTTCGGAGGGCGGCTCAAAAAGCTAACTCGAAAGATAGACCAGTATAGCTTATTTAAAACAGTTTAGTAAAAGTTAAGTCACTTTACGCGCCGATAATTTTTTTGCTCTCCCAATCGACCGTAGTTGCCGCTAAAACATGCCGGCGGCACCTTCCGTGACTCGCACACGTTAACAAATTACAAAACAAAATTAATAAGACACGTCGATCATTATGTACTTATTTATTTTACCCACAAAACACGAAACTGTATTTACAACAAAACATCGGACGCGAAGTCAACATGACCGAATACAAAACGTATCAAGCGCGAAGACAAAAATACATATTTCATACAAAACTCTCATTATTCAAAGTCGTACGCGATGCGGGCGGACCGCACGAATCAAAAACAAAAATGACAAATAAAATGAAATAGTATAAGCAACTAAAATACGTATAAACAAAATAAAAATTAAAAACAAAAAGCGTAAATAATAAAACAGGTCTCGTATGCTCGACATTTTCTTGGCAGATCCGGGCAACACCTCCGCCGTCGCTCATCAGATGCAGAAGGTCGTAAGGCGCGTCGTATTGGTACCGCGGGGCGTCACTTATTGAACTGCGCAAGAATACGTCCCGTCCAAGCTCCGCCCATATTCATTAGAGAGGGCAGGACTGATGCGGCCATTGGTCTAGAGTTTGCTGCGATATCCAATGGATGCCAATATGTGAGAGAGAGATGGATGTTAGTGGGAATACACATGTTATTATTACTTGGAAATGTTGGATTGTTTCGCGCATCGGTTTGGTTCATGATTGTTTATTGAGTATAATTTACGAATGCCGCAAGATTTTTAAACTAAAAAACATAATATTTTTAAAACGTATTTTGATCTCGTCCTAAAGGTAATAAAATAAAATCTTCAGCCATAAAATATTATCGACAAAATTAAACAATTTTCATAAGCTTGATCGCAAAATTTACATACTATTTTATTAAAGAATTTTTATTTTATTGTATAACAATTAAATCTCCTCCGTAATTCGGGCGAAGGAGTCACACATAGGAATGGGGGTACTACGTGATTTGCTTGCTTGAATTACAGAAGGCTTTTAGAAATATTTAATAGTTGTCAAAATTATTTTCTCAATCACGACACGATCCTAACATAAATGATTCCCAAAGACGCTTAAAATTTCAATCAATATATAAAATATTGTTAATTCTATCTAAATGTATAAATGATAAAAAGAAAGACCGGTATTAATTAAGGTAATAAATCTGCTTCCATATGAACATTTTTTAAACATGCGTAAATTACACGTTTAATAATCAAGAGTAAATCAAATGAAAAATAGCTTTCCCTTGTAATGAAAAAATAAGAACTCTATATTCGATGAACCAGCCCGATGCGCCTCGAATGCAACTCCCACAGCCAATGTTGTAGGAAGTTGCGGTATTGTGAGCAAGAAAGAAAGAAAACACAAAAACAGAGCGGGATGGCAATAGTGGCACTAATGTAGAATCGCAGCTCTGTTGAATAGCGGACGGACATGTCAATTTATGTATTTGTATTTATTTAGGTATTTATTGAAATTGGATGTTTTTTTCTTCACAAAAAATTTTAAAATATTGTTGTATTTATTATAACCACTTCCAACCGTAGTCTGTTTCTAAACGTTGATGAAATTAATATTAATACTTGTATCGTCCATTCTTTATTTTATAAGTCTTTACCGGCGCGACTGGTGAGCTGATTCCCAGCTCCTCCAGTTAGTTGATAGCGCGCGCTTCAGCAAACACATTCCGGTACTTGCGCTAAGATTATTATGCATACTGACATTTTTACAAAATAAAATAAACATTATTTAATAATGTTTATAATTAATTTTTACTATTAATTTGTATATAGCCAACGCTATTGTTGCAATGGCGAGTGACATTGTAAAAAAAATTAATTTTTAAAATATTTTTAATTTTTTTTTATTATTGTAACCCTTAGTGCAAAACAAAATATAATTACAAATGAGTGACAATTTATATATTTTATGTTGTGTTTAAAAATTTTAAAATTAAATTAAATATTAACTCAAAACGGAAATGATCATTGCGTATTTATAAAATTGGTAAAAGTTTCATGTGGACATCACTATTTCATATTAAAACAAGAAAAACAGTAAAATACAGTGCCCGTAAATGAAGTGAAATGTGCATTAGAAAAGTGACATATAAAGTAGGTGCGTGTTCAAGTAAATATTACATTTTTAATTGATCATTGACGTAAGATGTTTCTAATCTTCCCGAAATTTACTTGCTGTAGGTAGGTAATAATTCCAGATACAATACCTACTAATAATTAAATAAAACAAACATTTAAATGCAATATAAACCTTCATTTTAATTTATCATCCATGATTATCTATTTCTGAAAAGTATATTTTTTTAAACACATGTCACTCTTGCGCTACAATGTTTAAAATGTCATTGACCTAAATAAAAACACAAAACCAATTTGTATGTTGCTTACTAAATAAGCGTAAATATTGTAGATAAGTAAACAGTTATTTCTAAAAATGTTTTGAAGAAAAAAAATTTAAATAACTTTTAAAAAAAAGATTATTAACTTATACGTGACTATTAAATTGCAGACTAAAAGGGTTAGTACCTATTATATTCAAAAAAGGAGCTTTTAATGACAATTGCCCTTAACTTGTTTTTAATAATAACTACCCTTAACCAAAATATGTTATTAGTTAAATGGAATATCAAATTAACGTGTACAAAAATGTAAACACGAAAAGGTTCTCATGAGGTAATCAACTAAACAATGATTTAAATATAACCGCGCGTTGAATCCGTCGCTTAAGGCTTTGACGGAATATTTCGCCCGTGTAGGATTCGCATACTTCCATGTGGGTAGAATTGCTAACCAAGCAACCAACCTTTCAAATTAACCCTGCGCCAGAAGCTGTCTATTTTCAACCGTAGTACCCAAAATTTAGGAGCAAAAAAACTTTGAAATTAGATACAAGTCAACTGTCAGTCTTACATGTAATATTTTAAATACTTATATATTTTTAAAATGAAACATACTTATATTTTATTTAAAACAAAATAAAACAAAAATAAATAAAAACCTACGATTTTTTCCCATATTACATATATTTAAATAAAGTTCCTTTTGAACATTATATAAGTTTAATTACAACTTTTCTTTCGTTATCTACTTCATGACGAGTTCGCTAAGAGTTTTACGAATATGAAAAAAAATTCTTATTTTGAAATTTTGCTCAACGAAATACTGCCAATTATTTCAGTATCCAATGAACAAAGCGTCAAGGCCGCTGGCTGGGGAGTTATCTTGAATCGTATTGTCTGAAATCTAGAACGAAGCGTATCAAGGTCCGCATTGTCAGCGAGTATATTATTAATAATTATGGGATACGCGATAACGTTACATAACAAAATATAAGCACATGCAATTTAGATAGTTCCAGATAATAAAAAAAAACAATGTAATCAGATTCAGGTGATACCTGCCGGTATGGCTACGCATGGCAGAGTGGACTCTTATTCAGCCATTGAATAAGTCAATTGATGAATGTTAATCGAAACAGTGATGAAAATTATGTTTTACCATAATAATGTTATTAAACTTGACCATGAAATTCACTAAGTTAATGAATACTATCGCTATAGGAGCGAGTGACTCACAAAATATTCGATAGTATCAATGTTCAATTTTTAAATAAATACTTTAAAGCTCCTAACTCTGTTTAGTACCTATTCACAATTAAATGAAACTACGTGATGTAGTATTATTTCTACTATCTTTAATTTCTTTACCACGACCTAGGTTTCGTTGTATTACAACATCTTCAGGTGGGATATAAGCAAAGATGTCAGATCAGAAGAAGATCAATCTTTGCTTATATCCCACCTGAAGATGTTGTAATACAACGAAACCTAGGTCGTGGTAAAGAAATTAAAGATAGTAGAAATAATACTACATCACGTAGTTTCATTTAATTGTGAATAATGAATTTCTACAAAATTAACGCCAAATATATTCAATATTTAGTACCTATACTGAACTAATTTATTCACATAGTTATTTGCGTTGAAATAGGGATGCAAGAGCGTTCAAAAAAATTATTCAACGTTTTCTTTAGGTATTGAAAATTCAAAACCGTATTATCTAATATATTGTATTTCTTTTGCTGCAATCAGGGCTTTTCCTAAGAAGAGTTCTTTCTATGTTTTATTTCAAAAACCCTAATTTTGATTTATGAGAATTTACTAATCCCTAGACGATTATTATAAGCGGCATTCGCAGTCCACGTAAAGCTATATCTAAGCTCTTTAAATTCGGTCGACAAGAACATGTGATAGAGAAAATAGCTGGCACTTGATGAAGTTATGATTTATACGTCATCGTCAAAGGTTGAAGGGATTTTACATATCTTCCAACAGATCGTGAACTTCTGCTAGGTAATTAGCAACGGGGATATAAATGTATATAGATCTTGAGCATAGCATACAACTTGACCAAAACTTAATTTATATATTTAGACATTATTAAGCGCGTTCTGTATCCCTATGTTGTACTTAAAAAAAAGAAACCGTTTAACATATATATATATATATATATATATATATATATATATATATATATATATATATATATATATATATATAAATATATATAATGCAAAGGGTTAACTGAACGAGATAGCTATAAAGCCAATCGTTCACTCAAACACAAAAACTATACATTACAAAGAATACAGTCGAATATTGTGAAAGACTCCTATATAATTAGGAAGTAATTCAATTTTGATTCCTCCATTATCGAAATTAGTTATTTATTTAGGTATGTATTGCATTCCTAGTATGACATATGGTGGAGGTATTGAAATTCTGACAGAAATATGACGATTATTACATCAATAAGCGATATTTAGTATAATGAAATTACATTAAACTGTAATTATTTCTAGGTTATTAGCAACACATAAGCAAAACATAAGTTTTTTTATCACTCTCTTGTATGATATGGTGGAAAGAACTTAAAATATGGTGGACTTTAAAATATGGTGGAAAGAAATATATATCGTTTTCAAGTTACATTTACTAAATTAATATACATGTGTGTGTGTATGTGTATATATATATATATATATATATATATATATATAAACCTAAAATAATTAAAAACCATTCGTTTCAATACCACTCCTTTTTTTAATAACAGGGCTGGACTGCATTTTAATTTGGTCAATTAACAGTTATGTATTGCAATTTTAGACGTTTGTAAATAAATAAATCGTAACTCTATTTACCGAGAGATTGTCATAAATAGGTTCACTTATGTAGGTCAATAAATTAATCACTGCGGACTAGTGATACGTCACTAGGCCCTCGAATTATAATCAGCAAGGAGTACGTTCAAATCTCACTACGACACAAATTCATTTCCGTTACCGTCAGATTATTTTAACTAACCAATTTGAAGTTTTATAGATAAATATATAAATATTAATTGACAAGTTAGAGTGTAAATTAACTATAAAATTGAGATTAAAGTTAGGTAAATCTCATGATTTTTAAGATTCCATATCTCAGAAGGAAAAAACCGTACCTTTATAAGATCGCTCAAATGTCCGTCCATTTATCCGTATGCCACGGTCAGACTTCTGAGAAAAAGTTTGACGTAGGAACTTGAAATTTGGCAAAGACATAAAGCATATTAACCGGCAAACAGAGAGCAATTTACAAATATTTGAAATCTATTTACTTTAAATACAAGAGAGCAATTTACAAATAGTTGAAATCTATTTACTTTAAATACAAGAGAGCAATTTACAAATATTTGAAATCTATTTACTTTAAATACAAGAGAGCAATTTACAAATATTTGAAATCTATTTACTTTAAATACAAGAGAGCAATTTGCAAATAGTTTAAATCTATTTACTTTAAATGTTATACAAAACAACGCTAAATATATTCCTCAGGAACTTTTTGACACAGTAACTGGAAATTTGGAAAAAAATTTGCCATAGAAATGTTGGTAGGTATCCGTAAAAAACATATTACTCGAAAGAACAAATTAGACAGGTTATAAAACTATTTTTGCAGAATTTCATGTAAGGTAATTTTAGAGTCATTGTTCAAAAGGTCCACAAAAGATATCTCCGAAACTGCAAAAGCCAAAATTATTCCCAAACAAAGTTTACCGAAAATCTAATCGTTGTTTCTAAGTTTAATATTTATTAAGATGTTATTGATGACCAACACTATTTAAGACAAAATCAAAAATTTTCCTTCACGAAACATTATTAACTTTTCACCGTATATAATATTGCGAATAGGAAATGTATACTATATAAATACGAATTATCCTTTTTAACAAGAAATTTTAACCCGCAGTTGTAGCGGAACAAGATACACACAGAGCAATATTTAAATTTGTTTAATAATTTTTAAGCGGCCCTTGATGTCTTTGGGATGCATAATTCTAAGAATTAAAAAATAAAACAAGTGAGGAAGGACCTTTTTATTATAAAGTAATTTATAGATTGAGAAAATGCAAGAAACTTAAACTTTGTGCTTCCAATATTGATGGAAACATTAGAAATATTTGTTTTTAACTCGAATAATATACAGAGTAAACTCTTTATAGCGATACTCTTTATAATGGAAAATTCTCTATAACGTAAACAATGCTTGATCTTGGTTGGTTTGCCTTCTAACTCATAGGTACACAGATTCACCCTTTATAACGAACTCGCCATTCTCTATTACGAACGAGAACACATTGTTTAGACGCCAAAAGTTGTTAATTAATTATCGCTAAGTACATATTTATTACCAATTGGCTCTCACAGGCTCCGAAATTATTTTACGAATGCCGACAATTCTAAGAATGAATGGACACAGTTTTATTGCTGTTATTGTGTATAGTAACTACTGCTGTTTTCGTTAAGCACATGTCTTTAGTGGATAAAGTTACCGCTTTCGTATATAAGTAAAAATATTTAATAGAAACAAATTCAATCGAAGTTGACCGGTTCTTTTAAATAATTATTTTAAAATGCAAAGAGAAATGTGAGCTATAAGAATAAAGGAACTAATTAAATATCTTTGTAAATGAAACCGACTAAACAATTTGAAATCTTAAAAAAAGAATATATATTTTATTTACACACTCCATAAAGCGAAAACTCTCTATAACGAAAGAAAATACTCGGTCCCTTGAGTTTCATTGTAAAGCGTTTACACTGTATTTTCAAAAGTACTTTTTAACTTACAAATAAAATAAACCTGTCATACATCATCTCACGTCATAGCTAGTCAAACACATTATGTTTATATAAGTAATCAATGCAAAAGTAAATAGCTTTTCAGGTCAAATAAATACCATACTCACTTGAGACGTATTGAATATGTATGTGCAACATTCGAACTATTAATCAAATAATCGAGATTCAAAATGTTATTAATAAAATAATCGAAATTCAAAATGTCTCGGGTCATTTCGATTCAACCTCAATGACACCTGTCATTGATGTTGAATCGAAATGACCTGAGACATTTTGAATTCAAGCCCGAGACATTTTGAAGTGTTATCATAAAATCAATTATTAATATTTCGCTAATTAATATCACTATCACTCACAATTAAATGAAACTACGTGATGTAGTATTATTTCTACTTTCTTTAAGTTCTCTACCACGACCTAGGTTTCGTTGTATTACAACATCTTCAGGTGGGATATTAGCAAAGATAATAGCCCACCTGAAGATGTTATCTACAACGAAACCCAGGTTGTGGTTAATAATTTAAATAAGGAGATGTATTACTACATCACGTAGTTTCATTTAGACGTGAATAAAAATTAAGTGACAATAAATTTCTACAAAATTAATGCAACGAAACCTAGGTCGTGGTAAAGAACTTAAAGAAAGTAGAAATAATACTACATCACGTAGTTTCATTTAATTATAAATAATGAATTTCTACAAAATTAACGCCAAATATATTCAATATCACTATCACTATTTTATTTAATTTTAAATAGCTATTAAAATAGCATATGCACATAAACTATTAAAATAGCATATGCAAACTTTTATTTTCATCGAAATACAAAATTACGAATATTTGTTATAATGTGCTGAACAAGAATTTTATCCAATCTAACAAATTGTGTAATTAAATGACTATGTGATAAATTCACACAAAATTACATCGAATGAATGAAACACCTATCAAATGGTTTATGACCAATTTTAATAAATTCTCTTATATGTTTAACATAGTTTGTTGGCTTTTAACATCATTATTTTGTTCCCTTATTTTTATTATCGTAACTAAGAACACACTTATTAATGTTAAATGTGTAAAAATAATCTTGTCTCTAAAAACAAGACGAAACGAAAACAATCACATGGACACCACGTCAACATTACATAAGCTGTATCAATTTACATATACGTATCTATAGGTTATCAACCTCACCGCACGTAGGTATGGCAGGCGGACAGGTAGGTATGTAAATAGGTATAACCAAGGTATAATTACGAGATTGCAGTCGCGAGGCGCCCGCGTCCCAGGGCCTCAATGAGACGCCGCACGCGATTTCGTTCCCCGAAACTTTAAATTGTTACTTACCAATTGTACATGCTGATACCTAAATTATATAGTCGGGACCTATTATGGTGTATTACATTTATACATATAGGTACCAAGCTATCTTGGTATGAGCAATATAAGAAATTATATAGAATACGGGCTAGTTTACGTAGCGCCGTAAATAAATAATATAGAACGCTCTTTTACCTATAGACACTTTATTAAAAAGTTATTTTATGGCTGTTTGATGTCTGATGTTTAAAGCACTTCTTGTAATCATTTTGTAAAAGGCGATATTTTTATTTTCAAATTATACAGCCTGTAATGAATTTATTGCCCAAAGAGTTTTACGTTATCCAAACTTTAAATGGCAATTTATTTAAGAGTTCTTTTGTTACAACAAATGATTTCGCTAACGTGGATAATATTCTTAATAATGTAATAGGTATATGTGTAAATTTCATAACCTATTTTAGGTAGTCAAACACACGATTTGTTTATGTGTTTAATGACTGCATGGTAGATAAACATTTAAAGCTTAATATCGCGGGAGTTGTTAATTTATTTTGAAATGAAAATTAACTTTGAATCAGTTATCAATATAATTATAATATGAATTATCAAAATCTTCATTCAAGTGAGTACTATTTAGTGGTATCTTATTTTCAGTATAGTCCTCACCTTATTTTTTACCGTGGCATAAACAATAGACGCAGCCAAAAATCCAAAAAATTAGTTCGAAAATTAAAAATGAAACTGTCTAAACGCAATTTAAATATTGAAAACTTACACTTATAGAATAGTAGGTAAGTACAGGTCTGGAAGGATCTTTACGACAAATTCTTTAAAATTCAAAAGACGTTTCTTCCAATTGAATAACATGTGTCATGTTCAATGTCAATTTTAGGTATAACAGGAAATATCTGCTATACGAACATACTTTCTCGTGAGAGCTGTTCTCAGAAATATATTACCGTGGTGAATTGGCTAAAAATTACACAATATTTTAAAAAATAATAAATATAATAAACTTATTTTACCTGTCATTATAATTTTAATAATTCAACATTATTGTTTACAAAAATGTTTATCGGATACTGACGTTTAAAGCGAACAATGTGTTTTACAAATCTTCTTAATCGCACCTTTATATCAGTATAGTTTTATCAAAGATATATTGTAAATTAAACGCAAGTGCTATTTTATTAACATACTTCATATAATGATCATTTTATTAGCATCTGTATTTGATGTCCATCAGATATCCATTATCAAATGTATTTGCAAGCTTTTAAAGCTTTCAAGCTTTTAAATGACATATGATGGTATTCCCTTAATATCGATGCATTAATTTTTATTGTATTTAATATTAATGAAAAAAGTTGATAGAAAATTAATGAAAAAAATAGTTACGAATAGTAACGAAGGAAACGTTAAGATTTGTACTTCATATAAATATGAAATGACTTGTTTCATTTTAAAATTCGTAAGACAGTTTACATAAATTTTGCAAAAAAACAAGGAAATGAGGATTTGGAATACTAAAATACAAGGATCAATTTTCAACGTCTAATTTAACCCATCCACCAAAAAGACCAATATCACAGAAGTTATAATATTAATTAATTGGATTTTTTATACTCTTTGTCATTTTTATATGCGATCTCCGTACTTGCAAAGTTCAATTTAATAAGTTGAATTCTTTACTCATTTTTATTGTTTTATTTTTGAAGTTATACTTCTTTAGGCGCGTTATGAAAAAATGATGAGAGTGAAATTTTAAGATTCGTCAAACAAAAGTTACAGAATGAAGTTGCAGCGGTTGCAGTCTCGAAACAAAAGCTACCAACAAAATAGAAATAGAACCTCTATTAGTCGCACAAGTTGGCACCATCGTCGCCTCTGTTCACTGTTTTCATATTCATAGTATTTATTGACTGTGTTGACTATCCTTTTCCAGTCCTTTTATTATTTTATTGTAATGTATTATTTGCATACAATTAAAAACTATTTTTTAATGATGCCAAAGAAGTATAACTTCTCACGCTCGTACATAAGTACACGCACCCTTTTTTTTTAACAAAACAAATGCTGACACGAAATAATATCTACAAATATTCCCTTTTTAAATCGCAATAAATACACCTTTAAATAATTTTCATAACATATTTATCTGCAGAACGAATTAAACCTCACGAAGATTTTTCCAAGTGGTCGCATCTTTGATAATAAATAGTAAAAAAACTCATATACATATTTGATATCAGATATATTTGATAATATATATCACATTATCAAATGCATTTGCAAGCTTTCAAGCTTTTAAAGGACACATGGTGGTCTTCCCTTAATATCGATGCGCCAATTTTTATCGTATTTAATATTGATGAAAAAAGTTGATGGAAAATTTATGAAAAAAAAATAATTAAGAAAATAAATCCAATATTATCTATTTTATTTATTAAAATAAAGCTTCAAACTCAGCACAGAAATAATTGTTCAATTATTTCCGTGTGATCTATCCCATTTTGTAATAAATGCTTCTAAAAACGCGTACGTATTTTTAAAGGACAATATGTCCAAAAGAAAAATGAATTTCCAAATATAAAATTCCCATACTTTCATTATAATTTTGTGATTTTTTTTTTCAGTGGCGTAAATTATCGTTAATACTTCCAGGGTGGACATAAACATTTATATTTCTATTTTAAAAACAGCCTTATAATTTTAGCGGGAATACTTCCAGTTTTACATAAAGCTTCATATTTTAGTATATATATGCTTGATTGCTTCCTTACATTCCAAACACAACTATAAAGAAAATATTGATTCTAACGAACCAAAAACATGTCAGTGCTATGAAAGAAAATGTATAGAATAATATTCATTTAACAAAGTTTCCACATACGGAAACTGATTTCATTTCCAACATAGCAGTAGTAAAATGATCTCTGCTAGCAGCTCCCAATCGGGGCGTGTCTCCGACTCAGAAATGAATTGATTATTATTTACTTACATGAGGTCGTTTATTGGAAAATAATGTAAAGTATTTTCAAAGAAATAGTTGAAAAAAAATAATTAAGAACATCTGATCAGAAAATCTTACATCTAATATTTTCCATTGTTATTAAAATTTTGCTCATCTGTAATAAAATAATATACTGTAGCAATAACTTTATTGGCAAACTCGCTCTCGTGGAATCTTCTCCTACGAAAATTTATATACAACATTTTATGATTTCAAATGGAAAACTTTGTATAAGCTTTTGAAACAATCTTTGCTTTCCATATAGTGGTAAATTACTTCGTTTAAAAGAAAATGGAATCACCTTTACGGTGCTTTACAGTCAAGTTGCAAAATATATTTATTCTTTGACATAAACATTGTGACTATCACTAATTGCTAAAGAAAAAGTACTTCTAATTACACGAACTAATTTTCCTTTCATTTGAATAGACTCAAATGAATTAGAGTGTACAAATATAACTTTAAATTTCGAACTATAAAAATCTGAGTATTCAAGTTAAAAACATAGGAAAAAATAAGAGAAGGTGGACTCTTGCCTCCAATATTAAGACATAAGAGAATGCCTAAAAAAAATCCAAAATCAAATTGTCAAAAACTTTGATTTTATTCATTAAATCAAGATAAAAAAGCAATTCAAAGTACAATAGTAATATTAATGTACTTGCGACTTTTTTAACCTGAGAAGGATTGCAAAATTTTCTCGTAAAACAATAATTTACGCTACTGAAAAAAATATATAAAAATATAATAAAAATAACGAAAAATTTAAAATTTTTAAAATTAATTTTCCTTTTGGACTACTGTAATTTAAAAAAATACGTTTTTAGAAGCAGTCATAACATAGGTGGCCCGTTTAGAAAGGTACAAAAAAATTTTAGGTAGAGAATATCCTGACAAGTCATTAAAAAAACATTATTTCTGCGAAAATCAATAGTTTAAAAGTTATGATTTTCTTGATTTAGTGGAATAGTTGTCTAACAAAAGCGAGTTGTATGCCTGGAGTATAGATTTTTCAAAAAAGAAAAAAACAACAGAGAAAATCATAACTTTTTAAATGACTTGTAATAATGTTCTCAACCTAAAAAATTTTTGGATTACTATAGGTAAACGGGCTACCTGTAAAATTATTACACGAAAATAATTTAAAAATTATTCCAAACTCTTTTTGCAGCTTTCGATTACTGCCAAAAATAATTTGAATCTAATTATCTTTAGCAAATGAAAAAAACGCTAATCGATTTTCTGGTCAGATTATTTTTCTTGAAAGCGTGAAGGATCGTAATTGAATAAAACGCGTTACGGACGAGTAAAAATCGGCGAATACGAGTAGCGTTAAAAATCGTGTGTTTCTTAAACGATGCCTGGTTTATATTAATTGCTATAGTTTGAAGATAATAGTTAGATAAAGTTTTAATAACCTTGTTTTTTTTAATTTTAGCTAGCAGTTTCAAGGCTTGGAAGAGGGCACCTATTCCTTATGGACATTTTTCAGAATATTCTTACAAAAAATTCGGAAAAAAGATAGTTTGAAATATATTATTATATGACCGAATTATGTCCATTTGGGGGCCGAACATTTTTAATTCAATTGTGGTTTACGTAACCTTATAATGAGACATTACTCACAACAAAATTAAGATAAACATAAAAATCGTTTCAGAGGTATGAAAAATCGAAATAGACTCGTGTATTGCGACGTAGTAAATTAATGAAACATTCTATGTAAAAATTTGGACCCTTTTGATTTTTAAAATTGTCACTAATTGTTTATAAAATTTTGAATTAAGTGCCATATATTTGTAATAAAAATGGATATATATATATTTCATTTAAACAGACCTTATGACAATATTTCCTTTTTGTGTAGTAATAACCTAATAAGGTAAAGAGGATACTTACGTAATATTATACATAATAATACTTATTGCACATAATAATAACAATAATAATAATAATAATGATATAAGTTTTTAAAGCCCAGATTTTATGCATGAATTTTGTAAATTGGTGAGTATTTATAAATCAAAATACCCGAAATTAGTATGTACCTATTTCCTCTATTTTATATGTTTATTTTCATATTATATCTCCCAAAAACTTCCAATGGTCATCTTTTTGTGATGTATGGCATGATTTAGACCACGCATTAATAAAATTTTTTGGACTCATAAAACGTGCCAGAAACACCATTTTTACGGTGCATTTTTTTTCATTTTCAAGTTCCACTTCAAATTATTTCTGAGATTAGATAATAAATTTAATATTCCAAAAAAATTTTTTATCTCTTTTAATTCACTTTGTCTTCCAAATGATATTCCGCTTGATAAATGAAATTAAAAAAAATTATTACCTTATTTTCCAACTAAAAAATATCCGCCCCCAAATAGGACACGGATAGTGACTTTGTTATCATTGGGACATATTATTTTACAATTATTAAGTTCCACTTAGGTTCAAATACTCACTTAGGTACATGTTACTTACATTATTTAATAAGAAACTCTAAAGAGCAACTTAAATAAAAAGATTACAAAATATAATAGAAAATATTTCACCTCTATAGAGTAGTGATACGAATAGTCTAATTGAGTACGGGTAAAACCTGTACACCATTAGACTATTAATTAACCTAAGAAAATTGCATTCAGTAAACATTGAATTTTTTTATTTCAAAATAACATTAACCTATTCATATCTAATCATCAGTAATATACCCTTTTATATTTTTTTTGTATATGTTCGGAGTTATAGGTGTTTTCTCAAAAACTATATACGTTTAGTACTTTGTTTCATTTTTCCTGTTTTATGTACAAAATCACGAGTCTCATTTTCAAACTTTAAGTAAGAAAACCTAGAAATCGTACAACTATTCCATGAAAACTACTGTCAATCGGTCAAATTATAATTTTAGTATTCGCGTATCATGAGCTATCGATTGCAGGTCAGGCAAAGCTACTTGAACTCATAATGCATCTATCTCAATAATATTTATACAGGTATAGTTCTAAACCGTGATAAAAATGGTCACAGTAAATTGAAACGGGTTAAAATAATCTGATTATTAAAATCATGGCAACAGACGAGCATCATTACAGAATTACATCAATGGTTTGCTTGTGTCATGTCAACTCACTATGAAATAATGGTGTAATGACCAGATAAAATATGCCGTCTGCAAAGATATACACATATTATACACATCCACACACACATACACACACACAAACATATATATATATATATATATATATATATATATATATATATATATATATATATATATATATATATTATCGCAGCAAATCGTAAAAATAAATCGAATGCTTACTTAGCAGCGAGATATATAATTTGTGTGCGATTTGCTACGGCTATTCACAAATAATTGTATTATATTTTGTTAAAAATTTGTGAAAAATTTTACTAAAATTCAATTCTTTGTAGGTGCATATATTTCAATGATACTTAACTAGCAAAATATTTTTATCGACTTTATTGAATAAATAGCTCACATTCCTATTTTCACAAAAATGCGATAAATAGACTTTAATTCGTAACAGATTTAATTACTGTAATTGACAGGTTCAAATATTTTAGAAATAAAATAGTGCATTCTGTGCATTTGGGATAATTTAAATATCTTTGAAAAAACTGAAATTTTTTTCATTTGTTTTTTTTTGGAACGAAGTTCTTCTACGCGGCTTACAGTAGGGCGAACTGGCAGAAATTGTCACGTAAGGAAAAATCGTTATACCCCCTCCAGGCGACCTTTCCCTCTCTTTCTCTCTGTCTCTTTCTATTATATACGGTTGTATGTGTGTGTTTGTGTTCGATCAGCAAGCATTGTGCGTGGCCAGCTGTACAAACCTTAATTCTAAACACGTGTAAATATTTTTTTTATTCTACTGGCTTTCTATTGTAAGCAAATTATTGGCTTACAATAAAAAGCCAGTAGAATAAAAATAATAATAAATTATAAATTATTACTATAACATTTACTAAATATTAAAAATTTATAAATTACAAAAACATTTCGTCAAATTAATTTATTTTAATTTTTTCTTTATTATTTATTAAATACTTAAAAGTTATAAATTACTGTGTTCCAACCGGATGTGCCACGACACCTCTCGTTCATTTTTATTTAAAGAGGATGTTTCGGAAACATCAAATAACATTATTCACGAAATATCTCAAGATCGGATGTAAGTTTATTTAAATTGGACTTTTGCTGTTGATTCAGATATATAGATACTCATCTCTCCCCTATGCACCTATTCCTCTGTTAATCTTCGCCATTTTTTAAGCCAACGAGTCAAATGATATTATAAACAGAATTAATTTTCGAAACCTTTAATTGCGATTTTAATTTTTAACTATATCGGTACTACCAATACATTTTATGAAAGATTCTCTTTTTGCTACTAAACTCTCTGAATAGATTTTTTTGAAAGAAACATCATTTGCAGATACTTTAAAAGATAACGTTTTTGAAATTTAAAATATTACATTGGATGGAGTCAGTTACATGTTTCTCTCTAAAAGTTTTAAAGTAATCGATAAATTTAAACGAAATATACAATATGAAATATATATATAAGAACTTTGTAGAGTTCTAATGTTTAGGTACGTGACTTTTCCACATTATGTAGAAATAATAGCTAAATAATAACTATAGTCGCGAATTAATAAAGTAATTAATTAATTCGCTACTATAGAGTCGTTCAAAAATAAAACAATTTATTTTATGTAGACAAACATTTATTTATTCGATTTAAAACGAATTATCTGAACTTGATGGATAACTCGTTTTAAATGCATAAATAACATCGTGTATACATACATATATAAATATACATACATATATATATATATATATATATATATATATATATATATATGTATGTATATATATATATATATATATATATATATACATATACGGATATATTTTAATTATATAAGGAGCGTGACGTTCGTTGTTCTGTTAAAAAGCAAAAACAAAATATCAAGCAGAAACAGAAACAGATAACAATTTAAAAACCATTGATGAAAATATGAAATGTTTATTACATATAGTATGTGTTTTGTAGTATATGAGTATAATTTTTCTCATACATAATAGTATAAATTTAATGAAGTTACTATAAAAAGGCATATTTAATAATTCACTTGTACCCTTTTCCACCTATCACAAAGCAGGCAGTTGTGAAATGTTGCGAGCAAGAATGGCGTTTGCTTGATGGTAACCAGTAATTAGTGTTACATCCCAGAATATTTATAACATTTTTCTCTAAGTACCTTGTCTTTTGGTAACTTTTGAATTAAAATTAATAAACAAGACAAATTTTATTAAAGCTAAAAAAATTCAACGCTGTGTGGAAATATCAATATAATACATTTAAAAAAATTATTGAAAACCACTGCAGCGAAAAAGAAATGAAGAAAATGACAGAAAAAAATAAAAGCATTGATAGCATGGTTATTTGAAGGTATTTTATACGCGTACAACTAATATTTTGCTTATATTAAATTAAATAAATTATACCATTAAATACTACAACATTGTCCTTGAGATATATTTCCATCGAAAATTTAATTTACTGGTATATAATAATTATAACTCTAGCCTTAATATTATATCTGTGTTGAAATGAGTACTTTTCAAAAATCTAATCAATATCATTAAAAAAAATATTCGATATGTTGAAAGAGAGACGGCACTAAAATTTGCAATTGCCTTTGTATACACAGAGATAAAATTATATCTGAAAGTTAATGTAATAAACAATTTGTAATATCGAAGTACTCAATACAGAATATTAAACTATGTCGTATTATCGATGCATAATGTATACAAATTATCGATGTAGGGTGCATCACTTAATATTTCATTAATTTCAAATGGCGATGAATTATTTACAATTAATTTATATTATAAAAATTAAAAAAGAGGATTTATTCAGGATTGGGGACATCGTTTTTAAGTTCATATGTCTTTTCGCTATAGTTTTTCAACTTTTTGACGGAACACGTAACCATTTTTCAACAAAAAGAACATATTCTATAAAGCAAAACGTTTCGTTTCAGTTCGACTGGCGTCATAATGTAACTGTGTGCGCTTAAATAATTAAGTCAAAAATTGACAAGCTCTACACGCCAAGGGCGTTCACCCACTCCTTAGAGTCTTACCACCATGAGATATGTATACAAATATATAAATATACCTACATATATATATATATATATATATATATATATATATATATATATATATATCCTACATATATACATACCTACATACATATATTTGTCTGAGTTTGCGCGTGTAAATATTTATTTAAGAAATACAAAATATGACTTTTTCACAAAACATTTCGTTATCTGCTTCCAGTGACACTGCCATTCTAATTCTTGTCAATCCTAAAAATTTCCCATCAACTTTACACCCATAAAATTCCACACGCATCCCAAACGGCGCGCCAGCAAGCGGCATTAGCTGAGGTTTCACGCCGCGTCCGCCCTGTTGTCCTTTAGCCCCAATTAAAATTCAGGATGCGTTTGGCGTGCGATTTCGACGGTGGAATGTGGAGTTTTCCTCCTCCAGAACGACCTACATGGATGACTAAATGATTTAGTAAGAGGGTGTGGAGGTAGACGCCATGGGGTATCATGGGGCAGGCCCTTTCGTAGAGAGGCGCTTTGAATTTGAATGTTCGTATTTTTCTCTCTTCGTCCTTTTGAGCAACGCGCGTTTTTAACTCGTTTAAATACATTATATATTTTGTAGAATGCTTTAAATCCTGCAAATATGTCAGAAATGCATACTTTTAAATTTATTAAAATATTTACTAATTAAAATTAATTAAGGAAAGTATTGTAAACCATAGATATCTTAAAGTGTTTTGATATTTTTGGATTCTTCTGTATCGCTTGGGTTTACACGCACAATCTGATAACTTGTGTATTTAAATCGTAATTAGGAAACTTCTTTTGCCAGGAGGGCATATTATGTTCATATTTGAACAACCTATTGTTGATTTATTCACGAAGTTATTATAATTATCAAAAACTAAGAAATTACAAAATAAGCTCTTAGTGATAACCTAATTTTAATTTAATTTTATGTCACTTGAATCTTTAGTATAAATAAGGTGGGTGGCTATAAATACTTAACTTAATTAAAATATAAAATATCTACTAATTAAAATATCTAAAAATTTCTACAAAATTTAACTATTAGTCGCTAGGTGTTGGCTTACATTTAGGGTTTAATTTGTTTTTTTATAATACAGCTCGAAATTCTGATATTAAAGCCTTTATTTCTAAAATGTAACGTTAAAAAGCTGATATAAAAGGGTTTTATATATTTGCTTAGAGCACGACATTTAATAAAAATTAATGGTCTAGGTATTTACGAAAAAGAGGATGTAATAATATTATAAGGAATAGAAAATTTCTTAAAATTTAAATTCTACTGCTACCATAGTACATAACATGTTATATGATTATAATATTATTAGACAATGGATATATATTTTTACCCACCTACAGTCCTAAATTCTTTCTTACATATTTATAATAAAAGCAAGAAGTTAAACTAAATATTAAAAAATATATTAAACGACATATGAAAAGCCACTGTACTATAAATATATATATATATATATATATATATATATATATACATTATATATATATATATATATATATATATATATATATATATATATATACCGATTTTGAGCCTCCGAATATTTTATGGGTTATCGACTAAAAAATATGATACATGAGACATAATCATCCTAACCTTGTCACTTGTGTATTTGGATCGCCTATATATAATCGACGTAATTAAAACAGTCTAAGTATTTCCTCATTATCTGTGATAAAAAATCGTTTAAAATCTTATTGCCTTGGGTTCACCTTTCGAACTTTCCTTATGACCTTTTTATTCCAGCCCTTTATCTTATTTATACCTGCATGACGTGAGGCTTAACCAACCCTGATGGTAAAAACTATTCGATATAAAGACTGACTCGTAAATACCAAGCTCCAAGCTTCGACGACCAGCAGCTGATAAACAAGAATACATGCACCATTTTTTATGTTTCTCTCTCGTTGATTTTAAAAACACGTCTTTCTATATATAGTAGTATTACTAAAAATACATATTTATGAATATCATGGTCTTGCACCAACTCCTAACGTTCATATCCTACTGTTAATTCTAAAATCTAGTTCAGTAGCATGCAGATTTAATTTCTAATTCCTATGTTGAATTAAAATTAGACAACATTACAATATGAAACACATCTGTCTCCAAATTTAATGCAGCCCTTCATAATCATAGTTCAACTGCTTATATCATCAAGCTATAGCGACCATGAGATATGTGCATTTAAGTATTATATTTCGACAAAAATAAAAATGAGGAAATACAAAAGGCTTTGAATTAATAATTGTTTTATTTTCAGAAAATAGGGATCTAAAAATAAAACCTTTTTTAAACTTTAAATATACAATTTTCGAAGCATATACCAAACAGAATAATAAATATTACTTCGCAATATAGTTATTAAAGACGACGCGACACAGAAAATAAAACGGAAGCTATTTTCAAACACAGAAGAAAATATTATCTAGACGAAGCTTCACAGGACTAACGACCGCACAACTCACCCGCATAATGAACATCTCGCTGCCGAAGCTGCGTTCATGACGAGATAATCAAGAGCCAGCCAGATCGGCCACTGAATGTTAATTCGTTAATTATCATTCGCCATATTGTATTAGGCGTCCGCGTGCCTAATTACTGTGCTAAACGGTCAAGTTTGACATTTGAGTGTAAAATATTTTAAATTTTGCCGTTTCTAGTCGGAGCGCGCTACCACGAGCATAGACGCACGAGCTTGAAATGCAAGTTACGTCCGCTTTTTGAAATTTTGTCCTCATTTTGGGAATATCATTCGCACAATTAATTAATTATTCAGCACTACATTAACTCTGAAATATATATTTGTCAGTTAAATTTACAGCTGAACTGAGCAATTCATGATATGTACAAATACCAGGGGTGTTAACATAGATATGAGGGTGAACATATCTGTACGTATAACAAAATTGTAGACTTTGCGTATCTGTACGTTGAACATATTTGCAAAAAATGGAGTATTTATGGTAATTACATTAAGATCACTTTTGGGATTTTTGTCTTTTTTGTGCACACGTCAAGTAAAAATTTCAGCCCATTTCGAATAAAATTGTTATAAAAACATAGGGGTTAATTGGAACTAACATTTAGTTTTTATTTATAACAATCTTAATTAGAAGAATAGACGAAGTTAAGGTTTTCAGTCTATTCCACCGTAGCAATTTTACAAATGCATATTCATCCAACGTACATCATTAGATGGTGCAACGTGTATTTTAAATCTCACAGTTAAGTTTTCGACCCGGATATACACTGGCGTAATGGACATTGCCAGAGATGAAATGCTGAGTGGAGTGGAAGTGTCAAGTCCTTGAAAAAGCAACTTGAATGCGGGCAGACACAAAAGGGCAGGCGTCGTTGTCAATGGTCTTCCGCACATAATTTGTTTAATATGTATGTATTCTACATTAACTTAATTTGTTTAAGTTTAATCTTTTGTCAATATTTGTAACATCCTGCAACCTTTATGCCTGAGCTTTCTACTACTAACATTGTTTACATGAAACAACGTAACATTTCAAATATGGAATAATGTTATAGTGAGCCTGACTACTAAAAGAATACTAGTTTTAATTGAAATTTCATTACGGTTTTTTAAATTTATTTTGAGCATGATCCAAGATAAGGATTGTACTTAAAAAAACGGCATAGATACGTTTCTCAGTAATCTGCGCATAATAAGTTGCACACACAGGAAATCTTAAACAGTTGGAAAAAGTGATCTAATAGGATGTGTAACTAAACTTAAAAGGAATATTTTTAAACCTGAATTTTTCATTAAAATAAAAAATACATATTTATTAAGAGTACCTATAACGCGCGATAGGACTACAATTTCTAGAGGCATTCTTATATATCCTGTCTAATTGCTTTCAGACCATCTAAAAATAGAAGTACTTGCATTAAATATTTACCTACTAGGGTTTATTTCTTATATACCAATCTGTACCTGCTAGTCGAAATTAATTGCGCCTTATGAAACATTAATGCGTACAATACGATAAATAAACTTTTGAAACTGAAATGTGAGAATTAAAAAAAAGAGCCAGGTAGGAGTCGGAACTTAATTTTAATGCTGGTTAATCGAAATAATTTTAATTAAAAATTATAATTTTTGCCAGTATTTAATTTCTTATACTCAAAAATTAGAAGGGAGCAGTTCAATGTAGGTCACTTCAAAGCTTAATCATCCAGCCGGCTGGAAGTTTCTTTGCAAAAACCCCCAAAAAAATTTTTTTTTATTGCGAGTTATTAGTTGATATTTTATAAATATATAACGAAGTCACACAACCCGATGGCGAGGCGAATGTTCCTCAGTCGCCATCTTGACGATTTTTTTGTGAATATATCGAAAACCACTAATCGTATAAAGAAATTACAATAAATATTTTTTTTAGAAAAACAATGATCTTTTATGTTTATTTGAAATATTTGCTATTTTTAACAAAATTTGTCTAGACTGAATGTGCTATAATGTTTTTACTTTGTAGTTAAAGGTACAAAATATCTTTCTGTAGAAAAAAAGGTAGCCTTTCATTTTCATTTAAAACATATTAATATCTGACTCACATAAAAATTAAAGATCATGCTTTTTCCAAAGAAACATTCTATTGTATTTTTCCTAGACCATCGGCTGTTCTGGAGATATTGACAGAAAGAACTTTATCAAAATGATGGCCAACGCGATGGGACAAAGAAAATATTGAATAATATTTTCTAAAATTGTTGTCCCAGAAATATTAGGCTATACTGGGACTTTAAAGTGTCTTACGAAATACAATTTGCAAATCCCAGAAAAATGTTTGGTTTTTCTTATCTTATGTAAAATTCGTCTGTTAACGTAGATATATCATTTATATACATATTATATACATATATATACATGATAAGTACTTAAGGACTGCATAAAATTGTGTAAAAATTTCTTTCATCTCGGATCATTTTGAAAATATCCCTTTTCTGGTACCGATAACAAAAACTTATATATATATATATATATATATATATATATATATATATATATATATATATATATAATCTTTTTTTATCGTAGAAACCTTGACATAGGATTTTAATTCTTTTGCTCTGCTAAATCTTCTACAAAATTGGTTCGCCAATTATAATCTTTCTTTACGACAAAGTCATGAACATATTTACCAGAAGAAAATGTTCGTAGCTAACATAATCTACACATATAAATAAAATTGAAGTGTTGTTGTGATTTTTAAATAAACGCCTGCTTTTAGGTTTGTTCAGTTTTTTACGGGACATATAAATATAAAAAAAAAATTTGTAAAATGTTTGTCTGTCTGTCCCTATTTCTTTTATTCATCTGTTTATTCGAGATAAATTCAGAAACGGTTACCTGTGTACCAAAGTGTTATATTTGTATATAAAGTATGGAACAGAGCACAACCCTGAATTATATTTTATCTTGATATCTCAAAAGGTTTTATATAAAATAAGAAAAACGTCTACTTCGTAGTGTGCAATGCGCGGGAGCAGCAGGTTAAAAAGAGGGTAGCAACGAAACTCTGCGAGTTCGACAATTACAATAAACTGATTATGTTATATGCTTAAACTAAGAACACGTAATAAACGTAATAAATACATGAAAAACTGCACTTGCAATTCAAAGCACCGATTTTACCAGCAATTTCAACATTTTTAAGATATATATATATATATATATATATATATATATATATATATATATATAAGTAAGTGTGTACTGAACCCGTATACCCGTATAAAAGGTGTATTTTATACTCAGTTAAGGAACTTAGGTCTGTTCCTGTAGTTTTTTGTGCATTTAAACTACAATCTTAGAAAGCTAAGTGAGCTGTTGCAAAAAGAAAATTGACTAAAAGAACAATCTTTTACAGCTATGTTGCAGAACATTTAGAAATATTAATATTGTGGTAAAATGTAAGTGGTTAACTTAAGTTAGACAATAAAAATTAGCGTTACAGAGATACAAACACTATATAAACTTAGTAATTGAATCTCGGCATAAGAAGGTATAACTTGTAGAATAGGTTTTGAACTCTAGGTTAAGTAATGCGATTTTAGGTAAATTTCAAACTTAAATACTGTGGATATGGATTTAAATTTAATAATTATTTTGATTTTCAAAAGATTCAGAAAGATTTATTCCATTTTCTGCAAGAAACAAGAAATGTATAAGAAGTTGCTCAATCAAAATCTTGTCCGTAAAAATGTTCAGTAAAGACATATTCTTTAACGGAAACGTTTGAAAATATTACGATTTAAGTCCACCCCAAAAAGTAATTTTTTTTATTTTACTTTTCTGCTTATGCATTTTTACCGTTTATGAAAACGTTTACGTTGGTTATATCAGCCACTTCATTGAATCTTAATTTACTATGAAAGAATGAATTGTAACTGTAGGAACATAGGTTACGCAGTCTCTCCATCCCCACTATCAACTAACTAAAAATTTCATACGCCACCTGTTATTTCTGAATTCATTAAAATTGCAGTTGATGATTTAAAAAAATTATATGCCCATATGTTTAATTTATGTAAAAAATCCAATTGGCAAATCCCGATCTGACTTAAACGGTTGACAAAAGTCTCTTAATTTGCTTGACATTAAATCTTTATACAGCTATTACTGCTCGTATTTTTGTCTTTTTATTCTCCATTTTTATTTATTTCCATAGACTTCCGACCGTACCCTGTGCATACAATTAAAGAAAAAATAAATGTGTATAGTACATCTATTATTTTGTTTATTATAGGTTATATTTTATTTTTAAATTAACAAAAGCATCAGTATGAAACTATTTATATATTATGAAAGAAGAGTAAATTAACAAAGAAGAAACGAAAAATTATACTAAAAATAAATTAATCCGTAGAAATTTGAAAATATAAAATATACTAGCAAATAAAAAATAGATATGAATGAAAAGAAATGAGACTGGCACGGGAATTTGATTTATTCCACCGTTATTCTGTACACACACACACACACACACACATACACGCGCGCGCGCGTGTGTGTGTGTGTGTGTGTGTGAGTGTGTATGTATAAATATGTAAAGAGTAGAGAGTTTCGAAACGAAATAAAAGGTCATGGGCGCCAAAAGATAAGAATCTAGTAATGAAATGGTACATTAATTAAAACAAGAGAATATACAGACTACACATTATTACATCATACATTACTACATCTTATTTACAATAAAAACCTGGTCCTAAAATAAACTAGTCTTATAATAAGAAACTTTTTCTGCAGCATTCTTTAAATTAGCATTCTTTAAGGTAGCATTCTTTAAATTATACCCAACTAATCGAAAATTGAATGCACTCTGAGTAGATATAAGCTGAAACTACTAATTTCATGTATTGACTTAAAAAAGTCTGCATGAAAGATTTTCATTCAGAAAATACTTCTTAAAAAGTGATCTATGAATTATTAATAAATTACCTAGTGTTCGTAACGTAAGAATGTAAAGCGGTAGGCGGAAAAAGGGTTTCAACTAGGTAATTTTTTCTTCGCAATTTTTATTTTACAAAAATGTTTGACAATGGCATATTGAAGCGGCAATTAATGTTTAGAATGATTTGGGCAACGTTTCAAATAACGTGTCATGTATCGTATTTTATGTCACGTTTTAAAATTGGACGGTGAGTTTAACATAGCGTTCTATAATTACAGTCGATAGCGATTATGTTGAGAACAAAATGAATATATTGATATGTAGGTGGATGAACAGTTATATGCATTACACTCATTTTGTCGTATAGAATCTATACGGATAACACATTAGAAATGATTTAAAAATTGTTAGTAAGAAAAGTGGCAACAGCGTGAATCTCGTGTGCTTTCATACGCTCAGCTGTCTGTTAGCAACCAATATCGTTGAAATTGTTGTACTGTAATACTTTTAAGTTGGCAAATACCCAGAATACTCTGTCGCGAGATAGGCCAGTGAATTTTATGTGCGTTTTTAAACGTTTATGTTTGAGAAACTTTTACTTTGGTTATACGTAAATTGTATAAAGCTAGTAGCATATTCGCCCGCGAAGTTGTGCTGTGAATTTAGAGTGAAGAATATGACCCACAATATTCATGAGACTTGGCGTAACAAGGATGTCGAACAAGTTGCCGGGTTAATACTATGCACTATTGCATATCTTCATATTCAGTATTTGCATATTCAGTATTCGTATATCAATTATAAAACATATGAACGTTAATGATGACACTACAATGTGGTATATTGCGAATAATTATATTTTAAATAAAAGCAAAGTGTCATTACCTATCTATCAGACTATCGATAGTTCTGCACACTTTCATGGAAATTTGACAGAGCAGCAACTTTGCAATAAGTAAAGCCAAGTAAAATGCTGAAATATTTGTTAATGTTTACAATAACAAAAAACTTCAAATTATTTTTTTTCCTTTTCGTTGCTTTTGAAAAATTACATATTGTCAATTAGAATTGTATTTATTACAATGAAAGTATTTTACTTTCATTAAACGTAGTTTTTTTCCGTTTTCTTACACTTAACCCTTCGCCAAAAAACGAATGCATATTTGAATAAGCAAAACATTATTTTATAATATATCAATTTCACCAGCCCCAATCCCTGAGTGACAAGAATCTCGATGTATTTAGCGCTTTCGGTAGCTGAACATTACACGGTTTTAATGTCAAAACATAACAACGTCCACGTTTTGTCTTTTCGCTGCATTATGGAGATGTGTGCCATTTGGATCTTATTGAAGACAGCTTAAGCAAATTAGAACCTTTTTAAGGTATATAGGTTATATATTTGTCATAATTTATAGCTCAGAAAAAGTTTCTTATTATAAGACTAGTTTATTTTAGGACCAGGTTTTTATTGTAAATAAGATGTAGTAATGTATGATGTAATAATGTGTAGTCTGTATATTCTCACACACACACACACACACACACATACACGCGCGCGCGCGTGTGTGTGTGTGTGTGTGTGTGAGTGTGTATGTATAAATATGTAAAGAGTAGAGAGTTTCGAAACGAAATAAAAGGTCATGGGCGCCAAAAGATAAGAATCTAGTAATGAAATGGTACATTAATTAAAACAAGAGAATATACAGCCTACACATTATTACATCATACATTACTACATCTTATTTACAATAAAAACCTGGTCCTAAAATAAACTAGTCTTATAATAAGAAACTTTTTCTGAGCTATAAATTATGACAAATATATAACCTATATACCTTAAAAAGGTTCTAATTTGCTTAAGCTGTCTTCAATAAGATCCAAATGGCACACATCTCCATAATGCAGCGAAAAGACAAAACGTGGACGTTGTTATGTTTTGACATTAAAACCGTGTAATGTTCAGCTACCGAAAGCGCTAAATACATCGAGATTCTTGTCACTCAGGGATTGGGGCTGGTGAAATTGATATATTATAAAATAATGTTTTGCTTATTCAAATATGCATTCGTTTTTTGGCGAAGGGTTAAGTGTAAGAAAACGGAAAAAAACTACGTTTAATGAAAGTAAAATACTTTCATTGTAATAAATACAATTCTAATTGACAATATGTAATTTTTCAAAAGCAACGAAAAGGAAAAAAAATAATTTGAAGTTTTTTGTTATTGTAAACATTAACAAATATTTCAGCATTTTACTTGGCTTTACTTATTGCAAAGTTGCTGCTCTGTCAAATTTCCATGAAAGTGTGCAGAACTATCGATAGTCTGATAGATAGGTAATGACACTTTGCTTTTATTTAAAATATAATTATTCGCAATATACCACATTGTAGTGTCATCATTAACGTTCATATGTTTTATAATTGATATACGAATACTGAATATGCAAATACTGAATATGAAGATATGCAATAGTGCATAGTATTAACCCGGCAACTTGTTCGACATCCTTGTTACGCCAAGTCTCATGAATATTGTGGGTCATATTCTTCACTCTAAATTCACAGCACAACTTCGCGGGCGAATATGCTACTAGCTTTATACAATTTACGTATAACCAAAGTAAAAGTTTCTCAAACATAAACGTTTAAAAACGCACATAAAATTCACTGGCCTATCTCGCGACAGAGTATTCTGGGTATTTGCCAACTTAAAAGTATTACAGTACAACAATTTCAACGATATTGGTTGCTAACAGACAGCTGAGCGTATGAAAGCACACGAGATTCACGCTGTTGCCACTTTTCTTACTAACAATTTTTAAATCATTTCTAATGTGTTATCCGTATAGATTCTATACGACAAAATGAGTGTAATGCATATAACTGTTCATCCACCTACATATCAATATATTCATTTTGTTCTCAACATAATCGCTATCGACTGTAATTATAGAACGCTATGTTAAACTCACCGTCCAATTTTAAAACGTGACATAAAATACGATACATGACACGTTATTTGAAACGTTGCCCAAATCATTCTAAACATTAATTGCCGCTTCAATATGCCATTGTCAAACATTTTTGTAAAATAAAAATTGCGAAGAAAAAATTACCTAGTTGAAACCCTTTTTCCGCCTACCGCTTTACATTCTTACGTTACGAACACTAGGTAATTTATTAATAATTCATAGATCACTTTTTAAGAAGTATTTTCTGAATGAAAATCTTTCATGCAGACTTTTTTAAGTCAATACATGAAATTAGTAGTTTCAGCTTATATCTACTCAGAGTGCATTCAATTTTCGATTAGTTGGGTATAATTTAAAGAATGCTACGGATATATGTCCGAACTATCGTTTGAATTTTAGCACAATTACATTACATTAATTGTGCTTTTTAGCACAGTTACAAAATTAAACGAAAACATCCCAAGAACAAAATAGGCACTGAACAATTATTCTTATTAAACAAAGAATTGCCTAGTGAAGAAAAAATTTAATAATTTATATTATCTTCAAGGATTACTGTTCATTGTTCAAAGCTTCAAATGAGCATATGTCCCAAAAAAAATAAATTCTCTCTTAAACTTATAATTAAGCTTTTAGAAAGATAGTAACAGAACAGCCAATGATATAGCAATATCAGTTTGTTAGTAACAAAACAAGCAGTTACCATAAAAGGTAGTCGAAACTTTTCCAGAAAAAGTTCATTATTTTATAGTTAATATTAATATACATAACGTCTACGGTCCATGGTCAAAAGAAAATTGATTGATGTAAATAATATTCTTAATAATTAAATATTGAGGAAATGAAATCTGCCAGAGACAGTTAAAAAGGCGTTAAAGGCAGCTTTTCTTAACATTATATATATATATATATATATATATATATATATATATATATATATATATATATACATATACGCGGTGGTGCGTGCGTAAATTGAAAGACAAAAACTACTGCAGAAAACCGATTCGTGATTAAATACGGTAACTGCCTTTTCATCGAAATATAAAATCCATGTGTATAAAATGAAACTAATCACATCAGTGGAAAGTCGATACAGAAATTAAATAAATCCATAATTATAGGAAATCAATACTGTCTCTTAGATGACAACCGTCTTTATCCTCATTGTTGATGAAATCTTGAGGAAGCTGGCATAAAAAAAGAAACGGCATCGATGGGTCTTATGCAAAAGATTAAAAGACTCTCTGCTAGGCTAATAAGGTTTGTCTACTTAAGCATAGCTTCCAATAGTTGAACCTTAAAGAATTTAAAATTAAAGGTAGAAAATATGGGTGAAGTTAAACTCCAGCAAGACCAAGGAGATCCACATACTTTCAAACAGCCAAGAATGTCTTGAGCTGAACGGGTAGCAAATTGAACAGTTCTTCTATCTTGATAGTTTGGTGAAAAAATCTGGTAGAGCCACAGAAAATGTGTATACAGAAAGAAAGCCAAACAATGCTTTTATTCAGCTTTATTCTCTTGGAAAAACCATAGGAGCTCCCATAAAACTAATCTCAGGATCTTCAAAAGTAATGTAAAATTTGTTCTGCTGTGCGCTTGAAAGATTTACAAAATTTCAGAAAGACTCGTCCGCACGCTTCAAATATTCATAAACCGGTGTCTACGTCATATTCTCGATATTAATTTAATAATTCGACAAAAACTCATGAAAGCACTTTGCTCCTATCTGAGACATAGGACACAACTGAAGTAATTAACTAATATAGACATTTCAAAGACGAAAACATTTCAAGACAAAAACATTTAAAATCCAGTGAAATAACAATTTACTCTGAATTACAAAAATACTATATTTTCTCTAACATAAGAATATTTATATGTGTCGATTAATTAAAAAAAGGGCGTCTGCCAATCTCTAAACACTAAAGGTCAGTAAAGTATATATAATACCGAATAAAAAACAGAAAATTAAACAACCCTCGCTTGAAAATATCTGTAACGTGATCTCATTTAAACATTCCACGATCTCGTGCAGAATAATACCTTTAAGGTAATACTAAGTAAACCAAGTCGCAAATAACTATAAATATTGAGAAAAATACCACGCATAACTATGAATATTGGGAAACGGGCCGCAATTAATTATGAATATTGGATTAATTTATCGAGTCGAAAAGAAGAGAAATAAATTATCATCATCATTTACTAATATTTAAAAACAGTCTTTTGTTCAGTTATGACAGCAATTTCGGGTTTAAAAAATGTTTATACCTTTTACTTACATTAATATAATTCAATTTATCAAAATAGTATGTAAATTTGAACGTTTGAACAGAAAATAACTCATAGATATAAATATAAAATTATTCGATTGCCTAAATCTATCAGGCTTTCTATAAAATAATGGAAATATAATACAATTGGTTTCATTTTGAAGAAAAATCTTTAACGATTGGACTTACACGTAAAATTTACAACATTTAATATATACCCTTAAACTACTTTAGATTAAGGGTATATATTAATAAATATTTAGTTCATCTTTCAAGTCCTTCTAAAAAATAACACGTTATTAAATAACGCACACAGGACAAGTCGTATCAAAGTTATGCATGATTGGAAAGAAAACCTCTGAATAAACTGAATAAAATTGACAATGTGCAGTTGTAATTCGCATAAAGTAGAATTACATAGCTGAAAATTGTAATATGCGTTGCTGGAATTGGGTGTATAAAAGTAATATCCGCTGCTGGAGTTGTTAATGTAAGTTAACCGAAATAATTTTAATTTAACCTGGAATTTGTTCATACTTTTCAAACATATAATTGAAAAATTATAGAATGAATGTACGTTGTTTACAAGTTTGAAGCTTAATTTTGCTCGATAGGGCTTTACCTATTAAAAATAGTATATAAAACCACAATTACATTTTGCACCTATCTAATGGCACTCTACTCAATAAAGGGCGCAAATAAAAATTTGTAACCGCTATACGTGTATTGGAAGCTATATTATTCTTAATAATAATACATACTAATAGAAATTTCTATAGCACCTACTTGCAAAATTTCATGATATATTAAAACTACAGAAAATGGGAAACATTGACATAACGACGAAAACATGGTCTTGATAAAATTATAAAGGTTTGACTCACAAGTATCTCAGCTTGTAAAGCCCCGAAGGTATAGTGGAGATCTGCTGTAAAAAGATATTTAATGTACAGGTTAATACATATATTTAAAGGTATATCAAAATATGTAGGTTAGTAAAAAATAATGAAATGTTTGCTTCTCTATTTACAATTTGTTAGTTACAAATGACATAAAATGACTAAACACATTTCACGGGATTTCTACTGTTAAATAGCTCAGTATTCAGGCTATAAATCATCACAATGCTACGTATAGGGAATCTAAGTAAAAAGAAAATTATTGTGAGTTTATCGACGACCTGAACAAAGTGACACAACAATGCTACACCTATGCAAAATTATGTACGTAATTTTCTCCAACTTTGAATTGGTTTCAAAAAATCTTTATTAATGTAACAAAGTCACATTGTGAAATCTATTGGGTTGCGTGATGGTGGTATTCATCGTTTAATGAAGTTGATACGACATATATATATATTTAATTTAGATGGAATGAAAAGTGGCATGAAACGAATAGTTTCCCTTTTCACTAAAATAAATACACAGCGAATAGAAACTTGTGTTGCATACTGAAACCATTTTTATATCCTGTAACGGTCGCCAACCTCAAATTTAGTAACACCTAAGTATGGCATTGCTATTAGCTTTTGTAATTTATGAAATTGCCTTCGTTCAGCATTAAAATTAGTAAACTATTTTATTTTCATCAAATATCCATACTTTGAAATGTTGGTAGGTAACATTGCAATGTTGGTAGCGAAAACAGTGGCATTAAACTCTGCCCGTTTCTTCCAGGTCCACCACCAGCTAACCGACCCAGGGACAGCCCACGCGGTCGCGCATAACGCACGACTATTAATGACCAAAAATAAAACAACAAAAGAAACTGTGAACATGTGCGCGAGGTGATGAGTGACAAAACGTCCAGACAGACTGTGCCTAGCTTTAAATAAACGACGGCGCAACGCCAGTGCAATAAATAAATGTAAGAAACGTCGTTTTCAAACAATAAACAAATAAATTAAGTGAAAGATGCAGGAAATCTGCAATTCGACCGCCCTGCCACTGGAATCGAATCCGCTGGTGAGGAAGATAAAATGCGAGGACTATCCGCCTAACAGCATAAGACCTAAAGCAGCGGCTAGGAGTGCACCAAACCCCGCACACGGAATGGTCCCCGAAGATATGGTGGAAGACGATTTTGTTCCCATCAAAACTAGGCCTCCTACTCCTGTTATTACAGGGGAAGGCCACTCGAACAACCCCGGATTTTGGCTTGCAGCGGTAACGGCAGCGTCGAGCGGCCAGCATCCTATCCATCAGATGGAAGGTTGCAATGAGACGGGTTTCATCAACAGCCAGCCGTCGATGGCGGAGTTCATGACGGCGCTTCCACATCTCAGTCAAGAGATGCAGCACGGTGCGAATGGCGCACTGAGTCCGGAAAATACTCCGCCGGGAGCGTACGGCCCGATGGATCCTTCCATGGTGCCCCATGGCATGGGGTCACCAGGTGTCAATGTTCCAGAGTATCCCTGGATGAAAGAGAAGAAAACAACGAGGAAGAGCAGTCAGCAAGGTGAGTTTTTTAACTTGTTTTTTGTAAATTATGTAAAGGATTTCTAATAATTTTGAAAAAGTTGATGGAAACCTCGAACTTATGAGATTTTTTTAAATACGTACGTTTATAAAAAAACAATTTTATTCTATAACTGTTGTTAAACAATTAACAATAGCAAAGTTTACAGTCAAAGCCATAGCAGCGCATTTGATGCAGAAAAAAAAATTAAAATGCGATTACTGTACAAAATTTTATCACTTTCTTCCATTACTGAAAATCTCAATTAAACTCGTGTTCAAAAATTATATTCGAAATTATTTTAAAGACATACTTAAATGTCCTATTAAATAATTTAATACTTTAAATGACCGAAGTTAGAAATGAAAGTAATATCATAGAAATTATTAAAACAAGAAAACAATCATATCACAAATCCAAAACTAGTTAAATCTCCAAACGCACAACAAAATAAGGCTTCGTTTTGCAACTTACATGAGAAAATAGTACAAAAACAGTTGGCACAATTAAACTGACAATTTTCTCACAGTTACAGCTAAGTTAAGATACTCAAAGTTATGTATTTTGAACTGCCGCCATTAACAATAACTGCATCCTAAAAATATTTACACACACTGCGTTAAACCGTAGTAATGTTAATACGGTTTAACTTACTACATTTTTCTACGTCGAAAAACAAATCGAAAAATCTATCACACCGTACACATAAAACATTACGCAACGTCGCACGGTAAGTAATACGCTTACCAGGGGCCAGCAATCCGTTGACAATTTTCTTTCGAAACATACTTAAAATAAATGTTACGCCGTATGCGCACAAATTACCGAAAATTATACGCGACTTACGAACAGTTAGATCTGATTATAACGTCGGCCGTTCCCAGCAGCGTGTCACTCCGTTCCTCTGTCCTGTGGCCGTTCGTCACGTCATGTCACTTGCGGCGGGCGCCCGATATTTGTAACACAACATGCGGACGGAAGCTGACATTTCAAACTATACTTGAAACTGAAATTTATTGGTATTGTATTTATTGGTATATAAATTATTACATGTAGTACGCAGTTACTATGGTAAGAATACTTGTATGTGTTGTGTCTTATTTTGAACAGAAAACGAAAATATATTTCATAATATTCATTTTCAATACTATTAACGAAGGTTTATATTAATTGGCATGTAATTTGAAGAAAATGTTTTTTTTTGTTTAGAATCAAGCAAAGAGATTCAAAAAATAATAGGTACCATTTATACTCTTATCTAGATGTAGGTATATACGATTCCTATACGATATGTGATTTAAATGACGCTGGCATATATTTATCGCTTAAAAATAGTAACATGTTAAAAATTGTCAAGAATGTTAACCAATATTCAGTTTAATGTTAACGAATCTAATGAAATGACGTCTGCGTAATTCGTTATATTGTGAAATTTATAAACAGTGTAAAATAATTTGTCTTACCGTGTATAAATATATTTCCAGCAATATTATAGAAACTTCTCGAACATATCTGGAATTGTGTATAAAGTGATCTTCGATTTTCTGTTCAATCAACAACTGGTTTCGGAGAGCGAAGAACAAACAAAATATTGAAATTTCACTAAGAGAACCTAACAATTCTCGTGTTTTAAGAGTTCCGTTCACGGCGAATAGAGACAGAAGCAACACGCAACATATGCACAACTATGGGTGAATGCGTCCCCGCTTATTACATACCCAAGCATTGATTCCAAAGATTCAAAAAAGAACATTTTGATTTCCTCATCCAAGACTAGTTATAATAAATTTAGAAAATTAAAATTAATAAATTTAGATAAAGAAAATTAAATTGAAAAGCCTTAATCAATCTGATCTCAGATTAAGATACTGCAATGCAAAAAATAACTTCATGCTTTGAGGAGGAAATGGAAAGATTCTGCTTAGCTGTGAGATAGGCTAACACTGATGAATTGAGATGATGTATTTATTGGTAACCAACCTAATATACAAAACATTATAACCGTCATGAATAAGAAAAATAACATAAACATGTAATATCAGGTTCGTCTCCAAAATCAACAGAAAATAATAGGAATATCTATTATAAATCATTATCCACTATGTATTCATTAACCGCTATGTACCGGAAATTAGCAAATATGTAAAAAACATTTCAATTTCCACATATCGATCGATCGGTTAGAATCGATGGCTGTGTTCATGCGCTTACATGTTTTGTTAACACGATAACTTGAGTAAATCTCTTGGAAATCTTGATTGAATTTAGCGAAATTCAGCAGAGATATATCCTATGCCATTCATAAATTCAAGTTTGCCCAAAATCTTCCATCTTAAACCGCTATTTTATAAATTTCGAAAAAATATTTTTTTTGATAATGTTGATTGTAATACCGAATGAAAGGTATTGAAACGTTCTTCATAAATATATATGGAGTTATTAAACATTTTGAATTTTGACCGCCAAATTGGTAAATAATATCGATATCTTCATATGTCATTCGTTTTGGAAACGTCTTCAATTTTTTTTTTATTTTTACTGGAATATGTAATGAAAGATATTAAAAATAGTATTAAAGGTATTTAAAAGATCGCAAATATATTTACGTATTTTTGAAAATGTAAATTCTGGCTGCTATATTAGCTAAAGATTTAGAAAATTTCGCAAATATAGCAATATTTTACAATAAGAGCAAAAAAGCAGAAAAAAGAATTTTTTTATTTTGTGTTTTATGCTAAACGAAAGAATTAAAACGTAGATTATGGATATAAACAGAATTCTGGAAAATCTTGAATTTTGGCCACCATTTTCATGAACAATTTTCAGAAATAAAAAAAGGAACATTCCATTTTAAGTTGTCATAAAGATATACACTTATGGGCACATGGCTTAAATAAAATTTTCTAAAAATTATTACAATGAAATATAAAATATATTATTAAAACAAATTGAAACATGTTAGTATTATATAGCCTCATTTTCTTTATACTATAATAATAAATTAATATAGTAAAGAGTGTGGTATATTACTTCTAGTGAGATATGAGAATGTAAATAAAGAAAATACCAGAAGGATGTATGACGAAAATAGCCTCCAATAGCTCCAATTTATTTTCAAATGAAAGGTATTAGAAAATACCAATTTCATAAAATGCCTAATAATTATCATTATCATAACGAATGGAATAATTTCCTTTAAATATTGATGTGGATATAAATATAAAAAAAAAGAGCATTTTTCTTTCCCAAAATTTACCACGAAATATTTGAAAAACACCACATCAAAATAGGAGAACTAAATACCCAAACTTTGTAAATTTATAAACCCAGCCTCATACAAAAGCACATATTTACCCCAAAATGCCAATTTCGTCCTTCTACATAATTCTATACCCAAAGTTCTGTTCTACTGTACTCCGTATCATGTAGAACCTTTTCTGTTCAAATATGGTTAATAATTATACTCAAAATAAAGTGGATGAAAAACAACGTTATAAATATTGTACTTTCGATAACATTTATAAAAATGTTGGCAACATTAAAACAAACTAAACGTATCTAATTATCGTATCGGCGATAAAAATAGTGTAAACAAACAGACTACGCCCTCACCGATTGACTCGCACTCAAAAATAGCCACAACTGTACAACGAGCAATTTACAAACTAAAATACCGACTGTATACTTATATATCTATCTATTCACCACGAATGTCAGCTTTCACCACGTTTTTAACATTTTCATCGGTAGCATCCGCGGCTGCGCACTGACGAGTAATGATTCTGTTAGCCAATGAAATATAACTGCGCTTCGAGTCAACAAAGGAATATTACGGGTCGTCTCTCGTCTTAATGACATTAGTTCAGCCCGGTAGCGGTACAGCGGCGACTCGTTTTGTTGAGAAATTCGACTTTAAAACGGCCACCGCGTACAATAAGACCAAATTAGCCTGTTTCAACCGCCTACCGTCTTGTACGAGCGCCGCAATTGAGCTATGTGAATGTGAAATATTTTCTTATTGTCGGACGGTTCTTTGAAGATGACGATTGAGGGAGATCTCGCAGAGAGATTCGCTTAGGTAAACCGAGGTGGGAGTTCGTTTGGAGGTTTTCGTGATTGGCCCAAATTTTGGCGGCGGTATTTCCCATGCCAGTTTTTCATGCCAATTGTTCGAAGGTAATTTTGTCAGTAACGCTCTAGTTGAAAATCGGATTTGCTTTTGCTTTAGATGACTACCAAAATTAGATCGTAATCAGGCGATAATTAACTTTTAATATAGTTAATTAAGTCCTGTTATTCCAAATTTTTACCTCATTTTTTACATATACATGTAAATATTGTATACATACACTTAACTAATCCTAGTGTTAAAAGCCTGATGCTAATTTCCACCTATACATCAAAGCAATCTTGCTGTTATAGTGAAAAAAAATTGCATGTTTGCAATTAAATAGCAAAATGGATACTGTCGCGTGTCAAAAATAATAAAAACAATAACAAAAGGCTTTTGCTAAATTAGAGATATTTGGAAAAGTTTTTTACATCGAACATTGTTTTTAATATATTTACATTTAACTGACCAAATTTATAACAAATGGAATAATTTCCTTATTTGATTAAAACCTCACTGTTTTACTTATAATTAAAACAGAAAGACAATATTTTATTACATACGTATATGCTGCATATACGTAAAAAAATAATAAAAATAAAAAAACAGAAAAAAAACAAGGTATTTTATCAATTTCTTATGTCTGGATGCAAAAAAAACTTCTCTGAGATGTTTTTTAATCCAAGGCATTAATCCCTATTAGTACCTTAAAAACATAAGTGAAATATCCTAAGATGAGACCTCTTTACCTCCACACCTTGTACTCACTTCCCCTATTTAAGACAAAAATAAGGACTGCAGCATTAAAATGACGTCACGGATTAACCAAATGCCGCTCGTAACACCGCCCGCTGCGCTCTCCACGGGGTGCCCGCACCACTATTTCCCTTTTGCCAACACAACCGACATACATCTCATTACAACAATTAACACGCTCAATTATTTTGACGAACGCTTTGTTACCTGTCAGCCATCAATAGGATGTTGTTATTAGCGGCTATTAGTGTTTAATTGAAACATTATTATTATATAAATTAATAAACATCTGCCGGCATTTAAATGTATAATGGCATGAAATAAAGGATCGAAATTTTTTTCTTTACCGACTTCATAAAACGTTATAAATACTATGTTGGTCAGACTATAAACGAATAATACGGATACGTATATATGTAAAAGCTCGAGCTACGGTAAATTCTAAGATTTCCATATAAAACCTAAAATTCACCCACTTTATTTGGTTTATATTTTTGTATTTTTGGTGTTTAGAAGTATCTATAAGGCAAGATGAGTATAAAACAAAGATTTTATTAAATATTAGACAACAACATGGCAAGTGAGAAAGACAACAACATTTATATCGGTAGGGAGAAATACGCAAAGGGTTTAGAAGACTTCCTCTAAACCCTTTGCGTATTTCTACTCACCGATCAGAGAAAAGCAAGCCGATCATTAGAGACGTATAAAGCGTTATGATATATTAACCATAGGGGATGAAGAAAAGCTAATTATACCAATGAAGGAGGAGAATGGAGAAATCAATTTTTATGTTTATTACGAAGATTTATTATTCAACACTCTCGAAGAAACGCATCTCGCTATTGGCTACGGTGGCAGGACAAACATGCTTATGGTATATAATCGTAGGTACAAAAATATAACAACTGAGTCTATTATGACATATTTGAAGCTATGCCTTGTCAAAAGGCTTTAAAACAGGGCATTTTTGTCACGCCCATTCTTCACAGTGAAATTAGCTCACGTTGCCAGGTTGATTTAATAGATCTAAAAACTACCCCAGTTGGAAATTATAATTTCTTTTTAATTTACCCGGATATTCTAACAAAACTGTGGCTATTTACACCACTTTTGAAGCGTCGAACATTATTTATTCCGATAATGTACGAAAATTCTCTAACCAAGTCATTGAAAGTTTATTTCTATGTAGCCAGATGTGAAAATTGTACATGGAAAACCAAGACATATCCAGAGTCAAGGTTCAGTGGAGTGGGCTAAGTAAGATATAGAAAATATACTAAACACATGGATGGAAACCAACCATATATCGAAATCGGCAGAAGGCTTAAAATATATCCAGACAATGAAAAATAGAGCATGTCACGAGGGAATCTAATGTTCCACCTACGAAGCAATGTTTGGTTGTCTAATGAAAATATAATAGGCATAACAAATTCAGCGATCCTTGGAGATATGATTGAAGTTATAAGATCTGAAGAAGATTTGGACAATCTGATGCATTCGCAAAAAAATGCCGGGCAAAATAATACTGCCAAAAATGTAATTGAATAGGACAAAGAAGAGAATAATATTGAAAATGAGTTATAAATAAAGAAAAATGAAAACAATGTAAAAAATAAAGCCCAAGAAGAGATTGTTACTAAGAAGGCGAAGGGTAAAAAATAACCAATGTTTCTAATGCGACAACTGATGATAATATCATTAGAGAATACGATACTGATTCGGAGATAGAAATTACGAGCCAATCGCAGGAAGTTCTTGAAGTTATATAGTCAATACTGAAAAAGATTGAATCTCTACTGATAGTACGAAATAAATCACAATTCTGTTTGGAGAAATAACCTAAAAAATGAAAGCCACGTCGGTTGATAAATATCCCAATGTGAAAATTGGCCAAAATGGAAAACTGAAAGTATCAGAAATTGACAAAGCTAAAACTGACATGAAAAGCATTTTCGCAGTTATAGATATTAGGGACAAAGATATTTACCAACTAGTTACAAAATTTGGAGTATTGAAGCAGCTTTATGCACAAAATCATCATCAAATCATCAAAATACTTCACACTCAGAAGAATTCATCAAGATAGAAGAAGTTATTAAAGATAAAGAAGTGAGCTTCGAGAAGTTGTCGGAAAATTGTCATTGACCGGAGGGCAAGGATTCAAAAAATGGACTGAATTACTCTGTAATTCTAAATGCCGCAATAGTTCGCCCTGTTGTAACAAATGATTTTATATATTATTTAATTTTTTTATTATTTACAGAACATTGTTAAACTTCACGCTTAAAGAAGAAAAATGCTATTGCGAATAAATTCAAGGTTTAAACCCAATTTTCCCATACTTGATGCTACGGGAATTTAGATTTAAACCTTAAATTTATTCGCAATAACATTTTCTTTTTTATTAGAAAATGTTTAATATTTATGTGGATACTTTACAATTAAATAAATAACAAATGATAAAAAAACATTCAAATTCCAAATAATAAAAAAAATTCAAGAATAATAAACATTTATGCATGTGACAGGAAACATTTATTTTTGTTTATTTTACTGTATTCTACTTTTCGATCTATCTATTTTAAAATTACTTAGGTAACTTTATTTTAATGTTTAATAAATACTTTCTAATTCTATTAAGTATATTATTTTATTTCCAAAACCATTATTTAATAATATTATTTGGTAAAACCTACCATGTAACAAACTCTAATGGTAAAAGCCCGAAAAGCTCTCTCATTTTATATTAAACCTTATATTTACCAATTCATGTTGGTAGATCCTAAGATGTAAAAATAAAACCTAAGATTTACCAATATTCGAGCTTTTACTGTAAAATATATACGAAACAATCAGACAATCAAATTCAAAATTTGTTAGCTCACGTCAGCTTGACAGGAAAGGAATTTATTTTTATTTGCATATATTATTACAATTATTTTAGGGTTTTACACACCATTCTTTCTTACCTCTCTAATTGTTCCGACTTCGTCCAGCTGATCCACAGATCAGATATTTTATTGGCTTACATAGAACGAATTTTTGGCACTTTAGTTGTCTTTCCTCGTTTTGTTATAAGTCAAAGACTTGAATTGTTGATAGTTATAACTTGTTTATTAAAATGATAGGGCTAAATGTTCAAATCTCACTTGAATACAAAACTTTCAATTCTTTCGAAATGCTTTTGAAATGATGTAATTACTACAATTATATCATTTTAAAAGCACAAATATACGATAAAATATAAATGGAATACCAAAATTTAAAGTGTTATCAATCTAATACAAAACTGTAGTAATTTTTTTCTAAATCGCATTTTGCTATCAAATATAAAATATAATTTATCTACAAAACTATAATTTATCTACAATAGAATTTATCTACAAAACTCAAAACTTTTCTACCAATAAAAGTGCATTCAGCTGATAAAAGTGTTAATTAAGTTTTTGAATATCATTATTTCGAAGTTATGTGCCGTGTGACAGTACTTGTACTGTGACAGTACTTGTATCACTATCAATTAATGCTTCTCTGATTACGAATAATGAATTAGATATAGGACAATCTTTTATAAAAAATAATTTATTCCCATGACTCGCTTAAAATGATTCAAAATTAAGGTTGTGACAATTGTCATAGGTAACTATACAATTAAAATATTGTTACATATAAAAGTTTCATTCACGTCACGTCTTCATCAAATTATGTTCTAACATTGAAATCGTTTTATTCCTCTCAGACTGTTTCTGTTCCATAACCAAATACCTTTATTAATGTACAATTTATGTCCCAGCCAATTTTAAAACTATTTGCCTATATTTCGTATCTATAAATCTATATCATATCTATGTATATATTACCACACTCTCTTTTGGGTACTCTACATAAAATATTATTATATTAAGAAACCTTACTTCCGCTATACGCTGTTACCACAGGTTGATTTCTCGACTGAACGGCACCCACAAACTTTTCATTAGAATAATTAATACATCAAATGGTTACGACGAACAATCTGTTACCTGTCAACTAACAATGTTATATTGTTATCAGCGGTTATAAATGATTAATTGAAAAAGCTTAATTAGATAATAAACACTTGCCATGGAGCGTGTTAAACGTTGTACAGTGGTGCTGAATGAATCATCTCAAATTATTTAAAAATAATAATGAATCTACTGAATACATTTTTACAATACTAACTAGAGGTGTACACAGTAGTTACGGTTATATATGTCGATGCGTATTTTTGTCTCTTAGCTAGACAGGATATGGAAAGGTAATGAAATAAATTTTGTATATTTTTTAATGATTAACATAAAATAATAGTTTAAGAAATTACAATCCGATTATGCAAAATACAAAACAGGCTTTAAGAACTTGTACGGATAATAAACTATTTTAATTTTTTTGAAGTTTTAATTTACTTTAAATTTGTAGGTGGATAATTTTTTGGCAATAATTGATGATAAAAACTACATATTTCCTCCACGAAACGGATATTGATGTGGTATATGGACTATGTAAACGAGATATGGACTATGAAAATCATTAGCCTTCCATTTGGCTTTACCGTAACTTATCTACGGTACGGACCTACGGAATAAGAAAAAAAATTAGTTGGAATTGTTTTTATGATTATTTACTCGCAAAATCATACGGGAGTCCACCTAAGGGAAATATAATAGCTATAAATATAATATAATAACTATATATATATATAATAGCAGGGAAATATAATAGGTTGTATCCCAATTTTCTCATTAAAACTTTAATTTGATACACATTTCTATATAAATTAAAAACAATTTTTATATCTTCCGAGCCGGTATTTTGAATGAAGATATACCAATCAAGAAATCAAACTATAAAAACGATTTAACCAATGAGGTATCGTTGGATTCTTCCTGACCTTTTCATGCTTTTTTTATTTGATTTGGCCAGAATTCTTCCCTAAAAAAATTTAAATCCGGCAGCCAGTGGGCGCCATATTTTATTTTTATATACCCTATGATTGTCTTAATATTAGGATGACTTAGACAACACCTCATTATTTAAATCACTCTTATAGTAGGGTCCCTAGGGACATGGGCATTCACATACCCGCATCGAACGATTACTAAATTCATAACGCTTCCTTTTCGGCCTTACCGTAGTCGGGTAAAAATAACGTCTAGTATGTAAAATCTAGTTATCCATAAATATTTAAATTTGAACTATGTCATATTATCATCAAACACTCTATCACAATACTATGTAAATAAAAAAGAAGTCAAGCCACTTGAATGAATTAAACAGTGCTTAAATGAAAAAACGTTGAGGCCTAGTTTTAATTTTTTTGTAAATTTTAATAGAAAAATTCTGATTGTTTATAAAACTCCAAATAATATGTAAGTCATTATTCAGCTGCAGTTAATCGACAAAATTGGGATTTGAATACCGTAATCCATCGGTTTTTTTTATTTCCAACCCACATATTTTGTTAGAACGCTTTTACATGGTTTTCGTATCTGATGATGTCGGACACGACACAAGATTTTTCAAATATGTCCGATGTAAAATTACCCCCTTGGACAATTATAAATAACAATATTATTACCAACTAAACTTTTACTTTTATAGTTTTCCTTTCTAGGATTTCATAACTCAAAAATAGATTACAGTCGTTTTTCTCAGAAACCGCTTGACGTAGAAATTTAAAATGTGGCTTAGTAATAAAGCATATTCATTTGCACATATCTCAATAGCTGACAGTCAAAAATAATTATAAGGAAATTTTAAGAAGGGGGGCAAGTTAAGTATTATAAAAAATTTAATACCGTCTATAGTTTGGTGTGCTGTTTAAAAGGGCTTCAGTTATATATTAAGAGTCAAGAGTCTCAAAAATATTTTTTTTATAATTTTAGGTCTACGTTTAGAGATACGTAGAAAAATATGTGTCTCCACCCTTATTTCCGAATGAACCTAAAGTTAGGGAGAGATTTTTAAGAGCCTACGCAAAGACCGTAGGAAAACTCTAAAGATGATTCCAGATGTGATAGTTTTTCAAAGACTCGCCACAATGTATGTGTCCACCTATACTCAATTATATTAAGTGTATTAAATATTTATTGCGCTAAGAAGTACGTATTAGTCATGACTCACGATAACTAATGTAATTTTTAAGATTTTGGACAACGAAACTCTCGCGATTGTTAATGATAATTTATCGCTGAAATATGATAATTCTAATTGTTTTACGTTGTGACAGTTGACGGAATTGTTTTTGATGTATTGCAAGGATTACTTTTTGTTTAGATTGACATAAAAAGTAATATGTATTAAAATAAAGTAATATGTATTAAAATCAAGTGGCTATCATTTATTTCAGATGTAGGCGAATTCAATAATATGTAAACGAGACAAAATATCCCATTTGGTTTATAAATAAATCCGATTAACGAAAATTGTGTACCCGTCCCAACTTTACATTCAGTGTACTTTATTTTGATCACAATGTTAATATTATATATATATATATATATATATATATATATATATATATTTATGTATATATTAAAATTATTTATATTAGTTATTTTCAAGTGTATTTTTCTTGTAAAACATATCGTTTGCTTAAGTCGCGTTATGTACTCATATTTCAGTTTTATTATTAAATTAGCACTTTCACTCACGTGGTTAATGGAACAAATGGTGATGTAATTTAACAATTTTTTTTCTTAACAGAACATTGCTAAATAATTTGATACAAACATACATACCCTAATGGAATGATATTTTTTTCATCATATATTCATCTCCTCAACAAAGTTTACATGTCAGGAAAATTTGGTGGAGCTCGGTTAAATAGTTAAAATATGAAAACGAAGCAAACAAACTCTATTTCGAGTTTATACTTTTAGATAGCATTGGAACTAGTTAGAAAATGATTATTTTAAAACTGTTTTCATTAATCTTGGTCAATAGGAATTTATATACAATGCAAAACAAACTTGTAATGTCTCGTTTTGTCATGCTCCTAAAAATTTAAACAGGTTCAATACCTCAAGCAGGATAAGTTTATGATGAAGCGTAAAACCATTTAGAATACCAATATCTATCTACTATGTATTATCATGAAAAAAAAACTAAAATTAAATCACCACATGACATTGCAAATCTTGAGATCGTTATAATAACGAAGCCATTACTTCAATATAGCTTAAGGCTACTTCGCGATGCTTCGATCTACCTTACGGCTTACGAAGTAGCCACACGTTAATCTATTACTGCAGTGGTTTACAAACACTATAAAAGGTTCAAAGGCGTAACTTTTTTGCACGCTTGGATTGTTTATTATTAGATCTTAGATAAATAAATGTTAGAAACATTAAAACTACTTATATATATATATATATATATATATATATATATGTATATATATATATATACATATATATATATACATATATATATATATATATATATATATATATATATATGTAATAATTTAAAAATTACCTCTCTTTATACTACGCAATGATTGAATTAATTCTACTTGTTTCATGTCTTTCCTTCATTATTTAAAATCACATTGTTAAAGATAGTAAACACTTGCCATGGAGCGTGTTAAACGTTGTACAGTGGTGCTGAATGAATAATCCCAAATAATTTAAAAATAATAATGAATCTACTGAATACATTGTAATAATTCTAACTAGAGGTGTTACGGTTATATATGTCGATACGTATTTTTATCTCTCGGCTAGACAGGATATAGAAAGGTAATGAAATAAATTTTTCTATATTTTTAATAATTAATCACATTGTTAAATACGTACTTAAAACGACTAATAATTAAAATTTGGGTAGGTAACTTGAGTTATTATAAATTAAATGTCAATAATAATAGAAAGCCAAATGTGAATAGCATGGAAGGCGTGTGTCGTGTAATCGTTACTTAAAAATGGTAATTTGCTATGGATAAGAGTATACATTATTTACTAAATCGACGTTTAATTTTTTCTCACGTCGTGATGATGAATATTGATTGGTCCATAACCAATAATTTCTGATACGTACGTACTTAAATAAAAAGAAACTTGGCAGTCCCTCAGCTAGAAACAGCCAAACGGGACCGTGTGTATCATTTTCTTTGCTGGTGATATCGACTAGATTTTTACTCCAAATAACGGTAGAAATAATAAACAAGTAGTTGGGCGAATTTTTAATTTCGATGCTACATATAAATTAAAAAGAACAGATAATATTTTTCTAGTCGATGCATAATTTCAATTTTCATTCATTTGTATGACAGCAAGCAAAACACTGCTTTGAAATAAAAAAGTTATAATGAATTTTGCACACGATTGCGTTTTATGACATCAATTAAGTTTATGTTAACGACGAAATTGTAAATTAAACTTTGAACACAATTAGTGAGTTAGCCATTTATTTGTTCAGGCAAAAAAGGAAATTGCATAACAATTAATTCATACACGTATTGACCGATTAGTCAAATTAAATCATTTTATAAATTTAACGGTATACCCCTAATAATAATTTGTTATATTCGCACATATTGCCAGTAATAAATTAGTACTTACTTATTTCTAAAAATAACTAATCAGGTAAAAGATTATGAAGAAATAACAATTACTTAAGGTCCTAAATATGAACAAAATGCAAATAAAAATCCTAGTACTTGTCGACGACAGTAATGTGTTCAAGTTTTGTAAATGATCGACATTTTATTTCTCAGAATTAAGTTATTAAATATATTTGGCGTTAATGTCGTAAAAATTCATTATCAGTTACTTTTCATTCACATCTAAATGGAACTACGTGATGTAGTAATACATCTACTTTATTTAAATTATTAACCACGACCTAGGTTTCGTCGTATGACAACATCTTCAGGTGGAAAATTTAAAGAGATTGGAATAGATATACAAGAGATTGGAAGAGATATATAGGTCGTGGTTAATAATTTAATTAAAGTAGATGTATTACTATATGACGTAGTTTCATTTAGTTGTGAATAAAAATTAAGAATTAGGTTATTTAATTTTCCATCTCTGCGTTGGGTTAAATGTCGTCATCATAGTAAACAATGCGAAGACAAAACCGTTATTAATATTAGTTCTGAATATATTTTTTTAATTGATCGCTTGTGAACGTAGAGTTCCTTCCTAGCTACTTCCTTCAATATGCATAAAGCGTCTTCAAGTTTTGATTGAAATAAACTGCAGCCTACTTTTGTCAAATTTTTAATACCCCTTTCTGATTATGATATCTTCATAATCAGACAGGGGTATTAAATGTGCCATGTCACCGAATATTCGGAGAAAAACAAATTCAACTGCGATATAATTGATCTTATTATTTGTAACAATTTTTACTGGTTAAAAACATGTTTTAACAGCGCTAGCAATGACACATACACAGTTGAGGAACGAAGTAGCCCCACGTTCTTGAATGCAAATCGAAGCTCGCAGATGCAACTTGTTGATTAACGGGACGCCGCTTCATCATCGGCGCGCGGCGCGGTCGACAGTGACAGATGGGACGAGAAATGAAGTAGTCGTGTCACCCGCGAATATGTTGAGAGTTCGTCGATCGAATCATGTCTTTATTACGACAACAAGTTACTTTTTCAACCTTACATTTTGTACATTCGTATTTTCTTTAATTAATCAATGGAGTCAACGACATAGTTTTAAACTAATTGTAAAATTTTACATCTAAATGTGGCTATAAAACTAGCTCACTATAAATTAAATAGGTATATGATTTCTAGATAAAATATTATAGACTTAACTTTATTGTAGATTTGGAAGGAATGTAGAAACTGAGATCAACTCATATTTAATCATTCAAATTATCTTTTAAATATCATACACTTGGTACAAATCATCATAACTAGAGTTATCCAGAAATAAGTGATTTATAGGTCCTTTTATAGGTCTTTCAGATTAAGTAAACTTAACCTAGTGGCTATTTCAGTTTCTTTTCTTCTTTAATTATTTCTCCATTACTGAGTATTGTAACCCAGAACGATAGATGCCGCCTGAGTATAAATTACTTGGCGCTAGTTACTGCGATATTGTACTAATGTCACAGCCTCATGAATGGTCATTTGTAGCATTTTTATAATTTAGTCGGTCAAAGAAACCAGTCTTCGGTTAAGAGGTCTCGTCCCCTGAATCTTTCTCAACTAGATACCTCAATCCAAATTGTCAGAGTTTTTTCAAATAATATGGCCGAAGTATCTGAGGATCCGACGGGTAACTGTAGAGGACAGTCCATGGCAGATACTTATTTCTTTGATGATGGACTCGTTGTACGGACGACACCTTATTTCGAAGACGTTAATAAGTGATAGTTCAGGCCTGAGCATCTTGGAAATATGGAATATACCAAAGTTTGTAGTGGATTAATTTTCCTCGTCCGCCATATATTTCTGACTCTCCACATCTTTGCCAATTGCGACGTAACATTCTTTGCAGTTGCGATGCTGTGACGAATTTCTTTTTTATAATTGTTGTTTGTAATTATCAAGAGCCCCAGATAATTAAATTCTTGACCACTTACGAGTCTCTCAGGACACCGTCTTCTCTAAGTATTCCTGTCGTATCCACAAACATGACTTTTATCTTGGTTTGGTTGATGGGGAGATCAATTCCTTACAGATCTCAACCTGCCTCAATAAACCCGCCATCTTGCTCGATGTCAATAACCCTGCCATCGGCTGTAAATACAGTGTTTCAACATGGCTATTTTTCTTTCGATCTTTAAAACCAATCCAATTACGTCCTCATCAGTCATTGTGCATACATTGCGTGTTGCTCGCTTTTCACTCTAAACGAAATTCAAGAAGCAGAGCATTCCAAATATTTTTCGAGATATTTTCATATACTTTACAATCCATCAGAAGTACTAACGCTGCACTCTTTGTATTTCGGGAATTTCTGAAGAAGTGGAGGTTTATTTGTTACCAATCAAACATTACTCGCTTAAAGTATGCAATTGTGGATCGAAATCTAATGTGAAGAAATCCTCTAATAAAGTATGTTTAAATAACTAATTCTAATGGACTATAAATCAAAATGTTATGCCAAAATCATCACACCTCATCCAAAAGCGTATATTAGCCATTGTAATAAAGGTATTTCCACACCGTCAACCCTGAACAACACAACTCGTCGCTCGACAAATGTGAACGTCCTACCCTTCCATAGTAACACTCTTCTCGAATCGCACAGCCTCTCCCACCGTGGGAAAGCTTCTAGACAGATCAGTTCCAACGCAATTCCGGTAGTCAGTCGGTACTGATCAATCATAATAATTCGTTGCGAAACTTCGACTGCAGGTGTGAGCACGATCACATAACGGTCGTACCGCCTTGTAAACCGTCCGCTTAAATACACCCCACGTACACTGAATGATCGATTCCGTTAAACATCAGGTAAAATGTTACTTTTTCGTTAGATTTGTCTCAAAATTAATAAAAAAAAGTTTAAAGTCCTTTCAAAAATGTTTATCTATTAAAATATATTAATACAAATTACTCTCAGGTTACTTGTTGCACAATACGTATAGGCATTCGAATAAATTCCTCAAACCCACTTTACACCTAAACTATCAGTAAAATGTTATTATCTAAAGTTTTATACTTGTTGCAAGTGTTTTGGTAAAAAAGAAAAATTTATTAAATTGTCCGGTAGCGAGAAATAATCAATATAAAAGAAAAGAGTTATTTCTATAAATACAGATTTTGAAGAGAAAACTTTATAATTTATAAGTTTATTCGAGCAATAAACCTTTGTGACGACTATTATGTATCATTATTTTAAATTTAAAATATGATTAATTTCATATCTTCGATATTCTCGAAGTAAAAATAGGTTACTAAAATATATTAATTAGATTATATTTAAAAACAAGGTTCCTGAAATTAATATTATTACGAAATTAAATTACCTAAATACAATATAACATTAGTCATAATTGTAAAATATACTCAATTGTGAAAGATCAATAGCGTGTTTGCGAAATAAGCATAGTTTTAAAAGGCTTATGCAAGGCCGAGCAGCTTATATACAAGTAGATTAAAAATAAAAAATGGGACGAAAAGAAACTTAAGTTTTTTAAAAGTTTAAAATTATTTTAAATACAATACTAAATATTTCATTACTATCTAGCGGTGAATTTAAAATACATTTAAATAGAGATTATCTAATAACTTTGTTGTATTCGGTTTGGGCAAAATTTTGGCACGCTCGTATTATACTTACGAGTATATTTCATTTCATTTTTACGCTGTATTAGAGATATTTCATAATGACATTTTTACGACTAAAACTAGCCCTTATTTTTTTCACTTCATCCATAGTCATTTCATATACCATAAATAACCTAATTTGGATACCGTGATAAAAAGACCACAGCCCATATTTTAAACAGATATTCCAATACCTGAATAAATTAATTAATTAATATTCTACAGACTATACTAAAACAGATTAAGAACACCGCGAACTGAATTAATATCCAGCCTGGACCTAATAATGTTGGGCTGATGTCAAACCAAATCTATTCCGAATAACTGTTATTAAATGGGTAGAGTTAACAATCGTTTTCCATCTTACAATTATAGCAACATAAATCATGAGAATTGTCGCACCTTCAAGTCATGTTTTTTATTTTATTTTTAGGTATATGATTTTAACCAGTAAAAGGACTAATAATCAAAACGAATACTCAAAGTATATGTTAATAATTAATATGTAACATCAACTCACAGTATATAGCGTTGGGTACTCTACAGAATACTTAAAAACGCTATATTAGTACACACACACACACACATATATATATATATATATATATATATATATATATATATATATATATATATATATATATATAATATATATATATATATATATATATACAAATATAGCTCTTCTATAGAATTTTCTATCACACTCCTTGTTTTATGAAACTCAAAAAAAGATTCTTAGCAAATATCCAGCGATATAGGAATCATACAAAAATAATGTGACTCGTTTTATTCTCGCACATCGTTGTAGAACGTTTTAATTGCGGCTAGTCAAAACAGCCTCTGTGTAATTTTACTCATTGGAACTAAAAACACGAAGGTCAAGAAATTTTATTTTATTGTAAAATGTCTGTTTCATCCAGTACTTAAAAATGTTCATGAGTACATTCACTCTATTTTTGTGTGCATTAAAGATATTAAACCTGTTTAAAAACATTAAATTATAATTTCAAACAAACCCGGTCACCCGTAATCTACCAGCGCGCCAGATTACCCATGTTTCCGTTCACTCATACCAAACAATGTAACAAACGCCAACCCAGCGACAAGACAAACAAAACCCTCACAACTCACTTCCCTCTGATGGGGATCCATCTAAGGACCCCTCGCCACATCCAGAGGCCACCGTCGCCAGCCTTCCCCATCGGGTCGCTCCCTTTAAGACAGTCGATCCATCACATCAGCGTGAATCAATAACAATATGTCATAGCGGATGATGTGTAGAACACAGCACTGATTCAAACAATGGTAATTGAGACATAAAAACGCTCGTACGGGGTCCACATTCGCAGGGCGCGGTGTGAACTTCAGATTTGTGCGTAAAACAGATGGTACCGTATTTATTTATTTTTAGACTTTCACAAAAATTTAACATTCTACTCAGTTTGCTTGATCGTTTGACGTAAGAAAAAATTTAATGACTACACATTTTTTCTCGCATCAAACAATGTAGCCAATAATTAACGTGACACAAATGTTTTTATCCGGTCTTGGCAAGCTTAATTTACTACATATATTTTAGTTATCTGTCTGTCACAATCAGCAATCTAAAGAAATATCAAGAGTGCTGCCGACGCTGTACAAAAACTTACCAACATAAGACTTATGTCATTTTAGAGTTCCACTTTTATTCTCTTATTTTATTCGCATTTACACTAAATATTTATACACGTTGTCTTCACCAAATTATTAATGGAATATAATTGCTATTTGAGAGGTAAACATTATAAATCTGTACTTATTAACCATATGCTCTGGAAGACCTGATTCATTTTACTTTTCTAAAACATAAAATGAGTACTTAGGAAAAAATCCACTAAGTAATAAACACCTGAATATGTGTAAAATAAAGACAGAATCGTAAAGCTTATGAAACAAATTTATACTTATTAAATACCACTTTCTAAGTATCATTTGTTAATAACCTCCCAAAAAAATTGGACTTGTGCAATACAACCTTCCAAAAATAATGGCCTTATTACCGTTAATCTGTGTGTCACGGGTATTTTCCTCAGTGATCATTTGGGACAGATGGTTAAAAATTCTACAAATATCCCTACAATGTGAACCAGTCAGGGAAAATTTCTGCAAAATTAAGGTTAATTTTATGGAATGAGGCTGGAGTGTCGACGGAGACCAAACAATATTTTATTATAATTTTAGGAACAACCAACTGAAAACTTGTTAAAACGTGCTGATTTTTCAACATTTTGAAAAAAAAATCTTCAAAACCGCACCTCAAAAATTTAGATTAGAGAAATCGTAAAAGCTCAGGTATTTTGTAAATATAGTATTTTTTTAAAGAAAATTATTAATAATGTTATAAAAAAATGGATATAGTACTTTTTCAGTAATTTTTTTAAATCTAAACTACAACCAAAGTACTAATGATAATAAAAATTAAAATTAATGTAAATTCCTCATAAAAAAATACATTAAAAATATTGCGATCTTTTTTCATTCTTTCATTATATATTGAATTACTTCCTCATATTAATGTGTATATGACCGAAACACTTCACATATGCTTCGAATATTTTGTGGCTAGACAATAATACGGAACTCTAATTATGCAAGTTCAACTTATGTTTTGCTGGTTCTTTACATTTAGGAAATTTTACCGCCGTTAGAAAGAGGAACAAAATGCAAATACAATGAGAGCACTAAAATCTATGGAAGAGCGGTGTTGAAGTAATAATTTCTACTTTTTATAAATACCTTAAGAGAATACTATCGAAACCACGATAAATTGTTTTCCACGAAAAAACAGCAAATTGCTTTTGAAAAACATGCAAATCATATCTCATCAGCACGCGATGTGAATGAGAACCACTTCTCTTGCTGAATCAGCTTAATAAATATGTACAAGTTTAAGCAATATGTTCCATGTATGCAAGCATTCAAACTACATAACCCATTCAATATTGGCATCCCACTCTAACATTTCTTACATGAACTCCTACCCACCCATCAGCGAGGGTCGCATCCCTCATCGCGGCGTCAGCTGCCGACGCTGTACCTAATCAGATCCTCTCCCGCCTCACTGATGTCGGATAAACAATCTAATTATCACACCCAGCGACCTCTATCCAATCAAAACTGATTGATGTGTCTCCAAGTACATAACTAATTATGGGTCTTAATATAAAGATAACTAGACGGTTCACTGCTAGTGCGCTGACGCTTCTTCTCGGTCCTCCTATTTACAAAGTTATAACTATTTAAGTAGAATCAAGATCAAACCTGTACGCCAGATTCAGTACACCGATAATATCGCTAGTTAAAGAAAACTTTAGAATTTATAATCTAATAACTTAAATAATTACAAGCAGCTAAATATAAAGAGAACTAAAAATGTAGAAAGCACGCACCGTGTAATTTCATAAATATTTTTGAAGATATGTATATTTTTCAAAACTATTTTTTACTATCGGAAAGTTTCAGTAAGCAATAATAGGGTAATATTGATCTACCACGTATCTATAATATCTTTGATACAATTATATACTAATGACCCCGAACTGTCAACATGATGAAAGTTGCGCGAAAATTAAGAGCCATAAAACATTTGGTACATCCAAATGGATTTACGAACTTTTAAACTGGAATATTGGAAAATGGGCACATTATTTACTACCCCTTTACCTTCAGAGTACTAGGACGAGTCAAAAGACACGTTTCCTCATTAAACGGTCTCTTAGAATATACCATCGTCCTTTATCTCGTGAAACGCTTCAAAAATATACATTTTGTTTTTTTTTTCTATTCCTAATGATGCTAGTTAAAAATCGTTAGCTATTATTTCTAAGAGTTAATAGTTTTTAATCACCAGTCTTGAAAAATTTTCAAAACGAACGCTCTCTATTGGGCATGACAATAAAATTTATTTTTCCGTCTCTCAATCTAAAACTGTAGTTAATTAAACTAAATTTATATTTATAGATGATTCAATCTGAATACATTGGTAAAACTCTTAAGAATAAATACTGACTCACAATGACCTTTAATCTAACCTCTGTTCTGATGACCTGACGCTGCTTCGTGAGAACTTCTCGTTAACACTCAGTCACGATTCACATATTTAGAATTCACGAACATCATCATCCTTCTCTTTTAAATCTATTAATAGTTAATAAACATATAGTGTGGTCTATGAAATTAATTGTCTTTCTGATATAAAATTTATATCCCAAAAAAGAATAAAGATTCCTCAATAAGATTTCGTGCACTTTATAGCAACTGATTCCAGCCTATACAATTATTTCATCTGCGAAATAAGAATTCATCAATAAAAGTTATCGGTCGCAACGTTAATTTACGATTTGGATTCTTCAACAGTTAGATATAACACGACGGAACCAAACACTACACAATCGGCGCTCCGCACACGCTTATGTATTTAAGTATTATTTAATGATTATTAGAATTAACGTTTATGTTCACTGTCTTATTGTAGTTTTTTTATTCTTTTCACTATTAATGTTGTGAAATGAGTTGAACATTCAGTAACTATGCAATAGTGCTTTATGTCATTAATAAAGTAAAATAGTGATCTTCTCCATCCCGTGCCGACATACAATGTGTAAACAATAAAACAATGAAAAATAAACAAAAATATGTAAAAAATATAAATATACTATAAAAAATATAAACCCATATATATCGCTTTTAATGTGATCTAATTTTTATAAAACACAAAACAAATAGTCATTTGACAATTCGCTCATCCCAGCCACTTTTTGCTATCATTGTTTGCGTATCGTAATCAAAGTTTCCTAACGTCTGTGTCGACAGAAATATTACATATTTTTACAAAATATCAATCCCTTCGAAACATCGTCTAGAAATCACTTCAATTGGAAATCCTCCCCTTAAGGGGCGCTATAAACAATGGAAGAAATGATATTTGTACATACAGGTAATGTGAGCGTGAGTGCGTGATGCTGTCGATATGGGAGACTGACACGCGAGTGATGAGACCTTCACATTGAAGGAAGGGCTTGCGCGATCGATACAATGTTTGTCTTTTACGACAGACTTTTACAAACGTTATCTTATTTTTACACAAAATACTCGTAAACTTAATCCCATATCGTTATTTTTTCACATAGTTATAAATAAAAAAGATACTAAAAGGTTGTGTAAATATGTGCGGATATAATACTTATAGAGATAAAAACTTCATTAGAGGTATTCACATGGTTGCCCAATATATTCTTACACCAAGAGACAAAAAATACTACTCACACCAAGAGACAAAAAACCACATAAAATTGGGTAATAAAAAATAAATTTAAAACAAAAGCAACTAAAAAGAGAGTTGAACTTGCACTTGAAGGGTTCTGTAGTTATACAATATTTAAAAACACATACACTATTGGTATAATGGATTTTTGTTTTTTTTTAAATTTAATGAATGCGATGTTTATACAAAATTTACTTTGTTATATTACATTTGAAATGATAGTGAAAAGGATCAAAAATAACTACAAAATTTACCTTTGTGTTACTCTTAACATTCAAAATATTATAGTTAAATCAAATCTTAATATTTATCCTTCAAATACAGGTTATTTGAAATATTGGCTAGTAATCCCAAATCCTATGTGTGAATATTATCAAGATAAGTCTTTTAAATAAATCGATCCAAAAATGAAAATTTTGACGTTCCCTACATATTTATTTTTCAACGAGAAAATTTTTTAAAAATACAATCGAACTCTGTTCGTAAAGTTCTCATCAATCATATTTCTTAGGTCTAAATAAAAAATGATCTGCCACCTTTTGCAGGACTTCGTACCGCTATAGTATAATCAATCTGTACAAAATTATAATTACGATTCTCTGTTTCGAAACTAATAAACTACATAATACACTACCATATTTTTCTTCAGTAACGCAACAACTTATGGTAAACCTTGATCTTCTCCAGTAGTTTTACATTTACCTGACATAGTCCTTCAGTTCTTGGTTGTTAAAAACTTTTTCGTGGCATTCAATCCATCTTAGTCTCCATTTTCCTCTTTATCTGGAACATAAATACTTGATCTGAAAAATTATTTTGTGGTTCCTATTCTCCTCCACACATAGAAGATAGCCAGACCATTTCATTTTCTGGATCTTTATACGTTTCTTACATCATGCTCTCTGTACTTTTAATATTATTGGATATACTCGCTTAGTATGGGTAGTATCCGAAGACCGAAGACCGATACGACCATTCCTTCAATCACAGTAAGCATTTCATTATTTCTGAATGCCAGTGTCCATGTTTCAGGCGAGTCTTGATTTTTATAACAAAAACTTGGTGTTTGGTTTAAGAAAATTAGATTTTAAATATTTCGTCACTTTTTCACATATTTCGTCAACCTTACGCTAGCTGGTACAATCTTTGCTATTTCTTTGGAGCTAACTCTTTTAAAATTTATATGTATAGATTTCTAAGTATTTGTCAGATATTCTGTATTTGCAGCAAGGCATATACTATTTTACCTTCATTACTAATAAGATCGCCTCACTTTCAATCGCATAAAGGCAAGCTTCAAGCTTTTATAACACTAATATACTGTTTATTGATAAACTAAATACGAGGACATCAAAGAACTCCAGTTGTTGGCATTCGTCAACAAGCTCCGCGTCGCTAAGAAGCGTCCCTAACTGCCGCGCTGCGACCCGCTTGCATCTCGGCCGGCTCACAGTAGCGCAGCGTCATATTATATTTATTTATTTATACATATATGAGATACACAATAATGATAAGTCAAAATGCAAACGGAAGCGCCCGCTTCACTCTCATGATTTATGACTCACCGATGAGTTGTGTTGTCGTGGGCTCCAGGTACGACCGCTTATACAGAATGTTACAATCTGTTTAATATGTTCCGATTAATATTATTTTTATTAACGGATACATGATCTTAAACGCAAAGTTTAAATAATTACATTATGCGTATTTGAAAAAGTACTTTAAAGTTTATGGCTTAAAAATCATTTTCAAGAATAATTCCTAAAAAATTGTTTATGCGAAGAGATTTTATTTGGATGCTCGAATTTTACTCGATTCCGCTAAAGTACCTAGTTATTTCGAGTTTGCAAGAAAGAAAATTGTTAAGAATGTGTAGCTCTTATCAAATCGGTTACAAATTGACTTGACAAAAATATGATTTTCTTAATAAATTTCCACAAAAATATTTTATTACTCATAAAAAAGCGTTATTTTTTTATTAAGGCTATTTATGTACACCAATAACGTTAAAATGAACATTAATTAGCAATATCGAGCATAACTCAAGTTGATCAAGATTTATTTTTTGTTCAATTTATGGATACAAAATACTTTAATGTAGTTTTTACTTAATTTACGAGTCGTACCAAATCCCTAGTCGTTTTATTTTAATTACCCTTTTGTTATAGGTTAAGAATGTTTGCAGTAATATAAAGTCTATACAAATACTTAATTTGTTCCCCATGGAGAAAGTAAGCTAGCAAAACAATGCGATAGGCATATGACAAATTTAAATTATTACGTAACAAATTAAAACTAAAAACATTGAAAATGCAAACAAAATGACGCAATCGACTAAATAAAACTTTCTTCGGGATTAACATTTTATTTCGATCCAATAATTTGTAAAATATATTATGATTATGGTATGGACATAATGTATGGACATAATCAAAACTTGAAACACAATGTACCCTTATTCTATAGTAAATACTCTCATGTAAAAAATACCAATTCACATTAAAACCAATCGGTTCATCAAAAAACCTACAACATGTCTACAATCAAACAAATAAATAAATAAGAAAGTCGACTTAACATGTTTTTCCTCGTATTTAAAAAGAATGTAAACATAACTCGAAAAAAGTTGATTCTTCTCTGATCTACCATCATACATTAATTGTAATGAATTGTCATTCACTATAAATTGAAAAAAAACTCCAAAATATCTTTAAACTATATTTTCAATCCAATCAATTTAATCTGAATAAATATTTATTTTTAACCTGTATAGTAACGGATAAAAATGTCTTTGTGCATCTGGCAACTTCGTTAAACTGCCAAATACTCGCTACCAGATAAACATTTAAAAAATATTTTAAAAATCATACAAAGAACTTAAAAATATATTCCAATGTAAATATATTAATTGTCATTGCAACAATAAAGATAAAGAAAACAATACAATCATTTCCCAAATCAGTATGATGTAAGAAACTTCAAGAAATATTTTCGATCCACCACCTTTAAAATTAATAACAGTTAAATATACACCACACTAAGAATTTTATATATATTACATATTTATTTAAAAGTGACATCATTGAGTCAAACTCCAATTATGTGTGATAACTATCTGATTATTATATTAATCTAAATTAAAACAACTAATTCTGAATAATGTTAAGTAATGATCAAACGAAATACGGAAAATAATGAAAAATATTAATTACCTTGTCCGTTTTTTTATGTTTACTAACTTATTGTGTGTGTTTATAGAGATGTGGCCAAATGCCCAGAATTTTTATGTAAAATAGATTTATCGACATACATGTCCCAAGTATGAGAATAACTTGTAGCCAATTTAAAAGAAAGAACATTCACAATAAGCGCGAGAAAAATTACATCTGGCACATGCTGACCTTTGAGACTTGTATTATAACAAACTGGCACAGCTTAAGAATGTTCAGTAAGTATTGCGATACTCGTCAAAATACAGTAACGTCAAATAGAACAATAAATTATGTGCCTTTATCTGGTTCATCGCATAATATGTGAACACGTGAAGCGCAGAATCTGCTGAAAGCGTTACAGTTATGATTTTTGCGAATAAGTAGTTTCCTACTTATGACATACCATAATCAAAATCTTCTACAACTGTGTTTAAAAATGCATTGATTATGGCGAAAGCACAAAAATAATTGCTTACTGTAGTTTAATCATTCCTTATTCTGCGAACCCACACTCTGGCCGTCTAATCTTATAATGCTACTAAATTTGGGAAAGATATATATAAAAAAATGTAAATATTAAAATAGAAACCTACAGTAAATCTATGGTTTATAACGACGTAGTAATCATAAAATAGCGTAAAATTGAAGTCTGTGTTTTTTTAATATTCAGCTTTTAACTATCTGTTGAAATATTTAATTACAAAAACGAATCTAATAGTATTAAAATAATTATCTATCTGTCTGTCTATTAAAATGAACTAAATTCAGAAAGTACTGATAGTACTCTCAGAATTAATTTAGATTGTGTTTCATGCTATATCTCAAACGGTTCGGAATTTTTGATGATGAAAATGTTACGTGTAAATAAAATCTCTGCCACGTGGATAATGCACAGAGACGGTGCTGTAGAAACACGCGTGAGTGAGCAGGGAAATAGGAGATGGGGAGGAAGCGCAAAACGACTCGCTGATTAAATAAGATCACAAAATAAACACATTAAAACATTGCACTTCCATTCTTCGAACGACAACACAACATACCGCTAGTTAATAATAAATACGTTTATTTAAGAACACAATAAATATTACGGATTAAAAGCAGAGTAAACAAACACTTGTTCAAATACAGAAGTTAACGAGGCAACTAGTTTTTAACACATACTTTCACTTTCAGAGTGAACCCAAACAGTACCAACATTTTTCAATTCTTCATTTGTGTTCAAACCGTGTTCAAACATTAAATGTATATGAATGTACACACGTCAATACAGAGATAGATATGATAACTTGTCATCGTTAATACAGAAACGAAGGCATCGTTAAAGTCAATAATCAGCAACACCCTGTGTCAAAGTGGGGATAAAAATGTACATCAATGTCAACGACCGACGAGCGGCGACACTAAATCAACACGAAATTATCGATTCTGACACTTTGCAGGTCAAAAACATGTTTTTGAATTTCGTTAATATATAAAAATCAGCCAAGGCGGGGCACATATAAAGCAGAGTTACCTTGTTGTCTACGTCTCATTTCGTCTATTGGTATATTAACTTGAAAAAATTATTAAAATCAAATATATTTAAAATGTTTTCTAACCCAAGTTTTTCTAACCCATGGTTAGAAAAACTTGGGTCAGAAAACAACACAATTTTTCTAACCCAAGGTTAAAAAATCATATGGGAGGGGCACACTGCCCGCCATTTTGAAGCTTAATATATCGGAAACAGGGTTTAAAAATGAAAAGATTGTAAATGAAACCTTCATCTCATTTTAAAGGACCTACTTAATGATATTCGATTTCCTGTCGCTCGCAGAGTGGGATTGGAGTGATATTCTTAATTGCGTAGTAAAAATGCCACAAACCAGTGATCAACGGCAGCACCGCTGGTGCAAGAAGCTACGTACTGTGATCCGAGACCTACCCAATGTGCCAATTATGGGCATTACCTCCAATGATACGGGCATAGAAGGGCTTTTCATAATCCAACATTGGATTGTGAAAAGCTCTTAGTGAATGGCGAATTATCTGTATACCTGTCTTAATTCAAAGCGAAACAAACAACTGAAATTGCCAATGTACCATATTAAATAATGTTAGCATACTTTTGTAGCTTCTTACTAACACCATCTCACTGCAAATATTTTACGTTATTTGAAATAGTATTATTTTCTTTCATCCCATATTATTGCCCTATGCAGTTATGTGTCTCTTATCACTCAAAGGCTGGAAAAAATTAATGCCCTAAACAGGCTGTTCTTAACTGAATCAGATCATATTCAGAAATTATTTTACAATAGTAACATTTATCTAATTATATATAGTCGTCGATGTGCCGATATTATATATGTGTGATGATATTAGTAATCGTGTAACTTCTGAACGACATGACTGATTTAGGTCATTTTCCAAATCACAAAATTTGGACCCGATAGGTGGCCCTGTGTGTCAAAGAGCAGAACAACGTCTGCCGGATCAGCCAGTGTCTCAATAAAATAACAGAGACTTAATAAAGGCAAGCTCCCTGTAATATGAAGAATTGTATATCAAATCAACAGGCACAAGCAAATTTACAGACAAGATTCAAACCGATAATGTATCATCGCTTATTCAAAATCATTCTCTCATTTTATACGCACTTATATTTTGTAGTTGAAAGTGGCTTGACAATATAAAGCTAACAACTGGGATGATTGCCAACATCTTAACATATTATAACTTGTAGAGCAAAAAAAAGTGAATTTCATACTTTTCTCATAATCTATTTAATACATTCTGAAATTATATTGTATATTAAAAAGAATAAATACAATAGTATGGGCATAAATAATGAAGAAATAAGTGATACTTAAATACTAAATAAATACAAAAACCAACATTTAATAACTTACCTTTTAGCAGACACACATATAATTTATTTGTATAAAACTACTACAATAAATACTTCGACAATCAATCAAAATAATACTCTATCTTCACACGTATTGCCACAAATCTACAAACCTCAATGCGGCCCCCTCTAACGGTCAACATTAATAAATAAAAAAAAATAATATTCCTATTCAAAGCAATCCTTTGACGAAAATATTCCCTCCAGCCGCCGGCGGCATTCTGAGCATTTCCACACGATAGCTATTTTCTTTCTTCGGTACTTTCTATGGCCTATTTTCGCTAATTGTAAAATCAATAATGCCATAGCACTGTGCTCGCAGGAGTCGTCCGTGTAGACGGATGCATACGTACGCAGCGGCGCTGTGTACGCGCGCTATGTAGGAACGGGCGGAGGTACAAGTACATAGGCGCTCTAGCCCCTAAGCTTTATGTAATAGATTATACTTCAATGGTTTTAACGTGCTTTTATTTATTTTTGTGCGGTTGAGGGCGTCTTTTAAGACTCGTGTTATAAGTAAATGTGGAGTTCGTGTGAATTGTTTTCGTTTGAGTGCTGAGTTCATACAATAACAAAACATTTACAGGTGTTTAAATGTTGTAAATTAACATTAAATAAAATTAATTAAAGAATTAAATCAAACGAATAATGCTTGCACTTAATAAACGGTAAAGTATTTGACTATGAACTATGCACCATTTTATACTTGAACTGCTACAGTTAACGAAATTTCAAAAATGATATCTTTCACCTCTATATTCATCGACACATGTAAATTTATCGTCATCAGATAACAACACTTTAGGACGTTCAGCTGATTTTGCATCGATACTTGAATGGGTTGCGTGTTCTGTCTAATTAAAAATTCTGTTAAAGTTTAATTTAATAATTGTACAAAGTTACGTTCACTTTCTACAGTAACTTCCAGATCCAAATTACAATCACTTGTAATGAAATTTAAGCTTCCAGTATAATTCTAAATAGAAAAGACAGTCAATGCACTGAGAAATCCCGTCATCAGCTAAAAAGCTCGCAGAAACAGGTAAAAATGTAAAAGCCATGTTCTTTATATTTTTGGCATCAGAGGTACAATTTTGTAATAATGGGCTCCAAAATGCATAACAATTAACCGGTATTATAATTATACGGGTAATATCTTAAATCTAAGAGAAAAAGTCAGAAATTCTTTTTTTCGTTTTGTTTAATTCTACACTAGAACAATGAGCCTGCTTGCTACTTTCTGTAAAGCAGTTTTGAAACACACACTTGAATCTCCTTCGCCTATTAAGTATCGTTCTGTAAAGGATGACGTTTTGGGTCAGTTGGTGCTATAAATAAGAAAACAATACCGCTGGTGGAAATTTATTTCCACCATGCCTTCAAAGAGTGGAAAATGACTGCCGGAGTATATTATTGTAAATAAGTAGAATATTGAAGGGGATATTAAATTTTGTAATACATATAAATAAAACTGAACAATTTAATCGGTCTCATTATTTAATATACACATAACTACCTCGTACACTACGTGACGTGGAGGTATTATCAAGATCGGTGGGGCGTCGAAAATAAATTTCGAGCAAAAATCTGTACAAAAGGCAAAAATATTACCGCGAACATAGCTATGGCCAAAAAGGAATTATAAATGAATACGATATTTACGAATACAGAATACATTTCCATTAAACGAATTATATATGAATACAAAATGTATTCCCAATACACATTTTAGGCATTCGTAGTAATTTTATAAATTTGTTTATTTCTTTAAAAGCGTATTTTGTAGGTAAACATTATTTATAATGCTTTTCAGTAATACACTTCAATTTTATTATTACTGTTTTTTTATTGCCGACTAATTCATATTTTATTACCTGGCCAACGATTCGCACCTTTTCCTAATTCTTCTTCGTTGAGTATAGATTTCTTTGATTTTAAGACAATGTAGACTAAACAATGTTATATACTTAGAAAAAATATATAAATTTTATTCAAAAACCCATCTAATTAACATACAAAAATAAATTTGTGAGTTTATCTACATGGTTTATTATTCCCTGTCTGTACATACCTGCGATAACAAATATTTCAAACTGTTATTAAAAAGCAAATGACAACTATTAATAAGAATATTACAGGCATATAACGCGTATTTTCAGCACCTTTTATTTATTATAGTTTTCAGTTCACATTCACTTATTTTCAACGTTTTTCAACTCTTACAATTCATTGAAGAATTTACAAAACTGTACCTTATAAATACATTGTAAATCTTGTTCTTTAGTGGTCGCAATTTAGCCAGGCAGTCAATTGCATAACTTTAAATTAACTCTCAACCTACCTGGAACCGATTACTAATCTAATCTAAAAACTTAGTTATATAATTAGATCTTTTGAAAATTCAAGTCTTGAATGATGACCCCTAAATACAGTGGCCTCGTAACCTCAAGCTTAAAATGTATTTATAACAATCAACATTATTAGAGGAGAGGAGGGCTGTATTATCCATTCAAAAATAATGTATAGATTTTACAATTTTACATCATATATGAATATTCAACAAATTCATATGCGTTTATTTAAATAGTTTACAAATTGTTTGTTACGTGTTCATTAAAAACATATGGCAGAAGTAAGAATTAACTTAAATAAACTCGAAGTAATAATCTACGTAAAAACCTGCTACGTAAAAACATAAGACGCATATCTACCATTCCATAAATTTAATTCAGTCATACTTCTGGATTGTTTTATCAATATTATGTATTCAGAAAAAATATGTGTTTAGACTAAAAATAATTAACTTATGTATAAATGAAATTCTAGTTTGTTCAAAATGTACAAGCGAAAATTATAAAGGTAATTCTTGCAGAATTAAATTGCCATCAACCAATCTCATTTTATTTTTAAAAAAATGAAGCTATGTTTCAAAACTAATAAGAGTGATAAAAACTTAGGGCTTGGTGCTGAAATTTAAACATCTTTAGATAACGTATTTTAAAAAAATGAACAAATAAAAATTTACAAAAAGCAGTGTCGATAAGACATTTTTTACAGAAATATTTTTATTCCGTCTCCATAATGTACTCATAAAAAATCCATTGTACTTCCATCCTTCCTTTTTCTTCCTTTTATAAATTTCCAATTACAGAATTAATTTTAAGTTTAAAATTAAATTAAATTTCTTTATATAGCTAAAAAATTACTGTTATACTAAATAAAATAAATACGGTTAAATAATCACTAGTGATCGATGATTTTTTTGGTCAGTTGAGACTTTAATAAAAACTAAATTTTTAACTTTAACTTGAACACTAAACTCGCAAAATATACCTTAAAAGTACATTTAATACTTCTAATAAAAACAAACTTTATTTTAATGTACCAATTTCGCTACAAGGGAAAATAGGTACCTTAAGATGCGGTTAGCATTATAACATGAAAACTGCGCGTAACTTTGGCTTACTTGTAAGATATATATATATATATATATATATATATATATATATATATATATATATATATATATATATATATATAACACTACTAGTACTCTGTATACAGTATTTCTTTTTGAAGCAGGAACAGAATACGAAGTTTAAGTGTCTTGAATTCGAAAGGAACCCATCAAATTAAAGTTTGATCAGCCACCACCATACCCCGTCATCCCTCGTCGCTACGCGCCCGAAGAGGCGTTCGCTCCGTCTGATCTAACCATAAATTAACAATCATTTTTCACAAATAAATCAAAGGCGCCCGTCCGAACTAATTTATGGCGCTACGGACATCTGATTTCTTCTCCATCTACCTGTCTGTCCCTTCCCATTGTACTTCCTCAATTGCGGCTTGGGAAAAAAAACAACCGCATTGCAAATTTCACTTTCGAAATCAAGTGACTGTTTGCAGTTTGCGTTTGTAATTTGGCAACCTGTTGGCTTCTTTTGTCAGGTTTGTGCAATTGTTTGTGGTTGGCATTTTTTTCATGTCTGAGGTTTAATGCAAAACTAACCACAACACATGAACGTGACTCAGATCGTGCACTTATGCTTGCCTTCTGTAATTACCTATTCAAATTCTATTTTGTAACTAGAAAATAAATTTTCGTAATCACACATTTTTACATGCCCAAGTTGCTTAAAGCCCAGTTAGCCCCGTCCAATTTGGTTTGACCAATCGGCTGATAAAAATAATTACTTAAAATTTAGTTACTTTGACTAACAGTAACTGGACATGAACCAATGTAACATTTATAGATTATAGATTCGCTGATGATACCAAAGATTACAAATCATCTGTAACAGGAATTTAGCTTCTGCAAATGTAAATTGGGCGGACCTATGATCTTAATCACTTTCTGAATAAAAACGTCTGCGTGGCGACAATTAGATTGACATATGATCTTAATCACATCTGAAATAAATTAATCTCTGCTTTCTCCGTATAAATTTATCTTAATTGATCCCATCGTCCGTTCGTATGTTTAACACACAATTTTCTGAAAATGAAACTGTTAAATTATTTCAATGTTGCATGAAAACATTTACAAAATTTTAATTTTCTTTAAGTTAAATTTTAATTAAACACTATTTTATTATCATTTAAGATTTACAGTTATGCCTACAAATTCAGAAATACACCTTGTTCTAGCAGACTTTATAAATTATTAGCTTTTGACTGCGGTTTCGCTCTCATCGATTTAAAAATATAAATAATATGTACATGTATATTATTATATAAAAATATAAATATATAAAAAATATAAATATATAAAAAATATAAATATATGTATAACATGTATATTATTGTGCATATTGGTACAATATTATTATCATGAAATAAGCGAACAATACGAGATAAGAAACAATAACGGCTTAACAACTCGAAAGGTTCTGACAAATTTCTTTTAATTTTCTTACAAACATACAGTCCCTCATGCACATTCTTAGGACTCTTTTTACAAGCCGATCTAAACAAGCCGTGCATTTCCTGGTCTTCGATTCTTTGGATTTTCTACAAACCACATATTTACTTTCTTCTTAATTGCATATTATCTAATCATTTGCTCTATGTGTCTGCATGGGATACTTTTTAATTTTTTAAATCATGGTCCCTTTCAATCCACATGTTTTGTTTATATCACTATTCCTCACGCTATCACACAAAATATTTCCATACGTATGCCATGAAAATCTCATCCCCCTGTTCACATTTTAGTATTATCAGTTTCATACAAAATAATGGCCCACAACCATACATACCTTCCGATCTTATACTCATGTTTTACGTAAGATTCAGGTTGAATAAATACGATAACATACCTCGGCCTTAGATCCCTCGTAACATTAACTATTATCTCAGTAACTCGTCTACTCTGATCAAGGCACTTTTGTCTTTATATAGAAACCGTGAAAAATCCCCTGGTCGGCACCGACAACTGCCGACTTTTGTTGAACAAACTCGTGTCCGACTTTTCACCGACTTACCGCATAAGTCGCCCTTTGAGTATATTCAGTCGTATATTCTATCCTTTTCTAGGTTAGCGCTTTTTAAATCGTAACATTCGAATAGGAGAGAGCCGACCATAGATGTGTACATTAAATTATTAAACATCATATATTCTAGTTTATCCGATTATTGTCGGACCGATTGTTGTCAATCGTCTGTCTGTGTTGCACATTATACATACGATTGACAACAATCAGTCAATCGTATGTGTTGCATGTTACACAAACTGACGGATGATTATCGGCGGTCAAAATGTGTTAGTTCGATGGTTAAAATAAAAATTATAATATATTTATTAAATTATCGACTAATAATGATAAAATAATAACAAACAAATAACGCACTTGCAACAATTTTAAACTCTTACAAATATGTCGTCGATCGGATACGATAACGGGCATCGCTGGGAAACATAATTTATACGAAATTAATTTCGTGTCGCCTTCTGGTAGTAACTCTTAAAAAAATAATTCGCAGCTCTAGAAAAATCATCGACATTTTCTGCGAACGAAAAAATAATTTTCATTATATTTGTCTCTTTGTTTGTCTCTTGTCTTTGTTATACTAATAAAACATATTATCCGGATTATACTGAAATTATCATTACTTGTCTGCTTAGATATAACAATACATAAGACAAATGTTAATACATTACATTATAAAAGGTCGGTTATTATTTTGTTCATCTCATTATTTACTTGTTAGCTTGCCAATGTAACAATATATCTTACTACAATCATCAATGTGAAAAAGGGTTCAAGTTTCGCAATAAGAACATGTAATGTCATGTTGGCTTTGCCGATAGAAAATTTGAGGTCTGGATGCAAGCAAAATTATTGCAAAGTTCCTAAAAGTTCAGAGAAAACATAATATTGTTAAGAAGAAAATTTTTACTTGCTTACTACTTAATTATTTACTTAGCAAATTTATATATATATAACATATATATACAAATATATTTTAAATTATAGGAGGGTCGAAAATTAGTCCAAAATGGTTCGTTTAAATATATCCACGGTCAGTGTTAGTACTGTATTTTGTACGTATGTCCAAATGTTACTCTCCAAAACCAGAAGGATTATTTTTTTAAGGAAACAATTGTTTGCTCCAATCATTTTAATTCATGTTTAAAAGGCCTACAATTTAATATATGTAACCCTTTGAAATACGAATTGCTTGAATGCTGCGAATACGTGGTATTACGTTATATTAACGAAAAGCAAATAGCAAATCAAAGTTGAAAAGTTATTGAAAAAGCTAAAAAAAAAGCTCTAATCGAAAATTATAAAATTATCGAACGATTGGGCCCTTGGCATCAAGCTACAATTCCAAGAGACTAAAGGATAATCAACTCAAGCGAATGTGACATATGCTTTAAGACTCTACTCCACGTAAGCGAAACAACAATCTTAGTTGTCCTCAATTTACATGGTCCTATAAAAAGAAAAATCCATAATTTGATCTGATATCTATCGATAAATAAAATTATTACCTAAACGAAACAAATGTTTAATCATTTCCAATTAAATCTTGTTTCGACTAAAACTACTTTACATAGATAGCATAAATAAATTTTATACAGCACTCGCATCGCCTCATATTCATATGAGGCAACAAAAACACAGACGTGTCAGACTGGCAAACAAAAAATCACCTAATAAATCACTTTCGCTGGCCAAGCGGCGCGGCGCGGCGTCCCACAAGGATCGGCCTCTTTCATTGTGTCTGGGAGCATTTTTACAGCAATTAGGAGCGCCTTACTTACCTGCCACCGGCTAATCTGATAGAACGCGCCGCCACCCGCACTACTGATTCTATCTATTGTAAGCCGCTTTTTATTTGTATTTGCTCCTTTCTTGTTCGCCTCTAAGCTTATTGTGCCACGAAATGCTTACAAACAAGTGTTGTGGCTCGTTGGGCCCCGTGGGCAATCGTTTATGTATAAATATGTACATACCTACGATGTATGCGCAACCTAAGTTGATTTAATTTGTTGATGTTTTGGATTTGTGTAAGGACGTGAGTTTGTTGTTCCGAATCTTTAATGGTTGCTTCTGTTTTTTATAACCAAAGTTAGGATTTCATCAATTTAATATCTTCGAGATCAAAGTCACGGCATTTTATCAAATGTATCATGTACCGTTTACCTTGCTTATGTTTGTGAAATCTAGAGGTACGCATGTACATTATATGATTAGAAAGGAAAAATAATAGAGGATTAAGGCTCACGGCTTTGAGTTTACCCGCTCACGCTCTTACAGAAAAAAAACATTTTAAAATTTTCTCCGGCTCCTCCGACCCTACCAGTCGTGCCACGTATTCATTTTGACCTTTCATATATTTTTTTAACATTGCTTACGTTTACTTTATTTCAGTTTTTTTATTTCAAAGAAAATTTTAAAAAAAAATAGATTTGTTGAAAATATTATGATACCTATATTGTCTCGATACATAATACCTATATTGTCCTATCGCCCAAACAAAAAATAATAACATACCAAGCATTTTACGCAAAAGAATAATTTGCTGTTTTAAGAGAACTAGAGCACTTACCACCTACTAAATTTCCCGACATGCTTAAACGGTTTTTTTTAATTCCAAAAATTGTCATAAAACTTCTCACTTCTATGCGGAATATATAATATTTCTATATCTCAAACATACAAATTTTGACTAAGAAGAATGTCATAAGTTCAAAGGCAATATGGTTATTGAAAAGTACGAATTTAAACAAAAATCAAAATTTCGTTAGCGTTAATAAGAATAGTAATTAAAATTTAATTTAATTTTTAACACATGTCTTCACGTTAAATGTAAGGTTATGGTTACAGTCTGCTTCTAAAGATGTTGTATGTCATTTTGCAATGTTATAATGATAAATACATACTTAAAACACACCCTTTTTTATTTTATTCAAACCAAATGCAACTATGATATAGAGCAAAAGCACAAATATCTAATTTAACTACAAAAAAGAGTACCTCTTGATTCTATATACTTCAGGCTTTTCAAGCCCTACCAAGCACCTATATATTTCGAGCTTCTCAGGCCCTATCAAGCACCTATATACTTCGGGCTACTCCGACCCTACCAACGCAGCGAAAGTTAACTATAAAAGCAATTTGTACTGCATATCGATAAAATTATTGTTTGCCTGTCACCATAACGTTTAACGTCTCATGCCACCTACCCATGCAGTATTATTTTTAGATTAAAATTATATATATATGTATATATATATATATTTATATATATATATATATATATATATATATTTATATATATATATATATATATATATATATATATATATATATATATATATATATATATATACGTAACTACATTTTAATGACACTTCTTTGTAGCTAGTATTGAATCCAACATTTATTTCACTCTCAGAAATTACAGTTTTTTTAATAGTCTCGAAAATATAAAAAACTATGTATTCCCATCATCTTGTTCATCTGAATATGCCGCTTTGTTCTAAATCGCTAACCATTGTCAATTGCTAACCTTTACTTTCAATCGGTCTTAGACTAATTGCAGCGGCAAAAACACAAAATCCCGTCACATCGGTAGGCTGTATAGGCTGTAAAATACCGCCAACAGGAAGTTGTATGACCTGTTTTTAAAATTTCTGGAAATTGATTATTGAGTTAAATCCATACAAATAGAGAACCTATCCATTCGCAATAATTTTTACATCAATTTATGTGCGATACCGACCAGTCGCGGTGCTGCACGGCAAATGCAACTGCAACGCTGCGGCATCGGTGCAAAAATGTCAAATGCGCAAAAAGCAGCTTAACAGTAACCGTACCTAAGACACAAACATACGTGAACGCTACACAATCTCTGCATCGCAATAAAAAAAAACAACGAAATTATAAATTTGGTCACTAGCCAAAAGTGACTATTGCAGTTGCATATAAATTGAATATAAATTTGGTTACTAGACAACAGTGACTATTGCAGTTGCATGTAAATTGAATATAAATTTGGTTACTAGCCAACAGTGACTATTGCAGTTGCATATAAATTGAATAGAAATTTGGTTACTAGCCAACAGTGACTATTGCAGTTGCATATAAATTGAATATAAATTTGGTTACTAGCCAACAGTGACTATAGCAGTTGCATATAAATTGAATATAAATTTGGTTACTAGCCAACAGTGAATATTGCAGTTATATATTGAATATATTAAACATATTGAAGTACACATAGCGACGGTAAAATACCAGCAACACCACGTCTTACGAAAACAAAGCTTTCATAATATGACTGATTTCCGTAACAGCATGAGCAAGCTATACTTTTAAACACAATTATAGAATCTGAAAATGAAACTATATTACGGCGTAAAGTTATACTCAAGGCCGCGTATTTAATATAATTGAATATAAAAAAATATAACACTATAAAAATTTAAATTACGATTTTTACAATTTTGTAAATTTTCAGACAAATTAGAAAAACTATACGTTCAAAAACTGATCATCACAAGTAACCCCAGATTTCATTATATCTGCCCGAACTGCCACAGAGAAGCTTTTTATTTTTACTGGAACTTTTTCGATCTGATAATGAATTACAGTATTAAAGTACATTTAATATAAAGCATATTTCTGTAAAAAAGAAAAACACTAAACGTCGATTTTGAAGTGAGACACCACACAAACACTTTCACGTGACATTATTAAAAAGAAGGTTAATTTAAAGTCTTAATTTAGAAGTATAAGTTACGCTTTTATGACTAAAAATTCATTTCTAATCATAAAAGCCATTAATATACAATTGGTTCCTTCTATTTTAATCCATCATATAAATTCATCATTTTTAAAAACACCTTTTAATTCAAACCGGCCAAGCAGACCGCCAAAAGTGACAGTGCCGAAACGATGCACGGAACAGACACTGCTACCGTGAGGGCCCGAACACGCGTGTTTTTTTGTCGCCGACCTCCCTGTAAACTTATTAAGGGTGAGCCGATCTTATTACTCGCCCCGCGCTCCCCCGCCACCATGATTGATTGCGCCCTTAGTGTTAATTGCATTGTTTTTTAGACACGCAGTGTGGCTGCAGGGTGCGAGTGTGATATCAGATGGAGAAACTCATTGCTTCGTAGATAAGGCTGGTGGAAGTGGAAAATAAGAAAGGCTTTGGGTCAAACAATTTTTCCATCTTTCGATTAGTGTGATTACATTCCGAGTAAAATTGAGATAAATAACGAAAAACAAACAACGACAAATGTTGGTTTACAGCAAATTTATTTAATTTCTCACTACGTTAGTGACTGTACGCTAATAGTGAGTAGGCTTAACTCTATTGTAATATTTTTATAACGTGCAGAAGATTTCACCAATACAAGAGATATCACTATTGATAAACCAAGTCATCTACTCAAGTCATTATGACTTTCCATCTTATTATAGAAATAGTTGGTAAAACCGAAAGTGCTTTTATTAATATTATTTTAATATTGATTTCTTTTTTCTTCTCATGTTTAAATATCTAAGTACCTAAAATATTAAGTGTATAATAGTTAATTAAACAAATAATCAGGCAGAAATCAATTAAAAACCTAGTCATCCACCGCATCTTTAATCATAAACCTAACAAAAAAGTTACAAATGTAAAATTTTAAAACGCCAGAAACCCGAGTGAATTGTCGACAATATACGCACAAAACGAAGACCGAGCATGAAAGAGGAAATTTTCGTAGAAAATTATTTAAATTATCTCAAAAATAATAATCATCAAAATCGGTCGACAATTACGATATGTAGCGTGTCCTATCCTGTCCGTATGTGCAAACGCACAGACCAATGCAAGTCATTTTTCAAAAGTAAACTAACGTCACAATAATAATTCAAAAAAAATAATAATTTCTAGAAGAAGATCAAAAGGTGATTACTCGTGAAATTACCCCAGTCATAATTACTTTTATCATCAAAACCCGCGGCGAGATCATAAAGCACACACCAGCGCGAGCGGAGTGAACAATCGACTCAAACTTCGTATTCCCGATACATATTCGCCAATTAAAATTGTTCAAATATCGGAATATACTGAACTCTCTGGTCAGAAAAGCATCTCCGATATATATGTGTATTTTTAAGAAACATTATAAAATTGTTCACTACATGATCGCTTCTTACATTGTAATATCTTACTACCTACAATCAAGTCGTGTTAATAATCAGGAAATCATTTAGCTTTTTATTAGCGAATTTTTTTCCCGCTCAATTTTCACGTTGATAGCAAAATTAATACTTTTCACTGATGGTTTGAAGTGTATTTTTATTTCTCCTAGCATTGCATCTTAATGACTTAAATCTATAAATCAATCATATTGTATGGGATATTCCATGCAGTATATAAACGATCAAAATGTCATAATATATTATATGGATACTTTTTATCCGTTTATTCCATCAATGCAATTTAGATAGAATTATATCTACCGAGATCAGTAACCATTATTGTTTGCACCATATTTGTATTATTTTAAAACTTTCATTACCTATAAATGCGGCAGTTAATTATTCTTTATCAAGTACAATTTACATTTCTTAATCAAGTAAAACGTTCCAAAATGCAAATAACGAAGTGCAACGAAATATTGGGACGAGTGAAGACCGTGGGTTGAAGGAAGCGCTCACATGACACAGATAATTCCACTTAGAAACAGAGATAAAGAGAGGGAAAGATCGCCCGAAAGGGGCATAACACTTTTTCCTTGCGTGACGATTTCTGTCAGTTCGCTCCACTGTAAGCGGCTTAAAAGAACTACGTTCCAAAAACAAGATCAGACGCAATAGTTATTTGAATAAGTAAAGCATGGAAACCCCACATAACTTCGACTTTATGTTAAGAAGTATCTTTTTTGTAGACATACTCATTGAATAATTATTGACTCAAATCAATTAATCTCTATCTTTGTTTAGTGGCAATTCAATTCAAATCATGCTCAAAAACACCATTTATCTCCCAAGCTATAAATATCATAGCAAATTAGGAAAAAAACAATCTTTACAAAAACTCATCAATATGGAAATATGTAACTATCAATTTTGCTATTTCCGCGCTTTGACATATTTTAGTTTCTATTTAATAATTTTTATTAATCTTTGCCCAAGGAATATTTGGCTACCACTTTCAAATAAAAACATCCTTTTTATTCTTATAAAGCTAATAAAGTTACCTCTTACACTTTACGTACTTCTGTCAGGAACATCTCCAACAAAACACAAAGTCAACCTACTAACCTCATGTCGACAAACGTAAACTGGTGCTCGAGCCGCCGATCGGCAATAAACCACATTAATGGTTGTCGGAACGCCAGAGGAACAATGCACGAGGCAATAACAGTAACGAGACGGTAACCGGGCTTCCACTCGCTCGTTACAGCGCGCTAACGGGTTCACCACTCTGCTAGTGTGATTGTATTAGAGATACGACAAAGAAGTTGCCTCTCGCGAACTTCTTAATAATGGCGAGTCATTTGTGGGAACTTGGATTGCAATTGAAAGAAGTGTCTTTTCGGTACGAAACTATTTTGCAAGCCGTCGGTTCCGTAATTTTAACTACATCTGTATTAAACTCCGTATAAGCATTTTTGTTCGTGGAATTCTACTTAATGTTTTTTATTTATTTGTATTTATGGGAATTGCAAAAGTGATATAAGTGGAACAGTATTAGACCAAGTTTAGAATCTGCTACAAAAATGTTGATTCTTTTGATGTTTTTTCTTCGATTATACCTAAATGGTTTTTGGCAATTTAACTTGATAATAATTTAAATTGAATAATTTTAGAGGACAACACATAGTTTTAATTGTATTTTTAGTTGCCTTTTTCAATAATGCATTTTTTATGAAAGAAGTAGAACTATTAAATTGTTTTTGAAAATATTTGAAACAAGTTTTCAAAAAGTATTTTAATAGTCGTTGCAATTGAAATTTAGTCTGTAACTAATAAAATTATATGAAATTAATATTCATTATGATTTTTTTTCATTTATGTACTTGAAAATAGTCTTCGGTATCAAATAAAACAAAGTTTTCTACACAACAACTCTGATTTATGCATAATTTATACATAAAGTGTGCAAAACTATCGAGAATTTTTAATGGTTGAAACAGAAGTTTAAAATATCTTAGTCATTTACAGCAATATCGAAGGCTTATGATAAGCCGCATAAGAACGAGATAAAATATCTTACTTAATAAATACTTTCTTAATTGCTTTGAAAACAACATTATTTTAAATATTAGAAACAAAAATACAAAATTTTACTGTATCTTGATGTGAAATCATTTAAACTTCTTAAAACTTCATTATAATGGTATGAAACAAATCATTGTGATGAAGAAAATTATGTTAAATTTATTTTAATACTGTCCTTACCTTTGAAACTTTATAGGTTATACGTTACATTAATTAATCTATTTTCTTTAATTATTGATAATAAAATATCACATAAAGTTTGAAGGGCGACAGGAAAATGTTTCGGATTTCACATCTTACACACGACCTTCAGTTATTTGCATAATACGATCATTTCGCAACCATTAGTAAGCAAAATTGAATTGCAATCGCCAATCATGGCATAAAAATTCGTTCATCTACAGTGCTTAATAAATTGAGCATTTTCATGCAAAACTAAATTAAAAAAAAACGAATATTCAAGTCAGCATTTAAAAATTGAGCAAAATATTGTTTTCTTTCTCGGAGACATTCGATATTTATTCAAATCGTAAGTCTCCAATTTTTTTAAGTATGTGTGTGTATGAACTATCTAAGTATCCGGCGTTGTTCGATTTTTAATAAACTCCTTACCTTGCGTGAGAGGAAACACAACCTTGTCATCGTTATAAATAACAAGTATTTTATTTCAAAAAATTACTAATGCTACACAGTCGCTGAAGACTACAGACGGTGATGCTAAAAAAAACAAACGATACAGAACAATATAATAATAAAATAATTGAATACCGAATCTAACTTAAGAAATTCAAGTAGCCAAACATATAGGAACGGATCAAATGATACAGTAAATAAATGAAAAACAAAGAAAATCCAGTATATTATTGAAAGACTTGGTTATATACTTTATTTTTTAATCCTCCCCCAAAGGCACTTGTAAGAAAACTTTTGGAACAGCCCACCCTTGAACGTCTAACATAAACTGCCCTTATAAGAAACATGGTGTTTTTAAAACCGGCTTTCAATTACGAATGAGCCACTCCTACGGCATATTCATTGTAATGAAAAAATCAAACATCACTGGGAGTTAAATTTCTCAAATTTCAAAACTAAGTACCTATATTTCTATAATATCCCTTTTTGAACCCGTTACATGGTGAAATTAAAAAACCCGGTGCCACTATTTTTTTTTTAATCCTGAAGACGTTTTATAAAACTGGTATGCGTATTTCACGTTATTTGACTTTATTTGGTAAGCACACAGCTTTAAATTGAAAATTAGAAACGAATGTTTGAAATGCAATATCACGAGACTGTCTGAAGAATTTACTTCGTATAATACCACATTGCATAATCGCGAAAGTCAAAGCAGATAGAGTCATTTATTTCTACGCCACTTAATTTCGTTATTTAAAAGAAATCATTATTTAAATAATATTTCCACAACAGAGATTAAATACATAAAAGAAAACACTCGGGAATGTTACGATGATAATCAAGAAAATCCAGATAAGTCAAATTCTCTTTCCCTCATACCATATACCTTTGTCAAGAAACGCCCAAAAATCGATCGTAAATATCAAGCGATTTCCGCCAGCCGCCCAGACCACTAAATCAGACGCGCCCATGGCCACAATTTGTTATTTTAATGGAGCATAATACTACCTGTATCACTTCCACACATAATAAAGTGGGCGCTAAGGAGAGCGCCGGCGGGGGCGGTGAAAAGACAAATGTTTGCCGCCCGCGGGACCTGCGAGCGGTGCGTTCCACTCAACAGGGGATGCGGCTTAAGGACAAACAATTCACCCCTAAATCGACTTTTCTGTATAACACAGATCTCTTGTTATATTTTCGTATCCTTAAATAGAAAATACAGTAAACTTACAAGTATGAAATCATTAATACATCCGTCTGTCTGTACTTCCACCGAACATTTAAAAAATAAACGATCTTTTAATTAAAAAACTGTCAGAAAAATATTTTTGTATTAAAAGGCATATATTTAAAGAACCATTTTTGTGACTATATAGCCGTTTTCGTTCTTTAAAAGAATATAATGTGGTTTGAGTAGCGTCCAATATTTGAATCATGATTTTCTCAGACAAAAAACTTAAATAAATGTACATTTATTGCAGTAACTTTATTATTGTTTATTAATGCGGCTGAATACCAGAAATGGATGAATTTTAATAATATGGTATTAATTAAGTTAGTAAATTTAATACCGTTAAACCTATTCGGTATGCAAAACTAATAATATCGTTTCATTTCTACGTAAATAAATATTAATGCACTTGAATTTTATGTCAGATGGTTGTGCAATTACTGAACAGAAGTTGCGTGTTTTGATAACCAATTCTATTATGGACGGGAATGTTTTCAAAAAACAATGTAACTCATGCCTAGCAAAATGTAATTGACCAACTCGGTAATGTTTCATAGTCACTTGTTAAGCATCTCACAAACAAATTACACCACTCAACCGAAAAAACCCGTCCTTGCTTTGCCTCAATTTTCCATCTCGACCATAACTACGATAACCTAAGCTTAATTTTAAAAAAAAATTAAATAATCACGCCTATTGTCAACACCGTCTGAAACGTGGACATAATCGACAGCCTCCGACAAAAGGATGTCCAAACAGCAATTTAGCAACAGTCGAGCAAAGGTTACAGCGTCATAATAATATCTTATTATACCAATACTTGGCGTATTGACCAAAGCGTACCGCCTTCGTCAGCCAATTTATAGCGGATAATTGTTTCATTGCCGGCTGGCATTTCATTGCTGTAATACCTCTGGCCCTGGACTATAGAGCTAACTTATAATTGGGATATCGAAAAAAAAGCTCAAGCATCGCACGTAGACATCCTGTTCTATGAGAACCATTTGGAATGACGTCAGCTGTATGAAGTCATTTCATTCGTTGACGGTTCGTTTTGTTTGTTTCGTCTAGTCGACTCCTATTTAATTCGGAGGCGACAATTGTGAGAATAATACTCGAGTAAATGTCAGTTAAATGTCACGCGCCACGAGATAGATCTGTTGCCATGTGATGTTTGGTGTGAGTGAGTGTTCTTACCAACGCAACATAACATGTATTAGGCACAAACTTTTTGTTACATTTTTATTAACTCATAATTTTTCACTACAACTGCTAAATATACGCTTCATTTGAATTATAATAAGCAATTTTTAATATAGCGTTTCATGCAGTCTGAACTTTCGAGCTTAATTTACGCATATTATCATCATAACCCAATACTTAGACCACGGCTGCGGTACCTATAGAATAATAAGAAGTACATCTTTTATGACATGTCCGTAAATCCAAATTGAGAACCCGTATAAAAACGTACACCTCTTTATGACATATCTGTAAGTCTAAATTATGCATCCATTGAAGCATGTACTTATAATTTTGAGCTACTTTAAGAATATTGCAAGACAATATTTTAAAACAAGTAATTGTGCAAAAGTAACGAAAATTGCTAAAGTTTAAATAAAGAAATCGCAACTTTTAAACAATTTACGACACTGTGTTATATTTATCAACGATTTGATAACTACAAACATAAAAATTATTTCAATAATTTTTAAATTCATATGGAACGAAGCAACTCGTTATAAATAGACGCGCAAAGGTGAGGTCCTACTAGTCACAAAACATACATTCTTTCAATCGTCAATACAATCAAATGAAAGTTAATAAATAGTTTTCGGCAAAACCAAGATGTGCTTAAGTATGGTGCACGGTACACTAAAATTAAGTTTCCTGCTTCTCCACGAGCTTCAATAAGGTTTTATTTGGATAACACCTAAAAAAAATTAAAAAAACGAATGAATGCTAACATGTGCGTATATACATAAGAAATGCAACAACGTGACGAAATTCATATTTGACTGAAATAAAAAGTCGAAAAATTACTACCCTCTGAAAACTACAATGGCGTATGTTTACGTATATTGTATATCGCTCCTTGTGCTCGTACACCAAGTTCAAATCCTGATTAAAACACGGAGGTAACAACCCCTAATGTTAAAGTCAATAAATAAACAACTAAATGTCAGCTCTTTGTTAATTCTATATCATTTTTATTTTTTCTACTACTTTTTTCGGCTACGTTTCATGGGTTGACTTCGAGTTCTAAATCAATTACATATTTTGTAAAAAAGTCATTAACATCTGAAAATTTCAATACATCTCACGAGTTAAGGAATCCTGAACTGCCGCTTCAAAGGTTGATGGTTTCTTTTTGTAAAATAACCAGGTGTTGTCAAATTAATAAAAGGAATCTAGCGGATTTTCACTATGAAAACTATACCGATGTATATTTACATACATAAGTTTATTATTTATTACTTGATGTACTATTACACCAAGTTTCTGTCGCTATTTTCTACTCATATATATGACAATTGCTGAATTTTTACTGTCGGCAGACAAAATTTGCAATTGAATAGGCTTTGGATGAAAAATTATAATGAATACATACATCATTTCTATGCCGAAAACCAATAAATTACGAACGAAAACGCCTATGCCCTTTTTTAGTCTAGCTAATTAATTATTTATTAATTAATATCAAGATTCCTTACATCGTATCATAATGTACGTAAAAAGGCGCTAATGTAGTTTTCATAGGGAAAATCAACACTATATTTTATTTCAAAGTCAAAAATGAATTTCACGACATTGTACTTTCATCTATATTATAATATGTACGTACGTGTTGGATATCTTACCTATGTTAGAATTATTTTTTTTTTTACTTTCATTAGTCGTTTTCCAAATAAAACCTTATTGAATCCCATTGTGATCAACTTTATAATTTAATTAGCTCTTACTCCCGGCTTCGCTCATATGAATTTCGATTAAAGTGGCGGGGAGTTATCCCTAACTCAATGAAGCTATCATAACACCTCTCTTTAAATAATGTAAAACGTTTTGCCATGTTCAGAAAAACATACCAATTTGGCCCGGAGGAAATAGGTCGCTCTATATACTATTAACACGTAGCACTAAATTTTTATTATCGATTTCAGACACCAAATTTGATCCTACCGAAATTACTCTGTTTCTTAGAATAAAAAATAGCCATCAACTTCAGTAATGTCCTATGTCTATATTAAGTTAAACCCACTTTCGGGTGTTGTAATATTTGTAGGGATTGCCTAACCATTATGTAACAAATACTTGAGACGCAAGTGTGTATTATTATGAATATTTTTCAAGCAACAAGTTTAATATTATCATTAAATAGTTGTAATAAAAAATAATAAGAATATATGCCTTTTATTTTGACTTTTAAAACAAGCAGGACTATTTTAATAACCAATGTAGAACAATAACATTAAGAGGCATTAACCAATAAGGAGTGTTGTAGATCCTAATTTATAAAGCAAATTTTGAGAAGTACTCATTTAATTTTAAAATCAAAGTTTACAGGACGTACCATGGTTGGCAGATATTGTCGTCTAATATAGTTCATAACCTGTAAATATAAAGGTACACGCATGTTAATTTTCTGTTTTAACTATAATATTGGTAAAAGAAATCTATGTATTATGCCTATCCGCAACCAAAATACGATTATGTGTTCTCCACTTAGTGAAACTGTGAATTCACATACGTTTGAAATTGTAGCTATCAACGGACGCTGCTTCCTATCAACGAAGGAATATACGGTTTGCACGTACCCTACAACTGAATTTAGGTACCTTGTTTTTTAGTAGCAGATATTTTCAAATACTGCTGTCAAAAAGCGAATGGATATTTCTTATTAAAAATTGGGTATTTTGATTATAAATTGTGCTTAAATAGTCTGGTTTACATGATCTTCTAATAACGACAGCTTTTCACTCAAACTTATAATTAATGGATAAATAATAATTATAAAATAAAATATTGAGATATTTATATTTTTTTATTAAAGGTATAAAATATAGTCAGATTTATGGTCAAAAGTTAAAGTTTATAATTGAACATTGGTGGAAGCTTTGGGCCGGGGTAGGGACAGAAACTAATCTATATCCATCATGTAACCACATAATCAACATGTGACGAATCTTGTTTATTTTGCAGTTATTTTAAGTGCCATTAAAGTTATCAATTGTACTGACACGTATATCCATTTTTCCAAATGAAATATACGCCCGTATATTCATTTTTCCATCTCAAGTACAACTGAATGCAAAGATAACGCTGTGATTCTGCAGATTGAATCTTAAGTTATACGATAAATTAATGTTCCAAAAACAAAACCGATTTTTACAATAACTCTGCGCTTTACATGGAAACATACAACTTTTCCACTAATACATAGTTTATATTAACAGATTAAGCTTACACGGGAAAGTTTTGCTAGTTTTGTATATAGATGACGGGATCGTTATACAATTATAAAACTTGCATCTTCATTAATGTACACTAACATATTTATTATTGGCTGTTTAATCAGTATTAGAGATGATAATTTAGTGTCAAAACTGTTTATGTTCTTTTCTTTTCACAATTAAATGAAACTACGTGATGCAGTATTATTTCTATTTTCTTTAAGATCTTTACCACGACCTAAGTTTCGTTGTATTACAACATCTTCAGGTGGGCTACTAGCAAAGATCTTTGCTAGTAGCCCATCTGAAGATGTTGTAATACAACGAAACTTAGGTCGTGGTAAAGAACTTAAAGAAAGTGGAAATAATACTACATCACGTAGTTTCATTTAATTGTGAATAATGAATTTCTACAAAATTAACGCCAAATATATTCAATATTCTTTTCTTTTGTTATAATTCGAAGAAAAGCTTGTTAAAGCTTTACTATAATTGTAAGATTGCCAAAGATGAGATAATTAGCAGTTTGATGCAGTGTTCTGCATCAGCACAGCTATGCGCCAACTCGTGCCCTCTCGTAAGGCACTGCATTGCACTTACGTTGGTAATTATTTGATTAATTTCACTCAAGCATTTTCTATTATTATATCGGTAATATAGCAACACTATCTACTCAAAGAAACTCTTGCGAATAGAGAAGTTATCATGACCTATTGATTATTGATCTACTGAGGTTGACTGGGTCGTACTTGACATTGATTTATGAAACATGAATGGCGCTGATATTTATTTTTATATATTTTTTTATAGTTTCCGTAAATAATATTAAAGAGCACATGGAGTTTCTGGATTTCTTTAAAACCAACCGCTAACAAACTGCCAAATCTATAAAAAAGTACAGCTTCAAATTTTCCTATTTACACCATGGTACACAATAAACTTTTAGATATTGTTAACCTGTTCCCTATTTCCAAAAAGAGAACCAGTTAACAAGTGCTAACAAAATGCTTCTCTAGCAATATTTCTCTCGTTCAATTTATAATTGTCAAAAGAAATATCAGGTCAAAACTTCATGCATCATCTAATATTCGAGTGGATTCATTTAACTGCACAACGATTGCATACTTAGCACATAAAAAATGTATGTTCGCAATACCCAAAGGCTATCACAAACACATTCCAGCCGGCCACATTCCACCCGGACTAACCAAATAAACCGATACAGCGATATCTACATTAACTTACTTAGCACAATATAAAATCAACCCTCATCCAAAATGTTTTATTCAGCATTGAGCGCGTACTAAATGGTTTGGCAGGCGTTCGCGTCAGGATCCAGACGACAAAGACTAATGATGGAATGCACTAATAGTTTGGTCAGGGGTGACGTCGCAATCTAAGCGCCGTGACGCGACGCGGACGCGTCATACATCACCGCCGCGCCGCGCCTCTACGAGATAAGCCGAGTCACTGGCTACGGCGGCGGAGGACGCTACTACGATGCGGCTACGCGTAGCCGACCACTTTACAGTGGACACTAGCAGCGAACAGACGGGCTAAATTAAATTTTATTTATTTACCAAACTTACCCATATCTTGAAGTCCTTAACACCACAAAAAAGGCAACATCTTAGGTTAACAGATACTAATCCATATTTAACCAATGTGTGTATATATATGTATATATATATTTATATATACACATATAAAGCTTTCAGAGTTTTAGATTGATTCCAAACATCGAAATATATTCTAGTTTAGTTGTACCTGAACTTAACCCTTCATAGCACAGAGGTGAAAAAAACTAGTCTCCTCACTGTTCCTGTGTTCTACCTGAAGAGGCACGTTAGCATACCTCCCTGAGCACAGCCTAATTAATTTTGCCTATATTATTTTAAATTGAATTATTTCATTTCTGTAGCTAATTTACTGATAATCTAATCACTTATTTATGAGCTAACTTTTTTTTTCAAAAATTTCTATGTAAAATCTATGAAAGATATATTAAATTTGATATATTCGAAATATTCGAACCTTAAAAAAATCAGCAATATAGTTCCCAAAAAGACATACCTATTTTATAGATCATATGTGAGTTACATTATTCTTCATTGTGATTAAAACAAATCATATGGTGGCAAATGAACCTTGGTTTGATTTTTTTTGGAATTTAAATGAAATTAATTTGACTACGTCTTTGCTTGCATTTATAGAAAAAAATGGCATTATTAATATTTAGCTAAAACGTTGTCGACGGTCATCTTTAGAAAAAATATCTTGAGATGAAGACTTAAATAGTGACAATTTATTAATGAATAATATTTTCCCATATATATAATTAAAATACTTACATAAAAATATTATTAAATACTTGCCTTATAAACCGCTGCCTAATAATAAGTTCAAATACCAACCGTAGGACCACATCCACTAATTATATTTAATTCGCAAGTTACTATGCATTTACCATGGCATACGTACTCAATTCGCTCCACTGCTTCACAATATACTTGGCATTGATATCTCGTTATGATTGCGATATGATAAATGAAATGCTGAAGTCCATCACGAGTTGAGATATTACTGCAAATCAATAAAAAATGCTAATTGTCTTCATTATCGCGTAAATAACCACATAGTCATACCAATTGATTTATAGTACACTCATATGTATTTGTAGTTAAATAAAATAGACATGAGATTTAAATAAACGAAATTATAAATAATAGGAAGAAACTTTGGAGACTTTCGTTTAATTTGGAAACTCGACGATTTCAATTTAAGTATAATCAGTATAAGTGTAAAAATAAAAGTTTTAAAATAAACGTATATGAATCTATACTTTTGGCTTCCTGGTGTAGCAAGTTTTTTTTTCAGATTCCTCTCTAAAATATGAGACTAAAATAATCTACAAGACTTTTTAATTTAGGCCTTTATTAGGGAAAAGTAATTTATATTATACTCATCTTTAACAACGACAAAAGTTGCAACCGTAAACGGCATAAAAAATATAGAAAGAAACGAGGCGGACTTCATACGGACATTTACGGAAGCAGAAAACATTTTAAATAAATGTCAAGGTACATGATGTACCTGTTACACATCATATAAGCTCAACATACAAACATATGTACTATATTAAATTATTTATATTTGCTTATCTAAAGCGTCTTATCAATTCCGTCACCGCATGCCGCCAAAGGGGACTGCTGTCGCAACGCCAGATTAATATGTAGCCGAGTTTACGCATGTTTTGGCATTAGCCGAACAATTTGTCTTTATAACTATTTACGCCAAGATCCTCGGCCCGCATTGTCTCACCGAGACATGCCACGCGAAATTAATAATATTTTACGAGTTGTTATTAATAGCGTGCGGTTGAAATTTGCTCGCTCGAGTGAGCCTTCGGCGGCATTATTGTTCTAATGTAAGTGTTGTGTAAGTTGCTGGGGGGATGAATAGTGGGCCGGGTGATGCGTCGTTTTTCCTTAGTTTATTTTTGATATTTGATTAATTACTTTCTTGCCGCCGCGCCAGAGGTGGGGATCGATTAGTCCAGGCCCGGGGTGAATGTCTCAACTGGCCTTTTTGTTACGTCAGGTAGGTAAATGAGTTGTAACTTTGTGAGAATATTAATATTGGCATCAACGGTTTTTGTTTTAATATAATTTCACTATTCACATTTAGAGAAAATTGCGACCGGTTAAAGGTTATCGAGAAAATTAAGAAAAATAAATTGTACCCGAATTGTTTTAAAAAACTGTAACCGAATTGTTTTATAGATGAGATTTCATAATTATACAAATTTGTCAGTTTAATTTCTCTCTTGTTCGATTATCTTCCATTATCATCAGAATAAAAAAATATAGCACTTGTGTAGCGACTGTTGTTTAGTATAAACTTAAATATACTTCACTTTGCTTCTGACATGCAGTTACATAATGAGAATGTGTAAACTTCGTTAGCGATGATATCGCTAAGCTTGAATATTCTGTTTTTGCACCTTCACTAATCCCCATACACGTCTAGGCTAAAACTAATAATATTAGCCTCTTCCAAACTCGTCTAAATATGGCCAGACTGTGACTTAATAATTATCTGCCTCATTTTGTCTGTATATATGTTATGTGTTTGTATTGTATCTTTTTTATAATTATTCTCTTTCGCCCTATCCCTTCCAACTGATATTCATGTCTTAAATTATCGCCTTCACTTGTCTCAAAATCTCTCACACGTGTTTGCCAGTTATCTTCAAATGCCACGTTGCAATATTTTATATACATGCTGACACCATCTGTCCTTTTTTATAAGATGAACTACAATGTGATTACAATGATAATGTCAAAAAGCACTCAGAATTACTGGTTATATACCTTATGCGATTACCTCAACTATAAACCAATAACGGTAACTTAAATGTAACGAATAAGATATACTAATGCTATTTCATTCTTATTAATTATGAATTTTGCATCAAAATTTTAATATAAAACTTTCATTATTAACATAAATGTCAAATAATATGGACAAGTAAGTAACTTCGGCTTTAATTTTAATTTCATACATTACTTCGCGAAATGACTTTCTGCACTGCTTATGTGCTCATTTTCTTTTTTCTAACAAAACAGTTATATATAAATGTATACATATCATACCAAATAAGTCAACATATTCAACAACTGCTCCATAAAGATAATTATTTGCACCGAAAGATCTCAAAGCAATCTCTCAAAGTAGATTAAGTCAAATCATTAAATAACATCTTTATATTGAAAATTCAGAGAGTAAGTTTTTGGTAACAATATTAAAATACAATTAAAATTGAAAAGATAATATATCTACATGTAAGTAAGTGAATCACTTCATGTGTTATGATACCCTTGACTAACAAAGTTAATATTACAGTTTAGGAATCAATTTGATAGATGTAATTTATCTGAAAAACAATTACTATTACATATCTAATTATTATTACATAATACTCTCACTAAACACTTGTTGATCATTCGATCTATGAGAACAAGGCCAGTATATGTATACTTTTAACAATTGCTTCAGCTTCAATTTATGATCTTAGAGAATCATAATTAATTAAAAATAAAAGCTGCATAAATGGGCCTTAATTATATTTAGTTCGATTTAACGTTGCGACGATCAAATATATACCATACTTTTTTCTTAATTTTTCTGGCAATTATACTTACTTATCGTACGCAAAACATTGGTGGTCCTTCATTAATATGTCAAATAATAAATTTTGAAATGAGAATTCGTGTCTTTTGGACAAATAAGGAACTTTGACCTAATCTCAATAAAGCATTATCTGTATAGTTCGATACATATGGGGTCGGACTTTGTCGAATTATAGTATTCTATCGGATTTTTGGCTATTTAATGAAAAAAAAAACAGAGTTCCAGTAACTTAAACAAGAGTGTACTACTAAGAATATGTATTAAATAAAAGCGACATTTTATTCAATAAATATCAATTTAAAACCATTATTAATTTTTAAGGTTCATCTTCCACATCAAATTGCTTATCCCGCAAAAGAAAATCATTAAGCATAATATTTTTTTTTTGCTTTTAAAGTGGTTACAAAAACTTTATCTTGCAGTCTCTTTAGAAATAAAATATTGGGTGTCTCTATGTCGTTTTCAACAGGGCATGTGACATATGGGTTGAACGCACTCACAGCATCGCTATGTCGTATAGCATGAATTTGTGACGATGTTTCCTCTTCATCGTCGTACGTGGAAACTTCTTGGACAATCATCAATGGACAAGGTTTCAGAGTCGTTGGTGCAAACCTCTTAAATCGTTTGTACGATGTTTTCATCATGAGCAGGATCAAGATCTTCTTCAATCACAATTCATCTTGTTTAGATTTCTTTTTGTACTGGGTCAATAAAGAAAGGCCTGGCCGCAGTTTGTCCCATACAGTCGACTATACTTTAGTCGACTGCGTGGGACAAAATAACTTAATAAAAAAAGTAGAATACTTTAGTCGACACAATTTCCCAAAAACGAGCAAAATTCCCCAAGCTATACGATTTTTGGATTTACCTATTAAAAGCATCTGGAATTAGTACGTCCCACTAGCGTTAGAGGATGACATAAAGCGAGTCCACCCTTAGTCGTTTCAGGTAGCACTGGCTTATGTTTGTGAACGAATGTTTAGTTCCACAAAAGTCTCTAGGTAGTCTCTTTCATCCACCATATCAATTTGGTTGGAACCAAAATTTAACTCTTCTCCAGTTTTTTTTTTTTTTTAATTTTTTCTTTATACAATTTAACGTCGTTCAAAGTCACAAGACAGTTGTTCTCTTGTTACTGTTTGTGAGCGAATCCTAGTTTTTTTGTATTTAACAATTCATCCGGTACTTGCACAGAAATGATCTTTTTTCATTATTTCTGTATAGAAAAATCTCGCTTCTCCTTTAATAAAATTCCCTTTAATTGGGAATGTGTTTACTATGCACCTATAAGAACAATGTTTACAAAGCATTTTCTACTAAGGGGTACTTACCATTTTTAACGATTTCCTACCACTGCTCTTGCTATTCAATTTGTTTACGAACCCATAAATTTTGTCCTGAATTTTTTAAATGACACAAATGGTAGCACGTCCAATTCCATAAAACTTAGTTTAGTCACAAAATATTTCTCGTTTGTACTTCTTCTTGATTATACTTTTTCAATGGAGTCAATGCTTTGGATTTATGTTTTTTTAGCTTTTTTTGGTTCTGACATATTGTGTAACATATAATACTAACACAAAATAAAACATTAAGCATAGTATACTTAGTACAATAAAAATATTTTAAAATTAAAGAGCGTATTAATTTCGTGACACAATTTAAGCAACAAAATACTAGCATTTCAATGCTGTTTACTCTCACACACTGACAAGCAGCGACATGATATTGTCACATGGCCGAGACTCGTTGTGTATTGGAATAACGTAATGCAGAGCTAGGTTTATGTGCTATGGTTTTTAATGATAAATAACGATATCTATCTGTTACTTATAAGGAAATCCGATTTATAACAGTCCTCTATATTTCTAAAAAACTTTACCCAGAACCATACTTGCAGAAAAATATATTTTTGCTAATCGTGTTTAATTTTTTCCATCTAGAGCGCTCTGACTAACTTCAGTTGAATTAACATCATTTGAATATTTTATGTATGAACGTCATTTGAATTTCATAATAAATACGTAGGTTCAATATATCTCACTTACATGACAGGAACAAACAACACATTGAAACTGTATTGTGTCTTATGACACAATCAACAAACATATGAAATATTTATAATATTATCTAATGTATCTTGCAAAAATGTCTTTCAAAATTGATTATTAATGTATAATATTTTCAAAAATTAACAGAATTTTAATAAAACCGATTCAGCAATTTTTCGAATTATATTGTTCGTATACTTTAGCTTACGACTTTATGGAATATAAGGTCGTAAGCTAAAGTTATTATGAGAAAAAAACAAAATCAAACAAACCCAATCGAACATTTACTACCACATAGAAACATTCGAATATAAGTAGATCATACGTGTATACATCGAACACAAGGCCTAGTAACCGCATACGTAGACGCATATTATTTTACAACACCGCTTCCAAATCCATATAACATTTGATGGATATTAGGGGCGCACCTTACATCATTTATATTACGACGGAACGAAGCGTCCCCCCCTCTCAAGATGGGGAAGACGCATCTACGACTAACAGGCGAATCCCCTTAGCACCCCCTTAATATGCTAAAATCAAATTACTTTTCAAAGTGGAGTGATTCCGTCAAGCAGCCTCGCCCGGTATGGCTGCGCCTTAGTATGACGTTCATCGCGACGTGGGCGACGGTGTAACTAGCTCTGTGCCTGTGCTGACTGCCGTGAACGGGTAAGTTAAGGCTGGAGAGACATAATTAGGAATGACGATCACTAATAGTGACACACTCGATCGATTAGACCAGGTTTGTTTGGAGAATAAATTAAAAATTAAAACAATTATTTTACTCTAAATATCAATCTCTAGACTCATGATAAACATAATAAAACGAAAGAATAACGTTAAATTACCCTTCATTTTTTTTAATACAAAACTTTTTCAAAAATAAAATCCTTTCCCGAATCACAATTACGAACATCGCTTTGCATTCGTTAATTTTTCACGCAATGTTAAAAACATTGACAATATACGCGTTGTCGAGACGATAGCAATAATTTTAAGAACTTTATTTGTCTACGTCTATCTATTATGTGTACATTAAAATATTTTTTATAACAAATAAAGCGATCTATATTGTTTTAATGAAACGTAACAATTTTAATATTAATCCATTAAAGAGAAGCTGAGGCTACTATTGCAGTCAGTTTGACTCGTTTGCCAATCGAGTTGCAACGGAAAGGGATTCACAATCTAGGAATGACAACATGAAGATGGCAATAGGCGATAGAAACAACGTAAATGAGCTAATGAAACAATAAATGCATGATAATTAATAATAGTAATAATAGATATACAATATTAGTCTACATATAGTATTTACATAGCATAAAAGTAGCTCTAATAGGTCAACCTATTTTATATTATTTTATTATATCATTCATTATTATCCACTCTCATTTCTAAAAACATCCATTTTTCTTCTATCATAATTACGATATTTTATTTTTCCATAATTTTCTCTATTTTTTTTATATTCCACTTAATACATTGACAAGTAATCGAATAAGTGCGCCATTGAAAAACTAATATTTAATTGTTAAAAATTATAAAATTAAAAGAAAATTCATTTTTTAAAAAATCATTGGATTATAATATACGATAACTAAATATCCAATATAAAGCATACGACTGTGCTTTTAGTTATGCCAATTTGTTCCTATATTCATGGTGTGGTTCAAAAATAGGTCCAAATTGTTACACTCGGTTTCAATGAAATATTTTCATGATATCATGTTAACTGAAACTTGGTGTTTCTGTTATCATCAAGACAAATTTAAGCCTGAATCTGTCTTAAATCATTGTGCTTTCTTTTTTTATCGAAGTAACCTACGTTAAAAATAAATAAACAACCAAGCGATCCACAAGTGTTCAGATCAAACCGTGTATGGAAAACATTTCTTTTTTTATTTCTTTTATCTTTTTCAATAATTTTTTCCCTAGCTTACCGTGCGATATCAAAGCACTGGCGCTTTTAATATAAAACAAGCAAAAAATTTAAATAACATGCAAATTGTAAATATTTAAGTACTAATTTGTAGATCGAACAGCAAAACAAATTGAAATACATACAGTAATATACTTCCTATACTTTCAGCTTTTCCTTCCAAAAAATCACCTGCTGGAGATCGCAAACGATGAATGTTAGTAGTACGTACATACAGTATATGAAGTAGTGATGTCGTATTCACGCCTGATAATTTAGGACAAAAACCAACCCTCATCCCAATAATGAAGCGTCGTAAATGTGACTGACATTTCAAAATATTTTGTTAATGATTACCATAAGTTCTACTACCGTTCAAAAGTCAGAACTTACCGTCCTTCAAATCAATATTCGCACCTTCACTTCGCTTCCTTCAAAGTCTACCCTTCGATTTTTCCCATGAAGCTACGAATACCTCTCTGAAGGACAAGCCAAAGAGATTTCACGGTGGGCAGAAATATTATACTTTTTGTTATTTTGCTATACGAAATGAAAATAATTCGAAATACAAATAATTCTTCTGTCAGTTCTTCTCTCATTCATGCATTTACAAATAGAACAATCAAGAGCTAAACAGACCATTACCTAACTTCATCTCCTCTTTCAGCTCCCGACTAGGTGCCCATATCAATTAATATTAATGGCGTCTCAGTAAGCTCATTGTGCACCGGCGTGCATTGGTCATTGACACCATCGTGCATTGATCGTGTGTGTTTTCCAATATACAGAAGTGCATGACAAGAATAATTACACGCCCAGTCTTCTCCATCTGTTTTTAGTCTACAATTGTGTTATATCTACTTGCACATTACGATATCTTGACTAAATTCAATATTATACTAAGTTTAGGCAGTTGTATGTTTGAACCAAGCATATCGTGAGGTCCAACAGAGTCTCGTATTACATTAAAATGTCAATAAATGTAAGGGTTTTTATAACAACATCCAAAAATTGTTTGAAATAATTATTCATTTTTGTTTACAATGTTTGATACGAATATTCAAGCTAAACCATGAATTACAAAAATCGTTAATTAATCTCAAAATTTACTCTAAAAGTGTTTTATCAAAACAAAGAAAACTATGACGCAAGCTGTTCTTAATTTCTAATATTTTCCTGAAACAAACCTGAAACTGGATTTAATTAAGGAACTAGATCTAAATTTCCCTTATTTCAGCCCTTCGCTACATAGTCTATCATGTGAATACTAGTGGCTACGCATAAATAGGTGTAAGTATACACAGATGGCAACCGTCATCACGCCCTCGCCACGCGACGACGCGACGATTGCATTAATCCACAAGAGTCTCATCCTTCCGGTTAATTACCACGACGAGTGCCGCGACAATACCACCCCCACCCCGGTGTTTGCTGCTTGGGACGTCCTGCCTGCAAGTTTATGAAGTTGTTTGTGGCTAATTATAGGGGTACCAGGTCGGCGGTTGTTGTTCGTTTGTTTATTGATATTCAAACTCTAATATATGCAAGATTACGGGGACGAATGTTTTTTTTAACAGTAATAACTCGTTAATAACCAAAGTGATTCATTATAAATTTTGGTTTTATGAACTGTGAAGCTTTTCGCAAATTGAAAGGGTAACTGCAGATGAAGATATGTATACACGATTATGTAGAAGAATTTCGTTTGTTAATTCACTTTTATAATTCTAAAAACACCAATCCCACCAAGTACTACACTTTTTTAAAGAAACCTTCAGAGATTTATTCCATGGTTCTCTATAAATTTTATAATTTATTATAAATATCCTACGATTTTTTATTACATAAGCGTAAACATAAAATAGCATCACCACTGTGCACACGCACAGTGGTGTTCACGGCATCTAAGCAGCTTCTATTTTTTTTTGTTTTTAATAATAATTGTAATTCACAAACAACATTGCTTTTTAGAGAATTTTAAATGTACTCTGAATAAGCACTATTAAGTACATAGAATGTATCTACTTATTTTTATTAATTAAATAATTAAAAATGCGAATTTTTGATTCAGATTGAGTCTCTAAGACAACTAAATATACCAAAATCTTAATATAATAAAACTTAAATGTAACAAAATCTTCATAGGTGTTTTCATTAATTTCTCCATATTATTCAACTAATATAAAAGCGATTTTCGTACCGCACGAAAATATACTCGAAAGAGTAAAAACTTATTGAAAAATTCAGAAAATAAAAATATAATCTCACATAAACATTTCGAGAATTGTAACTTCCCTACTCATTACACCAAAGTTTAATTTAATTTAATATTAATGAGAATTCGTAGATGAAAGTAGCACGTTAATTAAAGAAGGAAATTTTGGGAACCTTAAACTAAAATCATACGAAATTGGAAATATGGTTTAAAGTACGGGTCATGTAGGAACATAACAAATTAAAGAGAATAAAAAGAAATATAGACGGCATTGGTCACATGTGGACAACCAATTACGCGACTACAGATTGTGTTGAAATGGTCTGAAACTGCGACCTACATTTAGAAACTGAATTGAATGAAGAATGATTTAATTTTAACGATCAAAGTATAGTAAGTAAACGACTTAGATTCAACGTACCGTAGGACATTTCTTTAAGAAAAAAAATTATAGTTTTACTTATTTACGAGAATATTTTCCGAGAATTAAAATTTTGATCCACCAATACACCTATTTTTTGACGTCATTTAATTTCGATGTTAACATAACTTACATATTGCATTTTCAATGCTAACATAACTTACAATTTGATAATTCAGCTAATTCATTACAACATTATGGCGACTTGAGTGCTAAAAATTAAATAAGTGAAAGATAAACAGTTGACTCTCATGGTCTAGATTTAAAACTATCAGGACACTGTCACACGTTTCTTTCGCAAGCAATAGTAATTTAATGTTTTAAAACACCTATTGTGTCTTCTGCTCATCGTAACTGCATGAAAAAAAAAACAATTTAAAGATATAGATAAATAAAAGACACAATATAGTGACTTCATTTATGTTATATATCTACGAGTACATATGCTATAGATCGGGTTAAGGTAAGAAAGAAATGTATAAATAAATAGATGAATAAAAAACTACAGGCGCGCCACCGCCGTGACACTCGAGCCGCCCACCAGATAAGACGGTCGACATCCACCAGTCGGTCTATAAGTATATTTTAAATTTAAATTCCCAAGCGCGGAAGGTTGCGGCGGAAGCGATAAACACGGCAGATACATTACCGCGGGGTGAGCCACGGTAACGGACGGGGGGAAGAGGCGACTCGAGGAAAAAACTTCCCGCCCAAATACGCGGGTACCCCACCTTCCAATCGAAACGATTCAAATGAAATAAGTAATGGTACGCGCCGGTACAATCGATGGCAACAGTCCAAAGAGTAAAATAATAACGAAGAAAAATTGATCGATTTATTTTATCTTATCTTATTTCTACGAAATTCATCACCGGCAAAGATCTTATTTATTAAATATACAAAGTAGTTTAATTGTAAACAACACTTCCTTTAATTATTTCTCCTTATGAATCTTTTCCCACTTTTTAACATAATTATTACTTTTAGATAACTGTCTTCTTAGACTCTTGAAACATTCTGATTTCGAATCAAGTGAAATGTTCATTAATGTCAAAACTTGTGAATAAGACACAATTGTCATACAGCCTTAAGACAGCCGAAAGCAAATAAATTCTCAGACACACATATAAACAAATAATTAAATTTTTAATATTAAATAAATTTAACTATTCCGCTAAATCCCCATATTTTTACTTTTAAACTTCGATGCACACAAGGATATAAAAATAATGCTTTTAAGAATGCATTTTACATTGCATATCCCTGGTGTCCTGATGGTTATTACTGGTGTGAGCTCTTATTAATAGCATGATTGAATTTGTATTGAGATTGAAATGAAAATAGACAATTAAATATAACTTTAAATGCTAAATAGAATGCAAACAAATAAATTACTTTAATGAAAATCATGGCGTGATTGACGAGCGCATCGATTATAAGCAGGAGAGTATTTTACCTTTTCCTCACTGAAATTGGTTTCCCAACTCTCAATTGCACACCAAAATTCCAGTGATGTGGAAGTATTTTCCATATATCTGCAATTATGTTTCGATTGACCTGCAACTGTACTAAACGTTGAGTTCTCATGGAAGCTCCATTTTTTTTTATTTCACTCGAACCATAAATTATAAAAAACTACGATTCTTTCAGTTACATAAAGTCATTAGTTTTACCTCTATAAAGATAACCATACATTTACTTTCAAAAACTATTTATTATCAATACGTTTTCTACACCGTATATCACTTTTTGTTAAGATAATTGCTCAATTTATGACCTTAGCTTTATATTCTGAAATTATAAAAATATATTAATTCTCTTGAACATTATAATTTTTATAAAAATTATATCTCAATATTTATTATAATTGTATTTATTTTACTGTTTCAGTGAATTATTCAAAACGTAGATTTTCAAAATGAAATAATCGTATATATTAAAATTTATTTCGTTCTTAGTCCTTAGTTTGCTTAGTCAGCTCATTTTTATAATGTGTATACAACAAACGTATCATCTTGCTGCATCCCTATTTAATAATTAAGTTACACAAGTTAACTACACTTAAAATATAATTTTTTATAACGTATTGCTTCATTGAATAAGACACTCTTATATGTCACGATTAAACTCATGAAAATCTGCTTAAAATCATCATCTCCAAATTTAGTACTATTATGTTACAGTTAGGAAAAACTAAATAAGAAATCTAAAATTACAATCAAAAAGCTCATCAACATCGTCGACATGTTCAAATAGAAACAAAAAAATGCCCCAAAATCTACGTAAACATCAACGGAATATTCTTTACCCGCCCAACTGTACGCAAGAAATCGCCCGCCCCACCGACCGAATATAAATAATGAAGCACTAACTATTGGAGTGTTCCATACACTTTTATTGTCAGCAATCTCCTTACTGGAGCGCGGGCGCGAAGCTATCTTAGTGACTAAGTGCGTATTTGTGAGCGTTTAATACTCGTAATTCGTTATCAGTAACGGATACTGGCGGGGGTGGCAGAACGCAGGGGCGCGGGAGAGAGGCGGTTCGTTAGAGCGCCGCGGCGGCATTAGCGCGGCACAATTGCTTATTTGCGTCTCCGCGCTGCGGCTCGCCGATCAGTCAATGATTGTTTATAGCTGTTTGTTTATGGGTTAATTAGAACTATTGTGGCCCGCGTTCGTTTTTGTATGTTTCTTTATTTGTTGTGTCTAATAAAAGTAAGATACTTTAGTGCGAATATTATTTTAATTTAAGGGAAGATAATTGCAGGAATGCTATTGTACGGTGCAGTTGCTTATTTATTGTGGCCTTCAAAGATTGATCTAGAACGGTGGAGCTAAATTAGTATATTTTACGAAATGGATCTTGTTAAGGTATCTAAAAAAAATTTAGCATCATGACGGACTCTGCTGATAAACGAATTATGAAGCACACAATGCACATCGTATGTACACTTTTACGTACGACTCGTCCTCGTTAATCGTGAAAAAGTGAAATAAAAGTTAACATTTTCTTTCAAATTTTGATATTCTACTAAGACTCTTTTAAGTGTAACTACGAGAGATAATTTTGTCAAAGAATCTAACTTACCCTTAACCAATTTCTCATTTTTTTCTTTCATATACGTATGAAAGTCTCTAAGTCGACTCAAAGTTGACTTACGCCCAATGCACCACACACGGTCAAGCCTGTCAGTCGGACTTACTGACAGTTAAAAACATATTTCTGTTTCTCATTAAATGCCAGTCGAGTTGGATCAAGAGTCAAATTTATCGACCGTACTATACTACACGGTTCACTTCTTTAAGTATCCATATAAAATACGTTTCACTGTCATTAAATCCGACTGAGAGTCCTGACCATGTGTGGCGCATACGGGTGTTAGAGGTTTTTATTAGTCAGCCGATCACTGACAAAATCATCAATTTTAAGGTCTTTACCTCATGAAATTTAAATATATATTTATGAAATCTTGAAGCGTAGCGTGCTGTTTATCATCTCCTTTTGCACATAAACAAGGTAGATAACTAGTTTTTGCATTAGAGAAGTCACAAGTGACTCGAAATGTTTCATATGTCATCACCGTAGTGTATTGGGTCGATCACAAGACACACGGCCTGCGCAACGCGGAGACCCGGGTTTCATTCCCGGCCGCTCGTCAAGGGGGACTTGACTGATATTCAGGTTGACTGTAAAAGATTGCTCTCATAATAATAAGTCCGCCATATGTATAAATTGTATACATTAAAGTACGTAAATAAATAAATAACGCTTGAATTTTTAAATGAGATCCTAAGCTTTCAAATAGCGGTGCTCTCACTATTATTTTTTTGTATAAAGCCTCGAAAACACATGAATAGTACCCATATTTTAAAACTAATTACTCATTTACGCTGCTCCTAGTTAATATTAATAAGAAATATGTGCATATATACATTATTTACATACTCAATTTTAAGTTTTCAACTGTGAAAACGTTATGAAAATACACTTATTAATTTTCACGTGATACCGGAATCAACCAAGAAACAGACAAAACAAACAAGCAGATTTTCAAACTTAGAAATTCTAAACACTATTTTTTTTTTCAATTTACGTACACACAGAGGCATAAAATATGTAGAAACAGTGCCTACATAAAAACCCAGAACTCAAATATAAATTATGACCTTACTTTTTTAACCTATGAGTAAAATTTAAATTTTACTAATAGATAAAAAATGAAATTATGGAACCTCGTATTTTTAAATAAGTAATCTTATAATAGTATATATAGTAGTTATATTTAAAAAAAATATTCGTAATTTTGCAATAGTATATAAATTATTAAGTTAATTCAATAAAAGTTTCATCAAGTCGCTATAGTTTAACAGTCATCTAGAATAGTAGATTGGAACTATATTTGTATTGATTTAGTTCCTCTTGGTCTTAGTAAAACTTTATGCAAACTCAGGTTTGAATAAAGCATAATGATAAAATTTATGAAAGTGGAGTTAGGGTCGGCAATCATAATCAAAAAGGCAAATAGGTCGAGTCTCTAATATTAACTTACAAATGCAGATGCTTGACATCGTCTGCCAAGGTATACCATAACTGCTTTATATAACAAATTCATAATATTTTAATGCTTTAAATAATATGTGTTTTTTTTTGTTGTTTATATGAAATAACTTATACTACAATGTATAAATTCTTGAGAACAATTCAGAAGTATGCGAAAAGTCAAAACACTGATGTGTTTTTAAATCGTTTTCCTTTAGCTACGTAAAGGGAATATTAATATTTCAATACCTCACAGTTCCTTGAATTTGTAATACCATTTAGCTAGTATTAGAAAACCGGTAGGAAAGGGTGAATACCTAAATTATTTTTAAAAGTTAACTGAAATATTGCTATGATGGCATTTTACTAGTACTTCGTCCAATACAAACAAAAGAAGCAACATTTATCTTCTTCAACGGGTTAAGTTCAAAGCAAGTAATCTACCTCCTATGACCTCGGAAGGGGCTGTGTTATAAGGTACAAGACGGGCGCCATGCAGATAAATATATTTCCGTGTCCGGGTCTTACCACCCCCTTGTACCACAATCTGCGACACGCGCAGTGCGTTACACTGTGCTTGTTTTATCGAGTTATGTTCCACGTCGTTTGTGGTTTGAGGGTGCTGTCACAAAGTGTGCTATGGGGAGCCAAATTGATTAGGCGGTTATGGTTCGAATGGCATTGAAATTAATAATATGCACTAAAATATAATAAACCACATAGTAAGCATTCAAAGAGAAACGACGATAAGAAGTTAATATAACAAGCAATGGAAGTAGCAAATCAAAATATACTATATCCTAGACATGTACATAACAGAAAACGTAAAAGTTCTATCGAAATACACAAAGGTAGAGTTCCGTGATCATTGCAGAAAACGTTTAGTAAACATACTCACTACTTTCTTTTCATACACTACTTTCTAAATTACTAAAAAATTTATTTTTTGATCGATCCAAAATTTACATTGTATTCCACATATTGCAAACCATATTTCGCAAACCAGTCTTCAATATTAACAATTATTTAAATAATTTCATTTCAAAAGATTTGTAAATCCAGGTATATTTAAAAGAACATATTAATTTTCGAACTTCATCTAAATGACCTACCTGCAAAGTTGTATGCGAAAGAGGTTAAAAACTTTAAACCGTAACAAATTGACGGAGCAATGGAGAAATCTTAAGGATCCATAATTTGACTATGGTATCCGCGTGGGTCTAGTTTCAATAAAAATAAAATTATTAGCTGCTGGCAATTTTGCAGACTCTTCGGTCAATAAAAATTATGTATTATTAGACGTTTATACATATATATATATATATATATATATATATATATACATATATATATATACATATATACATATATATATATATTTATATACATATATATATATATATATATATATATTAAATGTCTCCCCTGGGTGTGCTACCCTAGACTCGGATAAATAGTAATGATACTATATATAAAAGTGTAATTTTTTTATTAAATTATAAATAATCAGATATTTATCGCCATCTAGTGGGGAATTATGAAACTATAAATTTAGAATGGTTGTTTACAAAAGAAACAGATGTCATTTTCAACTAATTAATCAGTGATTTGTTAATTATTTAAATATGTATTTATTAATTCTCTTGATGGTTACCATATAGTCTATATCTTGATCAACCCTCAATTGAATAAAACTGAAAGGTTTCATTAAAATCGATCTTGTATTTGCGTGATACGCACACAGAAACGGAATACCGTTTTATTGTACCTATAGATAAATGAAAAATATGTGAAATTGATGGCATTTTTGTATATCTCCATTTATATATCGAGGTAGGCATGACTAGAGATATCGTATTTACTATTTCGATAAATAAGTTTCCTGTAATCATAATAATATTGTTAGAATTATGGAAGTTTAATATTCGTACTAAAAATATTACTTGTGTTAATGATTTATAATTCACTTGATGTAAAATAATACTTTAAAAATAAAAATATTGAGTCTTATTATGTAACAAACTGATATAGAAATATTTATGATTCTTAGACTTATAAATGTCCCAAAATGACCACAATCTGAAAATAGATAAAAATATATTTCAGTTCAGCCCACTAAAAAAATGTCGACTAACGTTTATCTGTAATGTGCGATGTCTCTCCAGTCCTGTTTACTATCCACTTCGATTCCATCACCCATTAAGCGGTGACACAGACTCAACAACACACTCTCTCTAAAAAAAATTAAATAGAAAGGCGCCGCTCAAACCATCGCCTAAAACCTATACGTATCTACATATTATAAAAAAACATCATCAAATAACGAGTCTGTTCAGAAAAAAAAACGTTAAAAAAGCGGTCCACCATTCCGCCTGGCAATCAATAAGTGAATTGCGCAGATAGCACGTTTATTTTAAGAAATCGCCCGTACATTTTCACGAGCACAATGAAATAAATTCGTACGTAAATCTACAGAAATGTAGCGCCCGCTCACGTTAATGAAGTAACATTTTCTTATCGGAATCGATTCGTTTCGACTTCGATATGAGGCAGCGCTGTCCCTTTTTGCGCGAAAAAACTGCGTCCTGCCTGGGGCTTTTTATGTCCGCCTTTTTGCCGGGAGAAGAAAATACTCGTATTTTCTTTCGTTTGGGCAATTTCCCGCTGGTGGAGATAATAAAACCGTCCTAATGCGGGGCGGGCGGCGGTCGGACGGCGTGGGGCGAAAAGTTGTCCGCGATAAATAATCTGTTTAGTGTGTTGTGAATAAAAGTTATTATTATCTGTCTCGGGTTAAATTTTTGTGCTAACTTTAAACTGTGATCGGTTTCGGAATTATTAGTTATTTATCTTCTTATCTACTCAATCAATTATTATGACACGCAGTTCCAATTTGGCTTTTACTATAAAAAACATAAATGTATCAATTACGATAAATACAGATAACAATTTTTAAAATTTTCCTACAATTTACCAAAGGAAAAAAGAGAATATACTGTTCACGTTCAATTATTCCTATCCAAAATTAATTTTTTTAAATACGACTACGTAAAATAAAAACGTATATTCATATTTTTATTTCATTGATACAAACGTGACAATAACTTGAAAATATTTCCCCTTTTGATATCCCCTTCCAACAAATTACGTATTCTCATATTACACTCTTTATTGTAGTAACCAAGCCTTACCACAACACCGGAAATCTCCAAGATCCCGTCAATAACATAGTGGAAAATTACGAAACAAACAAATTATTTTCTTTAGAGGTTATAAATAACATATCTCGATACTTGTAATCTATACTTGCATAACTGTGTTACCAAACCGTACCTAAATATTACTCGTGTCAATATAAACATATTTATGCTCAGTTTTAAAATTAATTAATATTTTAATTAGATAAGCGTCTTATTTTAGGCAAATCCTATACGTCATTTATCACGCATATGTAATAAATAACTACTACTTAAAGTAAATAGTTAAGTATTGAACTATCGCAAATAAAATGAATACCGTAATGTAGTAAACAAATACTAATTAGCAATCATCGTTAAATTAGAGATAATTTCTTAAATATTATAGTATAAATAATGAATATATCTTATAAAGTTTCAAGAATACACATCTAATTTAATTCGATACGCATTTGCATCGATTAGTCCACCAATTGACCCAGACCACCAAACGACCGAAATTCGTAAATTGTTCGAATAGACGCCCCACTGCCGCCATCGATCGGCGCATCATCAGCGAGCCCCACGTTGCACAGCTCGCCACCCCTCTGCCTTTTTCAATCTTTTAACCATTAGCGGGCCGCATCGCCAGCAGCTAGCTCGAGGAGACCAGTCGCCTAGGCCACTTGGACTTATAGAGTTGCGATATCCACTACCACCGTCTGCTGAGTAATACTCCCCGTGAGATGGCCGAATATAACTTGAAATAAGGTTGCGAAGGAAATGATACAACAAAATTATCTTAATCATTTGCCCGTGTTTCATAGAGGCAATATATACACTATGAAACAGTCTTACGGCAATTAGTCATAAAGCACTGTTCGTGAGAGGAGCCTAAAAGTAATTGACTAAATTTTAATTTACATAAACAAATAAAAAAACAGTTTTCTTATTTAACGTTTTGAAAGTTTTCGTCTTAAATCATCATTAAAAGACGAAAATCAATTAAAAGCCGTAAATAAATAAGGCTTTTAATTGATTTCGTCTTCGATTTCTTTCGATTTCGTAAATAAGAAACGATCGCTGTGATTATATTTAATTATAACTTTCATTTTTTGCAATATATCTATCTATCGTTGTTTGCAATAAACCTGCTTGCTATTACATACATCGATATATCATAGTAACGAGCAACTGCGAATTAACTTCCAGCGATTGAAATAACATTACGTAAGAAACATATGCCAGTAACTAACAAAAATAACAAACGCAGTCTATTTCATTTATTCTTAAAGATCGTAACAAATGGTTTCGAATTATAGAAATTTGAACAGTCTGTAAATATTAATTTTATTCTCATAAATCATGAAAACAATTAAAATTAACTGAAAAACAAAACAAGAAAGTGTGAAATATAAGTTAATTAAAAACCAGTCTTCAAAAAAGTTCAAAAATTGATTGAAAAATAAGCCAGTTACAGGCTTCCAAAAATACGGATAGGTTTCGGTATAACTCTGTCTCTTTTCCTCTTGTACAATATAATGTGCAATATTAAAAATGACCTCACAACACAGTATTCCTGTCCTTGTCTAAAGATTAAATTTAAACTTTTATAACTCGGTCAATTTTTAAGATTATTAAAAAAATGTTTCACTCTCATCAGCTTGTACCTTGAAATTATGATTAATGAAATAACAAAAATTTAGTCAAATACCCAATTGAATGACATAATTCGTTTACAAAATATTATTAGTTCAATAAATGAAAAAAATAATTGAAATTTAATATTCGTGTCAATTAAAAATCATTGCTGTACATGTTTACAATGTTTAAATTACCTAACTATTGTTAAACTATTTTTATATAATTTAAAATGATTAATTTAAGGGTCCAACCCATCACCAATTAACAGACCATCGAGGATAGCTAGTCATGACATATTGCAAATACACAATAGCTTAATCCGTAGCTAAATCACAGTTTCAGCATAATCATACGCTGGGTGAATACTATGTAATAAAATAGTACATCATTGATAACTATAAAGTAATTTTAAAAGCTTTAAACTACTTTGTCAGCTGATGACTACTGAACAAGAAACGATTTACCATTCTCTCTAATGTAATCTTCCAGTTGGAGCTGAAGTAAACTGTAAACTCCAATGACATCTATCACTCTATAAATACGGATTGAGAGATCTTAGAGACTACAGTTTTATATCTTATTCGCACAGTGATAAAAATAAAAATTATAATGTACGTTATATATACATATAAATATATATATATATATATATATATATATATATATATATATATATATGTGTGTGTGTGTGTGTGTGTGTGTGTGTATATCTTCCAATTACTATACTTTGATAATAAAGACACTTAAACGAATTCATAGACAAAATCGTAACGTAAGGTTTGTACTACATATTCAAATATAGAATGAGTATCCTTGGTTACTTGGTTACACCGAAAAACAAATCAAAAATTGAACTAACATACATTCAACGTGATTTCTTAACTTTATTCCTAAAGCAATATTAATGCAATCTCCAAAATTAACATTCAGGAGATACAATCAAGAATTTACGACAATTGTTATCTATGTACACAAATCATTAATATTGTTTCCAAATATCGTTACCTCTGTGAATGTAGGTACCATCAAAAAACATTTAACTGATACAAATCAAACAATTTCCGCTTAAAAGTGTAGTAATACATATTTCCACGAGGTTCTTTGTCATTGTTCCTGGCTAGTACATGCAGTGGCTAGGCTGGCTTCACAACGCGTTGTGCGGCTGCATTTTCATTAGCTTATTGTATTCTGTAATAGAAATTCATAAAGAACACCAAAATACGTAATATCTAGTCATAATGGAGGATTATAAATAAAGAAACTCTTCATGACTTTAAATCTGAAAGAATATTCATCTATGGTTGGTTTTTGAAATTTTCTGACCGTAATTCTGTTTCTTTACTAGTTATTACTATTATGAACATTCAGTTTTATATGCTTATTTTCTTTAAACATTACTCATAAGATCATTGATTTTGAGTAAAACTTTTGTAAACTAGATTAGGATAGTTAGATACTAGAGGAGGATAGTTACTTTTTTGACAATCAATGGTCAATAAGAAATTACGATCCCTATTATGATTCCTCCTACTGGTAAAGATATGTCTAAAAATGCATTATTATATTCTCAGTAAACAGAGCTGTAAAACTTGACGACGAAAATTTCTGACAGACAATGTCAAGCCTCTTGTTAAGACGTAAAAACAATTAAAGGAAATTGGAACAAAATTCTACGTTTTGAGGGGTGAAAGGTCATTTAAAATAATATTATGACTTTTGAATTTGAATTATTCTTTTTAATATTGCATGAAATAAGTATTACTAAAATTGGTGCAAACGCTCTAGAATAAGCGGTAACGCACTAGAATACAAAAATACATGTGAAGAATGTCCAACGTTTTTTTTTAATTAATTCAAGATTTAGTGATGTAAATAATATTAATTTTACATAACAATATTTACCAATTTCTAAACTGGATACGTCTACTTAACTCGACACGCAAAAACTTGGCATATCTATTTTCTCTTGTTTCTAAGCAAGTTTTTTTATCATCTCCAACTTTTTTTTTGTATTTCCTACTTATAAGAAGCCGGAATCACCATAAAATAGTCGGCAACGTGGTGTGTCATGTTGATCAGAGGCTATAAGAGCCTTTGACGGCGCGGTGCACGGCCGGTTCCGGATTCGATTGCCGGCCGCTCGTCGAACTGTGCTGGTGTTATTTTTGGGATTAAACACCTAAAATGGCACGGACGGCAGCGCCACTAACGCGAAAAGCTGTACGCTGCGATCGCAAAGACGCTTGTCTGCCCATTTTGGCGATTACGGCCAATACCTCCCACGTTATGGATATTCAAAAAGGCCTATATCTAGTAATGGTCGGAAACAGGCCCTTGATAATATCCTAATTATAGTAAATATAAACTTTGTGGAAATTTTAATCCCTTAAGTTTCCCATATATTTCAAAATTTGCCACGCTTATAGTTTCTGAAGTAAGTTCACATTATTCAACCATTTTTTCTCCAAGTTATGAAACTATACAATTTTATGTAGGTACGTAAACTTTTTGAAAGTTGTAGTTTATGTACGATATAATGAAACGCTCGCTGTGAACGCAGCCTATAGCGCCGTGTTAGCGGCCGTCGACATGTAGAAGCTCCATATAAAGTGCGTAAGTGCGGGCGGCGAGAATATTTGATTTCAATATGAATCACGCTTGGACGAGCTGATTGTAATTTGTGATATACATTTTCATTACTTATCTATACCCGATTCTCTTTGTACATTTATACGTAATATGTATGCGGCTTTGTTTGTGGATGAAACGCCTGCTTTTACACGGCATTATACTCGTTCAATAGCAGCAATGATTGGTTCAAAAACGTATTATTATTTTTTATTTTATGTTCACTTACATTTAACTCTAATATATTAGTAGACAAATATAAATAAAAAAAAATTTTTACTGAATTAAAATTAATTCAGTAAAAAAGTAACTACTTCTGAAAGCACTTGGAGTGAACAAAAAAAATTAATAAATTCATCCCGAAAACGTGTAGTTTCTGATCTTATGCTAGACGCATGCGATAATTTCATTTAGTTTTATTATACGCAATGGATGTAATAAATACAGTGGTAATTGTCATGTTTATACGTGACTGTTTTTCATGTATGGTCCACGCCTTATCGTCTTTACAGTCGTGTCCTCTTCATTAACTTATGTATATAAAATATTACAACTATAATTATTTTTAATTACGGACAATTATTTAAATATTACTGTTTATTAATGTTTTCTTACACAAATTTCATTTCAATAAATGCCACGAACCTTCACTGTTGTTGAAGGTGTGTAAAACAGAATGATGACTTTCAAATACATGAAAACGTATATTATTATAAATATAAACGTATATTATTATCAATACTTATATAAATTAACCAAGAGATGACGTTAGGATAGCGTCCCGTGTTTGTAAAATGCTATGTAACCTTCGCTCAGCGTTTCATACATCAATACAATAAATAATTCATCTCGATAAAAAAAATGTATTAATATAAAAAATATATAAAAATATATCAATATTTGAATACATTTTTATGACTTCATTCTCTTAGATTAGCGTCCATTTTAATGTATTATTATAAAATAAATATAAAATCAAATAAATAGCATTTTTCTTCAAGTAGTTAAATCAGTTAAAAACAATAAATTACAAAAAAAACGTCGACATCAAATGTAAAATCCTTAACGACATCGAAATCACATTAAACGCATTTTAATAAAAAAACACATTCAGTAAATTTAAAAAAAGTTTGCACAAAAATGCCTTTTGATCAATTAAAATACTAATTTAAGAATATTTAATATACAGACAAGCTTGTATAAAGTATGAGGGATATAGTAATTAATAAAACAATAGAATGTGTAATAAAAGAAATCAATAAACTTAAAAAAACCTAAATTTGGCTATATTTTTCCCATAATAGTATTTTTCTTTACGTAAATGACTTTTAAAAAAAAATAATTAAATTTAGACCCTGCATTTTCAGACATAAGAAAAAGAAAATTGGTCTCCATAAGCGATTCGATGTATTTTATTAAAGTTTGAAAACCTAAAACAAATCATAAGCACTTATCGATTAAATTAGTGCTAATATGTAAAAGTAAATTTGTGTAAAATACTTATTTGCTGAATCGACACGATTGAAATTTTGAATAATGACCTCGTCTGCAAAAATAGTGACTAGACAGCTCATTGCTCTATGCGCGCACGTTTATTTCAATATTTACATCAACCAATATTTATAAATAATGAACCGCGCTATATTAATGTACAGCAATACTCTCCCATCTATTTGATCAACCCAATCACCACCTGGGTCAACAATCATTCGTGACCTTTGACCCGTTCTTTAACCGCTGTGGTACGGCGATTCATTTGACAGTATTGACGGGAAACCGTCTTCCCGGAAAATAATAATAAATATTACATAAAATTTCAGTAAAGTTATCAAATTTATTCTATTATTTGCTAAAGTTTTAAATGTTTATAACTACTGAGTTTCGAAACAAATTTTAGAACAGAGGCCTTTTACCTAATTAATATTGAACGGCATGTCCTTACTCAGTCTTCGGGCATTGCATTGAATTCATTGATTTTTTGTGTTATTGTAAACTTTGATTTTACAATAATTAATTCCTCCAAAGTCCATCCCATCACCAATCATTCGTGACCTTTGACCCGCTTCTTTAACCGCTGAGGTACGGCGATTCATTTGTCAATATTGATAGGAAACCGTCTTCCCGGACAATAATTATAAATATTGCATAAAACTTCAGTAAAGTTATCAAATTTATTCTATTCTTTCCTAAAGCTATAAAAGTTTATACGGCACGAATGATTGGTAAATAATCTCCAAAGGAAGAAGCCGATGGTTGACTGGATGCAAAAAGCCCTTTACAATTTATATTTTGGATTATCTTTAAAAAAATTCAAATTGAACAGAGGAATTATTTTAGATATATCACCAGCTAGATCCCTTCAGCTTATAACTAGTATGTAGATAAGTATGGTATGTACTGGTATGTGCATAAGTGGTATGTGGATAAGTATGATATGTACCGGTATGTGCGTAAGTGGTATGTGGATAAGTAAAGTTTTGTATTTAAAATTAAATATTCCCGTATCTCAAACCTCCGACTTTTAAATTCTTTTTGATTCAATAAACATTTTGACTAAGTTTCAAAATTCAATATGTGGGTCTAATACAGCTATCTGAAATTAGAATGAACCAGATAATTAGTTTTTCTCGCTTAAAAATGGCGATGTATTATAAGTCGAACATATTTTATAATGATAATTGCAAAATGAACTTAAATCGTAAAGAAAACATTTTCCAGTTCAACTACATAAGAATTAGGATAATCATACCTAGTATAGGTATAATTATCATATTAAATATTCTCGAACACTTAGAAGATTCGTATCTCAAAAACCTTTCTTTGCTAAACGTATATTTTAAATAGAAGTAATATTAAGACCAAAACTAAGAATAAGTGATATTAAGACCAAAACTCATTTAAACAATTTTTGACATCCAATCGAAGGAAAACCCCTTTAAATCCTTTTCAAATTAGGAAAGACATTAACCTCTCAAGAAATGTATTTTTCATTTGTTGTAAAGAAAAATTGTGTGCCCTCTATTATTTAAAACACTTTGCACCCTGAACACTTTTAGTGTCTACGTTATTCATTGTAAACAACAATTCATTGTATCTTGCATTTGTGCATCCATCACATTTTTATAATACTTATGATCATCTCAGACCTAGTTATATATATATATATATATATATATATATATATATATATATATATATATATTCTCTAATTTCCCATGACGCTGAATTGCTCAAGCAATTAATTACAATTGCGTCGAATACGATGTATCGTTTACGATGAATAAAAATAATTTTATAGAAACGGTATTCTTTACAACGTGTCGTATAAGTCCTATTATTTTAAGTACATTTCATTGTTTATTTATTAATGGAATAAACAGCTTTTTGCAATGTTCCGGTATCAGTGTGTCAACAAAAGTAAACATTTATTACTCTCGTTAATTACCCCGAATAGGGCGTGCGATTTCGATTTACCGAGATCTTGTTATACCAAAATCTCACACATATTTTCAGTAGCGCTCTAACCAAAATTATGTGCGCGGAATCTCGCAAAATTTGCAGGGAGAAACATAAACACATCAAGTGAGAGCGTTCAATTTCTGAACCACGGGAACAAACATTCAAAACCGATTAAATTTACTGTTGAAGTTCTGTGCCGCCATGATGTTAATCTTGTAATAACGGAAGCTGCATTGCAATTAATTATAGTTAAATTATAAGAAAATTATTCTAGATTTACTGTTCTGCAGTCGATGTAGAATTATGACACACAGACACACACATACACACACACACACACACACACACACACACACACACACATGTATATATATAGAACAAAAATAGCAGTATATATATGTGTGTGTGTGTGTGTGTGTGTGTGTGTGTCACCTCCGAAATTCTGGCAACTACCAAGTTTCTAGTACCCACTTAACAACTTGCCACTAAAATATGAAATTCGAAAGGAACACAGGTCAGATTATCGCCTAAACTTAATAAAGCAAGTAATAAAGAAAAGAGCAATGGCATGCAATTTGTTATTTTGACTGAAGAGTTGCAACAGCTGCCTTCGAAAATAGCGAAATTTCTCCATCGATTGTTACATTATAAGAGGAAATATAGTTTCTCTGTCATCACTATTATCATTTTAATTATACATCATAATCCAGTAGCTACATTAAGTCGATTATAATGATAAAATAAAAAGCTCTCTGTGGATCGGAGGGTTACATAATTGTCCTTATATCTATACCAGCAACGAACGTTGAAGTCGGGTAAGCTTTTTATACTGCAAGCTGTTTAACTTCCAGTATTCGTTAAAGTTTCACAAAAGACAAGATGATACTGTGTTTTTGCTAACACTTTCAACAAAAGTTAGGTTAGTATCGCCTTTTACTTGGATTAGTAATTTCTCTCTTTTTACAGTTAAATAAAGTAAATAAAATATAACTACAAATTTTCTAATGAATAAAAAGTAATTTTTGTAAACTTTAGAATAAATATCTAGGTTTTACATTTAGATGAGCGCGGCATCTCGCTAATACCGGATACACGTGAATAAAAAATATTGATCCGGTAAATACCAAGATTGCCAACCAGCTGCGAGATTAGAGGACCCATTGAATTACTACTAAAATAGTGTTTTCTAATAAACATGCATAATACAAATATATTTGTATGCTCCTTTGATAATTGTACTGAGTAACAACTATTACTTACTTTCACTACCTTATTAACAAACAGTATTTTAAATTAGTATGTGTCGTCATATACCTTTTATAATCGAACTAATCTTTCCATCTATTGGAACTATAAGAATTAATAAATGAGTGTTATCTAGTCCGAAGACATGTTCTCAAATTTCAGTCTTAATTAGGACTAAATGTAAAAATAAATGAAAATAAAATCAAAGCTAATATTCATAATATTAAAAAATAAAATGTTTCTCCGCTGAAATATAATTTATTGATCATCCACGATAGATCATGGCACACTCCTTTAATGAAAGTTTTATGGTAAAAAGTAGCTATTTACGTAAAATGTATCCTGTGTTATATTATAATTATAACGGGATTGAATAAATGTTGTTTATTTAAATATAAATAAGTTACTATAATTCGTAAGTTCACACGGATGGCAAACTTAAAAGTTAGGCATCCATATGTTCTATGAGTGAACGCGTTACGTGTGTGCAGAAAATATAGTGGGACCAGACAATAATTAAGAGAACATTTTTTTTCCAAACAGAAAAATTAAAAACTTAAATATCTCTTGAACTGACAAAATTAGGGTACCGAGCATTCAAAAATTGGCCATAAACGATATATTTCGAATACGTGGAAAAGAAAAAAGGGACAAGAAATCAGTATAAATAAAGATTAGGAAATACACTTGAAAATTTGCTAAATTCTTGGTGTCGATATTTATTTGAATAGGAATATGACAAAAAATATCTTTTCCAAAAATACGTTATTGTGTTTAAGAAATAAAAGTTAATATTGAATTGAAATAAATGTTCCAAGTATAAGCCTTTAGATTATCGACAATTTTGAATCTGCTAATGGTAAGTTCCAATGTTGCTATTCTAAAGAGACGCGGTCTGCCAAACGTCAATGATATTTTTTTAAAACTAGCAACAACTGCCTAAAAATATTGAATAGAAATAAATGTTTCAAATATAAGCCTTTAGATTATCGACAATGTTTAATAATATATATGAAATAAATGTTTCAAGTATAAGCCTTTAGATTATCGACAATTTTTACCTGCTAATGGTAAGTTCCAATGTTGCTAATCTAAGGGAACGCAGTCTGCCAAACGTCAATAATATTTTTTAAAACTAGCAACATCGGCTCGATACAAGATTCTGCAAATACACAGAAATATAAAATATGTATTTCAATAACCGGTTTAAAACTGCAACAGATATATGGTCCGACTGTGTACATAAGTATTCTACACATTTCCAAGAACAAGTAAAACATGTTAAGCTTCGTATGATTTTATAATACTCTGTAAAACAAACCTCCTTCCATATATACACATATATGGAAACACACACACACAAACGCTCACAAATATGACAGGTGTATCAATATTGTACCAATACCTACATATATAGATACATACGTGTACTTATACATCGAAATAAGTAAATCTATAACTTGTATACAATCATTATGCACACTACCAACAGATATTTATATGTAACTACACTTATTTCTTGGTATCTACATCTATCTATATAAATAGGTATAGATGGCAGTACAAATGGTTTGGTGAGTAAGTATGGCGGTGTGCGCAGCTATAGGTGTGCCGTGTAGTAGAGATTCCCCCCCGTCCCGCGGTCATTAGTGTCAGTGCCGTGTCCCGCCGCAACCTTGTGTATCCCGCGTGGCGGTTAGTTGAATACAAATGGACTAGGCATACGTTTATTTCGAAAGAATTAATTCAAAAAGGCCCTTTTTCACTAATATTATGATATTTACTGAAAAAAAAGTTTTTCTCTAAGGAATATTTAATATCAAAATGAAACTTATTTCTTATTATTCGACCCAAAATTATTCAAGTAAATAGTGAACTTTTTCAAATTTTTTTTCCATATATTCAACTTTCATATACCTTCGCATGCCGCAAGCTCAAATTGCAGTTGAACCATTATGAACACTTTCCAACTGTTCTTAAAACCTCTTTTTCAACGATATATCGCTTATAAATGTGCGTCAATTTGTTCGTCCTGGCTTTATTACTGTAAAAGTGATGTCGAGAAAAAGGTTTTGGCAAACGTGAATACGGCTTTAGATTATCTATTTACTTAATCTGCGCAAATTGCATGCTACGTACATATATATTTGGCTCTAATTGTATGTCGCAGACATATATATATCATGCAAATTGTATGTTACAAGCATACACATTTATATTTTGAAAACAATATTGAGGTAATAGACAAACAAACAACCAACGATAAAAATAGGATTCAAGTCCTTCTAATACGAAATCTGTGCAAAAACAAATATATATTTTAGTAGTAGGGAAGCATTATTGAAGCAATAATAGAAATGAATATATAATTAATATTGAGATATGAATTACAGTGCAGCCTACATATGGCATTATTCATTATATTTATAACTTTAAAAAATCATGTTTAAGAAATATACTAAAATAATATTAATTTAATATACTAATTAACAATAAACTTTATTTTAATTACAAGACTTCAGAGTGAAATTTACGTAACATAATATTATATAATTTTTTCACACATAGCTGTCAATAATACTTTCATTAATATAAATTGTTCACAATAAAAAAATCACTCCAAATGCTGAGTTTCCACGCTTATATCTTAAATTCTTTCATTCGTTTTTTTTTCTTAAATTTAAGACCAAAGTTAGGTAACATTGTTATTATGGCCCATTAGATATTTAGCTGAATACAAATGAAAAATGAAATATTTCTAAACAAATTTTTCTAAATTGAAATAAAACCAAAAGTTAACTAAAACAAGGAATAAACACTAATATTTTATGTATTCCTGAAATTTATTTTAATACAAATTCGGCACAAAAATTTAAAGGATAAGTGTCTTCAGATTGCTAAAAATGATAAAAAAAGATTTGATATCGAACTCTTACGGTCCCACCTAGGTACATAAATATTTAAATGCACATTGTAGTTCTACTAAACTATTTATAAATAAAGAAAATTAATCTTCACCATCTAAATATGTTGCCACGTATATCTTTGAACGTAATAAAAATGTCGTAAATTTCTCAATAACTATGTGTCCTAGAATCATTGCTACAGTTTTTCCGTAAAACTTAGTTATGTTTCTCGTAAGTTTGTTTTTTTTCTTATTTTTTAGATAGACGGAGAGAAGGAATATTTTTTTTGGTATTTTCAACAATGTCTCTTGACCTTATATACAATTCTAAAAAAATGCTTTTGGAATTATTATAATCTGCTTTCTAATATTGAATATATTTGGCGTTAATTTTGTAGACATTTATTATTCACAATTAAATGAAACTACTTGATGTAGTATTATTTCTACTTTCTTTAAGTTCTTTACCATGACCTAGGTTTCGTTGTATTACAACATCTTCAGGTGGGCTATTACCAAAGATCTTTGCTAATAATCCACCTGAAGATGTTGTAATACAAGAAAATCTAGGTCGTAGTAAAGAACTTAAAGAAAGTAGAATAATTTAGTATGTCAAGTGATTAATTGAAACTCGCACAACATGTAAGATCAAAAAATATTTTGAATTTGATTTATTAGTGTTAATTAGATAAATATATATATGTATATATATATATATATATATATATATATATACATATATATATATATATATATATATATATATATATATATATATATTGGGGTTCAAACTATTGAAATATGTGGGAATTAATATGCCGCATCATTCTACCAAATTTAAAGGTTCTATGTCAGACGATTTCCTTTTATAACACATAAAGACCGACAAATATATGAGTAACCTTATAAGTGTATCCTTGTTTTTTTTCCGTTGAGGAAAAAAGAAAAAACCGTATCAAACTACTTTCCATATCGCATGTCGTATGAGTTTAGAACTACGTTGCTAGTTACATGAGAACGCCCACGAAACTACACTACCGCATGTTTCCACACAGATTAAATGTATTATTTCTCTAAAGCATAAATTTATTTACACACGAATTTTAAACACGAATCAAATGCCTCGTCCTCCATATATATTTACTATTACGAATACACAGTTCTTTCGCCACCCCGAGCGAGACGGCACTACAACGTGTACAGCCGCGTAGCCGTCTCTTTTGTACTGAGCAAAGTTGTCTGCGCTTTTACGAATAAAAATATGAGAGCAGCTTTTATTTACAGCTTTATGTTTTTAGTTCGATCTGTGTTTTATAAAGCTTCTACTATACGAGTGGGTGTTGAAATTGTATACACCACACTTAATTAAGATTCATTGTAATAAGGTTCTATTACAAAAAACGTTATACTATCGATATTTTTTCTATTCGAAATTTTTCTATTTATTATTCGAAAAAAAATCAATCTCTCCGCTACTCCATTAAAACGTTACTTCGTTATTATGTTTGTATACTTTTTCAGTATCAAATAAAAAAATTTCCGGAGGCATGACATTTCCCGGAATAAAAAGTAATTTATATCATTTCGGGGTGCGCAAACTATATCTGCACAAATAAAACACGTCGATCCCTTGCTACTTTGCGACGTGAAAAAAGTTTTAATATTATTTAAGATTAGGATTATTTACACTAATTATATTACAGAAGTAGTTCATATATGATTATATTATACATAAGCTATGCTATATATTATTAGCTTATGTAATATTTAAAGTCAAGATCTAATAGCTCTTGCGTTATGTATTTTAAGGGTAATATATATAATAAATATATATATTGGACCTTGTCTTCAAAACACTGTCTTCACATTTATATAAAATGCTATTAACTTTTCATTCATCTTTACAAATATTTACTTAATGCCTCTTTCAAGATATTGCAAACTTCCGTTTTCCTTTCTCGGGCTAGTCGACTAAAACTGTCGGCTTTTCAATGTCAGCTTCAATTCGTGACCCAAAAAGTCTGCTAATGCACAATCGAGCGAGTAGGAAGGTTATGGACCAGTCGCAGTCTTGTGTTTTAGCATTTTTTTTTCTAAATACTTGCTATACGTTTGCAGGCATATTAGCTTTATGTTAATAACAATTGTGTTATCTGAATATAATTCTATATTATTTTATTTGTATCTCCAGACACCGTGCATGAAACGCTCTTAAACTACACTACTATTAGACATGGCCCTTACCTATTGCTGCAAAAGTTGCGGCAGTAACTTTAAAGATATATATATATATATATATATATATATATATATATATATATATATATATGTGTGTGTGTGTGTGTGTGTCTGTGTGTGTGTGTGTGTCTATGTGTGTGTGTGTGTCTGTGTGTGAAAAAACTGTTCAGCTATTTTAGAGCAGAATGTTTTACCCAGATAGTTTGTTTATAAACATAAGTAAATAAACAAACGCTTTCTCAGAATAATATTAATTAATGTAGGTTTTTTAATTGTATAAATATTGACAATAATATGAGAACCGCATAAAATGAAGAAGATTATTACGACAAGGATCAATATAATTATTTACCAGAAAATCTAAAAGTTAACAAAACTCGAGAGTTGACAGTACCGAAAAGAAAGGTATTAATTAATTAAAAACCATAATATGTATTTATTTAGATACCTGTTACTTTGTGAATTGCTCAATATTTATAAATATTCTTATCCATTAATTATAACTTAATATCTAAAATAAACTAATGTTAACCATTTAATCAATAAATCTGTAGAAATCCCTATTGATTCGATTCGGGTTTTAGGGAAATTTCAAGATATTAAAATTCTTAACATTACAGTTTAACGAGATATAGTATATAACGTTATGTGTTATAATTATTTATAATAAAATCAAGTCCAAGGTATTAGCATACCTATCTTTGAAAATTTAGTAACGATTAGTTCCTGTCTAAATTGCTTTTCACAAAAATTGTGTACCATGTAAAATGCGAGTAATTATGCTTTTTGACATTAATTTTGTTTTTCTTTCAAAAAAGAAGAGTTGAAAATAGTAACCTCTAATTAATTAACAGCAGTCACGCGGTGGTCGAAATTCGACCTCAATTCATTAAATTTTTAACTTTGAACGTTAGTGTGGTTCTTTTGTCAAAGAGTATATGTCAAGAATATAACCATTGCATATAAAAACACATGTAATGAAATTACTGAAAGTCCGAAATCAAATTACGAAACAGAATTTAAATAATAAATTGTACTTACCTACTCAGTTGTTTAGAATACTAATAAGTTGGCGAGAATCAGAATGCTATTACAAAGTATATTAAGCAAGCTGTACTTCACTAATGTATAAAACACAGAGTCTCTATTACACAAAATATAAAATATTTTGCCTTGACATACACTCCACAGACTATTGAAATAGGAACATTTCAAATCACACCAAATTCATAGCTTCAAACTCGTTCAGCCAATATGACATTTTAAATTTCTTTGACGATAATCTCTATTCTGTGCGATTATTTGACCACATATTATTGTGTATTTGACATTGACAGTATAAACGTAAACAATGAAACTTTTAATTGAAAGTCGTTATATATTTGTAATATATAATTTAACGTATTTGTAATACAAGTATAAATTTTAACTTTCTTCACTCCTCCATATCAATTTTAACTATGTCAGCTCTCACAGTTAAAAAGGGGTACAAAGTTTATTCTTCGCATATTAATATATAGATAATGAATAGATATGTATGTAAATATATATTTAAATGCATAGCATGAGTCTAAAATTTATTTAAGTATGTAAGAATGGAGTCTTTTACTCCATTCTATGTAAAGTCAAATAAGTATCAAACAAAAACTTACAGAAATTATATTGACAAGAAATTAATATTATAAAGTGCATAAAATTATAATTTAAAAATTCACTAAGTTCATAAGAAGCATTACCAACAATTTCTGTTCGTAAAGTTTCTAACAAATCATTCCATTATCAGTTCATAATAAAGAAATAAACCTTATTTCAACAATTTCTCTTCAGTTAAAAAAATAAAAATAAAGAATTATAACTAGAGAATGAAATAATTATAAAATGACCATTCTAATATTAAAGTGACGATTAACAAAATCATAAAGTGACAATTCTAAAAAATACGAGATTTGAGAATGGTAGCTTAACTCGAACTCGTGTTAAATAATCCAGGACTACTATTCGACGAAAGGAAAGATTTGTGATAAATTATGGAGAAACCTATTGGAATTCACAATAACAAAAAAACTTAATATAAAATAAAGTATGAACATAATAGTTAAACGTAAAGGAAACAAATTAGTGACCTATTTTTCGTAAAAATATAATCTCACAAAACATAAACAAATCATCGGCGTTGATAAATTTCGCACATAACGTACAAAGCTGTAACATTTACATAAAAATAAGCACATTTTCCTTAGATATCTCATTTCCTCCTCTCTTCCTCTCAAGTTGTAAGCGCTCTCCCGTTGGCTACAAGGAGGCAAAAATACACCCAGGTCACAGTGATAAGTGAAGTAGGAAGAGCAGGTTCACGTTCGGCCGATAGCGGGTGCGACTTACAAATGTCACTTATCAGCCGTCGTCGCAGCATCCGGACCGCCGGCTGCCGACTACTCTGATCAGCATGACAACTATTTTACAACACATATTTTTTCCTAGATACAGCATCAACTGACGGCTCTCTACGTGTACGTTTTGTTATTGTACCGTGCAGGAGAAGTGCTTTGTGTGAGAAAATTTCTGATTTTATTTTCGTGTATACCTACTGATTCCTCTATACTCATTCATATGTGTTATTTGCAATATCGGTTTTTTTCCGAATCTTCACTTGATTACGCCTTTGTAAAAATCTAACTAACTTTGTATTTTTACAACATTCGACAAATCACAATAACTTTCTCCAACCAAAATAATAAATATAAATAAATTATATCTAAATTTTTGAATACGGTAAAAGACAGTAACGTAAAAAATGGACATTAACCAAATTGTTTACCCCAATACTTCCTTTTTCACCCATACTCTGATGCAGGACACGGTAAAAAAGTATACATATAAGAGAAAGGAAAGTTGATATTAGCATTGACATTCTCTCTGCAGTAAACTTACATTTCGTCACCATGATGTGTTGGATTGATCACAAGGCCATATGGCCTTTGACGGCAAGACGTACCGCTGAGATCCATGTTCGATTACTTCCGATATTTTGATTGGCTGCAAAGGATTGCTATCGTAGCAATAAGTCCGCCAAGTGTATGAACTGTATATATTAAAGTACATAAATAAATAATTGATTTATAATACATATATTGGTTTTCAGTTAATAGAATGGTCAAAAACACAACTATATACAGCGTTCGTAACACTTCATTTTTATTAGAAATATGTTGTACGTTATACGTTATACAGGCGTCCTAGATAACACGGCAATATGCTCCTCAGTACTTCATACAAACGATACTGTAAGTAAAGGCATATAGGACACTATGGAAGAGCGGGGGTGGCCTGGGTTGGGGCTGAAGGGATTTGCATAAGATATTATTAATCAGTCGGGGATTAATTTCTTTCAGTCAGCGGCATGTGTTGTGCATTAGACCGCGATATAAATGGTACGGGCATTTGAATTTGACCGCTTTGTGGTGGACCGTGATACCTATGAGTTACCCGGGTTTTGTAAAGCCTATTAGCTCAATTCTATCTCAGTGGATGTTTGTTCGGTCGCTGTTGCAACATATATATTCGTTTCATCGGTGTGCAGGACACGTTAGGAAAACGTTTCTCAACAATTTATTAAAACTGTTTAAATTTATAAACAATAAAACTACGTTATTTCATAAATTGACAGTTTTGCCCGTCGTCTTTGACAATAGCGAGGATTGGATGAACTAATTTTAAGCACATAAAATATGTAACTTAACTTATGTATTTAATATGTAACTTAATATACACTATTTTACCCCCAATAATAAACAAGCAAAAATTGTCTATTTACAACATTGGTTTAATATTCAACTTGCATAGTAAATCAAGTGTAAAAGTTAACACTTTAGTTTTTAACTAAATATGTGGTGCAATTATAATAATTTCAATAACAACTGCCACTTACTTTAGTCGAACTCTGGCCAAAATATATTTCGATGGATATCAAAATGGGAAGTTATACAGACTTGTACCGTGATTGGAGAAGAAAAACAAACATAGTTACATTTCATTCCTCGTGTACTGTATTTCCCACCAGAATTGAACTATGTATGTGTTATCATAGGCTGACCATAGGCTGCTTATAAGAAATATTTCATAAATATCTATTGTACAGTTGAAACGAAATTACATAACAATTCAATATTCGCATTTACAACAAAGTGAACAGTACTTTAAGTATCGATAAAGAATAATTGACACTTAAAATACTGGACGTCGTTGCGAAATAATAACTAATAAGAAAGTCATATGAATGTCTTTTACAAGGCGAAACTATGCAGACCCTGGCTGCAGCATCTAAGTAGCCTAAAATAAACGATTTAGATAAAAAAATCGTATATCAAATAATTGTTTCTTTTTAATAAATGATACTATTTATAAAGGTTATATTCTAAAATTCGCAGACCAACAAAAGACTCACGCTCTCTCTTTAAAAATATACTTCGTCTAAACACACAACACAACATCATCACGCAAGCCACGCACTGGCAACATTACCAGGTACCTACCTTTAATAGCAAGATAATTATCATAACATAAATAATAATAGTTTTCCAACTTCCTCCCGGGCGGTGTTTTTATATTTTCGGCCTGTAAATGTACATGTTGGCGATTATAATTACTTAAATTAACTTTTATTACGTGAGACGAGTCGCTGGCGGCCAGCAGAGCATGCAGCGGCCAAATAACTGGACTGTACGAGTGCCTACGGTGTCTGACTCCATGTCGTTCCACCCCAGTAGAATTTATACCTATTTAATTCGCTCCTAAGATAATGTACATAGGCAAAACTTGACCACTGAAAATAGCATATTTTAGAAAGAAACTGTTGCCAAAAGGTCACAACGAATACAGCACCAGAGAATATCAGTCTCCATACGGGTGAAAAATTGAACAGAACCTTAATTTCAGACAATCTGATTATTGATAAATTGTGAAACTTTTTCTTTAATTGTGAAAACCATAGTTTGGTGGACTATAATTTAAAAAACGTAAATCGGTTTCACAAGCCTTTGCTACCTGCGTGTGATAAATAGTTAAAAAAAAACGTGTAAACATATAATACAAGTGTAAACTTTGCGTGTCAATACATTGAAAATATTTGAAAAAAAATTGATCGGAATGTGAAAGATAAGTTATAAAAATCATATATGACGATTTTATTTGCGGAATTTTTGTTTGAATGTCTGTTTGTTTATGTATTTTTCTGTACACGCATCACATAAAACTACTGACCCAATATAGATGAAGATTTAATAAAACGCATAGGGATCAACTTTAAATATATTTAGTTTCTATTTTATCACAATCGGTTCACTCGACCGAAAGATATGAGAGTTTAATATTTTAACTTGTTTAAAGAAGTGTTTGGCTATTCAACGCGTAAAAATTACGTCTAAAATACATATATACACCAAGAGATGGCGCTACGCTCGTTTTAATATTTTCTTATTATTTTAATTATCATATTTTAATATTGCTTAATAATTATGTATTTTAATGCAAATAAAATACCATTGATAATATAAATAATAATAATTTTAGTTATTAATAAATACGAATTAATTAAATAACTACTCATTAATTACGATTCCCGTACGAAGTCACAGGCAAAGGCTAGTCACGGATATAAAATTTCCTGTTTGTCAAATGTAGACTTCAAACAATAAATCTTTGGTTATCCCATAGTAATCAAGATAGGTCCAAAATAAAGGGCCACAATCGAGAAGAAGAAAAAATAAGAATTTCTTGAACTCTGTTAAAATGAAACTTAGTTTCCTAGGACGAAAAAGAAATTAATGTGAAAAATTTACTTCTCGTTAAGAAATTACGTGCAGTTAAGTACATTTAAAATTTTAATACTAGTAATTGAATAGTAGTACAAGTATTGAATAGTAGCTAACAAAAAGAGTAGCTTTTAGTTGGCTCTATTTTTTACTATCATAAATAGATTAACTTCACATAACATCTATTAAGATTCTCATAATCGTGGAATTATATTGATTATTGAACAGTAAGATAGCAAATTTTCTACTGAAATAAAACTATAAAGATATACAAAGTAATATTATATATCATATAAAGCATATGCTTTATATGAACATACATAGATATGGTTTTTTTACATTTCGAAAACTAATTGAACCATTGTTGTAAGCACTTTGGAGATCATATTATTCACAGTTAATTAAATCGATGTAGGCTTGCACATTTTTTTTTAATTATAAGTAAATATAAAATTTCCATTTAAGAAAAATTACACATACCCTTGCGTTACTTATGATAATTTGAGATCTCACGATAAGTATGCGTCGGTATTCTCACTCGAAAACTTTTAAGTCAAACAAATTAAAGAGCTTTTTTAAATAATTCAGAAAAAATTGTATAGTTAATCATTTTTACGAGTGTGGAAGATGTCCAAGGAAAATCCTTTTTTCGTTGTGAGAAAACTTTTGAAAAACAATGCAAATATTATAAACAAGCTGCCCGTTGCGACTTTGCCCAAATTGAAAAGGGACATGATTGCATTTTGTTTCAATCGCTTTTTTATATAATTATTAAGTAGGTTAATTTATTAAGGCCATTTTCTAGGTTAAGTTATTTATCCCATATTATCCCATATTTAGTTGAAAAACTTAAGTTGTAAGTTGTACATTATACTAATGCTGTAAAGAGAGAGCTTTTGTTTGTTTGTTATTGAGGGTTTGATACGAAACAGATTCTTTGATCGACAGAAAGTTTCGCCACAATATAGCTTTTTATAGCATTCAGGTAGAGGGGATATGAATTTCTACAAAATAAATTATGAATTTCTGTAAGTAATGAATTCTACAAAATTAACACCAAATATATTCAATACATGGTATATATTATATTTTTGAACAGAACAACGATATATGAAGGAAATTAATGAGTGCCGAGTTTACTTTTGTGATTTTCAAGCCATAACAGCTACATTAAAATCATTTCTTGAAGAATTGTATGCGATTATGAAATATACAAAAAGTGTAAGGATGTGTGTAGCTATTTTTAAAGAATCTGTTTCGTATCAAATCCTCAATAACAAACAAACAAAAGATTTATCTTGCAGCACTAGTATAATGTACAACTTACGAAGTAAATCGAGTGTAAATGCTAACACTTTATTTTTCAACTAAATATGTGATGCAATTATAATAAGTACAGATTGGTATGCGCCGCTAGCGATTCAATCAAATGTTATTACGAGTTTAAAAAAAAAGACTATAAATAATAACGGTGGTTTTATTAAACGAACGAGCTATCATAGAAATATCATGCGTTTGAAAGATAAATACATAAATGATGGATTGCGCAGCTCGAAGTCGCATAAATACTGAATCGGCCAGCACTACCGTGGGATACCGAGATAGGGGGCAACCGCCATTTCCACAACTGTCAAAACGCATATCATTAATATCAAATATGTTCGGAACCCCATTACTGCATGCGTAGAATGATATAGTAATGATGAGTAGAGTTTTAAAGAAAAATATCTTGTACCAAAAAAGTTCTATAATACAAAAAAATGTTACACGAATCACTTACCAATTCGCGCTTATCTACACTTGAAAACAAATTTAATGTCCTTAATTTAATACAAAATGTTTTCGCATTTAATACGAACCAATTTTTTTGAAAACAGTTTCGTTTTGATAGGAGACGCTCTGTACAAAATAGGAGCATTTATATTAATATCGCCATCCTTCACTAAACTAAAGTCATACTTTTTTATTCCTTTTCGTTTTGTTAAAAAAACCTTATTATAGATGTGTGTGTATATATATATATATATATATATATATATATATATAATTTAAGTATAAGATAACCTTGGGTGTATATGGTTAATTATACAAAAGTTGTGTGTAAACACGTCGAAACGATAACCGACCAAGCTAACTCTGCCTATGTTTACTTCCAACATGTGCCACGTACTTGGTTTTATAATCATTAGGTTTTTTAAAGAAAATGAAAAGGTATACAAATCGTAAGTATATAACAAATTAAACACAGTAGGCAAACACGCTTATATACAAGCAAAATTACTGAAGTATTTCGCTCCGCTCATGCACAGCCCGCAGTCATAAAATCATTTGATTACTTTGTAAATATTGAAATACAGCCTCCATCTCCCGGAAACAATTGGCCGGCAAAATATTATATTTATAATAACACATAATCACAAATAATTATATCAAAATTATTACCCGCAACAAAGAAACCTTCGGGCATATCAACATTTATCCATATAGATACTCATACGTCGTCAGTGGAACCCCTTTGTGCATATGGATTTATCCAATCTATCTGTCTGAAAAACGAATTACGTTTCAGAACCATTGGTACTTTATGTCCGGGCTTGTCCGCTTTTTGGCCTTTCGTCCGGACTTTGCCAGGATTTTTTTCTTTATCCAGATTTTTCGGCTTCAGAGACAGAAAAATAGAGTTAAAAAATTAAGAATCATCAAAATGTTTATTTTTAATAAACAACATAACAATAAATATTATATAACTAAACCAAAATACCAATATTTTTGTGTAGAATAACAACAAAAATTGCCGAGAATTTCACCAATAATTGTTTAATATTTTCATAATTCAGTTTATACAAAAAATCTCAATAGTTTGTTTTAAACATGATTTAATAATATTATGTCTTATCCAAAATACTAACTTTGATATTGAATAACAAACGAAGTTCTACGATATTACACATTATTTATTTAAGTGAGACTATGTCGCAATAATCCGATTATATTTGGTCATAGCTAAAATTTTCCGATTTTTCGAGAATATCTTAAGATTGTCATTAGGATTTTTAAAAATTTTTTGAGTTGACCTTAGTCGGAACACACATAAAATACGGTTACTTAGTTCTTTATATCTCTTGAAATTGTTAATACAATTAAAGGAAATAAGTATGATTGAAGATTCCAATCAGATGCTAGTATCTATATTTTCAAGTTTTTCAAACACATGGTTTAAATTTAAATAGGATAATTGGGGGATTGTATTTTACCTTGAGGCTTAATATTTCGCCAACGTGGCTCAGAAATGAGAAAAATACATATAACCTCAAATTCATTTTAAAAAACCTCCCCTATGATTTCCTATTCAAAAAGAGGCTCGAAAAAAATTGTTCATCTCCACTATTAATCGGGATCTCCTTATGTAGCATCTACTTGCATCATTTTCTACATATCCACTGGACGAACGGACGGATATCACAAAATTGTTCAACTAGGAAACTTTAAAAAAATGCACTCATTTTAAATTAATTTTTATTTTATTTTGTAAATTACAGCCAGGTTTCGTTATAATAAACATGTCTCTAGGAAAACGTGTGAAAACCCGGAAAACCACAAATGAAAACAAAGCCCGTAAACCTAAATTTAGAAATGCAATTCCATTTTCAAAATTATATATCTAAACAAAATATTTCGTTATAGTCGATTGTGTAAAGTAGGTTATTCCTTATTCCTACAAAAGCATTGTATTTTACCTGTACGCATGCGGATACCTCTGCAAACGCAAAATAAATATTCCACTACAAGCTGCCCGATAACGCCTCCGAGAGCAACCGCGCGTGCCGTGAACAATCAATGAAATTGTTAAATCGCCTAGAAGACATTACTATTCACATGTTCGTACTTGTTACACTAAATATATTGCAGGAGCGCTCTTGAAAAATACGTCTCACTTTCGCTATCAACACGCGCTCTAACTTTCAAGTTCAAAGCGGACGCGCTTTGGAAGGTTTGACGTGAGATTGGTATTGTTACGTCGACAATAGTAGCGTTATCGCTGGAGAGTGATGCAAATGCGAAAAAGAACGACGTAAACGTGGAAAATATAAAATAAATTAAATTCCGAAATGTGTTTTCTCTCTTTTTTTCTTTATTTTCCTGTATTTACTAGAACGTTTGTGCCATTGACAACATGCTTTTAAATACATAAGAATTAGTCAACAGGAAATGAACTCTTAAAAATTGTGCCTGATTTACATGTATGTAATAATATTTGCTTATTTATGATATAATCCACATAGAATTCGATACTTCTTTTAGGATTCTATAAAGAAGAAAATAACCCTTAAAGCGTAAGGATGCTTAAATCATAGCCCCAAAGGAAAAATTACTGTAGCTTGTAGGATAATTTAGATAAACCAAATGTGTTTACTTTTAATGGATGTTTATTTATTATGCATTTTATCAACATTCACAAAAAGTATTTAATAATGAAAGTAACTTATTCATTTAAAAAAAAATTCTTCCGATACGATCTACTCTTCTTGATCTTCGATCGGTCTTTTTTATAACAATCACTTTTCCAACTACCTATTATTAAAGGACTCTATAAGCGAGAGCTTCATAGTATAGAAACCATAAGACTGGGAAGACTTAAAACTTCTCCACTTATTACAGACAAAAAAGCAGCAAAAATATATAAGTCACTAATAACACAAAGATGTAGTGAAATGGGTAATTCTAATAAAGTTCTTGCTTTCCATACTCCGACAGACACTCCATTTTTGTTCTTTTATATAGAAAAACCACTCCAAATAAATCTGTTTCGGTGCATTTTCTTATCACAATTACGTAAAAAATCATATTTAATTGAGATTTTGCTTGCTAACGACAACTGGATACATACATACTTTTTATGTATGTCACATTAGACTCAATCCTTTAAACGATATTGTTAAAACAAACTGGCCGCTAAGTAATGTGTTTTATCACACGAAAATTCAAACCATATTATGAACCAACACTCTCTTGATCACAATTCGGGGACATTATATAAAAATCAAAACAGCGTGACATACTAATTATTTTAAATTAGAAAAATTCACCAACTATACGCCAGTTGCATATACATAAAACCAAAACAATAACATCCGACCCGTTCTTTAGACCACGCACTGCTCGCGCGAAAATTCCAACGTTATCCATGCAGCTCTTAGTACCGCCGACCTCAACCACACGACCCTGCACCGACGAGCGGTCACCGCGGTACATTCATGAGGAAGTTTCCGGTCTCCGCCAGGGACCTAACAAATGACTGCCTGTCCCGTCCCGGCGACGAGAAGCGCCCTCTATGGCCTTACCGCAACCGCATGTTTTACATAGCCGATTGATATTCCGGATCTGATCTAGTGGACTTGAGACAGACAAGACAATTACCGTTAGTTGTGTAATAGTACTAATTTAATTGAGAAAAGTGTTATTGACACAAAAACTATATATCCAATTGATAGGAAGCTTTCACTATCGTGTAACTTATAGAATCCAAATAGACAAAAGGCACATACTACCTTTTTAAACCGGATGTGTAATTAGCAACAACGATCTAAATGAAGGAACTCGAAGTACGCCCCAGGAGGACTTTTGAATTAGACTGGTTTTCTTTTAATTGTCGCCATATTAAATAATGTATGAAGATATTATAGACACCACAAAAATCTACAAAAGAATTCAACGATTTATATGACTATTTATTACAGATTGCTTTTGTATGCGTTTTATGTCATGCGATTGGGTTGCGAAATTCTGTGCTAACCAAAACACAAATAAATAACTAAACCTTTTTTGAATTAATAAATTAATACATTAACCGTGAATATTTATTATATAAAAAGTAAATTAAAACAAAACGAAGTCGTGGTTCCTTTTTTCTCCAGGCAAGAACAGGCAGGTAGTTTATTTTTGATATAGCTTTGATAGCTTCAAAGAATGTTTCATTTGGTTAATGTACAAAAACATATTCCTATTGTAGATACCATAATAAACTGGTTATAACAACACTATTTGCAGCAACGGACTAGTTGAATACATGATGAAAACACTTATATAGATAAATCTTTTCGCAGCAAGTTCAGTACAAGACGCTCAGTATTTTACAACAGCTACATTAGTTTTCTAAATATTTCTCAATACTGAATATTTACTTGAAAAGACGCATTTATTATATTACATTAATTGAGTTAGATTTCCAAATATATATTTTTAACAATACCGCCACGTACTGCCATTTAGTTTAAGTAGGTACGTACATATAGCAGGCAATAAACTTAACGCGTCTCGTTACTTTTAATTTAAAATGTATTCAGTTTGGTTGCTAAATAACATATGCAAACAAGTACACAAATTCCAAGGAAATATATTTCCTAGAAGATATTTTAATTTGAGTAATATTAAAGATGTGTCTGCATAAAAGTATTAAATTAAACCCATATTGTTGAATAACGTGTGCATTATTACTTTCAAACTGACAATAAGAAACGAATTAAATCGAGAACGAAATTATAACGAAACTTTATTCTAAAGCTCTAATTGAGCATAAAAAAATCTGGAAAATTTGTAAATATTTATAAAACCAGATATAGCCTCTAAACTATTAGACTACTTTAAAAATATGGTTCTTTTTAAAATTGCATATAAATTGGTGATAATTTTTTTGCATACCCAAAAAGCATCGTTGAAAGATTTTTTAAAAATTAGCATCAATTAAGCACTTTTTCAATACAGGGATTCTAGAGAGAATACAGGGATTCTAAAAATCTAGAGAGTATTCACAATACACATATATATAAAGGATTTTACATTAGAATATAAAGAATTTGAAAAAAAATTATCACAGTTAAGTCGACTCTACTAGTTTAAGAGTAACAATTGACCAATTTTTGACATGGAGTAGGATCTGTAAAAAGTTCGTAAAATTTCCATACAAATGATTTAAGCAACTGAATAAATAACTTCGTATATTAAATGTAAGAAAAAAATACATTACGCTAATTGCATACATACCTACGAAATAAATAAGAAAATAAGAGTATTCTAATATAAAGGTATAGTTGACAGAACTTTAGATCTAGGACTTTGATTCGACTATCTCAGTGGTACAGGGATGATACAGGCAGTTCAGTTCTAAATCTTAAAGTGATGTGAACTGAATCTATACAAAATTGTGCATACATACGAAAGAAATAATTTAATACAAAGGTATAGTCGACAGAACTTTGAATCTAGGACTTTGACTCGATCTTATCACAGTGGCACAGAAATGAGACGGGCAGTTCAAGTGTAAATCTTTACGTGATGTAGACTGACCATATACAAAATAGTGCATACATATGCAAGAAGTAATAAATAAGAGTAATATAATATAAAGGTATAGTCGACAGAACTTTAGATATTGGACTTTGATTTGACCTTATCTCAGTGGTATAGGGATAAGATGTGTAGTTCAAGTGTAAATCTCCAAGTGCTGTGGACTGAACGCGTACTAAATGATTATCAATATTTTTGTACATGCTTAAACACTGTTTACGAAATATTAAGCTTCAAAGCCACGTTCAATATTTGTTTCTTCTGTAATTGTTTAATCGCGGATACAAAAAATCTCAGAAAATTCTATATAAAAACTTTCAATTAAAATGGTATCGATTAACTTGTAGCAATAATTTAAAGAAATGAGAAACTACTGATCCCTAAACTACAGATGCTTGTACCGACATTCGCTTGGTCACTTTTATTTAATTTTAAAATTATAAATGGCTGCCATATGCCTATCGGCTATAAGAGAATACTAACGTAGTTATAAGTTTGCCATGTAGTTTTTAGATTAGCATTTTTTTTAGATTCTAATATATATATATATATATATATATACAAAATTAAAAAGATCACATTAGAATCCATAAATAAATTGATAAAATACGATAAGTATTATTTGAGCTAAATAATACCCATATTTTTGAGCTCGACAACCAATATAATTTCGCTTCAATGAAAAGGACAAAAGACGATCAACTGGAAGTTAATTTACCTTGTCTAATAAAATTATTTATTCTTTTTATTACCATCATAAATACCAATATGAAGAAAACTTTTCCAAGTTTTCATATCATAAAAAGACATTAAATAGAAAAATTTAAACAGACAAAAAAACATCCAGCTAATAAAACTATAACAAAAAATCAAATGCTCCTAACAGATAGCCGAGACTGATGCGAAACTGGAGTCAGATCGGGAAACAATCCGCTCATGTGCGAGCACCTATAGCGAGGCCAACGTGCTCATACCTCTATTCAAGCTAACATCGCTATTATCGTGTTGAAATACCTTTTTATTACATTTGTATGGCCAACTAGCATATTGTTACGATCGGGTTTGGGTAGGGCGACCCTTGAACAGACGAGAATATTGAAATGGAAAGATACTTCATGTTTACGTATTTACATTATCATATTTATTTGGCATAAAGCAATTATAAATAAATTCTGTTTGCAAGCTATTTTTTCCTGAATATACAGGAATGGCTTTCCTTTCTTTGTAACTAATGGAAGACGTTACTCTCCTAAAATTGATCTACTGTTTAATCCACATTTTACCGAAAATTTTTTTCTTTATAGGTACTGTAAATATTTCTTAAGCTAAAAGTATTTAAAACATCGTAAAATAGCGGTCAACTCTTAAATTATAATATACGTTCGGAAAGCTAACTGTGTGAAAGCCTACTAAATCGAAATGAAAATGTAAATTATTAAAAAATATGGCATTACTTTTAAATCATTAGTTTTTTTTTGAGACACGTTTTTAAAATTTCAATAGGCTAAGCGAGATTCATTGTAAATGAACGTAACTCCTTTAAAATAAAGAAAGCCATATGGTGGCAATAAGAAAAAGGATTTAAAAAGAAACAATTATAAAAAAGAAACAATTATAAATATTTACGTTTATTTCTTTAGAAAAAGTAATTTAAAATCAAAAGCCGAAGTTAAATCATTGAATGAAAATTTAAAATGAAAGATTATGTATTGGGTTTATTCTTAGTTTTTTTTTTTCAGAAATGCCAAAATCAATAGATTATGCCAAAATACTTAGACTATCTAAGCCTAATTCTTTGTAAACTCCTTTAAAATAGGAAAAAAATCTTATGGCAACAAGGAAGAGTATTTAAATTTTAGGAAGATTTACAAAATTATTTATGTTTGTCAAAAGAAGAAATTCAAAGTCAAAAGAGGAAGTTAAATCGATAACTAAAATCATTTTAATTGCGTTGGGTACGAGTAAGCCCGGCTAGGTATAATACTAAATCAATCGAATGGGACAAAAGGGGCTCTCGTTTCTTTTTTATGTAGTTTATTGGTAAACAATTCTAATTCAACTTTCACTCTAAACAGTTTACGTAAAATTTTAAAAATCTACAAAATATTAACCAACTCCGATTGTTTTTTGAGAATCTGTTGCTTATTATTATTTATTTATGAACGAATAATTAAAAGACTAAAAATTCCTCCTGGCTATAAAAAAACAATTCTTCTAGCTATCAGGTACATTCCAAAAGTATCATTGAAAAGTTTCAACGTTGGTACAGGTGAAAACGTGGCTGAGATCTACTATAATCTAAAATATATCAAAATGCCGTTGTATGAAAAATGTGTCCTTGAAAATAAAAACGAAAAGGAGACTGACGAAAATGAGCCTGGCGTTACAGAAATAAAATATTATTTTTGCAAAAACTGCCATTTTTTGGAATATCAAAAAATAAACAATTCAACAATTGAAAATCAGGAAACGCAGAAATCAATAAAAAACAAAAAAGCTATCTTCGTAAATGGGCATATAGTATATTTTTAATATATCCAGAATTGGTAATAATAAATAAAAACAATAATAAAAATCTAACGAAACTATTGCGAAAAATAATAGATACAGTGTTGTTTTTTTAACGCATAGCCATTGTGTATATTAATTAAACGATAACTGTTAATTGACAGCGAATTTCAATAATTCATTTTCTATTCTCAAATCGAATGACTTTTTTACTCTGTTCGAATATTACTTAACTTCTTTATAAGACCGTGTCCGGCAACCGAGCTTCATGGCAGCGTTTTACATCTGAGTATGGAGTTACATTTGTATATAGAGCATATAACAAGACACACCCTGCACTGTATTTCATCTTGCTGGTTCAAATTGTTCCGTAGAAATAGCGTTTACGAACTATTGTGAAAAATAATCTCACTTTTATATATATATATATATATATATACATATATATATATATATATATATATCTTTTTATTATATAAAAAAATACACGATTCCACATCTATCTGATTGACGATTTAAATCAAACTTTTAGAGTATTTATTTATAATTACTTATTTTTAGTAGTACTCTTGTTTATAATTAATAAGAGTCCTATTTTTATTCTTGCAACACCAAGGCCCAATACTATATGGTTTTCTGTCGATCTCCTTTGAAAATGATATCTTCGAAAGGTTCACAAAACATCAAAGACGATTATTATTCACTTTATTCTGATTTCGTATCAGTTTTCTCTTATAAATATAAATGATTGCTTTTTTGTTCACATTGAAAAGCATTTTTTCAATTTTTTAAAATATAGTCAACTAATAAAATACATAGTCCAATTTGTTTACTCATCCCTAAATATAATCTTGGTTATGCCAGTTGTTGTTATGAATAATTTAATGGGAGAAAAAATTTTGAGAATCTAACTCATTCTACACATAGCATGACTAGTCGGAGCTAGTATATTGAATATATATTTTTAAGACATATACAGGACTCATTATGTAACTCTCATTGTTCTTAAAACTAAAGGATCATGATAGGAAGACGGATAGCGCTTGACGACAAACATTACGTTACATATAGCGAAATACTGCGAACTTGTTAAAGTTTATTCTATATTTAAAATATTATTCCAATCCACTCCTGCGTTCACACAAACCGTGTATTATATTGAGCAATGTGTGATTAAAGAAGATTTGGTAACGTAACTCAAAGATATTAATTAATACAGTGGTTTATCTAATATCGTTTTTCCTATCTCAATGATCACATCAAGGGAATGCTATAAATAAAGCTCCGAATTTACTATAAATACCTTCTTCGAAAAGATTCTATTTTTCTATGTTACCATGTTACCGGCTCAGGACACAAGATCAATGCTCGCTTTCAATACGGAACGTTTTATATTATTGAAAGGGATACTAGTATATCCACATATATGTTACGTTCATACGTTACATTTTGACCTTCGATTTTACCTTAAAGGCCAAAAAACTAATTACACTTGACCACTTAAAACTAATTACGCAAACATTTCGTCCCGCCCACCCCGCCGTGCGCCGCGCTCCTTCGACCTCGCCAAAAGTCATAACAAATGCAAAAGCGCAACCCGGCATTGCTCGAGACACTTCATTTTTAATAATAAATGAGACGAAATGGCAACTTGACGAATGAAATGAATTCGCCGCATGATAAATGGTGGCCGGAAGAGCAGGCGCGGATGCCGCTCCGGGGAACGGCCTTCTCGACAACTTCTGACGGCGGCGCTCCGAAATATGATCGGAATCGTTCTTTTTTTCAAATACTCGCCAGTGTACGAGGAAACTATAATTCGTAACTCTGTAAGTAACCGTCGATGCCTCCGATGCAGTGTGTTTAAAAATATGTGAAAATACATTGAAAAAAATCTGAAAACTTGTAAATTGTTGTTTTGGGAACAACCATTAATTATAAGATTAAATTTTTATTATCTTTTAATCATGATAAATTAAAATCAAGTATCCAATTACTTTTTAATCATGATAAATTAAAATCAAGTATCCAATTACTTTTTAATCATGATAAATTAAAATCTATGTTACAATACTATTAAGGTGACGTAACTCGATACACTTGAAAAAGTGTGTAATTTACGTAAATTTGAATTAATTCGTAGCGGTAATTTAAAAAAGTAGTTTGCGTTGAAGAATCTAAATTAATTATCCATGGGAGACTTTTTGACAACTTTTTATATCACAATTGACTTTTTCGTAATTTAAATCAAATTGTAAACCTCCCTGGCTATATAGCGGAGATCCTTCTAGGCCAATTGAACGTTTTTTTATTCTAACGTAATACAAACATAATAACATATTTTGTTTTGTGGTACACAATTTTCAACCACCAAAAGTAGTATATATCTTCTTGGAAATTCTCTTAGACACTTCGTATTAAATGTATTTACTGCAAAAATGATGTCTGTTACTGGACGGTCCAATGCAGTTTAATTATGCTTTGTTACGATGGTTATAATTAAAATAAATGATCCGTTTTATAACCATTAAATAATGTTCCAATGTGGTAAACTTAAAAAGTTGACTTATGCAATAATTAATAGCTATATTAAGTAAGTAAGAAATCAAGAAAATATGTAATGTTTTTGTATTTACAAGACTATGAAAATTGCAACAAATTAACGTAAACAGGTTTTAAATTGAAAGTCTTATGGATGAGGTCAAACTTGAATTACTATTTAATTTTTCTCATCATCTGCAAACCAAAATACCAATCTTTAATCTGATACCAACTCCCACCATTTGGCGGTAACGGGCAAACCCAAAAAGTAAGCAAAAACGTACAAAGTAAAAAATAAATATTAAACAAAAATACAAGATTAATGACATATGATATATTTTAATAAAATTAAAAAATATACAAAAAACATGGTCAAATTACGTCGGGACCAGTGCTAGCCCTTTTCAAAATTAAATCAACCATAGGGCGGTGACCGGCCTGTTGCCATGGTGACGTTTACTAATGACTTTTTCTAAACTACCCGCCCGAAATTGATACGGGCTTAACAGGAATTATAGTTTTTTCTTTGTTTTAGAGCTCCCTTTTTGGTAATTTCCATTAAAAAATTAGATTTGGTCGATTTAACATTGATGTGTTGTTATTTTGACATATAGAGCGTGGAAAACGCCGTCGGTGGAGCGTGCGAAGCCGAGTTGAAGTTGCTCGTTGTTAGCTAGACGGAACTTTGTCATTAATGTAAAAAACTGCAACTTAATTCTACTCTATTTGCTATGTAAATTATTTACCGGCGATTTGTCGAAAAGAAAGTTTCATAATTATGCAAAGAACGTTATATGGGTACCATACGTTACGTGAAATTTAAAAATAAATAAATTGTAAAAAAGATCTTTGTATCAATCATCAATCTCTGTGAAAGCTAATCTCAAGTCACCAAAACAATTTAAATGGATTATTGAACTGTCATTACATGGTTTTCTTAGAAGGTTTATGTACATGTATTAATATAAATAAAATATTTTGAGATCGTAAGGATGACGACAAATATACAGTAAGTCAGATATATATATATATATATATATATATATATATATATATATATATATATATATATATATATATATATATATTAATACGTGAAAAAAACTTTTTATCCCTTTTTAGGCATATTGCGCGCAGAGTTGTATGAGATTTGGCATAGTTTAAAGTTTACGTTGAGAAGGAGTGCAGAAAACTAAAATTTATATATAATATGTGTTACAAATTATATATTACAAATATATTAAAAGATTCATTTTTTACGTTAATAGTTAGCAAACACATAATAGTACAGATTGCCGCCAAAAAATATTAAAATGTCCTTGTGTTCCTTTTTCAATAGTCTGGTGAAGGGTATGTCAAAGCAAAAAGGATTTATTTTATATTGTGTTTAATATATATCTGTATTTTATATCTTAGTGAAATATTGCCTAGTTAGTATACACCTGTTTCAAAAGGAAAATTTTGTAGCAGCAATCTGGATTGACTTACCTTCACCTACCTCTGACAAAAGAATCTCAATAACGTTCAAACTTAAAAATTTAATGAATTTCAGCGCATTATCAAAACTGTAAACTAAATGGTTCATGATTTTTATTTTTTAAAGGAAAGAAAAAAGTTCTTTCCTATTACTCTGAAACCATATCTCATACAAATTGGCATATCTACGAGTAAAAAATGGTTAAATTAAAAACTGTATGTTTTAAAACATTTCACATCGAAGAAATACTAAAAATTTTTTATAACTAAAATCGTCGAGTCGTAATTGACAGTTCAGATAGAATTAAAAAATTAAGACTAATTAAAATTTGCCCCAAACTCCGTCTAATCTTTGTATGTTAGTTTATACTTTCAAATATTTCTAAATTGTTTGAATCACATTATTTTTATAGCGAAGATGACTTCGATATTAATTTTTTTTATGAGAAGCATGACGAAGCTACACGTGGAATAAAAGTACATTTTAAAATATAGATACAACATTTTTGGTGCCTTTTTGCGATTAAATACACAATAACTTTCTTTAAGTTATTGATTTGGAACGATTTTGGAACCAACGTAGACATATCCTCACCATATAAAGTCTTCTACTCTTTTATATTGAAAATGATATATGCAAGTTATTATTATAATATCTAATTTAACATTTAGTAATGGATATTTGACCAAAAATTCATAAAAATTAACCGTTTTACATTGATGGTTTTTGTTTAGACAACCATCACAAGAATTAAAATACACTTAATAAAAATGAAATTATACCAATATTTGCCTTTGCATTCATTTGTAGATCACAGATTACAGCATCTTATTTACACAACAGTTTTGACAAGACGAGAATGCACATTTTGTTGTATTTACTGATTTCCACCTTAATCTCCAATTGTGCAGCCATCTTCTTCTTCAATTCACTCTTGAACAAGGCAACTCACTTTTTTTAGGCCTTTTATGAATCTTATAATAATATCATGACTTGTTTAAAATATAAGCCAGAAACTCGACAGTTGGACTTTGAATTTGTTCAATAATGTGTAATTATATAATATTGTATATGTGTTATTTATATGAGATTACAGGCTATATGACATTATTTATTATCTAGATTGTCGACATTTTTCTTTTGTTTTCTTTTCTCTTTTTTTATTTATGTAATATCTAATTTAACGTTTAATATATAACTATGACAAATTATTTAAATATATTTGTTGTTCAAATGGAAAGTTGATTTTTAAGGTAGCGCGTGAAACAGTACCTTGTTGTTATAAATTACTGATAACTCATTAATGGTTTCGATTCAGTATTATACATTTTCCATAGCGATCTAAAATTACATTCATTCTTCAAATACCTAATCAACAGGTCGTTTAACCGTAGACATATTTGTTCTTCGTGTAAATATAAGCCATATTGACATTCAATTGATAACCAAAGATTGAAAACTTATTAAATATTACTTCAGTCAATCAAAATTTATAAGAGTAATGACCAAGGCTATAATTTTGAACACAAAGTGTATATACTCAAATAGAACCACCATGTACAACTATTCACGTAAGCACCAACATGACCATTTAGAAAAAAGCATGATGCACGAAAATTTTATAAGCCTACAGTACTTTTTAAGAAACTGATATAAGCATCATTATCATTAACTGGTTAGCTTCTCTGTCTATGTGGGTATTATTATAAAAACTATTAAATAACCGTTTTTTATATATCATAAAATTCAAATTAAATAGCCATAAATACAAATCGTCAAAACTAGAACAAAATTAAAACATATATAATTTTCATATGAATATGCGATACTGAATGACAATCTTATGACTTCAACTTATGTTCTTATTAATTTAACTTAATCGTTTTCCTCTTTTTACAGTAAACAAGCTTAAGTCATACAATCTTTTCCGATTCACTTCATAATTTTCTATACATTTTTCTTATACATACATACATATATATATATATATATATATATGTATATATATATATATATATATATATATATATAGATATATATATATATAAAATTAAAAAGATCACAATGGAATCCAAAAATAAATTAATAAAGAACGATAAGTGTTTTTTGAGCCAAATAATACCCATATTTTTGAGCTTGACAACTAATATAATTTTACTTCAATGACAAGGACAAAAGACGATCAACTGTAAGTTAATTATGTATATTTGGAACGTGTTTCTATTCAAAATGAATTTTTTTTGTTGAAATAACAAGTATTGACAATAACTTTTTCAGGAGCGATTGAGAATTTTCACAAGGTACATAACATTTCCAATTCAATTTCACAAGGTACCTAACATTTCCAATTCAATTCGATGCATAGAATCTGCTGTGTAATAATAATAGACACATTCATAGTTACACCTCTGTAATTCCACCAAGTTTATGCCATTCATTATCAGCAGCCAAAACACCTTCATATATTTTTTCTGTTCATTTTCACACTTCATTACACTTTCATTCACTTTACCTTCATTTCTCATAGCCTCATTTCGCTCTATACACTTGCTACAATCAATGTCTTACAGTTTTTATGAAAGTTATTATTATTTAATGCTGCGTGATGCAATTTTCTACTTAAGAAGTATTACGTCAATTAACATCATGATTTATTGTGACATGAGACAGAGACTTGGTAAACAATTGTGTTCCATCTTATTCCGTAATTAACACTAATGCGCCATTAAATATTCAGACGCTAATATGTCTAATATTTAAATCAGATCGCTTACATCTATAATATTAGTAAGCAAACCAGTATTGCCTCACGAGCCAAAACGCAGACCAAAGTATTCTTAAGTCGAAACTAAGTCAATGAAATCTCAACACAGTCTAGGCGGCGCCCACAACGGAGTACATTCTGAAGTAAATCTATTAAGTAAACGGTTTTAATTTGATATTCCCTTGGCAAGTAGCAGCCGCGGCCTCCCGAGCGGAGCTCTTTAAATCAATATCCCCCCATTAGGCGCAGGCCCTTCGCCATTTGAATATTCCTCATTTTATTTCTGTTTGTAAAACGGCGCGCCTCGAGACGCGCCAAAGAGGGGAATTATACGCGGGAAAATTATGAAACAGGGGTAAAAAAATGGGGAGGAAAAGTTAAGCGTTCGTGACTTTTTGCTTCGGCATTTTTACTATTTATTTTGAACCGTGCGCTCGCCGGCTTTGAATCTTAATTCCTTAGTTTGAATGAATGCGCGGTCCTTTAATTAAGTTTGGAACGTTCGGGCGGAGCGACTGCTCCATTGAGGATGTATTAATTGCGAGAGCTTTTGTGGAATCGTATTTAATAATTAATAGAGACAAATGGGTATCTATAATATAATATTTTTGATATTTAATTTAAACTCTCGGATATATTTCATTAAACCAAACAAACAAATTATGTATTCGGATTTATATGCTTTATTTCAGAGTTATATAATTATATTTACTTTTTATCTTTAACATAACGTATTCATAAGACGGATTTATTCCTACAGTAGTTTCTACATGAAATTACTTCATGTTAAACATAATTAAACAATCGAACGATCAGTTACAACGTGGACTGTAGGAGCAGAAACATTAAACAATAATCATTTTAAATGATAATAAAATGCTAAAATAAATATAAAAACCAGCCAAATATTAGTCAGATTCGCGCACAAAAAATTCCGTAGCACCAAACATTATTAAATTTATTTCGTATGCTATATATATATTTTGACTTTAGTGGATATAATTTTACAATTAGAACGGTTGGGGACGACGATTTTAGAAGTAGGTACATATCTTATCTTATCAAATATTAGAAGCACATATCTTAGAGGAACATATTTTAGAAGTACATGGTTTAGAGGCATCTCATAGACTTAAACGAACTTACCTAAAAAAATTATTTATGCGGTCGTTACTTAAATATCCCATATGTCAAAAACTACACAACATATCTTACTCAAACGAATTTTCAATGAAATGAATTTATTTTCAATTCTAGTAACTTCATTTTTTTTCAGAACTTCACACATGTTAGTTGAAAATTTACAGGGGGCACAATTTTTAAGACTTTAGAAACGCATCTCACCAATTATTGACTTAAATAAAAAAGTTATTTTGGAACCTCTATACCATTTTAAGACCTATCTAACGATACCATACACGCCTATGAGCATTGGACTTTTTTTTCATCCCTCCGTTATATGCATAAAGTGCCACCCCTATTATATTGTTTTTATAATTCCACTATTTCATTATATAGCGGTTCATATAAGACACCTACCATCCAAATTTCTTCTATATAGTGCTAATAGTATCCGAGTAAAAAAGCTGTAACATACACACAGAAAGACGTATAGACAAACAGACGGACAGAATAAAATTATAAGGATTCCGTATGACTGTGGAACACTAAAATGGCCCTCCATTCTAAATGCCGTGAGGAAAAGAAAAAGAATGAGGCATAAAGTAAATAAGATCTGAATGAAAAGATGTAAAACTAGTATTAGGAGACGTTTGACTTTTGTCACGATTTTGTGAAAATGTACTTATCGGGCGCATATCAAATGATGACATTCCATTAATATCGGAATTTAACACAAGGTAGGATCATGTTGGGGAACGAGAAATATGCGTAGATTTTGAAAATGTAAACGTAAGTCGTGAGAAGACAAGTTCGTGAAATTAGCGTTGACGATAAAAGATCTTTATATATAAATATGATATGTAGCGAAAACATAGGAAAACTGCCTGAAACAACTTTCACAGAAGATGACCTTAACTTTAAAGGTACATTTTAGATTTCATTTGTTGGAGAGTAGACAACGATCGATAACTCCCAGATGAATGGTGTTAATAATTTACCTGGATACTATCAATTAAGATTTTAATCAGTAGATAAATAGTCTCCAAGGCCTTTACAATGGTAAAAAATTATAACAGAGTTGGTTCATTATGATAAATCATATACATATATTGAAGTTTGAGAGAAGAACCTTTAACATGCCTATAGTAGAAGAAATTATACCAATACCTATAAAAAGATCCCAAGAACAATATTTACTAATAAACCCGTCTTTTGAGTTCATTGACCGAATTTATCGAAATTTAAGCATTAATTATATGAATACATATATAATTTATTATTGTAATGTTTTTTTTTATTATCTGCAATATATACATATTATATATATATATATATATATATATATATATATATATATATATATATATATATATATATATATATATAGGTGCCAATATTAATTATTTAATAATTTTTAAAACTAGTTTTATCTAAATACCGTGATTGAAGTAACAAGTGTTAAATATGAAACATTAATTTTAAGGTTCAGTTTAATAACAGAACATATGTATACATGGTGTTCAATAAATGGAAACAAAATGGGAAATCTCTGTAGCATAGTAACAGAAAATTCAATGAGATGAAATATGTAAAAGTGACGAAGTATTCCATATGTTTTTATTCTGTGACCATACAGCAAAAACATAACCCTTGTAATCCTGTTCTATATTTCTTTCTTCCCATCTGTCAGTCCGTATGCCACAATATCAATTTAAGACTGACTGTGATGAAATGTTACTGGAAGACACTTTAAAATTACCTGAACATAGACGGAAAATATCTCTTAATTTTCTTCAAGAGTTGCCTTTCGAATCTAGAGAAAAAATTTCTGTCTCAAGTAGAAGATTTTTCTTCGCGGACTTCATCGAGTTTGGTAATACTGAAGAGGTTTTTAAAATCTTCTTCGTGAGATAAGAATCTTCAAAGAGTTTTGAGCATTTTTCTGAATAAAATCAAATTAACGACTTTTAGCAAATTAACAACGTTAAGCAAGCACTTCAATTTAAAGATATTTTGGTCAATTTCCTTTAATAAATTAAAGATATATACTCAATCAATCTATGAATGATATACCACGCAATGTATTTACATAGTAAAAAATAATGTATTTATTTCTAAATAGTTGAACGGAAAAACTTTGCACCCTTAAATATGCAAGTTCTACTCGTACTTAACCGGTTTTTTTTTCATTTAACATTGATATTGATATAATAAAATATAAAATGAATTAAAACTTTTGGACATACAATGCACTTACTTTTTGTAATCTATTTAATTCTTCGACTCTGAAAATAAACTAACCGCCTATTTAGTTGACGGAAAATATTCTGAAAATACAAAACTTGCTATCGTATGACGAATAACGACGTAGTATTAGTAAAAATTATATCACAAAGGAATATAGCGAAGATAAATTATGTAGGACAAAGAGAAATTTAATTGGCCGACTATTTATATTTTTCAATTAATCTGAAAAATGGCTTTATATTATATTTACGTTGTTGGCATACCCCTTGAGGTGTTATTGCATTTTGTCTACCTTTTCAACTTATGTGCAAAGCTGGGCTTTTGAATGATTTTGGTACCCTCTTATTAACGAGTGTGAAGCTCCTGTGAAGTAAATATGACGGCGAAATATTCCATTTTATCAAATTAACAAAATAGTATTTTCTATTCTTCTGAGAAAAATTTACAACTGAAATTGAAAAATTATTCTAAAACTTAGACGGAATTACGGTTTTTAAATTGGTGACCGGTAACGTCCCGCCTCATGCCACACACAAGTACAGAGGCATTTGAAGTTCCCTAATAGCTTTTCATATCTATCAATAGGTAAAAACTGTCCCTGCTCAGTAAGCAATCGAGCATCTACATTTTTTCAAGAACGCATTTAGCGAACACTCTAAATGATTCAAAGGTCAGTCCATTTACGACAAAGTCACCGTGACTAAAGATAGCACATCCAAAAAATTCGCGTGATTCTACTCTCCAAAACTACACGCATTATAGCATTCGTTGCAATCGAACAAAGCATATCCTTCGTCTCGAAACCACAAGAATAGGCTAGAACGCAACGAAATGCAACGAAAACGCAACGAAAAGCGATGTAAACTCGCGTGGAAGGCGTCATGCCCTGTCAAAAATTATGTAGTGTAGTAGTAGTGACTGTTGGGCCAGGAACTGTTCAATCGCTCAGACAGATTGGAGAAGTCTTGTGGTCTCACCCCTAAACCCAGAGGAGATCTACGTGAATGCCTTTGAGCACAGATGATTTCTGAAATACGTCTCTTTCTTGTGAAAAGGGGTTTTAAAACTCAAAGCATACGACGAACTTACCACGGGAGAAGACAAAAACGAAAATTTACTATCTTCCGAGTTGCTAACGTGCGGTATCAAGTTACTCAACAAGTGACGGCGTGCGCCGCTCTGAAGCAGCCAGCCACGGATATTGTGGTGATAACATCTCTGTAATCAGCGGTATCGAGCCGAGTGACGGTGCAGTTTCCACCCCCGGCCCACGCCAATAAAAACCCTCCGCACCTATTCATAACTGCCTGCCGGATGGACGCCTACCTACCTGCTGGGGTGACCACCCGTGTTCACTATTTCAAAAGGTAAACATGGGATATTTATGGGTGAATTTCATTTTCCTTTTACCCCTTCACCATAGCTTGTTTATAATATAAATGCTTGAAATTTGTTCAGCAGAAATGAGTTTAGAAACTAATCTTTCAATAACAGAATAAATACCTACTAGTGAGGTGAATATTACAAAAATATTCTATTTTATTTCAAATATTTAATATATTCGGGGTTGATTTTGTAGAAATTCATTATTCACTACTAAATAAAATTACGTGATGTAGTATTACTTCTACTTTATTTAAATTCTTGACCACGACCTAGATTTCGTTGTATGACAACACCTTCAGGTGGGCTATTAGCAAAGATTCTTTCCTAATTCTCTTGAGTTCTTTGCTAATTGCCCACTTGAAAACGTTCATACAACGAAACCTAGGTCATGATAAAGAATTTAAATAAAGTAGAAATATTACTACATCACCTAGTTTCATTTAGTTGTTAAATATTTCATTGGATTTTTTTAAAAATATCAAAATAATGCGTCTAAAGCCAAATACCTTCTATTTCTGCAAAGTATAAGACAATATAAAACGGAATGTTTTATAATAAATACGATATATGTTGTATATATCCATAGTGCATTTACTAGCATTATGGATATACACAACAACCGTTAATTAAAAATTGGAATTGTAAGATTAATCCTCAGCATACCAACCTAATTCGATTTTTTTTTATATTTAATATAAAAAATCAATGAAATATTACTATCCTACATAACATTCAATATACTCATATGTATATATTTTGAGATAATTAATAAACTTAATTATTTGCAGAATGCTCGTCGCCACCGCCATCTCCTTCATTCCTGTTTATATTTCAAAATTTTTTTTTTCTAAATGGTTATGCTAGAAGTCACAATTAAATAGCCTGTAAATTTATTGATAATATTCTTTGAAATTTACTGTAATTATATTCTTTTCTTTTAATAATCGGAAACGAAAACTTTGAAATAACGCAAAACAAACTTAACGGCTTTATATATTAACTTTAAAAATAGTATATGTTAACTCAAAAATTAGTCAAGTTATTTGTTTCGAGACTTCATTTATAATATAGCTTTATAGTGCAATTTCTTGACGGTTTGATATTGTCAAAACTTAATGTTTCATGGTATAACCCCTCGATACTTGCTATTCTTGGGAACAATTCTAGAGGTGAATAAGTGCTAACAGGAACCAATATAGATAAAGTGGGATGAGATAAACCACAAAGTTTTATATTAAATGCAAAGTATGACAACGATTGTATTTATCCCTGTTTTTATGATATTAGTGACATGAATCTGGAAATAATATTATTATTCGAAGATGAAGAATAAGAAATGGAAAAATATTCATTTTCTAAAAGTGTCGTATATTATTTTGTATAATATTAATTATCTGTTTTTAATACTTGGTCACCCTAATAGCTACCCTAGCCAAAGCGTCGTATCCAGGCATAGTGGTGCGGGGTTTGAGTGTGAGGCTATGCGCCCGGGTGCATGTTTGGCGTGTAATATGTAAATTGGGTGCCGTTAAGTATTCTGCGAATCACTGTTTGAGTCTTAGTTTCTGTACACTTTGGGAAGCTACTGTTTTACTCTCGCAGTGGAGTAGTCAACTTGAAAGTATTCGCAATCATTCATTCTCGCTCTTCTGACTTTGGGTTTTTTAGAATTTCCCAAATTTTCATTAACTCTTTGGTTTAATAATTTTTTTTAAACATAATTTCATTATTTTTTACATTAATTGAAATAATATAAAATATAAATAAGAATTAACCTTAACAAACGATTTAGGAAAAGTCACATTATTTTTCATTTTTCCCTGAAGTTTAAATTATTCATCCTAATTTCCTTTTCAAACAATTCATCGGATAATCTATTCGACTTTGAACTTCGGAAATTAACATGGACCTATCAGAAAAGAAACAGGTCCAAATGATGTCACGAGATTTAGGTATACATTTTTTACCATAGGATACCGTAGACATGTAAATCGTGCGACTTGCGCGCTACTACTCGTATATCTTTGATTAAAAACTTATAACTTAATAACTGAAAAAAATTAGTCTGAGTAACGGCTAAGACTAATTTTTTAATCATGAATAATTTAGGCGACTGAAACTTTCCATTGATTAATCAAGCGATTAAGAAATTTAGTCGATTATGGTCAACATTGTTAGATAAAAGTAATTTTAACACTAACAGCGAAAATTTTGCAACGACTTCGTAGAGTATTCCTTGCTTGAAGTCCCGATGAAAGCTAATGGCTTCTCAAATTCGCATAACGCAGGTCAACCGAAAGATCGAACGGACAAACACGATCCTGGCTGTTTTAATTTGGCACAGGGCGCAGGCCGGGCTGACCCTGCTCCTCACAGCTACGGGGCGCGACCTGCAAGTCATTGCTGTCGATACTAGCGGCCCCGTGCACCGTTGGTGCTCGCATTGTATATTGCGGGAGTGTAATCTGCCTGTGGATGTGTACACAGTATGCATTCCTTTGTATACCTTGTTTGTGGTCGGTCGTAGAATGGGTGGAGCGAGTGGCTTGAAATTTGCGTAAATTTTTGCGAACTTTACATTTAGGTTACCAAATGGATCGATAATAGCAAATAACCTTCCACAATGATGAATTTTCCGAACAATCGAGTACTTATTTTAACCTAGTATATAAGTGCCAAGGATATGACGAACATCCTAATATAGAGTTCATAACCATATCACAAATTTCATCCAACACCGTCATTGGGCGATGTGTACACAGTATGCATATCTCTGTTTGCCTCATTTTTCGAATGGGTGAAGTGAGCAGTTTGCAAATTATGTCTATTTCTTCCGAATTTTACATTTAGGTTAGCCAATGGTTTAATTAATAGAGAATAAACATCCATAATATACAATATTCCGGAATATCAAATACTGATTTTAAACTAGTACATAAGTATCAAGGGCACGTCAGACTCGCACTAATTTAGAGTTCCATATTGCATATTTAGTCCAACACCGTCATTGTACGAAAGTTTTAGTTTCATTTGTTTTTTACTGCCATCTAACAGCATGATTTAAAAACATCTTTTAAAAAAATTCAAAAATACTTTTTCATTTTTATTTCTATGTATATTTGTAATTTAAATGGTCCCCTTTCTCTAATTTGTGTATAAAATACTAAAATCAGAATTACAAATTTGTTCACTATCTATACCATACTTTAATAATACCCATCCTTATCTGCTTTTAGCTGAACTCAGAGCAGTATCATTTAACATCTTTAAGTGATAGAGACTAACTATTCAATAATCTATAAGTAGATCCATACCTGACTGATATAACCAACTCGAAAACATCACAGTGGGTCATCCAAACTTCGAAGTATTTGTTAACCAACATTATTAACACGATACCACTTCTAAACATCTTAAGGACAACTCTCCATGAACGTATAAAATTCATGTTTCCAATCTTATTTTTCACTATGTGATTAAATTTTCCTTTTTGTAACACCGACCACAGTAAATCATTTAAGCTATGTTTCACTAAGCTTATTCGATTTATTTTGCAACGACAAAACCGTTATAACTATTCTTGTTATCGATCATTCGTTGCTGAACTACCCCCATACGTTTATACTTAGCTATGGCTTACAGAACCAATCATAAAATGACTAAGGACGTAGCGAACGGAAAAGCTAAATAATTATTAGACAGTTATTGAACTAGGCTATTTGAAAGGGAGCAAGAGAGATTGGTATATTAAATTTCACTGGATAGCACCTGAAAAAATGATTCAAGGATCAACTATGCTATTGATATGAACAGGTTGACAAGAAACAAGACATTTAATTTTATCATTCGCCAAGTTATAAAACGTGTAGCTGAAAAAGCTCGATCACATAATATTATATTATAATTTTCTTTTAATTCGATATGAAATGGGAAAATGATAAACAAAATTGACAAGAAGACTCAACCAAACAGACGTAATTATCATCCTATAAACTAGAACTTAAGTGAACAAGTATTGTTTTTAAGATTAATTTCACGAATGGAATAACTCCGTACCAAACTTAATTTTTCAATTTCACCTATGGAATAATTTCCAAGTTATCATCGCAAAACGATGGTAATTTGGAAATTATTTCCTAAATCGATATTTTATAACTTTACATTGAAATACTAAATTATCTATATTATGAAATTAAATTGAGCAACCTCAAGAAATGAGAGTTAATTCTATAAACTACCGACATATACAAGTACTGTTCACTAGGGGAGATCTAATAACATATAAATTTAACGTCACTATTTACTGGAAACAAAATACTTTTAAGATTTCCATAACTCAAGAAAAATATTGCAAACAAAAACAACACAATTCAAGGATGAATACAAAGCAGCCACGTTTAACAAATATAAATTGTCTACACCCGAATCTTAAATCATTAGACAGTAAATACTAACTAAATAACCAAAGTCCAACCCTTAAACCACTTTCTTTCCAAACTAACGCCATATCGCAAGCCTCATGAACTTAACATCGATTTTCCAACATGCTTCCTTCAGCGTCCGAAGTTATCCGCAACAAATGCCCAAACTTCTCTTACTTACGACCATAGATAATGTAATAATAAACTTTACACAAAATGAATATTCATACCGCGACGCTTCGCCAAAAACAATATTATAGAACACTAACAGAGAATGGCCAGCTACATTATGGTCTGCTCTACATACACTTGTTTAGTTTATGGAAGTGGAAATAAATAGAGATGGCGCTGCGTGCTCGTAATGGCCCCCGTTGCAGCTTGGCGCGTTCAAGTTAGTTTTAAACACTATTTAATTGGGTAACAGATGACGAACATATTGTTTTGCGTATATTAGTATATACATTAAGTGATTAAATATGCATAGGAAATGCACACCACCGCCTTTACATAAGATTTTGCACCTAATTTTCAATTTTGTTGCAAAAAGCTTATTTGAATACAATGTATGATGCACGTGGTGCTTATCTATCATAAATTACTTTACGACTAAACTTTGGGTTGAATATGTGGTATGATATAAAGACACGATACTTGAAATGGGTATCCAGTTTAAACAAACAGTGATTCTACATATAGTAATTGATTCATATGTATGATTATGGTTATGACAGGTTACAGTCACCTGTAATACTAATATGTAACCTGTAATAACCATATTCCATTCATCTATTGAAATAAGTATAGTGGCTCATCCTTGAAAGCGTTTGTTTTTCATAATGCGTTATTTTCTTTAAATTAAGATCTGTTGGTATTAAGTTTCACAACCAAATCGAGAAAGATTTCCATAAATAGATGCACTTTTAGGAACACTTACATAATTAACGCTCGAAAGTAGTTGATAATGAAAATTCGGTTCTATAAATGTGAATCATATCTATGTACTCTATTAACTAGAATAAAGAAAATTACCCCTAAATTACATCATGGGTTTTATTATTACTAATTAAATATTTATCTATCCTACTTTATTAAATGAAAGAAAAATAAAAAATCTTAATAAAACATGTTAACCGTTATCAATAAATAAAAGGAAAAAAAATTACAATTTTGAACTAAATATCATAGTACAAACGCTGTGTCGCACATTCGTTGCAACAACATCATAAATAAAAAAAATAAAAAATTAGTTACATGACACAAAACATACGCAATAGGCCTTTACATCCAGAGCACCAATGTCACTTATCTATTTCTAATCATGACCATCGATAAATACAAAAAAATTTGGTTGACATAATATAATTCTACGACCCTCTGTTGAGTCTGTAATCTTTAAATGCTTCTCCTGTAAAAAATTGATTTTGACACTTGTGACATTGTTGTACCAGACGTGCGATGTCATATTACTGTACAGAACTATTTGAATTATTCGACACCACAGTTAATAAATGTTGTGCCATGGATATAGTAAAAAATTTATATAATGAAACCGAATAATTTGGTTATATAATACTATTCACAAATTGTCATTAATGTTAATTAAAATGTGCCTTAAGATAATAATTTAAACACAGATAGTTACAACAATCACCAAGTCAGAATCCATTTTTATAAACGTCAAAACTTATTTTAAAATGTCAAAAACATATTACTGTACAGAACTATTCGAATTATTGGACACCACATTTAATAAATGTTGTGCTATAGATATGGTGAAAAATTCAAATAATGAAACGGAATAACTTGGTTACATGATACTATTCACTAATTGTCATTAATGTTAATTAAAATGTGCCTTAAGATAATAATTTAAACGGAGATAGTTACAACAGTCACCAAGTCAGAATCCATTTTTATAAACTTCAAAACTTATTTTAAAATGTCAAAAATATATGTCAACCAAAATTTTGTATATGAAAAGGAAAATGACACGATTACTCATCATTTGTCACTTTCTCACGCATGCCAAAAAATAACCGTTTGAAATGAGTAAGCGAATCAGCACTACAATTTCGTGATTAATTTCGTACCGCTTTAAAGATGTAGGCGGGCCGCCTCGAGGTGAAAAAACTGGCATATTTCACGCGAAAATATAAATCCGATATTATCACACAGCAAACATATGTCTCTCCGTCAACTTGTTTGTTTTCGGATCTCCTTCCGCTATACATTACCCCGCGCATCTATTCTTGGCTGCGGGAAACGTCCGTTTTTTCCACCAGACGCGATTTGAGGGCGCCGTGTCGCCTTGCTCGCGATGATTGCTCCGTATAATAGCTATATTGTATCTAGATATCGGTGTTCAGATATTCTGGTAACACGGTGACGAAAAATAGTTGAAATATCCGAAAATTAAATTGTAAGATTTATTTGTGATAGTTGCGATGTTCACGTCGCGATTATCATATATACTACTGTTGAAAAATACAAGTTTTTAGGTTTGGGCTTGGAATGAGACGAAATTAAGGAGGTTTCAATAAGTATATATCTGTTCTCGAAAGTATTTTTCATGGCAACGGCCTCGTTCATGAAAAATGTCAATAAAATTTTCATCTATCAATATTTTGTCGGTATTTTCAAGTTATGAATAGGGTTTTTGCAAGATGTATCAAAAACATTTGATTAATGTTTGTCATTATTTTTGAGTTGGAACAATTATAAACGATATTTAACTGTAATAAATTTTATAGTGTGTTATTTAATTATTGAAATGAATAATAATATCATGTTTTAAAATTCGCAGCTAAACGCCGAAATACAAATTGTCCGCCAATCAGAACGCGTAACGTCAAAATGCACCACATATATTATAATGTACTAATGTACATATGTCCATCTTCAACTAATTGTGTGAGCAAGATAGCGCGATCCCTTAAATTGAATTTCATAAATAATATTTATATGTCACTGTGGAATCAGAAATGTGTAATAGAGATAGAATCTTCCTTTTTAATCTATAAATTTATAAATTATAATATCAAAATTTAGCTCTCTACGCCGCATGACACAAGAAAATAGACTCTGACAGGCAATCAAACGGTATGGAATTATCCACCAACTAAAAATACGAAATAAAAAATGTGTTTTTTAAAAAGTCAAATTAGCTTAATTATTTTAGGTACTATATGAGTACAGTTCAAGAAACCAAATTCAAAATTGTAAAAGACTTTTTAAAACCATGTCAACAATTTAGATTTGACAAAGATTTAGATTTAATGATAACAAAACAACTTCACCAACTAAACAGCACTGGTCTGTAACTCCGCAAGTAACCCCTGCCTAAAGCAAACTAATTAAATTAAATAAATATAGGTAATTATATTCAACAAGCACATATTAAGACGGAACCACCCTATACTGTGAGACGTAATCAATCAGCAAGTCACTGACGCCTGACTCTATACGAACAAGAGGACCGACAACTCGTAGAGCGCTATCTCGCTCAGTCACACGAACGCACGCACGCTCGGTGCTTTCCGCGTCTCCTGTCACCTCGTGGCGGAGACGCCGCGCCATTTGATCGCTTGATTTATGTTATTTTCCTTCTCTCTCTCTGATTGCTTTCTCCACTAACAGAACTGACAATGCTTGAACTAATAATATTATCATATTACGAACTTACGTGTGAAGTCACTGACGGAGGATAATGAACGGTTCGTTTTACATGGTGTGTATTACTTGATTTTTAGGGTTTAGTACCTCAAACTGAAAAAAGGAACCATTATAAGATCACTCACATTCCTGTCTGTCCGTCTGTCACAGCCGATTTTCTTAAAAACCATGCGGCGTAAAATCTTGAAATTTGGCATATATCTTATTAATCCACATATTTCGCACTAACAACTTTTTTTTAATATATTCATATAATAATTAAAGAGAGGGTAAAAAATCTACAATTTTTTTAAAATTTTGTATATCGTGTGAACGGTCTTGTTATGAGGAACAGAAAAAATCATTTTAAATTGTATATTTAAGGATATATTCCCCGTCTCCGCTTATTTCCAAAAGAACTGAACTAAAAATCGTGAAAAAAACGAGATCTGACTAGAGATTACAAGAAAACTATAACGATTGTCCTAGATTTTATCATTTTTGACATATGCACCATGTTTTTAAGCCTATCAGATATAAAGCACTACAAATTGTGTACAAAAAATTAAAAGGTTAATTTCTTACCTCAACCAGAAGTGCCTAAGTACCATGCTTACTTAATCACGCAAAACGTGCCTTTAAGGTTTCCATAGTTAAAATTGTTACAAAACCAAAATGTTATATAAACTGAAATATGTAATTATATATTGTCTACAGAAATATAGAAAATTGTATGAAAAATATGTAAAATTATTTATCAAACAACGTAATATTTAAATAAATAACCGTCTTAGCTACACAAATTCTTCTAAGCAGTAGATAATGGAAATATATGTACAAACTTAGAAAACATAATTGAAAATCCATAACACAAAAAGCACTGTACATGCCTAAAATGGAAGTTTGTATATTTGAAATATTTTCTTAACTTATCTCAGTTTTATTATTTACAAGCAATAAATACACGGGGACAACAGCATTCCACAAGATATAATATGACTCAGAATAAAACGATAATTATACGTTAAGTGTAATTTTCATATACGTAGATTTCTATGTCCAAGCAGAGATGTAATTTTCATATACTTAGATTTCTATGTCCATTCGAGAACCATGGTCACAATTTGTGATCACACTAAAAATAGAAATTGTTAAGTGAAAGAAGGTGTGTACGGGACACACTTAAACACGAATATACTTTTAAGTGTACGTAATATTTCTATTAAACTATTTTATATTAATATTATTTTTCACCAAGTTAATATATTGTATAAGTATATTATATAGTTAATATATTGTATATATATAGTTAATATATTGTATACCTTTGACAGAAGACGCAAATTACCGGAAATTTCTCAAAAACCACTAGATTTAAAATCATTACTATAGTTTTCCGGAAAACTTTAGATGTAATTCTGGCAATACTGTATTTTTTTCTCAATTTTGGCTGCAACAACTTTAGAGATTGGGGACGGAAAACATATTTATGATAGACATTTTCAACAATGCCTCTAAAACCTTAAATATATAAAATTCTGAAAAATACTTTTGAAAACCTTAAAACATATTTCTTTCAATCAGTCGCTATAACCCCATACGATAGTTGAAATGAGAAAAATACTTCTATTACTACAATAAAATTACTATTTACTCTTAAATGTCCATATAAATATTTTTGAATGATAACTAAAATATAAGAGGATTAAAATGCTTTAACACTAAACGGATTAGCATCCTCTATCATGTTACAAGTTTCTACGTCAAACGTGTTCTAGGAAAAAAGACTGTGACTTACGGACAGTCATACGGACACGTGAGTAACCTCATAAGGATCCTTCTTTTTTCCCTTTGAGGTGCGAAATCCGAAAAACGCACATTAGAAACGTTAGGGTGAATATCTGTTATAAAGCGTGAACTATTTCATTGAGTGACATCTTACTTAAATTATAACTTAATGCATAAAAGCCATTATGACTAAATAAAAGAAAATTTTAACGAACATGGACCGCTGCCGAAACTACACAGGTGGGTCAAATAGTTCGTAAAATGGAGAAGATGGCGATAAGTAGGGTTGCTTACTTACATCGTCGCTAATAAAAGACTCATAACGAGTACACATACCAACTTTCAACTAAATTATGTCATTAAACTCTGAGTTATCATCAATCAAGCAACTTATTCTGGAAGAAATCATCGACTATGGAAGAAATCGAATTTCGAGCTGTTATCAAGTTCCTGACAAACCAAGGAAAGGAACCATAAGTCATATTGATTGAGATGTCATTGGTTTATGGGGACTCTTACCCTAATAAGATTTAAAAGTGGCATAATCTCTTCAAATAAGACCTCTGCCTTTATTGACAGGACAGCCGATCGAGGCTACCTCCTCGGGCATTGTTAAAAAACTTGTATTGGAATATGCCCCCTTCTAATTGACCAGAAGCAATTAGAAGAAATAATTGGAGTGTCTTCTACAATCATTTTTAATATTCTTCGTGGCCATCTTGGCATGTCAAAAGTAACCGCAAGATAAGTGCCGAGAATGTTCGCATCACTTTTTGGATCTTTCTAAATAGGATAGGATTGAAATTTCGAGTCGAATTGTTACGAGTAACGAAACTTTGGTTCATCAATACGAGCCTGAATGCAGCTCGGGCTCGTAATGAAGTGGAATTCATGTAGTGGCATAAAAAGTGTACCCCACCCCCTAAAAAGTTAAAGGTATCGTAATTAGCCGAAAAAGTCATAACTTTTTTCCGTTTTCTGGGACAAAGAATGTATCCCGCTCATCAACTTCAAAGATGAGGGTGTTTTTATAATAGAGAGTACTACGCTGGTCTACCAGAGCAACTTAATGAAGCAATGAAAGAGAAAAAACAAGTTAAATTAACATAAGGTGTGCTGCTGCAAAAGCAATGTTGCGATGGCTACCCTCCACAAATACAGCTTTCACATATTGTAACACCCATCTTATAGTCCAAACTTGGTCTCCTGTGACTATTATTTGTTCCCAAAAACGAAAAGAAGCTTCATGGAAAAAAATCAGCGATGATGAGGTCAAGTCTACAGTTTCACATTGTTTTCAAAATAAAGAGAAAACACTTTTTGAGGATATAAATAAATTATATTAAGGTAAAGGGTGAATATGTCGAAAAGTAAAAACAACATCATCATCAAGGTAAAAACACTACCTTCCTGCCACCCCATTTCGCAAACCTTTTGACCTCATAGATACGAATACCATTATCCCAAATAACTTTAACATTAACATTAGCCCAAATAAATTTAACATGCAAAGCAAATCATCTCTTGGACGATATAATAAATAATATTAATTATTTAGAACACTAAGATTCTTAGGAAAAGACTAGGCAAAAAACACAACACTGCTGATCAAGAAAATGTAGTTATATTCCGAACACGAGTTTCGTTCTTTATTTTTTACTCGAAGTTCAAAGAGTTAAAAAAATCTTAAAACGGATGAACAAAAAATGCCTTGCCAACCGCATTCAAGAATCTTATTCTAATTTTATCTCTATTGATATAAGTGAAAAGAAATAGAGTAGTATCGACGAGGACGGAGGGCGCTCGTCGCCAGTGAGGAGTGCCGACGGACAGCCTCGCCGACAGATGTCTGCTGAGAGACAATTCCTGCGCGGGCGACGTTTGACAATTGATCTTTTCTCACATCACTTTAGTATGATCGTCGCGCGGTTGATATTATAGGTTAAGTGGGAGTCTTGGGGTGCTTCTGAATAGATATAATATTTTTTTTCTATTAAAGCCGAGGAGGATCCTACAAATATTTTGGAAGACCTGTTGCTGACTGATAAATGAACACATGTATTCATTTATCGACTGACAGTGTCTCCAGGCGCGGCACTGCACATCAGACGATTCGTTTGCACAAAGGCGCATCGACAAGCTTTCTAAATCATGAAATTCTTTTCAACGTTTTAAAACTATTTAGTTATCAGATATGGCAACAAAGTGCACTGAGACAATTGTCTTTTCGAGTAATGTCAGCAAAAATATTTTACAAGAAAACATATGATTGGACTATCTTTGTTCAACTCCTCATAAACACGATGTTAACAATTGGTCGTTCTATATCGGTTATTGGCAAACCAATAATTTCCACTAGGGCACATTAAAATTTATGTGATAATGGTATATATTTTCTATAATAAAATAATAATAATAATTTCAATAATTTATTTTATTATTGAAATTATTATTATTAGTTTAAAAACTAAGAACATGGTTTTATAAATATTGTATTAAAAGTAAAAAAATAATTGTCGAAACTGTTTTTTCTGCCTACTCCGTAAGGGTGTTAGTGTAAGCCATGTTTGTTATTGAGTATAATATTTGAGTGTAAAAGTGCGGAGCGTTTTTTCTCAAAAATAAATGATTTTGCTTCTCAAATTAATATTATGTGAATGAAAATGCTTAACATTTCAGTTAAATTTCGCATAATACCTTACTGTGTTACTAAGTAAATACAATAACTATGATTATTTCATATGTAATAGTAAAACCAAAAATATAAATAGAAACAAAATAAAATATTTAATAGCAGCCGTAGTAATTACTGAATATTTTATTTATTTTTCTAAAAATACAAAATCACCCAAAAGTAAGTATCTACTGCCTTATTTTTTTATATAATGTTTCATTTTTCCGTTTTTAGTTAATTAATTAGAAGTTTGCATCAAATATTAACAAAATTGAGTTATCGACGTAAAAATGTAAACACTTAATAATACTATTATTTTGTAACCAGTTTCCCCTTTAAATACGGATTATAAAAAAGCAAGTTTTTTTATCATCTTTATTTTTATCATAATTAAGTTTTTAAAAAAAAATCAAGACATTTAGTTTTACATATTCACATATGTTAATTTGTTTTTGCCACATCCCAATATATAACATATAATATTATTTCTGTTGTGCGCCCAACTTTGACATTAAACCTTCGAAATATGAACTCAATTAAAATATCAATAAAACTTTTCGAAATGAACAAGGAACCAACAATTTTAGTTTCAATCCAAATATCACCAGGAACGTAATGATGTAGGTACTAAAACGAAAAACATTTTCTGTTCTAGAACTTCGCAAGTTTAATTCAAAATTTAAATAAGAAATTTTCAATCTGCCAAACCTGATTCCGAACAGTTTAAAAATTAGGGTCTCTCAAATAGAAAATGTATTTTCTTGTAAAGAGTAATGGATATATTATATAAAATTTAAATATATTTTCATATATAAAATATGAAAATATATTTAATAAATTTATAAAAGTTTTAGGTATTTTAATATGAAAATTGTTCATAATTTTTATGTCATCATCAAGAAAGTCGGAATTTAAATAAATAAACTCTTTATAACAAATATATTATGCATTTTAGGACATTGCCTACAGTTTCATTTCGATGTTTACATGTTGATACAAATGGATCAAAACTAAAAGCAATTTATTATGTTGTTAAAAAATTGTACCCAAAAATGAAAAAACGAAACCCTTTTAAGATCACTGACATGTCTGTCGGTCACAGCCGTTTTCCTCAGGAATCGCTTTATGAAGAAACTTAAAATTTGGCGCAACAATAAATCATATTAAGCCGCATATATTTCAATAAATAATACTCAAAAATATTAATATGAAAATATTAGAGGTGAATAATTAAATACTCCAACAACAAATTTAAATTCAATATATAGTGTGGAATATTGTTTGAAAGGGCTCAAAAACGTCTTTTTTTCGTAATTTCAGGCTTCATATCTTCGGAAATATACTAAAAAATGGGCAAAAAATAAGCTCCCTCCACTCCCCACAGTTGCCGTGGCTATTAAAATTAAGTTCTGAAAAAACAGAAATTTAAAAGCCTACAAAAAGTTTGTGGGAAAGCTATAGCGATAAGTTTAGACATAATATTTTTTTTTTAATTCGCGCGATGTTTTTATGCCTGTAAAAGATATAGTAGGCAATACATTTAATTGGGAAAAATTATTTGTAAAAAGTTTAAAAAAAATACTATTTACCCTTAAATGTTTGAGTCTAAATTTTTACGGAACCCTCGTAAATGCAAATTCTAGTCATGTTTGACAGACTTTTCTAGTTATGGTTAAACAATAATTTTTCTCTTACTTTCTTCACATATAAATAAGTTTTATTTCATCAACTTTCACATCTGAGTTTAATTTTTTTTTGACTCATTTTCCCCCATCTGCTTTAAACACGCTTTTACAATATAGTGTTATTAGTTATTTTCACAAAACAATTTTGACTGGTCAGATTTTAAAGCTGAGTTGAATTTCCACTTTGTAGGTTACACGGTATAAATTTTAAAAGGCTGTTATAGATCAACATCGATGTGGAACTTAGCTACTATATGGAATGCGTGCAATTGAAAGAAATAAGATATTCTCATAATTATATAACCTGGTACTAGGAAAAGTTGGAAATTATTATGAATAAAAACCACTGAGCAGATCTTGTACACTAATGGTGAAATTTAAATTACACAATGAAGTTAAGCCCGCGTTCCTGCTACTCTGATGATCATTAATGACTCATCGCAGTGTTTATGTGTTTCGGTGTGACAAGTGTATTATGACTTCGCGCACGTAACTGCATTCCGCGGAACGATGAAAGGTAAGAGGATGTCTATGGAATGTGGAGAATAATTAATTATAGACTATTGAATATTGCCGCGATGACGAATCCACTTGAGCTTTGACAGAAACTCGCGTGTTTGCGGAGTAGCATTTTTATGCGTCAAGGAAATCTACCTAAGCCATTGTAGTTTTCTTAAACGATAGACACACAAATATCTAACCAGTACTTAACAGAATATTTAACATGTATTCATTTTACTAAATTAGTACCTAGCATTTCAGATCAGCCACACACTTAATACCGTAGAAAATGTTAACTGACGAATAGCAATTGACACTGAAAGATATTTTGCGTACAATTTTAAATTGCGACATTTTGTAAGAAAAACCAACCAGTTTTACATTTGTTAAATCGGTTCATAAAAAAATATAATATTTTATTATTTTTGTAATCACGATTGTGATAAAAGTCAAAATGAAATTTTTTTAAAAAGTTGCAAACTAACAAAATTATATTTAACGAAACCTTTAATTTGACTTACCTATACTTAAAATATCTAATATTTGATTAAGTGTTTTCACTCAAGATATATTTATATAAACAGAGCACGTAGCATAACTATAACTAGAATTTTATATTTGCTTTTTTCTCTTATTTACTAATAATTATCTAATTATATTGGATGACAATATAAGTGTTTTGCATATACATTTATGATTTTTTTAAATAAAATATATCATACAAATGCATGTATGATCCATACTAAAGTGACTTCCCAAACAATAAATTCATGTATTCCTTCTCCTAGATAGAAAATAAGCAGAGGTATTTACCCTGATATACCTTTTCCGAATCAATCATTTCTCAATTTTTCATGCTCCAATTATACTCCAAGTTCCTATTCTTATCACCTTCCCAAATTACTTGTTTTTAACCAACGTTTTTTATTTAATATAAAATTTATTTTTATACACACATTTTTCAAATATAATTTTTGCTAATACTTTTATTGTCGAATGTAATGTTACTTCAGAACTTAATATACGTAAGAATGTTCTTTAATTAAACGAAGGAATGAATATATATATATATATATATATATATATATATATATATATATATATATATATATATATATATATATATATGTATATGTATGTGTGTATGTATGTATGTTTATATATATCTATATATATATATATATATATATATATATAAATATATAGGCTAGTTTTCCGTCCATCTAGACCCAAAAATACTTTCTATAAAACCTTAATGACTTAACAATCAGGCCAAATGACGCTGCCAAAACCACCAATTCTTGAATCAATAATTGACAAATTAAACAGACCCTGTGACAATTTACAAGAATAATAAACTTCACCGCGGATATTAATGGACCTGAAAACCTGATTTTAATATATTCAGCCCATTCATATAATGTTTAACGCCGCTTTAGATGACATAAAAACTTGCTTCTTGCTTTTTACTTCTTTTCACATAGGCAGATTTTAGTATTTTAAAGTTTATTAATATCCGTTCTAAATTTATTACAGTACATAATTATTAATACATGTTCGCCATTCCTCATATGCAAACTTTCACAGATATTTCATTCAAACTAATGCACAAATATACTTACACTTTCACATCATTTTATTTCTTTCCTTTTCTAGATAATAAACTTCCTTAATAAACAAATTTCCCACTCATCAATCCTCGCTTCATAGAAGTATCTATCAAAGAAAATCTAACATAGAAGTATCTTCAAGAAAATATAAACTATTTCCATCACTACGTTTTATAAATGTCTACTATCAAGCCTTCATAAAACAGTACGTCATTTCGATAAAAATAAAAAGGTTTATATGCCATTTCTTATCTATAGTATAAATTCGGCTAAAGTTTATATTTTTAAATGGTATCCCTACGAACACATCAGTATAAAAAGAAGTTATGCTATGAAAATTTACTTATACTGCGTATGTTCGAACGCCATAAAAAACTGAAACCAACTTGATTTTGTTACTTGCCACCCCTAACAATAATGATATTTACACTTGTTTAAATTAATGATCTGTTTTTCCTTGGAATATAATTCATGACCGCCCACGCATTCGCATACTAACCTCACAATTTCTGAAGTATTCTATGTTTTAAAAATATTTTAAGTAAAAACTCCATATTCAGATTTCAATTAGCATCTCGCAAAATATTAGTATTTTATTTAATGATTGGAGAGGTCGTCTAACACGTTTGAGGTTCTATTTATCATTTTTAGAGTTCCGTACCTCAAAAGGAAAAAGGAACGATAAGATTACTTCGTTTCCGTCTGTCTGTCTGTCCGTCTGTCGAGACCCTTTTACTCAAAAACGCGTGGAGGGATCAAGTTGAAATTATTATCAAATACTAAGGTCTACGAGCCCTTGGATCTATAAAAAAATATATAACAAGCTTCTAAGTCAAAATAATAGAAAAAACCTAAAAATACAGCCCTTTATGCTGCATTTTTGACACTCGCAAATAAATCAAAACCTACAGAGTACTTCCCGTTGGCGTAGAATCATGAAATTTGAAAAGAAACTAGGTCTTATAGCACAAGTAAAGGAAACAAATTTGAAAATTGATAATTTATAGTTATATCACGTAAAACATTTTTTTTTAATATGCGCATGCGAATAGTAGGCAATATATTTTTGTTTTTAAAAATTACAATTTTGTAAATAGTTAAATAGAAATATTATATACCATTAAATGTTTGTAAATGCCTAAATGTGTATGCGAGTTCGCGTCCGCTTATTTTTAATTTTTCTACAATGTGTTTGAAAAACCTGGGGAAATTCTAAATATTACCATTTCGTTAGAACTTTCATTCGGTTAACGTGCATTTAAAATTTCAAAATATATAGACAAACACGCAACCCTACTTTTTGCGTGTTCCTACACGCACGTAGTCTGTTTAATTTTATATGCTTATAACAGAAAGAATACCTCTGTGAAAACTAAAGCGATAAAAATATAAAATTTATGAAAAATAATTACAATAATGTACAACGTGGAACTAAAATAATAGAAATCAATATTAATGGTTTCTTGAAACATATGAACACATCACTACCATTCAAAGGGCACAATCAAAGTGCGACATCTAAAAAAAATCGAAACCAATATGTCAAATAAAACCTAAACTAAGAGTAAATCTATGCCCAGTGGCTTGAAAGTAACCTTGAAACATACCATTACGAATACAACTTCCGTTTATACAGCAAACATTTTTACTTTACCAATAGGAATGTCGTTTTGACAGAACCTTGAAAATAAACGTTATAGCAGAAGCTGACATGCTTCTTAACAAACGCAAAACAAGTGAGACGAGCCTTACACAATGGATAATGACTATAGAAGTAAAATCTATTTACGTAAATACGGAATGACGTAATGGACTTAGTTAACTCGAGTAAAGAAAATTATTGTGTCCTAAGACATTTTTTTAATATTGCGTTTAAATATACTTAAATCTACTATTTTCATAACGCCACAGCTATTACAACACATCTCTAACAAAAGTCCCATAAACATGGAATGAAAGTAGTAAGTGAGGGGATATTGAATAACTACGTCTAGCCACTCGACGCCTAAGCTGAATGAAAGTCGCTGCTCGTGTGGTTACTCAATATGAAAATGTGAAAAGTTTTATATTGCCTAACTTGGTAACGCCATTCGCTGTCTTACGACGTGGGCGGAGGCTCCCTCAACTATCGCAAAGGGAGATGAGTACGCACTAGGTTGTACAGCGAAACAACTTCGCAGTTTCCAAAATTTCTTTTGTAACTCTCTAAATTAAATCTTATACGCGCTTTAAGGCAAAACCAAATATAAATATCCTTGTTAAGAGAAGATACTATTTTGGAAAAACAATATTAGCGTACCATGATAATTATGATTTATACAATAGGATAGCTTTTATCAGCGACTACTTACATGGGTTATGGTGTAATGCATATGGGTATATAATAAAAAACTTAGAGTACCAAATAAGTTTATGAAATTCCAAAAAATGTACTTTATGAATTTTGAAAAGAATCATAATAATGAAATTTAAAATCGCTGTAGTTCACTAAACAATAAAATATGGTTAAACTTGTGAGCTTTTTCGTGCGTTGGAAACGTGCCTTATGTCCTACCGCATGCGCTATTATCCTCCGCAAAAAGTGTAAGGCAAATCGCATGACGACTCAGTCAAAATAAATTAAATGCATTAAACGCATACGTTTAATTAATTTCATCTACTAGAATTATTAATAAATTTAATCCACTATAATGAATTTAATTTACAACATGATGGAAGGTGAGGAAGTGACTTTTTAAAATAACAGAAAATTATAGAGCCCAAATATTGTTATCATATCCCAAGCACAAGTTTTAGAAGGATAAAACAAAACGTTTTTATAATTTGAGGATTTTGGGATAAAAATATAGAAAATAAATCTGTTAAGAACAACTTCAAGAGTTTCAATCACAATTTGCCAAGAAGCACCACAAAGTCACGTAAAAATAATGGTTCAGGTCTTAATAAAAAATATGAGACTTCATGGTTTGTTTATGAACCACTTTCATTTATTATAAATTCGGTATCGCCAAGAGATGAGAGACAATATTCACATGAATGTAATAATATTTAATAAAAATAACGAACGACAATTATAATTTAATGCTACATAAATTTTTCTGATATTATTATCAGTATTGTTTTTTGTTTTTTATTTACACTAGTTTTTGTCAGAAATTTGGTTGGCACGATAATGAAAAAAACGCAAGTGGAGAGTACACAGTAAAAGTAGGAATACACCGTTTCAAACAATTACAATATAATAATAGCAATAAAACACCAGACTGTAAAAACCACAATAAAATCGGTGTATTCGATTTTAGCTATAGTTGCTACCTTAATTGTTTTCCGAAGTAACATTCTGTTTCCCGTAATATTGTAAATTCAAAAACTTTTTTGCTAGCTTATCTTGTTTGTTACCTAACAATTTTAACTCAACAACGGATCATTACGCTGATGCTTTTGGTAGTATATCAATCAGGGTTCTTAAAAATCCGATAATTATAATAAATATAAAAATATCTAATATTTTAAATACAAACATCGTATATATATATATATATATATATATATATATATATATATATATATATATATATATATATGTATATATATACACAGTGTCCGGAAATAAGAATTGGACAAAGAAAGACGTTATTTCTTGACTGAAAAATAGTTAAAATATCGTTAAAATAAAATAAAAGACCTTTTTTTCAGAAAGTTGAAAACGATATCTATTATTATTTGTCATCTTTTTGGTACATACGATACTTGCGCACATTGTTCAGCGCCGCTCGGGGGAATAACCCGCGAAAAGCTGTGAAAACATCGCCACTGCGAGTAAACACCGCACTCTGAACAAGTATTGGGTGGTTAAAAAGAGTAATGTGTAATATTTTTTGCACTCAATTGGCAAAAGTGCGTGTTTTACGTTTTATTTCAATGATACAATTTATTCCTTTAAAGCCAACGAACAGCATCTAAATTTGACGGACATATGTATATACATATATATATATATATATATATATATACAGACTTATGTATATATATATATATATATATATATATATATCATGTGGAATCAATTCTTTTATCTCTGAAGCCAAGAGTGGGTCTGTTAGCTAGCCTTATATAAAAATTATTAATTTATTATAACAAAACAAAAATGTTGTCTTTGTATTTAATAAACTGACTTATTGTTTAGCTTATATTATTCAAATTATTTATAATCAACTTCTTTCTTTTCATTGTATCATTGGTTTTATTATTTATTTTATTTTATTTATAATTAAATGAAACCTCAGTGTCCAGGCTCGAGTCTACGAGAGGAACGTCATCTTGCGGCTCCCAGTCAATTGAATTTCGGGCTCTTCCTCAATCTTGTCCATTTCTTCAATATAATTGGGATCCCAGGCCCAGTTCATATTATCTGTTAAACTACCGTGAGTTCTGCTTTATGGTTCAAGTTTTTGTAGATATAGACCAACTAACTTAGATTTTCTGGGTTCCTGATCGAGTACATATTTTTGATTGCACAAGGCTAAAGATAGAAAGAATTCTTTCGAGACCAACTGTTGAGTCAGTTTAATAAATTCTTGTCCGAAAAGATAATTGGGGAACATTATGATTACGTCGTCAATGCCGTAACAATTAGCATGTCACTTGGATTCAGTTCACCAAAAACTTCGTTGCTCAAATGTTTACAGAGAAATCGGTGTTCCAATATGTTATCCAAATAATGGACATACACCACCTAGTCTGGACGAAATATTTAACTTTCGTGTTTTATTTTCTAGGTATTTTTTAAAGGGGATGCCATATTTCTACAGCCACCGATGTTGATGTCTCCTCCCTTTGGACCCTGTCTAAAGGTCTTAGAATTGGATCCAAACACGATAACAGCTGGAAAACATGGATTGTAATTTGCAGGTCATTTAATATTTCAAAAATGTTTGGGTCAATTTCATTCTCATGATTCTGGCATGTTTACACCAATGTTCCTCGATTGGCAAAGTAAGATCGAATACAGTCCTTCGTAGTATTCCATCGGATGGTAAAGGGCATCTCCAATTGTTTATCACTGGCAGCCTTGTACCAACTTGGAGGCAAATTTTTCTTTCTAAAATATTTAACCATCTATATAATATTTGCCAAGACACCTTTTATTTCCACATCTTGGGCCAGAAGATTAAACATATACGCACAAAAAACATATTTTATTACGTCATAATCTTTAAATAATTCATGCCATATTTTTACGACGTTAGCGGTATTATCGTTAACAAAGCTTTTTTGACTGTGACTACAATTTTAATGATATTCTTAATTATTTCTGTAGCTCCTTGTTGATTATTTAAAATCAACATTGTGAGAGTTGCCTGACGAGCCAATGGTATTAACTTATATCAATTGCCTTTCTGAATTGTAAATAGTTGTAGAATTTGTAGATAAACTAAAAGCTCCTGTATAAATCAAGGGTATCAACTAAGTTGATCATCAATGGTATCAACTAATATCAAGTGCCTTTCAGAGTTGTAGAATTTGTAGATAAGCTAAACATTCCTCGGTAAATACTCATATATTTGACTAGCCGCTCAGAGATATCTTGAAGTTCTTTCTTGCACTTTTTTCATTTTATTTCCCATCTTAGAAATAACATTAAAATTGGGCTACATAGGATGTGTAAGTTTTGGTATGGTTCAGCAACTTTTGTGTACTGTAAAAGGAAAATTAAAAATACAATATTGATACGTGCACATATATGCACACTTACACTTTAGGATTCCCTGTATGACAGAAATCATGGACAATATGCATATAATAAACATCCAATCATAACAACAAAAAATAAACAAATACAATACGACGTCCAAGACCAAAATCAAACGATATCGGTCGTCATTTAAATAAATGAATGTCAAGACCGGGAATCGAACTGAACCACATAATCACACAAGCAGGTAACACGCTTTTCGATTAAGATGAGTGAGGATCAAAGAAAATTTTCAGGATGAATTTTGAAATAAACAAAAAATGGAACATTAGGCTTACCTCAGTAACACATTAAAACGTAAAGTAGTACTAATTATTAGCTCACATATAACGACGTCACGTATTATTACGTATATGAATAGATTGTAACTTCTTTCGAGATATATTGTTCGAACAACGTCAAAGACAAGAATTAAAGTATTAAAAGATTCACTTAAACTGACGGTGGGCGGGGATTCCCATAAAATTGAAATTATTGTTTTAACGTATTTAGCTAAATTCTAAAATAATTATTATGAACCTTACAGCGTGTATATATTAAGTTCAAATTTCAATAAAAACTGTAAGCATTCCACGTAATACGGTAAATTCCCGAAAGTTCAATAATATTGCCCTTTAAATAAAAGTAATTAAAATTGTAGTTTTGTAAAGTATTACTAGCGTATCCGTGGAATCTGCGCAAATGTAGTAGTTTTGATTATTAATATCAAGTTATGTATATGAATATAATAATCAACTGATATTTACCATGATATATATCATGATATATATCCACTGACGTATATCAGCGAACCCTGGTATCAATACTCTTTGCGAAGTTTCATTATTTTTAAAATTCACTTCACATAATCATTTTTTTCGATAATGCTGTATTCTTTCCTTTTTCTTACAATTTTCTTCATTTTCTTGAACAGATGAAACCCATTCATGGTCAGTTTTCTACTTTTTTCTTTTATGTATACCCAATAACCTAACTTTATGCCAAATTTAAAGTTTCTAAATCAACAAGAGAACAAAATTTCCGAATTCAATATCTCAAAAAATACTTGAATATCGTTTAAAAAAATTAGGATTCTATACAATTGATGTTAAACATATTTTGAGTTATAAGATGACTGAAAATATCTGAATAGTTCGAAACGGTTACACGTTCCGAGTCCAAATTTTTTTCTTTTCCCAACTTCACTGACATACTGCTGTATATCTAGATCTTGGCGTTTTTTAATCAGTAATAAACATTTTGTATCAAATTTTGTATTAATCTCAAGGACCCAAAACTTGCATGTTTTTACACACGAATATAACTAAAGACGTCAAAACGTTTAACATTATTTAATCGAAATGTTGCAATAGTTTCATCTGGTCAGGTCAAAATCTCGCTGCATGGAACGAAAATTCACGCCAATAACGCGTTATTCCCTGTTACATATTAAAAAAACCATGGTAGACCAAAGGTATGACCTTGCATAGTTTATCTTATCGACTTTACCTAATTCGATTATACAGTTGAATGCCACAAACGTATAAAAACTTCCAAACACGACACCCTACTTAATTAGGAAACGCGATACCCAATAGGAAAGAGCACGCGACGAAACATTGGTCATATCATCTTTCGATGAAAATAGTAGTAAATAGTGATAAAGTTTTTCCAATTTCCAATATCACTCCAAGAATTTGCACTCTCGTCGACGTGGAGTACCTAAAATCGTGTTCCCCCCCTCTCCTTCATCAGTTGTGCATAGTTTTAACTACAGCCATACTGAACCTATTGAATCCACATCTATTTAATACAGATGAATACTTCGTTTAGTATTTAGTATTGCTTGCTGAAATTTCAAAGCAAAAAAAAGCGTGTTCCATCGAAATAAATACACCACGTCCAAATACGGGTTTCCTCAAAGACCTTCACCAACACATTCAAACAACTCGGCCTACGTCGAAGACAAATTAAGAAAAAAATCAAACCTTCATTTTCCTCGTAAAACCTGTCTCCCACCGCGCACAAAACATCTGCCACCTACATTCGAACAATTAATTATAACATTACCTCCGAAGAATAAGCGGCGAGAAGGTCGCGCGAGCCTCACGGACCTCCGGCTGCAGGTAGCGCCGCCGCGTCTTGACAAAATAAACGAGCGCTTCCTCGTAAGCCTCAGTCGTCATTCTCTCATTCTTTCACGGGAATAATTAATCATTAGCGGCTGAGAATGGGAACGGCGATTCATCGGATCGAAGCGCGGTAGCCGCGGCCGCCTTTGTGACCGCGTCGGTGCCTCTGAACTCTGAAGACCGCGAGCCGTTTTATTATTTTGTACTCAGGCGACGGGGCCCACAATGAGGCTATAGAACGGACGGATTGAAATAATGTTGCGAGGATAAAAGGTGTTTGGTTATTTCGGATTGTGTTCGATTCTAATGATTCGGACGGAGAATCGTGCAGCGGAGTTGAGACGAGGCAGTGGGGTCTTGCTTTCCCGTGGGTAAGTTATGTTATCGCTTTGCATTCCCAAGTGAATTCAAACTATGTCTTTTATTACATTTATATAATTAGACTAGTGATTATCAACAATCTATGAAATAAGTGAATCACAACGAAAACTATGACAGAAGGTCAGAAGAAATTAAATTTGTAAGCAAAAATGTAAAAAAAAACCGACCAAATATCTTTCTATGAAAAAATTTAATGCGTATCCCGGGTACTTAAAGAATATAAATATAGGGACTAATATATCGCCAAAATAATCACACAGCCATAATTTAAAACACGAACGTGAATTATTAAACAACGTAACCATAGCAACAATAAAACGCTGTTGTCGCGTTTTATTGTTGCTATGGTTACGTTGTTTAATATCTTTCTTCGGCACGCAAACCGCTTCTAAACCCTTTTGATATCAAACTTGTCAATAACATTCAAGTATACGGAAAAATATTCTATTTGCCAAACTGCTAACTAAAAATAATAATAACAAGAAAAAATTATAAGTCTATGTAACCAAACAAAGAGACTGAATTTTATCCGATTCGAATTCATTTTCAAGTTTTTGTGGGACTTGGACTGAACGTCTAGATAAACTTTCCCGAAACTGCAAGCCTCGTTTTTTACCTGCCGCTTAGTACTATGACACGAATGTTTGAAGCCAAACGGAATCTCGCTATTAAATTGAATAAACCATCAAACGGTACGTTCATACACATAAGTACGAACATACACACATACAAATTATCAAATTGCTTTCGCAATACTTCCATAATTTTAATTGATTAAAATAAAAATAGTTATACTGAAACTCTTATATATAACAAGACTATGGAGTACACTATATACTTATATTGGGAATGTATCCTGATCAGTATTAAATTAATGTTAATTAATATGTTTACTAATTTAACCCAACCATTTAACAAGATTAAGCGTCGAAACTGTAGTAATACATTACTATGTATTACTACAGACATGACGTTTCGGTTAGGTTGCATTAATATAAAAATAATTTCTTCAGTACTGTATTAAAATCACCACTATTTTTTTTGCAGTTGCCCAGATAAAATTTTTAACAGATGCACTTATTTTTATAAAATATATCTTTAAAAAAACATTTCCTTGATTACCTCATTGCAAATGTTTTCTAAAATCACGTCGAGTAGACGCTAAGTAGAATGAATAAAACCATAGTTTATATGTTCAAAGAGCAATTATAATAACGTGTTTTTCTTGACGTTATTTCCAATACATTTCCTCTTATCTGTTCCTCTTATATATGTTTTCTGAGATGCAAGTATCGAGTCAAACCGACCTTTATATTTTTACGCTAAAGTCAAAAAGAAAAGTAACTAAATACCATGTTATACCATGTGTTTGTAACGGCAGTTTCCAATATTCTTAAGTTCAATAATGCATTTGTTAGAAATAAAACACATTATACCATTTAAGTTACACACTTTAAATCCCCGCCCAAATAAATAAACCCCACTTTCACTCGTCTACGCAATCTGACACCCGGCATTTGGGGTGTCTTAACCCGGTCGGCGACCGTGAAACAGTCGCCATAACGTTCGACTCCTCCATCCCGAGTGCATTACTATAAGTGCTTATAAAAAGTGACTCAATGCAAAGTTCAAGTAAAGTACATTACACGGGCCATGAAATTAAAAATATGTCTTAAGGGTAATTAGCTCCAACTTTTACAGCCCCTATCTCGCCGCACCCCCGCCCCGCTAGCGATATCAACATGGCTAACGATACTTAGCTATTTACTTCGCTCGGCGTAAGGAGTTTGGTATTCAAATATTTTTTTTGTCGCGTAGTGGTTGTCAACTGTTGACTGCGTTAACCGTCTCTTGTTGAATGATGTCGTACGTTTTGTTGAGACGTGCAAACAAAAAGTTTACTCATCGAGTTTACTCACAACGATACATCCGCATACTTACGAGTGCTTCTATAAACCACTGAAATACTCAGTAATGTCTGCTCTTCTTTTTGTCATAAAAGTAGTAAATTATTTCTGCTAATACACGGAACATAAAAATATTCGAAATATGTCAACAGGTAATTTGCATAAAATCGGATCATTATACTTCACACAAAAATTAAATAAAAATTACCTTTATTTAAAAGCCACACAATCATATAATTTTTCATTTTGTAATTTAAAACGTTTTTTGAGACTCCATCTATCATTTGTTATTTAGTGGCTACACGTTAAAAACATATTATCTTCGTTCAAATAAATGGAGTGAAATTATAAACATTTTTAAAACAAAGTTTTAAAGTATCATAACTTTCAAATTATATTAAACACATTTTTAAATTATAAGTGTGGGTTAAATTTTAAAATGTTTTTAAAATTGTTTTTCTTGCTAGAACCTTTTAAACAATGAAAAACGTTTTATTAATATGTAATGAGATTAAATTGAAACAAGTGCAGTGGAATATTTAATACACTGGTCTAAAATAAAGATGTTATTCGACAATATAAATAGCCTTTCAATATAAAGCGCCTAAAATAAAGATGTTATCCGATAATATAAATAGCCTTTCAATATAAAGCGCCTAAAATAAAGATGTTATCCGACAATATAAATAGCCTTTCAATATAAATCGCCTAAATAAACGACTTAACTAATCAAAATTACAAGTTTATACTTCTTTTTACTTACACTACAATACATGGATATATCGAATACGTAACGACAAAACTTGAAAAGGAAATTTCCATAACGTTGAAGACCTCGACCACATCAGCTACGTCTTTCCAGTGGGTACCACAGAAAGGTCTTAATTATTTGTGACTGTTAACTGGCTGGTTTTCATAATTTTCTTTTTCTAAAAGCAAAGCTTAACATCTTAACATCTTGCAGTCATCGATTTATCTTCTTATTTGCATTAAAATAAGCGAGAATAAACACATAAAATGTAATTTATATAAAATTAAATTAATAATTTATCAAATATTATATCGATAAACCGGGGTAAAGTATTTTTCCTTGCCTTTTTATATAGCCGATAATATAATATCCATAACTTTCATTGGAAAAGCAATGAAATTACATATTGTTTCCGACTTTATACTTACAAAAGTTAATTAATATAACCTTCAACTCTCAAATTACTATTCAATATCATTATAAACCTTTCCCTAAAATAACGTTCAAATTTTCTTTATCATATTCATAATTTCCTTTCTATACTATAAACAAAGACAAAAATGCCATTACCGAGAACCGACACATCTCCACAACCCAAACTAAACCTCACGCCAGCGGCCACCAATAAAATCTGTTTAAGAAACATGTTTATAAAGCCTCAGTGGTAAAGTATTGCCATTGTTAGAAGCTGCGTTAAAAAAAGCGGCCATAAACACCGGAGGGGGAAAGAAGCCGGCGGCGGTTCCTTTTTTCTCCTCCATTTCCGCCGGAACCGCCGGCGCCCCGGTGCAAGCGACGAATATGAAATTTCCCTGGGATAATAATTAAAAGCGGCGATAATGTCCCGGGAACTGCAGGACGAGCGATAAAATATGAGCCGAGGATGGCTTTTTATTGGATAAATAAAATTTATTTGCCCTGCTTGGGTATTTATTTGGCTAGTTGGGTAAGCCTCTTGGCGGCAAGTAAGGATGAAGAACGGCCCAGACTACTTTTACCACAGCATCTTTTTTTTATTTTGTCGGTTTATTTTGTCAATTTTCATTGAACACATGTAAATTAGTATAAAAAATAATTAAATTGTTAAAAAAACTAGTAGTGTGATTCTTGTGTTACTACTGTAGGTGTGGTAAAAGATAATAAAAATATCAGTAAAAATAGCCGTATTTTGATTATGAAATGATTCAATTACAAAGGTGTATGATGATGCGTGAGAGGTGTACTGAGACTGTCCTCAGTAACGAAAACAAATTAGTCTTCTGTAGTCAATTTCCACTTATTATTACTCTTTCTTTTGAAGATCCAACCAACGTAATGATTAGAAGAGAAATATGATAGAGGTGGTTGCAATACTCAAATCTGCTAATTGAAATCTCATCAAATAAAGACATTTAGACGTGTATGGGCTTGCAATTAATCTATAGTTTGTTCCCTATGGGTGCTTTCAAAATTTATGGAATTTATAACTATGTATATTCAAAAATTTGTCAGTTTTCAAGTGTCACTATTACAATACTAGATACTTGCCTATAGAAATGCCATCATCTCGGAAGTGAGTCCACGGCGGGCTTACTGTATACGCCATTGATGAATATAGATATCCCGAAGACAATTTAGAGAGTAAGTAAAATTAGCGGGAAGCGGAAAAGATAATCGTCTGTTTCGCTCCCCATCATTCTATTTGTACATTTATGAATAAGAGAAAAAGTGACACGACAATTATTTGAATTTCGCATTATTTGTATTTCGTACAGTGAAGTGATAAAAAGTATCACTTTCATTGTCCACCGCGAAAGTCGCTTTTGCTTATCCGTTAGAAGCAGTGCGTAACTATATGATACTTGCCCTATCAGCTTCATCTCCGATAACGGTTACACCTACAGACAAATATTAGGGTTCGGTAGCGAAACACGGAACCTTTATAGTTTTTTCATGTCCTTCCATACGCCATCTGTCGACCACAGTATGTGTATCAAATTTTTAACGCAAATATTTCATATGGAGATCTTAATTACGAGATATCAATTACGAGAATTTAAAACAAACATTGTTTCTAATGTACCTGTTCATACGTAAAAGGTACATATAAATTAGGGGTGAATTTTTGTGCCGCATCCCATTGACGCATATAATTTTATAGGTCTTCTAAAATTAAATCAAAATGGATTTACTATTTTTAATTTTTAGACACTAATTTTTCAACCACCTGTTTGAAGAAACTGAATAAATATGTGTACTACCAACATTTGAATAGAAGTTTAGAATAAGTAATTGCGATCCATTCGTAATTTCAATACATAAATATTGTCGAATAATGACCATAAGTGCTCAAGGCAACTACGGAACACCTTTGTCTAACGAACAATTTTTCATATAGACTACTACGGAATCCAAGTTGTGCGTATTCCAGGCATTTTGCCAGTTTTATTCTTGTACATGATGTAATTCCAGAGCAACTATATTGAAGAATAGCTTTCTAATATATGTAATAAACTCAATACAAGTACATCTGCAATTAAAACGACCCTCAACTATTATAACTAGGAAATAATATGAGTTAAATAAGATTATATTGAATTGACTCTCTTGAACTTAAATAATACAAAATTTATAAAATGTCCCCACAGCACACAATTTTTCCACATTGACCTTTTTGTGAGGTTCTAAAAATTAAATTGATTGCGAACACATCAGTTGTTATTTGTGTCGATATTGTTGGAGAACGTGATTCTAGAGATCGAATCTAAATAATGGAAATAATTTTACTCGAAATAAATTTTTAGTATGCAACCTACATCTGCTTAATTACAATATCACATTCTGATTCAAGTGTACAACCGCAACCAACTATATTCTTAAACTTCGACCATTAATTACTTATATCCTAATTAATAAGTATTAGCGACGTCAATTATTTTATATATCATACACACAAAATGTGTTTTAAAATACTTTTACCTCGAAATATTTTTCAAATCTTTTTACAAATCTGAAAATATTTTTATTCTTTAATGGGCACATAACAGCTCTTTAAGAACAAATGGATTCTTACCAAATTTGCATACTAACTAATCGCACTACGAACTAACACAAACAATCGTTATTTCGAAAAAAATAAACAGTATCTTAAGAAATAAAACAAAAACTTTCATAGCAGTATAAATAACAGTTTCTTAAACATATAAAATAAACAGTATCTTAAAAAATAACACAAAAACCTTCATTACACTGTATGGCAAAGCTGCTGCTTTGCGTAAGTAAGGGAGTTCTTCATCAACTCATTTATTACAAACTTTGTGTTTTACTACAAGTTGCTGACCATAAAATATCTGACTATATCATTCTAATCACTAAATACTCGCATTTTTTTTGCTTTGAGAATAAAAGTTCCGTTTAGTAATTAATGCATTATTGTAATGATGCTCCACATCGAACTTTGCAAACATTTTCCAACATGAAATAACATCCGTAAATAAATGAAAATAAAAGAAAAATCGTGTTATAATAAATTCTGCCATATTCGATAATCATAATCAAGTCGCGGGTAACGACCAGTAACAAAATTAAATACTTCAAACATGACTTTAGTTCTTGATTGAACCTAAACCATTGCATCAAACTTGATGATCTTTAAAGTATTGCTTCTTTAAAGATCATCTGAGCTTCTGAATAAATTACTTCAGGGTGAATATTTATGAATGAATACTTCTGAATGACAACTTCACCCATTCGAGTAAATTTAATTATTTTTTGGGATGGAAATAGATTTTTTTTAATTATCATATATCTGCTCGCCTCTTGTAAACTTGATAATAGACTGACTTACTTTAACCTACGATCTAAATTCAGATTTTGCAACTTATCGAAATCATTCAAAATGTGACCACAAATGCTCAAGTATCTATTGTATTTAGTTTTCCAATAACTTTTTATTAATTATTTTACATTTAAAAGTCTTCATTAAAATTTTGTTTAAAATAAAATGTAAATTAAAACGACACAATTTACAGATCAAAGTGATGAAAATATCAGCCCACTCTATCGATGAGAAATTATAAAATTTTCTCTCTCTTTTCTTTTAATCCTTGTAAATGCACTTATAAAGTAAAATACTCAAAAACTTAAAAAAGCTTTGTCATTAAAATATTTAGATACGTTATAATAACCACAACTATTTGAGAAATGCAATTCTTTTATTTTATTGGATCTGTTTAATATTTCTCTAGATACCTTATAAAGTCTCTAATATAAAACGTATCCACACTTGGCGCGAAGTTTGGTAAATACAATCCCATTTCATCCTACATGCCTTTTTGTCCTACATCCCCGAGAGGAATATAATGACCTCTGCAGTTCCGATTTTCCTCAAGAGACAATAATAATCTTCACTGCAATTGCACAATATTTCTGAGACAATTCTGTCTTCTTTTACCTCCATCAACTCGACCTTATACATCCCTAGTTCCATATCAATAGAACAATTAAACATGTTAAGCACGACTCCAAGTGACGTTCAGCGTCGACGCCCGCGCATTGTACTTGCTCAATTGCCCCCGACGCGGCCACCGCCACCGTCACGGCGATAATTGTCGCCAAGAGACCTAACAGTATGCACGGAGGTCGCGATAAAAACGCTATTTGCATAATGAAGTCGTGAACACAACTGGCCATAGCGCCGTGACTCGCTTAACGCTGACGCTGATAGTTTATGATGTGTAGTATTATGGTTACGATTATTATTTGAATACATAATGGGTGTCATGTTTTACTTATTAATCTGTCACAACATCATTTGTTTACGATGGAAAGTTGACATATTATTTCTGTATATCAAGTTTCAATTGACTGTTTTGTATGTTTGAACGGCTTAAAAATAATAATAATGTAAAACTATTTCATATTATAGTAAAAGTCAGAAACTAAGGTAATCCTTGCCTTAGTTTAGTTATAACCATTTTTGTGCTGAAGCGAAAAAAGTACATAATTATCAAACGAAGAAAATGTCAAACGTTCTAATGTACCGGAGAACTCAAAAGTAAAGTTATAGTGTCCATTGAAACACAAGTATTATATAGTATTTTGTCAAAATTATATTAAATATACTTTAATTTATCAAATTCACAAATTGTTTAAACGAATAACAAAAATGAAAATATTTACTTATAAACACTATGGAAACAAAAAAAAATTATGAAATTTATTCTAGTGAGGTTGATAACGTTGACAAGTTAATCGCATGCAAAATCCCGTCCAGGTACCTATAAAAAATTGTACATTAATTTACACAGATAACCTAGTTTATATGTGTGATTTCGTATTAAGCAATCGAAGTAGAATCTGGAAGATCAGAAAGAAATAATATAACCCGAACACCGCAATTTATATAATAAAGAGATCCACGTTTCACACACATTTTTAACGTAAATTGAAATACTTGCAATGGTTAAAGAAAATTTTTCATGACAATTAAGTTTCGATAAAATTGAACCTTCCCAAAGTATTAATGAAGCAGCTGTAGAACCAAAGCTGCAAACATGCAAACAATATAGGTATTCATTTTTATAAACGTAGTTTGAACGTAACTAATTCAGACAATTTAATTACACGAAAGCCTTAGCGCCATTTCCGAGTACAGCTTCACTTAAAATATTATATGCTTTACGCAACATCTGCCAATTAAGTAAACTAAGTTTCATCCGCAATAACGAAAGCTTAACGAAACTTGCTAACAACTTTAGGTTGCCCAAAATCTATCCGCTTGAAAGCTCCACAAAGTATCTAGGCAGCTTCGCCGAGCCCTAGTTTGGACGCGAGCGGTCGGGTAGGTATGAGAAGTAGGCACCAACCAGGGTGGGCGGGAAGATCCGCGGCAATGCGACACGAGCTACCCGCGGCTCGAGATTGACAGGCGGCGCAAACTCTAACGCAACTACCTGACGCAGGGGTGGAGTAGCGCGAAAAGGACACTCGGAGAATTGAACTTTTCGCACATCGTATTTCCAAGAATCAAATGTTTTTAATTGTTTAGGTTTTCTAATTGTCACTATGAACACCGCTTTTACTTTTGTATGAGTTTAAATACTAACAGCATCTTGAATATCAAGTTCAGTTATAAGAGTACATTTGTAGATAATGTAAATACAAATATGTGTAAACTTACTTCGTTAAATACTTACAACAATGTTAAAGAAATTTTATGGCCACTTTTTTAAATATGCGTTAATAAAATTATCGCTAATTCGGTACATCGAAAATATTTTTAAAAGATTGACTGATTTAGCATGATAAAAGAAGAATAAAAAAAGCTAGGAAACTCGTTTTAGAATTTTTGTCTGTCTATGTGTTGATTTGCACGTCAACCACGTGAAATCTACTGGATGGATTTTGATAAAATTTGGTATGGTAATCGTTTATACCCAAGCGCAATACATGAGAAAAAAATTCTAAAAACTTTTGTTATTTTGAATTTCGCGCAAGTGAAACCGTGGGGTATGCCCCGCGCTAGTAATACGATATTTTACAATTAACATGTCCCTTTGCTAATCCACTGTGAGTAGAAAAAAAATACACGACACCACAAAGAAGAGTACAGGAACTAACTTCTTGGCAGTTATGAGTTACATTTATAGTCTTATAGTTCATTTTTGTACGTACGTCCGTTTTCTTTTCTTTTTCTAGTCGGTTACGTACTAGAAAAAGAAGAAAAACGGATCTCTTATAAGATCACTCCTTCTGCCGTAGACAAATTTTTCAGAAAACGTTTGACGTGGAAACTTGGAATTAGACGTAATGATAAAGCTGATTAAACTGGGCATATCACTTTAAAACTACAACATGTTTACATTGAAATTGTGCGTGATAATCATTTGAAAGAACAGATTTGCCAACATATTTTATTCGGAACTTTATATAGCTATAGAGAAATTGTTGAAAATATTCATATAAAATATGTTTCCCACTATCTCCGAAACAGCTTAAACCAAACTAATAAAAAAAACCTACCGGAAGTATATTGAAAAATCAAAGCAATGATTCTAAATTTTTGTTTTTGAGAAATTCAGTATAATTTGACCTCTGTTTATGCTAGGCAATTTTTGCAAAAATAATATTAATATTAGTAAATAGTTTAATAGAACTACTATGTACTCACAAATGTTTATATGTGCGTAAGTGTATAAAGAACTCGCATGGTTCGAATGTTACTCACTTACTTAAATCGTTTTTCAAAATCTCGATTACTTTTTCCTGTGAATTAAAAAATATAATGACGATTAATGTTTGGTGGTTATAAGTTACACCTTATTATTGTTTTCTTTTCCTATAATCAGTGTAAAATAACTATTTAGTCACTATACAATGCGTATTTCTATGTTTTCAAATATTGTCATTGCTTCCAATAAAATAGCAACCTTCCATTTTATCCACATATCCATGTTTACGTTTTCTAAATCATTTGCACAAATAAATTATATGAAAATGCAATTATTTATAAAACCTAAAAATTTAGTCTTGTATTTAACCTTAAAATATCTTATAAATGATACATAATAAAAGAAGTGTATTAGTTAAGTATTTTTTTGTAATGTCCTAACGAGTAAACCATGTACGAATAAAAATGGGCTTTAATCAGCCTTCCCAAAGATTGTAAAAAAATTGGAACTGCATTTTGCACAAGAAATTTATCCTTTCACATATTTGTTTATTATGCCTTATGGTTTGATGCGTCGAAGTCAACGTAAAATAATATATACATTTGGCGGCCTTATTGCTACAAGAGCAATGTCTTCCAGTCAACCGCATTGATAAAATTTGAACATTTAGTAATGTGTAAGATTGTAAAAGACACTAACAAAAAATAAAACTAATGAGAATGTTACATCAAAATATAAAAATATCACGACAGATAAATAAACAAAACCAAACTAAATATACAAAACAGGAAACAAAAATGATTAATTATAAATCATAACATTATTGTAAATAAGGAAAAGGAAACAACATGGAATTAGAAAGAGTAACACTAAGGGATTATGAGGGGATGTACTTTTCAGACGGCCTTTGAACACATTTACAGAAAACGTGTTCCTCGTATGCGGTACCAGTCGATTCCAAAGTCTTATTATAGCTTAGACAGTGAAGGACTTTTCATATAAAAGGTGGTGGTATGTTCGGGAAAAGGAGACTAAGACTTCAGAGCGTAACCCTGTGCCGTGTGCAGATAAGTAACTAAATCTGCTTCTAAGATAAGTAGGGTATGTAGGATTGTTCAAAATATTATAAAGAAGGATAAGAATGTGTAGATTGCTCTGATTGCAGACTTTCCGTCTATTTATGTAGCGTTCTGAATTGGGAAACATGATAATATTTTTTGCAACCAAAAACATAGCGGATACATAAATTTTGAAGGCGTTCTAATTTTTTAAGGCGATAGTATGCAAGTTAGCATACATCTTCGTAGTTAAGCAGTGGCAATAGAAAGAAGTGTTTGACAGAGGTGAGCTTTATTTTGAACGTATAGAAAATTTGGAAGACGCATTTTGCTGAAGATACGACGACTAATATCATTTACTTAAGATTGCCAGCTAAGATTTTGATCGATCACTAGACCCAAGCCACTTGGGTCTACTAATCGATCAAAATCATTAACAATTGGATTAAATGGAATTGGTGTATTATTTAATATTAGATACGGAAGATCTGATAGCCTAATATTAGGAAGCAGTTTTTGACTACCAATTATGATACCTTGGGACTTAATTGGATTAATTAACAGGACCGTAAAAATATGTATCGAAAATAGTATGTATCGAACAATACGACACGATGACAAATATCCAAATATGTTTATCGTATAAGTCAATGGTTATTAAAATGTTTGTCCAAAAATTTGAGGTCGATATTTTTATTGCTTGCTTTCACTTACATATTTAAATGCTACATGATCTAATAAGCATTAGCTAAACAATTTGTTTACGCTCCCTGATGTTCATCTCAATGTTATTTATAATAATAGGTATAACTTTATTGACAAATGCAATCAGGTAAAACATTTGTTTCTACTTGAAAAAAATATGCTTTCACCTTTCACATAAAAATGTCTTTTTTGATAAAAAATTTTCTTTCACATTTTCAATCTCTACTTCATCTTTATTTTATACAGGAATAAAACATAACTCAAGTTTTAAACAAAAAGTTTCTGCGCTTATCGACATCACTGCATAAATAGCCTTCCCAACACGTTCACAAAACTAATAGTGAAAGTTTTCTTTCCCATAGAATTATAGTGAGTAAAAAATATATAATAAAGGCCAGTCGTTAATTGTAGAATATGGTGATGAGATTTTTGACAAGGGAAAAAATACTTAAAAATTGAGAAGAAAATAAAAAATTAAACGATTTTTCTGCACAAAAGAACTTTCTTTACCGAACGTCATTTAAATACATTTAGACGTTACGGCGTGCTTGAGTAACAAATATCGAGACTTTCCGATTTGTAATATTAATTGGCATCAGTTGGCACGAAGCAAATATACGAGTATCATCTCATTTCATATTCGTATAAATTCTATTACAGTCAACCATTACATACTTTGACTATTGTTCAACTCAATGCTGAATACGATACTATGTTTAAACCTATTATGTTATTCGATTCACTACTTCAGAATTGTGAACGAGCAATATCCAAGTAACTATTTTCGATTAGACGGTTTATACTGAAAAACATTAGACTTGAAGTTGTCATTAAGATGAACATTAAATAATCATCCAAATCGTGAATCAAAAACAAAACAAAACACACAAAAACATTTTTTAGATAACGATATATTTACACACACAAATCCCCATAATTTTCCTCCATCGCTGATTTTATCGTAAACTATTTTGGCGTTGTTATTATCATGTTTTCAAATCAAACTGTAAAATAGGATGAGGCTCGAGATCGATGAATAAAAAACCAATCGCAATCCTTGAAAAATAATAAAGTAAATCTAAACCACAGGCGTTGTAAACATTTTTATCTATATATTAATACATGAAGAGAAAACGTTGTATCTCTTTTTAAGCATATAGCGCGCACTGAGGAGTGTGAGATTTGGCATAGTTAAAGTATATATGGGGAAGGAGAGCAGAATGCTAAATTGTATACATAATATGCGTTATAAATACATTAAATTATATATTACAAATACATTAAAATATTCGTTCTGATTGATCAATGTCAAACACATAATAGTCTGTGGTCAAACAGTGGCACAGAGTAGAAATTGTCGTCAAAGAATTTTAAAATGTTACTGACTGAATGAGTGTCTAGCTGTGAATTTTGTTTTATTTCAAACGTTCCTTTTCCAATAGTCTGTGGAGTATATGTCAAGGCAAAAAATGACGTAATAGACAAAATTCCAAAAAATTATATTCAATGATTACTGAGGTTCTCATGATTACAGAGGATTTTTTTTCATTAACATTCAAACTTTAAAATTTAATTAATTACGGTCGAATTTCGACCACTGGGCGACCACTAGTTTCTATAATTCTACATAATTTTTATACTCGTTTAAACTAAAACTAAACCAATAATTAGTCAAAAGAGTAATACCAAATTGAAGGCTCGTTCGTCCCAACTCGCTCACTGTACTCACATGTCGATCAGAGCGAGCTTCCGCAGTCGTCTCCTGAGAAGCAAAAGAAGAGTAGGGGGTGGAGGGTATCGACGAGAGACGCTCCCATTCCACTCTGCGTCCGCCTCCCCTCCATCGTGGCTGTCGCGGGCTAATCTCGGTTATAATTGATGCGACAATCGCGGCTACTTACAGACGCGCCACTCTCGCAGCCGTTCCCAGACGAGCGGCGCTGTCGGTTCCGTTATCGCACTTGGTGTAGTGCGATTGAGGTATATGGTGAAAAGTAGTTTGTGATGGGAAATGTAAATGTGGGTTTTCTATATTTTTATTTATGCAGTATATTATTACAGTGAGTGCGGTACACCAGCTATAGTCTAAAATAAATGCATACGGGGTAAGAAGATCACCGATAATGTTAATCAACCGTTAGGTTTCTCTGGCCGAGTTCTAGAAATTATCAAGTGTGAATCGCAGACGCGATGTTCGCGTTTTATGTGTCTAATTCACACAAATTAAAACGCTTTTCTATAATGAATTCCACTGCCTTGTTACTTCTGCTTTCGTTGCCATCTAAGTCTTCTTTTAGTATACGGCCCTGAAACGTAGTTCTGATTCCACAGACTCTCTAGACTCTGATTACAGTGAAAAAATATACCATACGTAAACACCCTTATAGATTGACCTTATAGTAATGACCTATTGTTTATAAGCTATCCTGTAATTGAAATCGGCGCTTGTTAGATTATACTTTTCTACAATCACTAGTTTCACCACTATTGAAAATTGTAATGAGACTACTATCATATTAATACCATAAATCTTCCTCGAAACATACCAGGAACGGGCGTAAAGCTATCACTTTTAAGACAATTTGACTTTATTTAAAAACATCAAAATCACAATTCACGTAATAGTTTTGTTATTATCGCAAAATATTTATTAAATATTTTTTTATGTTTATTCTTACCATATACAAAACAAAAGAAATAGTATTTTATTTTAATTGACAATTCGACTCTTTCAAATTTACCTCTAAAATAAAGAATTTATATTTTCAGCTGTACGTCTATGCGTGGGACCTTAGTATCTACAGCTATGTCAAAATTCAACTCTCTGGTTTTTCTGAAAATAAGCTAGGACGGGTAAATAGACAGGCAACAAGACTCCATAAGTGTTCCGTTTTTTCCAGTTGCCAATAATTCAAATTTGAACCAGCATCCTCTTTCTCATAGTTCGCAAGTTTGTAGCACTAGGCCGAATACAATACACAAATAGATAACAATGTACTTAGTATATTTCTCTGCACTGCCACGTCATCTAATGCTCAGAAGAGTTATTAACACTTTCGCTACACACTAGAAACATCACCAATAATAATTTTTAAAAGACTGCAAATAATTATAATATTATTTCTTATGTGAATAACGTGAATAATATTAGCTCCTGGTAGCCGTTTCCCGTATTGTAACTGAAGCCCTTAGGAAGCATCACAATACCACGTGTGACGCTTCAACAGTGAAAGGGTTGAGCTATAATAGCCTGCCGTATTGCTCAATGCTAACATATTTACCTCTTATATTACACGAAGTACAATATAAAGGACTCTAGTCTTCGTGGGTATGTTTATGATTCTCATTGCTCCAATAATCGTTAATGCGTTCATGGTCAATTATGTTGTGATCTCGAACACACTAATTTTGTTTGGTATATTCATGGACAGGGTTGAATTCATTTTTATAAACATTTTAACATGGTTACACGATATAAGCGCAAAAAACCAATACAAATAAATTTTCGACTGTTAAGCACATAAAAACAAAATTGGAATTTTCCGAAATAAAAAGTAGAAAAAATTAGGTAAATATTTATAACTTTTGAATATTCATGCAACAATAGCGTTTAGTTGGATAATAAACTCATTCAATCGATTAAAACACTTGCAATGTCATGAAATTATTACATGTACGTATCTAATGAGAAAAGTCGAGTTTTGTAATCAGAACCTGGTATTCAAAACCTAATAAAATAGCAATATAACAATTTGCCAAGTCCTTCAAGTCATAATTACTCATTTCATAGGTAGGTTTTGATCTTAAATACGTCTAATTTCAAATCCGACTAAGAAGCGGACATCAACAAAGCCACAGACGAGAACCGAATTAATATCAATGAAAGCCAATGAATCGTGAATAAAGTTTTGCACATCGCGACGCCAATATTTCACATTCATTCCTTTTCACAGATCATATACTCGGCCGGCGTCACACGAATCTTCGGCCTATTTCACCTTACGGCTGCGGTCACATCGGACGCGCCATTGAGACTCGTGTTGACGCTTTAACACATGTGTGACTTTCGTAATTCTAGTAAATAAGAGATTAATGAATTCTAGGAAATTTCCTTGTTATAAATGCAAATATTTTGTTAGATGTCAAATCAGAAAATGATACATAAAATGACAACAGACATGGCATAAATTGTTTAATCCTCTAACGTGGTTGAGAATACTTAAATTTGTCTAATAAATATTTTAATAAACAGACATAAATACTTAACAAATGGTTTTAATTCTTACTGAAATTTATCTATTATTAATTAATTCTCACCCGTGTTTCGCTCACATAGAATTAGTTTTATTCCGTTCTTATTTGCTTTTCCATGATATGTTCTCTTTAGAGACCGACAGAAGAGGATATCCGTAAACTTAAATCAAACAATTTGTTTGTTTGACTCACTTTCGCATTGATTGTATTAGTTGAGATGAAGGAACAAAATATTAAAACCACAACTATTATAAAACCTAATACGTTTCATAATATAATATCTAGAGACTTAACACTTTGCGAATTGAAAACAATCATTACATGGAGATGAAATTTTTGAGTCAAAAATGCCAACAAATATATTATAATTTGCTTTAGAACCGCACTGTAGGGTTTTTTGAATCAAATTTATGTGATTTATATAAATTGTGGGAGTCCATACGATTCTAAAACCCTATAAAATGGCTTTGCCCCAAAGATGAAAATAATTTATTTAACGATACATTTATGAAACACCTGAAAATGCAAACTTTTCTATGTTTATCTATTGACCATTAACATTAAGATATCCAGAATATACCTTATGAAAGCCTATGAAAAAACGCCTAAGCGCGAATCGGACTCTCACATCGAAGAATGATTGGATCTATATTGATTTTCGGACCTTAAAATATTTGCCAAGATTTTTTAAATTTATTTTTTTTCTTGGGAAATATAAAAATCAAACACACCGAATGATTTTTTTCTGTAATACTTAAACGATTATAATCAAGTAGATAATTTAATTTTTTTCATAAATAATTCTGAATTCTCTTGGTTCTACATCTTCCAAAATAAGAGGTGGCGTACTTTTTTGTCTAGATCTTTGCTACTATACAAACAAATTTGCGAGGTAATGAATTAAAATAGTTTTGGGATTTGTTAAGAATAATGTTATCACATTTCACTCTTATTTTTGTTTATATTTAAAAACAAACAAAACATAGGCTTCCAATATAATTGTGGAACCCTAAAAATTACCTACACTTTTATAAAACACATCAGTGTCACTAAACACTTATATAAAACACATCACCGTATACTAAACCCTTATATAAAACACACCACCGTAAACTAAACACTTATGTAAAGCACATCACCGTAAACTAAACACTTATGTAAAGCACATCACCGTAAACTAAACACTTATATAAAACACGTCAGTGTAATTTCTTTTGAAACCTGTGAACACGTGATACTCGAAATAATTAAACAAACGCGATACTATACCAAAACTCGCTCAGTGCACCGATGCCCTAAGAAGACAGCCATTTTTTGCCAACGACAATGCCTACATGGGATATAAATGTCGAGTGCTTTATCACGGCGCACCCCTGCGCTGCATAAAATACTACGTAAGGAAATCATTTTTTATAAACTTCATACTTATCTTCATTATTAATATTATTGCGCACATTTTGGGCCGACTTTGCCAAATTTGCAGTTGTTAGTACTCGTAATAATGTACGTGCATCCGTTGACTTTTTCTAGGACTTACTTGGGGAACCCCCATTACTTTTAATTTATATTATCATTATCGCCTATACTTTACCTGAATCCATAAATAGGTTTTTTGCTTTATAAAGAACACAAGGATACTTATTGACAGTGCTAAAGTTAAATAAACAAAAATATGATACATAAAATTATAAAATTGTATTAAGTATCTTTTTTTAAGTTAATGTACCGTTCAGAATACTCTTCGTACTAGCAAATTACCAATGGTTACTAATCTTACCGCAAGCGGAAATTATAACTGTATCTTGGGGATCAAACAATGATATTTATTATTATGACATCTAGAACTATTTTATTTAAACAATTAATATTATCTATAGCTTCGCCCAAGTGTATTACGAAATATGGTTGAAAACAACTTATCGACCAAAAGTTCCCTCTTAAACCCTGTCTATTCCATTCACTGTATACTTTCTTCATAGATGATATTTCTAGTTTGTCTTTCTGTATGGAATAGGAATATACAGATAGATAAATGCCTTATTTTATGAAGTAATAAATAACGTTACGAAGGGAAATATTTACACATCAAACTTAATCAATAAAGAAAAACGAAGGAACGCGTACTTATTATCTATACATATAATAAAATTGTGAATGAGTGAATTTTATACATGGAAAATATTTTAAAGAGTGATTGAGTTAGCGTAAAGAAAGCTAATACAAGCCATAAAACATGTTTTTAGAATTTTTGTCCGTCTGTTTTTATGTTACTTGTTCACGCAAAATTTACTTGACGAATTTTGATGAAATATGGTTCAGTAATATTTTATATCCAAAAGCAGCATATGAGAGAGTAAAAATTCGAATAAGTTTTTTTCTTCCGACTTTCACGCGAACGAAGTCATAGGCACAGCTAGTTTAAAATAAAGAATTTTTTTTCCGAATTTTGATATTATTGACATGCGTATTCTAAATAAACCTATGGATATAGCAAAACACTTCCCTCAAGAATTAAATTTTGAAAACACTTCTTAAATATAAACAAAAGTAAGAGTGGGATGTCATATGGAAGGTCATTCTTGGTACATGTTTTGTGAGATCAACAGTTAAAGATAATTAGTCTATTTACCTATTTCTTTCATATATTCGATGCTTCTTTATCCACACTTCCTTACTTTGAACTTCATTATGAATTTTAATAGGTTTCAACAAAAAGGTAAGAATATTTTCAAAAGTTTTGACTTCTTGGCTTTACATGCTAGTTCTATAAAAATAAAAGCTCTTTGTGACGATTGGGTCACTTGGTGACAAAATTAGGATATTGCTTCAGTACTTAAGACCCTCCCGCACAGGATATTTTTTGCACCCAATCAAGTCAAGTCAGATGCTGTATTAATTAAAACCGCATCGATGCAGTAGAAACGATCCAAAAGCTCGAGGTGTTTTCGTATCCGTATACATTATAATTTTTACTACGAGTCATAACTATTTTCATTGCTTCAATACAATAATTATTACAAATAACCAACTTAAAATATATGCTTAAATGCAATAACATACTCAAATTTCCTAAAAAAATCTGAAATATGATTGATTGACCGTATACGTGTTAATAGAATCTGTAATGTTTTGAAATGTTTTCATCCACTTAAAGGCTATTTAATAACTAAATAGCAAATATTTCCAGACAAAAAAACGCATTCGCCAGAGGTATGAGTCCATTTTGTTAAAAGAGCAGTTCCAAAAAATACGACAAAGTGGAAACAATTGGCTGAAATCCATATATTTACCGTTTTATGCTCGTTCTGATATTTACCATGGCATCACACCAATGTTTAATATTTTGTACATTCCAATCAGATATTTTGATCATATATAAGCATAAGTAGAGTATTTTTCATTACGTTTTATCTACTTATGAGACAATTAACGACTGTTTCATATGCATCGAATTTGAAACCGTAATTAATTATTTTTTATTTAAATAAACACATCTAACATTTGAGATATTATAATTTAGATCTCCGCTCCTACATGCGTTTATAATTTTTTCAGAAGGCACGCGATTCTACTGTGCAAGATATATTACAACCGTGTTTCTTAAACACGGCCCATAAAACTGCGATTCTTAAGAATTCACAATTACCAATATTATATTGTAGACTAAGGTTAAATTAATTCACTTGCCTGTAACTTGTAAAGTTTCGAACTTAAACTCAAACAAAATGAAGGCTTTTTCGTTATTTTCGCACTTAAATGTTTTCGCACTTTTAATGACACGTTTGACATTTAACCATTTCCAGAGAAGTTACAATGAGCTGAGTGATAGTACCCTTTGCAGGAGTGTTGAACAAATTTATTTTTACTGTTAAGTAAAAATAAATTTGTTCAACTCTCCTGTAAGGATTTAACTTTATCCACCTAAGTGTGAATTTAAATTTTTTTTTATTTTGATTTATTGAATTTGATAGATATTGAATTTAATGATGTAATTTATTGAACATTATAAGAATGCAAAATTATTTAGATTTTACATCTTTTCCACCACATTGCGATTACATCAACGAGAAAATATTGCTTGTCGGTGGGCTTTAAATAACCGTACGAATATCGCTTTCCAATTATATTGACCATTTAGTCTTATTAACTTATAATGTACTTAACGAAACTTGTAACACCTTATTCATATCGTATTCACGGAATTAGTCCCCATTTAATGCGTATTTGGTTTTGTTTTAATATTATATAATAATCTTGACAATGCTATTTTATAACATCATGTATCCGATATCCGAATATAGTGTGATGTTTGCTAGGTTTTACTCGTTGATTCGCATTGGAAAGAAGAACTTTTTAATTTTTCATTACTAATTTAGTTGTATATAACTAAATTAGTAATGCAAAATTTAAAAAAATAAGTTCCTATTCAAAATATTAAATATTGCATACTTAACAACACAAATTATTGTATTGAAACTTTTTCAATAGTCCTTTTAAACAAGGGAAACCGAAGGTGATAATAATGTTTTCCAATAAAAATAGCACGTATCGGTCAGGAATAAAGAAACCATTTACTTTTTATGGTTTCCTTTATTAATATTAGGGTTCGTTTGCGAAAATTTCACATTATTTTTTTTGTCAACCGAGATAAAGGTAATCTCAGTGTACAATTATACAATGGCAAGGTTGAAATTAAAAAAAGAATAAACAAATTTCACAAAAATGTAACCGCAGTGTCGATAAAGTTACAAGCAAAAAGTAAATATTTCCGTCATTTCTGGCCTATGTGTGCTAATGTTTTCCTATTGATCGGAGATATACAATGGCAAGGTTGGAATAAAAAAAATAATATAAAATTTTCACAAAAGATAACCGCAGTGCTAATAAAGGTATAAGCAAAAAGTAAATGTTTCCGTAATTCCTCGCCTATTTGTGCTATTCTTTTCCTATTGGCAAAAAATATTATACAATGGCAAAGTTGAAATAAAAAAAAGAAAAGAAAAATTTCACAGAATCTAACCGCAGTGTTGATAAAGATAAAAGCAAAAACTAAATGTTTCCGACATTGCTCACTTGTGCGTGCTATTTTTTTCTTATTGACCAAAGATATTTTTCAATGGCAACATTGAAATAAATAATATGAACATTTCACAAAAGGTAACCGCAATTTTGAAAAAGGTAGAAGCAAAAAGTAAATATTGTAACTATTATACAACGTAATCAAAATATTAATACTTAATTTTATTACGAAATGTCTAATGGCAACATTTAACACAAATCGTAATTGTTAATCAAAACTTATTTCATTTCATTGTAGACCTAACTAGGTATGACAAACAGATATATGAACCCACTAAACAGAACTTCTGTACTACAGTATGTTACCTATTACAGCGGAACTTAAACCATATTGAAAATAAACTATATTTTTCCTAGTTATAATACTGGTGCTGACTATATCTCATCCTAAAATCCTTTCCATAAAAGCAGAACTCTCGTGTAATCGCCTCAGATAGTGGAAATTAACCTTTTTAAACGGTTTTATTTAGCTTCATGTTCCGTATATTGTTGTCGTTAATTCAAATCTTGTGATCGATTTTTCAACTACTACTTAAACGATTCTTCGCGCATATTCAGTTCCCCCGACAACATAATATTTCAATCTTTGTTCCTTTAATACTGATACTGGAGGTGTACTGTCTGCCTAAACCATAAAATTTGAGGATCTGCTGTTCTTATTTGGCATTGTGAGTCTCAGGCAGAGACTCCGTTATTGAACTCCGGTTGCAACACCCCAGTCCTGATGCTGCAGGGGCATTGCTTACCTAAATCGTGAGACTTGCAGATAGTTTCCTGATAAATTCGCCCCACGGTTTTTTTTTCAGTTTGATCAAAACCCCAGCTTACTAGCCCTTAACTATTATCGATCTTTTAATATATCATTAATTGTGTAATCAAACCGTTTGACTAAAAAAATTGTACATGTCAGCTCCGACGCGCCACTGGAATTTACTCCTTAAGTACAATTGTCTTGTTATATATAAAACAGGTAAAGGGGATAATTAAACGCATCTATTATGATAGTGAAAGTATATATATATATATATATATATATATATATATATATATATATATATATATATATACTTTTATTCATATTTATTTACATTGATTACTTACATTACATAAATATTTTGTCAGAAGGATTGATTTCCTTCACTATTCACATCATCTTGAATAATATCAATTTCGTCAATAGTAACGTCATTATTAAATACTGAGACCAAAGGTTTATGGTAACTATAATACGACACGTGAACGTCGGAACTTACATGCGTTACGAAACTTGAGAACATCGCATCAACGGTTGTACCATATCTAGTCGTCCCCAATGTTATATCAGAAATAAAATTTAAATTAAAATTAACATAAAGACATATGTCCTCACAGAGATTTTACAGGTCTTTTTAAGCTCTGCAACTTTTCTATAGAAAGCATTCATCTCTTAACGTTAATAAGAAACACATTCGCTCGACCGTTTTTCCATTGACTTACGTTGTAAAACTTGTCTCCATGAAAATTTGTTTAACGGGATAATATACAACCTATGTCCATCCTGAACGTCTTTTCCAAATATAGGTGAAAGACTTTTTGAAATTGGATGAGTAATTTCGGAGATCACCTCCTACATCCAAACTTACAAACTGTTACACTTTTTTTAGCGCTTTGAACTTCTGATTTTACACCTTATAAAACTTCGTACCGGGTGCTATATATGAAAATCGGTTCTTAAGAAGTAAACTCCAAAAACTGTTTACCTTTATTTTATCTAGCATTTAATTATATAAATAAAATGAATAATAAAGCTCACATTTTAAATAAAATGCCATTAAATAGGCTATAAATGTAAAAGTCTTAGAGTTTTGTCTAAAAATTTAATCGAAATACCACTCATTCAACTTAGCTTCAATAACGCCAATAATAAACAAAAAACACAACCCCATTCCTATCCTCATCTGGATCAACACACCACTGCCACATTGCTACCGCGCTCTTGGCAAGTCGCCCGCGATATGAAAGCACAACCTCGGGATGCTGTGCCCGCTTTTTCACATGCCCAAGTCGTAATGCGCCTGTCACGACTTGGGCATGTGAAAAAGTATTTTCCAACTTATTATCATGATTCGGCCGTAAACCGTTATTACCACTCGCTGCCTTTGTGTCCGCCGGCGAAACGTTAACTTATGATATATTTTGTGTCTCGCGGTGACAACTGATAAAGCGCGCGGCGTGTGCACTTGATGTGCGAGCGTCAGAGTCGTGTTTGGTTTGTGGGTCAAGAGGATATGGAATAGTTAAGGGATGTTGTAAGTCGGGAGACTTGGAAAAAAGCAGCGCTGAAGGCAATATTTAAATATAAAACAGCCTATTCTATATTCCCTATAATAAACCAGCGTATTCTTGAAATAATTATGTAATTATAATACAAAGTTATGGATAAAGATTAATTTTATTTTAACAACTTTCTATTACTGTGGCCTCGTGCGCGTGGCTTTTGAAATGTGGCCGAAAACTTAAATTTTCCAAAATTCCTTTCTATGCACCTCGTATTTCGTACTTAGTTCTTCCTTGTAAGCTTTTTTCGTAGCTTTTCTCTCTATTTGGTTTAAAAATGTATATACCTATTTTCCTAAATAATACATAAAGTTACAAAAATAGAACTTATAAAGAAGGCGGACATATTTCAGATAAGGAATATCTTTTAGTGATATGATGTTTTGAACGTTTGCATTTAGAATAAAGTAATTGCGTGTTTATATGAAAACAATGGCTCTTGTCATTTTCACACCTTTTAAAAAAATAGTTTTAATACATACTTGGGTTTAACTATTGGAGAAACAGTTTCTTCAATCTTTCTATTCACCTTGGTCGATACCGATAAAACTGGTGCTCGAAACTGAAGAACTAGTGGAGAAATATTAAAGTTACGTTATTTACATTAACCATATCAATTAAAATACTTGCATTAATAAATACTCAAGAGAGGCATTAGTACAAAACGTATAAATCATCACCTAGTCGCTTTATGGAACAAGTACGTGAATCATGAATCGATTGCATCCCTGCCTGCCGAAGAAAATTATATTTTCTCATAAAATAAAAAGGCTGTAGTGTGGGCTATAGTGAGTTTTACCAGTGTTAGAAAATAAATTTATATTAGTATATAATGACATCGTGTCAAGGCTATGTCTGTGAACCAAATATTTTTTGAAAAAATTTATTTTTCTTTACAGAGAAAAAATACCAAAACAACAGTTTTTATCATTTTTGTTTCTATATATTTTGGTCTGTTTAGTTACTTATGTTTGCATTTCTTAAAAAAATCTTCGTTTCCTGATTTGCATATAAACTACGAAGTTCTTATGTCAAAGAGCTGAACTATAAAAATCAATAAAACTTATTAATTTCAAATAGTGTTCATAAAATAACAAAAGATGACAATTTGTCCATTTGTCACGAGTTGGCGAACTTGAAACTTGTTCTGCTTCGTTATTACGTCCAGTCATAGAAATCATTCAGAATATCCGGATCTCCAAGATTTAATTGTCAGAGCCGTTACTTTTGAAAGAATAATGTTATTCTATACAAAAAATAAAACATCAAAACCTTTTTAATTTCATGGTCAAATTTCACTTGTGGCCAATTCAGTTACTATCAAGTAATGAAACTTTATTACGAATGTTAGAACAGGTTAACGTAATGCTCACAAGCCATTAGAAGTGATGAATCTTATGAGGTAACGATTCATAAAAAATGGCTTCTTACATATTAGTCACCTAGATATTATTCTACGAAATATTTTATTAAACTAACGAACCGTTTCATTAAATTTCGTGCAATTTTATCGCTTAGCTAGGAAAAAATAGGTCTTCATGCTACTACCTTAAAGAATAAAATCATATTTTTTTATAAAATCGGGCTAATAGTTTAAATATGTCCTCAAACAGTTCAAATTTTTTCTGCACACTTCATTGATAAGAATTTTTAAATACAAATAGATTAAAGTAATTCCATTATACCACTGCTTTCAATGCACCCCTTTTCAGATTAGCTAGTCGTCCCACCAAACAAACTCCCTCCAACAAAGTCTACTTAGAACCAAGCCTCTTCCGCTCTCTACCGCACTCCACACCCAACTATCCTCAACCACCCCGTTGGAGACCAATTAATTATTCGGGCACCTGTTACGAATTGAACAATGTTAGTCAACGTCACTACATTAACACCTCGGCCCGTAATGGATTAAACCGCTGACCGCTGCTCGAATGCCGTCTGACGCATTGTTAAAGGACTTACATAGATTAAAGGACTTATACAAGACTTATATAGACACGAGCCGAAGGCTTACCGCAGAGTTAGCAAGTCCTTTAGCAGGCCTTTGGTGCGTAAGATATATTAGCTTTTGGTAAATGCGAGCTGAGTCGACGTTAAAGAGGTGGCTATTTGTTTCTTGCAGTCAATGTTCCAATAGATAGATTCAATTAGTTTTGTTAAAATTGAGTATTTTAGTCATCATTAGATTCGTCCCATAAATTCCTTATTCTCTCAGTGTGAATGAGAATGATCTGCAGTCATTCTTGACTTCTTTGCTGAAAGACTATTTTCAAATGTATATCTCAGTAGCCATGTGGACATAGGTATATGATAAAATGCATATCACATATAACACAATTTTTATTGTTAACGTCAATAGACTGTCCTTGATGAATTGTATGTTATTTCTTGGGATTTTTATGGTTTCAACAAATAAGGGCATTATCACACGAAATTTGTTTAAATAAGAGTAAACAGCTATATATTGGCATTCGTTGGCACTATGAATTATGCTTTACAAGAACAGTCATTTTTCTATTTTAATAATCATATTTATAGCAATCAGCCGCGAAATTGGAGTGGTCAGGAACAAATGTTTTGCGGTTATCTGAGTTCCACAGTCGTAATCAACATCATACTCTTAGAAGATGAATAGAAGATGATAGACAGCTCGACATTTTTTTTACGCTTTATTTTTAGTTATAGAGAACTTGTATTAATTTTCCCAAATAAATCATTTGACATTTTTCAAGAAGAAAAGCGGACGCTCCCACTAATAAAATAAATTCGTTTTGTTATTTATATTAAAAGTTATTCCATACCGATTTCTCTTTTTTCCAGTGTTACTCAATATAAAGTAAATTATAAATTTATATATTAGATTGGCAACTTAGAAACCGGCCGTCTTTGTACACAAACTTTTCAACTTTTTATATACAGTCGTTAAAATCAATCGTTAATTAAATAAGCACCGTCGATATCTAAAACTTGTCGTCAATGTGCAAGCTAAAGTTCCATCCTTCATCTTTGGGCCTTTGACTGAAAAACCGGTGAAGTTCGATTTTGTTATGACTTTCGTCTTTAAATTTTCTACCACGTACATTATTAGACAGAGAGCGAAACAGATAGTAATTAGATGGCGAAATATCTGGAAATTACGGTGGGGAAGTAGCAGACTCTATTCAAGTGAAATTAGTTTTTCCGCGTTACTTTTCTGTGATCTGTTTCAATAAGGCTTTTAAATTTTTCTAAATCAGTGGTCGCTTTGGATGAGATTTATCTTCCAAGTCAAAATTCCCTTCTTTGAATCTTTGGTACTAGTGCTTGGCTGTATCGTAAGAGGGCATACCTTCACCCATCGTTGTGTATACGCATAGCATAACTCAATATTTATGCTTTACTGATTTTTAGCCCTAAACAACATTCATGAAGAAAGACTCCTCTAAATTCACTTCGAAATACTTTCCTTTTGTAATTTATTCTTTACTCGCCGATTGCTCAGTTTCAAACTGAACAGAAGTTCGAATATCGCACTCTTTATATATCCTACAAGAAATATTCTAGAAGCTTCTACAACATTCCGGAAATCGATTGAAAAAAATGGCGTGTTTACAAGTTGCCAATCTAAGAGAAAATTTATATTTATGGCATCATTTTTACGCAACGAGCAAAGCACAAACTCTAAATAAATATTGATTTAAAATTAATTATGTACACATATGATCATAAAATTTCATACAAACAAAGATTAATTTTTCTGAATAGTGATTCTGGAGAGTGTTTATTTATGTATCTTTCAGTCATATGACTTAACGACATTATTACAATTACTAATAATAATTCAAAAACAGAATATGCACTAAAAGTTAAGAACAGAATTAATAAGAAACAAACACCTAAACAATCTCTCGTTCACCATAACAAATTAGATTTTTCTGTTATATTCAGGTGCTTTCTCAATAAAATAACTACCTCAACAATTATGTTCCACACCAAGTATGAACAGTTTGCAGAAAATGTGCGGAAAATTGCTAATATTTTGTAACAAACAGCCTTATTTTAGGTGCTCCTCGTACCTGAAAAATTCTATGCCTAAGATATAAAAATCCAAAATAAAAATGCAGAAGAAATGTATTTTTCTACGTAATCCCTACTAACTCAATACACTCCTCATATTTGTTTACGAAACACTATCAAACCTACAGAAGATAATTCTAAATTCGATTCAAAACATTAAAATGTCTCTTTTTCTTTTTAAATTAAATCTTAATAACTCGACAGGGCTGTTGACAATTATTGCACATTTGCCCTTAATTTCTATCTCACGTTAAATTTATTGAAATTGTTTAAAAAAACATTAGAATGTAAAAGATTATTTTGCGGCTCGTGATCTTCGCATTGATTCATATGCGACATTAAATTTGTTTTAGTACCTTCAACATTTATAATTTGTATGTACAATTTTACTGGCTGGTTGCAAAATAAGTTAATGAATTTCCAATTTTAATTTGAAAAACAAAAGGTAGTTGAAGGCCATTTGAAGGTTAGGTTATGTGACGTAACCCGGTAGTAACGTAATAGAATCCATTCAATAGACATGAACGGTCTAAACTTCAAGGTTTGACGCCAAAAGGCTTTATTTTATTGTCACAAGATTAATAACCATCCCATTATGTTGGCGACCTCGAACGAATTTGGACACGCAGCTAAAATCTGTTAGAATCGAAATTTCTGTTTATATAACGATTAAGTAATAAATTTAATGTGCTCTCAATAACATGTTATTTCAGAAATATAAAATTTAATAGAAACTGTACATGTCATTAAAATAATTTTTCTAAACACTTTAGGACCGGTAAAAAAGTTAGAATTTGTAGCCTGACATTGAAAAAAAATATTTTGTATTACGTAATTTTTAATTGAAATTTTGAATCATACAGACAGATCTACTCTCAAGTAGACTATTATTCTTTCCATAAACTACGAGTCCCAGAAAATATGTTTTTAACAACCTTTAGGTCAAAAAACTCAGGCCTATCGCGGTCCATAGCTAACACAATTTAAATTAAATGTCACAATCATAAATCAGTAGCTAGATACCATCACCGACAAAATTATTTGAGCCTTTCATATTGACTAACCTAATATAATGTACAGAGTATCAAAGAAGAAATGTTATGAGATATCTGACTCGCATATATGCCCAAAGCGACAGCAGTAAATAAACAGAATCCAACACGACACTGAGTGCCCACATTTACAAGTCCAAGAATACATGCAAGGCCAACTCCAACAAATGTCCCAACGCCCTCGTCGCACGTATGTAGGTAGCCCCATGCCTTATTCACACGCCGCCTACACTTGACCGCTGTTTCTAACCCTTTAATACGCGATAAATCTTGACTGCGACCCTTTCATGTAGTTCGCGCCCGTGTCCGGCCGCCCCTACACGAACCCTTCAGCCCCCGCGCCATGTATCACAAGAGAGTTTAAATTAGAAATATCTCTTTCAAACTTCATACACACTTCATTGACCGTGTAGGGCGGAATTCTTAATAAATATTTTTATCGGAACATTACAGGACTCCTTTGGATGCAGTTGAAATAGACTACGCAGGAATAAAGGATATCGTATTTTAGTAATGAGCTAGGTAGCCGTATATATCGAGGTATTATGTAATTGGTGGTCATTGCTTCACAAAATTACCGAGTTTAATTAAACTTTCATGCTTCGTGTGAGACATAGGAACCACAAAGATCTTAGAATAGTCTAATGTGTCATGTTGTTTTTCATTTATAATAATTAATCATTAATCGTTAATTATTTTTAAAAACATTAATGGTGAATAAATAAATTATTTTTCATCGGATTTTTTAGTGAAAACGAAACCGGATTTTATTCTATTTTAATATGAATTAGTAATCGATTCTGATAAATTACCGCAACATGTTATAATATCTATTGAAACAGGTCCTTCTTTGCAAAGGGATCGAAACAATTGTTTTCTTTTTTAATTAATCTATAAATGAATTACATTTAAGGTAGTCGTGTCACAGTAAGATTCAAAAATTAATATAATTTTTTTTATTGAAAGGTATTTTTTTCCAAACTGTTAATATAACATCATTTTACATTGACTTAGTTTTTTAGACAAACCGCTCGACGCGTTTTTAAAAAAAATAAATGTGGTGGAATTACTACTATTCCTGTGATGTTAATTGTATAATTGTCGAGAGCGATTTTTACTGAAACTAAACTGTAATTAATTTTTTTTTTCAAAATGTAATATGACAAGATTTTATATTGAATTATTTATATAGACAAACGCTCGACGGATTTTTTAAATAAAATTAAGTGTGGTGAAATAACTACTTTTCCTACAATGCTAATTGTATAGTTTTTGGAGCGATTTTTACCAAAGCTAAATTGTAAATTATTTTGTTTGTTTTTTTAAGAATGGGATAATTATTTTGTTTTATTTTTAAAAATCAAAGTATTAATTTAAAAATAGATTTTTAAGTTAACTTAAATTCTATTATCTATAGAAGTTAACTTAAATTCTATTATCTATAGAAGTTAACTTAAATTCTATTATCGTTCTACACTTTTTTCCTTATTACACCTCGTACACTTTTTTACATTTACATTAACATTACAAACAGCAAACTGATTAAAAATGCTACGAAATTCGCTTGCCCGGCTAGTACATGCCATCGACATTACTATTGTTCCTAACTATACATGGTTACGTGTGGATATATATATATATATATATATATATATATATATATATATGTGTGTGTGTAAGAAAAAGAACTAGTGTATCAAAGGTTACAGCGATCTCTTCTTTCATTATATAGCATAACGACACTGCGCAGTAAGTTTAAATACAGCGTTTAATAGAAAAATCTCTAAAATAAACATATGAATTATGGTCAATAGACCACAATTAGGTACTCAAACTAACATTGTAAAATTATAAATAAAAAATGTTTTAGTTACAGTGTCTTGCCATAATGCAATACCCCAGACATGAGTGTCCTTATGTTACTTAAAATATTTTATCAATATAATATAAAGCAGATGAAAAACAATAATTACGTCGTTCATATGGAAATCTTACTCATATAAACATGTCAATAAAAAAAATTACTTAAATTAGATAGAAAAAAAATTGAATCCGTCAATTTCGATGATTGAAAGTTTAGTTATTATGACAGAAGATATGCATATATAACTTAACATTACTAGAGAAATTAGTTGAAAATTATTACAAGTCCCAAGAGAATACACCTAACGTACAGGTTTTAAAGGTTGAAAGGTAACAGTTTCGATTTATTTGCAAAAAGAATAATAGATACAGAATAATTTAAAAAAAAAATAATTTCTGGGGAACAAAATTATTTGGGTGCTTTATATTATTTTTTCGCCAAAAATTCTGAAGGAAAAGAAAGCCAAAAGAATTAATTCATTAAAGAAAAGGATTTCGCGCAACTGTAACAAAATGATACCGTCGTATTAAGCAAAATGTTTATCTGCAAAAAAATAATAATTCACAGGAAAGAAATAATTTCTGGAAGACAGAATTTTGATGTCAAATTGATTAAGTAAAGAAAGCCAAATAAACTTAATCCTAACCTAAGAAACTCTTAGCGCCAAGACACAAACAAGGTTTCAATGAAACTAAACCTATAATATAACCTACGACAACCTGCAACATAAACTATCAATTATTGCTTTAAAAAACTTTATTTAATTTTTGTGTTAGTACATTAATCAATATTATTTTTTAATAGTTTTTTTGTTTATATTTACATTAATATATATTCCAATAAACGACTTTTAAAATGTCTAAATCTGTAAGCAATAAATTCCCTGTTGTTTTTACAAAATTAGTACTTATAGTTACCGCGTTACTTTTTGATTAATTTTAGGAAGAAAACATTACCGTGACATTCCGTGTCAACAATCAAATAAAATATGTGCCTTAATAATTATTTCACAATTTTTTATACGGATAAGATTATTCATTTAATTTTCAATGTTAATAGCGAGTCTATGCCTTATATATTTTTCTAACAGGTTTTAAAAAAATTAAATGTTTTTTAAATATTATTTTTAAGCAAAGTATATTATAATACGAAATATTCAGATAAACCTTCACCAATGTCACATAAACATAAATATTAACAAGCATAACTTCCTGACATCGACCAAACCCATTAACCTCACCTGACGCTCTGTCCGAAACAATTTAGAATTTTCAATTAATATAATTATCAAATGGCGTCTATTATCAAAATGTATCAACTGCCTCTTTCTCCTCGTAATGGTCATTTGAATGGAACCGAACGGAGGCTTGCCGAGTCCGAATAAATAAGGCGGACTAATGTCGGCGACGACACCGCAAATGTGTACGGCCCTTATTCAAAACAACTGCCCTTTCACCGACGTTTTAAACTGCTCTATGTGTGTGTGCGTGTTTGTTCGTGTATAAGTACGGTAGGGCCAGCTGTTTGAAATAGTAGTGTTCGCGAACAGTACAAAATAAATTAGTAGAATTTTATTCTACTAATTAATTTATTTAGCAGATTTAAAAATTTGAAAAAAATTGGTTTTAAATTTTTGTCGTCAATTGTCAATGCTTCATTTTTGCTCAGCTCTGTCTAATCTATTTTTTATTTATTTTAAATCTGTTACTAATTTCCAGTTAGTTTATGGCTTCGATTTAAATAAAAATCGGACTAAGACAACACTTCTAAAATTCACCCAGATAGCAATATAAACTTTCTGACTTGCAACAAGTTTGACATATCAAAAGAGAAGGTTTGTGTCAAGTTTACTATGGTACATTTACACACTTGCAGTTTAAATCATATCAGGATGCTTCGCTCTACTTGCAATAGATAGCGACTATAGCGAGCATGAGGTTACAGCAATATTGTCACAAACTTGAAATAAAATCTTTAACTTAACAATATTGCAGCAATATTATCACAAACTTCAAATTTCATATTTGACGCAAAAATTTAGAATCAAAGAAAATCAAGTTTGCCTCAAGTTTACATGCTATTCGGGCAAGGTTTAGTTTTAAAATTAAAACATTACTCTTAATTTGTTTTAATTCATTTTATCTTATTCCAAAAGTGAAAACTGAATTAAATTTTTAACCACTCTTTTCAACACTTTGCAATAAATATAGGTGCTTATAGATGAATACAAATTAAAATCTGAATAATATTCTTGATAACGAATCTATTATAAAAAGAACTTGCCAATAAGCATACAATCAAGGTATGTATGCATATATATGATTATATAAGTATGTCCTTTATTTCGTATCCCTTCTCCCTACACCCTAATCCCGATCAAACTTCAAAGCTAAACCTTGAGTACTCCTGCCCGCGCCAGGTCATTAAATACAATTTGCTGTTCAAATAATATATGTGCGCGGCTATCGGCCTTACACCGCATTATATTAAAAGCGGCCAGCAATGGCCACTCGGCCTGCAAAGGGGCAATGTGTGCCCGTAATATATGGCGCAAAAACTTCTAGCTAGCCTTGCATCTTCCGCTAAGTGATTATAACGGGGCGTTATACGAGTATTATCTATTCTGTCCGGCGGCTGAGCTCGTTTATCTGACGATACTGGCGGAACGTGGGACGCTTTATACGCGAAGAAAGGAGTAATATTTTTTTGCTTTATAACAACAAACTTTAAATTTCGAACCTTTTGGGCGCTAAACACTGAACAAATATTTAAACAGTAAAAATTAAAAGTGTAAAGGTATATGCTATGGTTAGCCGAAAGTCATTTTTGAAAGAAAATATTTTAAACCAGAAAAATTGTTATTGGGCGGTAAATGTTCTTTTTGACACATGAAAGAAGTTAATATAATATTTTTATGAATTAATGCGATAGTAGACGTATTACACGTATAAATAAGATACTATAGTACACGTATTAATAAAAATATGTATCTAAATATCTAGAAGAATAAATTAAAAAGAAATCACTACAGTCCTAATGCAGCGACTTTAAAATGAAACAATTGCTCCCAGCAAAAAAGGAAATTTGACAAAGCGACAACAATAACTAATTCAAAAAAAGAAATACATGTTATTTAATAAACTATCACTATGTTTCCCACTCAATAGTATGTGTACTTAAAACTCCGGTTTGTAAAAAAACACTGGCACTATAATAGTTCGATTGAATCTCCGATAACAAAGAAATTGTTATTAAATATCTATAAAATAATTATTATTTATTTCATTTCAATATTTTCCCGATCGAAATAATATCCCATTCAGTGAACTCGATGAAATTTCCTCCATACAGCCCCGTATAAAGAAAAAACGCGCGATTCAACTAGCAGCTCTCAACTCTAAACTGAAAAAGAATAAAACAATCGAACGAAAAAAAGGAAGACGAAAAAGCGCAACTTTCATCTCTTCCATTCCAAATTCGAATATCTACATAAATTTAAAAAATTTAAATTACAATACGGTAGCGCCGGCTGGCGGCGGCCTCCCGTGCCTTCTATATGGTGGGGGAAGGGGAGAGGGCGGCGTCAGTCCGACCGGCGACGTGACGTTTGCGCGATACGTTCCTGCTCAATGTTCAGTCACTTTGACTAGTGATGGGCCAATTGAATCTACAATTGAGGATTCATACATTTTCTTAGAGTGTATTCTTAATAGTGAATATCTAAGTTTACATAAATAAAATGGTATTGAAATAAGTACACTAGGAAAGTTAGCATTGAGAGGTATGCATCTTAATGCTTATCAGATTAATATATATATATATATATATATATATATATATATATATATATATATAACACATTAAATACTTGCCCGGACTGCGGTGTTTTGACCGCAGTGGCGATGCAGCTGTTCGCGGGTTTTTCTCCCGAGCGCTTCTAAACAATGTACGCGAGTATCGTGTGTACGAAAAAGATTACAATTAATTATGAATATTATTTTCAATTTTCTGAAAAAAAAACCTTTTAAATTTTATTTTAACGACAATTAACCTTTTCTTCATTCAAAGAATAACGCCTTTCTTTGGCCGACACTTATTTCCTGACACCGTATATATACACGGTATCCCGAAATAAGTGTCGGACAAAGAAAGACGCTATTCGTTGGCTGTAAAGGAATAAATTGTCATTGAAATAAACCTAAAATACGCCCTTTTTCTAATTGAGAGCAAAAAAAAATATTATGCATACCTCTTTTTAACACACCCAATACTTGGTTGGAGCGCGGTGCTTACCCGAGCAGCTGGATGTCTTCATTGTTTTTTGCTGGTTATTCCCCTGAGCGGTGCTGAAATATATATATATATATATATATATATATATATATATATATATATATATAGATATATATATATATATATATATATATATATATTTATATATATATATATATATATTTATATATATATGTATATATATATATATATATATATATACGAAATCTATTTTTAAAATAACCATGTACTATTATCAAAACCAAAACAAATGCTTTCTCAACGGTTCCTCTAACACAATATTAGAGCGACTGAGTTCTGTTGTATCTTAAGCTGTTTTAATATAAGCCATATCTCTTATTGCTTACTGGCTTAATAATGGAATAATTTCATATAAAACGCGTATCCTATTTTATTCATTAAAACTTTAGCATTGGAGCGAAGTTTTTATTATTTTTGACTATCATATACTTCTATAAGCCTACAATGCTCCTGTTTGATATAATAGGAACACATCATGTACTAACAAAGGCTTATGTTTCTATATAATATACATATTTTTTACTGCGGCGCTAATTCGCCACACGCTAAATAGAAATTTAATACCGCCAAAATGTCTACTTAACAAGTTTGAAACGTGTCTAACCATCTCGCGTTACACGTCTACCAATCACCGACGACGTAATCTTGCAAAATTTCTTTCAAAATATGAAACTTTCCATTAAATATTTAAAGGCTATAAACCTTTGTAGGTACTTGAGCCTACATAAAATAAGGAAAAACTAATCTTAATGGATTCTTGTTTTCGAAATTAGATTATCAAATAATAAAAATAATGTTACTTAAAAGTTACTATTATACGAGATAAAGAACAGGACGGGCCATGGTTTATCCACTTCAATTTTAGAAGCAATTAATGATTGACAACTGGCGAATTATTTTAAAAGTAACAGGCATATGTCTGTGAGGATGAGTCAAACAGAAAAGTAAATTACGATGGTATATTCGTTAACGCCACGGATCATAGATTAAAGCTAAAGAAGCCTAACTATAGCGTCGAAGTATGAACTATTCCAAATAAGTATTTCATTATTTTATTCAGATGAGTAATCTATAAAATATTCTAGATTGTTATATTTATTTACATTGAATCAATTTTTTTATTAAATCGTGAATGTATTTAAATTCATTCACTAGACCTTTAACGTCCATCCCTAAAATTCGCTCGCTGTCAAGTCGGTGCACGCCAAAAACGGGGTACCGGCGCGTTCGATAGCACCGCAGCCGTTTGATTGACGTGCGCCTCATCAGCATTCCGGGCTCGCGATTGGACAGACACGAACTGTCAATCAAAAACTAAGGCCAGCCCTTGTCGGTTACGGCGGGCTGCACTCTTCGCGATATAGGCGCCTATGTAAATAATAACGTGTCAGTGTGTGGGGTGCGCCGCTTTCTATGCGATCTCGGGCCTAAACATAGGTAGAAATTTGTAACTTCACAGGGTTGGGTGTGTATAAATATCGACTCCCAGTGTCAGCGGGCATTAGGGTAGTTGTAATTTTTACAGTCAACTTTCTGATAAGTTCGCCTAATAAATACGATAGGTTATAATAAGTTGCTTGATAAGTAGAGAAAATTCGACTTTCTGATAATACAACACAATCAAATTATATATACCTAGTAGACGTATATTTATAAGTTTTCCTACTATTAAATATACCTTATTTTTAACAATTAAACAATACTTCTACAATCAGTTGTACCAATATTATTCAAAGTTATACTAGAACTTTAAAATTATGTATATTGATGAAATGATAATAATAATAAAGTATTTAGTTACATCTAATAGCCTAATATCTAATACAAAATGAACATCTATAAAATATATTCTAATAAAAATAATAAACTGTATTTGAAGAAAACCGTAGTTAGTTGACAATTTCCGATAGATTCCAACTATAGGAAAGTTAACTCCTTTTAACAAGCTTCCTGCATCACCGCAACTAACAAAATATCGATATAAGTCAGGAGGCAATGTCAAGAATAAAATATATTCTAATAAAAATAATAAACTGTATTTGAAGAAAACCGTAGTCAGTTGACACCTAATTCCGTTTTTATCTATAGATATATAAAATGCAATATATGTCGGCATGTACGTGGCTCTAAAGCAGCATTACCGATAGATTGCAACTATCGGAAATTTAATTCCTTTTAACAAACTTCCTGCATCATAGCAACTAACAAAATATCGATATAAGTCAGGAGGCAATGTCAAGAATAGTGGAAGAATGTCATTTTCCACAATTTTCACACGATTTTAATGTAGCAAAGACAGACCACAAATTTGCATCATCACAGCTATGCATCACATATATCTATAGACACGTATTACTAAATGATAACGACTCCGTGTCTGTGGGTGCATTACGCAAAAACCACTGGAAGAATTTTTATGAAACTTTATAGTTTTATATTTTAGAGGCTTGTTCAACATCTTCAGTAGAAATGATCACACATACATAATTAATGAATTCTACTACTACTAAATTAATTGACACATCATTATTTACAATTAATTAATAGACAGCAACATCTATCCCTTTTAGAAGGAACCATCATAGGCATATAGTTTTGCAATTCTTCTCTATTTTATGCAAGTATACATTTATATTGTTTTAATTTATTTTTAATAAATATTATGTATTTAATAACCAACTCACTATCTATCAGACACTTTGGTACCCCTTAGGGCCTCGGAGGCAGAAGTTTAATATAGCTTAACTTTCTCACACGAAGGACAGTCAAAATTTCTAGTGAAATTGTAAAATACAAAACCAATCTATGAAATGAAATAAATTTTTGATTGATTTCAAAATTATCAGTTTCTTATCTGTCAGTGCAATAGTTTTGTTTTTAAGAAATCGATAAAATTATTAATTACAGTCTTTAGCGCCACGCTTCATCTTGATTATAAATAATGTTTATTCTTTAAAGCATGTGACTCCACATAAAAAGTGACATTTCGCTCACAGAACAGATTCATATTACACTTACCAGATATTTGTCAACTTATCACCAGATAACAATGACGAAATTTTGCACGATTCCTAATAGTAAAACCACCTCGCCATTCATACCAATACCGTTTCACTATTACCTACATATCGGCAAAATAGCTATAACCGTAAAAGACTCTAAACGATAAATACTCAAAAGGCAAACATCAATAAGGAAGGAAACAATACAATACAATACAAAATGATAGTTTATTGGCAACACGGCGCTCGGCATTGACAAATGCGACGCCGGCCACGTCACTAGAGCAGGTGGTCTTAAGTGACGTTGCTATCTGTTGCTATGTTCCAATTTAATATCGCAAGTTCGACCCCCCCGGTTTCGAATTTCGACGACGGAAATTCAATTCCAACCTGCAGTTGGCACGTGACGGAAGTTCTCGTTGTTTTAATAATCGTTTATATGAAATCGCCCATTCGGATCTCAAAGTTTGCGATTCAATTTAAAATTTCATAGCAATGTTATCGTGAAATAACTATCGATATCGTCATTGCATTAGTTTATGGCGATTTACAAAGTTAGTAAAAGATCACCGTCATTCAGAAACAATATAAAAATTATTAGTTCAACTCGAAAACAATACTAAATTTATAGGAAATAAAATCTGATCAAAAGTAAATTAATTTGAATAATATAAAGTTCAAAAAACCTATAAAATAAATAATAAATAAAAATTAACAAAATCGTCGACGATGCTGTCCATTTCAATTATCAATCTAGAACTATTGAATACAATCGACAGTGCAATCAAATACAATTTCCATGAAAATTATCGTAGCGTGCTATAGAAAAATAATAGATATCACTTGGAATCGATATAAAGAAAATATAATGCCCACTTTCCACTCAAGCATATACCTACATTTTTTTTATTTTTCTTATAAATAATATAATAAAAAATTTACACTAGAAACCGTCAGTTCATATTTCGATTGCTCTCATAAAACATTATTTTAAACATTAAACATTATGTCAAAACTTTTTGGAAGTATCTCTATCATTCACTAGACATGTATTTTAATATTACATATATTCACACAATCATTTACCAATTTTTCTTTTCATCTCTTCACTCTTCAAATTAATAAGATGCAGCCATGAACCATGCATTCAATTTAAATGTTATAGAACATCCGACTGTCAAGTTCTTTAATTATCTAATGTTCCTTTTTTGTTGTTTAATTTCCTATTCTCTAAATTGTTGCCCGTTCATTGGTGAAAAGTTTACTTGTCTTATAATTAAATATAAGTAAACTTTTCATCAACGAACGGGAACCAGTTTAGATTTTTAAAATGGCGTTACTTTTTAATGTTGTAAATTAATTTAAAAAGGCAATCTTTCAACAAACAATGTTTTTTTCTGATATTAAAGAATCATCGATGATGTAAAATTATTTTAAATAAAGCGGGAAATTATATTAAATTGAACATTTTTTTAATTAATGTGGATATTTTCGTCATTTTACGATCAAGATTCACTCTGACAAATACGGATAGGTAGCAATTTTCGTAATTGGAATTCTTTTCAAAGCGTGAATAACCTTAGAATAATGAGTACTCCAGAAGGCGAGATAGTGTGTCCAAAAAAAATACGCATCAAAATGCGTAGTATCAAAACGCGGCTGTGCAATTTAAGACAAGGCTCTAAAAGGTCGTGTGCTTTCTACGTGACTATAGTATAGTGACTATAGTTTAAAATGCCGGCTTGTGCTATTCCCACCTACAAAAGTATCACTGAACTGCAAAAGAAACAAATAGGGATTAATTTCACAAGTAAATAATATAACCTAATTTAATTTTCAGTTAAGTATGGAATTTTAAAATATCGAAGTAGATTATTATTAAGAGAAGAGCGCCATTTTTGCTGGTGTTGTCACCTCTTAAAAAATTGTTTACCCAAATTAAAACGTCTTAATTGCTTGATAATGAAAAAAGTAAAATTTTATCAGTTAAAAAATTGGAATTTTGGAAGGTGTCGTTAGAGAATTTGATGTAACATTTGAAATTTCCGTTGTCACATTCGATTTTAGAATATTTTACCTACCTACACATTTAATAAAATTGTAACAGAGTGAATTATGTACATTGAAAACATTTTAAAAAAATATATGGATTTAGCGTATAGAATGATTTAAAAACTTTTTTTGTCTCTGCCTGTATATTAAATTGTACGGGTATCACGCAAAATCTACTGGACAAATTTTGATGAAATCAGGTATGGTAACAGTATATAGGAGCAACATATAAGAAAGAAAAAAACAATTTTTTTTTCTAGTTTCTCGCGAATGTAGGCAGAGCTATTTGCATATTTAATCATTGTATGTAAGATTACAGAGACGAGCGAAAGAAATTAATGTTACATTCATTCATTTTCGCCATCTTTAATTTCTTGAAAATAATTTGTTTAGTACGGGACCTATTATTTTCTAATTTTTATTGCGGGCTTTTAACCTTTCTTTTTACTTTAAGCTAATTTATTTTTAAGAAAAAAAATTCATTTGCTTATGTACCACAAAAATTTGTAGACTAAATTGTACACACACTCTTATGCACACATGCACACACACACGCACACGCACAGGCGCGCGCGCACACATATACACATACCAACACACATATTTAATGATAATGTATTTTAATACTCATTTTAATTAATAAAATGGTAAAATGTGTCATAAAGTTTTTAAATAATTTTAATCTAAATACTTTAGCTATTGGTTGTAGTCAGAATAAACATTTTAGAAATTTAACAGGGCGGCCTTAATAATATTTCATATAAGCCAAGCCATGCACTATATAAATCGATGCAAATGTGAATCGTACTGCCACAAGCAAATATATATGCGTAGGTTTTATCGGTTTCCCGAAGTTGGTGGTGGTGGTTAAATTTATTCTGCTGGTAACACCGTGCGCGTAGGGTGGGGCGTTAGTAAGTGGAGCGCGGTGGAGGGGGCAAGATTTTTGGCTTCACTGCGACCATGAAGAGATTTGTGCGTATGCGCCTTCTGGATTACTCTATATTCTAAGGTGAATAAACCTAAACATCAATGGTAACCAGATATTTAAATCGAGGTAAATTTAAGTATTCCACAACTTTTAATTTGCTTTTAGTCTTAGCAATGGCAATTAAATGTTTACCTAAATATAAATATATATATATATATATATATATATATATATATATATATATATATATATATATATATATATATAAATTCATAAACTAAATTCATAAATAAATTCATAAGGCTTACTAAAGTATCAAAGTAAACATTTTAATGTATACTTATGTAAATCGACATATTCACGTTTACTTATAAAAATGATAGCTAATAGAATACAACAAGTACCGGCACGTACTCACTGTACTCACGTTGCTATAACGTAAGTTACAAAACATTTTCTCATTTAGCCATCTTTGCTGAAAATTTAAATGTGAGAAAATTTATAGTTTTGGAAATAATTAAACTGAAATGTGTTTTAAAATTAATTTTTAACAAACTAATGGTATTTAACATAAGAATTTATTCAATGAATTCCTTGTAGCGAAAATAAACCATTACCACATTAAATTCAGAACTATTTCATTTTCTTTATAATCAGATTAATTTAATTCTTATTAATTCCGTTATTAACTTCTATATTAAAAAAAACAGGCGAATGCACAATCACCGTTCGCCATTATATTCTTAGTTGATAGCATAAAAGTACAGATCACCTAACGAATATCAAATACGTACATATATATATATACGATCGATTAAAAAAATAATTTAATTAAAATAACATTAATCTACGTACATTAAATAAAACATTTGAACATTATTCGCCGCAATGCCCATTGATAATGTCGGCGCTGTCAAACAGTCCCCAAGACCGCATTGACGCACCGAATAAACAGTCCGTCACACGCGATACACGAATTTATCATACAACGCCACGCCAACAATGCCTTCAGTCAACAAGTTTTTGTACATTCGCTATTCACATTAAATTGAATACAGCGCGAACTATATATTCGTTACGCCTTAAATTGATAGATTTTATACAAGTATTTAAAAGATACTTGGCGTTCATCGGACGGCCTGCAGTGCTTTTTGGAAAAAATATATATAACTGGTTTCAAAGATTTTGGTTCAATATTTACCTTTTTATCAATTCACTAACTGTTACCGGCTGTGATTTATGACTGAACTTTATATTCCGCTGGTAGTAGTTTATAATGTTTAGAGTCATGCATCGAAAATATAAAAATTATAAGTAATTAAGAAGAATTTGCTTCATCATCAGACTGTATCTATCCACTGCTGGACATGGTCTTTCCCAATGCGCGCCACCACACACGGTCCTTCGGCTTCTGCATTCAGCCACTTCCCACCGATATTTTTAGGTCGTCAGTCCATCTGGAATAGTCTTTTTATTGGAATTAGCTTACATGTGAAAAAAAACAATAGCGCTATTCAGCGACCACTTAAGGAAGATTTTTTTATTCCTTCCATGTGTGTATTTTAAAAATACTATGTCATATATTTCAGTCTATAATACTTTCTATTACTGTGCAAACTTCAGTAACGATCGGTTTATTATTAAAAGAGCTATTAAATGAGAAAAAATAAATAAAAATATTTTCAGAGAATTGACATCGAACCCTTACTCAGATCTGAGAGCTCAACGATATTGGGTATTTATAAGACTTCCACAAAAGCTTAAAATTTTAGTTGGAGTTCTCAAATATCTAATAATTTAATAGCGTTATACTCTAACTTTTGAACAAATACTTAATGTATCGATTTAAATAAATCAAATTTTGTGTATGTTGTTTCGTTCTTTAATAAATCAAATTTTGTGTATGTTGTTTCGTTCTTTAATAAATCAAATTTTGTGTATGTTGTTTCGTTCTTAAATTTTGTGTATGTTGTTTCGTTCTTTAATAAATCAAATTTTGTGTATGTTGTTTCGTTCTTTAATAATCATTATTTTCTTTAATATGGGTATCTAATGATAAATAATAAGAAAAAAATTAAACTTTTAGATCTACAACGAATGGCGATATTTAAAAATATTATTATAAATATTAATAAAACAAAAAAAGTAAATCTTTTGAAAGATACTCTATCTTGAAAAATAAAGAGCCAAATATCCCTATTATGAAACCCTACCCTATTATGAGACCTTTCTACAACAGAATAACTACAACAGATTTATTCAATGTATAAATCTGCACGTACGTTGGCCATGTTGGAAACACTCCACCATGAATTAGACTGTTCTGACAGAACGCCATTGTGCAATGTACGATTTATTCTGTTTTGGCATATAAAAAGTATTTGTTGAACTGTAATTTATTGAAGTATTTTATAAGGTAATACAATTAATTATTGTTATAAGTAGATATTATAACTAATTATAATATTTTAACAATAATAACTTCCTAAATTTTTGTGCGTTCAATTTTTTGAAAAGAGTTTTCTATTATGAGACCCTTTTGAATTCTTAATATGAGATAGGGTCTTATATTAGGAAACTGCTTAACAATATTATCTTTAACATAATTTTTAGTATCTTAGATGGCGCCATCACCAAAATGGCAACAATGGGATAAGATGTAATGATATTAGGCTGTCAAGAAAGGAGAAATGGTGTAGAACGTGCAGTGAAACTGTTCAATGTTCCGAAGTACTATGTAAAGAATACGTCTCTGTTTCTCTAAGATCTTTTATCTGTTAGATTCGGGTGCAAACCTGTATTTGGTGAAGAGCTGAAAAATCAATAGGTGGGTCATTGCATTGAAATGGATCAAATTTTTTATGGATTAAGAAGAGGTGATATCCGACGTATGGCCTTCCAATTGACCATTCGTAATGGCAGGTGTGAATACTTTTTCTCTTAACCAAGGTATTGCAGGAAAGAAATGACTACGTGGATTTTTAACTACGTAAAAATCCACGTAGGCATTCAAATTTATCAGTACGATCTCCTCAGGGCATTTCGTCTACAATGGGGGGCTTTAGTCCGGAAAATATTGCAAAATTTTTCATAATGCATAAATCCAGTTTTGACAATATTCAGCGTCGCCCGTACAGACTTCACAATGTGAATGAAGTATGTTTGATTCTTGTTTTTCACCTTTAGAGCATATTATGTTGCTGTGTTTAGGTTTGAAGACATAAACACAGCAACATAATATGCTCTAAAGGTGAAAAACAAGTAACAACTATACTGTCAAGAGAGAGGGGTGCTTTGATTACTGCAATCATGTATATGAACGCAGCTGGTTATTTTGTTCCTCCTTTGATTACTTGTCCTCGTAAGAAAATGAAACAAGAATTGATGGACAGCGCCCCACCTGGTTTAATCTATGCGTGCCATACTTCTGGATAGATCCAGACAGATATTTTATAAGAATCGGTTTGATCATTTTATCACATTCGTCAATGCAATATTTTACGATCCCGTGGTGTTGCTATTCGATGGTCACTATAGCCACATACAAAATTTAGAAGTAATAAATAAAGCTGGAGAAAATATCGTCATAATTGTTTGTTTACTGCCCCGTTCGACGCATAAAATGCAATCCCTAGATATTGGATTTATGGGTCTTCTAAATACTTTGTATGCGCAGGAGATCAAAAATTGGTTGTGCAACCATCCTGGCAGATCTGTTACAGCTCTTAACATTGCGAGCTACAATGGAAGGATCGGTAAATGCATTTAAAAAATATATTTTCAGATAGCATGATTTCGCTATACACAACGAAGAAACGGCAAAAAAGAACTTTATTTTACCAACAAACGAAGAACCTTCATCTGCTGTTTCGTGTGAAGCAGTTTTAACAATTTACGAGTAAGGTGAAGAAATGCCAATGCAAAATTTTGCATGGCAGAATTTGCATTTGCATGGCAAACAATTTTGAAAATTTGCATTTTGCTGTTGCTGGACCATCTAGTCAGTATGTTACACTAGCTGACATTAGTCCACTTCCGAATATTAGCGAAGATAAGGCAGGGATACAGACAGAAAATGAGGTTGCGCCAATATTATCACATCGTCACCACATAAAACGGATTTAGAGGTGAACCTTTCAAAATCTGAGGCTAAAAAAACGTGCACTGGTCTTTCAAAAAAATAAGATAGTATCAAACGAAAGGTCACCGCTCCTTGCAAAAATAAAGTTGATACTTCATCATCGTCATCTGATACTACTGATGAAGAAATTGAGTTTCTAGATGACAGCATCGATGATGATAGTGATGCTAATGCTGAATGTCTGTTTTGGAGTGACCACTATTCAGAAGGTCAGTATGGCAAACAATGGATACAATGCGCCAAGTGTTATGGCTGGGCCCATGGAGATTGCGGAGTATATGAGGCGAATTTTATGAGTGAATCGTGCAAAAAACTATGAAAGTCTGATAATGGTTGTGGGTCTCATACTAAGCAAAAGAAAAATTCCACCGGTTTTTCTTTTTTTTAATATTATGATGTTTTCAAATTAATTTTTATTACATTTTGTATTGATTTAGTTGAACAAATCTATAATTAAAAATTCAATCATGTTTTGTTTCATTTTATCTTACGTTTTCTAATTATTTTAATTTTTTCGAAATTCATCTCATATTAGGATACTTTACCTTAATATTTATACGTATAAAATTAGAACGAAATTCTCATTTAGAAGAAGCACTAAATTGGTCTTGACCTGTCTCAAACATCTCTTTCCGAACTCTATATAACGTTTCATGTACTTAATATTTTTTAAATTTTCATCTAGAAAAAATTATAAGAAGAGAAGCACTCGATTAAAAACAATATTCCCGAGGTAAAAAACAAATACAGCTTTAGATATTGAGCTGTAACAATTTCTGAAATATTGGAACTCGCTAATAGAAGAGAGATGCAATATCTTCATGTTCATTCTTTCTCACCTTTTCTAATCGCTTTTGGTGTACTCTTACCAAACAATTTTTTATACTAATAACAATTTTTCTGTATGTTTAAAAACTATTCATACGCGGCTTGTGTATAGTTTAAGTTGATAACGTTAAATTTCTTCAATTTAGTTATAAACTCCATTTCGTACTAACAATAAAAGACATTTAAAAATATGTACAGCTACAGACATTTTTTCCTAAAATATCATATCCGGTTCTTCGAATATCAGTTATAATTCTAGAGGACACCTCTGTATACAGTCATTCCAAAAAGCTTTCTGTCCTTACAGATCCCCGACCAAACCATTATATTCTAGGTCTATGAACTTTCTATGAATTATATATATATATATATATATATATTTTATGTATTCAATTTTTTTACGAAACGACGCAAAATAAATAATAATATATCTTAGAAATTTCAATAGTGTAATTTATATATTAATACGAACTTTTAATACGTTCGGTCTGAGCAATCATGCAAAAAGATAAACCGACATTGAAAATTTACACTTAACGCTGTATAATATAAATTTAAGAGGTTGATAACTCGCAATAGAAAGTTTTACAACCTAAGCTAAATTTACTTCCAATCTCCTTTCTTAAAGATGATTTTCTATAATGTTCACAAGTTATTACAATAAATGTAACCATGTTCGACTATTAGCAGTATATCCAAATTTCTCATAACATCTTAATAAAAAATTCAAATTTGTAACAACATCTTTACTTTAGCTCTTTTGATCCAAAATCCAAATCTATATTCAAGTTATTGTTTCTCTGCTTCAGAAAACGGCCTTCCTCGTCGCCTACGCACCGCTTACACCAACACGCAACTTCTGGAACTGGAAAAGGAATTCCACTTCAACAAGTACTTGTGCCGACCGCGCCGAATAGAAATAGCTGCATCGCTGGACCTTACTGAGAGACAGGTTAGCATTTCAATAACTACAACATAAGTCCCAAAGCCAGTATGTAATAAAAAAAAACTAAAACAAAGATTCAAGTTAATAACTGAATGATATGGCAAAGGTGTAACATTTAATATGCCTCATCTATCTTTAGAATGTATAGACTCGGTTTGAAAAAGAAAAAAAATCATATTCTAATGTACTTATTTAATAATTAACTTGATTTTACACGAAATAAACCTAATAAAAATGAATTGATTAAATCAAAACTGACAAGCCAACTTCCATCCCACCACTTTTATATATATATATATATATATATATATATGTATATATATATATATATATATATACTAGGATAAGACCAAATTTTTGATCTGTACTTATCTTGATTCTTTCCCCGCAGGTAAAAGTCTGGTTTCAAAACCGTCGCATGAAGCACAAAAGACAGACTCTTAGCAAGAGCGACGATGGGGACGACAAAGATTCGACTACATCGGAAGGTGGTAAGAGTTCCAAAATGGCACTAGATAAATTCTTGGACGACGAAGTACCCATATCAAGTAAAAAGAGTTGCCAGGGCTGTGAAATGCCTCCGGGGTCTTTATGCGGTCCAAGCGACGACCTTCCGGATATTTCCTCCACGAGAGGCAACAACAACAATACGCCGAGTGCAACCAATAACAACAACTTCAATTCGAACAGCAACGGGGCCTCGAGTGTCGCTAGTTCCGGTTCTTTCGAGAAAATGGGAGGAGAGGAAGATTCGAGGTCGAACGAATCTAGCGGACTCCACATGGTCACGACACGCGCACCGTCCAATAAGAAAATTAAACAGGAAAGTAGAAAAAGGTCTCCTTCGTTGGAAGGCATTGGCGCTTGTAAGGCGTCGCCCTCCTCTTCCAAGGATAATCTCAGCTCCAACGCTATTGTTGGTGCCCCTGAGAACGTAATAACCACAAAGGGTCTTTCTTCTGTTAGCTTGACGCCGTCCTCGACACCAGGTACGCCATCAACGATGCACCCGAGTCCGCTTGGTGTGCCACCAGGCGCCGTTTATCCACGACCCTCGCCACCCGCCTCCACCGCGACCGGCTCTTCCACCAATATCGCCATCCAGAATGTTCCGAACTCCATTCCACCTTACATCATAAGGGGAACAAATTCAAACAACGTAGTAAATCACTACCCCACAAGCCATCCCGACTATCGCGGTGAAGTGCCCCAAAACAGAAGCAGTGGAAAACAAAGTAATTCGCAGTTCGTGCAGATGCATCACAACTATCCAATGGACGTGTACAACGCGCAAGGACTGCCGAGTAGCGAAGGGCACCTGTATGTACGGAGTCAGCTACACCCTCGACCTCAGGAAACACGCACCGGCCGTCCCCCTGCTCGCCATAACTATCCGCCGCACACTCAGCAGCCCTATCACCAGAACTTTAACTATACCAACTTCGCTAAGCATGAGCAAAACGTTTACGCACACGGCAACTACAATCAAGGCTACTCAGATCATTCCTCCTACCACGGTGGCAATCATTACGGCTACCACTATCCGACGGAGACGGGACATACAATTGCGCCCAACGCTCACGACAATAACGCACTCGCAGGACCATTTTACAATAATGAACTGCACCAGAAGTCATCTCAATATTATGAGAATGCTACCTATGGTCAAAACGCACAACACGCTGATGTACCAAATAACGGTAACGTTTATAGCGCCAATATGGAAGGATACGGTACCGGCAACTCAGTCGTAAATGTGATGACACCGCCGACAAGCGTACAAACGGAGCCAGGAGACAACTATAGCTCTTTTCATCAGTTCTATGAGGCTTCCCAAGCTCCTACCGCGGCTGCAACTGGTGAGAACAGTAACAGCTCGTCCGACTTCCACTTCCTCAGCAACTTGGCAAACGACTTCGCGCCCGAGTACTACACCATTTGAGATAAGGACTATACTCAGACTCTACACGGTGATTTGTTTGTTTAGTTAATTGTTAAATTAATTTATAAACTTGCCTTAATGTTACAATATCTATGTCGATTTAATAATTGTAAATAATAATTTCATTAACCGCATTATATATGAGGCCTAAATATAAAAGTGATGCATGTAAATGTTACAAAATCTCTATTTAGGGACTTCCTTTTATGGAAATAAATGTATGGAGTTATTAGATTCTTTATAAAATTCTAGGCCAATCTGAAAACCAAGACATTCTCAATAACTTTTATCTTCTAAGCAAATTAAACTCAAAATGCAATTCGACTTTTTCGCAGTATATACGTTTATGTTAAGTTTTCATTACAACTTAAATATTGAAACTTTGCATGTTGCAACACTAATGCTTATTTCTTGCCTTACGTTTAAATTCATCAGTAGGTTACATTAAGTTATTGAGTTTTATAAAAATAAGGTCCCCAAATCAAATAATTGATCTGAATGCCTTATCTATAGAAGATTTCACGTTTTTATAATATGTCTGATTAATTCAGTGACTTAATATTTAATTTTTTTTTTGTAAAAATACTGATAATATAATATATTGTAATAATATTTAAGATTCATAATTAATGTAAAAAAAATTAGGAAAGTGAAACATTGAACTTTGACATTTACAAAAAAAATATTTTTAAATTATCTATCCACCTACCTAATTATTACTAGATTACTTATGTAATTATTATTAATTTTTTTCTGTACATATTTTGTTAAAGTTATGAACTTACATAATTATTGTACTTATTACTTCATATATATTACTACTTGTAATGTACAGTCTTATTAAATTGTTATGATAAGAAGATAAGTTCGCAAAATAAATAAAATCTCATATTACACATACCTACATACATTTATGAATCTCTTTTATTATTTATATTGACCCACGTAATACAACTAGAAACATAAAAGGTATGCGTCCACAAGTCCTGTAACTATCCATTAAAATTAAGACATATGTTTAGTTTATTAGAAAAAAAATTAGAACCAAACGGGAAACAGTTCACCTCCTATTATGATTTTTTTAGAAATAACAATGTATTTCTTAATTAAAAAACTTTAAAACGACTAAAAATAAATAAAATGTTATTACACCGCTTAGATAGTTTTACAGTAAACCACCTACTGCATAGAATTTACATAGGTATCCCTAATGACTATATAACTATTTTTACATGTAATTGTCATTAATCGACTATAACGAATGACGACATATTTTTATTGGTAATTGTTAATTATTCATAATCATTCGAGCATGCGGATTAGCAAAACAACGTTACTTGAAATGACCTGATTTTAATCAAACTAGGGACAAACGTAGGTCACATTTTTAGGATTCCATACTTCAAAAGGAAAAACAGAACCGTTAAAAGATCTCTCACGTGTCCGTCCGCCTGTAACAAAACCGGTTTTCTCAAAAACCGTTTTGATGTGGAATATATATATATATATATATATATATATATATATATATATATATATATATATATATATATATCTGATTAACTCAACATATCTCAATACCATGACTCGCACAAAAGGATGACTGGGTTGGCTACAGTCAAGGATTTCGGCCCTCAAGAGCGCGTGGACACCTGGGCTTAAATCGAATCTATAGCGTTCTGTTCGCTTGAATGTCTTTTTTCAAATGAAATAATATTTCAAATTAAATTGAATGATAAAAATAAAAATTTCTAAATAATGTTAATGACGAAAATGCCACCGTAGATGTAGATGGAGAAAAATGGGATAAGTATATTGGAGAAAAATAGGACAAATAATAGTGATCGATTTTAACAAACTGTATGATTTCACATTTCCTTCGATATCTAGTATATTTACTTGTTAAATAACGTTTAACATCTCACAAATTTAACTGCATAGTAAAGTAAATTTTACAACGCTTAGACATTTTTAAGCAGGCAATTTCTCAGAATTTGAAAGACGTGTTACTTTTTAACTTCCCATATAAATTGGTCTTATTACGTGATTCAACTTTTATGTGGACACAAAAAATTATTTCGCAAAATTTTGACAAAATTCTTTGTAGGTTATATTCCGGAGGGATGATTTAGTCATATGTTAATAATTTTTAACTATTTGAATATATTCTATTACTTTTGCGTAATCAAACTAAGTTTTCCTATAAGATTTCAACACAAACCTAAAGACTTATAACGCTGAGATATGATGAAATTACTCATAAAATAACACGATTATCAAAATGTCTTGATTATAAATAATACTTACACAGACATCAGATTTCTTTCATCTAATGAGAGTGGTGTAGAAATTGGCAATTATCTTAAATATATTTTTGGAGCATCAGAAAGTCTTTAAAAACAAAAACAAACTATGATGATGAAACACCTATTACAACTGAAAGATTAATGGAAATTGACGAACCTATCCCTACTACTTAATAGCATCGTTACGTTTAGAGATTCATTGTTGATTCGTTTAAGGAAAATGATTTCAAATATGAGATCCCGGAATCACCTACGTCAAAACATTGTCCATTTGTAAATAAGTTTTCAACAACTTCAAAATATGAGTAAATTATTTCCAAAAGGTATGAAAGGTGAACTATCCCACATATTCTCTATTTCATGCAAAAACAAAATGTAAAATGTAAAGAGAATATTTTTGACTAGAATAATCTACGTGGAATCAATAAAAAAATTGGCTTTTCGGGGAGAAACAGAATGTTCAACATGAACAGTTGAAATTTATGGGGGACAAAGGAACAAGCTCTTTATTTTCCGCGGTATTCTCAAACTCTCGAATTCATCTTTCTTTGTGATGAAAAACTCATCACAACTATGTCAAACTCGGCAAGTCCGTAATGAATTTTTTTTCCTATGATAAACACAGTCTTTGGTCATAATTGTTTGTCAGAACGATAAGTCTACCGGTGGCACATGGCCTTTTTAGAAGGTCCTAAAAAAGTCAGTGATGAAACCCGCGCTGGACGGCATCAACGACCATCAACGATAAAAATGTCACGCGTATGAGAGATTTTTTAAACTCAAACGGTCATTTGAATGACCTTTTAATGACACGGACATCAATCATTCCAAAAAATACCGTTCACAAGATTTTGAAGAATAATTTGCTAATGCGAAAAGTGCGGGAGAATCGCGCCGAGTTGAAACCTACGGAGAAATTTGGAATTTTTGGAAAATGACCCCCATTTTTTAAGGTGATGAGTCTTGGTTATTTGAATACGAACCCGAAACAAAAAGGCAAAATGCCAAGTGGCACACCTTGGCAGCCCCTCACCGCAAGAAAGCAAGAATGAGCAAGTCAAAGGATAAGATCATGCTCATTGTGTTCTTCGACATCAGGGGGTTTGTCCACCTTCAACATCAAATTTTACGTGGAAGTGCTCAAGAGACTCAAAAGAAGGATTCACCGCGTCCGGCCTGACATCGTAGGCGATTGACATATTCATCAAGATATTTCTAAAGATATTGATGAAAATATCCAAAAGAAAGAGGTAACCTCAACATCTCTATCCCTCCCGATCTGAAACTGCTGCAGGAAAAATTACAAATTATCTAAAGTTTACAGAAGAACGTTTACAGAAAATTAAGCTAGAGTATGAATCTATGAAATGTTTACAATATTTTGATGCCTGTGAAAAACACACTAGACAATATATTTACGTGACAAAAAAGAATTATATTTTTATATAAATATGCCTACATATGAACGGAACCTACGTAAAGTTCTTTCATTAAACAAAAAACGTCACGCAAACACTTATGAACGAAGTTTAACAGAATTTTCAGTTTAAAAGGTTAAAGCCCAACTTAAAATCTGAGCTATGATTAATTTTTCTATATAAACTGGGAACTGAGCAAAGAAAAAAGAAACTAAATTTGTTTTAAAATATTTTATTGTGAATATGTAAAATATTTTATTAATGTTGGGCAACACACCAAACCTACTAACCTAATTTAGATTGAATTGTCATAGCTTAAAGTCTTAATGTCCAATTTCCATTCAGAGATATGTATCATTACTATATGTGAACTAGAATGAAACAGAACGATGAAAAAAATAAATTAAATAATCCTAATTAAGACATTAAAATTACTGGGTCAGACCTCAACAAAAACAATTAACCTTGTCAATCAAACCTTATAATGTTTTCATGGAATTCATAAAATTTTAACTTTTTTATGTCACATATATGAGCTGGCTATACCGGCCAGCACTAAAGAATATAAATGCAAAATTACGACAAATATCGATACAAACTGGGTTTTGGGAAATTTTTACTGTTTAATGGTTTAACACCTAAACTGGATATCAAAACATAAGTTAAAAATTATGTTTGATCTCATTTAAATAGTCACTAAACAATTATTGCACATTTAATTTTTAAAACATAATATATATCTTTCAAACATTTTAGAACTGAAACTCTAAAGAAAAGATTTTGCAATAATAATATTGAAACGCTTTCAGTAATTTACAATGTATGCAATCTATATGGAAAATTTAAGCCATTTAATAAATGGATGTCAGATGAAATTGCTAAACAAACTTGGTATCTATCTATTGTTATAAAAAGATTCTTACTTTTGAATTAGGAATCTAAGACTTAAAATTATTAAATATGTTTAATTTCAGTAGGTACCAGACTAAGTAAAGCTTATAATAATAAATAACAAAAGAATAACTGAGAAAAGTAAAATAAATAATGTCAAAGCGGGTAGTTTTTCGCACTGGCAATATTACTTTCATAACCTTCAATTCAGCTTTGAGCGTACGTGACTTTTGAAATAATCTAACAATTGCATATAAATTGGCAAATAGAAGGTTATCAAAATAGATCAAGTTTAGCAAAAATAGTGTATACAGTTAGACATAAATATTGAGTTACAACAATGGCAGTACGTAAAATTGAGGATCTTTCAAGTTTCGATAGAATTGTTGGGTACGTTAATAGCTAAAATAAAACCACAATTATTATTTATTTTTCCCGAGAAACAGATACTTTTTTAAAAATAATTAGTTTCTTCCTTTGATTATAAATGAAGTACAAAAGGATTTTCTTTGATAAATTCATTCATTTTTGTTATCTAGTTACGGCGAAATTAATATAAAAATTATTCGTTGTTATTTACATACTTTAAATGATTTCATCATTTCACGTTATTTCGTCAACTTTCAAACTTTTCTTTCTTTTTCCATAAGTATTCGTCAACTTTATTTCATGTGCATATTAAATTGCTGCCTCATTGTTATGATTATATTATACAATTCGATAAGCAGTCTGCAACTTATTTTTCAGATCTGATTTAGACTGGTAGCTACCAATCTAAATCAGATCTTAAAAACAAGTTGCTGACCGGTACTACTATAACCATAAGTATATAAAACAGTACACAAATACAAGTAAGAATTAGTTGTGGAGAATTCACATATATAAATTTTTCTTTTAATTGGTTGATAACAAATCTGATGAAATAGAATAACTCTATTGCCTGTAATATGTGTATCAAGGTCAGTAAATATAAGTTCACATAAAATATTTTAATTTGAGATGTGACTGACCTTCAGAAGCGAATATTAACATCATATAACTAAATTTTTGCAAAAATGTAGTTACTGAAAGCATAACTTATATGTCATCAGTGACTCTGAGGCTACAATGATTTGCTGCAACATTTTTCATACGACTAGTACTAGTGTATCTGAGATGAATTTATCTGAAACAATATCCTATATATCAAAATTATTTAGCCATTTGGTCTTAATCCGGTACAAATGTTCACCAATTATATACTATACATAATTACCCTCCTTTGACTTCATTCTAGTTGAGTAGTAAAAGTAAGGCTTAATAAAAATATTTCGAAAGGTTCAAATTTTAAATTATTGTCTATAATTACCACTCATAATTTAAATGGATATACACAAAATAAAATAATACGAGTTATTTAAAAAATCAGGAAAATACTAATATATTTATACTAATGAAAAAGGAAAGAACACCGGAGAAAAAACATTGTGTGCTCCGTGAACCATATGGCAGAAGTGTAACATCTATGGTAGATTCATTTTGCTTCATCAAATATAATTTAAAATATTAAATATAATAAAACATCACATAATAGTCATATTACAATATAAAATTGTCCATATATTACTAGTTTTGGCACATCCAATGCACAGAACATAGTGTTGACATATACAAATGGCAGGAAATTAGAGTTGTAAGTAAAAAAATTGGGTCATAAAAAAGACAATTTTCTATCATTACCAAGACACTAAATTTTTAATTGTTAATCACACCATGGGTTCAAATTGTCTAGTTTTACTTTAAAATTAATTCTAATGAGAAGAAGTAAATACTTAAAGCGCAACGTATGTTTGCATAACACTAACTCGTTTATAATCTTTACCTTGTCATCGAATCAAATCAATCAATTGTTAACTGACTTAATATTTTATACCATTTGATACATTATTTTTAACCTTTTATAAATAAACATTTTTGTCTTTAAACATGCACTGCAAATTTCAAAACATTGATACAATAAAAAAAATTAAAAAATGGGCTGTCATTAAATTCAAAATAAGTTATCTTAACAACGAAATTTATTTCATGTAAGACATGTTTTCAATTCTAGTTCAGAAAACCTCACAGTAGTACATTTTGCTACCGACTGGGCAGCACAATGTGGGCAAGTGACGGATGTATTAACAGAATTGACAAAATTACCTGAAATAGCATTCAGTGGTACAGATTTCTACACCTGTAATGCCGAAAAATTATCTGAAATGTCTCTGAAATATAAGGTATTCCTCTAAACCTATAATTCTATCTAATTATATAATCACCTGTCCTATGTATATAAATATCTGACAAGATCATTGATAGCATTATTTACAAGAATTGTTTCTTAACCCATTAATTATTTTATTAATACATATATTCATTACACACAATCAACCTTTCGGTCACATTTATACAGGTGTAACAAAGAAAGTGTTTAATATTCGTACAGGTAATTCTCTGCATTAAATTATTAGAAAATGTTAAGGAACTGCCAATTTACAACCGTTTCTAAAAAATCACTGTCAAAGTTGCGATTACAATGGAAAATTTTTTTTCATCTTTTTACCAAAAAATATTTTCATATATACTCAGCTTGATCCACAGTATCATCTGTATGAATAAAATACACATTCTTTGATACATCTATATATAAATTACAGAAACAACCCTCTAGTAAGGTTCAATAACATAATTTTTTTTAAATAGACATATTTACACTTTAGTACTCTTAATTAAATCTTAACTCCAATATATCCTCTTAAAACTACTGTATCAAATTAATGCTAATATACCCCCTGATAAAAAGTTTTTGTATTTTATTTAATCTATTCCTGTCTCAACTTCTAATGACTTAATAAAATATAGACTGAATTTCTTTCACATACACATTATGTTTCAATAAAAATTTAGAAATATCATAAAAGACTTATGATATATTTCAGTATTAATAAATAATTATTAATAGGTTGACTCTGTCCCCACTGTGATTCTTTTCAAAAATGGTGTGCAAGTCGACCGAGTAGATGGAGCTGATGCTGCACAAATAACTGCAAAAGTTAAGAGCCGGAGTATCGGAAAAGTTTCCATAACCACTGCCACAGCACCAATACCCCTCGAAGAGAGACTTAAGCGACTAATCAATAAACACAAAATAATGGTATTCATGAAAGGCAACAGAGAAACTCCAAGATGTGGATTTAGCAAAACACTAATTCAAATTCTTCAAGGAATAGGGTTTGTAAATTTAAATTGTTTTATCCATCGTTATTTATTTATTAAGTTATTAATATAAAAGCAAATTAAAACAAAAGTATAATGAACATAAGGACAGAACAAATGTCTCCTAAGGACAAAAATCTGATTCCCTTATGATATAAGTAATGTTCTCGAACAAATAAATATAGCCTGAAGTTGTGTTTTAATTTTATACTAATGCTTAGAACATTAACTATACCTACGTCACTTATTTTTGTTCATCGCTTGTTATATATCTTATGTTTTTATTTTGTATATAACGTACATTTTTGTAATCAACTTTTTAATTTGTTTTATTTCACTCATTTCATTTTTATTTAGTAAACACTTTTACGTATGCAAGGTATTCTGCATAGGCGAAATGAATATTTTGATGCCTAATTTATCAAAATCGGTTGAGTAATTTAGATGATAAAATACCACAAACATTATTGAGTTAATATAAAGGAATAAACTCCCTATGTAGGATACATTATATACTATTTATTAGGAATAAACTTGAAGTATATTGAATTATATACAATGTTTTCTTAAATTAATTGATTCGTCCAATATCTATTTAAAGCATTAACTTTACCAGTGATATGCTTCTAACAATTAACATCATGTAATATTATCTTTAGTCATAGATATTAAAAAATTACAGCAATCATTGTATTGATTTTATCATTTTATTTTAAATAAGGTATAGAATTAAGATGTTTTTGTGTTTAATTTCTTGTTACATGTCAATTACAATTAAATTGACCTAATAATCTTAGACTAATGTCTTGTAATTTTGTCAAAACTGAAACTAGTGCATTATTTTTATTTTATTACCTACAATACTGCTTCCGAGTTCATAGAATAAAATCTCTTAGAGGAGGACATAGAAAAGTTCGATGACAGTTACATACATATACCTTTTGTGTAATTTATGATCAAAATAAATGCCATGTTGCTAAAAGAATTGTTCAATTCATCTCTGACTTATAAACTAACAAAGTATATCAAATGGAAGGAAAATGTCAAGTATAGATACAAAAATCAAAAATATATCATACATAGTAGAACTCCCATATGAGGATTCCCGTATACTACATATAAAAGTTTAAACATTTAATGGCACAAACTGTTTCTACGATACTATTTTTAAATTTTAACATTACTTTAACCGTATTGATATATTGCCTAGTATATTTTTCACTGGCCTAAAAATATCGTGAATTTTTCAAAAACTATAAGACCTAGAATAATGGCTACAGTTTTCATGTAATCTTTTTGTCAAATTCTACCCAACCCTCTTCTGCACGATTTTTGTTTCAGAAGTTTTATATATTCCAAACTAATATATAAAGATAACTGCGGTTAATTTGAAAAAGTTAAAATATTTTATCAGAAAATGCCCATTTAAAATAACTTTATATAAAAGTGTATAACCATTCTCTTTGGTCTCAAATGAGTTTTCCCCAATGTTGATATCTTGCTATGACAATATATGGGGCAATGAATTCTCAATTCGCTTTCCTAGACCATAATCTACACTCTTCATTTTTTCATCACTATACCTTTTGAGTGGACTTCTCCTAATTTTCTATCTAAAATGGACCAGTTCGTTACTGCTGCAACCTCCTTCCTTCCATAATTCTCTGAGTATGTCCTACTTACTAAACATAATATTTGTTTTATTACATCATTTGCTTATTTGTTTCTCTAATAGTGTATCCATAAGATCTTTCTGAATATAAAATACATATTCAAGTAGCTTCGTCCGATTGCTTTTTGAGATAATTTTAAATTGTTTAGAATTTTCCGACACTTCTTTCAGGACGGGCTGACATAACTTAGACAAGGTATGCAGCAAACGTTCATAGCTTTCGTTTTTAACTTTTTTGGCATAAAACCCTTGAATATATTTTTCACAGCCCAATATTTGTGTTCTTTATTCTTCTATTTATTTCCTTGTCTCTAAAAGACTGGAATGAACTGAGGTGGGCAAGCTAAATGTGGTCATGTACATATTCCAAAAGCATTAATAACAAGTGATGTTTTGTTGTTATTTGTCACTACTTGTCTTTGTTTACTTTCAAGCCCACAATATCTCTTTGTTATTGCAGGGATTCTCTCACATACTCTAAATGCTTTGCATCTTCTAAGAGTACATCTAAATCATCAGCGAAACATAAATGTGATAGAATTTACCAATTGTTTTTAAACCCATACTTCCCTGTTCAACTTTCCTTTCCAAAACGGTAATGAATAATTTCAGTGAGAGTGGATCTTCATATTTTACTCTGCGGTCTATCTAGAACTATGAACCTGGCGACCCTAGGTTTCTCTTGCTATACTAATTTCATATAATTCCGTGATAATTTCAATATACTTCAAGTTTATTCCTTGTTTGTTCAAAATTGCCATATTGATTTGCGTGTTATTGAATAGTAGAAAATCCAAATAATAATAATCAAAAATCAGGACCGAGACTTTTACCAGATTTAAGTTTTTTGTAGAATTTTATTTCATCTCTAGGAAAGGATCACTGTTAACCCAGTTAAGATTTGAAGTGACTCGCATGACTATAAATTATGATAGAATTATGTAGCTATTATCATCTTCACTTTTTATTTATGTATTTTAATTTTACTTGTATGTTATAATTTGTTTGGTCTTATCCAGCCTCTTACCAACCCACCTGTTTTTCTAAAAATTGTTCTAATTCTTAATCTGTACTTCTCTATATTTTGCTTAATTTTCTTATTTATTATTCTATGTAATTTAAATTTGCTGAGTATATACTCATTTTTCTTCCTTTGTCTTATTTTCCTTGTTTTTGAATGCATGTTTTTGATTTTTAGGCTCAACAATTTCATCTATTTATAATCGACTTTCTTTTGATTTGGTTTTTGTATTGTGCATCGCTTAGATCTTCCCAATAAAGTATTTCCCAGTATGTAATAAAAAGTTTACCGTTTCATTTTCGGAGTATGGTTGACTATACTCTTTCTTAAATCCCTCGTAATCTATATAGTTGCAGACTTCTGTTGTTATAATGTCTTCTAGAACTTTTCCTTGACTTTTCCATTTGGAGCTAAATAAGTCTGCCTGAACTTTTTTTGGTTTTTCAAACATTGTGTTGATTTCAGAAATGTATAAATATTTGACACCTATTATATGTCTAACTATCTCCGTTATGTTATCCTATTATGTTTTTGTTACATGCCTGATTCAAGATCATTGTAGAAGTTGTGGATTTCTATTATGTTACATGTCTGTATGTGCAAAACTTATACTAACGAAGATAGAATTTTATATATTTCTCTGTTTAATAAAACGACTCCAATATATTGATGAGATCATGTATTACTGTACATAGTTGCTTTTTAACTAGAAAGCCTACTCCCTTCTCAACTTTAATCACTCCATAGTAGTAAAATACTTAGGAACCTCTATCCCCTATTTTTAATTCTTGTTTCTTATATACCAATGTGGTCCCATTTTATTTCTTTAAGAACTCTTGAGTAATCTAACATAAGGTATTTATGGTATTTTGGAGAGTGGTAGTCTACTGCCCCTGCAGTGACAAACCGGTCTAAGTTATTCTTTCTGAATTGGAATTATTATTCTTTTTGGTAAATTTTATTGTGAGAAAATTTGTATATACCTTTTGTTTTTCTTATTTGGCTGTTTTTTGCTTAAGGTAGTTTTTTTTTGAGTTAAGAGTTTTTTTGAGTTTTATTCTTTTTTCTTAGTATACTTGTGTTATTTTTTCATTTCCTTATATTATTAGTTTGTCTTATTTCAGGAATGCTCTATTTCCCTTTTGTCTTTCTTCTTTTAATTGATCTTGCAGATCTTTATCTTTTTCAGCACTTCCACCGGAAAATGTTCCTGAATGTAGTAGAATTTTCATCATGTATTTTATTTTTAAAATCTCTTCTTTTTTACTGTGGTAGAGTTTGCCTCAATTGGCCTAACTCTGTTTCCTTTTTTTATCAAATCTTCTAGCATTTTCTATGCAATTTTCATCGCACCTTATCTTCAAATCAATATTTATTTTTTTATAGCCTTTTCTTTTTTCTCATCTTCCAATAAATATCAGATTTTTCCTTCACATATATATGTCGAAAGTGTATATTTCACGTTTTTGTTTTTCTAAAATTGTCCCGCAAAATTAGGTTATTTATTGGTTTCACAATTCGTCTTTTAATACTTATATTTCCTTCTGTTATTTCATTTCTTTTTATTTCATCCATTATCGTGTTTGGTTCGGTGCCCTCTAATGATTGCACTTCTGAATTGGTCATTGTTTTAATTTTCAGATTGATATGGTGACAAGTCAATCATATTCCATTTTACTTTACAAAATAGTGCTCTCACTAGTTTTGCTTTGTTTGAGCGACTAGTTTTAAATTCAAAAATATTATATGATAAAAATATTTACCGTGAGGGTTCAAACTAGGTTCTCCTAGTGTGGCTACACTGTACTGTCCACAACTTGGCCACAGCAGCTGACAAGTTAGAAGAGCAAATTAAGCGGCACTCACTACGTGTAGTGAGGGGATGTGTGTGTAGTATTGACACTTTCTATTGTTGTATTGTTTTCACCATTCCTTCTAACACTACTCACTCACAAATCAATTTACCCACTTTAATTTATAGCTAACGTTTTGTCGTAACTTTGTTATTAACCTAATAACTTAAGTTACAAAACTAATAGTTTATGTTCATTTATGGTTATTGGAATTACTAAATAAAGTATATTTATGCACTTTATGTAAGTTCCACTTAGCACTGTTTATTGAAAAATATAGATAACAATTTTTTAAATAGAAGCTCCTAGGTAACTTGTTTTTCCAATCCAAATGTCCTGGCTTACTCGCTACTAGAGCTGCTGTATAATAGTCACCTATTGTTCTCATGATAAGTGTGAAAATACAATACTCACTTTGCTGCCATAAACGGGACTCCATGGTTGCTAAAAATTTTATGAACTATTGCTTCTAAGAACAAACTAAATTTAAAAATTATACGAAACAGTCCACCAAAGTAGTTAACACCCACTCTGTATTTTTAGAATACAGAAAGAACCCTTATTCATTATAAGTAGCAAATTGTCACAATAATGGCAGAATATTCCCATGGAAAAAAAGAAACTTGACAAAGTAGTTTTTGGACAAGAAGAGATAGGAGGGAATAATATGTGCCCAATTATGAAAAGAGCAACCTGTAGTACAGATAGACTGAAATTTCATCAAAGAAATAATTGTAGAGAGTTTTGATGCTTATTCCTTTTTTTCAAATCTGTACAGTTCTTTAGAGGGATGATTTATTGTGGCTTTCAAATGAACTATAAATTAAAAATAATTATTACCAGAAAACACATTGCCAGGTCTTAATTTTATTCTAGTTTTGATTCTTTTTCAAATATTATAGATTGTAAAACTTTTTGTGAACATTTATCTTTTTTACTGATATTGTAACCATTGGTTGAAATGTTTGCAGAGTGGAATACGAAACTTTTGACATTTTATCTGATGAAGAAGTCAGGCAAGGTTTGAAGGAATATTCCGACTGGCCCACATACCCACAACTATATGTGAAAGGTGAATTAATAGGAGGTTTAGACATTATCAAAGAACTGCAACTTGGAGGAGAATTAGAAAGTACTTTAGCCGGATAATTTAGCAAAAAAATATGAATATAAATTCTGTGAAAATCTATTTTATTTAAATTATTTGTTTTTTTAAAAATATGCAGATCACTATTATGTAACAAATTATGAAGACGTAATACAAAAGAACTGAGTAACATTAAGAAAAATTGTTTTTTTTAACAATATCTACATTTTCAGCAAAGTGGAACAGTACAACATTTACAATATGGAATATAATGTTCTTGTATAATTTGGAAAAAAGAATA